>OY720105.1:23078359-24526769 GCA_963082835.1 Leptogaster cylindrica | reverse complement strand
CACAACTCATTTTCGACTCACGGCTGTGCGTTTCTAAAAAACTCGTGTTGAAAACGCACACGCACGTGAGTGAGTAATTCAAAGTAAGCCACCGCACACTCTCGTGCGTGAGCAAAATTGTCACGAAAAGCGCGCACGGCTCATGAGTATGTGCGTTTCAAGCACACACGAGTCTGTATAGTTGCTCGTGAGCAGCGCACGTGAGTAATACTCACGAAGTGAGTAATTCAAAAAACGGTGGTGCGCACAAAAAAGGATTTACGAAATTTCTTCGTGTTAACTCCTGTTCTTAGTTCTTTCAAGATTAAAAATTTAATGTTTAATACCAACGTCAGTTTCAATAAAATCTAAATTAGTAAATCTAAGTAATTTAAAATTTAATTTTGTTAACAATATGTTTGACAGATTTTTTTTTTTTTTTGATAGTTTTGTTTTGTTGTCAGTTTTGTGAGTAGGTACTAAATGAACAGATACCTGGGAAGCAGGAAAAGCAAGTGCAACTTGAATCAGTTTTGAAAATTGTAAGTCATTTTGATGACGTTTTTTATAATACTCTGAAACATTAGTTTCTAGTGGCTCCCAAGTCTGCTCGCTTAGCATAGCTGATTTTTGCTTATCGTGTGACTCGATGTCACAAAAATATTCCACAAAAATATTTCGTTATAAATATGACGTTTATCGTATGGTCTGATTCCGGCGGCGTTAGAGTGAAATGTCTGTTGGTAATGTGATTGATACTTGCAGCAAACAGTTTTTCAGTAAATTATTCTTTTACTGAAGGCCTGAAGTGGGAAATTCTGCAATTAGGAAATGTTCCTTTATCTAACCCAAGCATTTTATGGTTTTACGATGTGATCGGTGGTCCGTGCAGGACAATTTTGCAAAATTATTCTTGGGGTTTTTTTATGATGTTGTAGTAAAATGACCCGAACTTTGTTTCCCCGAAGATTTTTTATATTTACCTCGATCGAGCAATGCTCGTCCTTCATAATTCTATCAATGTATATGATGGTAACGAAGCCCTTCTATTTTTAATGATGTCATCAACAAGGGAACCGAAATTAGAATTTAGAAAATTTAAACCGAGAAAATTAAGAAGAAATTTTTCGGGGGAAAAAGAATGTGACGTTACGTCTACATAGGCCTTTAACAGTTTAACCCGTGCAATTCTTTGAATTATTATGTATTTCAGTATCATCAAAATGTTTTACTATTTTCAAATAAATAAGTAAATAAGGAAACATTAATTTTTTAAACTTGAAAGAATTAAGAACAGGAATTAACAAGAAGAAATTCCATACATCCTTTTTTGTGCGCACCACCGTTCCCCCAATTACTCAATTCGTGAGTATTACTCACGTGCGCTGCTCACGAGCAGCTATACAGACTCGTGTGCGCTTGAAACGCACATACTCATGAGCCGTGTGCGCTTTTTTTGACAATTTTGCTCACGAACGTGAGTGTGCGGTGGCCTATTTTGAATTACTCACTCACATGCGTGAGTAATATGGGTAAGAAAAGCGAACACGGCTCATGAGTATGTGCGTTTTAAGAAGTGCGCACGCGAGTGTGCGTTTCCGAACCCTGATTAGCAGATATGTGATGTGTCGTTCCGGAATCAGAAATCCAGGAATCCGCTGAAATGTCTGCATTTATTTTAATGCCGGAAGCTACGAATTCTACTGGTTTGTTATTTTTCTTTGAGGTGAATTCTGATTTTCCTGTATTTGAATTTTCTGATTTTTGTTCTGCCGCTGCTATACGCTTCCTGCAATTTGCAATTAAATGACCGAGTTTCTTACAATATAAATAAGAACGCTTCTCTTTCTTCCTGAAATACTAGCCGAGTTTGTTTGTTTGTTCTGCACTTGTCCCTCGATTTTGGACTTTGTATAGATGATACCTTTTCAGACGTTTCTAAAGAATTTTCAGTAGATCGCAAGTTTTCAATGAGTAGCTTTGTTGTTTGCTCTGTCTCTGGAACTCGATACCATGTCGAACGGTAATACTGATAATTAGTTCCTATTGTCTTGAAAATGCGGTGATGGAGTAGCGAAAACGGAAGAGTGGCATCCCTTTTGATTATTCGAAGTTCGCTTATTATGTCGTCGAACAGATTTGACAATAATTGTGACGTATGTTTTGTGATGGACATTCGGTCCTCCATTTTAGCTTCAAAAAAATTATCATAAAGCGTGTACAAACGCTGTTGTGACGATTGCTCGTACACTGACACTAGCATGTCCCAAATTTCTGGCGAACATGAATGGCTGCTTCCTCATCGAGCGCAGTACCTTAGAGGACAGACAAGGTTATAATTCGACTATAATTCTAGATGCTCGCGCATTTTCTTGTTGCCAAGCACTAAATTCCTTAGATGGTTGCCCGTTACCGCTTGGAGCCGCCGGACACACCCTTGTGCCGTCCACAATGGAATACAAATCTTGCTCCTTTAAGCATAATTCAAACTGACACTTCCATGTTTGCTTCTGCCCACCGTCAGCCATCTTTGAAACTTTTATTCCCGATTACAATATTATTAAAGCTTTTGACATGGTGTGATACAATTATTACATTTACAAATTGCAAACACATGGTGACCCAGTGAATAGGCTGAATTGGCCGTAATAGATGCAACGCATGTGCATCCAAATTCACTCAAGTGGGTTAACCAGTAAATTAGTCAATAATGACAAATATGCAATTAAAGAAATGAATTTACGATCGTCTGCACATGTTTGACCAGCGATCGTAAATAAACATAAACAAAACACAAGAACCAAATACGAGGTCACACTTTCCCCGAAAATGCAAGCCATGCACTTGACCGTGCGCTCAGGCAGTGCATGAGGTTTCAGATGACGAAACCAAGGGAATTCGGCACGATTGCAAACAGTGCAATATGATGCAAAACATATGCGGAAGAAATGACTGGGTCAATGCGTCCGCATAATCGATAATGATTGGGTAAGTTAGAGTAAGCAATTATTAGGAAAATAGGCTAGGAGTTTTAGAGTAGGGATAAGATCGTAATAAGAAATTTGTATAAATAGTTTGAAGAATTTTAGAATAAAACAGATTCCTAGGTGACTCGAGCGTTATCATTACTGCTCCCTAGAATTCTCAATCCTCCTGAGCTAATTCGCTTTCGCAGCGAACTTCCTTCCCAATCAAACTCGCTTTCGCAGCGAGCAATCTACTACACCACTAACAGGGGAACTCCAAGATCCCGAATTCAGTGGACCCAAGGACCAGAATATCTCCACCCGGGCATTGGGCATCACATGGCGACCGTGACAATCGAATCAGCAGAAAATTCTTTCGACGAGATCCATAGGAGGTTCGACCAGCTTTTCCAGCAAGCAGAGAAGGCATTTGGGAAGAAAAGGCACCCCGAGAGCAGAACAGAGGAATTGGCACTGTACCCCAGAGGGAGCCTACCAGCAGTTCCGGTGGTATCTTCAGCCACAAAGCCGGTAGAGATTGATTGTGGGGATTGCGAACCTGGACCAAAGAAGCTCACCATAGAAGAATACAGGAAAAGGGAGGCCAACAGGAAAACGGCGAAGCAGCAGTCGAAGCCAAAACCAAGACGAGGGGGACGAAGAAACCGGTTGCGGCTGGACATCAGGAAATTTAAGGAATTGGCAAAGATTGTCTCAACAAAAGAGGAGAGAATAAAGTATAATAAATTAGCTGATATTAGTAGGCAGGAATTAGAAATGAGTAGAAATAGACGTAATTAAGAATTTAGGTGGAAAATAAATGAATGGGTTGAAATTTTAGTTTTGCTCTTTATTTTCTTTTAAAACGGTCTAATTTCTTCCATATAAAGGAAAAGCGAAAATAAGAAGTATAAATTATTAGCAAGCATTCAAAAATAAAAATGGGAAACACCAAATCGGTAAAAAGCGATAATACGGGAGAAATTATTAATAACGTAACGGTTGATAATACGGTAACCATTGAGAACAATAGGATTCTTATTTTATTGGCTATTATTACTGCTCTGAAGATCGCTGAATTTTTATACATAACATACAGGAATCACAGAAGAAACCTCAGAAAAAGATACCGAACATCGCCGGCTCAAATTCAGGTGGTTTAATCACAAATGGAGGACTTATTGAAAAATATCGAAGAGGAAGCCCAGAAAATTTTGTCAAACTTCGGAAAGAGTAAGAATAGACCATATACGTTAAAAACGCTTGATGAAAAAGAGGCCAAGGCAAAGGAATTATTAGAAAAGGCTACAAAGGCAGTACAGCAAACTACGAACGTCGAAACTGCTCTGGTGTGGAAAGAGTTATTTAAAAAAGTGAAAGCTACGATAAATAAAATACTGTAGTTAATAGAAGAACAACGTGAGGCCAAAATGGTGTTCGATATAAAGACAGCAACAGCACTCCTGAGGCCATTTGATGGTCAGCACGAAGAAACGGAGTCATTTATTGAATCGATGGAATTGTTAAGCGAGTTAACAGACGCAGAGGGTGATAGAAGAACAATGATTAAATTCATAAAAACCAGAATCACTGGCAAAGCTAAATTGGTCATTACAGATAGCTTGACCACGGTGGAGCAAATAGCGAGTAAACTTAGGGAGAAGTTTTCAACAAGGCTATCATCCGAAGCGGTAATGGCACAATTAAAGACGTGCCATCAGGGAAACAAGAAGTTGGTGGATTTTTCCAATCAGATTGAGACACTCTCAAGGCAGCTGACGCAGGCTTTCATCGCGGAAAAGGTGGTGACAGGAGAAGCAGCCGAAAAACTGGCGGAGAAATTCTCCATTCAGGCATTCACGAGCAACGTAGCAAACCCAAACACCGCGCTAATTTTGAAAGCAGGGAGCATGAGCACCCTGTCAGAGGTGGCAGCAAAGGCTCTTACTGTAGATAAGCCGCAGGAAAATAGTGCGATTAGGTACTACAACTCAAGACCGCAGAGAGGGTTCAATGGAGGATACAATGGAAGGAGAGATAGCGGTTTTAACAGCAATAGGAACTACAATAACAACAATATTAACAACGGGAATAGACAATTTCGCAGAGGGAACAATTATAATCAGAGATATCCGCGGTATGCAGGGAATGCTGGCAACAACAGAGACCTCGGAAACAATCAAAATAGAGGTAACGGCTACAATGGCCAGAATACTGGAAACGCATATCGTGATCAGCGACAGAACTCTTATGGGAATAATAACCGAGGAGCTCAGCCAAGAGGAATCCGGTGCTGCGGAGCATCGTCGGAGGAATACCAGGGCCCTCAGCCGGAGATGGATGCCGCGCGGCTGGGGGAATTGAGCGGAGTAGCCCCAGGCTATACCATGTAAACCTGTCATATTCAAATTATATTAAGGCATACGTGGAGATGTGTGGAACAGTATGCACGTTAATAGTTGATACCGGGGCGGACATTTCAATTTTTAAGAGAGGAAGAATTAGCAATGACCAGATAGTTTATCCAAAGGATAGCTGCGTTATCCAAGGGATAGCGGAAGAAAAAAAGAAGACAATTGGCGCTACATACGCCACCCTTCGCCTTAACGGCAACGTGTCTATAGAGCATAGGTTTCAAATTGTGGAGGACGACCTCGCAATTGGAGCAGATGCGATATTAGGACTCGATTTTTTTACAAAATTTAAAGCAGTGATCGATTACGATTCCTGGCTGTTAACGATAAGTACAGACGACCAATTAGTAGAAGTGCCGATTTTAAGCGGCCCCAGTGAAAACAGTACAGTGGTTCCGCCGCGAAGCGAAATTGTGCGAAGAGTAAGTTTAGCACAGATGCACGGAGAAGACGACGTTGTCGTGGCCGGACATGAAGTCCAGCCTGGAGTGTTTATTGGGGGAACGATAACGTCACAAGCAAACCCCCTTAACGCAGACTTAACGCCGGAAATCGCGTTTCTGTACATTGACGATATAATAGTATTAGGCTGTTCCTTATCACATCATCTGGGGAATTTGAAAAAAGTGTTTGAACGGCTAAGGGAACGGAACTTAAAGTTAAACCCGGAGAAATGCAAGTTTTTCCAAACTGAGGTTACATATTTAGGGCACCAAATTTCGGCTGAAGGGATAAAACCTGACAGCTCTAAAAACAACGCAATCAAAAATTATCCAGTGCCCAAAAACGCCGACGACGTGCGACGATTCGTTGCATTCTGTAATTACTACAGGCGATTCGTACCAAACTTTGCGGACATAGCGGTGCCACTGAACAAATTGATTAAGAAGAACGCGGAATTTATATGGTCGGAACAACAACAAAATTCGTTTGATCAGTTGAGATCAATTCTAATGTCGCCTCGGATATTGAAGCACCCAGATTTTGCTAAACAATTCATAATATCAACAGATGCTTCAAACGTAGCATGCGGAGCCATACTGGCACAAAACTTCGACGGTGAAGAATTGCCGATCGCGTATGCCAGCAAGACGTTCACACCGGGAGAAAAGAACAAATCGACAATAGAGAAGGAGCTTACAGCGATACATTGGGCTATTACCTATTTCCGACCGTACGTGTACGGAAGAAAGTTCCTAGTGAGGACTGACCACAGGCCACTGACATACTTATTTGCGATGAAAAACCCATCGTCCAAATTGACTCGAATGAGATTAGATCTCGAGGAATTCGACTTCGAGATAAAGTACATAAAAGGGAAAGAAAATTCAGGCCCAGATGCGCTCTCAAGAGTAGAGCTCAATATCGAACACTTGAAGGAATTAAATATACTAAGGGTATGCACTCGGGCAGAGACTCGAAAAGGAAACGAAATAACTACTCGTGAGGAGGAGATCTCAGAGGACAAGCAGCCTGATCAACTGCAAGTAATTGAGGTATTATCCCATATCGAGGTAGCTGCATTACCGGAGTTGAAATTCGAAATAGAACGTGGCGAGGAGAAAGCAAATGTCGAAATTAGTATTCGGCAGCAAGGTAAAGAAATAATAAAGCGGTACATAGGTGAAATTAGTAAACAACAAGTAGAGCCAGCACTAGAGCGGGTATTCGAAACGTTGGACAAAATAAAAATTCAGGCTGAGGCGCTGAAACTCTCTGCAGGGAGCGAAATATTTAAATATATAGACATAACCGCATTCAAAGTCCTGGGCAATAGAAAATTAAAGAAGTTGAAGATTAAAGTATATATACCGCCACAAATAATACAGAACCCCGAGGAAGTCAAAGAAATTTTGCGAAAGGCCCACGATACGCCAACGGGAGGACATTTAGGATCCTCTAGGATGTACAGCAAGCTAAGAGAGCGATACAAGTGGAAAAGAATGAAGCAGAATATTGCAAAATTCGTCAGTAGTTGCGAGCGGTGTGCTAAAAATAAACACCAGAGCAATAACAAGGAGCCAATGGAAATTACTACAACCCCAGCGAAAGTGTTTGATGTGGTATCCATAGATACAGTAGGGCCATTTACGAAAACGGCCAATAACAACAGATACGCAGTCACGATGCAGTGCGATCTGAGCAAGTATGTGATTATAATACCGACCAAGGATAAAGAAGCCAACTCGGTAGCAAAAGCTATTGTGGAAGGATTTATACTAACGTATGGACCCATGAGCAAGATAAAAACTGACTTAGGTACGGAGTACAAAAACCGAATAATGGAGGAGATTTGTAACATACTAAAGATCAAGCAACAATTCGCAACTGCAGCTCATCCGGAGACAATAGGAGCTCTGGAGAGGAATCACAAATGCTTAAACGAATATCTGAGATGCTTTGTGAATCAGAATAAAGATGACTGGGACACTTGGATTCCATATTACGCTTTCTGCTACAATACAACACCGAACACAGTACATGGTTACACCCCTTTCGAGCTGGTGTTTGCCAAAAAGGTTAGCATACCAGCAGAGGTCATAGTGGCGAAACCAGACCCACTATATAACTACGACGACTATAGCAATGAAATGAGGTTTAGGCTTCAGGAATCGCTCAGAAGGGAAAACAATATCTAGATAAAGCAAAAGCAAAACGAAGCGAAAGTAGCATCGAACAGAGCAAGCCATTAAAAATAAGCGTAGGCGATAAGGTACTCGTAGATATAAAAAATAGGAAGAAACTAGACCAATTATACAGCGGACCGTATGAGGTAACCGCTATAGATAATAGTAATTGTACTGTAATGGATAAGGATAGGAATAAAATAACCATACATAAGAATAGACTAAAAATATTAGGTAAATAACAAGACATATAGTAGGTAAATAGATAAAATGTAATAAGACTGTAAGCGGGCGCATTACCACAGGCACGACAATAATAATAACAATAATAGTAACAAAAAAAAAAAAAATTTCTTTTTCCAATAAAATTTTTTTTTCCCAAAGGGGGAAGGTGTGATACAATTATTACATTTACAAATTGCAAACACATGGTGACCCAGTGAATAGGCTGAATTGGCCGTAATAGATGCAACGCATGTGCATCCAAATTCACTCAAGTGGGTTAACCAGTAAATTAGTCAATAATGACAAATATGCAATTAAAGAAATGAATTTACGATCGTCTGCACATGTTTGACCAGCGATCGTAAATAAACATAAACAAAACACAAGAACCAAATACGAGGTCACACTTTCCCCGAAAATGCAAGCCATGCACTTGACCGTGCGCTCAGGCAGTGCATGAGGTTTCAGATGACGAAACCAAGGGAATTCGGCACGATTGCAAACAGTGCAATATGATGCAAAACATATGCGGAAGAAATGACTGGGTCAATGCGTCCGCATAATCGATAATGATTGGGTACGTTAGAGTAAGCAATTATTAGGAAAATAGGCTAGGAGTTTTAGAGTAGGGATAAGATCGTAATAAGAAATTTGTATAAATAGTTTGAAGAATTTTAGAATAAAACAGATTCCTAGGTGACTCGAGCGTTATCATTACTGCTCCCTAGAATTCTCAATCCTCCTGAGCTAATTCGCTTTCGCAGCGAACTTCCTTCCCAATCAAACTCGCTTTCGCAGCGAGCAATCTACTACACCACTAACAGGGGAACTCCAAGATCCCGAATTCAGTGGACCCAAGGACCAGAATATCTCCACCCGGGCATTGGGCATCACAATGGCATCAACAAGTACAAATTTATCAAGCAGTAATTTTGTTGATTTAATAATGAATAAAGGCAGGCCTAGAGGCTGAGGTAGATTTCGAAGTGTTTTGATTGCGTTTATTGGGGTAATTTATTTTAAAAGCGAGAAACTAGTTATGAATTTATAAACTACTTATCAAGAGCTTTTCAACGATACCCCACAAGACGTGGTTTAGAAAAATTCGAATTTCCACCCACACCCCCACTCATACGGCGAACCCCTAATTCGGTGGTGTCATCGTTAATCTCAAAGAGAGTACTCTTATTTATGCAAATAAAGTCTCTCTCTAAACTTCATAGGGGCCAAGATATGATTTTTAAAAAATGTCAACCCTCTCCCCCAGTCACCCTTTGGACCGGTTTTGCTCATTAACGAACCTAACCTAGCAATTAATCCCAGAAATAACATATTAAAATTTGGTTCCAATATTTTCAAAAATACGGCCGCTAGCGTGTTAATACATAAATATATATATATATTATGAAAAAATACGTGACAGCGGCATCTAATGTTCATTTTATGAAAAAATAAATATCAGATTCGGATTCCTCGACCCAATAAACATTGACATAGCACCTTACAGAAATTTAAAATACTCAATTTACATGAAAAAATATGAAAAAATAAATAAAAAACAGTATTTTAGTCATAAATTTCAAATTGATTTAATTTATAGAAAAAAAAGTGTTCGCATGGGGAAAAGTTATATATACCAAAAGGCAAAATGTTCGTGTTGAAAATACTTTTCAAACAGTGTATAGCTTTAGTCGGAAAAGCTGCAACCTAAGTTGCACTGCAGGGCGACTTGGAAGTTCGCACGATCGCAAATCAGTTTGCTTGCGGCTTTTGATGTGCTGTGGCAAATATGAATCACGCTGTACGACACACCCCTATTTGTTATTCCACTTTAACAAATGTTACTCTGCTGCTATCTAATTTTCCACAGCACCGATGCACAGCACAGCCGTGTACAGATAGTAGTGTCGGTTCTTATTGAGTAGATATTCTTTGGCCTAGCCAGTCGCCGCACATTTTGCCGTGAGCAAAACCGAAAAGCAAAAATCAATAGAGAGCAGATTAGGGAATAATGTAAAATCGTATTTAAATAAAACGGGGGAAAAGCATATGAAGCACGCTTCGGCCAAAGAATATCTACTCAATAAGAACCGACACTACTATCTGTACACGGCTGGATTGCTGATGTGTGCATCGGTGCTGTGGAAAATTAGATAGCAGCAGAGTAACATTTGTTAAAGTGGAATAACAAATGGGGGTGTGTCGCAGAGCGTGGTTCATATTTGCCGCAGCACATCAAAAGCCGCAAGCAATCTGATTTGCGATCGTGCGAACTTCCAAGTCGCCCTGCAGTGAAAGCACTTTTCAACTGAGTTTACACAGAGCTTTTGACTTGTTACAAGCTTTCATTTTGAGTTTAGAAGCACTTAAAGCTCATGGTTGCCCATTTAGAAGTGCGGCATGAAAAAACCGTCAGCTGATTGTCAAAGGCAAGGAATATCGACGTCAGAGGCAGAGAATTACTACGTCAGAGCCGACGAACTTCTTGGCACTCTTTTCCTCTTGTACGTTATTTACATTATTTTAGTTAACTCTCTCTCACATTTTTCTTTTTAATCTTTTTTCCACATACATTCAAAAAACAGTTTCGGTTCTTATTGAGTAGATATTCTTTGCTTCGGCAGAGTAGAAATAGTGCGAGTTCTTTTGGCCTTATGTGCATTTTGTACTCTTGTACTCTTGAACTATTCTAATTTTTTTTGTTGAAAAAAGCAAAGAATACGTTTGCAGCAAAAGTTTCCCCTCTTAAGCAGGACGCACACTAGTGAACCATTGCACCAGCACCAGAGTGCCTCTGGTTGCAAGAACCACGGTGTACGTTTTGCTTAACATGAAAACATATGGAGAGCCGCACACTACACACCTCATGGTGCTTGCACCGTGCACCATTGTGATTGCACCATGTTTGGTGTGCTCGAAAAAGCAAACCGTGGTGCATGGTTTATGAGAATGCATGATGAGGAAACATTTTTATGAAAAATAAAAAACAACTGCGGAGCAAAATTCTCTCGGAGGGTTCTGTAGTGTGCGGCAGACAACATTCGAGCATGGTTTGCATGGTACAAGAGTTCGCCATGGTGCTGGTAGCAAGAACCACGGTGTACGTTTTACTTAACATGAATACATATGGAGAGCCGCACACTACACACCTCATGGTGCTTGCACCGTGCACCATTGTGATTGCACCATGTTTGGTGTGCTCGAGAAAGCAAACCGTGGTGCATGGTTTATGAGAATGCATGATGAGGAATCATTTTTATGAAAAATAGAAAACAACTGCGGAGCAAAATTCTTTCGGAGGGTTCTGTAGTGTGCGGCAGACAACATTCGAGCATGTTTTGCATGGTACAAGAGTTCGCCATGGTGCTGGTAGCAAGAACCACGGTGTACGTTTTACTTAACATGAAAACATATGGAGAGCCGCACACTACACACCTCATGGTGCTTGCACCGTGCACCATTGTGATTGCACCATGTTTGGTGTGCTCGAGAAAGCAAACCGTGGTGCATGGTTTATGAGAATGCATGATGAGGAATCATTTTTATGAAAAATAGAAAACAACTGCGGAGCAAAATTCTTTCGGAGGGTTCTGTAGTGTGCGGCAGACAACATTCGAGCATGTTTTGCATGGTGCAAGAGTTCGCCATGGTGCTGGTGCAATGGTTCACTAGTGTGCTTCCTGCTTAAGTTTAGAATTTTAGATATTCTTTGCCATTCGGCAGACACCACAGTCACAGATATATCATTCCACTATACACGCACTTATGTTCGCCGTCAGCCGTGTGTATGCCGCTGGCCCGCATCTTCTCAGAGAGGGATCGTTCTCGCCTACGAAGATCCGCACAAAGAAGAGACGTGGAAAAGAATTTCTGTGACGTCATGTTAAAGGAATTTCCGTTATTCACCCCTTTAGGGGCGGAATTTTGAAAAATCCTTTCTTAGCGGATATCTATGTCATTAAAGGACTGCATTGTAAAATTTTAAGCTCTTTAGGTCCAGCGGTTTGGTCTGTGCGTTGTCTGTCAGTCACGCACGGTTCTTACTGTTTTATAGGTAAAGAAGATAAAACCGAGACTGTAAAGCAAATCAAGCGTCTCTCTTATTGTCTTAATTTCTCTATTTAAAACTATCGAGACTAAATTATGGTCTATATTGTTAAGAAAGGTTGTTTTTTAAATTTTATCGATTCGTTCACTTTCGGACTAAATTCTGTTGGTTTGCTGAAATTGTAGTCGTATTTCTCGTTGAACTTTGCCAGAATTTCTCGTAAATTAATAAAATAATTATTAGTCTCTTACTTGGATATTTTTTTAGAGATAATGCCTTCTGACATAGTTGATGATAGGTCTCCTTAAAAAAAACGGTAAATGCCGAAATTGCAGATTAAATTTGCTTTTATATCTGTCCACGATGCATCTGTCCCTAGGGTACGGACAACGTCCAGGGCTGGTTTTTGTATTTTGTTGATAATAATTCGCTGGTAGGTACACATATGGTTTAATTTGGTGTTGTCTTGCCAAATATTGGAGGATGGAGTCAACTTTCCGTAAAATGATGTGAGAGCAATTTCACCATTCCCTCTCAATTCGTGAATTCTTTGGGCTCTTTTAATACGTCATTTGTTGTGAATGGCAGGTATAGAGTCTTCCAATAAGAGGTTTTATTTTGATATTTAAAAAAACGAGTATTTTTTAAAGGAAATCATCGGATGTTTATTTCATTATAATCAAGAGGGCATGCCATTAATAATGAAAAACAATATCAGCCAAATGACCGCCATGGCTACGCTTGCACGACCATATTCTTTTAAGGAAATTTTCCATCACCAATTCGCACAGTTGCGGCTGTATGTCCTCAATAACTTCGCGAATGCCATCTTTGAGGTCTTGAATCGATTGTAGGCCCTTGGCATAAACCTTATCTTTCACGTAGCCCCAAAGAAAGAACTCTAAAGGTGTTAAATCACAAGATCTCGGTGGCCAATTGTGATCGCCTCTTCGAGAAATTACACGGTCAGGAAACTTTTCACGCAAAAGAGCGATGGTATCGTTGCTTGTGTGGCACGTAGCACCGTCTTGTTGAAAATAAACGTCGTCCACATCAATATCTTCCAATTGCGAGCATACAAAATCATTAATCATTGTTCGATAGAGTAATCCATTCACCGTAACAGTTGCTCCAGCCTCATTTTCAAAAAAGTAAGGTCCAATGACCCCGCCAGACCAAAAACCGCACCAAACAGTCACACGTTGAGGATGGAGAGGCTTTTCAACAATAATTCTTGGGTTTTCCGAACCCCAAATGCGACAGTTCTGCTTGTTTACGTAGCCTCCGAGGTGAAAATGGGCCTCATCACTCAAGATGATTTTCCGGGTTAGTTTGATGCATTTCAAGGACCCAATCGGCGAAGACACGACGTTGTTGATGGTCGGTAGGCCTGAGTTCTTGTGTTAATTGAACCTTAAAAGCCTTAAGACATAAGTCTTTATGCAATATACGGTGTAATGTCGTTTGTGGAATGCCCAATTCCAAAGATCGACGATAAATGGACAAATCTGGGTTTTCCTCGACACTATGGGCTACAACAGCAATATTTTCAGATGTTCTTGAGCGACGTGCACGAGTTCGATTCTTCAAATCACTAACTTGTCCCAACAATTCAAATTTTTCCACCAGTTTCACAATTGCTGGCCGAGAAGGTGCTTCACGACGACCCAAAAATGCTTTAGTTTTGCGAACTGTGACCGCGAAATTTTCACCATTTTTGTAATGAATTTTAATAATTTCAATGCGTTGTTGAAGCGTATATCGTTCCATTTTTATTAAACGCGTAGTTTTTACTTGTCATCTGTCAGTAGTGACAGCTTGAGTCATGACAACTGTTAAAATGGCGGGCTATTCAAAAAGAAATCTGTTATTGGAAGACCCTGTACATATTTATCACCAAGTATCTTCGGTCGAGAACGTCAGCTGGCATATCCTCTGTGTAGATATGAGCGATCCTAATTTTCTTTTCTCGCAGGGATTCCCAAATGAAATGATGCTTCAAATCTATATGTTTACTTCGAGCGTGAAAGTTGGATTTTCAGGCAGTCTTAACGATCCAATATTGTCATTAAAAATAGTTGCATCTGCAAATTCGCTGAAACCTAGTTTAAAAAAAAAAATTATTTAGATATATAACCTCTGTAACATAGTAGCCTCTGGTCTGAAAGTCCCATATATTCGGTCTCGGTACTGGATAGGCCTACAGTTCGATGCTTTTTGGCTTCCCATGAAATGATGAAACTTCCGATCATGGTAACATATCCTGTGTAGGATTTCCTGTTTTCAGGACAGTTTGCCCAGTCCGCATCCACGAAACATTTCAACGGGGTAGAACTTCGCTTGAAAGAAAGTCCTAGGTTGAGAGTACCTTTAAGATATCGAAGAACACTTTTGGCAGCTGTCCAATTGTGCTCCTCGTTGAACTGACTCAGATAATTAACAGCGAATGTGTCTTCGTCTTGTCCTGGTTTCTTTTTGGCAATTTGTATGTCTTCGTCTTGTCCTGGTTTCTTTTTGGCAATTTGTGTGTCTTCCTCGTGTTTTTTTTTGTGTGGCTTGTGCTTTTTTTTCTTGTTGTTTCATTCGTCTTTTTATTCTGTATTTTTTGTTTCTTTTTCCTCGTCTGGTAGAGGAGGAGGAGGACAATTGACGATTACCAGTTTTAATTGCTAAAAATTCGGTGTTCGCTTCCGCGGACTCACACGCCTTTATCCGCGCCTTCTCGGGCGTGGGCCCAAAACCGTCATGTTTTTCCTTCCTTGCCTCGTCTGCGAGGGTTAGGGTGGCCCTGAAGCGATGCTCGCGGGAGACTTCCCCGTTACGTCCTCGCGGATGAAATACCCATGCGCTAATCGCCGCGTAGTTATTAAGGTGTGGATGCGGTTCTTCGCCATCGTTAAGGCATGAAGGGTCTTTCTTTCTTGGAATTACAAGTTGGTTTTGTAAGCTTCGAATTTTGACATAGGGAGGTAAGTATGGCTTTGGCATCAAACATGCCAAATCGATATAAAACTTCGTTCATGTAACCTCGTTGCCGCATGGTTATACCTTCCTTATCTCGTAAAAATTAAATTCCGAGACAGTACTTCACTTCACCCATGTCCTTTAACATAAACCGCTTTGATAATTTCCCCTTTTTGACGCTCACTTGCGCCGTATCCTTGGACAATAATAAAATATCGTCAACGTATGTCGCAAATAACGTTGCACTGTTTCCTTTTCCGATGCGATATATACAAGGATCTCCACTACAGGGAACAGCGTTGAGCTGATATAAGGTTTCCTTCAACGTATTATACCAATTTCTTCCTGATTGCTTCAGTCCGTAAAGGAACTTTTTAAGAAGAAGTACGCGGTTACCTGTACTTAAGTTTTTCAACATCTGTATACTGTATAGCTATCCGTTTAATTAGGAGACGAATTGAACTTAATCCGGAAGCAGGAGCAAAAGTTTCGTTAAAATGTATACCTGGTTTTTTAACAAAGCCCTGAGTGACTATCCTGGCCTTCTTCTTCTGTATACTTCCGTCCGATTTAAACTGTCAGGTCGAGATACAGTTTCCGAGGTGTTGTTTTTGATAATCGACTTCGACCCACACGAGAGCACTTAAGTGGGTTAATGACGTCACGTAAAGTGGGTTAAGTGACGTGTGCCGCCGACCGGGTTCGGGCTTGACATATCTGATAACATTTGGCGAAAAGTAAACATAAAAATGGATTCGCAACAGCGATCAAGTGAGTTTCTTGCGATGAGCTTGAGATTAGTTGATGTGTTTACACAATTTAAATTTGCTGTAAAGTAACGATAACACGAAAACATCTAGGAAAACAACAAAATAACAGTTCACAGCTGATTACTTTTTAGTACAAAGATTATCTACCATGTGGAACTTACGGCGCTGGTAGTAGTTTGTCGATTATATCCTGGGTTCCAGGAAGTGGGTTTCGATGTCGAGTTCTTATGGAAAATTTACATGGGCTACGTCATATTGACGTCATTAACTCACTTAAGTGCTCTCGTGTGCCCAGGGTATTACCGAGTCGGGATCAAGTTTGCCACTAACTAAATGTGTAATAATTCCGATCAAAATGTCATCTTTGGTCCCACATCTCTGCAATACACTCAGATGAGCACTGCATGATTTGCAGTGGAAAAAATCAGATTTGATTGGACTCTTGCACTAACCAGTACATTACTTGTAACATCGACGTTATGAAAGCTGTTGTAAATATGGGTATGATACTGAAGCAACTGTGGTTACCTTATGATTCGTAAATCAAAGGGTACTTGGTCTGCTATTTGGATTGCACTTATTTTTTTGGTTTAAAGTTTAGTTTTTTGATTCATTTTATAGAATTCGTCGTTTCAGTTTTTTCATAAAATTCTTTTATCTGAGTTTTTCCAAAAATTATTTTTTGTAGTTTTTAACTTTTTCATGTGCTTGGCTTCTGTTTTTTTTTACTTTTTTAGAGTTTTTTATTTTGAGATTTCACTTCTTTTTATTCACGTTAAACTGTGATAATAACAGATCTAATAAGTATAGCATCAATATTTCTCCAAGAAATTGTTTTTAGCAAATTTTTTGACCTAATGTTCTTTGTATCATCAGTCGTATTTACGCGAGCAAGACAAGAGAGAGCAAAACCAATACAGCTGAGCTCTGTTCTCAATGGAAACTAATCTGGAAAACAGAATTTGGCACGAGGGGAAACGTACAACATATGCTTCGTGTTCGTGTCTCGATTTTGGAGCAGAGCTTTTTTGCCATGCGCGGTCGCCGTCGCTGTCGTCGCGGTGGCTTCTTGATTTTCGACTGATCCCTGTTGAGTGTGTGCGTAGAAACAGCGCTTGCGCACTTCTCTCTGGTCTGACAAAAATTTGGTAATGATGAATTTTGTGATAAATTGGAATTACTGTACAAATGGTATCATGATATCTCAGATTAGGATGAATGGATTGATTTCAGATGTATCTCATTTGAAAGCTTATATGCGATAATATTAAAGAAAGTGCTCTAAGAATTTCGATTTTTAGAGCCATTTCCCAGATATTTCAGATATCAATCGCATTTTAGGTTAGAATTTCATTTTTTCCAGTAAATATACACGGAGCGTTTCGACGATTTTTTTCACGTACTTGGCTTCGAGACGCTACCGCGTCTCTTGATTAAGAGACGACTCTTCCTTCCGTTTTCTCGCACAAATTTGGTTGTGAAATTTCAATCTGCAAAAAAGTTATAAAATAATATTCATACTTTTATTCATGAACATTTGAAGATCATTTATATTTCAGTAAAATATTTTTTACAGTAAAAGCATGACAATTGGAAATACATTATACAAAAGTATAAAATTAATACGGTGTAACAATAAATTATAATAAATTATTTACCTGGTAATACTTGAATGGTACAAATTGCACTGCTTGCAAATTCTCTTTACTAACTGGCTTTGGACACTCGGGCAGTATAAGTCATATGGAGTTTCCGTAAATATTTTAGCTCTCTTTGGCAATAACACTTGATCATATTTTGAAATAATGACGGAAATGAGTATTTTTGATACTCATTTGGTTCTCTATTGGAAAGTTTGGACAAGTTAAGCCATTTGGTGTTTGCCACAGAGGAAGTGGGGGTGGCAAAAATCTTTGCGGCATTATTTTAAAGTAATCACTTCTTGGTGTACTGCAACATTTGTCGTCCAAACACTTTACAATTTGAGTAAAGTACAGGCTTTCTTTTACGTGCTTAGCTCTTCAAACCATGTCTCTTTGCGCATACTGGATAATGATCTATTACAATTTCATTCCAAATTTCAGCAAGAGTTTCTGCTGCACTTTGAAAGTTTTTCTTTTCAAGTTCTGAATCAACAGTTCTCCCTTGGTTGTCTAAATGTGTTCCATAGGTGTCTTATGGAAGGATTACAGCTGTGAGTTCCTTGCTCAAAGGGGCCATTCTTCTTTCAACCCGATTGAATGCGCTCCTACCAGGTGCATTTAAAATTCTTTAATTATGATGCAAAAATGACAACATTCTGCACTGGTAAAAATATATATTATCATAAAAACAAGGCATCTTTTCTCTTTCACTTTTCATTTTAATTGTCACAATTTCGCAAATACTATGTAGATGAATTATAGTAAAAAACATTTTTTTTACGGGTTGGTTTTTTCACTTTTCATTTATAACAAGTTTACTTTGTTTACGTGCAATATGTTAATTCACATTAAAATATTTTTTTTCGTTTTTAAAACAATATAATCAACTGCTACGACATTTTTTTTTTCATATAATATCAATTTCAAAGTGATTGTAGAAAATTAAATTGAGGTGTCCGCCATACAATATTGAAATTGAATATACCAAATGTGTGTGCAAAGTTTTAACACCCTCGCTTAACATAAAGGATGTAAATGAAGTTCAAGGATTTGATTGTTCCCCACACTGCACCGTTTGAAATTAATTGAAATTTTTTAATAAAAAGTTTTATTTAGATTCGAAAAATAATAACTTAGAAAATTGGATACAAAGTTGACCGATTTTGCACGTTTTGATAAATTTGCCGTATAAACGCGTTTTTCTCAAAACTATACAATGTATAGTATACAATATACATACATGTTTGGATGCTGTGGGCATGATATTTTAAAAACCACTGGATGGATTTTGATAAAATTTATACAGTTAAATCTAGGTATTAAAAACTTAAGCTGAATGGAAGGATTTTATTTTAAACCAAAACTTTTAGTATTAAATAAACAATAACAAACTATAAAAAAAAGAGTTTTTCCTCCAAATTACAAAAATAAGTTATAAAATTTATAATATTACGTATAAAAAAATATGATATTTTTTGGACAAAATTGGGAGAGATTTGTTAAAATGTAAAATTAATAAGAAAAAAATATTGATTTCATATGCAATATGTTTTCAGTGCAAAGGAAACTGTTTTTGCATGTTTTTTTACACGATTTCTTAAAAAAAGTTTGGTCTGTGTTACTTCTAGGTTATTTCTTAATTCTAGTGTGTTCACAATTATAATTTCCATACTAGTTTTTCACAACAATTGTTGTTACATGCTTTTTGGACACAGAAAAATACGAACAATAATTGAAAAGTGGTAAATCAACAATAATTATGTAGGTAAGTTATTTGATAAACTGCAGTATTAAATTAATGAATAAGGGTAAAAATTTTGGAAGATAAATAAAACTTTATACTTGCTTAAATTGTTGATTCCAACATGACTAAGTGAGGGTTTCCTGAGCTATTATACAATATACATTATAGGTACATATTACATTACATTTATATACAAATGGTAGATGATTTAGTACAAAACTTATGATCCTATTAAAAATACAACTTTGTACTGCAAAAGTAGGAATTTTGGTTTCCTAACTTTCTAGTTTAAGAGTTTGGCAGTCCTTGAATAAAATTGTTCAAAAATTAATTTATTTTGCTTGAAAGAAGTTACAAGAAAGCTTAGTAGTAAAACAATGTCAATTAAGTAACAAACTCTTGAGTTTCGTACTTTAACTCATTCCTGCAACATGTTAATAAAGAATTATAAAAAGTTATTTAATGTATCTTAAAATTTTGTTATCACTCTACTCTACTAAAATGTACCTGCGTACGAAACTAGAATAAGGAATCTGATCTGGAGATCTTTTCATCATGTTTTCTATCATCAGGAAATTTATAGCCATAATAGCTGAGATGTGTGTAGATGTTGCAGAAACTCCAGGCAAAACTGAAGAAGAGAATCTTTAAAAAAAAAGGGACATCAATGAACACACATTTATTAAATTTATAAACCATAAAGATTATAAACCATATAAGAACCATATACAATATTGTGAATTGGAAAAAATTAAAGTAAACGTAAAAATATTAATCGCATCCGATCCCCATAAAATGTATACATTCAATGTAAAACCATGTGAAAAGCTTTAAGTGTTGCAGGGAAGGCAGACAAAGTATGTTTGAGATGCACTTGAACATTCACAAAAGGTTAAATTTTGTTCGAAAGTACAACTCTCGGCAAATGTAGATTTTGTGGATTGTAATACAATAACGAAATAAAAAACTTAACCGATGAAAAAACAGAAGTAACAAAAGGAGCAATTGGCGGAATGTGAAAAGTGAATTCTACATAATGCATTCGTGAGAGGCTTGTATTGCACACAATAATAATAATAACTGATTAGTGATTAAGACTTGCGACTGTTGTGTAAGTGAATCCTGAAATTTTTTTTATTGCTATTGTTCTTTTACATTCGGACTAGAACCTTGCTTGAACGACTGAAATGACTGAGACAGAAGTCCATCAATGGACCAAAGGACTACTGTACACCGGAACGGATCATTTGCAGGAAATGCAAAAGGGAGCCAACAAAAACGTTGCAGCTGTGCGTTCATTTAAACGTAAAGAAATATGACCACTGACAAGAGAATTTAATTGTGTATTTGTTTAACAGTTCAAAGTGATCCTTGCAGTGCGTGAATATAATAATGTTTAAATTATTTTTTAGACATTGATGCTGCAACCCACTGAAAAGTATTTACTTTTAAATTTATTCAAAAACTTTGCAACAAGTTATATAACAAAAGCAAAACGTTAAAATAAAAACAAACAGTATTTTATATAACAAATTGTATTAAAAACAATATTACCACAAGTAAATAGAACAAACAATTGGTGTAATATATTAATTAATTTAAATCGACGAATTGCAGACGACTTATCAGAATTAACCAACAGAAGACAAGGAAGATACAAGTGCAATAATATAAATTTTAGTGTCAGTGAATTTATTGAGAAAACTGAACTGTGAAAAAATAACCTTTCCGAATGTTTCCGGAATCAACGAATTAAACAATCTTTAAAGTCAAAGTCCAATTTACAAGTGAAGACAAGTGATCGGTTTTCTACAGTTATTTTTAATACTTTTTCTCACAATTTTGAAAATGTTTGATATTAAATTTAAATTGCTGCAATAATGTAAATGAAATTATATTTATTTAATTGGATGTGAACTGTTTTAAATATTTTTTAAATATTACAAAATGTGCTTCTATTATTAAGTTTTCTTAAATGATTTTGTATTGTAAAATTTTTTAATTTTTTTTGCCAAAATATGTGTTTGACATAATTGTACCTACAAATATATCCAATAAACAAATATGGTTTGCGAAATTATTGAAAATAATACAGAGATCTGTTATTTTGAGAAAACGTCTAACGAATCTTCTGTTAATAACTAAGAATATAAAAGAGTTTAATGTAATATTTGACATGGACAACGTTTTGATATTATACCTATGAGAGTTATTTTTTAGGGAACTTTAAAAAATATTAAATTCAATACCACAGTTGATTTGAATAAATAAAAAAACTAACCCGCAAAAAAAAAAACTTTTTACTATAATTCATCTATTAATTATTTTCCAAATGGTGATTTTTAAAATTAATGGAAAAAAAATTAATAAAAATTATTCAATTTTACGATAATTTTTTTATTCACACTGCAGAACACTTTCATTTTTGCCTTATTATGTAAAATTTAATCTTTTCTCTAGGAAATAAGAATCCACAAATCTTCTTTATTTCTTTATTGTCTTTTATATATTTCTCAACAGCATAAACACTACGATTTTTAAATCACATCCGCTTTGCTCGAATATTCCGCTTCCACTGAATCATCTTCCCAGGTGATGTCACTTATAGGGCGATTATTCTCCTTCTTTTGATCATATCGGTGACGGTGATCTGTTTTATTCATAATCTTAAAACGATGCTGATTTGCTTGCCGTGTACGCACTGACGTCGACGGGTTATTAAATGCTCCCAAAAAACTGAGCAATTGTTCAGGGGTTGAATATTGTCCGGCCTTGGCACCTGTTTTAATGACATAATCTTCAATTCCTCCAATGATGCAAGATACTGCCTTTCTGCCATAAATTACGCATGAATTCAGTAGAGCCACTTTTTCGTGATAGTACTTGATGTAGGACTCCTCTGATCTCTTCCTTCTTCTCATCATTTCGCCTAGTAAATCATTGTAGTCCTTATCCGGTGGAAACGCATTTTTAATTTTTTGTTTCCATTCGTTCCAATCATGGTCTACGGTTCCTAATCCGCTATACCATGTTTCCGCTAAACCTTTTAATTTACCCAAAGCATAGTACCTAAATGGTTTGAGGTTCGTTCCATCGATAAATCCGTTGCAACTCGTCGATTTTTGTACACCAGCTCTCAGCCGTCTGATTGCGGTCTTCCGGATTGAAGCATGGGACACAGTCTCCTTTCAAGTCAATGGTGTTTGGACGCGCCGTTGAATTCTCTACGAGCGCTGTTATTGCCTGCGTAAATTGATTAATCGACTCGACTATACTACTAGTCTCCAATTTATGACGATGCTTTGATCGACGCTTAGTAACCCGCGATCCTGTTGTTCTACGTAGGTCATTACTTCCACTACGACTACGCTGAGAACGATGATGGCGTGTGGACTTATGATGGGAATGAGAGCTTTTTCCCATATTGGGTAATTATCTGACATAAGATATGAAGAAGGAACAGAGGACAAAAGAAAACCATCAGTATATGCGGATAACGTGTTACGAAATACGAAATTTTTTTTTTTTTTTTTTTTTTTGGCAAAAATAAATTTGTGATCCTCCAGAAGTATGAATGTCATTGCCTTTAACGTTCGGTTAATCCCACTTCTGATAATTTGTAATATAGAAAAATCGAATTATGGTTGTTTTTTTTTTTTTTTTGCATCATATATACAAACACAACATAAACAAACTTGAATGCCTCTGGCATCGGTCCCCGTACGTTGGCAATGTCATTCACCCTCCGAATGGTCACCTGAAATATTCAAAGAAATGTCTGAGACTTTTTATTCTCGACAGCACGACAACTAACCCATTACCATACACTACAATCAATCTACAGGGCGTACGATTCCCTCACTGGCAGAAACACCAAATCCAGTGAAAACTCAGTCCCTAGCTCATAGACTTGCTAGCAGAAAAACCAAATCTAGCAAGCCAAAATTTCACTTGTCAGCAGAAACACCAAATCTGACAAGGACAAATGCTATCGGCAGAAACACCAAATCCGATAGCGAGGGACTGAGCTTAGAGGAGAAACACCAACCTCTAAACAATCCGTACCACCGCAGTAAGCATATACTAATTACAATAATAAATATTGCATTACAATAAAAAGACTACACAGTATCACTAGAATCAAACAATCTCAGTGACAACTCACCTCCAAGTCTATTCAGCACAAAACACAAAACACAAAACAAACTCTTAATAAATGTTTTTATATTTATTTTTCTTCAATGATTATAAACCGCGACTATCTATAACACACAACCTTTTCTGGAAAGTGGTCTCTTCGAACTGAGGTCGAATTTTCCTAATTCGAGTTCTCAGTGAAAATGTGGATAAACAACGCAAATCCACAAAAAAAACAAGTGAAAAGGAACCAATTGCAGCCCTGTCCAGGACACGCACATGACCTTGGTCCGCATTTTGATCAGTATCACAAATAGTTTACTTAAAGAAAACCACCCGTGAAACTGCGCACTCGTCATCCACTCTGTGCGGATACAAATTGGTGCCATAAACTTAGGTACCAAAAAAAAACAAGCTAAAGGACCGAAAGGACCAAACAGATGAGCTCAATGTCGGCTCAGAACCCAAAAGAAAATCATGACGCATTACCATTAAATTTTTTTATTTATTTTTTTTTTCCTTCATATTTTCTTACATATTTTAGTTCTATTATAATTTCAGTGGTGATAGGTATATCAATTAATATAATAAAATATTTATATCTATAAAAATCACAAATGAAAATTAAAAAATTTGTTAACAAATTCTTAAATATCTAAAATATTATACAAAATTCAATATTCAGTAAAATGTTATACAAAATTCAGTATTCAGTACTCAATCAGATTGAAATCTTCATCGTTGCTGGGAAAGTTTTCTTCTAATATATTCACATCTACAGGAGTTGTGTTGTTTAAAACCTCTTTTCACATTATATTTCGGGTGTGATTCTCCTGTAGTAATAACACTTTTAAAGCACATGGTCTTTTCACCCTGAAAAATGCCACATACAGCATACCATGCATAAAAACGGACGTTTTAAGGTCCACACCAACAAATTCGAAAGTTTGGCCCTGTGCCTTATGCACTGCAACCGCGAAAGCAGCTCTTACTGGAAACTGATGGCGCTGCATAATGCATCCGAGTTGTCCTTTGGTTGAATCAAGCGTGATCCTCGGTATATGCACCTTTGCCGGACTGTTCACCAGTAATAATTTTTGCTTTGATTATGTTGTTACACAGGCTTGTCACTATTAACAAAGATCTTGAAATATGGTATTTTCAATCTCTTGCTACGAATCTTGTTCCATTACATAAACCTTCCGATACATCCAAATTACGTAGTAACATGATTATAGCATTTTTCTTTAGTTTAAGCTCATGTGGTGCAAATCAGAAATATTGGCCGAATTAAGGAATTCAGTTGTGAACTCAAGTCCTCCTTGGGGCTGATCTTTGATAGAGTCGCAGCTATGACTTTGTACTCTCCGGGTAGTTGGGAAACAATATCCATGTTAATTCTGTCGACATCTTTATTGAGGGGGGTAAGTATAGCTCTATCTTTCATCCCTTCATTATTTGCATTAGCGAGACAATTTCCGAACACTAATTCATCAATAAGATTTCCGTTGGAAAGTATACTTATACTTGTACTTATACTTATATATATATCTGGTGGCAATTCTATTTCTTCCATAGCGTTTATCGGTAATTCTCCATTTCCTACTTGCAGGAGATAGTTTGCAAATAATTGTTGCTATGGATCAACACGCATGTTTTCTAGAAGAGAAAATGTTTTAAAAATGGACCAAAGACAACTTCTTTTAATAGACAAATCTAATAACTCATTTCTGTTAGCTTGTGGCTCAGACAGGGAGACATTGACAAAAATCTCCTCCAACTACTATTACTTTGCCTTCAAAAGGTAAATTCGGGCTTGCAATGCTGCGCAGAAGTTGATCTATGTTATCCAATCCGTATTTTGGAAACATAGGCGCTTCATCCATAAGGAAAACATCTATTTGCGCTAATTCCCTAGCCTTCAAAGTTCCTGGTTTAATACTTGATGCTGCCTCTGATGTAAGTGCCAAGTGGTACTTTGAGTCCAAAGGTTTTATGTGTAGTTCGACCATGAGGCAGCAGTATTGAAGCGATACCAGTAAATGCCATTCACTTTACTTTGCGACTTCTGCCGGTAAGAATGTAGTATAGAGCTTTGCAGAGAAAGGTTTTCCCAGTACCAGCCGGGCCGTCAATAAAAAAGCATTTAAGTTCACCACTACCGTTAACTGCACGAAGTATGGTGTCAACAACTTCGAATTGTTTGCCTCTAAGAAGCCGATACATGTGTTCACCAAGTGCTGCTGATTCATCGACGTTTAGAACATCATCCATTTCGTTTTCATAGCCATCAATATCTTCAAACCCAAATGTTTGTACCCAATATTGAAAATACCTGCCTTCTGTTGCTTCAGTGTTTAATTTGTGGGCAATAATCCGATAAGCACGCTTAATCGCTTCTTCGATAGACCTTCCATTTCTTCTGGCTTCAGAGACCAAATCTTCCGCCAGATTTTCCTTAAAGGTTGCCCAGAGCCGCTTCGGATTTTCGGGAGATCCGAAAATCAATATCTGTGTAAAAAGACTTCTCATTGCCGTGGGCATTTTTGAAAGAGCAGATTCTTGTAAGCCTTCTATCCATTGCTGATCGTCGTATGCTAAACCCCAAGCTAGGCATGCCTGTTTATAGGTATCATATCGGATCTCATTTACAGTTCGAAGATCTTCGAAACTTGTTGCATCTTTTACGTGATAAAGTAATAATCGTAAGTGGTAAAGTTCCGGCTGGGCGATGAAATTCACATTGTGTATTCTACCAATGACTCGCAGTTGGCGAATTCTCTCAATCCACTCACTCGATTTTCCAATCCATCTAAAGTGTTCGGGCATTTGCCAGTAATAGTATTACATAACATTGTCAGAAAGTCCATTCAAGCGATTATTTTCTTCTTCTTGTTTGAGTTTTTCATTATGCCGGAAGTAAGCTTCTAATGTTGAACCTCGCTGACCAATATTGATTAAATCTTCCACGTCTAATTCCTCTGGTTTATGTATTTTATCATCAGGCGTCATAATCAAAAGCAAATGCATATGTGGCAGCCCTCTCTTTTGAAATTCTATAGTATAAACATATGCAGCGGCCTTTCCAAAAATCTTTTGTTTATCCAATTGATCTATTATTTGATCAAACTTAAGCTTGGCAACTCTAGCTAGGAGATCAGGCCGATCTTGAGCGAGCTGTTCTAAAGTTGTTCCGTCTTGTAAAGCAATACGTGACACTTCCTTTATTTCGGGTCAGTTGGGGTTGGAAGTCACAGTTATAAAGAAATCAGGCGATCCAAGTCGTCGAAAAACTGCCATTGTATCTTCAAATGTTCCATGTAGTATCGTGTTGAACCGGGAAAGGAAGATGGTAAAATAACTTTTTCGCCTATTAGTGCATTAGTCTTATTGGCTAGGTCATTAATGAGACGTGTTACTCCCGTATATTTTTCTGTGAGAATCTTATTTTATTGGTTTTTATCCATTGAATGCGGTCACGTTCTACACGAATATACGTGTCAACCACGTACTGTTGAAACAATCTTCCGCCAAAATGTAGTGCATTAAAGGCAATTTGACGTAAATCAGGATCGGTTGCTGTTATTGTAACCGGTAAGTGTTTAGTCAGTTCAGGTCGAAAAGCAAGTCTATATTGTGCCATCACAAGTCGAGTTATATTCTTATATATTGACGACTGTCATACGGTGTCCGTAATTTTAAAGTAATGTAATAACCCTTATTGCCTTCTGGATAAAACAATGGATAGGTAAATGGTTCCACGCGTTTATCAATATTTTTCAAATTTATTATATCTTTATGGCGCTGATGTACAACCATCTCATTGTCAGGAAAGCTTTGATCGGCATTGAGCGTAAAAACTGCACAAACATCGTTACAGGACGGCACATTATATCTTCTGTAATCAGCCTGCTCTGGCATTCTAAATAAAAGCTTAACTTGTGGTGGGGATATTCATTGCGCAATAGCATACCGATTTACTTCATCCTCTACTTCTCGCATCATTGTGAACACTTCTACATAACTGTTGTGTGCACGAATGATGCGCTCCAATAAGTTCATCAACGAGTGACTGATTCCATGATTAAGAGGATGATTTGTTCGCTCTTGAAGGGTATCATCAGGATCTAAGAAATACAATTGTCCGTACTGTGGTTGTTCGAATTTCCCTTCAGCAGTTTGCGTTGGATGGGCTGCCAAATTCATTTTATGATAAACTTGCTCGCAACAACAAAACTATAAATGCTACGGCTGTTTATTGTTTTATCAACGGCCACATTAAATGATGCAAGCGCAAAAGATGCATTCAAGTTTTTTATTCTTTTGTGGAGTTCGTCTGACAGAGCATGACAACCTAAAAAGAGGCGCGCGTAGTCATTTGAAAATCTAGGCGGTTCTAGTTCAATTCGGCCATGTAAACAACAGTCACCAAATGAATCTCGTCCTATGCGATTTGTAACACGCTCCTGCAGAAAATGCAAAGCCCCAATTTCGAAACGTCCCAAGCTTTCATATTGCACAACTGGATTAACAGCGCGCCTATAAGTTGGTAAGCCATTACTTTGTAAAGCTTTTAGATGTCTTGCAGTACGACGTCTTTGTTCTTCTAATCGTTGTTCACGTTGATCTGGGGGCACGGCAGTGCCCCCGCCAAGTCGAGCAAAAAAGCGGAACGGCCGTACCATCCTTTTCTCGAAACAGTTCAGGCCATTTTCGACCCCCCTATAACTTAATTGTGGATAAAACTAGCAGCCTGAATTTTTAGTAACCAAGCAGGGATTGTATAAACACGGTATAATTCAATTTGAACCAGTAGTTTACGAATTATAACCAGTCAAAATTTCTTAATTTTGTCACTCACTCACTCACCGACCGCTCATCAAAACTCTAAGGCACTTCTAGCAGACATAGAAGTTTCAAATTTAGAATACAATTAGTGTTTAGTGTATAAATAATGGAAAAACTAAAATATTTTGCAATTTCAGTTCAGTTTTCTAGATACACCATGCTATGGTCGTCCCTAGCTTTGGATACGACGGATAAATTTGTGTGCAGAAGAATCGTTATCTATCAAGCAGCGGAGAGTTACACTAGGTTCTTGTACCTAGTGCGTTCGTTAAGAGCAAATCTGGTTCTTGTACCAGGATGTGAAAGCAAAGGGTGTGCTATGGAGGACACCTCTGAGTGAATGCCCCGATGGTAATTACTCGTTGGGCCGCTGGGATAGCGGGCTTGAGGGATGAAACCCTGCCGCGTTGTTCGCTGGCTTGGGTGTAGGTAGTGCTGGCTGGGGATAATTTGGTTGGGCGGAGCAGCGACTGGCGCCTTAACTCCTGAGGAGGATTTTGGAGCTCCGAGGATCGGTTAGAGCAGCACGAATGCAGAACTCAGGGGTATAGGGTTGAAATTACCTCACTTCAATTCACAACTGCAATGGCTTCCTCAAAATAATTCGGTATTTATTTCACTTATTAAATTGTCGTTCAACTACTACTGACAATACCGTACAAAACTTGCTCTTGACTCGAGTACTTTCTAAACTGAATAATTCGATACCCAATCGGGCAGAGTTTCCACTAGCTGTTTTAAAAATAAACTGAACATTTATTCTAGGGTGACAATTACCTTTATACATTTTAATTTGTACAAAGCTCTCCCTACTCTTTTTCCATAATGGATTAATTGCTATTATTGGTAAGGTACAATGTACTTTTTACCTAACCCCTGAAATTTTTTTTTTTTTTTTTTTTTTTTTTTTTTAATATGTTTAGTACAATCTTATCCTACGATAATTAATTACTAGTTATGTTGGAGTACCCAATTGTCAGAATTAGGCAAGACGAGTGAGGGTTGGCAAGAATCAACATTCCGCTCCCGACATAAAATATAATAAAGCTTAAAAGACTAATTCATGTGGTTTAGTTCTTTTGAGGCGTCTGATATCGTTAGTTGTATCCAGTAGTTGTATGGCCTCAATATTGGTGTGATGGAGTAATCTTTTTTGGTGTGCCTCTGCGCGTTGCTGGATCACTTCATGAACCCATGTGACATCCAGGTCGTTGTGAAGTTCCTCGTTCGTTACGTAGCGGTAGGCATCTGTTATTATCCGAAGGAACTTGTTTTGACTTCTTTGAATAACGTTCTGATTGGTTTCTTTAGTACAACCCCAGAGTTCAATCCCATACGTCCAGATAGGTTTAATGATAGTGCGATATATTAAGAGCTTACAACGCAGGTTCATCTTGGAGTACTTCCCAATTAGCCAGTAAATCTCTCGCTGTTTGAGGCGTATTTGTTCCGCTTTTTGTTTTACGTGCTGTTTCCAATTCCATTTAGAGTCCAGGTGTAACCCGAGGTATTTTGCCGATTCAGCTTGTGGAATTTGCCCCCCCCATTGAGGAAGGTGTGAATGTTGTTATCAGTTCTACGTAATGCGTATGTGACATGTGACATGTGACATGTGACATGGACATGGACTAAGTTGGTTGAGTTTGATTTTCCAGTCCTTTGTCCATTGGTCAATCTTATTGAGCGCATGTTGTAGTTTTTGAACTGCTTTTGTTTGTGAGGTATCTGATGCTAATACTACGGTATTATCAGCAAAGGTTTCAATAAAAGTTTCATCTGTTGTCGGTATATCAGTAGTATAAATTAAATATAAAATAGGGCCTAGAACACTTCCTTGTGGAACTCCTGCTAGGATTGGATAAAAGCTGGAACAAGCGTCATCATGTAGGACTCTAAATTTACGTCCTGAGAGGTATGACTCCAGTAGCTGGCAATAATTACTAGGAATTGATTTACTAATTTTGTGAGTCAGGCCCTCATGCCACACCTTGTCGAATGCTTCCGATACATCAAGGAAAACTGCCGGGCAAAACTTCTTCTCTTCAAAAGCTTGTTCAATTTTCGTAGTCACACGGTGAACTTGGTCAATCGTAGAGTGTTTATTCCTAAATCCGAATTGAAAATCTGGAATACTGATAAGCGGCTTAAGTCTTTTTAGTAACAATTTCTCAAAAAGCTTGTTATGAATTAAATTAGGTTGGTGCTAGCATAAATGCTAGCAGGGACTGGCACCTGGAGGATGTTCCATACAGCCGCCAGATGTCAGTCCCGACGAAACAGCTGTTGCCAGGAGGCACCCGGCTAAGTTGCCTCCCCCTGGGACCGCAGTGGACGGCGCGAGCTTGACGGCTAGCATTGCAGTAGGTGTGGGGGGGTTGGCCAAAACGTCTTCGCAGCCCAGGGTTTCGTCCCGAATAACAAAGATCTCGCGCGAAGGGACAGCGAAAACCGCGAAAATGTTTATGCCCCCTTGGACTGCCCCTATCCACCCTCTATTCCCTTCCATGGGGAAGGGAATCCTGTTGGTGTCAACCCCCTCTGAAAATTAAAATCTATATAGGCATGCGGCAAAAGAGGGGGGAAAGAGAAACTCAAAAGCAAACTTTTACTCCATGTTGTCCTCCTTTATTTTTACAAATTATATTTCATTAATTTCAGTCGTATATCTCTACTTTAAACTCCTCCTTTACAGGATCATTACGCAAATTCAGAAAGATATCAAAAGTGTGAAGGGCTGTCCCAGCCGCGTATATCTCCACCCAAGTAAACCACGGTTAATTAGATCAGAATTCAACGTCGAAGAAAAATTATGGACAAAATAAGACAAAAGGGGCCGAAGTGTGATCACATTTCGTCGCTTTTGATGTCGTGTGAAACTAGAGTAAACTTTAAAGAAGGTTTGTCGTCGCCAATTGGGGGGAGATTGATCCCTTGGCCGCGTCTGGGGATGGGATTTCGAAGGCGTATCAAGCCGTATCACCCATTCGCGGGGGGGTTTGCGCACCGCAAGTGTCACCACTTCACTCACAATTGTTATTTGAGATGTATATTTGTACTTTCATTAAATTATGCTCAGAAAAACTAATAATGTAATCTACCAAAAAAAAGAAAAAAACACAAATTCTAGGAGGAGCGAGAAAGAAAAGCAAAAAAGAAACAATTCCTACGTTAAAAGAAAATTAAAAGAAACACTAGTGCAATCATGCGTTGTTAGCTAAATAAAGGAGGACTTGCCGGTTTTCCCTCGTCGACTCCGATGGGGCAAAAAAAAAGTGTTTATCCGACCGTCCTCGCGTATCTTCCTTCATAGCAAGGGTTTGCCTAGGTCTTCTCCCTTTTTCGTCCTTCTCTCCCGTTCACCAAAAACTTCACAGGGTTAACCCTTTTTTTTTTTTTTCTTCGCGGCCTTTCGCTGGGCGAATTGTTCTAAAGAAATTCACTGTGCTTTTCCCTTTTTTTTTCTTTAAACTAATTAAAACACAACTTCCTGATTTATTTCACTCCTGGATTTTACTTAATTTCTTCCGTACCGTGGATTACATTCCCATTTTCCGAAAAGCTCTTCTTATTTTCGCGAGTACAGCCTGACTCTGCTACCCAGACTCGCCGGTGCCGCTTTCCCCACGCATGCGCATCGCATAGAACATTCTAGCAGCGGAATGTTGGTCCCGGTTCGCCGCAGATCACGCGATATTCCTCCAATCGGAGCTGAGAGGTGATCTCCGTCGGACCGGGATCGACCCCCCTCGTGTCCCCAACTAACATACTCTCCAGAGTAAAACTCTTGAAAATTGGGAAAATATCTCATAAGACTCTCTTAAGACACTCCGATACTCTCATAACGTAACCGTTGTCAAAAAATTTAAATTAGGTCTCATAGTGTTCTTATTATGAGATATTAACACTACTAGAGTTAGCAAGAGTTTTACTCTCATAATAAGATCTTCTTTGTACTCTCATTATGAGTGTACGGACACTTCTATGCTTATAGAGTCTTTTTTATGAAACTTTAACTCTCAAAGTGTATTACTCTCATAAAAATGTCCTTATGAGAGTTAAAGTGTTATGATACTTATAAGAAAGCTCTTGTAAGAGTACAAGTGTACAGCTACTTATAAAAATTCTCTTATGAGACGAAAAATGCTACAGCACTTATAGAAAGACTTTATGAGTACAAAAAGATTATTACTCTCATAAGAAATACCATAGAATCCGTCAGCCAAAAACGTCAAACATTGTTGACTATATCGTCAAAATGGAACGCGAAAACTTTAATTGGAGAAATGTTAAAAGGTCCACTAATTTTCGTAGGAAAGTAATGAAAATATATATTGGATTAAAAAGTAATGTGCCTAATAATGTGTTGACAAAAAAAACAGTCCTTGTGAATAAATATAATCATAAACGTTGCCTTAATAGTACTGTGCCGTCATTAGTAGTTTTGCCTAAAGAAAACTTTTCGCGTGATAATACAATTCCAAATCAAATATCTCCTATCCAAAACCTCCTGAATGAAGATTGCAATGTTGATAATATAGTAGCACTATCAGAGGTATGTTAATTTGCATTAACACGGAAAATAAATTAATAGAATGTTTTTCTCAGCAGCATGATTATGATAGCATTGAATTAGGAGATAGTGATGATGAGGAATACAAGTTAGTCGACACTAAGTTTAAAAAAAATGAAATATTTGCGACTGAATTAAAAAATTGGGCAATTCAGTTTAATATAAGACAACAAGCATTAAAACGACTATTTCAAATATGTAATAAACGAAATATTAATTCATTGCCAAAGGATCCACGAACATTATTGCAAACACCAACTGTTACCACAATTCAACCAGTTGGATTGAATGGTCGATATTGGCACCAAGGGCTTGCATTTTGCTTACAACAATGCTTTTCCAATATCAATGAATCATTAGAAATTTCCATTAATATTAACATTGATGGTTTACCAATATATAAAAGTTCTAGAGAAGAGTTTTGGCCCATTTTGTTTAATATACATGAAAAACCTTATATCAATACAATGGTCATCGGAATCTATAGTGGCAAAGGAAAACCGTTTAGTCTCGAATTGTTCATAAGACCATTTGTGGAAGAAGGGAAAGACGTATTGGCAAATGGGGTTACTATAAATGACCAACATAAAGTCAGCGTTATAAGATCCGTTCTTTTATATGTGACTCTCCAGCACGAGCTTTTATAAAAGGTAAAAAATAGTTTCATTATAACAGGTTTTAGGTACTATTTTTCATTGTTATGTTCATAGGTGTTACTAATTTCAACGGCCAGCATGGATGCCAAAAGTGTACAACAGTCGGCGAGTATTCCTACGTTTCACATTGTAATATTTTCCCCAGAACAGGATGTAATAAAAGAACTGACGAAGGATTTCGTAATCGAATTTGCGATTCGCACCACAAAGTTAACAGTCCACTGGAAGAGCTTCCCGGTTTAGATATGGTTGATAACTTTCCAGTTGCAGATTCTCTACATTTGATTGATTTGGGTATAATGAAAAAGTTGTTAATTGGATGGAGGGATGGGCGGTTTAACAACTTTCGGACAAAATGGAGCGCAAGAGATACTTATTGCATTTCACAATGCTTAGAAAACATCAAAATGCCTTCAGAAATTCACCGAGCTGTAAGGGGACTAGATTGCCTGGCACATTGGAAAGCTTTGGAGTATCGAACATTTTTATATTACATAGGAGCTGTAATATTGAAGAATCGTTTACCATACGATGTGTACCAGCATTTCCTTGTATTTTTTTGTGCTGTAACAATATGTTCTTCTACTGCATACAGTATATATCTTGATTTAGCTCATACATTGTTCCTACACTTTATCGAATACTACCGAGATATATATGGTGAAGAGCATATAACTAGTAACGTACATAACCTGTCCCATGTTGTTGATGATGTGAAAAGATTTGGCATATTGTCAACTTTTAGTGCTTATCTTTTTGAAAGTAAATTGTACCAGATAAAAAATATGTTGCGGAACGGACATAATGCTTTGGTACAAGTAGCCAGACGATTAACTGAATACAGTCATTTGCAAACAGAGAACATTCAATTTTCAAATGACGTTTTACCGACTTTAAGAAATAATATAGTTCATCATATGAATGGTTTTATACTGAGCTCCCAAAATCGCGACAAATGGTTTCTTACGAATGAAAATATAGTCGTGTGTATGAAGAATGCAACATTATCTAATAAAAAGATATACATATTTCTGGCGCCAGTCTACAACATCAAGAAAATTTTTTTGAGAGGCCAATACGTTCTTCATTTCTCAATATATATGCCTCTGATTGCAAAGAAAATGATGTACGAATATATGATTTAAAGGATATTAAATGTAAATTGGTATCTGTGAAATTTGATGAAAATTCAACAGTTTTTTTGCCTTTACTTCACACTGTTAAATAAAAAGCTTTTTTAACTTTTATTTTTTAATAAACTATATAATATACAATAAACTATATATTTCTTTTCAAAACAAAAATTTAAGATTGTATTAACTAGATATCTAGGGAAGTAATGTCGTCACTGTTATCGACAGCAACAATATCGGGAACAGCAGCAGAAACATCTGAGGGAGCCTCATTTTCCTTCCTTTCAGGAACACTCTTCGTTTGCTTTGACTTACGTTTACAAACATATACCTTTTTTGATGAACTTCTTGAAATTCGATCCACTTCAGTCTGACACCTTTTCCTCGCATTTTTCAAAATAGTCCCTAGAAAGTCTTTACATTTTTTGTCATCAAAATCCTTCGCAGCCAATCTAACTAACGCGTTGAAGAGTTCAAGAATATTTCTGTAATTCTTCAGCGCGAGTTTTGTCAACGCAGTGCGGCTTCCTCCACTCCACGAGACATTCAATAAAAATTCTCTTTCAAAAAAGTGGTCTACCAATCTATAACAGCAATTAATTGCGTCGGCTGTTCCCGTTTTCCCACATACGGATGACATTCTTTCAACCTGCATAAAAGAAAGTAAGAAATTAACTTTGTGCAATCTGAATACTATATGCACTTTAAAACGTACCAAATTCTCCAGTATTTTTTTGTCATTTAACAAAAGTTCCAATTCTTCCATTTCATCCTTATTTGAAATGGGCTTCTCCAATAAGGCTGGTGGTACAGTTGCGCTATTGGTTGTTTCAACGACGATAGAATTTTTGTTTTTATTCAATGAGCTTTCGATGTCATTAATGCGATTTAACAATATTTCGTTTACTGCCCTTTGCTTTGATAATTTCATTAGTATTGTGTTTTGGGTTTGTTGTATTTTACAGAGCTCTTCATTAATGCTTTTTAAAACAAAGCCAATTTCAACTTCCTCGACGTCTAAATTGACTGCTTCCATTTCCGAAACCGGTGTAAGAAATTGAATGTTCTGTAAAAAACAGAAATTTTAATTTATTATAGTCTAACATATAAGTTCTTAACTTTAATTTAAAAAAAAAAACTAACTTGTTGTACTGGCTGCTGGATCGATCGTATCTGCAATTCCTGATTTTGGTACGTTGCTGATGGTGGTAAAATTACAGAAGTGGAAGGGCTCTGCTGCAGCTGTAACTGATGGAATGATGGCCCTGCAACAGTCTTCTTCTAGAACGAAAATGTACCATGCAGGTATCGGATTTTATTGTACTAATTTTATATACCTGTGTAAAGGTTAGCATATTATTGAAACTTTGGTCTACTCCATTGCTAGCTACTTTATTGCACACTGTTCTTTTTTTTCCTTGAAGGGATTTCTGGGTATCGTCATTCCAATTATCGGTGTCGCTATTTTCCTCCATTGCTGCAATTTCCTTTTCAGCAGCTTCCAAATTACTGAAATTCTCCCTTTTTTTTGTACACTCCTGCGTCATCCAGTTCCCTTCAGATTTCGAGTTAGCATCTCTTAGCAATTTTTGAATTATTGAAATTCGTTTCGTATTTGGCCAATATAAAATGCCCCCACTTTCCCAAGCGAAACGCACAGCGGTAAGGCATACTCCCCCACGTTCAATAGTTTGGACAATTTTATATGACATATTCCTATACTTTGAATAGTTAATTTACTACAATATCTCGTAACAAAACCCACTTCCGTACCTAAAATTTTTTTTTAACACTTTATTTTATAAGAACACAATGAGCACGATGTTATACACTTCATGAACGCAAACGCAAAATGATAAATGACACATCAAGAGGGAAATCCTTATAATGAGAGGCTTTTGAGAGTTATGCCTTCATAACAAGAGTTAAATGTCTCATGCAGAAGTTGAAGCTCTCATACGGAGAGTTTTATTCTCATAACAAGAGTTAAATGTCTCATGTAGAAGTTGAAGCTCTCTGTTAAATCGTGTGCTAAGTTGTACGAGTTTAACAATAGAGGGATAGGGTGGATCAAAGCAATATGGTCGCCAAAATAAACACTGATAGCTCAAATTAAAACAACTATATTCTATTAATAATGTTCTTCAACAAATTGATCAACTTAATTAATTACAAGTTTAGCTAATTTATAAATTTCAGTATGGAAATAATTCAAATAATAAAAACTCAAGGAAATAAAAATAAAAGAAATTCAATGAAGTGAAAAAACAATAAAATGAAAAGCAATCCGAATAAATGAATGGAAGTACAGTTGTACTGACAATGAGCCGGTTGATCATTGTGGTGTGTGCGATGATCAACGTCGCGATGTTGCGAATGTCCCTGGAACGGCTGTGGAGAATGGGTAGAGTTATTGAGGAATTTGGCCTTGCTACCCGTCTGCCCGAACAAACGCAGTTCCCGGTGACGATTTCACAAGGGGGACAATACTTGTACACAACACAGTTCAAGTTAGTACAACGTACGGGGGGAATAAGAGATAGGCAAACTCAGCCTATTGAGGAAATGGCAAACTCAGCCGTTTGGAGGAAATGGCAAACTCAGCCGTGGGAATGGAATGTGTTAGCAAACTCAGCTATACTTACCAATCGCAGGTAAGTTAGTTAGTCAAACTCAGACTAGAACTGTGACGAGTTCTTGGCAGGCGCGCACTTTTATAGTGAGAAAGCTCCATGCGCTGACGCTTTTGGGCACGTTCCGATCGGTTGTCGATGCTAGAAGAGCTTTTTGATCGATACTGATCGAAGCTTTGGGGCAAGTTCTGGTTAAATGTCGACGATTTGATCGAATTTGATCGAAACTTATCGATGGTTTATCGAATGTTTTTCTTTTGTGCCAAGAGCTGTCAAATTAATTCTGTCTTTGTACTTAAATACTCTCATAACAACTCAAGTAGTGTTCTTATGAGAACTTCGTACTCTTACAATGAGAGTTAAGGTCTTGTTATAAGACCAAGATAACTCTCATAAGTGCGCCATTTAACTCTGGTAATGCACTCATAAGACACTGGTAGATTTCTACAAGAGTAAATTACAAGAGTACTATTCTCCGTATTTCCTCTCATAAGACACTACTAGAGCCTTATGAGAGGAAATTTGTTACTTGGGTCGATCGCACCGCAGTGGCCATGCATGCTTGGAAAGGTTCCAGAAGGCGGATGCACGTTGTGCAGAGGTTAAGTTCCGCCTCTAGTACCTTTTTGTTTTCAGCCCAACTCCCCGCCGTGATCGCAACGAAGTCATTGTTGGGTCGGATATTTGGTCAGCTGTGAGGTCATTTTTCTCTTCCGAGATTCGAATATTTCCTCACGGCTGAGCCGACCACAACAAGCTTATGGTCCCCATACACTTACCGGCCGCCGGCCGGCCGCAGACTGTCGTCATCTCGTTCAGTCCACGACAACTACTATTATAGTGCCCATACACTTACCGGCCGTGGACTGTCGTCCTGGACTGACGGACGTGGACGAAACTGAAGTGCCCCACACACTTACCGGCCACGGACTCTCGTCCGGGACGGCGGCCGTGGACGAAACTGAGGTGCCCCATACACTTACCGGCCATGGACTGTCGTCCGGGACGGCGGCCGTGGACGAAACTGAGGTGCCCCACACACTTACCGGCCGCCGGCCGGCCGCGGACTGTCGTTCAGGACTGACGGCCGTATACGAGGGTGAAATGTACTGCGAACTGTGGACGGACAAGTTTCTAAAATGATTTGATATTTCTGGCGGTGACTCCGTCAGTCCTAGACGACAGTTCGCGGCCGAGTTGTGTGTGAACGATGTCGGTCACGGCCGTCGTGCAGGACTGTTGCGTCGTCCTGGACGACAGTCCGCGGCCGAGTAGTCTGTGAACGATGTCGGCCACGGCCGTTGTCGTGGACTGAAGGAGAGGACGAGAGTCCGCGGCCGGCCGGCGGCCGGTAAGTGTATGGGGACCATTAGAAACAGTAGGTATAAGGAAATTGGTCTGTACGACGTTACTTCTTCAGCCGGTTTATTAGGTTTCTTTATCATGATTATTTGTAATATATAGCAATACATTCCCTAAGGAATGCTTACGCTTGCGCAATTCCGCTGACCTGCTTAATTGCAACGCAAAAGGCAATCACCTTCCAATAGACCGTGGCAAAGCTATTCCGCCAGATGTCTCATGTGTTCAGTTTCAGGGTAAACAGAAATTTGACATTTCCTGTTAAAAATTAACTATTTGGATGTCCTTAAAAAATTAAGAGAAAATTCACTTCATTTACAATCATGGTTCAGTATTGTTATGTGCCAAACTGTAGGACTAAATATGATAGCAATTCGGAAGTGAAATTTCATAGATTTCCCTCAAAATTTAAGTAGAAAAGAAAATGGATAAGAGCGATTAGACGCCGAGATAAGCCAACCAAAACAAGCGTAGTATGCAGCAAACATTTCCAGGACACGGACTACAAGGAATCTAATACAGGTATAATTGAAATACTTGACAAAGTCAGTTAATTTCATATGAAAATATAATATAATAGGTTTGACCAAAGTCTTAAGGAAAATAGTGTTCCTAGTTGCAATTTGCCTGGTTTCCGAAGTTCCCAAAGTGTTCGCAATGAGCTATCACAAAGAACTGAACGACTGATCGCGAGAAAGAATAAGAATACAAGAAACGAAGTGAGGATAAATAAAAGGATACATATTTCATTTCTCTAATCAAATTTATTCGGGGTTTTACGCTGACAATGACATTGAATTGGGAGAAAACTTTTTTTTCGAAGAAGATATTCCTGTTGCACAAGAAGAAATTAAAGAAATTCAACAAGAACTCATTACGAGTAATGAAGATTCAAGTTCAGAGATATTATATGAAGATGCGGCCACACAAACTGAAGAGGACGAACAATTCTGTAGCAAGATGTGTGAGAAAAATATGGTCGAGAACAGGTTTCATTATTTTACTGGATTTTTAAAAAACGTTTTAATGTTTTATTTCAATGCCTTAAAATAACAACAACTAAATTTGATGCATATTTATCCGCCAGAGATCAGTTAACTTTAACATTAATTAAATATAAACATGCGATGGATTTTATTCTCTTAAGTGAACTTTATGGGATAAGCAGGAAAGTTGTTTCTAATATTTTTATCCTGTGGACGATGGAGTTATACAAATACCTTTCTTCTATTGATTTTTGGAGCTTGAGGAATAAAGGTGAAAACAAGTATACGGCCATAATAGATTGTACCGAAATTCTTACACAAAGAAGCAAATTAAATCCTAGAAGGAATAAAGAATTATTTTCACATTATAAAAATAATTACACCTTCAAGTATTTGGTAGCAATTGACGAAAAGGGGTTAGTAACATTTTGCTCACAAGCATATGGTAGGTCACGAAGTGATCGCTACATAATTACAGACAGTAATTTTTTAGATAAGTTGTCTGAAGGAGATATATTACTTGCTGACAGAGGATTTGATATATCTGATTTGTTAGAGACAAAGAATGGAAACAAGAAAAATTGCTAATCGCAGAATTCATATCGAAAGAGTTATCGGATTATCCAAAAAGCAGAAAATATTAAAAGAAACTATACCTAGTTACTTATGGAAAATCATAAGTGAAATAATTTTCAACGCAAATATGCTATGTAATTTTAAGAATTCTGTTGTGTGATTACAAATAAAACTATAATTGTTTGAAAAGTTTTTTTAATTCTCGTTGTATTTCAGTCCTTCAGGTTTTACAGTCTTTTTCAAAAGACATTATATAACGGCAAAAAGTAACTTAATTATAAAATTGCAAAAAGATAACGAAAAATATATTATTAAACTTATGACATACAAAATAAAAAAAAATCTTTCTTAGAATGGTACACTAATATATCACGTTATTTCCACAAGAATCCCTTATATATATAAATGCGAATGTCCGGGATTTTTGTGTAGAGTAACCTCAAAAACGACTCGATCGTTTTGCACGAAATTTTGTACATGACTTTATATCCTTCCAACTTACGACATAGGCTACTTTATAATAGCCTTCGATCGCGTTTTAATATGGCTCCGGTACAAAATATGTTCAATTTATAAAAAAAAAACTTTATATAAGCTTTAATTACAGTTGGTTTCTGACTCAGGTTTGTTTTAATCGATTGAAGTTGAACCTTTTTCTGCTGTATTATGTTTCTAACCTGAGATTTTTATGCTTACAATTACAACTGTCATCAAGTTGTAAATTTTATTTAAAATGAAATAAAAACTATTTTCGACTCTACATGTAAACGTAGTAAATGTATGCCTGGCAGTAAAGTGAGCGACAACCGCGAATTTGGCATCAGAAGTTGAATCCGTGTTTTCATCTTCAAAATTCAAAAAATTGGTATTTGCCCTTTTGTTAGAAATAAAGAAACACGTATACAAGATTTTTTTGAAATTTCGATTAATGTCCGAAAGTGGTGTTAATTAGCCGTCGAAAGATTTGCCTTAACGGCACAAATACACAAGTTTTCACGAAATTATATAGATGAATTATAATCGATGAATGAGAACTACCAACATATAGGTATCCGGTCTAGGTTGCGTTTGGGTATAGTTCCAATTATTCAAAATGTAATATGAAGTACACTATATTATGATTTTCACCGTCCCTGGTGAAACCGGGTAAACCTGCTAGTATTAAATATTCTTCAGCAAAAATATATCACGTTATTTCCAAAAGAATTTTAAATATTCTTCAGCAAAAATTTTCTTGTAGTAAATATCAATATCACCTAAACAGTTTGCAACGAAGTCTTTATCATATGTTATTTTTTCTAAATGCATGATACCGTCTTTCCATACAAGGAAATGGCAAATGTGAACTTTTGTAACATGCATTTGAAATTGAATTTGAAAAAAATAAGCGTGCCATCGATGTAATTTATTGTTTCCTATATATACAAGTTGTGTTATGCTGGCAAATTTATAAGGGCACTTGATTTCTAAAATAAAATTTCCATTTACCTCCATACCGCTGGTGAAGCTCCCAAGTAATGTCTTTCACTATCAATGAAAAAGCCACATTTTCTTATTTTAAAACCGAACTTCGTTGCGTAGTAATCGAAAGCAACTGGTTCGTATTTCTTGCCATGCCATATACTTTAGTTTCAGACTTTTAATTATGTCCGTTCTTTTTAAAAATTAAATTAATTTTTTTATTTTTTAAGTACATAAAATACTTTGCCTATGATTGTATCTCGTAATATTATTGTTCTTAAATGTTATTAATTTATTATAGAATATTTCATTAATTTTTTTGATTTTAGAGTTTCTCTTCTATAGAAGAAGACGCACTTCTCGGCGACAATCAAGAATATTTTACCAATCCCAAAAATTTTGGGAAGTGGCTCAAAATCAACATGCAAATAAAAAATAATAAAACTAACAAAAGTTAAACAAAACACCAAGCTACTAATACAATTAATTAACTAAATGCAATACATTGCGCAGTACGATACCTACAATACCTACAATATTAAATATTAATAGCTGTTGAAAAAAAATAATCAGTACCATGCGTGAAAAGAAAATGCTTTACTGTTGGCAGAGTTTTAATCTAGGATGATTTTTTCCGGAATTACGCTCACGTGTTACAACTTTCTCTGTTTCCCAGCGACAAAATTTTCGTAACAAAATAATAATAAAATAGTCCAAGAGCTTCAAGTGGTGTATCAAACAAGGATTGTCAGAGGAATACCACAATGAAAAATTAGGATTATAGGTGGAACTTGAAATACATAAATCGGTAATTACCGACTTAATTCCTTTTATATGTGGACTTCTTTCTAAGACAGTTTTAAAGGTGTTTAAATGTTCCTTAAATAATGCAAAATCATTTTCAGAAGGTGCTGTAATTTTTCCAAAATCTGATTGAGGATAGAAATTTTTATGAAACATGAATGCTTCGGAATTTTTTTGAAATTTTATGAATTCTCCCTGTTTTACTGTGATGGCTTTACATGTTGAACATTGTATTTTAGGAAGCATTTTAAATAGTATAAAACCTATGAAGTAACGCAACGATGGATCCTCAACTAAAATTTCGTCATCAAATAAATTAAATTCGTTATTATCGTTTGTAATACAATCAAAAGTATGGTTAAAATTTTCTGAATATTCGTTTTTATCGGTCTGAACATTTTCATTACATTCTTTTTCAATATCTATAGGATTAATTATCTCCGGAGAAAATATTTCGGCTGGAAATTCTTCATTGTCTTCTAAACAATTTTTTCCACAAGAATACGATTGTACTACTTTGTGGGACATGATTTTTGCAACAATATAATTTAATTTGTTTAGTGAAGGATTATTATTGTACCCACTCTTGCTTCTTATAAGCGAAAATAAATTTTTTAATGGATCCTGGTTAAATTTGTATGTTAAAACAAAAGATTGTTCTGGGTAATCCGAAAGCAGATTTTCCGACACATTTAATATAGCAGTTATAGTTTGAATAAACCCAGTTTTCCAATAAGTCTTTTTCTCATCCGCGAATGAGATATTCTTTAAATATGGTATCATGTCCTTCAAATAATTCTGAGGTATATTATCTTTTCTTAATCCACTCTTATATATGTTGTTGTTATATGGTGTTTTACTGTTTAAACAGTCAAAAAGTTTACTAATTTTTTCAAAAAAAATACTAGTTGACAGAGCATTTTCTCTCACACCTGGGCTAAAAAAGCCTAGATCATGTACTGTGCGAATAGCGGCACTGCAAGTGTGGCTGAATACTTGCGCAGCATAAGATACTTTCATCTTTTCCCAGCTGTTAGGCTTTACATGCTTTGATGTTAATTTGCAACACATTTTGGTACCATTATTTTTTTCTAGTTGGTAAAGCTCTTCGACACATTTCCAACTAATAATACCATCTTAGGATATTAAATTTTTGTTAAGTAATGTGTTCCTAGCTGATTTAAGAAGGTGGGGTGTGTCATAAATTGCAAAAATTTTTTTTCGTTTACGGTAAAATAAAGCTCATCGCAAGATATATTCAGGGTATTAAAACATTTTCTATTGTTGGATCCTTGATCGCAAACAACTGTTCTTACATTAAAAGTAATATCGTTGCAATAATGAACGCACTCGATTACTTTTTGAGCTATGAAAAGAATAATAAGATACAGTGATACAGTGAATCCGTTAATGGCCCCGAAGTGGAGCCGCAATGAATCGCTAGTTAGAGACAGGCTATAACAACGCAAGGTTGAAAGTACACCATCGAACAAAAGGGCATCGAATAATAGATTCAGCCTGCTTGCTAACAATAACAGCAATGACAGCGAAGACACGCTATCAGCGGACGAGGAATCCACCAAGACAAAACCACCCCCAATCATATTCACTAACCTCGCAAAAGAAACCATCCGGATCATCCTACAGAGCCTTGAAATTACAATTTCAAGCTGATGTCAACCGGTATAAAATTAATTCTAAAGGACATACAAGACTACACAAAAGTCGAAGAACGCCTAAAAGTGAAAAAAGTAAAATTTTTCACCCACGCAAGAAAGGACCAACGACCGCTCAAGGTCATACTAACAGGTCTACATGTAATAGACACAAATGTACTAAAAAAACAATTCCAAGAATCGAACCTAAAGTGCACGGACGTGAAAACGTTAAAACTAACACACCGACTCCACTCCGATCAAGAAATATACCTCGTCTACTTCGAGCACGCTTCAGTAAAACTCACCGAGCTACGGAAAACCCTCCCAGCGATTGAAAATACAATAGTCAAATGGAACTACTACCGTTATAGGAAAAGTGGACCCACACAATGCATAAACTGCCAGCAATATGGGCACGGCTCATCATATTGCCATCTAGACACAAAATGCATGATTTGCGGAGAGGAACATCACTACAACTCATGTACAAAGCCCAAAGGTGATGGACAATGAAATAAAGTGTGCAAACTGCAAAGGCAATCACCTTGCTAGCGATAGATCATGCCCCAAAAGAATGGAGTTCATAGATATCAAAAGAAGCATCAGACAAAGAAACACCAAAAATACCCACAGTTATACAAACCATAATAACAACAACCTAAGCACCAACCAAAGAAATATACAAACCAATAGCCCACCCAAGTCTCACATCACAAACCCATTACATGCAGTCACTGTCAACACGACCCGCTTACCCTCGCATAATACGCGCAACACGAGCGTAACTTACAGAGATTGTCTGGTCAACGAAAACAATAAGAACAGTGATTTATTTACTACGAACCAACTTCTAGCACTAACTCAGGAATTAATAAGCCAGCTAGCGGCCTTCAAAACAAAAGAAAACCAATTCAGGGTCATAACAGAATTAGCAATAAAATTGCTTTATGACTAAACAGCACGATATTAAATGTATACTGTGAAATGCGCAAAGCATTCGAAACAAAAAAATAGAACTTTTCAATTATTTAAACGACAACCAAATCGAACTTGCAATCATTACTGAAACCTGGTTAAAACACTCCGATACCTTATATTGGGTTGGGGAAAAAGTTCGTGGCCTTTTTCCCGGTAGATGGCTGTACAATCATATATCTCCGTAACCATTGATCCTATCGGGTAATACTTATGTTCGTTTGAAAGGTGACATTTTAACTTGCATTTTGGCATACATAACCTTAAAATCTGTGAAGTGAATAAAATGTTGCAATAATTTAAACATGGAGATAAATAATGAAAAAATTCGATATATTTTACAATTTTATTACGACAAAGGTAAAACCGCGGCTCAGGCTTGTGAAAAAATTTGTGCTGTGTATGGAGAAGGTGCTTTATCAAAATCAGCAGCAAAGAAATGGTTCGCGCTTTCGTTCTGGAAATTTGGATGTCAAAGATGCACCTCGCTCTGGTCGACCAATCACGGAAAAAGTCGATGAAATCATGCAGAAAATTGAAGAAGACCGGCATATAAGCAGCCATGACATTGCTAAAGAACTAAATATTGATCACAAAACAGTTTTAAATCATTTGAAAAAGGCTGGATACAAAAAAAAGCTTGACGTTTGGGTACCACACGAATTAACAGTGAAAAATTTAATGGACCGGGTTTCTATCTGCGAAACGTTGCTGAAACGGAACGAAATCGAGCCATTTTTGAAGCGAATGATTACTGGTGATGAAAAGTGGATAAGGTACGACAACGTTGTGCGAAAAAGATCATGGACGAAACGAGGTGAAGCTTCCCAAATGGTATCAAAACCAGGATTGACGCCAAGAAAGGTAATGCTGTGTGTTTGGTGGGACTGGAAAGGAATCGTGCATCATGAGGTACTGCCACCGGGTCAAACAATTGATTCTAACCTCTACTGTCAACAGCTAATGCGTTTACGGCAATCAATTCAGTTAAAACGTCCAGAAGTGATCAACAGAAAGGGTGTTGTGTTTCATCAGGACAACGCTAGACCACACACATCTTTAATTACCCGGCAGAAACTGAGAGAGCTTGACTGGGAAGTGTTGATGCATCCACCATACAGTCCTGACCTTGCACCTTCAGATTTTCATTTGTTCCGGTCCCTGCAGAACCATCTCAATGGTTTTACGTTAAATTCAAAAGAGGCCTGCGAAAATGAGTTAGTTCGATTTTTCGCCTCTAAACCTCCGAAATTCTACAGTGATGGGATCATGGCTCTACCAGCAAAATGGCAAAACGTCATCGATCAAAATGGCGCATATTTGGATTAATAAACTTAATTTTAAACAAGAAATTTTTTTTTTTATTTTCATCTAAAAAAGGCTACGAACTTTTTCCCCAACCCAATACAATGTAAACTACACAATTCACAGAGCACACAGGCACGACCACACTGGCGGGGGGGGGGGGGGGGGGTAGCAATTATTATAAAGAAAGGTATCCAGCACAAAAGACTACACATAAACACAAAAATAGTTGAACTAGCAGTCACCACATTAGTCAAATAAACACAACAATCATAGGTATATACTTCCCTGGCACCCACATAAACAACGAATAACTAGGGAACTTCAAGGAAGACCTCCTCCAAATTAGTAAAATTAGGAACAGCACAATAACATGCGGAGATCTCAATGCTAAACATACTTACTGGAACTGCCGTAGGAATAACAAAACTGGCAAAATCCTCCTAGACATAATGAACAGGACAAACCTAGTAGCACCCACTGAACCAACATACTTTACAAACACCACTTACTCCTTCCTGGATCTGATATTAATAAACGGGTTAACACCAATCTCCTACCCGAAATCCTTACAAGAACTATCGTCAACGCACCGGCCGGTGCAGTTCAACATACTCACAACAACTCCACTCGACCGAACCCAAAGTAAAATATGGTTATATAAAAAATGTTACTGGAACAAATTCCAACAAATTATAGGCCAAGAACAAAATGTCAGTAGGCTGAACCTCAGAAAAGTCCAGAACACTGCAACAATTGACAACCTAATCGAACAACTGAACAAAAGTATTATTACAGCACTGCAAAAGAGTACACCAAAAATAACTATCACAGAGCACATATTGAAAATAATATCGCGGAACATTTTGACGACTTTTCATAGTAAATTGACAGTCTCATGCAGAAATTTAATTCGAAAAATGCATCTGAATTCATTTGGCACTCCAATTCCCAAAAATTCTGCTTGCGTCACTAAATAACAATATATTAATATCTTTTTGAACAATAATTCTTAGCAAATAACTTTCAATTTTCTCGCACAATATATCGACAACAACACTAACTGTCAAAGATAATCTTCAAACTGCAGTGTGAACAGGCAAGATTAAGGAAGTGAGATTATCTTAATCTTGGAGATTTAAAACGCAGTGTGAACATGGTATTAGGCTCAACGAAAGATAAAACCATCGATGAACAAAAATCAGGAATTTATGATATATAATATCATGTCAAACATGCGAATGCAAATATTACGGTCAAACAAAACGCAACACAAAAACACGGTTCAAGGAGCATATGTCACATATAAAATACAATAGGGCATCGAAAGCAGCTGTAGCAGAACACATACCTACTTGAATTCGATCATAATATTAGTGATGCGATTTTAAAATTGGTAAAATATGTACCGAGCGCTTATCAGCTGAACGCGTAAGGCGTATGAAGTATTTATATGTACCTAAACGATGACATACCTACTGATGAACACTTTTCCAGCACCGACGAGATCATCTCTGTTTAGCCTATTAAGGACAAACAAAAGGCCTACGTGTGATTAAAAGAAAAAAAAAGAAGAAGAATGGTTTTGTTACACCCAGAGAGCTGTTTACTTTGTTTCACTTCTGGAATGCAGTTGTAATTGTTTAGCAATTTTGATTTAGTAATTAGAAACACTTGCTGAAGATGGCATGTAAAATGCCGAAATGCATTCGAAAATTTAATAGATTGTGATTTTGTTTTTAAATTGAATTTATTAAAATATCAAAGTGAAGTCATTAAGCTGTTTTGTTTAATTTCCTTTAAACTTGTTTTTACGGAGTTGTTACAAATATATTGTTTTATCCCAACAAAAACACTCCGTGTAAAAAAGGTGGCCAAGTCCCCTCAATCAATCGATCTTGCAAAAAGTTTCGCCATCTTATGTATTGAGATAAAAAGAGCCAAGTTCTTTAGCCAAACAAATTACTGAAATAAAAGGAGCCAAGTTCTTTGGCCAATGAAAGTACTGATATGAAAGTGGTCAAGTTCTTCATCTCATAAGCAAATGTTAAAATGGCCAGTTTTTTTTAGCGTGAAGAATAGCTTAAATTCATTGGAGCCTTCGGTTATGTTGATATCTTTCGCAGAGGTGAAACAGTACGGTAACTAAAAGAAACATTCCATGCACTAAGAATATAAAAAGTATACTTGAAGAAGGAACACTGGTCAAGGGTAGGGTTCTACATTTCTGCAAAATTTCACTTTTCTAGGTATCATGGAAGTACCCGAACATTTGTGTCAGTGAGTCTCTGTCTGTTCAGATGGGGCAAGTGGAAGGGAAAACTAAATAAAAACACAGGAGGTTTTTATAGTGGGAAAACCGATTGGTAAAAAACCCACTTTAAATAACATCTATTTATAGAGAATATCGTCACACACAAGATACATTTGTTACTATATTACAATCGATCGACCGCCACGTTCTACACGTCCGCACTCTCCCGAGGTTGGACTTCGACTCATACTCTATCCTATTCCTACTTTTTCTCTTCGAATGGCAAAAAGTGTTGCCATTCGGAACACAGCCGGCAAAAAACCTATGGTTTTTATAAATCCTAAACTCCTTATTAACTTCCTTAATTCCCTATATAATCCTTCCTTTTAAATTTATTCTTATATGATTAATCGTTGTATGATTTTATCCTTACAATATTGTATCTTTATAATATTTTATCCTTAAATAACATTTTATCCTTATGTTTAAATTTTGCTAAACAACCAGGTCTTCCTCCAAGGGTAGGATACAGATCTTTTGCACCGGTCTTCTGAATGTATTAGTGGCTGTTTCCACCATAACATTCCTGATCAAGCCATCCTTGCTGGGTATAAGCTCCGAGATTCGTCCTAAGGGCCAGCTGGCGGGTGGAAACCTCTCATTTTTCAGGATAACCAATTGTCCTAATTTCAGATTCTCTTTTTCCTTCCTCCATTTTTTCCTTTCTTGATAAGTAGTAAGTACTTCGTTTTGCCATCTAGTCCAAAAGTGATTAATCATCCTTTGCCGATCTTTCCATAATCGTACTCCCCTGGTCTCTGGCCTTTTATCTATTGAAAAAGGTAAAGGTAATATTAGTGGTTCACCTACCAGAAAGTGTCCAGGTGTCAGGGCTTGCATGTCCTGAGGATCATCGCTTAAGGGATACAAGGGACGGGAATTGAGGATCGCTTCGATTTGGGCTAATAGGGTTAGAAGGGATTCATAATTAAGGGATTTTTGTCCTATGATTCGTTTTAAATGAAACTTCATGGACTTTACAGCCGCTTCATAAATTCCTCCTTGGTGTGGAGCGGCTGGAGACATAAATTTCCATGTAGTTCCTTGCTTATAAAGATGGTCCAGCATCTCTGGTTCTGTCCATTTTTCCAGAGCCTTTTTTAATTCCCGATTTGTCCCAACAAATGGCGTTCCATTGTCACTAAACATTTTCTCGCACCTTCCTCTTCGTGCGATGAATCTTTCATAACACGCAATGAAGGCTATTGCTGTCATGTCTGTGTCGAGGTCAATATGCATCGCTTTTGTCCCGCATGAAAAATTGTTTCAAATGGTCCTGCATAATCCACTCCTGTGTGCAGGAAAGGTTTCCCGATTTGTACCCTTTCGGCCGGTAATTCTCCCATCAATTGATCCTGCATTTTCGCATTAAGTCGAACACAAACAATACATTTATGCACAAGATTCCTTAATTCATTCCTTAACTTCGGTATCCAATATTTTTCCCTAATAAATTGCGTCATTACCTGCACTCCTCCGTGCTTGGTTCGACGGTGTCCATTTTCCATAATGAGATACGCTAACCTGCTTCCGTTGGGTATGATTGCCGGATGCTTCATCTCATAATCCAAATCTGACCTGTTAATGCGGCCACCTACCCGTAATATTTCTTTATTGTCCAAAATAGGCTTTAATGTTTCAATTTTTGATTTGTCCGGTAGTAGCTTATTCAATTTCAGGGCAGTAATTTCTTTATTATAATATTCCTGTTGTGTTTTTTGTATAAAATATTCCATTGCAATTGCCTTTTCCTGCATAGTTGGTGGTGAAATTTTTAATTGTATTCCCTTTGTCCTTTGTTTCCTATTTCTTTTTCCCTTTAGTTTGCATACTTGACGCATATTTTCTATAAATCGATAAGTGTAACTTAATATGTTTATTGCCTTTTCCAATTTTCCTGTATATTCCAACAGTGGTACATTGTCCCTTGAGCTTCCCAAATTAATCCTTAGTACATTCTTAAATTCCGATATCATGCACACGTTTAGTTCCTTTGTAACTTCCTGTGGTAATTCCTTCATGACTACACTTTTTGGCCAATTTTCCTCTGGCAGTATAAGCCATTGCGGGCCGTGTAACCACATATTATTTCCTATTAGATTTTTGGGTGAGACACCCCGTGTGAGTAGATCGGCGGGATTCTGTTTCCCATCGATATGTCGCCAGCATTTTATCTTAGTGTTATTTTGAATGGATGCTACTCTATTAGCCACGTATGTTTTTAAATCCCTAGGTATCTTATGAATCCAGTGAAAAGTCGCACTTGAATCCACCCATAATGTATAGTCGACTGTTGTCCACTCCATAGAGTTTATCACCTGCTTTACTAATCTTGACAATAATTCTGCCGCTGCTAGCTCCAAACGGGGAATTGATACTATTTTTAATGGTGCAACTCGAGTTTTAGAAATCAACAACGTGCTTGTCACCTTTCCCTTGTCGTGTTCTGTTCTGATATATAAAACTGCACCTAGCGCAGCTTTGCTGCTGTCCGAAAATCCGTGAATTGTTATTTTTGTATTATTTCCCGATCCTAACCATCTGTCTATGGTAAAGTGTTCCAACTCCTTTATTTCTTCCCAAAATTTTATCCATTTCCTACTTATATCCTCTGGGGGTTCCTTATCCCAATCAATTTTTAGTCTCCATAAATCTTGAATTAGAATTTTTCCTATTATAATTACTGGGGCTAAGTAACCATTCGGGTCATATAATTGTGCCACTGAACTGACAATACTCCTTTTAGTTAGTGTTGTTTGCTTTGCCGATGATTTCACTGCAATTGTAAATTTGTCCTGTTCTATCAACCATTTCAATCCTAGAATGGTTGTCCCCGCCCCCTCAGAAAGCAACATTGTGCTTTCTTGTTTGGAGTTCATAGCTTGCACTACCTCCGGGCTATTGGATTTCCACTTGCATAATTCGAATCCTGCCCCCTTTGCGATCTGATCAATTTCCTTCGCTAATCGTATGGCTTTTGTTTCTTCCTCTTCTCCTGTAACGCAATCATCCATATAAAAATCTTCCTCAATCACTTTAGCTGCCATTGGGAATTCTTCCTTTGCTTCCCTAGCACATTGTATTAAAGAGCGCACCGTAATAAATGGCGAGGCCGTCATTCCGAATATAACTACTGTAAAACAGTATTCTTTTAAAGGTTCATTTGGGGTTTCTCTCCACAGAATTCGTTGTAAATTCCATTGATCCTTGGACAATCGGACTTGATTGAACATCTTTTTGATATCCGCATAAATGGCTATTTTATGCCTCCTGAATCGCATTATAGTTTCGTGTAAATCCTTTTGTAGTTTAGGTCCTAACTTTTGAATTTCATTAAGTGAAATTCCCTGGTTTGTTTTACAGCTTGCGTCGAACACAATTCTTCCCTTGGTTACACAATGGTATGGTATGTAGTATGTGAACTCTCCCTGTTGCATATCTTCCGTTACCGGTACCAAATATCCACATTCCATTGATTCTCTCATTTTTTCGATGAAAATTTTATTTAATTCTGGATCTTTCATCCGCTTCCTTTCGGAGTACATAAAACGTCGCACCGATATTTGTTTAGAACTTCCAAAATTAAGTATATTTTCTTTCAGTGGTATTTTGACCACAAATCTTCCGGTTTTGTCCCGATAATGTGTGTCCATGAAATGATTTTCCACCTCCTCTTCCTCCTGGGTGAGTTTGGAAAAGGTTTCTAGTTGATCTTGTTGCCAAAATTTTTCTAATAATTTATCTAGATGTTCCTCTTTGTGGTCCTTGTCCAATTTCTCAAATTGAGATCCGCATACTACGGTTCCCAAACTCGTTATAATCCAAACAGTTTCATTAAGTGTCTTTTCTATGATTGAAATAACCATTCTGGCGAAAAATTCCACCCCAACAATAAAGTACACGGGATTGGGTTTCCAAAACTCTGGGTCGGCTAATTGTATTCCAGTTTTATTTAACATGGAATCTGGATTTATTGTTTCTGATGGCGTTATAAGTTGCCATGAACTTTCCTCAGGTAACAACCAGAAATTTCCTTCAATAAATTGGTCATCCTTGTCGTCATACCACGGGTAAATTTTTAATTTTACCTTTTCCTTTATAGAAAGTGGTTCTCCATTTACTCCTTTTATTCTCCGCGAAGTATGTGTGAGGAATGGCTTTAATTCCTTTCGTAATGTTGAGCTTATCACATTTGGTTCAGCACCTGTATCGATTAATCCTCGAAAAGTTCCGATAAATGTTTCCTTTATTTTTATTTTAACTTTGATTGTAGGCATTAACGTTTTCTTTTTTCCACTTTGAGTAAAAACATTTGAATACATTTTATTTGTTTTATTATCTAAAATATTTTCCTCTTCCTTATCATTAAATGTTTTATTAGTATTAGAAGTATCCTTGTCCTTATTTAAATTGTCCTTATTTACATTATCCTTAATTACATTGTCCTTATTTACATTAAAATTGTCCTTAATTAAATTTTTGTTTACATAAGGTTCAAATACCTCAACATCTTTTAATCTTTTAATTTTATTAAAATTATCCTGATTAATTTTATTTATTTTAGCTTTACGTTTATTAAATCGTTGTCCCTGATGATATTTTCCTATATTTGATTTATCTGCTAATTCAGAATACTGATTTATCCTTATCCTTTTGTAATTTTTACCATTTTCTTCCAGTCAGTCGCCTCGACGTTTGGTGCCTGCGTCCATAGTCATGATTGGGTGTTCTCTGTTCCTCAGTTTGACAGGGCACAGTACGCTATTGTGTAGTGGATCCCTTTCACATTCTGGAATGGCACATCGTACAGATGTGCAATGTTGCTTCACATGTCCCCTCCTTAAACAGTTGGGACACAATCCTCGTCTGTTTACAAAACTCCATCTTCCGTTCCTATTCATAGCCAAAAAATCCGGGCAACTATATAACTGGTGATCAGAAGAGCAGGCTTCGCAAGTGAAAACTCTCTGCCTAGTCCGGTCCAGCGGGGTCGATGACCTACTTGTCCCTGATGTTCCTTGTCCTGAGTTAACCTCTCGAGTGAAACTCCTTCTATATTCCCTCTCGTCCTTCCAAGTGTCCCTATAGCTTTTTCTCATCTGGATTGTAGACAAAATCGCCGCTTGCTTGTCAATAAATTCAAGCATTTCCATTGCTGTTGGTGTTTCTGAAGTTCTCTTAGCCTCCCACTGCTTAGCCGTGTCCGGATCCAATCGATCGTGCAGATTGTGGACAATAATCATGTCCCAAGCATCTACAGGTAGATTTTGTCCTTTGAGTTGTCGTAGCATGTCATGGGTAACGTTTGAAAGGCGTTGCAATTCTGCAGATGAAGGGGTTCCCTTGAGGGCAGGCAACTTTTGTCATTCACTTAGGAAGGCGCGACAAATATGATATTTTTATGGTAAATTTGATTGAGCCTAGCCCATGCGTCTAGATAAGAGTCGTCTGTTAACTGCCATTGTCCCAGTGACTCCAGGGCTTCTCCACGAAGGGACTTCTTCAAATAGGAAAATTTGTACGATGCAGAAATATCCTTGTTAGAATGGATCCTCGCAACAAACTGATCCCGAAAGCCTTGCCAGTGCATTAAATTACCATCAAAATATCCCCAGGTGTTGGGAATATCGTGCATTTTTTCGGGAATGGTTACCTGTACATTAATATTTTTCTCGCTGTCCCTATCGCGACTACCGGATCCTAATAAGGGAACAGCAACATTGTCCTTGATCCTTTCTTCTTGCTGTGGTGTAAAAGCCGCTGAAGCAGCGTAATAAGCCTCCTCAAGTAATTCCAGTTCCTCCTGGTATCGTGGGATCTCCTGATCCTCTGCAATCTCGATTAATTCCAGGAAAGTTTCATTTAACTTCCCCCACTGCTCCTGCAGTCGTGTCAGTCGCACAGCTAATTGAGCTTGATCCATTTCCTTAAATTCCTCGGTACCAGTGAAACGCGCCATTTTCCCAATTGTAGTTAGTAAATAGTTGAACCGGGTGGCTATAGGATTCCTTTTTTTAATTGTCCCCGTGGCGGTCGACTGTTCTGATTGTCCTTGTCCCAGATTTTGTCCTTGACTTTGTCCCTGATTTTGTCCTTGCCCTTCGGGCATAATTGTCCTTGCTGGTTCAGTTACTAATTTATCCTAAAATTTCAAATCACAATAAATCTCATGTTTTGTTGCATGCAAAACAAATTTTTCTATTTTATTCCATAAAAATTCATTGTCCCATAATAAATTCATTGTCCTACGTTAATTTCATTGTCCCATACTAAATTCATTGTCCCATATTAAATTCATTGTCCCATGTGATACAAATTTTCCTAATGAGATTCGAATCTTGTCCTATATTGAAACTAAGGTGTGGGTTTCTTTGTCCTATTTACTGATTGCAAAATAAATTCCAAATTTTAATTATATTTTTGACAATTACGCATAAATATTTGTCTGGCAAATTAATTTTCCACGCATTTGGTACCAGCGCATCGTGACACATGATTACTCATGATGAAATTATCCAGACAGATTTGCCATTCGGCAACAGCGCACGGTGACGCTTGTCTGCCTTCCGCACACCATGCACAGACACACACTATCGCCCCTTCTAAAGTACACGCCCAGCGCGCTTGCGATGTCGCCTAATCTAAACCTGTTCAAACTTGTCTTGCCTGACTCACACGTACACTACTGCGTGACCTATTCACTAACTGTAACGCTTGTTTATCAAACTGGTGCCGGTGCATAGCGTGGGTTTAAAGTCGTACCTTATAACAATTGTCACTGACGTCTCAGTGCTAAATTCCTTTTAATTAATGTATTCCACACCTCGTTTCACTTTGTCCTTTCCCTTGAATCACCCCGGCACGCAAACAACTCCAAACTACAATTTAACCTAACTAACTACTGTCACTCCTTTGCACTTTTACATTTCTGCTTGAAATAATAAATATAAGTTAATTAAAGATTAATATTTACCATTTTGGATTTTCCTTTAGGTTTAGGCATTCTCAACTACTATTAATTTCCTCTTTTCTTTCTACTTTTTTTCTTTTACTTACTGCTGAAAATTTAATTACCTAATTGCTTCTGGTCTAGCACTCAACTGATTCCGCACCTAGCTGGGAGTGACAAACTTGTTTCCTAACTTATCGGCGCTGCTCGCACACCAAGGCGATTCGTAAGGCAGTTGAGCGGTGTGCGCACACGCACCCAACGCCTTATTCTTGTGTGTGACCTCTTCCATGGTGAAATTTATTGTGTTTGTGATGTGCACATTGTCCTACACGAATTTTCTCGGCTTTGTCCCCGCAAAATATGTCTTCCATTACACATAAATTTGCAATTAAGTTTTTGTTTGTCCTATTTTCCTATTTGTCCAATTTACCATATTCCTTATGATAAACCAGGTGCAAAATACGGCCTCCCGACTCATAGATTGCATTTTTTTTTTTTAAGTGTGTAGTTGATCGTACAATATATGGCCTCCCGACACATACATTGCATTTGTCCTATTTACTTTGGTGTGCAACTAACCATGTTCCTCATGATCAGTTGCTCGCAAAATATGGCCTCCCGACACATAAATTGCATTAATTGTCCTATTTTCCTGGTGTGCAACTAACCATGTTCCTCATGATCAGTTGCTCGCAAAATATGGCCTCCCGACACATAAATTGCATTAATTGTCCTATCACTTTTAAACACTTACACCTTTTTTTTACGCCACGAACGAATTTTTACGATTTTATTTTAATTTAGAAAATAATTTTGATTTGATTTTTTTTTTTTCCTCCATATTTCGCCACTGCTCCCATCCGGCTCGAAGGACCATAATGTTCAGATGGGGCAAGTGGAAGGGAAAACTAAATAAAAACACAGGAGGTTTTTATAGTGGGAAAACCGATTGGTAAAAAACCCACTTTAAGTAACATCTATTTATAGAGAATATCGTCACACACAAGATACATTTGTTACTATATTACAATCGATCGACCGCCACGTTCTACACGTCCGCACTCTCCCGAGGTTGGACTTCGACTCATACTCTATCCTATTCCTACTTTTTCTCTTCGAATGGCAAAAAGTGTTGCCATTCGGAACACTGTCTATATATATATATATGTAGGTTCGAGTGCCGCTCTTTCAAATGGCACGAAGCTACCTTTTTAATTAAGACCTGCCGGTCTTTCCGTAAATTTATTTCGGGTTTAGAGTGCAACTATTTCGGTACGAAAACAAACTAATCAACTCTATTTAACACAACAACATTTATTACAAAAAATTCGATTAATCGTTACAGACAAATTTAGAACCTCGCGCTGGGAAAGCTAAGACGGAAGAGAAATCTTCTGGAGATTTTTGACAGTTCCTTCTTTTTGTCGATGATACATTTTTGTCGACAGTACGTCTTGTCGAAATATACAGTTTTGACGAAAAGTACCTTTGGGCGCCACAGTAGTCCCCTTCTAGACGAAAGTTATCGGTAGCGAGATGGGATGATGACTCTTCGACCGGAGTGAGATACTTTCGTCGATGATGAGGTAGTTGGTGAAGTTGAGGTGGACAAATCGGTTGGCATGTCGTAACTGGATTCTGATGTTGAAGTTGCAAGGTCATCGTTCGCTGAGAAAGAGGGCTTCAGGCGGTCGATGCTTATGTTCTTCTGGCGATTGTTTACTATAATGGTGTAGTATTTAGACGATCGGCGAATAACTTGGTACGGGCCATCGTATGGAGGCGTGAGTTTGGGTCGAATAGAATCGTTACGTACGAATACATGTGTTGCGATATGGCGATGTTTTGAAATGAGTTGTTCCCAGGAGTGACATGAGCTCATTGAAAATTGCACACTCAAACTGTCGTCCTCTGTCGGAAGTGATTCTCGACGGCACACCAAATCTGGCGATCCAATGGGATATTATGGCGCGTGCGACGGTTTCGGCGGTCATATCCGGCATCGGTGCTGCTACGGGCCAGCGCGTGAATCTGTCGACCATGGTGCGACAATATCGTTGTCCTTCGGAAGGTGGGAAAGGCCCAACCACATCGATGTTGATAGCTGAGAATCGATTCACTGGTGGTTGATATTCCCCGATCGGTGATTTGATGTGTCTCGTGACTTTCGAACGTTGGCATGTGACACAGTTGCGGACGAAACGGGCGGTGTCCTTCCGGATACCCAACCAAACAAATCGATCAGTCATTAATTTGGTCGTAGCACGTACACCTGGGTGTGACAAATTGTGGGTGTTTACGAGAATTTGTTGTCGAAATTTCTTTGTGATGTATGGCCGTATCTTGGTTGTGGAGGTGTCACAATAAAGTTTGGCGTCGGTGTCTGGAACTGTTAGTAATTTTAATACGAGATCAGATTGCTTATTACCTGAGTATCTGAGTATTCGTTGTACTTCCTCGTCATTTTACTGGTCCGCGGCAATTTCCTTATAGTCGACGATTCGATTGATTGATTGAATTCGTGAAAGCAAATCCGCCGTGACGTTCGCTGAGCCTGCGATGTGCCGAATGTCAGTGATAATTTGACTTACGAAATCCAATTGTCGTGCTTGCCTGGGCGCCGCTTTTTCCATTTTTTGACGGAATGCAAATGTTAATGGACGATGATCGGTAACGATGTAGCAGCTGCGACCCTCGAGCATGTAGCGAAAATGTCTAATTCCCTGATACATTGCTGTTAACTCGCGATCATTCGTGCTATATTTACGCTGTGCCTGCGTAAGTTTCTTCGAGTAGAAACCTAATGGTTGGAGAGCGTCAGCAACATGTTGGTGTAGGGCGGCTCCAACGGCTGTATCCGAAGCGTCAACGAATAATGCAAGGACGGCGTTGGGAGCTGGATGGGCGAGAAGTGTAGCGTTGGCGAGTTCGTTTTTGCTGGAAGTGAAGGCGGCTTCTGTTTCTGTCGTCCAGACGAGCGGTGTGCGGTCATTTTTCTTATTCCCGGTAATCATGGACTGCAACATCGATTGATTTCTTGTGGCGAGTGGCATGAATCTCCTATAAAAATTTATCATGGCGATAAAACTTTTCAATTCTTTTGCCACTGTTGGTTTCGGAACATCCCGTATGGCTGCGACTTTTTCGGGCAAAGGTTTTATTCCGCTCTTCGTTACCAAATGTCCGAGGAAATGCAACTCGCTTTTTCCAAATTCGCACTTAGCAAGATTGATGGCTAAATTATTTTCGCGAAGGCGTTGGAAAACAATTTGTAAGTGGCGTCGATGTTCTTCGATGGACGATGATGCGATGCATAGATCATCTATGTACGGGAAAACAAAATCTAATCCGCGCAGAACTTCGTGGATTAGCCTTTGAAAGGTTTGTGCGGCGTTGCAGAACCCGAACGTCATAAAGTTGAACTCGAAAAGTCCGAAAGGCGTTGTTATGGCGGTTTTAGCTATGTCATCGGGATGAATTGGCACTTGATGAAATGCTTTCTGCAAGTCTATTTTCGAAAAAATAGTTTTTCCGAACAGATTGCATGTGAAGTCGGCGTGGTACGGCAGTGGGTATCGGCCGGGAATTGTTAAGGCGTTCAATGCCCTGTAATCGCCACATGGCCTCCACGTTCCGTTGCCCTTCCTAACCATATGGAGCGGGCTTGACGAATTGCTATTTGATGGTCGGCAAATTCCCGCCTTCATCAGGAATTCGAACTCCGTTCGGGCAGCGGCTAACTTGTCGGGTGCTAATCGTCTTGGTCGAGCGAAAACGGGTTGTCCTTTTGTCTCAATACGATGGTAAATTGTTGACTTAGTGCGACTACCATACGGCGAAAGTTTCGTAATATCGGGAAACTCATTCAGAAGATCTGCGAAAGGGCTTGTTAAATCAAACGTCTTGATGTCGAACTCGTCAGTATTTGTACTCGTTGCACACGGTGACTCGATTTTCGTCGTGTTATCGATGAGGCGATTTCCCTGCAGGTCAATGAGCAAATTATGATGACGAATAAAATCTGCACCGATGAGCGGTCTTGTGACGTCAGCAACTAAAAAAAACCAGCAAAATTCTCTATGCAAACCTAAATTAAGTTTCACCATTTGCTCTCCGAAAACCTTGATTGGTGTCCCATTGGCTGCAAATAATTGGATGGATGTCGGCCGCAAGTCGTATGTTGGCGAAGTAAGTGGCATGACCGACACGTCGGCTCCGTTATCGATGAGGAACTCTTTTTTTGGTAATGCTATCGTACACTTGTAGGCGAAAAATTGTTCGATGGAGCTTCTCCGATGTTTCGCCAGCATCGAGAGCTTCGATTTGGCATCATTGGGTGGTTTGAACAACGGCCCCGGCCGCTGGATGTTTCTGCTGATCGCTTGAACGACTGCATGGGCTACGGCATTTGCGAGCATCATGACCGTACCGTTGGTGATACCAGCACTCGGTCGACGCATTGAGATTTGCGCTTCTCGATGGTGTGATTCGGCGTGCTGACGGTGCAGTGGAACGTGCACGTGAACGCGATCGCGGTGCGAGTGACTTGAATTGAGTCTGCAATTCGGCGATGGCGGCTTTTAGTTCGTTAATCTCGTTCGTAGGCTAGGTGACAACTTGTGAAACAGTGCGTGGCATTAATGCATCGACGATTGAATCTGCGATACGGGTGAATTCGGTAGGCGCGCCACCCGATGCTGCCATCACTGCTTGCGATGCTGCAGGTAAACGACTGATCCACAACCCCTTCAATGCGGATTCGCCGATCGTGCCTCCAGCTACGCGCTTCATTTCGTGCCAGAGTTCAGATGGGCGCCTGTCACCTAAGGGTAATTCCTGTAACAAGCGGTTTAGACGACGCATTTCACTGTCGGCGAAGTGTTCGATGAGCTTTGAGCGAATGTACCCAAATTTGTTTTTATCGGGTGCTGACTGGAGAACCTCACTAAGTTGTGCAATGATATTTGGGTCGAAAGCGGCGATTATCGTGGAATATTTTTGGGCGTCAGCGCGAATTCCTGACGCGACGAACCAGTGGTCCATAGAAGTGAACCATGCTTCGATATTTTTGCTGGTCACCACGGGAATTGGCAACCGGGCGTAAACGGTGGCAACTTGTTCGATGTTTTGTGGTTCGTCAACTCCAGGTGCTAAGGGATTGTCGTTTGCCATTTCGTACTACGATGACAATTTTTATTATTTTTTAGGTTATGTTTTTTTAGGTTATGCCGTCTCGTGTCGGTGAAAAATTTTTTTTTTTTTTAGGTTTTGACCGATGCACTCGCGATTTATTACAAAAAACACACGCGAATTGATTGTTTTTTGCTAAATCGTGGAATTTCCGGCAGATCACGTCGGGGTCACCAGTTTGTAGGTTCGAGTGCCGCTCTTTCAAATGGCACGAAGCTACCTTTTTAATTAAGACCTGCCGGTCTTTCCGTAAATTTATTTCGAGTTTAGAGTGCAACTATTTCGGTACGAAAACAAACTAATCAACTCTATTTAACACAACAACATTTATTACAAAAAATTCGATTAATCGTTACAGACAAATTTAGAACCTCGCGCTGGGAAAGCTAAGACGGAAGAGAAATCTTCTGGAGATTTTTGACAGTTCCTTCTTTTTGTCGACGATACATTGTTGTCGACAGTACGTTTTGTCGAAATATACAGTTTTGACGAAAAGTACCTTTGGGCACCACATATATTCACTACTCTACAAAATTGGACTCACTTTTTGTTTATCTGACTTTTTATATGTTTTTTCCTTAATTTGATAGTGCTGATCACGAATATCATATTTGTTTTACTGAAATGTCGATATTTTTTAAAAAAAATCAAAATATACATTTTTTTTTATATTTGCAATTTACACTAGTATCACCATTCGTAACGCATATAATGGACAAAAGTAATACAAAATAATAAGGAAATACATAGCTATACATGTCACAGAATCTATATACTAATAGAATTTAATTACAAAACAATCAAAAATGAACAGAACTAGTAAATTTTCTTTTATAAGGACTAGATGAACCACTGCGAACTAGGCCCCAGATGTAGTCTCCCATTAAGCCAGCATCACATCGGCCTTGGTACCTTTTTTCTATTGTTAGGATATCCTGGTGGAAGCGTTCACCATGTTCTTCACTGACATGTCCCAAATTAGGCCGAAAAAATTCTAAATGAGAATGCAAGTAATGCAATTTTATCGACATTTTGCATCCCAGTAGTCGATAGTTTTCAATTAACAATATAACTATTTCTTCATAGTTGTCCCTTTTTTGTTGAACGGGTTGAACGGCAACTACCACAGGAGACATGGGGAGCCCAATATTTTTCAAAATTTCCAACTGGCATTCCGAAATAGTGTTTGTACGTTGTGCAGAACTTTGTTCCAGGTAAAATGACGTGCTTCACTTGTTTAGCGCTTATATAGAAACAAAAAACATAGCAAAAAGAGTCGGGTGGAAGCTTGAAATGCTTTGCAGTTGTCATTTTCGCAAAATACCGATAATAAAATTTAAAACACGCACTACAGCTCACATATAAGGTTTTTTTTCTAAATATAAAAATAGTCCTTTTTTCAAAATCTTAACTCCCTTATCTATATACACAACGCTGATTTTTCTCTACTTCTGCCAACATTAGATGAAAAACAGTTATCTAGGTATTGAAACAGTTCCTTTTATATCCCTTTTTCATGCAAGTTTCAAACAGGTTGAAGAAAGGGGTGGGGAGGAAAGTGTCAATCTCAAAATATTGCTTCATTCATTCAAGTTTTGCAAAGGTTGAACAATGGGTGGGGGTGGGGTAGTGGTATTCATTTAAGTTTCGCACAGGTTCAAGAAGGGGTGGGGAGGAACGTGTTAAGTTAAAATTATTCCTTTATTCATTCAAGGGGTGAGGAGGAAAAGCAGGTGTAAATTTCATGATCGAATTTTGTACTGCCTTTTTGAAAACCAAAATCACTCGGTATTTTCCAAAATATTACTATTTAAAAAAAAACCAATGTCATATTCGTGTTCAGCATGCTAGTTTCATTCAGGAATGATGAAAAAATTAACATAAACAATTTTTTGTCGAGTAGTATTATGAATGGTCAATTCACATTTTTCGCTAATTTTAGGGTGCTCTATTCTGGCCCCTAAAGAAGGCAGAAAGTTGCTGTTGCCAAATTTGGTAGATGGACCCCAGGCAAGGCGAAGAAAAAAATTTGGTTGACCTAGGTCCAACAGGAGCGCTACAGCAACAGCTCAAAAATGCCAATTTTGCGGTTTTCTCTGGTTCGAGAATATCTACTGGGCAGCGCACGAGGCAACTTGGCGCGTGCGCTGCCGCGCACGTTGATTTAGATAATTGGAAATTCGGTATTGTAGGGAAAGTGTAATACATATATGCCACAAATAGAATGCTGAGAGGTATGAGACCCGAGTGGGTAATTAATCTGAAAGCTATCAAGGTATAAAAAGTAGAGTAAAATGATTTTATCAGAAAAGAGATGTTTCTTTTCTTCCCATATAGATACGTTTATGAAGTTCCGCAAATCGTTACTCCCTTCTAAATATTCCATGTTTTTTAGCGTTTGTTCAAGAATATTGTCTGACTGGAAATATGCTTTGATTTGAAAAGATATGTCGATTGTCGAGAAGGCATCCTACGACTTTATTTTCGCCAATTAATGGACTTCCATTGACTATGACTTCTGACAGTTCATTACATAATGGTAAACTTTTGAAGAGGCTTGTACATATGATCAGATTCTAAGTAGCATAAGAGTTTGTGCTCTGTTTTTACTATTTCAAATGGATTTTTAAAGTATTCCGCTACCTTTTGGACCTCATTACTAATGTTTGTATCATTAATTTTTAGTGTGAGTGAAGAAAGATATGTAAAAATAGGATTACATATAAAGGAGTAAAGGACAATGCAACATATTGAGCCAAAAAAAAAAAAATGCAGTTTATCTCTGTTTATTCCATTGTTTTGAACTTCTCAATTTGACACATGCGTCAATTAGATATGAACGTTGCAATTAAAAACTAGTACTGATTTTCAAGTGCGTTCGGGAAGAATGTAATTGTAGACAAATTTATGTCAGATTATTTTCATAATTTAATTATATTTTAAAACAATATTATTATTAAAACAAGTGCGTCTTTCTAATTTACTTCGCATATCGTCAAGCACGCATTTGTATTTTTATATAAATTTTAATTCTAAATCAGTACTAGATTTTAATTGCAACCTTCATATCTAATTGACACATGTGTCAAATTGAGAAGTTCAAAACAATGGAATAAGCAGAAGATTTCTTGATTAATTTATTGCTGTGAAGTGTAAAAAAGTGATAAATGTGTTTAAGTGAACTTATGGCGGGTTTTTTTGGTTTTCGCAAATGAATTTTGTGGATATAAATGCGCCAAAAGGTCGAAAAATTACATGAGATTTTTTCATCGTAAGATGTATTTTTGTCCAAAAATATATGAGTCTGTCTAGGGGGCCTCGCAAGCGTACGCGAAGGAAAAAATTGCGTACGCGATAACAACAACAGCGTACGCAACATTGAAAAGTAAGCAAAAAATTGTTAGAACAGCGTATGCGACTACAACAACAGCGTGCGCTAAGGTTAAAACGCGTAAAAGAAAATTAATTGTCGACGAACTTTAGCGTACGTAACTTTTTCTGCGAACGCTAAAGTTGTTACATAAATGATTGCGTACGCGAATTAATCATTGTGTACGCGAATTAATCCTTGCGTACGCGAGACAGCTGTTCTACTTTTAACATAAAAACGAAACCAACATAGAATCTCTGGGGGCCTATTCTCGAAATCACTCGTAACTTTACGCATACGTAACTTTTCGAGTACTTTCTTTCGAATGGTTTATGTCAGACGTATTCTCGAAATCACTCGAATATTTTTTCACCATTCGAATAGAATTGCGAGCGTGGTGAAATTGTTAAACGTCAAAACTGGTTTTCGTAAAATCTCAAAAATCATTTCGTTTATACTTTGCGCTGTTTATCGTGAATTGTAAATAATAGAAAAAGAACGCGAGAAATTTCATGGCCTTTTTGAAGCTGATAGAACTGAAGAAAGTATACCTTCTACTAACTTAAACCCTTTGCTTGCTGAAGGAAGAAGAATTTGTGCGTCAATAGTGAAGAAACCCCACTTCTATTAAAATGAATTTTATTCTTGTGTTTTTTGTGTGCATGGATTTTTAATTTTAAAGACAAATGTACATATTTTTATAATTTTTATTATAGTAAATATAAAATCTTATAATCTATCGTTTTTTCTAATCTTAGATATATATATATTTACACTGTAAATATCTCAATCGCAGAATTTGGTGCTCAAATTCGTTAAAGCAGTAGCGGCTGTTTCAAGTGCACTGGCTTTTCTCTCCTCTTTTGCTGCAATTCTCAGAAGCGCTTTTAATTTTTCTTCAAGGAGCTCAGATTTTTTCACAATTACTTTTTTTCAAAGTTAATTTAGTTTCTGATGCTTCAGTAATTTTGTTTGCCGTCTCAAGTGAAGCTTGGCGTATTACGCCGATAATTCTTGGACGCATCAAATTTGCCAATTTTTAAATTTGAATGCACGTTGTCGTAGTCGGGGATGATGAAGAATCGTTGTGGAAATCTGAGCAGCTCGGCTGTACCCAGTTTTGTGAATCTTGATGGTTACTTCTTGAGAGGGCTTGAGTGGCTCGAAAGCATTACTCAGAACCCAGTGGTTTAAATTTGAACGCTTAGAGGTTTTAGTGATTTGAGTAGCTCGAAAGCATTACTCAAAGATCGATTCGCTTGACAAGCCCTAGGGCAGACGTCCAACAATGAAAAACAGAGTTTAGCGAATGATCGATTTATTGCATTTTCTTAGGCTATTTATATAAATTGAAATTATGCTAATAATTAATACTATTATCGATACTTACGGTTTCCCCTTACTCACACATTATATTCAAAAATTGCCTAGATGGCGATTTAATGCCCAAAGTGCAATTTCTATGTTGCCCCTGGTTTATGGAATTTGCCGGGTGTCATTTCACAAGTTAATGCCCGGGCAACGAATTGCAAACTTGCAATTTCGGCAAATTGGGGAATGTGTGAATGACTTATTGAGTGGTGCATGTTTTGCACTTTTTCTTTGTTTTGACATGGATACTCGCGTGCGGTTTTACTTTCTTTTAATTGTACTTATTTGTGCACGTTTTAATTTGAGTATCTTGAATTCATGACCTTTGTCATTACACCATCCCCCTTAGGGAAAAAAAAAAATGAATTTTATTTTGGAATTCATTTTTTTTTGTTCTCTTTTTTTTTCATCGGAGTGCATTTGTTATTAAAAGTATTGTATTGCATCGTAAGTTTGAGGAAGCCGTAAGCGCCAATGTTTACATTTGTTTTGCTTTTCTAACTACCTGCCTTAAATTTAATACATTTTTTTTTTTTTTTTTTTTTTGTTTCAGTATATATTGCTATGGGTATTTATTATCCGAATAGTTTGTACCTACTAGAAAATATTTTGCAAAATTTAAAAGTAGTTCTGTCTAATGTCTATATCATCTATATCATCTATATCATCTATGTCATCTATGTCATGCGCATGATTAAATATGATACCTACTAACCTACACTATATTAAAGTTAAACTAAAATGGAGTTAGATATAATTACAATGTAATACGGATAGTAATAGTACATTTTTTTTTCTTACTGAACTGATATAGGTAAGTATGATTCTAAATATGTAATATGCTTGTGCTAGTCGTGTATTTTTCTGAGTCTGTTTTTGTGTACAGTTATTGTTTTTATATCATCTGTAATCGTACAGTTTACTGTGTCGAGCGATTTGACCTTATATGGACCTTTGTACAAGGGGTCAAGTTTTTTTCTATTCTGTGCCTCAAGTAGCACTTTATCACCTACTTTTAGCGTTAATGCGTTACAATCAGGATCTATGGTTTTCTTTTGATTAATTTTTGCATCTTCCAGGTATTGTTTTGCTTTGGCCAAGGCTTTTTGCAATCTATACTTGATTTCGTTGCTGTATAAATCGTAATTGTATACGGGGTCGGGCTGGCTGGTTACGAGTTCAGATGGCAAGCTTACTTTTTTGGCGAATACTAGTTCGAAGGGTGTGTACCCATGCACTGTGTTTGGGGTAGTGTTAAAACAGAATGCGTAGTAAGGAATCCAAATGTCCCAGTTATCTCTACTATCGTTTACGAAGCATCTTAGGTATTCGTTGAGGCACTTGTGATTTCTTTCCAGGCCTCCTATTGTCTCTGGATGTGCCGCGGTTGCGAAAAGTTGTTTGATCTTTAATATATGGCAAATTTCTGTAAAGATTTGGTTTTTATACTCAGTGCCTAAGTCCGATTTGATTTTAGACATCGGCCCATATGTTAGTATAAACCCATTTACTATTGCCTGGGCGATAGTACTTGCCTCTTTGTCCTTTGTGGGTATTATTACGATGTACTTGCTTAAGTCGCATTGTATAGTTACCGCATACCTATTGTTGTTATTTGTTTTCGTAAACGGTCCGACTGTGTCTATGGAAACGACGTCGAAGACTTTTACTGGTGTTGTTGTAATTTGTAGGGGTTCCTTGTTACGTTTCTGGTATTTGTTTTTTGCACACAGTTCGCATTTGTATATATATTGTGCGATAGTTTTTCGCATCTTACTCCATCTGTATAACTCCTTCAGCTTATTGAACATTCTTGATCGCCCCACATGCCCTCCAGTAGGTGTTGCGTGAAAATTGTGTAGAATTTCTTGTATTTCGTCTTTGTTCGTTATATGTCGTTGTGGCTTGTATATTATGATATTCATTCTTTTTAATATTTTATTACCAAGGCTTTTAAATGCGGTTGTATTAATTATGTGAAAAAGTTGACTTTCTGCAGAAAGTTTCAGACTCTTGGTCTGACATTCATTATTGAATTCATATTCCAATTTTCGGTGTTCCTGCTCTAATGCGGGATCTACTAGTTGGTTATGTTTTATGTAATTTTCCAATTTTTCGAGTACCTGCTCTAGTGCTGGCTCTACTGATTGGCCCTCTTGTATACTTGTGTATTGTTTATAAAGAATATCATTTCTGTGCACAATGTTTAGTTCTATGGCCATTTCTTTCCTTTTTTTTGCGTTGGTAATTTTGAATATTAATTCCGGTAGATCTGCTACTTTTGTTGGAGATAATACCTCCACTACTTGCAGTTGCGCAGGCTGCGTGGTAGGTGGAGTACTTTCGTGTTGAGCAATTATTGGCTCTTTTTCATCCTGTTTTCTCATTGCACGTGTTCGTACTTGTAGGATACTTATGTCCTTCAGATCATTTATGTCGATTTTTATCCTTGATAAGGCGTCTGGTCCAACATTGTCCTTTCCTTTTATATATTGGATCTCGAAATCGTACTCCTCTAAATCCAGTCTCATTCGTGTTAATTTGGATGAGGGATTTTTCATTCCAAATAAATATGCGAGGGGTCGGTGGTCAGTTCGTACGATGAATCTTCTGCCGTAAACATATGGCTTAAAATATGTTACAGCCCAGTGTATGGCAGTAAGTTCTTTTTCGATGGTTGCCTTATTTCGTTCACCAGGTGTGAAAGTTTTGCTAGCGTATGCGACAGGCAATTCTGTACCTTCAACGTTTTGCGATAGGATTGCGCCGCATGCATCGTTTGACGCATCGGTTGAGATGATGAACGGTTTTTGGAAGTCCGGATGCCTTAATATTGCCGGTGACATGAGAATATGCCTTAAGTTATCAAATGCTTTTTGATGAATATCTGACCAGTGGAATTTACTATTTTTACGGAGCAGTTGGTTAAGAGGAAATGCGATATTCGCAAAGTTAGGGACAAATCGTCTATAATAATTGCAGAAGGCGACGAATCGTCGAACATCGTCTGCATTTTTCGGAATCGAGTAGTTCTTAATTGCCTCGTATTTTGAGTGGTCCGGCCTGATGCCATGTTCTGAAATTTGATGTCCTAAGTAAGTGACTTCTGTCTGAAAAAATTTGCATTTTTCAGGATTAAGTTTTAAGTTCTTCTCTCTGAGCCTGCGGAATACCGCTACTAGATTCTTCAGGTGATGCGATTGTGAACATCCTATTACAATGATGTCATCAATATATAAGAAGGCTATCTCAGGAGTTAGGCCTGCCATGGCAATGGCCATCATTCTCTGAAAGCTATTTGGGCTTATATTAAGTCCAAATGGGAGTCGAGTGAACTGATAGTGGCCTTGGTTCGTGGAGAATGCCGTGAGTTTCCTGGAATTTTCATCCAGTGGAATTTGATGAAAACCAGACATAAGGTCTAGCGTGGAAAAGTATTTGGCCCTACCCATTTGATCTAATATATCCTCCAGTCGCGGAAGTGGGAATTTATCAGCGAGAACTTTCTTATTTAGTGTTCGGAAATCCACCACTAATCGCCATTTTTTTTCTGGTTTATTAGACTTTTTTGGTACTAAGAGTATTGGCGAGTTGTATTGAGACACTGAATTCTCTATTATTTTATCTTTGAGCAGTTTTTCCACTTGCCGATTAATTTCGAGTTTGTGGATTTCAGGGACACGGTAGTTTTTTGTATATACCGGTCTATGGTCAGCTAGTTCGATCTGCTGTGTATAGAAATTATTAGTTGACAGTGGTTCCGATTCTAAGGCAAATATGTCTTGGTATTGCCGGCAAGCGTCCTCGAACTGCCGTCTGGCATATGCAGGGATTTTTTGGAAGTTTAATTTTTCTATTACTTTGCTAGCTCTATCAGCTGTTTGTGATGCTGTATCTATAATATGGAAGTTAGTTAATGGTTCCGCCTTTATGTGTGGGTCTCTAATTGTCACTGTTTTGCTAGTTGTGTTTAGGATTCTCACGAGTGGATTTTCATTTGAGATTATTGTTCCTGATATAAAAATGCCAGGTTGAATTTCTTCATTCTGTACGACTAGGTTTTCATGGTGGGTGTGTGTTTGAAGAATGTTTATTTTCCGAATAATTTCGCACCGTGGAGGTATGGAAATTGAATTTGGGGATGGACCGCTTGAAATCGGTACTACTACCGAATTATTACTCGTATTTAGGGTTAGTGTCCACGTATCATAATCGATAACTGCCTTGAACTTTGTTAGGAAGTCTAACCCTAAAATCGCATCAGCTTCAATGGCGAAATCGTTGTCCACGATTTGAAATAAATGTTCGACCGAGAACTGGTCGTTGAAATGCAGCTTCGTATAAGTTGCTCCGATTGATTGTCTCTTAGTATCCGTTATGCCTTGTATGTAGCATGTATTCTTCGGATAATATTGCTGGTCGTCACTAATTTTCCCTCTTTTAAATATGGATATGTCGGCACCCGTATCTACTATGAAGTTACATGTTGATTTGCACATATCGACATACGCTTTAATGAAATTTGTTAGTGTCAGATTTAGGCAGTGTGTTGAGGGTTTCCGCAATCTATATCCCCCAACCGAGTTACTTCCGCTTCTGGTTGAGGGGGTTGGCATTCCCCCGACTCGCAATAATTTATTCGTCTACTAATGTTATTATTTTGCTGCCTGTACACCGGTCTATAATTGTTATTACTATTTCTGTAATTACCCTGAACTTGGTAATTTGACCTAAAACCCGTTGCGTGGTTTCTGTTTGGGTGTTCCCTAGGGTAGCGATTGTTATTATATCCATTGTTGTTATATCTTTGCCCGTTATTGAACCTTTGACCATTATTATATCGTTGGCCATTGCTAAACTTTTGGCTACTGTTATTATTAAACGTTGGTTTTCTGGGAGTTTCCGTGTGATAATGCAACACATTACTGGCCTGTGGTTTATCTACTGCTATAGCTTTTGCAGTTATTTCTGAAAGAGTTGTAAAGTTAGTAGCTTTCAAAATTATAGACGTTTCCGGGCTAGTTATGTTGTTAGTAAGTGTTTGTATGGAAAACTTCTCGGCTAGCTTTTCTGCTGCGTCTCCGGTTGCAACGTTTTCTGCGATAAACGCTCTTGTCAATTGTCCGCACAAGTTCTCTATTTGTGTAGTAAAATCTGCCAGTTTCCTACTGCCCTGTTGACATGTTCTTAACTGTGCAAGTATTGCATCTGAAGACAGCTTTGGTGAAAACTTCGCTCTTAGCCTTTTCTTTATTAAATCAACAGAGTTAGTTTCCTCTGTTATGGCATACTTGGCCTTGCCCGTTATACGGGTTTTTATAAATTTAATCATTGTTTTTTTATCTTCTACTGCTGTTATTTCATCCAAGAGTTCCATTGATTCTATAAAGGCTTCGGTGTCTTCTTCTTTGCCATTATAAGGCTGGAGGAGTGAAGTCCCAGTTTTGATGTCGAAAGTCATTTTTGTATCTTTCTGTATTTCTATTAAGTCAAAAATCCTGTCGGTTAAATTTTTTATCTGTAAGTATTCTTCCCGTTTTATAATAACTCTCTCGGCTATATCTGTTATGGCGGCGATTTTTAGTGCCTCCTCGTGTAGGTTGGTTACTCGTTCCTCTTTTTCTTTCAATGTTTTCTCCGTGTATCCCCTGTTTTTACTTTTCTTGAAATTGGCCAATATTGTTTGGAGCTCTGTTTTTATTTTGATTAAATCCTCCATTAATTACAATTAAACGTTTAATACAGCCGGTGTGCTGAGGTATCTTTTTCTTAACCCTCTCCTATGATTCATATAGATCCTATACACCAATTCAGCTAACTTGATTGCAACAATTATGCCTAATAGAAGCAATACTGTATGATTTTCGACAGATACTGTGTCATTAATAACCACATTATTGATAACTTCCCCGTTGTTATCATTGTTTTTTGACTGAGTTTTTCCCATTGTTTTGAAGTGTGTCTGTGTACTTTGTGTTTTGTGTTTTCAAACAATTAGCTTTTTTCTCATAATTTATTAAGATTTAATAAGATTTCAACGTTTAATTTTATAAGATACTATAAATTTAGTTAATTAAGGCTTAAGAGAATTATTATTTTTTTTTTGTATATCCCTATTCAAGTTCTCTATACTACCTAATTTTCCCTATTTGCTACTAATTTTCCTACGTTTCATGCCGTTCAGTTCCTTCTTGGTCCGATTTATGAGAATCTCGTACTTCTCGTGTTCCTCCTTTGTAGCCGCAATTTTTAATAGGCTTTTATACATGAAAAGCTCCTTCAATAGTATTGTACGTTTTCCTCCTCTTTTTGGTTTCTTCTGGTCCTCTGCTGGCTTCTTCTTATTCTGTTTCTTGAACTCCTCTATAGTTCGCTTCCGTGGTCCGGGGATGTAGTCCGGTGTTTCTATGAGTTCCTTAGTTATTGGTTTGGGGACGTACGGCTCCAAAGGCTTGTTAATAGGGTAGAGTGTCAGCTTCTCAATATTTTGTTCGGGACGTCGATATTTCTCCAGGAGTTTGAATATCTTTTCAAACCCTTTGTCGATGTCGCTCATGCCCAAGTTGTTTAGCTGCTAATAGCTCTCACTAGCTTTGTCCACTCTTTGGCCTGATGATGCTATTCTTCAATTTCGTGCCGCAAGTTTATGTCCGCAAATTACAATCCGCAAGTCACGGTCGCCATGTCGTAGTCGGGGATGATGAAGAATCGTTGTGGAAATCTGAGCAGCTCGGCTGTACCCAGTTTTGTGAATCTTGATGGTTACTTCTTGAGAGGGCTTGAGTGGCTCGAAAGCATTACTCAGAACCCAGTGGTTTAAATTTGAACGCTTAGAGGTTTTAGTGATTTGAGTAGCTCGAAAGCATTACTCAAAGATCGATTCGCTTGACAAGCCCTAGGGCAGACGTCCAACAATGAAAAACAGAGTTTAGCGAATGATCGATTTATTGCATTTTCTTAGGCTATTTATATAAATTGAAATTATGCTAATAATTAATACTATTATCGATACTTACGGTTTCCCCTTACTCACACATTATATTCAAAAATTGCCTAGATGGCGATTTAATGCCCAAAGTGCAATTTCTATGTTGCCCCTGGTTTATGGAATTTGCCGGGTGTCATTTCACAAGTTAATGCCCGGGCAACGAATTGCAAACTTGCAATTTCGGCAAATTGGGGAATGTGTGAATGACTTATTGAGTGGTGCATGTTTTGCACTTTTTCTTTGTTTTGACATGGATACTCGCGTGCGGTTTTACTTTCTTTTAATTGTACTTATTTGTGCACGTTTTAATTTGAGTATCTTGAATTCATGACCTTTGTCATTACAACGTCTAAAAAATTTATTAAAACTTTTGCGCAGCCGACATATTCGCACTTTTTTTTTTTTAATTATAATACCATTTTTGACAAATTAATTAAATTTCTTTTAAATTCTTCACAAAATCACAAAATTCACTCACAAAAATTACCCCGCGAAAAATTTGGTTAACGTCAAATGACACTTACGAATGCAAATACCCATTCGTATCTTTTCGAATGATTTTCATTCGAATGTTTACGTATACGAATCTCGAGAATACACCATACATCAAAACCATTCGTAAATGGTGAGTTTACGTATTCGTAAAGTTACGAGTGATTTCGAGAATAGGCCCCCTGGTCTGTTTCTTAAAGCGCAGGGCGTGTTTCCAATACATTCCATTCCCTTGTATAACGGAACGCATTGTACATAAACTATACAGCTCTTGATCCGTGTGTAATATGACGTTTTCAAAGAAAGAACCATATTACTTTTTCTTGAAAGCTTTTTTAAATTCAAATTAAGGTTTAGTTTTTCATGTTAAATTTGTTTATTATTTTTTACGAAAACTTTATTATTTTAAATTATTATAAAAAAGATACAATGTTTTTGATACTAAAATTACATATCAATTATAATTTAGAACAAGTTAACTAAGAAGAATGACATTCGAATAAATGATACATTAAAATACTTGTAAGTTACAGAATAAATACATAAATGAATGATGAATGATAATACAAATAAATAATAAATTAGAAAAGTGAAACATGAACTGATTTTAAATATCGTAATTATTTAAAAAATTCGATGCATTCATCGCAAAACCATGGATCCTTGTCGTTAAGAAGTGATGGATTTAGATCCATGCAGAATAAATGGAACCAATTAAGGCAAGAGTCGCATTGCACCGTCCCTTCCTCGGCTTCATTGCGACACATGTCACACATGTACATATTAAGTTGTTTCTTTTTTTTATGATCTTAAGCAAATATTTGAAGCAGTTATTTTCCATGTATTTTTGTAACAATTGTATGTCTACCTGCTCGTCAATGAATGAATCCTTTAATTCATGTGGCTTTAGTTTTTCCAAATCTTCTTTTTTTAAAACGTAAGCTCGTTCCAGAATGTTGTTAACAGTGTTACTGTTATTTATTAACAGATGCAGTAACAGCTTACACCGTTTACCTTCGCTTTGTTCGTTATACGGTTGTAGGGACGGTACATATGGGGCGCCGCAGATTTTTTTTTTAGTTGTCCCTGTAGGGCGACCACGATTTTTCTTCTCTTTATCGTCGAAAGATAAATCCGATATTTCAGATAGTTGTGCGGTTTTGAAAACAACCTGTTCACAAGAATTAATTTGAGGCGATGACGTCTTTTGTGTATTCAATAATTCTCTTTTAAAATCACCAAATTGATCCAAGGAACCTTGAAAAGATAGAAATAATAAATTTGAATAAAATATGTACAAATTAAAAATATATTATTGTGAAAACACTATTTTCGAATCAATATAATGAGTATATATACATACTATTATCAACAGGTTTGCTACTAGATGGAGTGTCATCAAATAACCTTTTTGAATTGTCAGACAAATCGTTGGTCGTGAAGTCACTCACATTTACTTTCCTTGAAATCAACTCATTTTTGTTTTTTGTTTGAGGTGTTGGCGGAATTTCGTCCACTGAATCGGAAAGAAAATGTTCGTTTGAGTCCGGTGACAAAGCAGCATTAGTGGCTAAAAAATAATTTTTAAAAATATTTTCAAAAACAAAACTCAAAATATTTTGCTATAAAATTTTTTAAAATAAAATTTAATGCCCGATTGTAAAAAAAGTATTATTTTCGTAGAAACGAAATTATACTCACGTTCCACTATAGCGTTGGATGTTCCAGTAGACGTTGTCGCCGTTATGGATTGAGTTGTTGATGCGTTTCGTGCCTCATTGACGTCTGCAAAAATGTATTTCCAATAATTATATTTTTTAGCGTAACTTATTACGTACTATGCAATCGGGTAAAGAAAGGTCAAATGCATAAAAACTACTTACTTTTTTTGGATGATGTCACAAAAGTAGGCAAATCCTCTAAGGTTGATTCAGGCGGGAAATTCTTGTCACATTCTTCGTTGTGTTTCAAAATACACGAGACAATAGTGAGCAGCGTTTTTTCTTTGTTCAATGCTATTTTTATATTCATAGGACAATTACACTTATGGCTCTTTTTCGGATTTCTTACATTATCACCACGTGGTTTATATGTGCCTGAACAGATGCACACGTAAGATACCGATTTGTAATACAACTTCTCATTGGCGTGATATCGAGAGCCATTAACTTTCGATACTTTTTTATGATTTTGAGAAGCGTACTTTAGAACAAACTCATCTAATTCTCTATATGAACTGAACGTTGTACCAGGAACAACATTTAACAACGACATCTTTGTAGAGACGCGCGAAATCGGGAGTACTTATCCGTCGAACGCACGAAGCTATACTGACAAGACTGCGCGCGTGATCGAACGTGTTGACCAACGCGACCACGCGAGAAAATTTTGTTTTTCAAACCCCCACTCTTTTACTTTTCTGTTCGGCGTATTTTATTGTGAGCGGTTTGTCTGGAATTGGTGAAACGCTACTGTCAGCTCGCTGATTTTTTGAAAGGATCTGTGGCAACGCTGTGTTTTCGAAAGAGCAGGGAAGAAAGCTCTACTGTATAAAAAAAGTTAACGAGCCAAGAGATAAGTGAAAATGTCCGAGCAAGATAATTTGGAAAGTGATAAAAGAATAAAGCTTCTCGAGAAATTTAAAAGCTGGCAAGAGTTTAAAGACTGTTTAGAAAAATATCAGGATGAGAAAAAAGTTTTATTTTGTATTAGTAATTCATTATTATTATCAACACGTCCAATAAAAGATGCCAATAATGATTGCATTTACAAATTCGTTAAATTAAAATGCAAATATGGAAAGAAACGTCATCAACCCAGAGGAACTAATCAAAGAGAAACGAGGTAATTTAAACTTTTATTATTGTAATAATATATGATTTAAAATTAATATAATATAGATATAAGCCCTTTAACTTCTTTTTATATATCAATTTATTTTAAATGTTTTTCTAATCTAAAAATTGCTCGAAAAATTGTGTTCAATGATTATGATTACTTTAAAACATAGTATTTCAAAGTATACTTTTTAGGGAAAAAATGATGTGCTAGTTATACTAAAATAACATGTATCAAAATAAATTTTCAGAACTATAAAGAATGATTGTGAGGCGTCTATACACCTATGTTTAACTGAAGATAGTCAACAACTGATAATAAAACAAATGAATTTACTTCATACAAATCATGAAGGTTCCGAGGTAAAATTAACAATTCCAACTTACACAGTAAACATCGATTTTCATTTTTAATAAACTATATATTACGTTAATTTTTTTCAGTTGTTTTACTAGTATCTTCCCGAAAAAAGAAGATTGAAAAACAAAGAAGATCGTGAGTTAGTAGAAAAATTACTTAATTTGGGATGCCCCAAATCACGAATACAGGACGAAATATTGAACGAAAAAAAAATACATATGACTGCTAAGGACATCGCGAATTTTAATCAAAAACTGAAAACAAAAGATGACGATTCCTTAAACAAATTAGTGACATTACTAAGATCTACTTATAGTAAGTATTAATCAATCGAAATTATATACGAGTAAAACTTGTGCTTAATTACCATGAAGAGAATATGTCGAATCGTGAAAGTATATAAAATATTAGACTAAAAATTAACTTTACTACTGTAATTACCCATAGTTTACTATAAACCCCGTGTCGCAGCCTCGACATTCTTGCTTGAAAACAATAACACTGTCAATTGTCACTTGTCAAAAAAAAAAAACAGACAAGATCTAAAATCGTAAAAGATCTTTAGAACATTGACAGTGTTCTAAAAGGTAATAGCTGATCAATACTCAATCGATTCACATGCTGGACTATGCACGCACTACACGACTGACCTATGCCTTTGCCAAATAGCGACGGCCGAGCAGGCCTATAAAAGCGCAGCCGGTGGCCAAGGAAAGGCAGTACTCTGGTATCCTCCGAGAGCTCAAGTTGAAGGTATTCACCTCAATCTAACAACCAATTCTGGTATACACCGAATTGTGAAACTAATACTTAGGTGTCCACCAAGTATTTTAAAAAGGCAAACCTATTAAATAAAAACACTATTTCAACCTTTAAAATTACTCGGTTTGAGGTATACACCCAGACAAAGTAATTTTCAAGGAAGAACACAAGATAATCTTCAAAAAATTTTACAAACAAAATAGAATCTTTCTCAAAATTCAAACAAAGGGAATTTTTTAAAAAAAAAAAACAAATTATTTTCTCTTCCAGAAAATTCATCAAACTAAAATTTTTTTGATTTCTTCATCACCATTCATCACATGATTTATTATTATTTCATTTTTTTATAATTTGTTGCATTTAATTTGTAATTTTAGTATTAGTTGAAATTGTTATTTAAAATCTAAGTTTATAAATTGTTGAAATACTAAAGAAAAATATAATTTTGTACATTCAAATAATCATAAGATAATTGAAGTAAAAGGTTTTTTTTATAAAAGGAAACATTAAATAAAACTAAAAAAGTGGAGCAACACTAAAAAATAAAAAACCTGTCTTTCATTTACTGTGCCTCAATCGTGAGTACAAAAGATCCACAAAAAAAAAAAAAATAAAAAAAAAAATATTGTGTAGCAAACGCTACACCCCGATTATATTTAACTAGGGGGGTATCCCCCCTGCCCGCTTCGCTCGCCAACCCCGACATCTAAATTTCAAGCTTTGTATTTTGTACATTTGTATTTTGTTACGTTTTGGAATGAAAAAAAGTTCGTCGTCGCCGTTGGTTCAAGAATAACTATGCGATTCATGTTTTATTTCGTTCAGACTGATATCGTTTGCATAGATTTTAGAAAAATATGATATATAAGGTAAAGTCGCCTATTATTTTAAATAGTGTAATTGATGTGTTTCTTAATGGGAGATAGCACGAAATTGGGGTTCCTTATTATGAAACGCGAGATTCAAGTGTTTCATAAATAGGATCACGATAAAAATGTGTATCCAATGATGAAACACCATTTTGATATTTGATATTATAACAAAAATCACGGTATTAATTGATTGTATGATGTCTTATCTACAAAATAAATCAATTTTCATATACGACAGTAATGATATAGGGATGAAATCAATGAAATAGTAATCAGTTCATTACATCCACAATTAGCCATTCGGTCAGTGCTACTCACTCGTCATACCGTTGCGCAAAAAAAGTTTTTTTTTATAAAAATCATTTTCATTTTGCATTAACTTTTAGTTCTATTGCAAAGAGGAGATCCTTAAGAGGCAAATTTACCAAAACATGCAAAATTGGTCCACTTAATGACCTATTTTCTCCGTTATTATTAGTTGAATCTATATCAAACTTTTTTTAAATGATAAGACAAAGGGTTTTATATCCTTTAAGTGGAGCACATTTTTGAAAAAGTATTTAGTTTTTTTTCTATGATCCTTAAAAGAAAGGACCAACACCACTTTTTGACCAATTTAATGACCAATTTTCTCGAAAACTATTTGACCAAATATAGCAAATTTTTTTTCCAGAGATACTTTAAAGGGTTTTATCTCCTTTAAGTGGAGCACTTTTCCAATTTTCGACCTAGGAATTGCCCGAGAATTTTCCGAATGAGTTCGGTTTTTCCAAAAAAAATTCTTCACTTTTTTATTATCTTTTTCGTATTTTGCGATAAATTTTCCTAATGTTTTTCATAATGTTATGAAGATTAAGGGATTGGTAACGGATTCCGTAAAAAATCTGATTATGTTTCATGGAAAATATTGGAAAAATTTAACAAATTGAAAGTGCTTTTTTTGCCAAATTTTCCTGAGTTACCCTATGCTAAACGGGGACCACAACCAAATTCTCGCAAATTTGGTTCAAAGAGTTGAATGTAGATGGCCATTGGCCAGAATTGCTAGAATTGGTAGAAAATACGTCAGCTGCTTTCGATGCAGTAAGTGGATATTTTTACACACACATCTTAAACTAGCATGCTACACTTGCTATTGTGTAGGAAAGCGCAATTTTTGCTTGTTTTCTGGGGTGATGTTATTTATTAGTTTTTTGCCGCCACAACCAGTTTAGGTAGAGGGAACTTTTGCGGGTGTGCGCGGTGATGCCGATGCCGAATTGTAGTTCTTCCTGATTATTTCAGTGCCGACAAGAAAATGAATTTCTTTTGTGCTGCGGCACACTTTTTTCATTCTATATTTAGATTTGATTTTCTGAGCAGTCGTCGCAGGATTATTTTCCCTTTTTCATTTTCGGGCCAACATTTTCGTATAAAAAAGCAAGTGTTTTTCTGGTCTTGAAAATTTTGTTTGGATTTGTTTTTTAGGATGCACGTATTATTGAGTAAGGTGTGAATTTTTCAGTTCTAAATAAATAGTCAATGTCAACAAAAATTTTGTAATGAATATTTTATTGCAATTTCAAACAATTTCAAGTATTATTGATTTGAATGATAGTTGGGTCATTCCGCGCATCAAATAAAAATATGATTTGTCACACTCAACCATCATCTCAGATTTTGATGAGATTTTGTAATTTTTATCTATGCATAGCTATGAAAAAATACCACATTTTATCTCTTTAGCCCTATTATTATTACAATTAGGTAACTATATTTTAGAAAAAAAGTTTAATAACAATAATTCCCTACAATATTGTTGAAATTGACTATTTTTTTTACAAATTAAAAACCCGCGCCTTCCTCAATAATTCGGTCACCCTGAAATAAAAAACAAATCCAAAAAAAAATTGTCAAGGCCGGAAGAACGAACGCACTTGTTTTTTCAAAAAAAAATGTTGGCCAGAAAGCGACGGCTGCCTGGGCAGATCTTGGTTTTCGAAAACCAAATCAGAATATAAAATGAAAAAGAAATACTCAGAAAGAACATCAATTCGACTTCCGCATCACCGCAGTGCATACCCCGCAAAAGTTCCTTCCATATGTTATATTCACGTTGCCCGTGGTGGCAAAAGAATAATAAAAAAGATCACCCCAGAAAACAAGCAAAATTTGGGCTTCAATAGCAGGCAAGTATGTGTCTGTAAAGTGTAAACCGAATATCGATCCACTGCCGTTGAATGAAAGCAGCTCTGTGACGTATCTCTAAACACGCTGCTGATCTGCTGGAATAACTCCGCGCGCGCTGCCGAATTTTCTTCTTTGTTTTGTCTTGTTTGCAAAGTGTCTCCACTACTGCGGTAAATTGTCCATGCTAAGAAAACGATTTCTGCTCTAGGTAAATTTGCCTCTTAAGCTATAGTATATATATTTTTATTATGCTAATCGAATCAAAATTTTTCGTAAAATGTAATATTGCAGAGTGTTTCTTAGTAGGCCCCAATTTTGACAATGTGTCATAATAGGCGACTTTACCTTAAGTGATGAATATAGTAGATAATATAGTTTTCAAATTATAACCTTCAAAAACTATGTTGCGGTCGCGGCCATAATTTCATCATAATTCCTGGAATTAACACGGGGTTTATGGGGATAATATGGCCACATATGCCATATATGTGTTGTGGGATATTATGGATATAAAATACGCCATATTATGCGCATAGACCCAAGCTTCTTTCTTGTAGGGCAGGGTTGCTACATGCAGGGGCGTTTCCAGCCAACTGGCTTAGGGGGGGGTAATTTTAAAAAAGAAAAAACTGAATTTTTTTTTTATTCCATAAATACAAAACAATCAACATCAAAAAATATAATTTCTATACAAAAGGAATATTATATAATAATAAAATAAAATTCTATTCATTTTAAATAAAAACAATTAAATAATATCACATACGAAATAAATACAATATATAAGACATATAGGCCAAGAATATTAGACTTTTGCTTTCGAATAACTGGTGGGGTTCTGGAAACTGCTTTAATCTTTGAAATAGGTCTCAGATATGTACGTCCTGAGTTTGGCCCAATTTCCGAAAGTAGCTTCAGCTGGTATGGACCAAAATCTTCCAAATTTTCGGCCTTTTTTCACTTTTCGCTTATATCTTCTAAAATACCAATCATTAGAAAAATTGCTTCAAATGAAAGTTGTAGAGCATCAAATTCTACGTGTAATGACACTAAACACGAGTATTTTGCACCACCTGCTACCAAAGTACTGTAGGCCAAAGTGGGACCAATTGTCCTTTTTGACGAAAAATTTCTACCGAGTTGTATACGTATATCGCATTAAGAATTGTCTGTGTTCCAAATTTCAGGATCCTAGATCAATTGGTACTGCTCCATCACTTTCATGATCTCCGTAGTCCGACAGTGAAAGACAGCCGTATCTTGGAAACTAGACCACTTAGACGTATAAAATTTAAAATAGTGTTTCCTTTTGATCATCTCAACTACTCTGAAAAATTTTAGCACTGTACCTTGACTATCCTCGGAGATAGAAAAAATTTATTGTTTAACATTACATTAAGTTTCGTAAAGTTTTGGGTAAGTTTTGCGGATTTCAGCTTACATCTCATAAGATATCAAACTTTAGAAAAACTCTTCTGAATGAAAGTTGTAGAGCGTTGAATTTTCCGTAAAATGACGCTAAGCAAGAATTTTTTGAATCATCCGCTACCAAAGTACAGTAGGCCACATTTTGAGTACACTTTCCATATTTATGGAAAACTTTAGTTTCGGTGTCAGTTTTCCTCAAATATCTTCGACAATTACTCGTTTATCAAGACAGTATCCAATATAAAAGTTGTAGAGAATTAAATTCTCCAACAAATGAAGCAAAGAACGACTTTTTTGGACCACTAACCACCAAACTACAGCATGTCAATACTGACTGATATTAGTTGAAGAGAAGAAATGGAGCAATACCAATCGATCTAGGATCCTGAAATTTGGAACATAGACAATTCTTAATGCGGTAATTACGAATAAAATCATAAATCATAAATTGTTTGAAATATTGGTAATTTTTAAGAATAAAAATAAATAAGCGAACGAAAAATTCTTAGGGGGGGTAATTACCCAATTACCCCCCCCTGAAACCGCCACTGGCTACATGTGGAATTCAAACGTTCGAAAATCAAAGCAACTTTTTCAATCTGTCGTTAAAACATTTTACAAACATTTAAACAAAAATTTTTGTAGAATTTACAACGAATGCACAACGACTCGAAGCTTATTTTTGACTCGCGCAAGAGCAAACTAGTGTAAGCTCAAGAGCGTCGCCTATACTTATATATTCGTATACACACATCACTCACAAGGAGAGTCCATACCCTTTGGGTCACGGATTTGGCTGAAACTTTGGGACTCGATTTTTGTAACCAAAAAATAGAGGGGGAAAATTGAGGGGGAGAGTTGAGGGGGAAAATTGAGGGGGAGAATTGAGGGGGGAAATTGAGGGGGGAAATTGAGGGGGGAAATTGAGGGGGAAAATTTCTGAACCGGCGGCGGCGAAACTTTTTTTATAATATAGAGAGATATATAAACGGTAAAATCCTGTTTCAGAGGCTTCAGTTGATGTATTCTACGAAGAAAGAGATGTGCATGGAGTGAACAAAAAAATGTTTCAAGGCTTATTTTTTTGCACAGAAAAAATGAGACAAGCTCTTGCGGCATGGCCCGAGATTGTTTTCGTAGATACTACGTATAATTTACTAAAACGTAAATTGCCTGTTTTAGTTATGTGTATACGTGATGCAAATGGTCTTACACACATAGTCGGAGTTGGTTTGTTAGCTAATGAAGAAGCCACTACGTTACAGAGTTTATTTCAATATTTCAAGAAAGTTAATGGAGATATTTGTCAAAAAATAGAATGCTTCATGACCGACAAAGATTTAACCGAAAGACAAGTACTAAAAGAATTATTTCCAAAAACACAACTATACATATGCGAATTTCACGTTTTGAAAATATTTTCAAGAACAATAACCATGTCTTCTATGAAAATAACATCAAAAGAAAGAGACATAGCTCTTGATTTGTTAGACAGACTTACAAAAAGTAATTCAAGAGAAGAGTACGATCACGTGTATGCCAAGTTTTGTAAAATAGCGCCAGAAAGTGTGCAATTATACTTTAATAAAAATTGGCATAATATTACTGATGAGTGGACAAGGTATGCTCTTGGCAAGAATAACTATGGTAATTATACAAACAATCCTGTGGAGTCGACGAATGCTCGACTAAAAGACGAGATTCCCCGATCCAGCTCATTAGTTCAATTTGGAATTGGATTCTTTAGATATTATAATCGAAGGAATGAATACATGAAAATGCAAATGGCTAACGATATCTATAAGTATCCAATCCAAGGATATTCAAAAGGTACACCCGAATATTTGTATCAACAGTATCTGACACCAGTTGGTTTTAAAAAAGTTATTATTAAGTTAAATAGAAGAAAACCCATGAATTTTATTGAAAAAAATAACACTCTTCAACTATGTTGGATTCGATGTGGATATCTTGTTTTAAAAATTAGTGTAGAAGAATGCGAGTGCAGTTCCTACACATCAATGAAACTGCCCTGCAGGCATATATTTGCAGTAAGAGATCATTTTAGATTGTCCCTTTTTGATACAAAATTATGTCCAGAAAGATGGACAATGAACTATAATATCCAAAAGCAACCAGTGCTTCAATCGACGCCAAAGATTATTCAACGATCCAGCTTACCTCCATTAACAACCACTAAAATTCAAGCAAAAAATCCAACGGAATTTTCCACTCGACTCAAATTAATGAAGGAAGTAGCAGGTAGCTTAGCAGTAATTGGAAGCTACAGTACTGGCAATAATTTTCAAAAGAAATTAGATATTTTACGCAAAATAGAATCAGCATGGCGTCAAAATAAAGATATAGAAATAGTTTCAAATGACGATAGTTTAAATAACTTTTCTAATTTATCAATCAATGAAAGTAATAGTCAAAATCAAACGAATGATAATTGCTCTAGCATCATTCTACCGTTGCCGCTGAAAATATCTGGAAGGCCATCCCAAATAACAAATAGTACCACCAACGTTAATCTTAAAAGAAATAAATAAAAAAAAATAACTGCTTAAATGTAAACCTCTAAAATTTATTCATGCAAGAGTATGGTTTAGTAAATTTATGGTTTATTGCTTCACTTTTCTAATTTATTATTTATTTGTATTATCATTCATCATTCATTTATGTATTTATTCTGTAACTTACAAGTATTTTAATGTATCATTTATTCGAATGTCATTCTTCTTAGTTAACTTGTTCTAAATTATAATTGATATGTAATTTTAGTATCAAAAACATTGTATCTTTTTTATAATAATTTAAAATAATAAAGTTTTCGTAAAAAATAATAAACAAATTTAACATGAAAAACTAAACCTTAATTTGAATTTAAAAAAGCTTTCAAGAAAAAGTAATATGGTTCTTTCTTTGAAAACGTCATATTACACACGGATCAAGAGCTGTATAGTTTATGTACAATGCGTTCCGTTATACAAGGGAATGGAATGTATTGGAAACACGCCCTGCGCTTTAAGAAACAGACCAGAGATTCTATGTTGGTTTCGTTTTTATGTTAAAAGTAGAACAGCTGCCTCGCGTACGCAAGGATTAATTCGCGTACGCAATCATTTATGTAACAACTTTAGCGTTCGCAGAAAAAGTTACGTACGCTAAAGTTCGTCGACAATTAATTTTCTTTTACGCGTTTTAACCTTAGCGCACGCTGTTGTTGTAGTCGCGTACGCTGTTGTAAAAATTGTTTGCTTACTTTTCAATGTTGCGTACGCTGTTGTTGTTATCGCGTACGCAATTTTTTCCTTCGCGTACGCTTGCGAGGCCCCCTAGACAGACTCAAAATATATATACGTGAACGAACTTTTTTTTTTGCACATTCTTGCTTTTTAAACTAAAATACATGCCTCCACAAACTTTCATTGAAATCCGCCACAAGTTCCGTTTTTCCTTGAAAATGATTTATTATCATGTAAAGTTAGGATAAATGGCACTATCGATTCTGTAAGGCAATTAAAGTTAATATTATGGACTGCAAAGGGTAGGTTATCTACACTTTGGTTTTCATTTTGGCTCTTTGTACTACTAAGTAATTTATTCTTACCGTTCGTCCCCGTTTGTTTCTACTGTCCAAGTGCAGTGTTTTCTGAGGAGGATTAAAATTAAAAAGTCTAACAATTTAATCCTATGTTCCGCACATTTGTCAGAAAACCACTCCAGAGTAGAAAGTTTACACTTTTCTACGATAAGTTTTTTAATTCCTCAGATCTCAGGTTGAAAATTAAAAATTCTTTCGAAAACCAGATTATGCTTTTTACAAATTTCTAATAAATTGGTTGAGGGAACATACAAATTTCCAAAGTCAGTAAGATAATTATAATTTTTCTGATATAAGAAAAGTTCGGATGGAGCTGTTAAAATTTCATATTTTTTTCTTAATTCTTGATCGCATATTTCACATTTTAGTTTCGGCAATATTTTGAATGCTACGTATCCAATAAAATATCTCATCGATACCAATTTAGTATTTATATTGCAGCTGTTCTCAAAAGTATCAGGTAAAAAATATTCCAGATATTTTTCATCAATAAACTCAATTTCTAAGGTTTTTGATTAATATCTAAATCAATATTCACATGTATCTGTATTACTCAAAAAGACATCAGAATTAATATAGAAAGTACACTCTTCATCTACTTCACAATTACTTGAAGAACTTGATTGGACAATATTTGTGCTCATAATATTGGCCAATATATTTTTTAACTCAGCTACAGAAGGGTTATTACTATTACCACCCTTCTGCCGTATAACAGAAAAAGTATTTTTAAGGGGGTCTTGATTTAATCGTTTTGTCATTATAAAACAAACTTCGGAGCCATCGACTAGAATCTCGTTAGTTAACTGCAATACAGAGTTTAAGAGGCAAATATACACAGAGCAGAAATCGTTAAATCCATCAATTAAGTCCAACTTTATATTATATCTAAGCTCTTTTTTTATTGAAATTTCATCAAAAATTAATAGCACATTATTTTTATCTACTTGTTGTAATGCATAACATTTTTTCATAAATTCTTCGAGTGCAGTCTTTTTAATACCTCGTTGAAGCGATTTAATTGGAGCCTGTAGCATTTGCTACACAATAATATTTTTTTTTTTTGGCTCTCTTTTTTTTCTACGAATTAGGTGCAGTAAATGAAACACAGGTTTGTGTTTTTTAGTTTCTCCCCTTTTTTATTTTGAGTTTTATTGAATGTTTTCCTTGCTTACAAATGTTTTAATTCAATTGTCTTATGATTATAATATTTATTAAATATACATATGATTATAATATTTATTAAATATACAAAAATGATATTTTATAAAAATAATTCAATATTAACAACTTATAAAATTTATAATTCAAATAATAATTTCAAATAATAATAAACTATAAAATTAAATGCAATAAATTATAAAAAAAGTGAAATAATAATAAATAAATGATGTGGTGAAGGCGATGAAAAAATCAAAATTTTAAGTTGATGGATTTTCTGGAAGAGAAAATAATTGTTTTATAATTCTTAATTTTGAGAAAGATTTTTTTTGGTTATAATTTGAAGATTAATTTGTGTTCTTCCTTGAAAGTTACTTTGTCTGGGTGTATACCTCAGACCGAGTAATTTTAAAGGTTGAAACAGTGTTTTTATTAGGGTTTGTTTTTAAAATACTTGGTGGACACCTCAGCATTAGTTTCACAATTCAGTGTATACCAGAATTGATTGAGGTGAACACCTCGGAGGATACCAGAGTACTGATTTTCTTTGGCCACCGGCTGCGCTTTTATAGGCCTGCTCGGCCGTCGCTATTTGGAAAAGGCAAAGATCAGTCGTCTGGTACGTGCATAGTCCAGCACAAAGAATATCCAAACTAAGAAGGGAAACTTGGCGTAAACACTGTCTGTGAAACACGTTTGCTTAGTGGTAGTCTGCCGTCAGTAAATAGCAACAGAATAGCAGTTCTGTGAGGGAGAAATGAAAAGGCCTGGCCAGTCGCCGGACATTTTGCCGTGACCAAAAACGAAAAGCAAAAATCAACATTGGGGAAGATTGGTGAGGAAAGTAAAATCGTATTTATAAAAAACAGTGGCAGAGCAGAAATTGTGCGCGCTCTTTCGCCCTTATGCTCATTTTGTACTCTTCTACGTTTGAACTATTCTAATTTTTTTGTTAAAAAAAGTTAGAATACTTTTGCAGCAAAAGTTTCCCTTCCTAGTTTAGATATTCTTTGGTCCAGCATGTAAATCGATCTCGTATTGATCATCTATTACCATTAGAACACTGTCAATGTTCTAAATATCTTTTACGACTTTAGATCTTGTCTGTTTTTGACAAGTGACAATTGACAGTGTTATTGTTTTCAAGAAAGAATGTCGAGGCTGCGACATCCTCCCCACCGACAAAGTTTGCATGGTTCATGCTTACCTGTGGTTTGTAGGTTAAACCAGATTATTCTGGGTCCAACGATTCTTAGGCGTACCTTCCCTCCATTTCCCAGGAAAACTGTGAACCGCTGCCTCTTAGAATTGCGGATCTGGCCGTAGGGAATTTGGTTGAGCTCCTGGTATTGGATGGTAAATGGTTTTCAGTCGATTGTTGTCAGCGTGTAACTCTTTTCTTCCAACATCTTGGTGGATCAGGGTTTGATTGTGGCTTTGGTCTCAAGATGGCACAAAGTGCCTCCTTGTCCGGGATGTCACACTTTTTCCGTTTTGGTGGCTTCTGGAGTTTTGGTGGTTCCTGAATCATCGGTGGTCGTTTCTGTATCATCGTTGAATGTTCCTGGACCGGTGTCAGGAGCATCTCATCCAGGTTGATGTCCCGTCCCGGGGTTGGTGGCGGCAATCCACTCCAACTGATTTGGTCGAATATGTCCAGCACGTCTTCCATGTTATCTATTTACTGGGATAAAGTTATTAAATTAGCTCATATTTACTTACATAATTTGACATGATGGCAGAAAAACTTCACAAAACCCGTAACCTCGGACATCACACAGTTCCTACCAGTTCGAACTCTAGATTTCAAGTTGGCAGAGTTTCATAACCGGTCGTTGAGTTACTATTGTTTCTGTCTTCAATGTTACCACACGAGTTTTGCCGTCATTGCCAGGGTTCCATTTCAAATTCCATTTAAGTGGTAGCAAGTTATCATTTTTGATTAGAACGATTTGACCGACTTCTATGTTGGGTTTAGATGCAGTCCATTTTTGTCGTTTTTGTAAATCTAAGAGTTATTCAGAACTCCATCTCTTCCAGAATGTTTGTCGCAACTGTTGAACATATTTCCATCAAGTGGACATTGAATATGTTTTGGTTAAGTCAGTTGCTTCTGGAGGCGACAATAATGCTGTGCCTATGAGAAAGTGACCTGGGGTTAATGGTTCCAAGGTTGAAGCATCTTCAGACTGTATGCACAACGGTCTAGAGTTAACGCATGCTTCTATTTGTATTAACAATGTAGTTAGTACTTCATATGTCAATGTATTGCCTTGTAGGATTCTCTTTAAATGGAATTTAGTTTTCTTAATGTATGCTTCCAATAATCCACCCATGTGAGGTACATATGGTGGAGAAAAATGCCATGTTATACCATCAGTGGCCATTTTTACAGCTACATACCTTACAGCTTCGATTAAGTTCGGTTGAAGATGCTTGTTTGCACCAACAAATGTCGTCCCATTATCGGAATACACATTTAGGCAGAGTCCTCTTCTTGCTATGAAACGTCTAAAGGCTGCTAAAAATGCTTCTGAAGTAAGATCGGACACAACTTCTAAGTGCATCGCTTTCACCACCATGCACACAAAAATGCAAATGTATCCTTTATATTCTTTGGATCCTCTATGTTTCGACATCTTTAGCGTTATGGGGCCAGCATAATCCAATCCTACGTTTTGGAAAGGCCTCGCTGGTGTCACCCGTACTGTTGGAAGCTGTCCCATTAATTGGATTTGCTGATGGTGTCTGAAGCGGGTACATTTCACACATTTGTGGATTTTACCTTTTATTCTGTGCATGCCACTGATAAGCCAATAGCCATGCATTCGAAGCGTAGTCAAGACAAGTTGTGGTCCACCGTGTAATGATATTTTGTGGAAGTGTTCGATAATCAGGTCTGTAACATGCTCCTTTGGTGGAAGGATTATGGGATGTTTGCTGTTGAATGACAGGTTGGCGTTTTCAAGTCGCCCGCATACGCGTAATATTCCTTGATCGTCAAGAAATGGAGCTAGTTTTATTAATGGGCTTGTTTTCGCAATAAGTTTGTTTAACTTGAGTAGCGAAATTTCTTTGTTAAAAGCTTGTTGCTGTACATAGCGGATAATCGCAAGTTTTGCGATAGTAATTTCATCAGCCCTCAACTGTCCGTTTGCTTGTCTAGTTTAAGGCTTACAGTTTTTTATGAAACGTATGCAATGTGCAGTCACTTGAAGTAGTCTCCCGAACGTAGAAAATTTTGTTATCCAGTTGTCTTCGACTGTTGTGGTAAATGCCGTTTTTGCAGGTGCTCGTCTCCCAAGTGTCGTTTCCATATCCTCGGTTATTTGATTACGCCATGGCTCATTTTTGTCATATAACCATTTAGGCCCATTCCACCATTCTAGGTTGCTCACTAAACCTGCTGGTGAGCTACCGCGGGAGGCAAGGTCTGCTATATTTTGCTTATATGGAACATGCTTCCATGTGGTATTGTCCGTTTTCTCCTAAATTTCTCCTACTCGATTTGCAATGAACGTCTCCCAAGTGTTGGCTGGTTTGTTTAACCAGGATAATAGCCCAGTCAGACGAAAAATAGTCTTCAGCTCGGAAAAATTCCCATTAAGCTGAATTTTGGTACACACCTTTATAACGTCGTTATAAACAACGTGTGAAAAATCGGCCACGAGATCATGTTCGCTTTAAAGGTTATTCAAGGTCAAAGGTCACGAAAATGACCTTTTTGTAAATATCTCGCTTTTCGTTCATCCTACAGCAAAAAGTTGTGAGTAAAAATTATAGAAGAGATAATTATCTACAAAAAAGGCTTTATAACATTTTAATGTAAAACTCATGGTTTTTGTGGTATAAGGCCCACAATGTACGAACTTTTAAAGAAATGTGAATTTTTTATTAAAAGCGAATCGCCTTTTCGTAAATATCTCACTTTATATTGATTGTACAAAAAAAAGTTCTTACAAAAATTGTATAGGAGATAATTATCTATAAGGTTATTGTTTTTTGTTTATGTAAAAGTTATCGTTATTGCGGTATCCGAATTTTAACGTTCACATTACAAAATTACAAGTATAGAGCAATACTGAGAATGCATTCGTTTCCACACCACCATTGAGGTAGAAAGTAAGGTGCGTTTTTTTTCATGGTTTCTCCGGTAGGCCTAGTCCATGTAGTCGAAAATTTGTTATAATTCGGAGTAATTAAATATTATATTTTAATTATATTAAACAATAATAATAATACTTTCATCGTGTAATCGCAAGTTTTCCATTCTTTCTTCATCTTCCTGGTTTTTTTTCAACATCGTCTTCTCCAGACATATCCTGTATCCCAGCGGATACAGTAGAGTGGGATCATGCTTTCATATTCGTAGTGGTCATCTATATTCTTATCAAGAGTTTCGTCAGCACTGACACAGGCTTCAGTGGAGCGACCTCCGTTTTGGCCGTTATTAAGCTGTTGTGGAAGTTGTCTTGATCGTCGAGTACTCTACAATACACAACTGCAGCATATGCCTTAGTTGATGCATCACAAAATGCATGTAACTCGCATCTATGTTTCGTGGAATCTGTGTGAATTCATCTTGGGATTTTTATTTCGTTAAGGATTGCCATTTCTTGTTTAAATTGTTGCCATTTATTTCCAAGTTCAATTGGAATTTGGTCATCCCAGGAACATTTATGTACCCAAAGCTGTTGCATAATTAACTTTGCCACGATGATTGATGGCGCTAACCATCCCAATGTACAGTTTTGCAATCTCTGATAATACGTTTCGTTTGGACGTTGCTGGTTTATTGAATTCTTCTATTTTTATAGTGAATGTAAACCAATCTAGTGCTGGGTGCCAATATATCCCGAAGGTCTTGATCTGGTTGTCCTCATGCCAATTTAGTGGTAGATCTACCTCACGGTCTTCTTCTGGAATTTGCCTTAGCAATTCGTCATTGTTTGCTGTCCATTTTCTTAGGTGGAACCCTCCCTTGTTTAGGAGTGTGCATAAATCCGCTTGTAGTTTTCTTGCTTCGTCGAGACTGTTAGCGCCTCAACGTAGAAGTCCTGTAATACTACATTAGAAGCCGTGGGAAATTCTTCCATTTCATCGTATATGCTAGTTGGTGTAGAGTTCTGATGGCGAGGTATGGTGCGGCTGTTGTTCCAAATGTGACCGTGGTTAGTTGATATTCTTTAACTGCATTAGTATCATTGCCTCTCCACAAGATTGTTTGGTATTTTCGATCATCTGGATGCATTTTAATCATTCTGTAAATTTTTTGAATGTTTGCTGTCATTGCATATTTGTGAATTCGCCATTTTATTAAAGTTGCAAACAGTTTAGGCTGTCTCGTTCGCCCGTTTAACATTTGTTCGTTTAAGTTTAGACCGTTTGTTGTCTTAGCAGACGCGTCGAACACTACACGTACCTTTGTTGTCGTGCTTTCCTTGAATACTGCATGGTGTGGCATGTAGTATTTGTCTTTGCTGTTGGTTTTTTCCTTGGAGCTCTCGACGGGTACTGGGATCATATGAACTTGGTCAATATTATCTTGTAAACAGTTGGGGTACTCTTTATTGAAATCCGCGTTCTGTCTGAGCCTTTTTTCTAATTGAAGATATCGCGACATGGCTTGCTGTTTTGATTCACCAAGTTTTGGTGGCGTATTGTTTTTAAATGACAATCTTACCTTGTATTCGTTATTTGGCAACCGCTTAACTGTTTCCTTATAGAATTCTTCACACTCTGTTTCTTCCTTTGTATATTGTTTGTGGGGTAATTCTTCCCACTCCCAGAATTTCTTCATTTGTTTACTTAATTCTTCGAATGTTGGAGTTCGAATGTTGGGGTAATTCTTCCCACTCCCAGAATTTCTTCATTTGTTTACTTAATTCTTCGAATGTTGGAGTTTCTTCAATGTATGCTGTGAAGCTATAATCCTTGTTGATGTTTTCAACAGGAATTTCTCCAAAGAGAATCCAGTCAAGTTTAATGTTTTGAGCAGTCTTGCCCTCCGGTTATTATACCGTTTGTTATTATTCTTGAGTATACGTTTACTCCCAATAACAGATCAATATTTCCTGGTTTTCTAAATTCAGGGTCTGCCAGTTGTAGATTCTGTATGTGTTGTAGATTTCCGACCTCGGTGTATCTGGGCGGTACCAAGCTTGTTATCTGTTCGATAACGTATGCTTGCATTGGTAGTTCGAATTTTGCTGCGTTTGAGCAAAGAGTAAATGATGCGACTCTTTTTGATGTTAAGTTTGTGGCTCCAAGTCCTGCTATTTGTAGATGTGTTGGACTTCCCTTTATTTGCAAAGATTGGAGTGCTGCTTCTGTAATGAAAGAACTCTGCGACCCTAAGTCAATGAGTGCTCGCAGTGGAATAGATGTTCCTTCACCATTCTTTACGGTAATTATGACAATGACATTCGATAGTTGTTTCTGGAGTTGAACTGTTTGTTGCTTGCTCCGGTTTTACTGTAATGTGGTCGTCCTCATCCTTGTGTAGGATTGTGTGGTGTTGTTTACCGCACTTAAAGCGTTTATGCTTACTGGGACATGGTAACCTTGTATGTTTTGTTAAACAGTTGAAGCATAGTTTGTGGGTCACTATGAACTTGCGTTTGTTTTCGTTCGACAGTTTGCCAAATTTTGAGCATTTGTGTAATGCGTGTTTTTCTCTACAACACACGTAATCTTTACCTATAAAACAGTAAGAACCCTGCGTGACTGACAGACAACGCACAGGCCAAACCGCTGGACCTAAAGAGCTGAAAATTTTACAGTGCATTCCTTTAATGACTTAGATATCCGCTAAGAAAGGATTTTTCAAAATTCCGCCCCTAAAGGGGTGAATAACGGAAATTCCTTTAACATGACGTCACAGAAATTCTTTTCCACGTCTCTTCTTTGTGCGGATCTTCGTAGGCGAGAACGATCCCTCACTGAGAAGATGCGGGCCAGCGGCATGCACACAGCTGACGGCGAACGGGCGAACATAACTGCGTGCATGGTGGAATGATATATCTGTGACTGCCTAATAACTAGGGGTAAAGTGGGCGACAGCCGCGTATTTGGCATCCTTTGCGTGAGTGACTTGGTGCTAATCAGTAAGAAAATGGTTGAGGAAATTTTATTTGTTGACGGGGAATATGTCCCTCAAACTGTCGTTCCTGTCGTGCCACGTATTCCCTTAATACCTAATGACCACTCCTTTAATTTTAAGAGACTACAATTTCCCATCAAAGTTTGTTTCGCCTTGACGATTAACAAGTCTCAGGGTCAAACTTTAAAATATGCCGGCGTAGATTTAAGGGAAGATTGTTTCTCCCACAGTCAGTTTTATGTTGCTTGCTCACGAGTAAGTCCGCCCACGAGGCTGGTAATATTAGTGCCGCCCAATAAAAAAACAAAAAAACATTGTTTATAAGGAAGTCCTCTGAATATTTATTCACTTGGGCATCGTGGGTGAAATTTGGTAGACCAATAATTAAATTAAATTATTACACAAAATAGAAAATTCAGGCTGTCTACTTATATCAACTAAGTTCTGTAAAAATGTGAAGTTAAATGATAAGTAACTAATTTGTTTTAAAATTTTTTCTTCGTATTACATTATACCTAATTACATTATACTTCATTATACTTCATATTGTTGTTATAATACGAAAGGTTTGTCCTGTTTTCATGCACAGAAGAAGCAATGAATATAGATAAAGAGGCGAACAACAATAAGAATGTAAAACGATAATTAATTAATAACAATCATTCCACCAACCGACCGGGTGAAACCGGGTAGACCGGCTAGTGTTTAGATAATTAACAAGCATTGTCCTGGTTTGTGTTGTTGTAGGTATGTAAAACATAATTTGTTTCTGCGCAGTATGTCTCCCCTTGTAGTAAAGTTGTACTTCTCAAATATTTTACAGTCTTTGAGATCATGTCGTTCCCTGCAGGCTGCACAGATTATGTTTTCATTAATGTAGTAATTAGTTGTTCGTCGTACTATTGTACGTAGGCCACTATTTATGTTTCGGGAAAATATATGAAAAAACCAAAAATGTTCATAAAAAATCTCTTTATTGCTTCTCAAAATATTCGCCATGAAGATTTATACACTTGTGCATGCGCTCAAACCAATTTTCAAAGCACTTTTGCCAGTCCGAAGATGATAGCACCAAAACATGGTTTTTGAACGCCTCCACCTCTTCTTCGGGCGATGAAAATCGTTGACCACGCAGTTTTTCTTTGATTCTTGGAAACAGGAAGAAATCATTGGGTGCCAAATCGGGACTGTACGGCACATAGCTTGCGCACACCCAAATGTTGATGTAAAATCTTATGTATGCTGGTCGCCGATATGCCTAAGCTTGCCTCAATCTCCGAATATGTCACATGACGATCTTCTTCAATTAGTTTTCGCACAGCATCGATGTTTTCTGGCAAAACGACTGATTTTGGACGACCTTCGCGTGGCTCATCTTTGAGTGAAGTACGTCCGTGCTTGAATTCTTTGTACCACTCTTGTTTTGGATGGTGCTTGGTCGCCAAAGCCCTTTTGAAGTCGATCGATACACTCTTGTTGAGATAAACCCACTTGAAAATCGTAAAAAATCATTGCACGAAAATTTTCACGCGATAATTCCATTTTTTGCTCAAGTTGAATTTTTCAAGTAAATAAAAAACAATGTTGCAATGCGAATTGACAAATGTCGTCTGAGAAGACTAACCTTAAAAAATGTCAAACTTTTTATCTGTCATAAAGATTTGTATCGGAAAACACTAGGGTTACCCGATTCCCGAAACATAAATAGTGGCCCTCGTATTACCTCCGTGTGAGGTAATGCAAACTGGTGAAATATGCAAACTAAAAATAAAAAACTGAGAGGTATAATGAATGAATAATATTAATTTGTCGTATTAATTTTATTATTAGTAACATATTAACATTAGTTTGGATCTTAAATTTTGTCCTTTAATTTATCTTCATTACTGTAATAATTTTATAAATTATTTAAGGTAAATAATGGCTATTAAATACATGAAATCACAATTATTGGAAATTCTCACGTTCACCCTCTACGGTGAAAAATTTCACAACCCAACCAAAAAATAAATCAAAATTCTTTGATCTAAGCGCCAAGTATTCGATGCCCTAAAATGTTGCAACAACAAAAACTTGGGCAATAATTGTTGGAAAACCAACGGGGTCATGCTGCAGGCAGCAACATTATTTTGTTGCTCAACATCAGTTGGCCAGAGATTGGAAAAGTTGGCTAGCCGAAATGTTGCTGTGGGCCTCACTTATTAACTAGCGACTGGGCATCTGTATTATTTGTCTGTGATTTAATTTAAGATTTTAATAATTATTACCACTAGTTTATTTTATTAATTTATTTGATTATATTTTATTATATTACTTATTATATTATTTATTATATTATAACATTTTACTGATACAGTGATCCTCGTAAGTATTAGTTTTTGAAGTTATGTAACATCTAATTTTGTTGTCTGAAACAGCATGAAATTTATGAAATTTTCTTGTTTTTTGACCCACAAACAGTTTTGATATCGAGTTTTAAGTGACTCGATGTGAATAAGAATATCTTCTTTTTTGACAAAGAAATAAGTTATACCTTTTATATTTTCTTTGCAAAAGGTGTACATTTGTTCTACATTGAGGATTTGATTTGATGTTGTTCTTTGTAAACTGGCCCTAGTCACTTCACACTTTGTTGTGCCTCCCACTCCATCGCAGACGTTTTTCCCATGGCAAGAAGCGAAAAAATGCCATTCAGCCTCTAGTTGAAAATATTGTTTGTGGTTATAAATATTTGCAAAATTTTTTGTATCACTAGTTCAAAAGTTAGAAAATTTGGAAAGTCACCACTACATTTCTAAAATTCAAGGTCTGTTTTTTAAGGAAAAGAAAGAATATCTTGCTGAAAATGAGTGCATAATTTTGGCTGATTTTGCAGAAAATTTTACGTTTGTTGTCCAGGATGAAATACAAGGTTATCATTGGGTAAATAATCAAGCAATGAACTGTTCATCCATTCGTTTTATATTTTAAAAATGATGTTAATAAGATCTGCAGTCATTCCATTTGTATTTGAAGTGACTATTTAGAGCACAACACATCAGTTGTCCATGCATTCCAAAAATGCCGCCACTCAGAAATGGACCAAGATAGAAAACTTTAAAAATCTGTTTTGAACTGCTAATGCATTATTAAATAATATATCAAAAAATTATAAAAATTGAAATTGGTCAAGCAACCTGAAAAATTTTATTTGGTTCACTTCATATGGATTGACCCGTACAGACATTTGTGACCCTTCTTATTGTAGATATTCTTTGCGTGAGCGAAACGGTTCTTCTCCTCTACCGCTTCCCGCTCACTCCTATATTTAAACCGGTATCGCATGAAAATTTTAGATGCAGATGAAACATCTTGTTGTTATATGTGCTTTGTTTAAACGTTATTACGAAGAAAATATAATAGTAATTTGTCTAATTTTAATTGATTGACGGCCAAGCCACACATTTGGACTAAGGTGTAGGGTTTGTCGAGAACTTTAGACTATGATTCATGCAAAACGCTATACGCTATGATGAGAGTGAGAGAGTGTTAGGAGAGCTTGGCGATTGAGAGAGTGTTAGGAGAGCTTGGCTCTCCATAAGATCCGATAAATTTTTTACAGTGCAAGCAATGTGTGTCTTGTAGAGTTTGTAGTGTTCTGTTATACATATTTTCTTGTAATATTTTGTGTTTTGTTGCAATTGTCAAACATATGTTTTATTGTTAATTTTTCGGAGCATTCACATCTTGGTGGCGGCTCTGTTTTAAAAAGGTAGTTGAAAGATCTCCTCAAGAATTTTCGTCGAGATATCAAAAAATCAATAAAGAAAATGAAAAACACTCTTTCTAATCCAAAAAAATAAGTTTGTTGTACAACAAATCATAGTGAATGCATTCAGTGTTGATCCGAAACTAACTCACCGATCCTGTCGCTTCTTGAAAAATGGTTTTATTAAAGTACTAGCAGGCCCAGCTCTGCCTTTTTCGTTCGATAGCTCGATGATTTTTCAAAAAATAAGTGTCACGATAAGAAAAGGCAGCATTACATAGGCGATACCGCGTTCGCACTGCACCCAAAATTATGTGATTGTGAAAGCTTAGTAATTTGTGGCTGAAGTAATTCTGTTTATTTGACACTTTGGAATTTATTCAATTAAATAAAACAATCGCGTGAATTCACCACACAGTATCTGATTGACTGATTGACAAAAATCTTAAAGTTACGTTTTGCAGTTCGAGTAAATTTCGCATGTACGCGCTGGGCGCGTCAAAATGTAAACACATGAATGAGAAATTTCAAATTGACGTGCTGAATTGCGATTTAAAGCTTTTTCCAGGTTTGTGTACCGGTTTTGAGGTAATTATGTTCATCATTTTCCCAAAATCGCCTAGTTTGAGATGATTTGCAAAGTACATATTTCAATGTATGTGAAATCAACCTAATTTCTTTCGTGATGTACTGGCTCAGTGTGAACGGGGTATTATATACAACTTGACTTCCCACTGGGTACTCAATTTAGCAGCATGCTCTGAATATACTATAGGAATATAGATAGAAATGAGGAAATCGAAGTTTACAGCTTCTACCAATGTGCGCATGTGCATTGAAATCACCACTTTAAGTTCTGCTCGTGACGCTTTAAGTTCTGCTAGCTTTTATAATTACATGCAAATGGAAGTTTTTTCTCTACAATTGCATAGGATAAAGCTTTATCGAAAACAGAACACAGATGACAGAACAGAAAAAGAGGATGTTAGCGGGAAGCTTTTTTCCTATTGGATTTTTCTTTACATTAATTACTCCTCCTACCTCATGTTACGTAACGTAACAAAATATATGCTAAAGCCTGACCAGGAGTTATATCTATAATTCATTTGTCGATATCTGATAAGTAGTTTGGAAGCCACGAAGGAACAGATGAACATCCATACCCACATATATAGACTGCTAAACACATTACCCTCCTTTTCTGTCGAAGTCGGGTAAAAATGTGCTGTGACATCCATGAAACCTCTGTCGTTCATTGTTTCCGTCCAAATATCCAGTGTGAGGCAGATATTTTCTATTGTAGACAATCTAGATTTATAATCAGCAACAGCAGCTTCGTAATTTTCTTGAGTTTTCTTTTTTAAGTAGTTTGCAGTTGGAACTTTAAACGTAAGTATAATTTCTTTCATAAGCTTAAAGAAGCCTTCTCCCTCAATAATATAGAAAGGGCGTATGTCTTTACATACGAAAAACAACAATGCTTGTATTATTTTATTATGTCTTCCACCTCCTTCTAAAAAAAAACATTACTTTTGTTACGGATATACCGAATAATTTTTGATACTTTAAAAAAAAGAAAGAACCATACATAGTTTAAACAACAAAAGAATTACAAATACGAGACTAAGCAAAACTAATCTTTTAATTTTTACCAACGCGAGCATCAAATGACTGCTTTCCGCCGCTGCGGGTTCTCGACTAGCCAATGATCGCCCATTGGATGCCTCGTAGATGCTCATCCCACGTTCTCGAAGCACCTGCTGTAGTTCGAAGGCACTCCAGAGTCACACCAACCATGCGCTCCACCTGCCCATTCGCTCTTGGTGACCGAACGGCAGTTTTAACATGACGAATGTTGCGTTCTTCCAAAAAATTTCGAACGTCTTCGACCTGAATGCAGTTCCACGATCTGAGATGATTTTCAGCGGCAAACCAAAATGCCCGGTCATTTCCATTAATGCCTTCAGTACACCCGTGGTCTTAGTATTTCGAACAGCTCTGATAACAGTACCTATATTTACTAAATGCATCTACGACCGCAAATATATATTGGTTCCCAGATTTGCTTTTCTCGAATGGGCCAAGGTGATCAACATTCAACTTCTGGAACGGAACTGGTACCACGTCGTCGTAATGCATTCGACCTTCTGGTTTTCCCGCGACACTTCGATTGTAGGCGCAATCGATGCACGATGCATTGATGCAATATACTCTTGCACATACTTCCGCATTCGAGGGAACCAGAAATGTTCCTGAATTCGCTGAAGCGTTTTCTGGAGACGGAAATGTCCCGCTTCATCATGATGGCTCCGCAAGATACGCCACTGTACTGCTTTCGGCACCACAAACTTGTATTCCTGGCCCACTTTGCGATAGAGACGATGATTCTTTAGCACGAAGTCCGTACGATACTGTTTAAGTTGATTTGATGTTATTTTTCAATCCAGGATCCCAATGATAACCTTCAATTTTTCATACTGCAGTTGCATAGTTAGCAACCAGTCTGCTTGCCCCTCCTGGATTTTCATGATGAACCCTGCTGGTACGACCTCCACCCCTGGTTGATCTGGGCCACGACCCATAGCGTCGGCGTGTGCCATTCTTGTTCCACTGCGCTGACAAATTCGCAATCATACTCAAGTAGTTTCAACCACCACCGCGCGATCCTTGGTTGTATCGGCGTGGTTGATTTTGTTTTTGCAATTGAGTCACAATCCGTAACTATACGAAAGGGTTTTTCCAGTAAATACACCCGGAATCGTTCCAACGATTCCACCACGGCAAGTACCTCCAATTCGTAGCTGTGGTATCGTTTTTCTGTGTCCGTGCAGTGTTGGCTAAAATAAAACACCGGTTTCCATATTGAGTGCTCGTTGGTTTCCTGTAACAACACCCCAGCCAACCCGATACTACTCGCATCTGTATGTACCTCATGTAATGCGTGGAAGTTGTTAATTTCCAACACAGGTTGCTCTGTGAGAGTTGTCACCAGTTTATTAAACGCGTCGCATAAGCGCATAATCTCGCACGAATTTTCGGAAAAATCCAGAAAGACCAAGAAAACGTCTAACTTCCGTAACATTTACTGGCTTCCTGAAATTTCAAATAGCATTAACTTTTTGCTCACCTGGTGTGATTTTTCCGTTTTTAATTTGATGCTCAAGTAAAGTTATTTCCTTCTGGAGGAATCGACATTTATCTCGCCTCAGAGTTAACTCGTTCGTTCGGAGAATGCTCAGAAACTTTTCGATTCGCTTCAGTCCTTCCTCCACATTGTGCCTCGGTAGCAAACAATCTCGTCAGAGTTCATTTCTGCAATGATCTTACCGTCTGGAACACGGCTGGTGCGTTTACTAGCTCTTACAGCATCCGCTTTTATTCAAAATGTCCCTCCGTTGTCACGAACGCTGTTAATATCCGAGATTCTGATTCGATTTCAATTTGGTGATATCCCATTTTGAGATCAAGCGTTGTAAAGAAAACGTTTCCGGATAACTTCACGAACTGTTCGTCCATCCTCGGCATTGGAAAAGGTTGTTTGATGGTGATGCTATTCAACTTTCGGAAATCCACACACATTCGACTTTTTCCAGTTTTTTCTTTTCCACTAGACCGATTGGTGACGCATATGGTGATTCCGATGTGCTGAGAATCTCGTGCTGCAATAGCTTCTCGATGATCTCTCTCACGATTTTCCGTTTCGCAAACGGAATTCTGTGCGGTTTGACATTTACAGGAATGTCCGATGTCACCTCGATTTTCATCTTTGCAGCTGAACACTTCCCCAATTCAGCCACCGAGTGCGCGAAACAATCATGGTACTCCTGTAGAAAATTCTTCAGTTCTTCGCAGTGGCGTGCCGTGAGTTTTAGTGGTGGGTGTGCAGACATCTAAATCAAATATATTATTATTATTATATTTATTTTTACTATTTATTTAGAAATTAATTCAATTCTGCGCTCTTTCTTTGCAAAATCGTCAATTACTTCATCATAAAAAGTATTGCTTGACCGCATTTGTGAAAGAAGGCTTTTCTCTATTGAAATGATAGCTAAGGAAGACAACCGTTCTTGAGCCATGGTGTTTCGGGAAAATGATTTAATTCGTTTTAAAGAAGAAAAGGATCTTTCAACACCTGCTATTGAGTATGGAATTGTTATAATTAATTCGCATAATTTCAAACTCTCACTGAGCACGTCTTTCAAATCACAATTGACAATATCCGTTTGTAATTGAAGAACTTCCTTTTCTTTAAAACTTTCTGAAGTGTATATCACCTGTAATTCATTTTTTAATTTTACAAAATCAAAATAAATTTCATAATGCTCTCTTAAGGAAGCGAAAGCCTCCTCCGGAAAAGTTTTTTGATATTTTGTAAAAAAATTTGAATTTAGAAGCTCGAGAAATTTAAATTGAGAAATATTTCCAAATCTTTCGTCAATTTGTGTGGATATCGTGTCAATTATTTCGAAATATATCCGTCTATAATAAATTTCAGTATCATCTCGTTGTCTTCGAGTCTTCTTGGGTTCGCCAACCAAACCAACAGTTTTGGAATACGTTTCGGAGAAATTGGAACGCAGTGAATGAATTTTTATTTTAGTGCTTTCGATTTGCTTTGTGCAAAAATTGATATCTACGTTTTTTCTTTGCACAATACTGTACAAGAAGTCGGTATGACAAAAAATGCTCGTGAAAGTGTTTAATAAAAATACCGAATTAAAAGTGTTCAAAAAATTTAAATGCCCAGAAGATAGGCTTATCGTTTCTGCATCCCAATCCTTAGGATTTTCAAGAATTTCTTCAAACAACACACATAACGGTTCTAAGTTTTGTTGAACAGTGTCGACAAGCCTTGAAGAATAAACCCATCTAGTGGGAGCTGCTTGTGGAAATTTTTTTTGAACAATTTTATCCAGAGCATTATTTCTTTTGGTCGAGTTCGCAAAGAAAGAAGATAGACCAGTTAAACTAGCGAAAAATATACGACATTCTTTAATAATGGACACTGATTTTGATAATACTAAATTTAATGCATGAGCATAGCAATGAATATACAAGGCTCTTTGATATACATTTCTCACAAGTTTTTGCGCCCCACCAATTGATCCAGACATAACCGCTGCTCCATCGTAAGTTTGAGCTACTAGTTTACGTCCACAGTCCCAATCTTCAATGGTGTCTAATACAAATTTGGACAAGGCTATAGCTGTTCTATCAGAACTTACATCAAAAAATCCAATGAATCTCTCAAGTGGTTGGTTATCATTAACATACCTAAATACAACAGATAGTTGGGACTTATGAGAAATATCTGTGGTTTCATCAATCATTATAGCCACAAAATTACAATCAGCAACTTCTTTTCTAATTTTGTTCAAGATGACGTTATTAATAGTCGATATTAAGTCATTTTGAATTCGATTGGAAAGACCAGAAAATACAGTGGAATTATTTAAATGATTTGAGAGAGTTTCATCATACTACCCAATTAGTTGCAATAATTCTACGTAATTTCCTCTATTATCGGAAGTAGAAGATTCATCATGTCCGCGAAAAGCAATTTCTTGTGTGCCCAAAAAACAAACGGCATCAATAAATCTTCTCATAATATTACGATTTCTTGTTACTTTTTCATTATACTGCAAAAGACAGATACGCTTTTGCTGATCTATTTGCAGGTCAATACGGGATTTTCCAAAAGTTTTCATAGTTACTACTGCTCGGATATGAGTATGAGATTTTTCATGTTTTGATGCTGCAACATTAAAATGAGACAAATCGTCATATCCAGTTGTAGTCCATACAGTTTTTTCTTTATCCAAATTAGTAAAAAACAGACATGGCCAACAAAACAACTTCTTACGAGTCTCACAGCCACTTAACCAGGAAAATTTATTATAATTTTCGGAATTGAAGTGACGCTCGTATACTTTTCCTTTTACAGTGCTCTTTTGAATTATGTTGATATTGGGAATACAACGAGATTCCTTAATAAACTTATTTTTATTTTCAAGAGTGAGCCTTGAAAAAGGCTGATTTAACAAAGCACACAAAGTGCAAGCACAATTTGTATTCATAATAATTAAAATATGAATAAAATAAAGACACAGAAATACAATAAACTTGTGTTTGAAAATTATAAAGGAAGGAATTCAGTAAGCACAAAGCAGAGTCGCAACCGTCGCAGTCAAATATATTCAACAGAATAAAATTCGTTTGATTCTCCTCAGCAGAAAACCTCGGCCTGACAGAGATTATCTGTGCTCTTCTCAATACTTAAGAATTCCTTCACTTCACTTTTCTTCTTGGTTCATGTAGGTTTTATTCTCTTTCAGGCGCAGTAGAATTTCTGCACCAATTCTTCCAGTTTACTCCAGTGCCAGTCCACTCTCTCCACACTAAACAGCGGCCAGGCGCAGTCATTTTCTCTGCGCTTATTATGAATTGAGAAATCGTATTCTCTTCTGTTTGCCGCAAATCCCCATTGAGCGCAGAACTTTCTCTGCGCTCCAGTGTAATATGAAAAATCGCATTCTGCCTATAGCAGTGAAGGGGGAGTCATATATGAGAGAACTGTTGAACTGAAGGCGCAGTTATCTTTCTGCGCTTGAAAGAAAGCTCAATATCATGAAGCCGAAGTATATGTGAGCATGTGTAATGTCAGGGCGAGTGAGATCGAGGAGGCAGATAGGAAATACTAGAATGCCAATAAGTAAGATGTAGATTCATTACAGAGTTTGAAAGCACAAGCACATTTCTATGACAGCACAACATGCTGATTGCTGTGCTGTTTGTGCTTTCATTGCGTCATATATGTGGCTGGCATGAATGACTTCCTTCATTTCATGAGATGACTGATTTGATGAAAATATTTGCAGGGTGTGCTCTGCGCCTTCTGCGCGTAGAACGGCACGCCACTGGTTCTTCGTCGTATTCAGACTTCAGTACCAATTTGTTTTTGTCCTTGTTGACTGGCTTCAACCAGCAATTCTCTCATCACGTCCCAGCAGAATGTTTTCGCAGATGCTTGTAATGGGGTTTTCGTTGGAGCCCCGTACAAAATAAATTTCTGAGACAAGCCTGCCTCGCCTGGGTAGATGCAGTGGAGAATATAAACAGGTGGTGCTTTTTGTATGTGATTTATTGTCTCTTTTTTCCCTATCATGTACAATTCTACTTACTTACTAATTCTCCCTACTATAATCTAATACAATTGATTGCTACTGTCTATCTTGGGGCTTTCCCTGGCGGTTTCTAATGGGATCGGGAAGTTGGTTTTCGGCTCAGCGCGCTTACTCTGCCAACACGGTCGGATCTCGGGGAGTTGGTTTTCGGCTCAACGCGCTTACTCTGCCAGTACAGTCGGATTGCGGGAGGTTGGTTTTCGGCTTAGCACACTTACTCTGCCAACGCGGTACGGATTGCGGGAAGTTGGTTTTCGGCTCAGCACGCTTACTTCGCCAACACGGTACGGTATTATTGGTTTTCGGCTCAACTCGCTTACTCTGCCAATACGGGAAGACCTGAGCGGATATTGTCGCGCTGCAGGCCGGGACGGATCTTGTCTTTAGCGATCACTGTTGGGTTCTTATATCTTCCTTTCGTACAGCGATCGCGAATTATACGATGATGAAAAAAAAATGCTTCAGCAGCTCCGGGTTCGAGTGCTGGCAGCGGTGATTTGGGTGGAGTACATTTTTTTTCCTCTGATTTGCAAATTTTTACCTCTTATAACATTTTATTTTAATTTACTTCGCTTCAAGAGTGTAACGAGATTTTGTCTCGTTACATCCCCCCTTACTTCCTAGAGGATCGCCCAGATCTTCTTATTACTAAAACTATTCTAGTTTTTCTATTTTTTTCTTTATTTCAAACTTATATTATATTCTTCTCTCTCTTTTTTTTGCTCTTTATTTATATTTCATGAACAGAATTATAATTTTATTTTTATTCATCGCTCGGCTTCTGGGGAATCCGGATGTTGCCATCTAAGGTCCGGAGCCGGTACGTTTTAGTCCCGGTGTGTTGGATCCGGTGAGCCCGCTTTTTTCCGGGTCTGCAGGCTCGTCAGAGTGTCTCTGGCCGGGGAGTGGGTCGTGCCGTGGGGGTTGACGGTCGTCTGGTTCGGGCTGGTGGCTGTACAGCCTCCACTGTGGCTGGTGGGGGTGCCGTTTCGTCTGGTTTCGGGGCCAGTTGTGTTGCCGGTGGGGCTATTTTGGGCGGCGCATGGGTTGGTGGTGGTGGTTCCGTGACTAGTGGTACTTCGGGTACGCTGGCGACTGCTTCTGGGCCTCGTGTTTCAGTTTCTTGGCGGTTGGGTTGCCTGGGTTGCACCTTGGCCTGGCGGGTTAGGAGCCGGCTGGTTTTGCAAGTGGTGCGGGGTGTCGGCCCTAGTTTGGTCGATTTCCGGACTTTGGGTGGCGGTGGTGTGTCCAGGAACAGGAACAGGTTCGACCCTGTGGGGGTGCCGGGGGTCGTACAATACTTTCTTGCCGGTGATTAGCCGGGGTTGCGTTGGCTTTCTCTGTGTTGCTTCGTCCATGACTTTGTGCTAACTGATCCGCGGCTGCTGCTTTCAGGTCTTTGACGTGAGCGGTAATTCGTTTGGCGTTGGGGGCTCCCGTTGCTCGCACGATGAAGATTACTGGTGACAGTTTCATGATTACGCCGTACGGTCCGGAGTATTTTGGAGCTAATTTGGCAGCGAAGTGTTTTTCTGCCGACGAGATGATGTGTTCTTTCTTGTACACTAAGTCGTTTATGCGTGGTTGCCATGCCATGCCATGCTCTCCGTGTGGCCTATTAAGTCAGTGGACACTATTTCCCATGGTTCTCTTGTGGGGATCCAGTGCATGAGCGCTGCCGGTTTTTATATTGTAGGCACGTGTGGCACCGGCGTACGTATCGTCTTACATCTCGCTGCATTCCTGGCCAGTAATACCGTCTACAGATTCGTGCTATTGTCTTGGCTGTACTCATGTGTCCAGCGCTATCGGAGTCATGGTTGGCCTTTAGGATATCGTTCCTACGCTCGGTCGGGACACATAACTTCCATGTGTCTTCGGTTATCTCGCTTGGGAAGCGGCGATATAATTTTCCCTCGCGAATAATCGCGAGTAATCGGGGTATTTCTCTGGTTCTTGGGTGATGTCGACCAGGCGTTTGCAATACCACTTGCATTGGGTGTCGACCAGGGAGCATATGTCGGTTGGCAGGCTCGGGGAGACTGGGTTGCGAGAGCATGCATCGGCGACTTTGTTATAAACGCCCTTCCGGTATTGTATTTCGAAATCGTATTGTTGTAACTCCAATGCCCAACGTGCTAGTCGGCCTGATGGTTTGTTTAATGTATTGAGCCATTTTAGCGCCTGGTGGTCGGTGACGACTTGAGACTTGTACCCCTCGAGATATGGTCGCATCTTTCGAATGTCCCATAAAACTGCCAGACATTCCTTTTCGGTTGTGGAATATCCGCTCTCCGTGTCACTAAGGTTTCGACTAGCAAAGGCAATGACGGCGTCCCCGTGTTCGTAAGTTTGGGTTAGCATCGCCCCCAGTCCGGTGTCGCTGGCGTCGGTTTGCAGTGTGAATGGTAGGTTAAAGTCCGGGCACATCAGGACTGGTGCTTGTACTAGCTTTCCTTTGAGACATTCCATTGCTTGGTCTTGTGTCTCGGTCCACGTCCATCTGGTATCTTTCCTCAGCAATTGGTTTAGCGGCGCTGCGATCTGTGAGAACCCTGGTATGAAACGGCGGTACCAGGATGCTAACCCTAAGAACTGTCGGAGTTGTTTTTGGATCTACTGATATGCCTCCGGATAGTAAAGAATTAACATAAAGTTCAAGAATTAAGCAATGGTCATATTTTTACAACGTGTCTTTTGAATTCACTTCGGGTTGTTTTAACTGTTACGACTCTAACTAGCTTATCTGGTCCGGGGTGGAGATTGGTAATCCGTCCTCTCATCCAGGCCGAAGGGGGCAGGTTGTCTTCCTTGATTAGTACTAAATCCCCAACAGCTAGATCGTTGTTCTGTTTTGTCCACTTTGGTCGGTTCTGTAAAGTGTTCAAATATTCAATGTGCCACCTTTTCCAAAAGGACTGATGTATTTGTTGTATAAGTCTCCATCTGTTGTGAATTCCCGTCGTCGTCAATGATACCTGTGCTTCAGGTAATGTTACCATCGGTTTCCCAATCAGAAAGTGAGCCGGAGTTAGGACGTCCAAGTTCTCATAACCGGAGAACATTGGAGTCAGCGGTCTCGAATTAACAACTCCTTCAATTTGTGTTAAGGCAGTCGACATCTCTTCAAATGTTAACCTTGAATCACCAATAGCTCGCCTTAAATGCTTTTTTATTAATTTGACGCCTGATTCCCAGCATCCTCCTACATGTGGTGCGGACGGGGGTGAAAAATACCACTTGACCCTTTGCAATGACAAAAATTCTGCTATAATGACGTTATGAGTACTCGTTCTCATATGCGCATATAGTTCCCTTAGTTGACGATTAGCTCCAATAAAATTAGTCCCATTGTCGCTATACATATTACTGGGCAGGCCGCGTCGAGAAACAAATCTTTTTAAACTTGCCAGAAATGCTTCAGTAGTCAGTTCACTAACTAATTCTATGTGCATAGCCCTGATACTAAGACATGGAAACAATGCGATGTATCCCTTTATGCATTTGGCACCTCGTCCTCTGTAGCGTAGAAGAGTGAGAGGACCAGCGTAGTCAACTCCAACGTCGGCAAATGGTCTTGATGCAATTACTCTTGGCAGTGGAAGATTGGCCATCAACTGCTGGGATGTTTTTGCCCGATGAATGACGCACTGCATGCATTTGTTTATGCAACTCTTGACGGCGCTTCGTGCAGAGATGATCCAGTAGGATTGACGAATGATGTTCATTAATAAGGAAACTCCTGCATGAAAATGTTTGTAATGATAATACTTAATTACACTGTCAGTGAAACGACTATCCTTAGGTAGAATTGCTGGGTGTTTAACTTCATAGCTCATAGTTGAATTTTGAATTCTTCCACCCACACATAGAATATCATCCTTATCGATAAATGGTGCTAATGTTTTAAGTGGGCTGGACTTCGATATATATTCATTTTTCTTCAGTTGTGCAATTTCCTTCGCGAAAGCCATGGATTGTACCCATCTCATACATGTTAATCGTGCCTTCTCCAACTCATCGGAGGACAGCCAGATATTTTCCTGTAAATTGCTTCTCTTTTTTAGAGCCCATCGACGAAATCTTGCCATAATCCTTAGCAAACGATAATACGACGAGATTTCTTTCAGGATTTTGCTTATTGTTGTGTCTTCCAAGGTTACTGTATGTGCTTGGACAGTGTGCGTTCGAAGTTCAGATTTGCTAGCGTTGTCCTTATATTGAGATCGTTATCATGTATATACTCCTGCCAATTTTGACTAAGCCACACAGGGCCTTTCCACCATAATTGCGATTCTAGCAATTCAGATGGACTAACACCTCTTGAAGCAAGATCTGCGGGATTTTCCTTTGAATACACGTGATACCAGTTTTTCCTTGGAAGAATTGTTAATATTTCTGATGTTCTATTTCCAATATAGCATTTCCATTTACTGGGGTGTACAGACAGCCAATCCAGTACGACCTTAGAATCCGTACAGGCAAAACATTCTACTGTACCTTGTAATGCTTGGCATATTGAAGACAATAATTTGGAAAGTAGCAAAGCTCCACACAAATCCAATCTTGGAATAGATAACTGCTTAATTGGTGCTACTCTGGTTTTCGATGATACGATTGTGGTTGTTACAATTCCGTCTAAAGATGTCGATCTACAATAGACAACTGCAGCATACGCAGCTGAGGAAGCACCTGAAAAGCCGTGCAGCTCATAGTTTGTTGTAACAGTGTGCAACCACCTTGGAATTTGAATCTTTTCCAAATTTTCACATTCATTTACTAGTTCAAGCCATTGCTGTGCCGTCGATCCCGTGATAAGATCGTCCCAATTGTAATTTTCCAACCATAGTTGTTGAAATATTATTTTGAATCGAATCGTTACTGGAGAAATTAACCCAAGTGGGTCAAAGATTCGACTCGATTGCGATAAGATTGATCGCTTGGTGGGATTTCTTTTGTTCATCATGTTCACATTAAAAGTAAAGTAATCTTCCGCTGCATTCCAAGCGAGCCCAAGAACCTTAATTGTGTCTGGGTGTTCGTCGATGATGATATGACTATCCTTGCCATCTTGTTTGATTGCATGAAGAAATTCGCTAGAGTTATATGCCCATTTTCTTAGTAGAAATCCTCTTTTCGTTAGCACCTCTGTAAGTTCTGCATACAAGTTCAAAGCTTCATCAACATCGGCTGCACCGCTCATGAGGTCATCCACGTAAAAACAATCATTAATTGTTGCGGAGGCACGGGGAAACTGATCTTTAAATTCGATCCCAACTTGTTTGAGAGCTCGCGTTGCTAGGAATGGAGCTGCTGATGTCCCATAAGTGACAGTCGTTAACCGTAAATGTTGGATTGGTTGATCTGGATGATCCCTCCATATAATTCGTTGAAAGTTCCGATCAGCTTCTGACATGAGGATTTGTCGGAACATTTTCTCTATGTCCGCGACAACTGCTATTCGATGTGTTCGGAACGCGATGAGAATAGGCACTAGATCGGGATGAACCTTTGGACCAATACAAAGATGTTTGTTGAGGGATGTTCCCGTTGTTGAGATAGCTGAACCATCAAACACCACTCGTAATCTTGTTGTGGTGCTGCTCCTTTTGAATTTTGATGACAGCATGATGTGGTAAATATACATGATTTGCATTTGTCTTTAGTATGTTATCCGGTATTGGTTCCAAATGTCGCAGACTTCTGTACTCCTGAATGAAGTCAGCGTATTCCCTATGCAACTGTGGATCCCTCTTGAACATTTTCTCGAAGTAAATGAATCGTGATAATGCTGCAGACATTGTGTCCCCCAATTGATTAAGATTATCACAATTCTTGAATGGAAGCCTGACTATGTATCTTCCCGTTGCCCTGTCGACTTGAACGGTATCAGCAAACCACTCCTCGACTTTCCAGAAATTCCGTAAGAATTGGTCAACCTCGCAACATGTGACATGATATGACCCCAAAGTAGTCTTGATGACCGATGTGTTAGTAGTGCCTGATATGGCATACCCGAATAGTGTGTTTTGAAGAGCTGGCTTCCCGTAACCCATGTTGAATCGTCCTTCCCTGATGATATGCGCGGAGTACTCCGCACCCAATACTAAATCGACCTTGTTTTTTAAGTTGAATTGAGGATCTGCTAGTTTGAAGTTTCTGATGAACTCCCATTGAGTGATTTGAAACGAACTTGTGGGAATTTCGGAAGTAAGCTTTGGCAAAATGTGCGCTGTGACTTGTATTGATTCACTATTGTACTGTGAATATAGAGTTATGTCAACTCTCCCTCTTGTAAAACCTGATTTTGCCGCACCAATTCCTTCAATTCCGCATTTTCCCCTGTTTCTTTTTAGTGTTAGTTTCCTGACGCAGTCCTCACTTATAAAGTTTGCAGTGGAGCCTGATGGTCCCCATACACTTACCGGCCGCCGCGCCGGCCGGCCGCGGACTGTCATCCTCTCCTTCAGTCCACGACAACGGCCGTGACCGACATCGTCCACACACAACTCGGCCGCGAACTGTCGTCTAGGACTGACGGAGTCACCGCCAGAAATATCAAATCATTTTAAAAACTTGTCCGTCCACAGTTCGCAGTACATTTCACCCTCGTATACGGCCGTAAGTACTGGACGAGAGTCCGTGGCCGGTAAGTGTGTGGGGCACTTCAGTTTCGTCCACGTCCGTCAGTCCAGGACAACAGTCCACGGCCGGTAAGTGTATGGGCACTATGAGTCGATTAGCATGCGATAAAGATTTGCTGACTTTGATTCATCATTAATAAAGACTAGTGCTGTTGGTAGAATTGTTATCCGATTGGCATCTAGCTTGAATGTAGCTGCCGACATTAATTGCTAATCTCGATTACCTACTGACTTGACTTCCCCGTTTAGAGATGATTTTGAATCGGTTTGAATACTACGTTGAGCCGCAGTAAACCCTGAAGCTGAATCCCTTTGGATGTGCAACTGTGTGTGATGTGCGAATCGGCAATGAAAACATCAAGATTTGGACTTGCACTGTTTGCTGATGTGCCCTCCATTTAAACAGTTGAAACAAATGTTATTTTGCGAAACATATGCTCGCCTTTGATCAATCCCTAATTTCAAAAATTCCGTACATTTCCCCAAGTAATGCGTTTTAGAACACATTGAGCAACTCTTGTTTGTGACTGATTCGGTGCTTGCGTGTAAATTCCGAACTGTTCTTACCTTGAGTTGTTTCGATGATATCTTACTGCTTTCCAGAGCGTCGCATCGGGTGTTGAGAAATTTTAAAAGATCGTCAAGTGTAGAGAGTTTGCCTTCTCCATTTTCGGTGACCTCCTTAGCAAATGTCTGTCTTATATCAGGATCACATTTACTTAACACGATATAAACTAACCATGGATCCAGCTGCCGCTTGCTTCTTCGCCCAAACTTTTAATTCCTCGGATAATTTCGTCACTTCGATCGGATAATTTGCGTAGAGATGCGATACAATTTGGTGTTATAGTTGACTGGTTCATAAATGCCGTGATGTAAGATACTAAAATTCTTCCCTTTTTATCATATCTTGCCACCAGCTTATCCCATGCTTCTTGATAATGATCTTCGGTTAGTGTAAGATACTTGATTAAGATAGCAGCTTCGCCTTGAAGTGCTCCTTTCAGGTGTTGAAACTTGAATATGGCTGGCAAGGCAGGTTTGTCATGAACGGATCTTTGAAAGTGATCCTTGAACTAAGGCCTGTCCTTATAATCGCCATTGAAAGTGGGTAACGTGATTTTCGGCAGTTTCACGTCCTCAACAGTGGATGTAGCTGACTGGTTGGCTAATGTGTCAATAACCTCTTTCTGCTGTTCAATAATTTTGATTATTGTTGAATTAAATTGATCCGGTAGTACCGCACTGTATGACGGTGTCGACGATCGACTTCTTATATTTAACTTTTCACGTAATCGTGCCTTTGCAGTAAAAAATCTGGAATCGAAGTCATTTAGTTCAGATTCTTGTTCAAGATCAATTAACAATGAATCGTATTTCAAAAAATCTTGCCAAACGTCATCTAATTTTTCGCATCTGATAGCAATTTCCTGCAACAAAGTTTGCTCCGTAATTCCTTCGATGAAAGTTTCAGTTAATGTTAACTGTCGCTTTGCTGTACCGCGCTGTCTCAATAAAGTTGAGATGTCGGTCATATTATTTCCTGGATCAGTCATATTGAACACTTGAACAGTTTGTTTACAAATTATTAAGAGCAACTGTCACAAGATTCAGCCCTTGGGTTTCATATGGAAAAGTTGGTACCACTGTCTGACTATTACTTCTCTACACTTCTGGTTTGAGCCTTCGATTAACACGCACGTCTTACTATGATTGTTTTTTAGGTTATGTAAACCTTGCACACTTTTTATAAGGAATGAATTCACTGTGCTGATGAAAACACTCCTGAACTGAATCTAAAGGATTAGTTCATCCACAAAATATCCCGGGTTTCGGCACCAAAAAATGTTTAACATTTGATCAGCATTTGATCAATGAGCAGGCGATTTGTCATTCGCGCTGCACTCAAGTAAATTCCTTTATCTAAAGGTATTCCATGACATCGTTGATAAAGTAAATAAAACGCACTGTTACTCATAATCGATATTTAATAATATTAACAATAACGCCACTACATTCCCGTTCTAATACAAAATTGAAAGAACCGAACTTGACACCATGAAGTCTAACCAGAAAGTGAGTCAGCCGAGTTGAAGCTTTCTCAGCTCTGCTCTCAAGTGTTGCCAGAATGGCAGAATAATATGGAATCTCCAACATTTTTATTTCTTTTTTGTGTCTTATCCACACAACACACTGATTCCATGACTTTTAATATGTTTAAATATATTTGTCGTATTTCCAAAGTACTGATTTTTGAAGCACTGTTTACATTGTGCTTTTTTATCATTCGCTTTCGAAAAATATTTCCAAATTTTGGATGTCGGAGGTGCCAATTTAGGGTGATCCAAAATTCGTCAAAAGTTGAAATATATCATGGGAGTACCTACTCGGATCTCGGTTCTAAGTTACAAAGTAAGGGGTTTTCCAAAATTTTAGCGAAATCGGTTAATATTTAGAGGTGACGCAACGTCCTCGAAGTTTTTCGTACCTGACGGTGACAAAATCGCCAGTTTCTCACTACAGAGGGAGAAATTGGTAATTGATGAGGAATAATAATTGTTCGGATTGTCGAATTTTACTGAGTTAACATACCCTGGGCACACGAGAGCACTTAAGTGGGTTAATGACGTCATAATGGCGTAGCCCATGTAAATTTTCCATAAGAACTCGACATCGAAACCTTCTTGCTGGAACCCGGGTTAAACTCGACAGACTGCTACCAGCGCCGTAAGTTCCACATGGTAGAAAATCTTTGTACTAAAATGTAATCAGCTGTGAAATGTTATTTTGTTGTTTTTCTAGATGTTTTCGTGTTATCGTTACTTTACAGCAAATCTAAATTGAGTAAACACATCAACTAACATCATCGTAAGAAACTCACTTGGCTCTGTGGACAGCTACTACAAGGTACAAGCAGAAGTTTATGCTTTTCTTTCTCATCTTTGGTGAGTGAATTACAAAAGTCTGTAATCAATTTAATTGCCCGTTCCACATTGTCATTCACTACTCTCAAACTGTGTACAATTTCCTTATCTCCTCCATTTCGTTCAATTCAGAGGGGTCACATTTGGGGTAAGAGCAAGACAAAATTCAAAATTCTGAAGAAAGAAGAAGAATTCTTGTTGACATTTGACAAAGTCCGAGAGAGTTAAATCTTTGTTGATACTATTTCTCAATATTTGAGCCCGCTTTGGCGGATCATCCACCCCACTTTGTGAGTTCATTTTATCAACCAAAACAGTGCTAAAGAAACAAGATCAGTACTTAAGTACCATAAATAACTCTTTGTAGTCATCACGAGGTTGAACCACCAGCGTGATCCAAAATGAGTAGAAATTAGTAATGCCTTCAATCATTAGTTAATTAATCATACGTACTTTGAGTTGATCATTGCAAAATTGTATGATAACGTCTGGATCCTCCGCCAACCGGTGCAGACCAGCACTCGAAAGTACAGTGTACTCATCTGTAACAAATGAAATAGATTTGTATTGTTTACCTCGCAGCTCGTAGGTCTTATTGGCGTATTAATGTGTAGAATAAATACTAACCTACTCTGATGTTTGCCCAAAAGTCTTGAAAATTGTGGAACAAAGGATGAATTTCCGGTCTGTTTGAGTGTCCCAAAACCTGTTCAAAGCCGTGCCTAGCACTAGTTCGAAAACATGATGTCTACATGCCAGATGAAGCAATTCTTTCTCTAAGCCCTGCTCGACGAGAACACAGACGCCACCTGTCCTTCCGGAGTTCGTACTGGTCGTATCGAAGCACATTGCGATGATGAATCATCCAGACGCCATTCACGTAGAGTGATAAGGATTGCATCGCGCTCGTCAATGGCACAGCCAGACTTCGAAACCGGAACGCCGCGAGGTGATCCTTATCCGCGCAGGATACTAAGACTGCGAGACGATCAATTTTTTTCCTACCTGCACCGGGTTTAATAAGAAACTATGAGCAACGCTATTGAGCACTATATTAAAAACAACTTACTCTCCAAATCTTTGAGGATTTTACCATCCCAGTGGACAACTAGAGGACGGCCAGCATTGAAATTTTCCTTAATATCCGCAGCCATCATACCTGTGAGAACTTAGCTTCGATTTTTCCAGATCGCAATTACTTTCGACAGTGAGCTTCAAAATATGTATAGCATCTCTTGTAGTAGCATTTATTTTTTGCATGGCAGCTACCATCCCAGTTGATATGAATTCTACTTTCTTTTTCTTGTAGTCCCTGTGACTTCCTCCCAAGCACACATAATTTGCATCCTTTTCATTGTCATTGTCATTTTCTATATCATCTCCTCACCACCTTCTTCGCACCACCTTCTCTAGTTTCTGTTTAAACATCAACTGTTTATTTTTCTCTGATTTTCTCTTGTAAGCTTCTTTCTTCGATTCTCTCTCTGATTTCCTCTTTTCTTTTTCGGCCAGTTTGTGATGTTTACTCATAATTACCCCTATTCTTCCATTCTCCCGCTGAAGCTTGAGGAAGTCTTTGTCCTCAGGGCTTATAATCATTTCCGGGGCATTCTCATGAGCAATGTCAAACAGTCCTTCCATACTCTTGACAAATTCTTCCCTTTCGGACTCATATTTCTTATCAGTTCTCCTTTTACTTTTCAGCATTCCCTTATGCTTCTTACTATACAATATACATAGCTTCTAAATTGTCCACAACATTTACCTTAAATTGGGTTGGTATCTGTGCTTTATCCCAGAATACTATCACTTCATCCACCACCAAAGATGCTGCCTTTCGGATTGGCTTCTTATCAATCTTGTGAATTTGAAGAATTTGCCGGAAAACTTGACCCATAGAGGGAAACTTGCAACCTGTAATAGCTGTGATCGATTGTCCAACCAGCCATTGTTCTGTCTCGCGTTTTGTCACCACAAACTTTACGTGAGGCACATCGGATTTATGCTTAGATAGAGACATTACTTACACATTCACTCATATAATTAGGCATTAGCGCTAGCACCGATACTGGTAACTTTTACAATAAACTCCGATTTACGATAATTGACAATTGCGCTTGCTTCAGTTTTGAACACGATTCCGCACTGGTAACGGTTTTCGGCAAACCACATGTAGAGTGTAGAGTTCAGACTGCAGACTGCAGACTCAATGACATCTAGTTGATTCAGTTGCACTTGTATGCGGAGACTTATACCCCTGATACAAGAGAGCACTGAAGTGAGTTCGTGACGTCACGTGAAGTGAGTTCCGCTGCCGTGTGCGGACCCCACGAAAATCGGTGTTTACAAATCTGTTGACATTTGGCGAAAAGTAAACATAAAATGGATTCGCAACAGCGATTAAGTGAGTTTCTTGCGATGAGCATGATTACAAGGTGAAATGCTGATATGTTTACTCAAATTAAATTTGCTGTAAAGTAACGATAACACGAAAATTCTAGGAAAACAACAAAATAACATTTCACAGCTGATTACTTTTTAGAACAAAGATTTTCTACCATGTGGAACTTACGGCGCTGGTAGCAGTGTGCCGAGTTAAAGTGAGTTCCCGGGGGTGGGTTTCGATGGCGAGTTCTTATGGGAAATTAACATGGGCTACGTCACTATGACTTGACGAACTTACTTCAGTGCTCTCGTGTGCCCAGGGTATTAGCGTATGGTGTTCAAATTTGTCACTGCCTAGTTCCCGTACGTATACCATCGTTTTGATTACGTAATCGGCGGGTTGAGACGAATCATAGAACATGATGACGCTTGAATCGTGGTCTATTAAGATAACTCCTTTATTTCTGAATGGATTTCAATGAAAGATACATTATTTGATAGATTGAAGGTTCGCATTTGATGTAAATAGAGCGATTTTTAAACAAGATCCTAGATTTTTCATAAAGGACATTTTTCTAAGAGTAGGTTTTTGAATTTTTTTAATGCATTTTTCCTCTATTTTTGGACGGATTTTTTCAGATTTTCCTTCATTCATACAAAAAGAAATGTCATTTCTTTTATTTTTTTAACATTTTTCAATAAAAGGGTGCATAATATTAGCAATATTTTGATGTAAAATTCAGAGAATTTACCCTAAAACGCCTGAGAATAGGCAAAATTTCACACTTTTTGACCAACAATTTCTTGACAACATACACACTCAAACACTTTGTGTATCATATGAGCGTGCCGTTCATGTACACGATTCCTCTGAGAGAAATTTCAGCAACGTAGAGAGTGACGTAGTTAGAACATGCAAAAAACAAGCGCTTAGAGCCTTAGAGGCTGCGCTGCGGCGGTGAACAATTTCAGGACTGCGATGTCATGTAGAGAAAAGATAATTCGATTTTTGCCTACTCCTACACGCATATTTCTTGTTCAGGCAATTTAACCAGTTGACACATTTAGGGACGGGGAGGGTAGATAAAGGGGAAAAACGATTTATCATTGGTATTTGTATTTTTCAATAAATTGTGAGTTTACGTTTTTTAGGACGGGGAGGATGACGTATACAGCGAATACATTTCGTTAGAAAACTTTCATTCATAACTTTAGAATTTCGCATGTTCGAGAAAAGAAGTTTGCCTTGCTTTTATGAATTTCTACTTTCTAGTACCAATTTAATATGCAACTTGTCTGTAAAAATGCAAGTTGTCTACAATATTATAATAATTTGAATAATTTTGTACGTAGGTAGATAAGATTGCAAAACAACTAAAAAAAATGATTTGAAATAACCATAGATGTTGCAGCGTTTTACAACTGCAATATTAATAAAGAATTGAAAAAATGGCAAACTGTAAAGGTTGTTGGATTCCAGGCTCTTTTAACTTGAAACACACTTATTTGATGACAAAAATCTATTTTTTATTTAATTCGAACTACAATACAATAAACAACAATAACAATCAAATAATCAAATTAATTAAATCTAAATCTAAATAATAAGTACGTTAACTCACGAATTAATATTATATTTAAAAACTAAATCTTCTGCATTTGCTCTCTGAAAATAACAGAAATAGTGTTTAATTTCTTCGGTGAGATAAGTATTCCAGATTTATCTTTTTAAACTGAATGTGGTCTATATTATTCGGCGTATACCAGAATAATTGAATGTGTCCTATTCGGCGTATACCAGAATAGTTGTTTATGTATTACTCGGCATATACCAGAGTAATTGAGAATGTACTTATTCGGCGTATACCAGAATAATTGAATGTATATTTTTCGGCGGATACCAGAATAATTGAATGTGTACTATTCGGCGTATACCAGAATAGTATGTTGTATATTACTCGGCGTATACCAGAGTAATTGAGTATGTATTTATTCGGCGTATACCAGAATAATTGAATGTATATTATTCGGCGTATACCAGAATAATTGAATAATGTTCTATTCGGCGTATACCAGAATAGTGTTTTGTGTATTACTCGGCGTATACCAGAGTAATTGAATATGTACTATTCGGCGTATACCAGAATAGTATGTTATTTTTTACTCGGCGTATACCAGAGTAGTATGTTTGTGTATTACTCGGCGTATACCAAAGTAATTGGGTTATGGTCTATTCGGCGTATACCAGAATAGTGTATATGTGTTAGTAGTATATTTATTCGGCGTATACCAGAATAATATTCTAACCATAAGATTTTGTAAAATTTTATTTATTCGGCGTATACCAGAATAGTAAAATTTTATTTTTGCTATAATGAATATTTACTCGGCGTATACCAGAACAAATATTCATTAAGTTCAAAATAATTCTCGGTGGAAACCAGAGACTTATTTTTATTTGAATCACTCTCGGCGTATACCTGAAAGCGACTGAGCTTTTCGGGTGAATGTCGTTCCTTTTATAGTAATTTTTGACCGGAAAGTTCAAATTTGCTTGCTACGATTTTCTACTGTAACTTAGATTTTCGTTTACTAAGTATTTTCCAATAGGTTGCTATAATTATATTGCTATTTTATAACAAGTTATTTATTTTTAATCAACGTGCTTTTTTGACCACTACTATGATTGTAATTAATTATGTCGAAGCTGCGACAATAGATATAGTAAATAATTACATTTAGCTAAGCATAAATCCGTATTCAGTTTTCAGTATTATAATATGCAACTTTTTTATGGTTTTGAGAAGGCGAAGTAGGGGACGGAGATGTGGTAGATCTAGCGTTCCTAGTTTTTGCCAAAACAGTGTTTTGCAAACAATGTTTGCCCTTTAAAACATTCTGCAGTACCGAAGTAAAAACTAAAAATGTAAAATGTAGGGGGAAAACTCTGGTCAACGTCAAGAAACATATGAATCAGATTGGTTCTGAGTTATGGTTATGGGTGGCGATCTGTAAGGAGTAGTGAAATTTTGCATTATTCTTACAAATCTCGTACGCGACAAACGGCCTGAAGAAATGCACGGGACTGAAGATAGCCGGCCGAAAATTTCCAGTCCAAAATTTTTTCCCCAAGGTAATGTCAATAGTGTAGATCCAGCCGATAATTTTTTCTTAAAGAACGTTCTATAGTATTGTTTGACACTTTAATTTTTGAAAAACGTTAAAATTAGTTGAGTCAGCCGATAAAAAATATTAGAAAATCATTTTCACTGCATGTCTTAGAAAAAAGTACGTTTTGAAGTTCATCATTGATTCCAAATAACCGGCACTCTTTGAACCTGCATCAGTATTGTCTTCTTCGGAAAAAGTTTAAAAAAACTCATAAAGTTGATCATAATTGTTTAAAATTTGCTGAACACTAGATTTGTCCACATACACACATTGTCCATCGAGTTGGGCATAGTGGACGGATTCCAGTTGATTTACCATCCATGATGTTTTTGAACATTCGAAGCCTTTTCGGGGATTCCCGAACAGTATTTATTAAGTCTTTAGACAAATTTAAAATATCTCTCATGCACTGTAAGTAGCATAGACTATCCTGAACTGCCAAATTTAAACTATGAGCCATACAATGCACATAGATTGCCTTCGGCTGCAAATCAGTGACTAACTTGTGCAATTCTTTAATTTTCCCATCATAGCATTGTCCCCTCATGTTTTCTACGGGCAAATCAAATCGCACAAGGATATCCTTAACAATTTCAAAAAGAGTTTTTGAATCTGTATTGTCTGTTTCATACATGCCCTAAAAGTCTTCACATATTTCCAACATTTCATTGACTGTGCGTGTGCAGAAACTAACTTGTTCAAGCATAGACGTATCACAAGTTTCATCGACCATGATGGAAAATACTCCATTCCTTTTAACATCACTGAGTACACAGCGCAAAACAGACTTTCCTAACATATTGACTATTTCATTTTGTATGTCATGAGAAGTCCACTTATAACCTGTACGTGTCCCATCCATATTCTTAACTCAGGTATATCTTCTTTTCGCAGTTCTAAGAGCTGGTCAAAATTCGAGTTGAAGTCTTCATGTCCTCTAATGGCTAATCCTTGTCGGCAAAGGAATCTAATCGTTGTAAAAATAGTCATTAGTGCTGAGCGTGCATTAATCATTTCTGTGGATATATGTTCGTTTAACTGAACAGCTACAGATGGTTTGGAGAAAGAAGCCAATTTTATTGCACCTTCTTTGTGGGCATTTGTTTTTTCATGAGTCCGAAACTTTTCCAGAGCTCTTTTCCAATTGGAAACCCCTTTGGAAGTAAAAGCGTCCTCTTTTTTTGCACTGAATGTCAACAAATCTAAAGATTCTGCTTTTTTGCAAGTTTTGCAAAATACTTTGTCAATATTTGCATCGTATTCAATCCAACTAAATGTTTTTATCCATGCACTTTGAAAGGTCCTCCCCTTGTCTTTTCCGATGAACTCCTTTGTAACTGCCTGAGAGTTGCTCGTTTTAGAAGTTGAAGCACGTTCTTGAACTGGGTCTAGCGTCGGGGTGGTAGCTGCAGCTAGAAGGATAGTAGCTGTAGCTAGAGTCGGTCTAGATGGATCAATGTCTAGTCGCGGTTTTTTATAAATAAATTTATCCATCTTCACTCAAAATCCAGTTTTTGTTTAAGAAGAAATAGTAATATATGGCCACTATACGTGAGATGGACACCACTGCGCTGTGAGCTTAAGTATTAGATGCGGTAAAGTTATGCTCTGTAAGATTTTTTGTTTCAAAATAAAACAATCTATAAAATAGGTACCTATTTTGTTGTACGCACTTTGTTTTTAATTCTGTGATGCTAGGATACTAGTGTTGGGTCTCAACCGAAACAAAAACAACTGCAAATATATAAAATATTTCACAATGATTCACTCTAATTAAAACACCACTCATTGAAAAACTCACCCAAAAACTCTAAATACTGAAAAACTTTATTTAAACTGTTTGAAATTTTGTTAACACTGTCCACTGAAACTTTCTAAACTGATGTTATCTTATATACGTTTGCACATCGATTGATTACTCTTTCCATATCCTTTCCCATAAGGCAAAACATTTTTGCCTTTTTTTGGATTTGGGAATAGTTTCAGGAGTGGTACGAAAACGCTCGCTCGCGAGTAGCTCAAATAGATGCATTTCTCCTGCACGAAGCACGAGCAAGGCGGAGCTTCGACCTACGAGCAAAAAAATGTTTTTAAAAGTTCGCTCTTGTCAGTCGGGAGAACCCAGCTTCGACTAGTTAAGGCAAAGGCTGCAAGCTAGAACTCGCGAGCAAGAACGTGAAGGTCAAACTTCATCATAGAAGTTGTCTAATGTACCTACCCAAATTTTATTATCATATATTTATATATAAGCACAAACAATATGTCTGTGATATAAGCTACATACCAGTCACTCGGTCATATCTCAAAGTAAGTATATCTCCAAAACCACTAAACCGATTTCAATAAAATTACGAATATTTGTACAACAGTACAACTTACCTCATTGATGCTCAACTGCTCACTAAGAAACGGTTTTTAGAAATAATTAATACCTATATTGTCGGAATATAATATTGTAGGGTAATGTCTCCGGTTATGGGCACCCCAGCATATTGTTCAACAGAAAGAAAATATAGTGGATTTGAGTACTGTGAAACTTGAGTTTAAACATAGTAGGCCGTTTGAGTCCTATTACCGAAGAGAATTGATACATTTGCGTAGTAAGTGCAAACATCGAAAGAAATTTAAAAAAAAAAGCAGCAAAAAAGTGATTTGTGAATATTTCAATCGTGCGATAAATTGAAGTGATCTGATCCAAAAAGGTAAGTGTAATGCATATTTATGCAGCATATTCATTATATTTTGTGATGCAATAACGAATACAGCCAAAATGTGAACCGAAATTTTTTTTTCTGTCATTATAAAAATGGCTGCCATTCCCGGTTGTGGGCATCTTCATGTAACCGGTTGCGGGCACCCTAATTTTTTCATTTAAAACGTGTGTTTGACTTACAAATTGTCAAATATCGTCGTTTATGCCAACATAACAATTTAATAAACGTGTGTTTGACTTACAAATTAGTTTACAAATTTTTACTAAGTTTAGTTACACAGTATGAAGTCAAACTTTTCTAAAATAGAATTTTCCGTGGAATTCAAAAATGGAAGCAATGAATTTCAATGCACTGTTTAAAGCCACTAAGGATTGCTTAGTGGATAAGAAACCAATAAAATCAACTGCCCGAGAATATGGACTTCCGCGCAGCAGCTTGCAGCGCTACCTGAAGAAAGTGGAAGCTAAATTTAACGACGTTTCATCCGTGGAAGATGGGGTATTGCTGGAATTCGTCCGTGAATGCAATCGACGCACTCCGTCAAATATGGTATGTTGTTGTTACCTTTTTCACACGGAGTGTAATGTTATATGGCTTATTTATCAATGAATTTCTTAACAAATGAATGTTAATCATAATTTTGCAATAGGTGTTCACCTCGGCTCAGGAAAAGGAACTTTCCAATACATTTTAAAGTGCGCCAACCATTATTACGGCATCAGCATCAATGAGCTGCGCGAACTGGCATATCAACTCGCCAAAAAACTCGCGGTTGACTACCCAACGATTTGGAATAAGGAGGAGAAATCTGGGCGTCATTGGTATTACAACTTCATGCGTCGGCACCGTGAACTTGTTTTACGCACACCCGAGCAAACATCCATCCACCGTGCAAGAGCCTTTTGTAAAACCAATGTCGATATGTTTTTTTGGAAATTTTGGACGGCTGGTAGATGAACATCACTTTGAAGCAAGGAGCATTTACAATATGGATGAAAGCGGGTTTTCAACGGTCCCGTCAAAAATAGGCAAGGTTATCGCCTTGAAGGGGGTTCGACGTGTCGGAAAGATGGAAACGGCTGAAAAAGGCACGATGGTGACAATGGCCTTGGCCGTAGACGCTGCAGGCAACAGCCTACCACCAGTCTTTCTCTTCCCGAGAAAGAAAATGCAGACCTGCTTCTTGGATAATGTTTCACCTGGGACTGCTGGTTACGCTAATGATTCTGGCTGGATGTGCCAGCCAGAGTTTGTACGATATATGCGACATTTTATCAATTTTGCAAAACCTTCGTTGGATAAACCTGTGCTGCTGCTTATCGATAATCATGCTTCGCATCTATCAGTTGAAGCCATCGATATGGCCATTGCTAACGGAGTGCATATTATTTCTTTCCCGCCGCATTGCAGTCACCAAATGCAGCCATTAGATGTCGCTGTGTTCGGACCGGCGAAGACTTACTACAAGTCACAGTGTTCTGCATAGCAGAAAAACAATATCAACAAAGTAGGACTTTCAATATTTAAATTTTGTTGTCTCAAGCAACTTCTTTTAAATTGTGACATATTTTTTTTCTCGTTTATCTAGGTATTAGAAATCCGTCATATTCCTGGCCTTGTCTGTAAGGCTCTTGATCTGGCTTTGGCACCCAACACCATTAAATCCGGCTTTAGAGCTACCGGAATTTGTCCATACGACCCGGACATCTTCTCCGACGTTGACTTTGTTCGAGCGGTCAAGCAGAATACAATAGAAGCTGCCGATGAAGTTCGCGTTGATGAAGAGGAGCAGCGCCGAATCATTTTGCTAGGGCCGAATGTTGGTCGTGAGGAGGAAACGCTCACCACACCAAAACCTTCCACATCGAGAGCGTCTTCAGTGAGGTGCTCATCGCTTTTGGACGAAATTGGACCCCTTCAAGGAACTACACCAACGAAGAAATCGAATCGTGGTAGAAAGCCGCTTCAAAGCACCGTGCTTACTTCTTCGGAAAGCATTGCTGCTTTGCAGGAGAAGGCAGCTAAGCGAGCATCTGTGTCCCTCCAGAAGAAGCCTAGAAAAAGCAAGGCAACTCCACCTGCCAAGCAGCTGCCCAAGCGCGCCAAAAAAATGGAGTCTCTATCTGATGATGATGATGTCGATTTCTGCATTATCTGTGTTGAACACTTGCCACGAAACTTAACAAGAGCTAACTCAATCGAATGCCATCGTCCAGTGCATTTGAAGTGTGCCAATATGCGTGCAAGTTATTTTACTTGCAAGATTTGCAGTTCTGATGACGAATAAATTTTCTTATATTCTTTATTTGTGGTGTTTTTTGTTAATATTTACTCATTCTTAGCGGATTTTTCAAGTGTGCCCATAACCGGGTACAAAATTTTATTTGGCCAAAAGTGACCACGTCAGAAAATTGGTGATAAAATTTTTTTGGTTGACCGAATCAATACAGTTATTTCAACAAAATGTTAGCTATGGGCTCTAGATTTTCATTGGTATTCATATGTTCGCATAATATCTTCTCGATCAAAAGTTAAAACCCAATATCAAAACCGTGCCCACAACCGGAGACATTCCCCTACTTGATTATTATATTCTCAAATTGGTAGCATTACCGTCCCATGATTTTTGATCTACACTAAATTTACAGAACAAATAGCACCAAAGAATATCTACTCAATAAGAACCGACACTACTATCTGTACACGGCTGGATTGCTGATGTGTGCATCGGTGCTGTGGAAAATTAGATAGCAGCAGAGTAACATTTGTTAAAGTGGAATAACAAATGGGGGTGTGTCGCACAGCGTGGTTCATATTTGCCGCAGCACATCAAAAGCCGCAAGCAATCTGATTTGCGATCATGCGAACTTCCAAGTCGCCCTGCAGTGAAAGCACTTGTAAACGCAGTTTAAGCAGAGCTTTTGACTTGTTACAAGCTTTCATTTTGAGTTTAGATTTTTAGAAGCACTTAAAGCTCATGGTTGTCCATTTAGAAGTGCGGCATGAAAAAACCGCCAACTGATTGTCAGAGGCAAAGAATATCGACGTCAGAGGCAGAGAATTACTACGTCAGAGCCGACGAACTTCTTGGCACTCTTTTCCTCTTGTACGTTATTTACATTATTTTAGTGACCTCTCTCTCACATTTTTCTTTTTAATCTTTTTTCCTATACACTCAAAAAAGAGTTTCGGTTCTTATTGAGTAGATATTCTTTGATAGCACCTTCAACTAGCGAGCAGAGCTCTCAAAAAGAGCGACTCATAAAACAAGCAGCAATTTTTTCTGCTTGCGAGCTCGCGCAATATAGTTGCCCCTCAAAAAACAACTCTTGCGCGAGTATAAAAATAAGACTCACTCCTCCCAGAAAGTGCTAATTTTCGAGCATTTCCGTACACAGCTTCCAGGATCAATCTTTAAAAAAAAATTAAAAGAGCAATCCCAGCGGCAAGGATAATGGAAAATACAGTTATTAAAATGTCTGTGCTAAATCCAGGAATCAATCCATAATGTTAACCCAAAAGTTTATGGGTTTATGATGTGGCCACTGGCCGTATGTCCGCGCAGGACAATTATGCAAATAGATTCTTGGTTTTTATTAGGTAAGCCCAGACCACTTTTGTAAAGGAATTCCTCCGTTTAATGGTGTTGTAAAAAAAAAATCGTACTAGGAATGCAATATCTTCGCAAATACGAAAAATTTCAATGAATGTAAAAATGGTCCTTTATGCGGTTTTATTGTATTGTTGGCAAGGACAATTTTGTAAAAGGATTCTCTCTGTTTTTATGGTTTATTATGCCCTGAATAATATACCTATTCGCATTGGAATTGTTTAAAAAAAAAAAACAAACGTTGATGAGCGTCAATTGGTAATTTAAATAAACCTTAAAAACAATTTTGTACTCAGTTATTTTGAGGGGGCTCAGCCCCTATCAAAATGAGATTGAGGGGGCTCGAGCACCCTCAAGCCCTATGAAGTCAGCGTCACTGTGTGTAGGTGAATGTATTTTATTGCAATATGTATAGGATATATTACATTTATTCCAAATCCACTTGAAATAATCTGCAATACAATATGAAGAAGTTTTATTAATGTTCATTGATTCTCGTTATTCTTGATTCTTGAAGTTACCTGCAGAATAATATAGAAACGCTTAATCAGCGTTTCGTCAACTCCGGTTACATGAGCAGAAATCTTGTATTCTTCAAAAACTCGTCGAGCTGTGTTGCCATTATTTGTAGAACCAAATCTTGGCTTAGGCATATCTACAACTAATCCTAGTTCAGTACGTAGACCGTTTTAATGGTGCGTTTTCGTCCTGATTGCGTGCTTGCCACTTTCGAATATCCAACTTATAGGATAGATGCAAGCAGCAGTCAGCACTCAAAAAAACGTACTGCAACTTCTTTTCCTCCTATAATCGTTTCCGTTTCCAGTGGTTTTAGATGTTTTATTTGTTCCTCTATTTCTGAAACCTCGTTGATTGTGCGAGATGAGAAAGTCCTTGAATTTTTCCAAATGATATTTCCACCTAAAGTTAACAACTGTAGTGGAACTAATGTTGTTAAAAAAGTTTCGCTATCCGATTTTGTATTATCGAAAAATTTTTGTTTATACACACTTTGCCTTTAGGTTCCATCACACCCCCATTTGCAAATTAGCATCAAATTTCTCACTGTTTTCTTCTCCAAACTATTAATTACAGCACATTGTAATAATAAAATACGCCTGGCGGTATGGTCTAAAAAACCTGGCATTTTATCTTCAGCACTGTCTTCGTTCCTAATATCCTGTGAGGGAGGATAGCATTCTTTTTTGCAATTCAGGATGATCTTATAGTTTGGAAATAAATGAGAATTATTTTCCAAAGCAAGTTTTCAAATGTGTACATAGTCGCTTTTCGATAAATGCTTTTTCAACAATTTATACTACAGCAGCTTCAGCAGGTAATGTTTTCTCCTTGTTGGAGTTTAATGATGGACTTTTGGTAATATTTTGAAGAACTTAAGACAAATTTCCAGTTGCTCGAAGGCTCATTTGTGTAGCGTAAGATAATTCTTGTTCCTCCGCTTCGATCGTTCTGTACACATCATAAACTCTGCAGAAGGACGGCCACCACCTTTTTGAAAAGGCTTAGTGACTGCAGCTTCAGGTATCCGAAAAGCTACCATTTCATTAAGCCAATCGGCGAATTTTGTAAAAAATCTGTTCTTTGTTCTGTTGACAATTTGCCATTTTTTTTGCATTATGTCCAATATAATTTCCGCAGGGCAACCACCATTTCTTCGTCTACTTCCATGCAGCATTCATTTTTCTCCAACACTTGCTCCTTCAATTTATTAATTATTAAATCGTTTTTCTCATTGAAATGGTTTTGTATCATGAGACAAACTTGTTTTCTTGTGAATCGAATTTCACCATCACGAGATCCTAAAAATAATTTAATAAAATAGTAAGTACAAAGACAGCATAATTAATTATCGGAGTATCATAGCATCAAATCTGAATCCTCTACGCGTTGCGTTATTGAGTTGTTATTGCTTTTTTTTTGTTCTTTTTATTTTCCAAAATTCTTTTATTTCATAGGTTTAAGACATATTATTTATAAATTACCTTGAAAATATTACTCGTATTCTTGGAAATATTATCCTTTGTCCAAATAGATTATTTTATTGCACCTCAAATCGCAATGCATGCCGACCATGGACCATGGTAAATTACTTTATTGCCAAGCCTGACGAAGGGCCTTGAAAGTTAATATGGAAATCTTTAGTAAACAAATCCTACATTTTTGGATAAAAGTGACTCAGGCTTATATGACAATCCTAAGAAGTAGTTGCTTGATTTTTCTCATCTTTGAACTCTTCGTTACAATCTTAATGAAGTATTACTGGACCAAATTTCAACTTTCTAGCTACATGCGTTCTCAAGTTATCGTCTGGAAAGACAGAAGGACAAACAGACGGACATAAAACGGTAACATTTCAGTTTCTAATCATTAATATGTAGTTCTTTTTACAAGTTTTTACTCTGTCACCAATAGTTCTTGGCTTTCAAACATACCCTACATCTAGGGTATAATAAATATTACAAAATTTATATTACAAATACCTACTTTGCATTACAAAACACAGTGGTACGACCACAGAGGCAGAGAGGGGAAATTGGAAAGTAATAGTATAAACTATAATGCCGCACAAGTTTTAGCGATTGATCTTGCAAGACGCGGAACTTTCACCCTAATCTTCAAAATTTATGCATTCATTTTCACCCTTTCCTTTGCGTACATTATTAGCAGTCATAGTTCTAAGAACTATGTAACTTACCTCCACAAACAGTCTCCATACTGCACAATTAATATTGAAACTTTGCTAAATTACAATTCATACACTTTACACTTAGAATTGTAATTTGAACAGAGACTTTAATTGTAAGTAGGCCCTTGCCAATTGAAACCGAAGTTCGAACTGCAAGTGTCGATTAAGTAAAACAATGCGATTTTTTCCCCTCCACCCCTGAGTAGAAATGCTTTCAGAGTTACCAACCCCTTAATTAAAACTTACCTAGCTGAAAGTAAATTTTTTAGGTTTTGTCGACGTTTTCGAGATTTGGAACCACTGTGCGATCCCTCACACTTGCTAAGCGTTACACTTAGCTCATGAAGGGAAATTGGAAACGACTGGTTTTTATTTGGGTCAGGGGAATAGGGCCTGTCCGTGAACGACCAGTTAGCCTTTGCCAGGTTTTGTTCTGAGCCTGAAAGTACTGTTGTCAGAATAGCTGGACCATGAATGGGGCAAAGTTCACGGAGTCGGTGTAGAGCCTGCGGTCGACTGTCAAATTGGCAATTAGGGCCGAGTGCCTATTGCCGGAGATTAATTTGACTCGCCTTCATGCATCGGCTAAACTAAAGCTAAGATCAATTGAGCTTGCGAAGGTATTCCAGGCTTGTGTTTACGCTTCCTTAGATACTTTTTTGGACGTTGCCGATTTTCTACGATAATCGCGCAGGTTCTCATTCGTGGGATGCCTTTGGAGGTTTTTCCAGGTCCTATTCTTGATTGAGAGGATGCGTGAGTTCATCCATACTGGTTGCGTCTTGCGGAGGGGACTGGAGACAGGAATAGGGGAAGGTGCGGGAATACCGCGCACCTAAGCCTAAACATCAAAGAACTGTCTTAAGAAATAAGATTAAACTCTTGAAAAAAATACAAAACTATGCATCAACACTTGTAGAACAAAGTGGTATATAAAATTACATTAAATGTGAATGCATGGTTAAAATAAAAAATATCCCAAAAAAATATGCAAATGCGCGGATTTCCCCACCATGGCCATGCGGGGAATTCCGCGCTATGTGTGGGGGAATTTCGCGTTTCGTTTCGTTGTAATCGTTTATTAATCGTTTGTTAATTGTAATCGTTTATTAGTAGTTAGTTATTACAGTAAAAAAATTACATTATATGAAGATTGAAGAACAACCAAATGAAATGTCAAAGCAATATTATTATGTCTTTTCATTTTGTAAAACTTTGGTTCATTTTATTTTTTGTGTTTCTTTACACAACGATCGCATTAGTAGTCATCTGGACTGTCCCAGCCACTACAATCAGCGTGCGCTCAAAAACCACAAGTAACACAACTGTACCACATTTCATTTTCCCTTCCGGTGTCATTACAATATAATATGCATTTTTCATTATCCAAACCCCCTGGATGTGCGATGGTACCTAATATGCATCAAAAGACAAGATTAGTTGGCCGGTGGGTACTCTTTTCCCAGGCCGTCGCCAGGGCGGGTAATTTGGACACTTCTGTGATCCCTTGGTCCTTGAGTCCATCCAGAATTTCCTTCTGGGACACTAGTCTGAAATCTGGTGAAGAATCCGTGCCTTTGACTGAGTTTATCATCTTGATTGATACCGGAATGCCTGCGATCGTGTTGATTTGATAAAGAGGTTTGCAACCCGTGCATTGTCAACTAGAAGTAGTAGTGAATAGTGATCCATCTCGGATCACTTGTTTGTTTTGGTAAAGTTCGCTGAGATGACATCCACTCCCTTCCTCACCGTGAAAAGGTTGAAAAATTTTAGTGGTTTGTTTGGATTTGTATCCTGAATGAGGATGTATCTGGAGTGGTTGTGACCCTGATTTATAGTGATGGGTTGCTCCGGGAGGGCCGGGAAGCTCTCATAGTCTCGTAGAGCGCCATGGGTTTTGGCCTTTTTGTTCCTTGTTTTGCCTTTTTTGGGGGATGTTGGTCTAGTAACGCAAACAATTGACGTCGGCAGAGCCGGACGTCTGCACTGGACACTTCACCTACTGTACGATTTAGTTCTATGCTTTAACTACCAAGGAAATAATTCGAAAAGTCTAGACTCTAGAAGAGATACGAGCGCTCAGTTGATCAGCTGTCAATGACAGCTCACTCCACGTGCTTGCACCACAGGCACTAATAAGGTCTCTGCGTATTTGTCCCGTCGCGGCGTCAATGCTGTTTCGTCGTTAGGATCTGAGGATAGTGGCACTAGCGGCCTGAAGTTTAATATAGCCTCAATTTGTGTGAGGCTGGTGGCCAGTTCAGCAATGATTCGCCTATCACCTTGCGGAGTAGCGTTTTAGCGGATTTGACGGCCACCTCCCAGAGTCCTCCAAACTGAGGGGTGCATGGGGGTATGTGATGAAACTCAACTTTGTTGTTGGTGCACCACTGCTGAATATCTCCTTGTGTCTCTTGAGCGAAGAATGTTTTTCTAAGCTGCTCTAGTTTTCGGCGGAAGCCAATGAAATTCGCAATAGAGTCGCAATAGAGATGTCGGCATAGATTTGGATGACCAATGAATCTTTTGAATTCCGCAATGAAAGCATCTGATGTTAGTGATGAAACGGCCTCTAAGTGGATACGGCCTTGGTTACGAAGCAGACGAAGGTTGCTATGTATGATTTGGACGTCTTCTTCCCTCGGCCATTGAATCTGGTTTGTATGGGTCCACAGAAATCTACTCCACTTGTGGCAAATGGGAGTGCCACCGTCACCCCAGGTTGTGGTAAGGGACCCATTATTTGCTGAAGAAGCTTCAGGCGATACTTAAAAAAGTGAATGCAGGATCTGACCACCTTCCTTGCATAGTCCCTGGCATTGATGATCCAGAACCTCGGTCGGATGACACCAACCATTGCTTGCGCACCTGCGTCATAATTTGAATGATGAATATACCTAACATAGGACTTTACAAAGGGGTTGTTTTTTGGTAAAAGGATAGGACGTTGGGCATTGTAAGGTAAGTCTGCCATCTTAAGGCTTCCTCCAACTCTTAGTTATTGGAGTGTTTGCTCTTCGTCTAAGAAGGGGTTCAATTCCTTCAGTGGGCATTTTCCTATTGTGGTACCAGGTGAACTGTTCCGTAGGAAATGGATTTCTTCGTGGAAGTGTTGTTGTTGAATCGTACAGACGATCCGAAGGAGGGCGTGATCGAGTACGGTGCTGGAGATTGGCCCGGACACGAGTGGGTTTTTGTTTATGCGCAATTTCATTTTTCCTGCAAATCGCATTACCCATGCGATTCTGAGACAAGCCTTTTGAAAGTCGTTGGTCCGGTAGATTGAGCTTAGCACTGAGTGCTGTGTTGTGCAAGTCAATATTGATTTAACTCGTTTGGCCTCTGGTAACCCGTCTGCTGGTTTGTGTCTTTGTTTCCTCTCTGCCCAAGCATGGTTGGCGCAAAAATTCTGGTCCGCTGAAGCACATGAAATTCTGAAGCTCCGAGGTTGATGTGCCCCGGGATATGTCCGCGGGGTTTTCCTTCGACCTAACGTGTCGTCATGTCCCGTCTGGAGTGCGTTCCTGCACCTTGGCTACTCTATTCGCTACGTAGGTCTTCCAGTGCGAAGGGTGATGAGACAACCAATCGAAAACAATCTCCGAGTCGGTCCAGAACACGATTTGCGAGAGCGATGTTGGTATACTGGTTCGGAGTTTGTTCCACAATTGAGCTAGAAGTTCAGCTGCGCAAAGCTCCAGACATGGCAGCGACCTTGCAACACGAATTGGTGCTACTTTCGATTTGGCGCACAACAACCGGACGGCAATGTTGCCGGAGTCGTCGATGCAGCGCATGTAAAGACAGCAGCCATAAGCACGTTCTGACGCGTCAGTGAAACCGTGGATTTCACAACTGACGACTTTAGTCCTTGCCAGGACATGTCGCGGCACCTTGATGTTGTTGTGCTGTTGGAATTGACCTTTGAAGGCATTCCAGCGAGTTTCCAATTCCATTGCCAGACTTTCATCCCACGCCACCTTTAGAATCCACAGTTCCTGCAGAAACATTTTGGCCTTTACGATGATGGGGTTGATGAGTGCCAACGGATCAAATAATCGGGCTATGTCAGCTAGAACTGTTCGCTTTGTAGTACGTGAGCTTGAAGGCGATTGTTGATGATGGAAGCGGAACTCGTCCGTTGCAGGTTCCCATACTAAGCCTAAGGTTTTGATGCAATCGAGCGAGGCCGTCTACTTTAAATGTTTTCTCTCCACTGTCTGTCGGGATGAGTTTAAGAAATTCTGAATGATTTGAGTACCACTTTCTCAACGGGAAATGAGCGGTGTCGAGAATTTCTTGAACTCCTTGGCAGATGGTGCGAATTTCCTTTTCAGTTTCTCCACCCGTGAGGAGATCGTCGACATAAAAATCCCTTTCTATGATTGCTTGTACCAAAGAATATCTACTCAATAAGAGCCGAAACTGTTTTTTGAATGTATGTGGAAAAAAGGTTAAAAAGAAAAATGTGAGAGAGAGGTCACTAAAATAATGTAAATAACGTACAAGAGGAAAAGAGTGCCAAGAAGTTCGTAATTCTCTGCCTCTGACGTCGATATTCTTTGCCCCTGACAGACAGCTGACGGTTTTTCATGCCGCACTTCTGAATGGGCAACCATGAGCTTTAAGTGCTTCTAAACCAGGGATGGGCATGCAACCACATTCTCAAATTGAGATTGTGTGAAAGCATTTCAAAGCCCTTTCCTGCTTTTTATACACTGTTAATTTTGGTGACGTCACCTGTCATGTAAAAGTGAAGCCACATGGCAAAATGACTTCAAATTTACAGTGTACCTGAAAGCAAAGTGCAAAGAAACATAGTCCTGCTCGCATGACGGCCGGCGGCCGAATGATGCGCTCTCGACTTGAAAGTTGCTCGTGTACATATTCAAAGCTCTAAAAGCTGGAGTGCCACTGCCCGCGGGCATAGGCCTGCCCATCACTGTTCTAAACTCAAAATGAAAGCTTGTAACAAGTTAAAAGCTCTGTGTAAACTGAGTTGAAAAGTGCTTTCACTGCAGGGCGACTTGGAAGTTCGTAGTATCGCAAATCAGATTGCTTGCGGCTTTTAATGTGCTGCGGACAATATGAACCACGCTATACGACACACCCCCATTTGTTATTCCACTTTAACAAATGTTACTCTGCTGCTATCTAATTTTCCACAGCACCGATGCACACATCAGCAATCCAGCCGTGTACAGATAGTAGTGTCGGTTCTTATTGAGTAGATATTCTTTGCTTGTACTGGAGCTGACTCCTGATGAAGTGATGCTAATAACTTGAGACACCGAGTTGCCAGAAAAGGTGCAGCTGCTGTGCCGTACGTTACAGTCTTTAAACGAAAGGCGTGTAGATCGTCCGTGGGGTTTTGGTGTTTTCCACAAGTAGGCTGTCATGCGTTGGGGGGGTTGGACGGTATCGTCCTGAGACAATCCGGCCGAGTTGAGTAATGTTTTCTGGAGTACTGGGGATGTTTCTGTGGCTTTAATTTGCCCGGTGCACAACAATGAGAAGAAACATTCCGCGCCTAGTAACAAATCAACTCTTTGAGGTTTGTTGAATTAATTCAATGTTTGCTGGAATTGCCAAGTTGTGCGTGTCTATTCTTTGCTCCGGCTGCAGCCCTGTGATGGTTGGTATTATGTGCAACACTAGGTCCACTTCGTATTTATTGAGCCGAGAACAAATGGTTGCATGGGTAGTTTGTCGAACCTTGGATGCGTTTTCTCCGATACCTTTGATGCATGTTTCGATTTTACTTTTGTGCAGTTCTAAACAGTGTGCTAAGTTTTCAGTTATGAAATTTAGTTGGGACGCTGAATCTAAGAGTGCTCTTGCCGGCAAATAACGACCCGACGGATTTCTAATATAAACGACTGCTGTTGCGAGAAAGACGTGACCGGTGTCCTGAATTGTCGTCCATTTGTCTGACGATTCGGTTTGTCGATTCGCCACCATCAGAGTCGTAGATTTATCTGTACTGGTCTGCGGCGGAAGAGGGTCATTGAACTCTTGTAGCGTTGACTGAGGAACTGTAAATCGGTGTAATAACGTCTGATGAGGTCGTTTTAGTTTTACCCTGCAAACATTTGAGGGGTTTTAGAAACTGGAAAATTCGAACTGCTGATGTTAGGTTTAGGGGGACCATCTGCTAGGATTTTAATATTTTTTTTGCATAGTTTTAGAATAGGTTCATGAAAACTATAGAACAAAAGCCTGCCTATGCACTTTCTATGGTGTTTTGGACTCGTCAAGGAATGCTACGATTGAAATTTTTATTCGAACTTTTTTCATTCTTTACAAAATTGTTGAAAAACTCACTTTTCCCAGTTCCCGATATTATTCGGATGCCATTTTCTCCGGAACTAAAGTTTTCCCAGAATTCACATGATAAGCCATCGACGCGTTGGGTTGTCAGCTACAAAGGACTAGTTTTTTAACAAAATTGCTTGGTTCAATTTTTAGTAATAGCCTTCAAATCGAAAATTTGGCAGTGTCACTTTTTAGTTTTTTTAATATTTTTCTTGAACTCTCAAAAAAAGTCATTACTTACGATAAACAAGGCAATAAAAATATCCTTTTGGCCACAAGCAATAAAATTTTGCAAGGAGTTTCCTACAAATGTCGTAAATAGCTATAGCAATAAAAATGACTTTTAAAAGAGGTTTTTCTTTTTACCTGGACTTAGGGATATACTCGTGTTTAATTTTTTTCTAGGAAAATCACTTTATTGTTTTGAAGTACTCTTATAGATCTTTATGCAACCGGAAACGAACACAATATGATCCTTATGATAACTGAAGGGTTTATATTTAAACTCCGCTTAGAAGTTTTTAAGGAATGAGAGGGGATAACTCCTGCCATCGGTAAATGTGTAGGGACTCTTTTTTAATAGGTGGGGAGAAACTTTTGGGCCACCCTGTAGATATCCGATTAAAATCGTCTGGCCACCATTTGAAAACTTAGTTCAATACCGATCGACTGATTCATATACGAACGCCTTTTATTGGATTTTAATGGAGATATTATATTTTTAAAAAAGTGCATCTGGCTCTATTCAAAAGTCTATATCTCGATCAAATTCAAAGGAATCTTAAAAATGTTAACGAATTCTGGAAGCCTCACTTATCTCCGAAAAATAGAGGTATAAACGACAGAAATCGGTTCAACTTTTGTACAAACAAACTATTTGAGGTAGGTAATTTTTCATGAATTTCATGAAAATTAATCGTAAACTTTGGAGGGCTATAACTTTTCAACGGTTGGTTCGATTTTAATATTTAAGGTATCGTTGGAAAGGTCTTGATAAGTAGCCTCGGGTAACACTATAGCTGAATAGTTTTCGACACCCACCTTTGGGTTATATTGGAAAAACTAAAAATTTGGTCAAATTTTCAAGTGGCCATATCTCGGGTTGTAGTGGGTGGATTACCAGTTCGAATATATTTTCCTAGTCTATCGCCCAACACCTTTCTAACGATACCCAACAGTCATGAATTGAAAGCTTGGTTCTCGATTTCGATTTATTCCTGTATATATAGTGGTGCATTTCAACAACAATCATCAGATCTTCAGATTTTTTGTTTTGCGCACCCCGCGGAGAACTACCGTTCTCCGTGATCATCATAATCCTGTTTATCTAACACAACTAATTTATTGCCCTTATCAACTTCTTTAGTTTTAAGAGACTTATTAATTTTAGAGACATTTTTATTTTCTGAAGTAGAAGACAAATTCACATCAATATCTTTAATAATTCCAGAAGCTGACATACGTCTATCTTCCCGTACACGTTCCGGTTTCGATTTAATTGCCGTTTCAATATCTATTACACTCTCAAGTAGTGGCACTTTATACGGTGCAACAGAAAACTTCAAACCTTTGTTCAACAAACAGAGCTCTTCATGGCAAAAAATCTCCGCTGATTCATTACACACGAAATCTTTTATAAAACAAGGCTTATGACAAAAAGATTTCTTTTTATACTGTACTAATTTTGAATACTTAGCTTGTAATTTCGATCTCTTTGTTGTATAGCTTTTCAGGTATCTTATCTGTTTAAAATATCTAAAATTTGTCTGCTGCTTGTTACGCTTTTAATTGTAATACCTAACCTAACGTTAAATGCTTAGCTGTTTTCACTCTGCCATTCGATACAGCATAAATAATGTCTTCACTGAAAGATTGCACAGGTCGATTGCAGCATTGCTCAGTTTACTTTGTGTGCGTTGGACACTTAACAATAAACAATAAAAATCCGTCAACAAATTAGGAATTTCTAGGTGTTTGTAATTTCGTCGGAAGTTTTTGTTTTTCAATCGCTAATATTTTTTTTTCGTAAAAGCAATGCAATGATTCTATGCAATCCGTATTTTGCAGTACCTAATTTTAAATCGATGTCTTCTACCTTCACGCTATTAGCTGGCATAACTAACTATAAATTATTATTGCAATTTTTCTGTAAATGCCATGGTGCTTCGGTGCCAAATAACTCGAGCATATCTAAATTCTAAGTTACTGTTTGAAATTCCTTCTGCAAGGTGCTCGACAAACATATATATTACGCAAACGTGAGAAATTATAATATTCTTTTCTCAAAATGACGACGCTCTTGACGAAAGTATGTACACTTTCGTATGCTAACTTGTTGCATTTGCGCTTTCTTTCTTGTTTCTCGAACTGACGACTGCATTCATTTTTATACTTTGTAACGCAAAACATGTAATAGTTTTTTATATGACTACTATATAATACCATTGACAGATATGTGGTATTGATACTATCTCATTTCAATACTACGTAAATACCACATGTCTGTCACCGAATACTAGCTCACCTAGATGGTATTAGCCTAGTATTGAAACTAGCTCAATCGACGTAGTATTGCGAAAAGCTCGAAAGAATTGCGTCAGCGCCAACTTGAAGTTTCGGAGAATAGAGTATTGTGATTTGACATATTTTGGCAAAACATTTTCTTAAATCAAAGTGTAAAGGTTAAACATAGTTCGGGGTTGTTTGTGTTCTTTGTAAGTATTTGTTTTTATAGTGGTTTTTGCTGAATACTTTTTGCAAAACTCAACACAATTTCAGTACATACACATTAAGAGACAGATGACAGCTGTCAAAATCCGAAATTGTTTACTTCGCATACCACGAACTCAAGTCTGTTAGGGGTTCTCATACTCCGTAATATTGAGATGAGATAGTTTCAATACCATGGTATTCATACTACATGTCTGTCAATGGTATAACAGGTCCTGTATTCTTTGTAGCATGTCAACATCATCAAGTTAAGGCAAACGATGTAATTGCAGTTGCAATCGAATTCTTTTCCGATGTATGCAAATTTTGCCAGCGTCCCTTATATTTTTTTATGTGTTTGTTGCATGTTGGAGCCTCCAACGTTCAATAAAAATAATAAACTAAGAAACAAAAATTAAAATGAGCCTTCTGTGACTATGATTCCAACCCGATGCTGTGAGTTACGGAGTCACCGCTCAAACGACTGAGCCATATCGTGTTGGGTTGCCATAAAAACGAGAATGTTCTAAAAGTTAGAAACTAGGCACATCCACACGTGCACAAGCACTCCAAGTAGGACCGTTATCCCTTTGTGTATTTAACTTAATGCATTTCTGGGACTATAAATACAGTGGCTCCACAGCAATTCGGCACTGCAATTTCAGTCAACTTCGAGGTAGGACCTGCTTTCAGATCAACCCAGCTTAACTTTTATTGGCAATAGGACTGCTTTCAGCTTCTGCTAGGGATACCGACTCCGTTCCAAGCGCACTCAAACCGCCGAGTCCTTGTAACCACGCTACCAACTGCTTGCGGCACCCCGGTCATCATCCCGTCTGACCTCCGCTTGCAGCACCTATTCACGAGTCACCAAGGTCATCATCCACTCTTTCCGCACTCACATAGTTCTCCATTCGGCACCCTGGTCAGCATCCCGACTGACCCACGCTTGCAGCTAGTACATACTACATTGACTCGTATCGCACTCATATAGTGCTCTGCCCATACTGCTTGCAAGACAGACTTACAACCTGCCTTCCGCTCGCAGCACACGAGTCAGATATATCGGCTCATCTCGCACTAGTGCATTTTGTAGTACAATATTTTTAATTTATCCCACTTCCGAATTTTGTAATCGTCGTTTTGGGGAAAGAATTCATTTAAACTCAGATTCTCTCCAATAATGATTTAATATTTTCATATCCTTGTTATTTATTGATTCCGAATCAAGTTTACCTGTGATAATGTAAACCAACCAGCAATCCCATGATTCTACCGGTAAGCTTAATGCCTTTAATACCCGAACAGATTCAGTAATCTTATTCACAAAGGATGTAAATTCTTTTATTGCATAATTTTGAATGGTTGGTTGCGACATGATGCTCCGTAGATGCACATCAACGATGATTCTCTTCTTGTCATAACGGTTTAATAATTGTTCCCAGATTTCTCGATAGTTAGCTTCAGTTACCGGTAAATGTTTGATAATTGATGTAGCTTGGCCCTGCAAGGAAGTCTTGAGAAATTGAAACTTTTCAATATTCGACAATGATTCGTTTGAATGTGTGATACATAAATATCTTTAAATGGCAACCATTCTTTGACATCTCCATTGAAGTTGGTGATAGTTACTCGAGGTAATTTTAATAACTTGTTGGATCGTCCCTCTCTGGAATGAACTATTGAAATGGGAGTAGAAGTGATTGGTCTCTGTTCCGTAAATTGTTCCAATGTTTTTGTTAGAATACTCTGGTTGTCAGATAAGGCTTTAATTACATTGTTGAGGTCGTCGTTAGAAGTGTCGGTACGTGTTGTCAACGTTTCTGAACATCTGGGTTTAACTTGGGCGAACCTGGTTTTAACGAAAAAATATTTTTTCTTCAAAGTTTTCCCTATCGTTACCTTCATCCTCCGCCCTTGTTGCTTCTATCTCCGATTGAATCTCCTCGAATTCGTTTGACAGCTTTTCCAATTTCGTTGCCCTCACTTCAATTTCCTCGACGGTAATAGTTTCAGGAATTAATTCCTCGGCGAATTTGTACAACCGAATTAACCCCGCTGTTATCACCTCGCGTTTTTTGTTCAATTTTTCCATTTTTCTTAACACTGCTATCATTCACGACTGTCCTTTCATATTACTGTGGCGCATTCAATGCTAACCGAATATTTTGTTTTTTCACAGTAATCACCTAAAGCCGGAGGTACACGATACGGAAAACGTCGTATTTATAAGCGATACGCCGTATTTCATATCGTGTGACTCGACGATAAGCAATATGGTGTATGGTGTATAAATATCCCAAAAATTTCGGAATATTTTCGGCACATCCAAGCAATATGCGGGGTACAAATTTCCCGAGTCACACCATACAAAACTTTATGAACACAGTTTTGAGATTACTGCTCTTACGGGCGGCACGGCGTCGCGGTAATCTGTGAATTGCAAAATACAGGTTGCAAACTCATTTTTGCTTATCGTGTGACTCGATGTGTCAAAAGTGACATCCACAAAGATATTTCCTTATAAATATGACGTTTTCCGTATCGTGTACCTCCGGCTTAATGCACTAAATTGTTATTGGTTGTCTGATTAATTTTGACGTGAATCTGACGTTTGATATGACAGTTCTGAATTGTCACACACTTTCCGATTTAATGAATGTGAACTCGCGTGTTGACGTTTAATCGAATTGTTTGATTTCACTGTTGTGAATTGTTACACACTTTCCGATTTCACTGATGTGAGCTCACGTGTTGTGACTGTATATATTTGAGTTGAAACTGAATTTAGTTAATTTCACTCATGTGATTTGTCACACACTTATATTTTACTGATGTGATCTCGCGTGCTGTGACTGTATGTATTTGAGTATAAATGCCTTGGTAACATGACTCACCCGAACCCATTAGATGCCCTTTTTTCAACTTTAACGAACTTTATGTAATCAAACAACTTATTTGAGGTTTTCTCTGCTTGTACTAACTGGATAGTTCTGACTTGCACTGGTTTCGTTATTTTTCTATTTTACAAGTAATCCGGCTCGAAGGACCTAAAAATGTTTTGCACTCGAATGATTGAGCAGGGTTTGCAGAATACGAGAAAAAGACACTGATTTTACACTAGCTTATTTTTATTCTTAATTTAAGTAATACAAAATTCTGCAGTTCTACAAATGGTGTGGGCTAAATTTTTAACGCGGTTCGCGACGTGTTCGATGTTGACTCAAGCAGAGTTGGCTGATCACTAAACTCTCTCTTCTCGTTCAGACGTGTCGTCGTCAGTTTTGTGCGCACGTACACTAAGACAGTTTCATTCTGCATGCGTAGACAATTACCCTTCTAACCAGGCATAAAAGTAAGCAACGTAAGTTAAACAACTTAAATAACAATAAAACTATAAAACACAAATATTATTGCCGTGCCAGGGTATAGCCGTTGTTCCGATAGATCCGGTGCCCATCGACAATTATTGATCTTTCCCCAAGGTGCGTTTCAGAAATGAATAATATGTCTGGATAGTTGGAGCTAACAAAGTCCATGAGGGAATACTTTCTGTCTTGAGAGACCACAAAGTTGACATTTAAGGCAAGTACTTTGATTTTAGAATGCGATCTGTTGCGCGTCATTACTCATTAGGCAGTAGGGGAGCGACCACTATTCATGATGGTTAAGCCGAATTGCAGATACATAGATTGCTATTGAGATCTAGATAATGTGTGATTCATTAAATTGATTGTAGAATTCATCGATTATGTTTAAAGAGCAGGGAAGTCAATGTTGAATAGGTACAGGGACAGCGCAGAGAAGTTACTAACCCTGTTAGTCTTGTGGACTTCATTGTTTTTTACGTCTGCAGTAGCCTTGCGGAGATTATGGTTAGCAGATAATGGAAGGTTTACTTCCGTAGCCACCTCACAGAGTTTAGTGCTAGCCTTTATTGAATTATCCGGTTGTCGCAGCTTCGACACATTTCAATTATAATCGTAGTAGTTGTAAAAAAAAAATACGTTGATAACTTGTTGAATAATAATGACATAATTATAGCAACCCTTTTGAATATACTTAGTAAACGAAAATCTAAATTACAGTAGAAAATCGTAGCAAGCAAATTTGAATTTTCCGGTCAAAAATTACTATAAAAGGAACGACATTCTCCCCAAAAGCTCAGTCGCTTTCAGGTATACGCCGAGAGTGATTCAAATAAAAGTATGTCTCTGGTTTCCACCGAGAATTATGTTGAACTTAATGAATATTTGTTCTGGTATACGCCGAGTAAATATTCATTATAGCAAAAATAAAATTTTACTATTCTGGTATACGCCGAATAAATAAAATTTTACAAAATCTTATGGTTAGAATATCATTCTGGTATACGCCGAATAAATATACTACTAACACATATACACTATTCTGGTATACGCCGAATAGACCATAACCCAATTACTTTGGTATACGCCGAGTAATACACAAACATACTACTCTGGTATACGCCGAGTAAAAAATAACATACTATTCTGGTATACGCCGAATAGTACATATTCAATTACTCTGGTATACGCCGAGTAATACACAAAACACTATTCTGGTATACGCCGAATAGAACATTATTCAATTATTCTGGTATACGCCGAATAATATACACATTGTCCAACTATTCTGGTATACGCCGAATAAGTACATATTCAATTACTCTGGTATACGCCGAGTAAAATACAACATACTATTCTGGTATACGCCGAATAGGACACATTCAATTATTCTGGTATACGCCGAATAATATATACAACATTCAGTTTAAAACGCTAAAATCTGGAATACTTATCTCACCGAAGAAATTAAACACTATTTCTGTTATTTTCAGAGAGCAAATGCAGAAGATTTAGTTTTTAAATATAATATTAATTCGTGAGTTAACGTACTTATTATTTAGATTTAGATTTAATTAAATTGATTATTTGATTGTTATTGTTGTTTATTGTATTGTAGTTCGAATTAAATAAAAAATAGATTTTTGTCATCAAATAAGTGTGTTTCAAGTTAAAAGAACCTTGAATCCAACAACCTTTACAGTTTGCCATTTTTTCAATTCTTTATTAATATTGCAGTTGTAAAACGCTGCAACACCGGTCCACCCCTGGACCTATTCATAAGCAATTTTTTATAGTAAGGGCAACCACCATAATTAGCGGTGTGCCCCGTCACGACACAGTGTACGCAAAAAGGCGGAGCCTCGCTGGAGTTAGCTTCTGTTCTTTTGCACGACCAGGATCGTGCTTGCATCACATTTCACGCATTTGTACTGTCTCGCAAAATTGATCGCAACGTACCCGAACCTCTGACAGTTCCTGCATTGTATAAAGCCCTTCCTTTGCTTTTTCTCCCACCTAACCACCGTGTTAAGGATGTGAGGTGAGCTCACGACAATCCTGATCCAGAGGGATCTGCACAACAAACATGCCAAGATTTTTACTTCTTGAAGTTATGAATTTAAAGAATTTGACTATTTTTACTAAGGGGGCTAAATTCTCGAGCGTGCCTTTAACACATTCAGGCTTGTAGCTACCATCAAGACCTTTGAGGATGAGCGACGCATTTTTGAATTGTTTAGGGGAGTATGTAAAAGTTTCGATGCCAGTTTCTTTTAACTTATTAAAGATATGTTTGTGTACCTCGGGGTTATTAACAATCAGCTTACAGGAATCACCCCTAGACTTGACGATTTTGCAACCAAGGTTAAGCCAGGACTTGATTATCAAGTTCCTGAGCTGAACCGTATCCGAATTGTAGATTATAATGGGCAGGCAAAATTTATTCCGAAGAAACACCCCCTCCTCCGGTTCGCGGAGAGCCTCTTACGCCTCCACAACCTTTACCTACACTGGCGCCAGCCATGTTATCGCAAATCTGCTTTTTTTCAACAACTTCCCTCGAGAGACAAATCTGTTTTTATGATTATAATATTTACATTATATCCTTATTGCTAACACCAAATTGAACGGTTGAAGGTTTAAGTTGCTTATTATTTACAGAGTCTGAAAATTTCCTTTTCCTATAAAGTCTAAAATTTCCTATAACGCTTCACCTCTTTCAAGTTCCAGGCGAAGGCACGAAGTTGACATCACTGTTGACATTTATGCCTTGTAGTTGAGAATTGTCATTATTGAGGTTATGTTGCCCCGCGTCTGTCTCCATGCGGTCTTCCTCTATGTTTCGAGTGTGAGTTTCAGCATATATTGACTTCATTTTGCAATTTGTTCCTTTGTGAACATTTCGGATGGCATCAACATCCCTTTAATACCGTTGCTGTTCTGCCCCATACTCAGGGAAGCGCAGAGCCCTCGTTAAGAAAGTAAGCGCCACGCCCCCAGTGCGCCGTTTTTTTTCCGATTTCTCTAGAATAGTTTTTCCGTGCAAAATTCCTTTAGCAGGGTTTCACAATCGAATAAACACCTTTTTATTACTCAGTTTACTAAATTTACTTTGAATTTACTTTGGATTTCAATACTTTTGTAAGAAAATTGCTTGCGCGAAAAAAATTTACACCTCTAGTCTGAACCAGAATAGAAACGTAAAGAAACGTGACATAACGTAACTATTCAACGAAAGTGGACTTACATACGTCAAAATTGACATATTGCCCAAAATATAAACGTAAGGAGACACAAGCTGTTTTGCGAGAAAAATGAATTCCAAGCTTGTCAAACATCTCGACGATTTTCAAAATTTACATGAAATTTATAAATTGTGGTTATATTATAAAAGTGAATTAAATAAAAGTAAAATAAAAAAAAAAATCGTGAAATAAACAGAGGGAGAGACGTTCACGGTTACTATAAAGTAACTTTTTTAATGATAAAGGAGATAGATGCTGGACAGTTTTTTATACACACAAGAATGGAAAAACAAACGTTTGAATTTTTATTGACTCTGTGTAAAAATTTACTGGTGAAGACTTCAATTAGAGCCCCAATATGTCCAGAAAGCAGGCTGGCATTGGCATTTGACGTTTTGTGTCTTGAAAATTAAAATGTTTATTCGTTTAGATACTTATCTCAAGGCAATACTTTCCAAAGTTTAGCTTGGAGTTGGAAATTGGGAAAGGAAACAGTCCGAACAATAATATGTGACACATGTGATGCTCTTTGGGAGGTGCTGTCACCTATTTACGTATCTGAACCCAATTCTGCCGAACTGTCCGCAATAGCTGAAGATTTTGTAACGTGTTTTGCCTGGACGTTACAAAATATTTAAATAAGAGGCAAGCTCTCCTCTGCCGGGGTAGGTTTAATGAAGAAGAAAACACGTAGTGTCCTCTTGTAGTACTTTTATTTCTTTCCTTTTGCTTACGTACTAACCTATTCCCTAACTCTTCTGGTCACCTAATTTACAATATCTATGTTCCTAGCTGATTCGGGAGTTTGGATCGGTCAGTTTTCCGCTCACCACGCGTACTGGCCTGGTCGGGACGGTAAGGCATTCCGCTCACCACGGGTACTACTCTGGTGGGGAAGTCTTTCCGCTCAACACGCGACTAATGTAGTTAGAGGATTTCTTGGCAGGAAAAAAAAGAACAAACAACGAATTTGAAAAATATTGGTATATAATACATTATAACTTTCACAGATTCCGAATTACACAATTACACTGATATGATTGGCTTTAACACATTATGAATTACACTACTAATGATTGACTTTCACAAACTATCAATTACACTGTTATGATTAACTTAAAAGTTTTACAATTCCGACTGATCTGATCTTTTCAACCCCGAGTTCTCAACTGATTCGCATTTTAATTCTTGATCTTATCTACCAGGTTGAATCCGTCGTTCCCACGATAAAAATGACAACTGAGCTTCTTTGAATCTTGTCAATTAAGCATTTCTGCATTGAGTGTATTTACTGAATCAAATGGCCGTAAGTTGAACTGTCTGGACATTTCGGCAAACTCAGGGCTGATAGTGATAACTTGAGACCCGGTCACGTTGTCGTCTTTATCGTGGGAAGAACGGTTACATGGGAATGTAACTCGCGTACCGGACTTGGTAGATGGATAACTTTTCCGCTAAACGCGCGTACTGGGTTCGGGTGACGGGGAAGTCTTTCCGCTCAACACGCGCTCTGGGCTCGGACGGGTTTCTGAAGTCTTTCCTCTCAACACGCGTACTGGACTTGGTCTGGATTCGGTCGGTCTGGGATGCTTCGGGGAGCGGTTCTGGACGATGTCCTTGGATACCACTGTTAGTGAAGCCGGGGCCCGGGGTACGGAAAGCTTGGCAGATTTGCTATTCTGCGTAAGCTGGGACAGAACTTGTAGGAATTGATCACTGCCGGCCTCTTATACCTTCGGTTCAAAAAGTATTCGTAAATTATATCACGGAAAATTTGCGGCAGTGACTGGTACTCTGCTCCGCGGAGTGAAATTTGTCTGAGTAGAATAATGTTTACATGTGCGAGGCCAGATTTAGCCTCGTTACAATTTTTGGAGGTTTTGGGATATGCCAAATTATATAGGAGCAATTGATGGCAAGCATATTGCCCTGATAAGGCCAATTAATTCTGGGTTGGAGTATATTAATTACAAAAAATAGTACAGTATCGTTCTTCTATCGGTATGTAATGCTAAAAATATATTTACTCATATTGATGTTGGTACATATGGGTCACAGAGCGATGGAGGTAAATATATACCTTGTTAAATGGTTTCACTTCGTATGTATATTAAGCTAGCTAATCCTACAGGGATTTAATTTTTCAGGCCAGCTCATTTGGCAGAAGAATATTAAGGCATAAATTGTCTATACAAGGCTCCAAAAAACTTCCGAACTCTGAAAGAATTTTGCCTCATTTTTTTTGTTGCGGATGCTGCTTTTCCGCTCCATACAAATATAATGAAACCTTTTCCAGGAGCAAACTTGTCAAGGGAAAAAAAAGCAAAATTAAAATTTTTGGAAAAACCCACGACGGTTAAACGTAATTGAAAAAGGATAAAATAATTTAAAAACACCCGACTTAAAGAATTTAAACCCAAGAATATCCGTCCAGGGCTGCCATTAAATGAACTAGTTTTCCAGTTTTATAGTAACGTGAATAATTGGGGATATTTTATATATTGCAATACTCATTTATATTTATGTTGAAATTTAAAATAGTGATGGCAGCCCCCGATGTATTCTTGGGTTTAACTTCTTTAAGTCGGGGGTTTTTAAATTATTTTGTCCTTTTTTAATTACGTTTAACCGTCGTGGGTTTTTTCAAAATTTTTAATTTTGCTTTTTTATTTCAAACTTTTTAGAGAGCATAGGTATTATGTACAATGTACATTGTACTACATATCTATATAGTTTACATAATGGTACCTAATAAAATATAAGTATTTACAACTAAACTTTGCCCAGGGCTTTGTTGTAACTCAACTCGATATCATTACGTAGAATGAAAATAATAAGTATTAAGTAAAAATGACGGTAATAAGTAAAAATGATACTATGTACAAAAATACTTACCTATCGAGTTTCTTAATATGTAGTAGGGGAGAGTGGGGTAATGTGACTCATGGGGTAATGAGATTCAAGGCTATTTTTCGTAGTTGGCGTTGAAATTTGATTTACCAAATTTTGTCGTTTATTGCTTTTAAGATCAACTCATTTTTCATTTGTCATTCGAAAGTTCAGACCTTCGTTTTGATGCTCTGGTAGAGAAGTGCAAAATATTTGTTGTAAAACTTTTTCAAGGTGCATATAAAAAAATCGTATTTCAGCCAAAATATTCATCGCATATATAAGGTAAATATATAAAAATGTTGGTTTCTTCAATATTTTTATGAATCCAAAGAAATTTTGCATTTATCTCACATACTGTTGATATACCATAAATACGCGTAAAATGGCGTCAGTGGGGCAATGTGACACACTCTTAGTGGGGTAATGTGACTCACAACAAAAATGCTTTTCTTTGGATTTCATTGTAATATTTGTGCATTTGAATTGTTTTTATGAATTTTGTCGTATGTTCTAGGCATCATGGTACGACATTATTTGAAAAAAGGGGTCTTCAATCCAGTCGACTTTGCCAAGTTGGTCAAAGCCATTAAAGAGGTGAAGATCAACAGAAAATCACAACGTGCAGCTGCCGCTAGCTATGGACTCGCTTCTAAAACTTTGAATCGCTACATTCAAAAAGTAAACGGGAAATTCCCCGATTTTGCTAAAGTTCTCGACGAGGAATTGTTAGCTTTTTTAAAATCAATCAGTTCTCTCGGTACAAAGCCGGTATTTACTGACATCCAAGAGCAGGTGTTGTTACAGTACATTCTCAAATGCTCAAAATATAATTATGGTCTAACGATTAATAACATTCGGTGGTTGGCGTTCAATTATGCTACAATATGTTGTGCCGTATATCCACATGGCTGGAATGAGCACGGAAAAGCCACCAAAGATTGGTATTACGGTTTTATGAGTAGGCACAGCAATCTTTCGCTCCGCAAGCCAGAATCAGTGAGCGCGCATCGGGCAAAAGGATTTTGTAAGGCGAATGTGGATGAATTTTTCGGCAATTTGAAAACCGTGTTAAATGAAACTCCATTCACGCAGCCGCGTATATGGAATATCGATGAAACCGGCTTCCCCACTGTTCCAACAAAAAGATTAAAAGTTATTGCAGAAAAAGGTTCGAAACAGGTTGGACAATTTTCGTCTGCTGAGCGTGGGCCAAATGTGACGATGGCCATTCGTGTAAGTGTTGCTGGACAATCTATTCCACCGTTTTTTCTATTCCCGCGAAAGAATATGAAATCAATTTATATGGACAATTCACCGCCTGGTGCAGTTGGCTTTGCCAATGAATCTGGCTGGATGAAGGCAGCCGATTTTGTCTTATTTATGCAGCATTTTATCAAGCATACATCTGCTTCAAAAGATAATCCGTTGCTTTTGTTGATGGACAACCATACATCTAACATGGTTTAGATGTTAGACTCTACAGTATAAGTTGTAAACTTTCTTGCACTGTGCAAAAAGCGTGAGAGAGCTTTGAAAAGCTTTCACACAATCACATTGTGAGACTGTGGTTGCATGCCCATCCCTGCAGCTGTAGACACACATGTAGTATTGACAAGGAATATCTACAATAAGAAGGGTCACTCTTCTGTATATTTGTGTGGGTATATTTTTGACCAAAAATAAAAAATAAAACGCGTCATAAGCGGAAGCAGGTATATTCTATCAGGCTGTCAAATGTTATTTAGAATTAGAAAGAAAGAGTTCGAACTATCTGTGACATGCTAAAATGTGGGGTGCTGTCTTCGATAGCGCTTTATTATATACAACCACCGCCTTATCCTATGCAAACTCAACTCGTGAACTTTTATTTTGTTTTTCTAATGTACGTAATTTTAAAGGCGAGCGGAACTTTAATCTGCGCGGGCTGAACTTAAAACATTGCGAGCTGAACTTTAAGCACCGCCAGCGGAACTTTAAAGTTTCGCGCGCAAAACTTCAAGTTCCGATTGCATGCACAAGGTGATTCGTAACGAATTTAACCCCAACCTGTCATCAATTTGTTATTCAGTTGTACTTGGCAGTAGTAATTGTTTTGATTGCAAAAAATTAGTTTTGGTAAATATAACGTAATTTGCTTGAAACAATTATTTTAAATTTTATTAATATATTTTAGAGTGTTTTTGTAGTGGAAATTTTAATTTTAAATGGGTAAACATTATGTACGGTGCTTAGCATGCAGCATCGAAAAGAATGAAAACCCAAGTGTGCTTTTTTCGAGTTGCCCGGTGTAGCGAACGCATAAATCGGAAAATAAAATAATCGGCCACCACTGGCTAAATACGGGATTGTTAACGTTCGCGTTTAGTAAGTAGAATTTACAGTAAAGCCTGGTTTACACGATGCCAGTTGGTGAGACAATTGTCAGAAGACAACTAGCTGGAATGAAATTATTGGCTTCGTGTAAACACTTCAGGCCAATTGCCCTGCCAACTGCCATCACAATTGCCCTGAAATTCAGTTGTCTCCAGGAGTAGACTGAGGACAATAAGCTGCGCCCAGCGAAGCACAATCACATGATGACAATTAGCCAAGACAATTGTCTCACCAACTGGCATCGTGTAAACCAGGCTTTAGGAAGAACAAATAGCTGGGGTTGAGAGTAGTCGCTAACGAAGAGTCGAAGAGTTTGGAAGTCGAATTTGAAGTTGAATAAGAATAGAAGTAAAATAAATATTAGTTTTATATAATTACACACAAGTCTTTCCTTTTTGTTTTGTGAATCCTGGAGTGACTGATACCGGGTGTTAATTGAAGCAGCCATACCATTGGAAAATAATTTATGTGGAATCGTCCCGAACAGACCCCCACACCGGGAAATTGTTTGAGGTATGTTTAATTAATTTGTTAATTAAATATAATTAGAAATAATGATTTGCAAGAAACAAAATGTGATTTTGAATATTAAACACTTCAATATTAGCAATTAGAATTACAATTTACAATTACAATGTTGTTGTGTATTTATGCCGTTAAGGTAAATGTTTCGATGGCTAATTAACAAACTTTCCGTTATCCAATCGAGCTTAAACTTTACAAACAGGTTCGATGTCGATGAAAATGCATTCCATTAAATATTTATCCCGTTATCACAGAAGGAACGGATAAAATCTTTAATATTAATGCAAAAATGACAGTATTCTGCACAGTGTAATGTACATGCACGTGCATTGTGCATAAATTAAAAAAGATCAGAAAATCAAAACATCTTTGATCTTTGATTTTTAATTAATTTTAATTCTTGAAAATATTGAATTAATTATAGTAAAAAAGTTTGTTTTTACTTTTTGATTTTTTAATTGAATAAAAAAGAGTTGTTTTTGTCAAATTCATTACTTCACATAATGCGCATTCAGGACTTTGTATAGGTAATAACTGTAATTTTAATTTTAATTTTATTTCTAGGAGAGAGCAATTGACCAATCTCAATCGGATTGATTTGGCAAACCAAAAAATTTCGCGGGACCTGCGTGTATGCCAAAACCATTTCTCAGAAGAAATGTTTGGCTACATCAAAACGCGACTCAAGTGGACAGAGGTTCCACGATTAGTAATTCCGTCGCCTGAACCAGAACAAGTAGGTAGCGTAGGTAATATTCCAGTATCGGGAAGTGTTTCTATTGTTGCGAGTACTTCTCACGAGCAAATTGTATATGGAACTCCCCATGAATTTACCAACAGTGTAGATAGGACTACCCAAACCGAACCTAACTAAATTTGTGTAAATTTGAGAGCACTGAACGCATTTTTGAAAAGTAATCCTTTTTACATTCAAAAAACTAAAAGCACACTGCCTCTCGAACTAGCACACATTGTTGAAAATTATATTCGGAATAATGATTGTTCTCGTTAGGGGTACAGATACCCCATTAAGTTTAAAAAGTTCTGTTTGAACATTTATTTTATTGCTCCCTCCGCATACGCGTTATTACTTATTGGCCAAACATATGAATTTGCCATCAAAAAGAACATTGTCCAGATTTGTGGAAAAATGGCTTTTCACTGCCGGTATTCATACAATTTTATTTCACGCGTTAAAGTTAAAAATTCTATATTTACCAGATATTGCAAGAAACTGCTTGATATGCATTGATGAGGTTTCTTTAAAAATGCATTTGCAATATGATGTATATAGAGGACAAATCTTTGGCTTAGAAGATGATGGCGAAAATAAAACCCTGCGACCCGCTAAGTATAACTTAGCTGTAATGATACGGGCCATTAGTCATTACATTACACATAGGTACAGTCATTTAGTTGGGTATTATTCTGTAAATACTACCTGTGCTGCCAAACCTTTGCGTAAGTGCATATAAAAATGCGTCGAAAATTTGTTAGACGTCGGTTTGAAACCACGTCTATCAATTTCAGACCAAGGAAGTAATTTTCTTAGTCTATCCAGACTTTTGGCGATTTCGACGGATCACGGAGGATCCCTATTTTGCGACCATGCGCAAAAAGTTTATTGTATGTATGATACACCGCACCTCCTAAAATCATTTTGGCGGAACTACATTCAATACGATATTGTATTTAACGGCTCAAAAAGAGCAAAGTGGCACGATGTCGTATTGCTTTATGACAAAGAACGAAACCAACAATTTAAGATGGCTCCAAAATTGACGCAGAAACACATTGCTCCCTCAAACTTCGAAAAAATGAGAGTAAAACTTGCTGCACAAGCTATTAGTTCAACAGTAGCCTCTGCCCTCTACACCCTCGTCAGTACTAATGACTCGGCCGCCACTTCGACTACTGTTAACACTGCTGAAGTTATTGAAAAATTCGACAAATTGTTCGATATTTTCAATTCTTCCAAGTTTAGGGAGGCTAAAGATTTTAGAAAACTCTTTTCAGCTGAACCGTATCAGCTAGAATTTCTGAACGAAATGGAGGAATTTATTGGAAATATGAAATTTTTCCATGGTGACATCGAATATGAAATTCCTCAAAGGTTGGCAACAAAGTATTAATGTCCTCCGACAATTTTTGCTAGATTTAGTGGAGGAGAATGTATCTTTTCTTTCAACACGAAACCTTTACCAGGACGTGTTGGAAAACACTTTTGGTATTTGGCGACAACGTGGGCGAAATAATAGAAATTTTACTGAATACAATTTTGCTTGTGCGTTTAGGAAATCTTTTTCAGCTAAATACATGGACGATGTAGTAGTTGGTGGTAATTGCTAACGCCAAAAAAATTCAGATTTATCTTCGGTTGATTTAAATGTCTCCCCTTTTAAAACGCAAGTTTTTCGCAATTTTTCATCATCGTTAAATTTAAAAATTAATTTTATAGACATCGACATCGGGCACAAAAACGCTTTTTATTATTTCGGCGGGTGGATTTTAAAAAAATATCGGGATCACCATAGTTGCACTTTGCAACTTATGGAAGAAAGAAACACCTCTGGATTATTTATTGAGTTTAAACAGTATCCAGCTGGTGAATTAGTTAGGCCCACAAACGAATTCATTGAAACGTTAGATGGATTAGAAACGTTCTTCTGCTATAATTTTTTATCATTATGTACATCCGAAAATATTGAACACAAAATGTTAGAATTAATAAAAAATGAATTTAGCTATGAATGCTGCGCTCGTGCACACAAAATTTTTTGTATTAGATTGTTTATTCGGGTTAGAATATTTCACTTAATGAAATCATTTAATAAATCGGTGAAAAGTTTCGACAGTAATCGACATAAAATGCTTAGCGTTATGCATTTGTAGAATATTATAATTTATCAGTAGTTATTGCATGACATTTTGATGTATGTGGTATTTAATTAATTATGCAAAATATTTTTTTTTATCGCTTGTTTTTAGTTCACTTTGCATGCACTAATAATTCATTATTCTTTCAGCCGGACGCCAAGCAACAATTTGGCCTTATCGGTTCTTTTCAGAACCATCAATTACTTCGTGACTTGTGCGGTGAAATTGTGACTTGCTGTCATTTTTGAGTTTTTTAAATATAGCGTCATATAGGCATGTCACACGAGCTTCACAGAACGTCACAAGTTAGTCCAGTACAGTAGCTACTTATCGGTAACTCCATGAATTTCTACCTCATGCAGCGTTGCCGCCAGAATCGTTTGCGTAGTAGCTTAGTTATTCTTGTTTTTAAAAACGTCAGAAAATTTAACTTCTACAGCTCTATATAGCAGCTGCCAAGGATAAATACAGGTAATTATTATAAATACTAAAGAAGGCATTACAACTAAGCAATTAACACGTAATGTTAATGAATGAATAAAAAGTTATATTAGTCGAACGTAAAAACTGCTTCTCTGCGGGGTAACTTTGTGACAGCAAAAAATTGGAAATTTCAAAATCGACACCCAGTTATGACCTCCTAACATATTTTCCTTTATTCATTTAAAGTTGAAATCGATAAAATGCCAAGAAAATATGTAAAAAAGCTTGGAGCCCGCACCTATAGGAACTACACTCCTGAGAATCTCGAAGAAGCAGCGAATACGGTGCTAGCTAAGCAGTTGTCTCTTCGAGAAGCTTCTAACATTATATAAAATCCACAAAAATACCATATGGCTCAAGACAAAAGAAGTGCGAAACGAACCCGTTACTGCTATTGCGACAAGATCACCAGGTGGTCAAACAGTATTTACAGCACAAGAAGGGGACCGTTTTATAGCTCATACGATTGCAATGTCTACATTTGGATTCCCAATGTCTACTTTCGACTTGAGATGTACAGTGAAAGCTTACTTAGATAGAATAGGAAGAATTGTTAAAAAAATTAAGAATAATTTTCCTGGCAGAGATTGGGCAGAAAGTTTGATGTATCGCAACAGGCAAATTGTGTCTCAGAGAACGCCAAAAAACATAACACATGCGAGAGCTGCTACCAATGAAGAAATCCTTGAAAAATTTGTTTTAAATGTACAACAAGAGATAAAAGACGTTCCCCCTGCAAACGTGTGGAACTATGACGATACCAATTTAGTAGATGATTCTGGAGGAAAAAAAGTAATCATAAAGCGTGGAAGCAAATATAATGAACAAATAAGAAACTTTTCCAAAGGTTGCACATACATTATGGTTTGTCGGAATGCTGCTGGAGAGGTGGCACCACTCTATGTGAATTATAAAGCCGAAAAGATGTGGTCAACATGGACTGAAAATGGTCCGAATGGAGCTCGCTATAACAGAACTAAATCGGGTTGGTTTGATTACCTTGTTTTTGAAGATTGGTTCTTAACTCTCATATTACCAATTCTAAAGAAGCAGGATGGTGTGAAAGCTCTTATTGGTGACAACCTTTCATCACACATCAGTTTGGAAGTACTTCGCCGCTGTCAAGAAAATGGCATCAAGTTCATTGCCTCCAAACACAACACATTTGCTGCAACCGCTCGATGTTGCCTTTTTTCGGCCTATGAAAGGTAAATGGTTAAAGATATTGGATGATTGGAAGAAATCTCCTTCTGGTAGCAGATGTACCAACATTCCGAAGGATGAGTTCCCTCGGCGTATTAAACAACTTATGACCGAAATGGCACCTACTATGAAACAAAACTTGCTATCCGGGTTCCGTAAGGCAGGCATAGTACCTCTCGACAAACAATAGGTAATATCAAGACTCCCTTCCAGCAACATTGTTGCAAATTTGGCCTCCTTAAACAGTTGTGTTAGCGATACTTTCCTGAATGATTTAAAAAAACGAGGAGAGGAAATATGCAAAACGCAGGAGAAGAAGAAAAGGCGAAAAATGATAAAGGTACCATCAGGAAAAAGTATTTTAGCTTCAGATGCACTGGTAATAAATAATGAAAAGAAAAAGAAAAAGAATAAAAATCAAAAAAATATAAAAATAAAGATGGCGCGAAAATTGAGGAAAAAGGCCAAATCAGAAGAAGAGACAGATAGAAGTGACATCATTTCTCTCCGGGATTTGGATGAGAGTATGGACATCCTAGATCTCAGTGATGAAATTGAATTAGATGATATTCAATAAAACTCATCAATTGCCGATGCTCGATCACCACAGCCTGGAACAAGTCGAAGCGATAAGGAGGTGCCAACTTACCAAGTGGACCAATTTGTTGTCGTGAACTTCGAGGGTACAATGTGCCCAGGAATCGTAACCTAAAAAACACCTGACAATTACAAGGTTTCGGTTATGGATAAATCTGAGAAATCCTACTGGAAGTGGCCAACACCATCTGACGAGATTTTCTACACAAAGGAAGAAATACTCTATAGTATTCAACCACCCCGACTTCTAAAGAGAGGTATTTTTCATGTTCCGGGCATTAACTAAATATATCGAGTTTTGTTGAATATCATCTAATTCAACATCAACGAGATCTAGAATGTTGTTCATACTCTTACTTACGCTTACATCTGGGTCATATATCATTATTTCATGAGACCCTATTATTGTTCATTTCATTCAAAATGTGTTTTAAATAAAATTTATTTGGTATTACTTGGTGAAATTTTCTTTTTCCTATGAATTTTTGTATTAAAAACGCACATGTCACAAAGTCACCCCGCAACGTAGGGTGAGTTTGTGACAAGGTTTTTATTGTTTTTTTGGGTAATGGCTAAATGAAAATTTTTTAAAGCCTGTTAATTTATTACTAAATAGTACTAGAATGGTTATCAGTTTGATTTTTCTGTTAAACGTTATGTTTTGTTGCTAGACTCACACATAATAACGAAAAGTTATCACAAACTCACCCTGTTTTACGGTATACTAAATGTTGATTTCAATTTTTTTTTATAAACAAATAATTTATATATTTTCAACGAACATTATTGCGGCTTAATCAAAAAACGTAACTGCACAAACATATATACCAATATTATGTACAAAATAATTATTTCCGCAGTGATTTTCACTAAAAAAAATTATTTTGAAATAAAAATTGAAACAAGAAATATTTAGTTAAAAAATTCAAAACTTTTCAAAATAATATCAAAACTCCCATTTTTCTTATCTCCCTTCAATAAATACTATTCAGTTGTCATCTATTTTTCAAAAGCTTTCTGCACACAAGCGCAACTCGGAACGTGTACAGAGTTACAGACATTAGTGACCCTTCTTATTGTAGATATTCTTTGGTATTGATACCATGGTATCGATACTATCTGATTTCAATACTGCCTAGTATGAGTACCTCTGACATATATGCGTTCGTGGTATGATTTAACGTAAACGCATTTCTGAAATTTGAAAACTGTGAAAATATTTCCATGTTGTGCCACTTAATTAAGTTAAATTTAATTGTGAGTTAAATAAAATATAGTGATTTAAGAACTTAGCAATTATAATTAAATGACAATGTTCTTACAGGAAAATGTGTTTTGAAATCTTTTAGTGAAATTGTTTGTTATATTATTATGGTCCTCGTTTCTCGCACGGAAAGATTACTGCCGTTATTAACACCAATTCCAATAAAACATGATTATATTTTCTTATACTTCAATTATTTTTAAATCACATGTTTTAAATAAAATTTGCCGTTTCCATCAGAGGCGTAACTAGGAACTAAGAGGCCCCGGGGCAAGAACACCAAAGGGGCCCCCTGGGTAAATAATAAAAAAAAAAATTCTAGAGTCTTCCTCCTCATGCTTTGCAAATTTGTTCCTAATGAAAAAGTTTTAGATATTTGATTAGGTATAGAATTTTGAAGAAATCAGAAGCAAGTTTTTTAATTAATGAAGTCATGGAAATTATAAGGATAATGAAAGAAACAGACATCTAATAGTTATTTTATGTAACCCTTTTAATTTCATAAAGTTTTAGAAACGACAGCTAACAAAAATAAACTATAAAACATAAACAAAAGTATAAAAGTTCTGAGATTGCAAAAACGTAATAAACTACTAGTACTAGAATAATTTTTTCCTAGATTTTGCCTGTGCAAAAACATCAATTAACTTAGAAAAATCAATTTGCTTAGCTCGTTCATTTTCAATTGCTAGCAGTGCCAAACCTGCTAGTCGATCCTGACTCATTGTTGATCGTATGTAATTTTTTATTATCTTCAATTTAGAAAAAGAACGCTCTGCTTTTGTTACTGTAACTGGAATAGTCAGATACATTAAACAGGCTGTACCTACGTCAGGGTAAGTAGACATTAATGAGCTATGCTTTACGAATAGCAAGTCCGCCAAATCTTTCACAGAAGACATCTTGCTTATTTGATTTTTGAATGATGATCTAATTGAGAGAATTTGGCCAGTAAACATTGGCGAAATATCATCTGAAAAAGTCTCAGCAAACTTCTTGGCTTCATTTTTTAGGTCGCTATCAGACGCATCAGCAAGGAAAGAGGGTTGTATTACTCTGTAGGTGTCCACAACTGTCTTCATGCCTGTAAACCTTCGTTTTAACTGTGAAATGATAATGTCAATCATTGGGTAAAATACCATCACTCTAAACCTTTCTTTATTATCCTCCAATCTCTCGTCCTCGCATAGCTCATCATAGTGCTTCTTTACTTTCCTGATTCTGCTATTAGGAAATTGGCTCACGACTCCCCACTTTGCACTGATGGCAGCAGCTTCTTCCATTATTTCTTCGAAAGATTCTCTTAGATTAGTAACTTCCATGAGGGGATTATCCAATGTTTCATAAGCAGTGGCAATGTCTAATGTCTCTGATTGTAAAGTTTTGGATGCAATGTTAACTTTCTGTAATATTTTACATTGTATCACCAGCAAGGCCACAAAGACGAATGATTCGACTTTTTTTTAAGTCCTGCTGCCTCATTACGCTCACTTTGCTTTTTGCTTGTTAAGACTATTTTTGATAAAGCCTTAAGGATGTCAGTGAACCTTTCTTTCAATGCGTATATAGCATCGTACCTTCCAGACCAACGAGTTGGATTCAGCGTTTTTAGTGTGACGTTGGAGTTATTTTCACAGCATGCTCTTAGCTCTTGCCATCGTAGTATACTATGCCCAAAAAAATTGTATAAACTTTGCACTTTATTAAAAAATTGTTTTATTTCAGGATTTCCTTCTACGGCGTCTTTTAAAACTAAATTCAAATTATGACTAGCACAGTGTACGAAATGAGCATGGGGTGCCAATGCTTGGATTCTTTTCTGCACGCCCGAATAAATCCCGCTCATCACTGAGGCCCCGTCATATCCCTGACCTCTGCATTTAGTAATATCTAGTCCTTTCTTTTTGATGGATTGAACGATATGTTCCGCGAGACCAAACGCAGATTGATCCTTTACTTCTGTAAATAAAGTAAATGTTTCACAGATTTTTATTTCAATTGGGTTTCCGGCATCATCCTTCTCTATTTTGATGAATCTGAACACCTCGCTTAGTTGGTAAATTTTACTGATGTCTTGTGTTGTGTCCATTATAATGGCAAAGAATGGAGCATTTTGAAGATCTTCTGTAATTTTCTCAAGTACCTCATTGGCCATTAAAGATATGATTTCATTTTGAATTAAAGGGCTGAGGTATTTTACGGTACCCTGTGGTTTCTGTAACAACTCGTGGAGTACTGGGTCATAATTTGATAGTAAATTTATTACGGAAATAAAATTGCCCTTTGTAGAGCTCTTTCCTCTAAAGGGAAGATTACACATAGCTAGAGTTAAGGACACATCAATTACCCTTTGTAAAACCTTACGCCAGAAATTGCGTTCGTTTTTAATGTTTCTTTCTACGACTTCATCGACTACTTTGTTATGTTTCCATTGCTCGTATATCACACATGAATTTGCATGGGATTGTGAATTTTCGTGCGTTTGTATCCGTTCTGATAAATGTTTCCAATCTCGCATGCCAATGCTGCGAAATGCGTTTTGAGATCCTTTCTCTGGAAACAACCAACAAGGTAGACAGTAAACACAGTCAAGTCTCTCAGAATAAGACAACCAGCTTCTATTTAACTTGATTCCTGATTTCGTTATGAAACTGTAATAACTGTTAGAAAAACACCTTCCTTGGTCTTGTCCTTTTGGAAAGGGGCCGTTAGGTTGATGAGGTCCAGCCGAAATAAGTTTTCGTTTCATGTCGGAGTCCGTAATAACCATGGGGAATTCAAATTCTACTTCCTCATCTGCTACTATGGAAGAATGGCATTCAGTTGTTGCAGCATGTAATACCTTTAATTGTAATTCAATGGATTATGACAAGTAAATCCAAATACAATATACTTGAATAGTAGAAATTCTTACGCACTTTGTCGGTGGAATATAAGGTGTTTGAATTGGTCTGTAAATTTTCGTCGTTATTTTCAACGATTTCCTCATTCATTTCGTCATCGATTGCAGTGACTATAATATTTCACACGTCTTTTAACAAGTATCCTACTATGACTCTAATTAACGGTTCTCACCTGCGCCTGTTGTTTCTTCTGTATTGTTTACTGTTTCTGCAGATTCGGTGGATTGGCGAATTAGCCACGAAGACATACATAAAGATCCTTTCTTTGCTTCGTCATCTTTCCACCTTTTTTCCTGTCTCTTTGCACTGCCACTTTTATAAACTCTTTTCATAGTAACCAAATTTTCATAAAAACACTGAATAACAAACGCCAAACGTGGGTTATGTGCAACTACTTTTCCCGAAATGGCATCAGACAAAGAATTAAAGGTATACCTTAGACTTCGCATCCGCGCCATCTTGCACACGAAACCATCAGAATGTCCAAGGGTGAACGCGATGACGCGTAAATTGTCAAAAGAGTTTCAAACAAATGGTGAACGTAGTGACGTCACAGAACCTTCAAAATATTTTAAGTTTTCTTATGTTCCTTGTATCATTGTTGTCAGGAAACTGTCAAGTTGTCTGATTAAATTGACATTAAAAGTTCAAATTCGAATGAAATATTTCGACTTCATTTTTTACCTCCAGTTTTGGGGGCCCTGGGGTCTTGGGGGCCCTGGGGCACTGCCCCGGTTGCCCCAGCCTAGTTACGCCTCTGGTTTCCATTGCAGACATTGTTTTCCAATTTTTCCGCACCTTAGCCTCAGCGTTTTCTATTTTTAATTTGAATTCCGCAGATAAGTCGTAAAAAAAGGATTAAAATGACAAGGTCTCGTCAAACGAATGGAATTTATATTGGTATTTTTCTTTCCGCTATGGCAAAATGGCAGCACTGTCAAAAATTGTCTGAACTAGGTTTGAACATAAAGATACTAGGAAAAATTTGCGAATTTCAATACTATGAACCTACCGGGCATACTAGGAATTTTCGCTGGTATATAGCTAGTATATGTGACACACATGTAGTATACTACTAGTATTCAAAATTCATGGTATCCATACTACATGTGTGTCCCTAGTATTAAGGAAAAATTGAGCCATATGGCAAAATGACTTCAAATTTACAGTGTACCTGAAAGCAAAGCGCAAAGAAATATAGTCCTACTCGCAAGACGACCGACGGCCGAATGAAGCGCTCTCGGATTGCGCCATGATCGTGTACCAAAGAATATCTAATAATAGTTATAGATATTCTTTGTCGTGTACATATTCACAGCTCTAAAAGGTGGAGTGCCCGCGGGCATAGGACTCCCCATCCCTGTTTTAGACAAATTTATGTCAGATTATTTCCATAATTTAATTATACTTTTATTACTTGTTTTAAATTTATAATTGGGTTTTTCTGATAAAATACTTTATTTATTTCTCGCTTTATAAACATTTACTCTTCGATCACGTTTTAATTGCGTTCTACACGGCGGCTGTCAAAATCAGACTTGTTCTCCCCTTATACCCCTGACACACGAGAGCTCTGAAGTGAGTTCGTGACGTCACGTGAAGTGAGTTCCGCTGCCGTGTGCGGACCCCACTAAATTCGGTGTTTAAAAATCTGTTGACATTTGGCGAAAAGTAAACATAAAATGGATTCGCAATAGCGATCAAATGAGTTTCTTGCAACGAGCTTGAGATTACAAGTTGAAATGTTGATGTGTTTTCTCAAATTAAATTTGCTGTAAAGTAACGATAACACGAAAATTCTAGGAAAACAACAAAATAACATTTCACAGCTGATTACTTTTTAGTACAAAGATTTTCTACCATGTGGAACTTACGGCGCTGGTAGTAGTGTGCCGAGTTGAAGTGAGTTCCCGGGGGTGGGTTTCGATTTCGAGTTCTTATGGGAAATTAACATGGGCTACGTCACTATGACGTCACGAACTCACTTCAGTGCTCTCGTGTGCCCAGGGTATTAGAGTATGAAAATATGGAGGCGCTATAAACATGTAAATCGTACTACGGGTAGTGAAGCCTATTGCTTTCTCGCTCTAGTATAAATTTAACGCCTCATGTGTCATTTTGAGTGTGAAACCTAAACTGTCAAATACAAATTTTCAAAAATATTTATGAAATACGAGCGAAATATAAGAGAATTTATTGCCAAATAGAAGTAAAAAAGCATAAAATATTTAAATTTTCATTAATTGATTATGTGGTAAATAATATTTTAGTAATAAAGTGCGCTGTTTTGTGTGCGCTTCAATTGTTGCTGCTCTTGTACATTTTTAATTTCTTCGAACGCGTTATTTCTCATTTCTGACAAGTCGGTTCCCTGATTATCCTCAAATTTTTCAGTCAAATATTCGGTTAATTCGTCTAATATCTCACCTCTCTGCTCCACTCCAAATAATAGTTGGCTCGGAGAATATTTAGTCGTACTATGCCATGAATTGTTGACAGCATACTCTACTTGAATTAATTTACGGGTCCAGTCGGCGTGTTCTATTGGTTCACTTAATTTACCTAACATTGCTTTCAGTATTCGGTTAACTCTTTCTACCTGTCCATTCGCCTGGGCTGAGCTGGTAGCAACTTTAATATGTTGCATATTGTGTTGGGTTACAAATTCGGCAAAGTCTAATGACGTGAAACATGTTCCTCGGTCTGTGATTATTCTGCGGGGTCTACTGTAAAAGGCAAAGTATCTTTCCAATGACGCTTTTACTTCTCTTGTGCTGGTCGAATTTACGGCGAATAACTTAATGTATTTAGTGAAAGCATCTATTAGTAATATGTGTTTTCTTTTACTAATTAATGCTGGCAGTGCAGTGGTCCAAAACTCCAAAATGATCAACGTGGAGGGTGTCGAATGGTATAGGTAGTTTTGGAATGCAGTATAAGTTTTGTTCTGCTTTCCTAACTGCTGGAGAGTACATGAGGAAATGCCTCATCTTTTAATGAACGATTGTATTTTCGAGCGCATATGAGGGAACCAGTAGCATTTGCGAAGCTTTTCGTAGCATTTCCTTACTCCTGAGTGAGCTAATTGTTCATAGGTTATTCGTAATATATTCTCCTCAATATCTTCGGGAATATAGAGTGTTCGCTGACCGTTTTCCAAGACACGACACACAAGGCCTTTATTCAACTCAAATCCTTCTTCTTCCCCAGCTTCTAGTTTTTCTCTTATAGCCAAAATCTTTGGATCTCGACTCTGAGAAATTCTTATACGGACGTCCATATCATCTACTTCACCAACTATCGATCGGTAAACTGGATCTGCATCATCAACTTCCATTTCCTTATTTGGTATAATTTTGAGATAACATCGGCTGAGGGCATCAACGTGGGATATCGTGGCTCCTGGTTGATGTCTGGTAGTATAATTGAATTTCAAACTTCAGGGCCCAGCGAGCTATTCGGCGGTTTATGGTTTTTCTTTCTAGGGTCAATTTCAAGGCGTTACAGTCGGTTACGATGGTGAAAGGTATTCCTTCCAAATACACGCGGAGTCGTTCTAATGCATAAAATATAGCCAACGTTTCTAGCTCAAAGCTATGATATCTCGTTTCTTCCTTCGAGGTGGAACGTGAAAAATAAGCAATAGGATGAAATTTTTGTTCGCTTTGTCATTACATCAGGACAGCTCCAAACCCCGGGGCACTAGCGTCGCAATGAAGTTCTGTTTCTTTTAGTGGATCGTAAATGGATAATACCGGCGGATGTGTCAATAAGTTTCTTAACGTCTTAAATGCTTGGAGACAGTTCTGATCGAATTTAAATTCTACATCCTTCTTTAACAAATTTTGTAGGGGTCTAGCAATCCTGGAAAACGAAGGGACAAAACGGCGGAAATAGGAGAAAAGCCCTAAGCATGAATGTACTTCTTTGGCGTTCTGCGGTATTGGGTATTCAGATATTGCACTGATATGGGCGACGGTTGGTTTTATTCCCTGATGGGTAACGAGGAATCCCAAGTATTCAACTTGGGCTTGGCAAAACTTACATTTCTTTAAATTTAACACCAAGCCCCTTTCAGAGATTCGTTTCAGAACTTCGGATAACAATGCCTTATGTTTTTCCATGTTAGCTGTAGCTAACAGGATGTCGTCCATGTAGATTATGATTAATCTTTGTTCCAGTAAGTCTTTAAACACGTAGTTAATAAATCTCTGGAAGACGGCTGGTGCGTTCTTTAACCCGAACGGCATTCGCTTGTACTCATATTGCCCATGCGGTGTTACAAAAGAGGTATACTTCTGGGACTCCTTCGACATTTGGATTTGATGAAATCCATTTCTTAGGTCGAGTGACGTGAAATACTTTTTGTCACCTAAATACTCTAGACAGTCCTCAATTAATGGCAACGGGTAATTATCTCGGATAGTAACCTTGTTCAGTTCCCTGTAATCGACGCACATTCGGGTTTCTCCGTTTCTCTTTTTGACTAACACTATAGGGGAGGAATACGGAGAATTACTGTATTCAATAATACCATCTTTCGGTATAGGCAAGGCGTCGGGGTCTCTGATGGATAGGAATTTTAGATGTGAGATGTATTTCCATCTCATACTTCAACGGGTTGATACTAATAGACTTTGTGTACTTCTTTTCGATGATGTTTTCGATTTCTTTCCGGTCTTCGTCAGACAATTGGGGGTTAATTTCGAGATTGTTTTCTTCGGGCACCATATTGACATGTATTTGAGATACGTGGGAATCGGATTCAATTTTATTAACATTTTCCGTCGGTGCTATTATTTTTTTGGGTTTCTGAAATAGATCAAATTGCTTAAGCCTAGACTCACAGCCAAGTGCACAAGAAGATTTTTTCGAACTTAATTCTTTATTGTACTTTAACAATTCTTTCCTGGAGTATTTGATTATATTCTGATACAACTTAATGTTGTAATGGGTTGCTTTTGGGGTGAATTGTTTCAGAGCTCGCTGCGAAAGCGAGTTAATGTTTGGGACTTCTCGCTGCGGAAAGCGAGTTTGTTTTGGGGGATCTCGCTGCGAAAGCGAGTTAGGAGAGATTCAGGGAGCAGAAGTTAAACGCTCAAGTCCTGGTTATAATCTCTGATTTATTCAAAATATGTTTTCCTATTTATACTATTGATTTCTATCCCTACTCTTTCTTATCGCCCTAATTTCTCCTCCAAATTCTTACCCTAGCTAAATTGCCTAATTATATCGAACGCATTGACCCAGTGCTTATGTTTTCCGCATTTGGTTGGCGTCATATTGCACGGCTTGCACTTGTGCCGTATTCTCACATGACGCAACCTTGCCCTGTACTCCAGGCGTGCGGTCAAGTGCATGCTTGCACTTTTCGGGGAAGTGTGACCTAATGAGTGGTCTTGTTTTATTTACGATCGGTGGCTCAGCATGTGCCAGCGATCGTAAATTTGTTTTGGGTCACTTTGCCCATTCAGTGAATTTGTCATGTATTTTGTGATTTGCTAAACCACTTGAACTTTGTAATTAATTTGAGTTTGGGTTGACATATTTTGGGTTTGCATTATCACTTATGGTCACAACATGTGTTCTTTATTTAGATTCTATCACACCTCCCCCCTTGGGAAAAAAAATTTTTTTTTCTGCGGGAATGCGTCCGTTACAAAAAAAAATTTTTTCTTTTCTGTTGACAAATTATTTTCTTACCTATTGTTTTCTATTATTAGGTTATTTCTGATTTTTTTTTTTTTTTTTTTTTGTTTTTTATATAATGCAATTCAATTCCTACTAACCTGCATTTTCCTATTTATAAACACATTTTTCTTTTCTTTTTTTTTCTTTTTATTATATATATATACCACTATTCTATTTAACATGTTATTCTCCTATCCTGCTTATGTTCTGTTTTTATTTATATGTTTTTATTCTCATTATTTAATATATCTAGCAATTTACTTATTTAGGTACTAACTATTTTTAGCCTATTCTTGTGCACAATTATTTTATTCCTATCTGTATCTACTAACGTACAATTACTGTTGTCTATTGCTACTACCTCAAATGGACCATTGAATACTGGGTCTAATTTCCTTCGGTTTTTAATGTCAATTAACACTTTGTCACCTATTTTCACTTTTAACGGTCTGCTCGCGGTTAGGCTATTCTGTCTTTGTTTAACTTTTTGGTTTTCTAAATACTGCTTAGCTTTTGCTAACGATTTCTGGAGTCTGAACTTTACTTCTTTGCTGTATTCGTCGTGATTGTATATCGGCTCGGGGGTTTCCACCATTACCTCTGCTGGCAGGGCTGCTTTTTTGGCAAACACTAGTTCAAATGGGGTATACCCATGCACCGTATTTGGCGTCGTGTTGTAACAGAAAGTGTAGTATGGTAGCCAGCTGTCCCAGTCATCTCTATTTTCGTTCACAAAACATCTTAGGTACTCGTTTAGGCACTTGTGGTTTCTTTCCAGAGCTCCTATAGTCTCTGGGTGTGCCGCAGTCGCAAATATTTGTCCGATTTTAAGAATGTTGCATATTTCTTCCAATATGCGGTTCTTATATTCCGTCCCCAGATCCGTTTTTATCTTGCTCATGGGTCCGTATGTTAATATGAACCCCTGCACGATAGCCTTCGCTATGGTGTTGGCTTCTTTATCCTGAGTCGGGATTACGATCACATATTTACTGAGATCGCATTGCATTGTGACTGCATACCTGTTGTTGTTTATTGTTTTTGTGAACGGGCCTACCGTATCTATCGACACTACATCGAACACTTTTGCCGGTGTTGTTGTTACCTCCAGTTGCTCCCGATTGCCTTTTTGGTGCTTGCTTTTGGCACAAAGGTCGCAGTTTCTCACGAACTTAGCAATTGTTTTCTTCATCTTTTTCCACTTAACGACTTCTTTCAATCTGTTATACATTCTGGTGGATCCTACATGTCCTCCAGTGGGCGTATTATGATATTCACGCAGGATTCCTTGTATTTCGTCTTGGCTCCGGATAATTCTTTGCGGTCTGTATATACTTATTTGCATTATTTTCAACTTTGCATTGCCTAGGACTTTGAATGCGGTTTTACTAATATATTTAAAAATTTCACTCCCTGCAGAGAGTTTCAGTTCTTTAATCAGAACTCTTTTACCAAAATCATCCAATCTTTCGAATGCCTGCTCTAGCGCGGGTTCTACTTGTTGGGTATCTATACTTTCTATGCACCGCTTAAATATCTCTTTCTTCCGTTCTTGGATACTTATTTCCAAGTTGTTTTTCCGCCTGCTCTCCTTTATCCTGAATTCCAGTTCGGGTAACGAATTTACCTCTGTTGGGGATAACACCTCCGCTACTTGCAGTTGATCAGGCTGCTTTTCTTCTGAGTTGCTTTCCTCGTTACTGGTTTGTGTTCTCTTAGCCATTGAACGTGTTTGAATCCTGCGGATTGTTAACTCTTTTAGTTTGTTGTTTCTTGCGGCTTGTCTACTGTGAAAGCCTTTGCAGTCACGTCCGAGAGGGTGTTCATGTTTCCTGCTTTCAATATCAACGCTGTATTCGGATTTGCCACGTTACTTGTAAAAGCCTGAATTGAGAATTTTTCGGCTAGCTTCTCGGCCGCTTCTCCAGTTACTACCTCTTCCGCAATGAACGCCCTTGTCAATTGTCTGGACAGCATCTCTATTTGGTTCGAAAAATCCTCGAGCTTCTTGTGTCCTTGGTTGCATGTCCTCAACTGGGCCATTATTGCCTCGGAGGATAATCTAGTTGAGAACTTCTGTTTCAATTTCTCCTTAATTTTCGCAACAGTGTCCAAATCCTCCGTAATGACAAGCTTCGCTTTTCCAGTTATCCTGGTCTTTATAAATTTGACCATCGTTGCCCGTTGTTCTGTTGGAGTCAATTCGTTCAACAGCTCCATTGATTCAATGAACGAATCTGTTTCTTCCTGTTGCCCGTCAAATGGTCGCAACAGCGCCGTCCCAGTTTTGATATCGAACGCCATCTTATTCTTCCTTTGCTCTTCTATCGCTTCCAATACTTTCTTTGCCGCTTGGTTAATCCTGTCATAGACAGCTTTTATCTCCGCTGTTATCTCCACAGTCGTGATCCCTACTTTTCCGATGAAGTCCTTTGCTGCGTTCACCAATTCCGTAATTCTCTCTTCTTTTTTGTCAAGCGTTTTCTCCGTGTATTGTCTATTTTTGCTTTTATTGAGATTACTCAATATATTCTCCGCCTCTGTACAAATGTCGTGCAGTGTGTCCATCTGTTTCTAGACCACGTTTATTTGCGCCGGCGTATTTAGATACCTTTTTCTTAGACCCCGACGGTGACTTCTGTATGCCAAGAACACAAATTCTGCCAATTTTAACACTGCAATTACCGCTAATAAGACTAAAATTCGATTATTTTCGATGCTAACCGTATTGTCAACAACCACATTGTTTATTATTTCCCCCGTATTCTCACTTTGAACTGATTTATTGTTCCCCATAGTTTATCAATTTTCTTTTTCTTTTTAAAACAACAACCCAACGAAGGAAATTAGACTTTGCTTACATTAAAGACTCACAAATAAATTTTACTCATTTATTTAATCATTTATATTTAATTTACTCTACCCCTACTCTCTGCTAATTTCATCTTACTTAGTTCAGCTAACTTATTATATTTGGTTTTTTCCTCCTTTGATCCCACAACCTTGGCCAGATCCTTGAATCCTTTGATCTCCAGCCGGAGACGGTTCCTGCGTCCTCCACGTCTATGCTTGGGCTTGGTGTCCCTCTTCTTCGGTGCCTGCTTGCGCCTCAACTCCTCGATCGTTAATCTCTTTGGGCCCAACTCGTAATCGGTGGGTGCTGCCTCCTTCTTTGGTACTGCTGGAATTGCTGGGATTGCTGGTAACCTCCCTCTGGGGTATAGCGCCAATCCTTCAATCCTGCTTTCTGGCTGCTTCAGCTTTCGGAGTCCTTCTTCCGCCAAGTTCACCAACCGCTGGAATCGCTCGTGGAAATTAAATTCGTCGACTTCCGTACGTTTTCCCTTGATTGCTCCAGTCCGGATGTTCACGGTCGCCATGTAATGGGTTGCTTTTGGGGTGAATTGTTTCAGAGCTCGCTGCGAAAGCGAGTTAATGTTTGGGACTTCTCGCTGCGGAAAGCGAGTTTGTTTTGGGGGATCTCGCTGCGAAAGCGAGTTAGGAGAGATTCAGGGAGCAGAAGTTAAACGCTCAAGTCCTGGTTATAATCTCTGATTTATTCAAAATATGTTTTCCTATTTATACTATTGATTTCTATCCCTACTCTTTCTTATCGCCCTAATTTCTCCTCCAAATTCTTACCCTAGCTAAATTGCCTAATTATATCGAACGCATTGACCCAGTGCTTATGTTTTCCGCATTTGGTTGGCGTCATATTGCACGGCTTGCACTTGTGCCGTATTCTCACATGACGCAACCTTGCCCTGTACTCCAGGCGTGCGGTCAAGTGCATGCTTGCACTTTTCGGGGAAGTGTGACCTAATGAGTGGTCTTGTTTTATTTACGATCGGTGGCTCAGCATGTGCCAGCGATCGTAAATTTGTTTTGGGTCACTTTGCCCATTCAGTGAATTTGTCATGTATTTTGTGATTTGCTAAACCACTTGAACTTTGTAATTAATTTGAGTTTGGGTTGACATATTTTGGGTTTGCATTATCACTTATGGTCACAACATGTGTTCTTTATTTAGATTCTATCACAATGTCAAAAGCTTTCAAAAAGTCGCGCCCTAATATTGGCGACACTGACATACTGCTGTCAGGTAGAATAATTAGTTTAAGTCGTCGGGTACGTTGTTTAAATCTAATGCTGCAATTAACCTCTCCATGTGTTCTTAACGGTGATCCTCCTATACCTCGGTATTTCGTTTGTTTCGTCGTTGTATTTATTCAGTAAGGTAGCTTTGACTTTCTAACAAAACTAATCGGACTGCCGGTATCGAGAAGAGATATAAATTTTGAAAATTTTGTGCACTGACTTGAGTTGACGTTAAAGGCAACACTTACCAGACTGATTGCTGCAATGGCTTCTTGCATAAATCGCAATTCCGGATCCTCACCGCTGTTAGTAGCATCAGTGTCTTCATTATTATGAGGTTGCTGAGCTGCGTTGACTTCAGTTAATAGTCGTTGTCGATATTTGGGGTTTCGGCATCCCTGGCGAGGATGTCCTGGTTGCCAGCATCTAAAACACACGTCCCTGGGTCTGCTCTCGTAGGGGCACTGTGGTCTAATGTGTCCCGTGTTCGAACAATTGTAACATCTGGGGCTGTTTTCTTCAGTCGGCGGTCTGTTTTCCTCCATCGGTGATCTGCGGTGTCCTGTGTTGGTTGGTCGGGTCGTCCTTCTGGCTTCCGTAGAACTTCGGTAGCTTTGCGTCGGTTTATTAATTATATCGGAATATCTGGCGACCAATTCCTTTAATTCAGAAATGCTTCGTGTTCCTCTTAAGATGACGGTCGCAGTACTAGACAAATTCACATTTATAATAATTATGTCCACCACTTGAGTTTCTGTTAGCCGGTCCCTTCCCATCCTGTCTCGTAGTCTTTGCATCTCTAGAATAAAATGCAACGCCGTCGTTCCCCTCGAACGGTTCCACATTTTTTTACGCATTACCACTTCGATGTCTGCCGGGGTAGTATTTCTCTCGAACTCCTCTATCAAACTTCATCTCGTTGCATCTCGTCGGCTCGTATCAAATTCATCATATCTTCGAAATCGCTGAGAAAAGTGCGTACTCCGTAGATGATGTCATCTCCGCTGAACTTCACTAGGGAGCCCTCAATGTCTCGGAACTCGATTCTGCAATGGTTGTTGGGTAGTGCTACTGCTACCCGAGGGGATGCTTCGGCAGGTTCCGTTGTTTGTTTCGGTTTTCAGGTCGCACCTTTTTGTGCTGCCTCGTTGGACTCGATCAAGCATCTAGTGCCCAAGTCAGACGCGATCTCTTGTTCCTCCAGCTCGCGCACTCTCTTCCGCAGGAGGAGGAGTTCCTCCTTTTTCTTGATCAGCTTCATCTCCTTCTTTGTTTTATCCAACGCTAAATCGACATCCGTGTCGGTATCGGATTCGTCCGGCTTCTGCGTCACTAGCATTGTCCTGCTCAAATTTCTCGCGAATTTCCGGCAACAGTTCGTTGTATAATTCGGTTAGTTCGGACAACCGCATCCGAGCACTGCACTCGATGCCGTTTTCAACCAAGATCTTAAGGATCTTATCTTTGGTTATCCTCGGCATCTTTTCACTATCGTCTCTAATTAGCCGTCGAACTGAATAGTTTATACCTAGAGTCGCACTTAGGATTCGTCGGGCGGCGGTTTAATCAATTTCTGCGGCGGACGATTAATTTTTCTCACGGCAGATTTTTCTCACGCGGTATGTCGCGGCGGCGGTTTTAGTTTTCGGCGGATTTCTCGACGGTTTTATAAATTCCCGGGATTAGATCGCACACACGGTTCAACCCCACACCTGAGTTGTAAAATACGGGTTTTTCTGATGAAATACTTTATTTATTTCTCGCTTTATAAACATTTACTCTTCGATCACGTTTTAATTGCGTTCTACACGGCGGCAGTCAAAATCAGACTTGTTCTCCCTCCTCAAATCGTGTTCTTCTTTATCGCGGTCATTCCTTCGAGACTCGAGACTCGTTCCTCAGTACTGCCTTGTTTATTAGTACTGCCTCATTATTAGTATAAAATTGAGATTTTACATAATATTATTTTAAAACAATATTATTATTAAAAAAAAAGTGTCTTTCTAATTTACTTCGCATATGGACAAGCACGCATTTGTATTTTTATATTAATTTTAATTCTAAAACAGTACTAAATTTTAATGGCAACGTTCATCTAATTGACACATGTGTCAAATTGTGAAATTGAAAACAATGGAATAAATAAGAGATTTCCCGATTAATATAGTGCTGTGAAATGTATAAAAGTGATAAATTTGTTTAAGTGAACTTGTGGTGGGTTTTTTCGGTTTTCGCAAATAAATTTTGTGGATATAAATACGGCAAAAGGCCGAAAAATTACATGAAATGTTTACATCGTAAAATGTAATTTTTTCCAGAAGTATATACGCCAACCAACTTTTTTTTGCACATTCTTGCTTTTTTAATTAAAATACATGTCTCCACAATATTTCATTGAAATCCGCCACAAGTCGCGAAAGTCAATCTGTTCGTGGATTAGTGTCCACTCTCTCACATTTTTGTTTTTAATATTTTTTCCATATATACTCAAAAAAGAGTTTTACTTGTTATTGAATAGATATTCTTTGGCATAGGTCTGCCCATCACTGGTGTAGATCTGCATACTGAATTATACTAAGTATTCGTAGTATCACTACAACCACGTGATTGACTTCGTCTGGAGTGCAGCTGATGAATGTTGGAGCACTTGATCCGCACCTTGATCGTCTATTGCAGAGCACCTGATCCGCACCGTGATCACTATGACACTGCTTGTTATTAAAATCCTGTGTTGCCTCGCAGGATTGCACTGTGATTTTTGTCAATAGAATAAAACACCGGGTTGCACGAAACTCAATATGTTTTATTTTTAATTTCACTAGTTAACAAACAAGTCCAGTTCAACTAAACTCAATTCACCTCAACGTCCACCGCCAGACTAAGGGCCAAATCACAATTAAGCGGTAAACATAATGCGACGCGACGTTCGGCTTGGCCGACTTTTGAAACTTCCGACTTCGAGAACTTTCTGAAATTGTGCCTAACACAATACAACTTTTCGAACTTTTGCCAGTCTCATTGTTTGTTACTCATTGACAGTTTTTCTTTCAATATGAATGTGAAAAAAATTATTAAAGTGCTCCACTTAACTTTTTATAGTTACAAAGCGGCTAAATTTGCTGTAAATGCCAAAAACGAAGATGGTGGGTGAGGCATCTAAATTTACCCAGGGACGTTGATGGGTTTTATGTAACGTCCTACGAAAAAATTAAAAGGAATGATCCGGAACACTTTTTCAAAGTAACTAGGATGAAAGCCGAAACGTTTGATTATTTGCTCAGCTTGATAGAAAAAAAGCCGCTTCCTTTTTATCGAATTTCCGGTATTCACGGCTTTTGATATTGAAAATATCTTTTTCCTTGATTAGAGATATTAAATTTTCTTCAAATGACATTTTCAAACTTTTATTCTTTTATTATTTCAACAAGGGCCAAACAAACGTAAACTCTTCAGCTGACTGTCAAACAAAAAATAAGTATCAAAAGTCGAAAAAGTTCGGCGCCAGTAGAAAGTAGACCAACTCAGAACTTGGTCGACTTGGCCGACTCAGCCGACTTAGCCTTTATGTTAGGCACAACTGTAGCACGTATGTTTTACTCGAACTGTCAACAGTCGGCCAAGCCGAACATCGTATTGTGTTTACCGCTTTATGCGTTGATACGTTAATGCGTTCGTGCCTACTTCGGACACTCTTCGGGCGGAAAAAACCATACATTTTACAGGAAAGAAAACCCGAACGCAGTCAAGTCGAAGGACAGCAGAGAGAAATGAGAAAGAAATTGCTGTACGTCAAGAGCATCCAGTCCAGAGGGAACTTTTTCTTCGTTCTCAACGAATGTGCTGCTGAAGGGGAAATGTTTTTTCGTTAGGAACTCCAATTCAATTAGAATTTTGTTTTGATTGAAAAATAATGAAAAATGTTTCAGTATTTAGTTTTATTGCAAATTTTTTCTTAAAATACTATTTTCATTTACTTATTACTTTTTTTTATTAAATAATTTCAACTTTTCATGGGCAAAATTCAGGATTAGTAATTTGTAGTCCTGCTGATCTTCAGGTGAAATTACATTTATGTAATCCTTCAGCATTTCGAAGAATGGTTCATGATTAGTGTTTTGGTCCCGTGCTTTCCTTCTCTCGATAATTTCCCCGACATCGTTCAATAGTTCGGCAATCCGTTTTTGAATCGCTGAATTTTTTTTGTTGGTTCTCCTGGCAATAATCCTGATCCAGTTGCGTCCAGCGATGTATTTGGTAAACTGGACCCCTCCATTGGGTTCACCCCCAAATTATGACTTCCGCTTGAAGGACATGGTAAAGTGGAATTTTCCATGGGGTTTACCTCCAAATTATGACTTCCGCTTGAAAGACATGGTAAAGTAGAATCCTCCATTGGGTTTACCTGCAAATTAAAATTCCCGCTTGACGAACTTAACAAACTGGATACCTGCGTTGAGTTTGCTCCCAAATTTAGGTTTCCACTGGAAACAGTTCTAAAAGGCAAAAGATGTATTATTTCCAAGTTTAAAAAGTTTGTTATATAATATACATACTTCCTCGGGGTAGTGAAATCACGTAAGAAACGCATATTGTCGAAATGCTCCCACTTTTTTGCTGCACTGCTTGCACTTCCCGAAGAGGCACGTTTCCTGCTCTCTCGAACAAATCTATCCCTTAAGGAGCGCCACCTTGTCTTGCAGTCTTTTTCTAAACAGAAAAGTCAATTAAACCAACAGGTCAATTATTTAATATATTTTAAATAATACTTACGAGATTCACCACGAAATTCAGCAATGTCCTTCCACGCTGCAAAATTTGTATCTAAGTTTTTATAACTACTCAAATCTTTATTGTAAATACACTCCTGAAGTCGCACTCTTTCAATCAACTTGTCGTCGAACCTCATATTTTACTTAAATTGTTTAAACTGTGTCACTAATTCAAGTAGAATGAAAATATTTCAGTTTGAAAACTCTTTTTATACTCAGGAAGAGAAAAACATTCTTAGTGGAAAGGGAAGATAGTTTTATTAAACCACATCGTGAAAAAAAAACAAAATAGCAATGTCAATGTTAAAAATAACAAGTCGTATAATTCAATGGTAGTCTAAGAATAAACAATAAGAATGATACCATTTCTCCAATTATATTTACCTGTCAGCAATAAATATTTTTTTCTGGGAATTTTTATTGTGAAAATATTGAAACTGTGTTATTGACGTGACCTGTGTGATCCTTTTTGTGCGAACCCTTTTGAGTTTCCAGGTAAGTAACGCAATCAGGTGCAATCATGACCGGGAAACAAAGTAAACAAGAAGTTGGTTTTTATCATCTCACACAAAAGTAATATAAATTGTTTTTCAAGTACCCAAGTTGAAATTTATTGGAACAAACCAAGTAATAAAAAAAGAAAGAAATTTCAAAAATATTGTATGTACATGTGCGCAATGTACATAATATTAAATGGTTACAATCCGTGTTGTTATTGTTTACTGTTTCTAAAATAATTCGGTAGGGAAGTATGTTACATTCGTAAAACCAAATATAAGTATGGTGATTATTCATGGACAACTCAATTCAAAATTGAATATCAATAAGGGTCAATCCATTTGAAATCATCCAATTCCAAAATAAAATGTTGCTGATGAAATTTATTTTTTTATAATATTTTGTCACAAAGTCTTATGATGTCTTGAGAGTAAGAAATGGTGGTTGTTTTATTTTTGTGATCTTCTTCTTTTTTTGTAGCGGCCATTTTGTTTGGAGAGTTTAGCCAATTTCGCACTTTATAGAGGTTGGCGGAAACTTTAATAACTCGCTTGTTTTTAAAGATATCAAGATGAAACAAAAACCACCGTGAATTTTTCTTAACAATGAGTTTCGGGGAAATATACGACATTTTGGATCAAACTGAAATTTTTTTAAGTCTAGTTATGTTGCAGGAGGCTGAAGAATTGGTGTCATTAATTAGCAATAGAGCATTTTGGGTCCGAGATTTATTCGCTAATCGGGTACGCATGGATTTTATACCATAAACTATCCAGTATTAACGAATAAGGATCCCAAAATGCTATATAAGTCTATTAGAATGAACAAGGAGCAGTACAATGCGTTGTTTACACTCTTGAAAGAAGAGCTAACGAAACATTCTATGAGGACACTTATATCGGCTAACCAGCGGTTATTTTTAACGTTAATGTAAGTTATAAGAAAACGTCCATTTGATATAAATATTAACAGTTTTGTTTAGATATTTGGCTCATGGGGATACGAGGCAATTTTTGTCGATCAGCTTTAAGATGTCTGAGAATACCGTCAGGAACATTGTGCTGGAGACGTGCGAGAAGATTTGGGATATTTTGAACCCTATTTACATTTCATTCCCTAATTCGAATGAATGGCATGATATAGCGGATGGCTTGTATGCTAATTGCAATATGCCTAATTGCATAGGAGCCATAGTCGGGAAGCATATTCCAATATTCTGTCCACCGAACTCTGGATCATTGTACTTCAATTACAATTCGGAGTTCAGTATTGTTCTAATGGCAGTCTGTGACTCCAATTGCACATTTATTTATGTGAATATTGGCGCATATGGCTCCCAAAGTGATGGCGGAATATTTGCTAATACGTCACTAGCGGAGTGCTTAGCAAGTGGTGCCATATTTTTTTTGTAGGAGATGCTGCCTTCCCTTTAAAACCCTATTTGATGAAACCATATCCTGGGAGGGAGCTACCGGACGATAAAAAACGCTTTAGTAAGACTTTGTCTAAGGCTAGAGGAAGGATCGAGAATACCTTTGGTGTAAGTTGTTTTTTTTATATATATTCTCAAAAATATTTCTAAAAATGTTTATTAATTCATATATAGATTATGGCAGCAAGATGGAGGATATTCCTGAAACCACTGCATATGGCACCGGAAGCAGCAGATAATATTGCTGAAGCATGCACAGTTTTACACAACTATTGCATGTTTAACAATATGAATTCAAGCATTCCACTAAATATGGCGGAGTTTATTGGAGGTAGGTTACACTTTTTTTATAGTTATATCAATTTATTTTAAATAAACATTTATCCCAACAAAAACACTACGTGTAAAAAAGGTGGCCAAGTCCCCTCAATCAATCGATCTTGCAAAAAGTTTCGCTATCTTATATATTGAGATAAAAAGAGCCAAGTTCTTTAGCCAATGAAAGTACTGATATGAAAGTGGTCAAGTTCTTCATCTCATAAGCAAATTTTAACTTGGCCAATTTTTTTTAGCGCGAAGAATAGCTTAAATTCATTGGAGCCTTCGGTTATGTTGATATCTTTCGCAGAGTGAAACAGTACGGTAACTAAAGGAAACATTCCATTCACTAAGAATATAAAAAGTATACTTGAGGCAACTTGGCGCGTGCGCTGCCGCGCACGTTGATTTAAAATTACTTGGACGAAAACACATCTTCAGATGAAGAAGAAATAGACGATGAGAAAGCTCCGGCTGCAGCATTTGCAATTAGGGATGCGTTAAGTTTATTTATAAATAATGTTACGCCATAATTTTCTTTTCTATTTCATTGTTATTCATTTCATTGTTATTGTTTGCCATTCGCCTTAAGTACCATTAATTGTAAATTACTTTAAAAAACTATAGTTTTCAAAGAGAAATTGTATTTTATTGTAGTGAAAATAAAACATCTTCCAAATTTAAAAAAACTGCATATATATAAGTATTTCATTTTTTTAAAAAGAATTAAGGTTAATTTCAACATTTCAGAAATAATGAAGTTAAAGAAATCAAGTTTCGTTCATTAGTAGTATAAATATAGGGATTCTGGACCACCTGCACATTTGGGTCAAAATGTGCAAAGCACAATCGGGCAAAATGTGCAGTGCACATTTGAGTCAAAATGTGCAGAGCACAATCGGGCAAAATGTGCAGTGCACATTTGAGTCAAAATGTGCAGAGCACAATCGGGCAAAATGTGCAGTGCACATTCGGGTGAAAATGTGCAGAGCACAATTGGTTGAAAATGTGCAGAGCACATTTGAGTCAAAATGTGCTGCGAGATTTTTTTTTTTTTTTTTTCGAGCACAATTGGGCAAAATTTGCAGTGCACATTCGAGTGAAAATGTGCAGGGCACAATTGGGTGAAAATGTGCAGAGCACAATTGGCTGAAAATGTGCAGAGCACATTTGGGTGAGAATGTGCAGGGGGGGGGGGGGGGGGGGGGGTTTAAATAAATTTTTTCGTCATCTGATGAAATTAAATATATATATATTGAGAATAGAATTTATCTATACCAGGAGTAAAAATGTGCAAGTAGAAATTGCATTTGAATGTGCTGCTGATCGATTTAATCATAAAAAGTTCAAGTAATTTAATCACATTCATTCAATAAATATGATATAAACGAATTAGCTGTAAAATAAAAGAATTCATAATCATATGCACACCCAAATCAAGACCGAAAGATGAAAGCGATTAAGCAATTCTCTAGCGCCTCAATAAAATAAAAGCATTAAAACATAATTCGGAGACGGAAGAGAATCTGTGAAATTTAATCTGTAATAGCCACCGCACATGAGGAACAAAAAGTCGATGCATGCTTCAGGAGTATCAATTAAATAAAAAAATAAAAACAATTCTGACCGCCTGTATGTGATCATGCTAGTTTTTTATTTAAAAATAAATTGTTTTGTCAACTGATGAAATTAAATTTCAGTTGAGAAGCCTGAAGTGATTGAAATTTTAAATAAATAAATTGTTTCGATATCTGATGAAATTAAATTTAGAATATGCTAATTATGATTAGAATTTATCCTCAGACCAGGAGTACTCGTAATAATGTGCAAGTAGAAATTGCATTTGAATGTGCTGCTGATCGATATTCAATAAACATGATCTAATATAAACGAATTAGCTGTAAAATAAAAGAAAGCATTAATTATCATCTGCGCAAGGAGAAGCTGTGATATTTAATCTGTAATAGCCACCGCACATGAGGAACAACAAACAAGTCGATATATGCTTGACGAGTATCAATGAAAAACAATTCTCTGACCGCCTGTATGTGATCATGATATGAAGTGATTACGGCTGATGCCCCGTGCGTAATTTTTTTTCAAGGGTTAAAAATGGAAATCAACAGCTAAGCATTATCTTGAGCTGTCGTAAAAATTCAAATTCAATCAAATTCATTCAAATTGTCTGTAAAGTAAAAGAAAGCAAGTAAAATGCATGTACATGTTATTTTAATTTTTTTGTTTTTATTTTATTTTCGTTTTATTTACAAACCGGTATATGACAAAAAATCAGTATTACGTGTAGCTTTACTGAAAATTAAATTATAGGAATTTGCAGAAACAGATCCTCTGATAGCAATAAAATGACCTCCTTGTTTGAGTTTCTCAAATACTCCATCTGACATCTTATTGTACCGTTCTGGCAGAAAAAGTTGATAGTCATCTAACTCAAGCACTAATCGATCCCCAAATCTGGTTGTTGTTTTTGAAGCACCTACGATCCTATACTCCCGATGAATAGCCATATCCTTCAAACGAAGAAGTGGTTTGAAATTGAAGGAATTCAATTCTTCCATGTCTGAGTCATATCCATGATCCATTTTTTAAATCGTCTAGTTTTATTAAATTTTGTGGAAGCACTACCGAACTTGATTCGCACTGTCAAACTTAATTCCAGCGCTGTTAAACAGAAACTAATTCGTTGAAGGAATCGTAAGAAGCTTTTATAGAATGAATCTATTGCTGAGATGAAAATTTCATTTATTTTTGATCACGTTTGTGTCATTCATGCTTGCATTGAAATGTCTGATATTAGAAAATTAAGTTCTTAATAGTGACTCAACATGAAGAATGCACAGTAAGCCATTCTACGTCGAGTGTATTGATATAGTTTCATTTTAATCCCTCATAAGATATACACTTAATAATGACTCAACATAAAGAATGTGCAGCTGGTCATTCTACGTCGAACGTATAGATATACCCGTAGTTTCATTTTTAATCAGTTAAAAACTACGTAGTATTCCCCTAATGAAATCTGCATAGCCAAATGTTTTCTAAATATAAATCAGAAGATCTCCTCGTAAGAAAAACTCACCATGAAGAATGTGCAGCTGGCCATTCTACGTCGAACGTATTGATATAGTTTCATTTTTAATCAGTTAAAAACTACGTTGCATTCCCCTGATGAAATCTGCATAGCCAAATATATTCAGAAGATTTCCTCATAAGAAAAGTAAATCAAATATGACAGTTCATCTTAAGAGTAACTCGAGAACACACGATCTTTTGATTAAGCGGGATCAACGCAACTTGGAAATTCGAGTATTTTTGATATAACATTTACTTTTGTTTTGTATAATAAAGATGAAAAGTTATATTTGTGAAAAATGTGAGAAAAATTTTGCTCGATTATTCTCACTAAAACGACATATGCAATCAATGCATAATACGAGCGAACTGTGTGAAGTTTGTGGTGAATTTTTCGATTCTATGACTAGCTTACAGGATCACAAGAAACTTAAACATAACGAAGCTTGTTATAATATGAATAATTCGAATGAAGATTTAAGTGATATTATGGATATTCCATTTCAAGATTTAATGGATGCTGGACCTTCAATAATTGAAAACGATTCATTGAAATATTGTGCTGTTGAAAGTATTAAAGATAGTGATCTTATGAATATTTCGGATGATTTGAGTAGTATTGTGGATATTCCATTTTCGGATAAAGATTTAAGTGATATTATGAATATTCCTTATGAAGATTTAAGAGATGCCGGACCGTCAAAAATTGAAAATGAATTAAAGAAATATTGCGAATATTGTAAGTTAGAAGTTAATTTGAAAGATTGGAAATTTCACCTCCGTACAAACCAACATAAGAAAAATGCATCAGAGATTATCGATATAAATTTGAAAAGTATAAAAAGTGTTTTTAAAGAAAGATTAGAGACATTTATGATTGAAAATCCAGATGAAGGTTTATTAGATGTTGTGAAATTTTTTGATATAAATAAAATAATGATTTCAAATTTATTGGAAAAAATGCTTACAAAACATGAATCTTACAAATATAACATTGAATTATTCGGAGAGTATATTAAAATGTCTAGTGAAGAAGATTCAATTCTTTCAGTGAAATCATTCGCATCTAAAATGGATGTAGTGCAAAATAAAAATCATATATGTGAAACACTGAAACTAATGATTGCTAAAATATTATCAAAGATGGATGAATTTCAAGAAAAGGATAGTGGTTGGGCTCTTATTGGAATTTTGTATATAGAGATCAATATAAATCAATACCGTCCAATTAAATGTGCAAAGTACATTCCTCTTCCTCATGATCTTATACAAAAACATGCTTGCATTAATGTGAAAAATACAGATATTTTTTGTTTTAAATGGGCTGTCATATCAGCTTTAAATCCTGTGGAAAGACATGCAGATCGTCCTTCATCATATGGAATAAACAATATTTCCGATGAAACTATTACTCTGATGAATGGAGTTGTTCTTAATTTTAATCAGTTAAAATTTCCATTGCAATTATTAGATATACAGAAATTTGAAGATTTAAATCCATCAATTAGTATTAATGTATTTGGATATGAAAAAAATGGAGCCAACTCACATAATATAATTGGACCCTTCATTAGCACAAAACGAGAACAACCAACACATATTAACTTGCTCTTAGCTAGAGATGAGGAAAGAGATCATTATCATTATGCATGGATAAAGAATATATCAAGGTAATATGCTTACACATCTTTAAATAACAATAAAATTTTTAAAATTTTTAGTTATGCAGATTAATTAGACAACAGACCACATTTGCAAGAAGTCGAATTTATTTATGCAACTTTTGCATACAACATTTTTACTCCTCAGAAGCCTTAGAAATCCATAAAAGTGAATGCAACCAGATTGTTACCACGTTACCGTCTCCTGAAAATGCTGTTTTAAAATATAAGGATTATCATCATCAACTTGAGGTACCTTTTACGATATACGCGGATTTTGAATGTATGCTGGAAGAAATAAGTACATGTATACCAAATCCTTCAGTTTCCTCTACTACATTAATTCAGAAACACATTCCATGTGCTTTCGCATATTATATAAAATGTTCGTTTAATGATAGTTTAGATATTTTTAGAATATCAAAGGGAGAAGATTGCGTTAATCAATTTATAAAATACTTAATAAATGATGTAAAACATTTATATAATAACTATATCTCAAAAACTATACCAATGAAGCCCTTAACTAGTAGTGAGATGTATAAACAGCTTCATGATATAAATTGCCATATTTGCAAATTAAAATTAGGTGGTGATCGGGTTGCAGATCACTGCCATTTAACTGGATATTATAGAGGTCCGGCACATAACGCTTGTAATCTTAACTTTCAAAATCCGAAATTTTTCCCTATATTTTTTCATAATTTTACTGGATATGATTGCCATTTATTTGTTAAAGCCTTAAGCAATGTACAAGGTGTTATAAATATAATTCCATTAAATAAAGAGTCATATATATCTCTTTCAAAACGAATTTTTATAAATGAAAAAGAAACAGTAGAATTACGTTTTTTAGATTCTTACAGATTTATGTCGTCCAGCATAGATTCATTAACTAAGACTATGAGCATAGACGATTTTCATGTTAGTCGTAGTATTTATAATAATTTAGAGACTTTGAACTTAGTGATTCGAAAAGGAGTTTTTCCTTATGAATATATTAATTCATGGGATCGACTTAATGAAACATGTTTGCCAGAAAGAAAATATTTTCATAGTAAATTAACGAATACGCTTTGTTCGCTTGAAGATTATGAACATGCTCAGAAAGTATGGAAAAAATTTGATTGTCAAAATTTAGGAAATTATCTAGAACTCTACTTAAAAACTGACGTACTTCTTTTAACGGATATATTTCAAAAGTTTAGGAAAACTTGTAGACATATATATGATTTAGATCCCTGTCAATATTTCACAATTCCAGGACTTTCTTGGGATGCCATGTTAAAAACAACTAAAATTGAGCTTGAACTTTTATCTGACATTAACATGTATAATTTTGTTAAAAAAGCTATAAGAGGCGGTTTAACACAATGTTCACATAGACATACCAAAGCAAATAATAAGTATATGAGCAGTTATAATCCAAATGAAGAGTCATGTTTTTTAAGTTATCTTGATGCTAATAATTTATATGGTTGGGCAATGTCAGAACCACTTCCTTATGGTGGTTTCAAATGGATAGATTTCGATAATATCGATTTTTTAAATATCTCCAGAGATTCTGATTTAGGTTATATACTAGAAGTCGATTTGGAGTATCCAAAAACTTTACATGATTTACATAATGATTTACCATTTTGTGCGGAAAACAAAAAACCTCCTAATTCAATTTTTCCTAAACTGCTTGCAGATTTAACAGACAAAAATAAGTATACACTTCACTATCGAATATATCAGCAATGTATTAAGCATGGTTTGAAATTAAAACGTATACACAGAGTTTTACAATTTAAACAATCGTCTTGGCTAAGAATATATATTGAAAAAAACACCCATTACCGCACATTGGCAACTAGCTCTTTTGAAAAATCATTTTTTAAACTATTAAATAATGCTGTATATGGTAAAACTATGGAGAATATAGACAAAAGAAAAGATATTAAACTTGTCTGTGAGTGGGAAAGTAGTGGAAGGCGTTTAGGTGTAAGAGCGCTTGTTGCAAAACCAAATTTCCACAGTGCTACTTATTTTTCTGAAAACTTAATCGCCATTCAGTTAAACAGAGTTAAAACATGCTATAACAAGCCTCTATATTTAGGTTTTTGTGTTCTTGAGCTTTCCAAATGGAAAATGTATGATTTTCATTATGAATACATAAAATCTAAATATGAGGATCGCGTTATTTTAAATTATACTGATACAGACTCTTTACTTTACACTATAAAGACTTATGATTTTTATAAAGATATCATTAATGACATTGATGAACACTTTGATACTTCTGACTACCCACTCAATAATCCATATCAAATACCTTGTAAAAATAAAAAAGTTGTCGGCTTTATGAAAGATGAAGCAAATGGAAAAATAGTAAAAGAGTTTATAGGACTTAGAGCGAAAATGTATTCTGTTGATATTGAGGATAGAGATATCATAAAAAAAGCTAAAGGAGTAAAAAAATCTGTGCTAGATAATTTGAATCTAAATAGTTATAGAAACTGTCTATATAAAAAGAAAATTATATATGGAAACATGTTTATTATTAAGTCAATTATGCATGAGTTGTATACTCAAAATATATCTAAAATTGCTCTTAGTTTCTTAGATGATAAAAGATATATAAAACAGGATGGTATTACGACCTATGCTTGGGGTCACTATAAGATTAATGAAATTAATACGGAAGAATAAAGTATTTAGAAGAAAAATTTTTTTAGAAGACCAATGTATTTAGAAGAATAATGTATTTTAACAAAAAAAAAAAATTGTGTATATAGTGTATATGTAAATATATGGTTATAAAACAAAAAAAAGAAAAAATATATTTTAAATATTTCTTTTTTATTTTTATTTTTCACATCTTATCCTTATACTTATTCATTTCAAGAATATGTTTTATCATAAAAACATTTTGTTGAGCGCATACTCCCACATGTATTAAACATGAAATTAGATCTGGATAACGAAGCTTCAAAAGAGAAAGTCGAGGGATTTCGACGTCATCCTCAATGTTATATACAACTGTGTTTAATCCGAATATTTTGATAATCCAATCTTGTTTCTCTTTTCCTTTTACATAAATGGTTTTGTCTTTCAATAGCGGTGTAATCAACGACTTTAGTTTGTGATATGGAACGAAACCAAAGTTCCAGGAAAATCCATGATGCTTACGTTCCAACCACTTCACTTCATTAATTTTCTGAGGTGATAAATTTCGCAAACGGAATGGTGCTTGAAATATAAAATGTTGAATTCGATTTTGATTCGTTAAAATCGCCAACTCTTTCACAATAAAATTGTTGTTATCATCTTTAAATCCTTGCACATCAACAATTGCTGACATTTTATTATAAAATGATTTATTAGAACTTCTCTGATTGACAAATTATATCAAACTATTTAATCGTTTACAAACAATAATGATAAAAACTTCTGCTATTAAAGAATTTTTTGCACTTCGCTAGTTAATGGATTGTATTCGATTACTCGATCGTGAAGTAATAAACAATAAGCTGATGTTTCTGCAGGAATATTTTTATAGCTCTTCAACTGAAGTCGAATGTCCACTGGTCCAATTTTTATAGATTCATTTTGATGAGAGCAATCAATGACTACAATTGGCGCTACATCTTTAAAATTTTCTCTGGATAGAAGAGGTTGATTTTTTCGGGAATAGTATGATTGTTGGAATTTTACATACATATCATATAATGCAGCATATCGATCTTGATCAAATTTTATATTCATATCTTCATATGGATAAGTCTCAGAATTAAGATATATTTTAACATCTGATAAATCGCAATGATCAAACTTACTCGCGTCTTTAGATTTATTACTTTTACGATCCGTTTGCATTGCAAATACAGCAAACCGAGGTTTTTCTAGTTGTGAAGATGTCTTTATAGACCATGTATGTTCTGTAGCTTTTGGTAAACCTGGATATTCATAGATATCCCAACTTCGGAAACTTATTGGAATCCTACGACCAGCATTAATTGTTTTCAATAGCGTTAATTTTTCTCCATCAGCAACAGTTATATGAGGTACACGCCATTGAAGTTTTAGTATATTTATTTTTACATTGTCAGTTTCGGAAATGAAAGCATTCTCATCACTTCTACTACGAATTAATATTAATTCATGTTTTGAATTCACAATAATTTTCTTATAATCCTCAGCAAAACCTAAAAGTAATTTTAGCGGGATGCAAAAATTGAAAAGTCCTTTGTTTAGTGATATTTCTTCGTTTGGAGACCAACTAGCATTTAAAAGAGTATCACTCTCATTCGGATTTAAAGAAATGTAATTTTTTAATGTTGTAGCAAATCCAAGATTTCTCGTCCGATCGATTTCAACACCATTTAATTCATAGCGGATTTCTTCAAAAATATATGCTATAGAATTATTGGAAAGCTTTGCTGTTGCTGAAGTGCTTCCATCCATTTTCGTTAGAGCTCCTTCAATGTAAATAAAACTATCACATGGTAAAATATATAAATCTTGATGTTGTAGTGATATACGAATTTCATCACTGTTTTTATAAGATGATTGAAACGGTGAATAACTATGATATTCAATTTTTGTTATTGAATTATCATAACTAATTCCATGCAAAATATCTAAAATATCACTCATTTCGCTTTTTTTAGTATAAGTCCCAAAGATTTTAAAAAATTCTCTTTTGCTGCCGTTAACGATCTAGGCTGTCGAACAACTGATGAATAACTGCTTGATGAGGCTCTTTTATAGTTGGTTTTATTAATTGTATTGTATACTAGCATTTTGAGGTTTTAAATGTAATCTTATCGTTACAGTTTCACCTCTAAAATTAATTAAATCACCGTTCTGATCTACTAATCTAAGCGTCAGTGAGTCAATCCTTTTAGTATTCACAGGCAAGTAAATAACGTTCTTGGGAACTTCAATTATTTTATACCCCGGTCCAACTTTTGGTGAAAATTCGTGAATCGTATGCACCTGCTTGTTATTTATATATGAGCCTGATATAATATTACACTCTATTCGAATTACATTCACTCTTATTATATTTACGGGTACATCCGATTCGTATAAAGTATTAGGTTCAAGAGTCTTTTTACTGAACCCTAACAAAGAACCAACAGAATTTTCTTTATTAAAGTCAACTTGGACTGTACTTTTCACTTCACTTTTCAGAGTATTATTATTTGCTCTAATTAACACTGTCTCCTTACTATGTATTCTATTTAATTCACTTTTGATGATTTCGTAAATGTCATTAATTTCATAAGACCCCTCAGGAATTTTAATAGGCTTATTATTTCCAATATGAAATAAATTATTCTTGTTATCAATATTTGGAATTGAATTGTATGTTTGAAAGTCAATTAATCCACATATGTAGTCACTTTTAAGATCCAACGGAGGAAAATAATCAGCTGATATTTGTGACGAATTTCCGCTAAGAGTTAATGTTAATGACATGACTGCTCAAAATGAAATAACGGCATTTTTATTTTACATGTTTATTTAAAATCATTTGTAATTATACAAAAATTCTAAACATAAATGACCACAGTTTATTGAATCGTAATTTTGATATCTAGTATAATTATATCTAATATTATTACCTAAGTATTTAACGACTTCTTTTGGTGGTTGTAAATTTCCAAAACTATCAAAATACTCGACTTTATCATTTCTCTTACAATATGCTACCCAATGTGTTCCTGATCCTTTGTGTGAGTCCAAGTTAATAATTCCACACTCTTGCGTTCTCGGTTGTTCAGGGAGATCATCACGCATAAAGACTCCACGAAAATTTGGTAGATGTTTTGCAAATTTTATCAGATCAGCATCGGTTAGTGCTCTTTGGGGTAGCATTTTTAATAGTTTTTTGATGGTGGATTTAAATACAGACCAAAACCTTTTCTGTACGGTTTTAGAAATAATCCACCACCTTTTTTTCCCATTGATATGGCCTCCATTGTTTCATTGTGTCTTTTACTTTCTTGCCACTCTCGTCTAGCATTATTAGCATCATTAACTGCTTTAGTAACCCCAGCTACACCTCCTGTTAACGCACCCAAAGCAGATAGCCCAGCAAATATAGGGATTAAAGGTAAAACACCACCAATTTTAGGTATGGGTATAATGCGAGGTTTACGAATATCCTTCCTCCTATAGCCTTTGAAAGCGCGCTTTGATGAATTAAGAGCTAATTTAATAGCATCATGTATAGATTGCGGTTTTTGAGTTGATATATTATTTCTGGCCTCTTGAATGCCTTTTCGAAGACTTATCTTCTTCTTCTTATTTCTTTTATTTATTTTTTGAGATGAATTTCGCTTTTTCATTCCCATTCCAAGCTTAATTTTAGCTTTCATGGCGTTTGTGATCAATGATGAATTTATTCGTTCACTTAAAGATGCGTCAGGTGCCGTAACTCGAGACCAAGCTTTGTTAGCTAATATTTGATCAGCTAAATGACGATCCTTTACTTCACTGAATTTAGAGTAAGCAATATCGTGCTCTTTGCATGCAGTATCAAGTGGATTGATCCCAGGATCACCTCTCGCTAATCTTTCTTGAAGTTTTGTTCCGGGTCCACAATATTGATATCCGGGTAGATGTAGTTCAAACGGTAGTTTATTAATTACTGAGTTTACTAACCCCTTTCCACGATATCTTTTATAATTTCGGTATTTGTTATATTTCGGCATTTGCAAGTTTACTGGTGTTTACATCAATAGGTATAAATTTATATAAAAAGGAGTACAAAATACGTAATTCAATCAGTTGTTTTTTATTTCAAGACTTGGAACGAAGCTTCTCTTCTACACGATAGTTTAAAACTGATAGAAAATTGTTTGCGTCAACAGTATATATCATCATGAAATTCATTAAACAAAACATAGAATTATCTATTCCAAACATTGAATTAGAAAAGAAAAGTTTAAAAAAGAAACATGGTCTACTATTACCCAACAGTATACGAGGTATCGTCGTGGGACCATCAAATTGTGGTAAAACAAATCTTATGATTGGTCTTCTAGAACATCCTAATGGATTGAAGTTTGAAAATATTTACATTTATTCAAAATCATTGCATCAACCCAAATATAAGTACTTAAAAGAATTAGTTAAACCGATCTCCGGAATGGGTTATTACACATTCTCCGATAACGCTGATGTCATAGCACCAGAAAAAGCTAAACGAAACTCAATTTTTATATTCGATGATGTTGCCTGCGATAAACAAAACAATATCAGAGCATATTTCTGTATGGGTCGACATAATGACATAGACAGCTTCTATCTATGTCAAACATATACTCGAATACCAAAACATCTTATTCGTGATAATGCGAATTTTATTATTATTTTTAAACAAGATGAAATGAATCTAAAGCATATTTATGATGATCATATAAATATGGATATGACCTTCAATATGTTTAAACAAGCTTGTGTTGAATGCTGGAAAGAAAAATTTGGATTTCTAGTAATAGATAAGGATAATACTATTAATACAGGTCGCTATCGTAAAGGATTTGATACATTCATCAATATATAAATAAGATGAGCAAAGCACATAGACCAGTTAAACCAGTTTACAGAACAGTTAAAAGCGGTTTATCAGAACAAGTATAGCAGTTTACCAGAGTTCTATTTAATATATCACCTCACTTTTGAAGAACACAGTGAGCTACTAGCTTCCCACAGATAAAGACGGAAAATGGATTCAAACGAGGAACGAAAATGTCTGCTTAAATCTAGCGAAAAGTCTAAAAGTTATTCACCGATGACAGCAAAATCTTTGTATCCAAAATGTGAAAAGAAGTCTCAATCAGATAAATCGAATATTTCCTACAAATCTCTTCCAAAAGAAAAAACGGGTTGTGAGAATCCTACATTTAAAAAATAATTGTGTTAGCGGTGCTAAAAAGAGGATTTACAGATCAGTTAAATCAGTTTACCAGAACAGTTAAAGCAGTTTATAACTCTGTTTAAGTCAGTTCAAAATTCAATTCAATTCATCAATATGAAGTATGCTGTGAAAATAGATAAACAAAATGCTGTACAAACTATTAAGAACATAGTAAAAATCCGGAATTCGTTAAAGAAAAAACTCCAAGCGTTAAAATCAAGAAAAATTAATACAGTAGCTCAACTAGAAGAAACCTTCAAACCTATAACAACCCCTCTTGATAAACTTGTGGAAAATTCTGAGGCGGCTAATAAGATAAAACTGGAACGCAATAAATTAAATCGGTTTAAAGATTTTTATCCAAAAGAAGAACTAACTAGCACACCTTTAATAAAAAAAACATCTAGCCTCTCTTCCACATTAGGTGATAATAGTAGTTTCATGACAGCATCATCACCATCAAAAACAATAACTGAAAATAGATCCTTTTCAGAGAGGTTAACTAATACATATATGAATTCATATAAAAATAACGGTTCGAATATTGACTTTACATATGGTGTATATTTAGACAAAAATAGTGATCAATGGAAAATAGGAAATTCGAATTTTAATGTTGTGAATGATAAGCTAGAAATTGATGGAAAAGAATACGATGCAACTATGGGTCTATTAGAATTGCTATTTATGAAAAGACCTTCAGAGAGCTTATATAATGATAAAGAGCTATCAGATTACGAACAAATTATTAAGAGTACCAATGCTCACAGACGAAATTATGATCCTAAAGGTCAAATAAATGGAAATAGAGGTTATAAATTTAAAAATATCATAAGAAACTTCAGCTCATATGAAGGAGATGGATTAATGCAATTACCGAAAAGCAATATTGATTATATTTATTGGGATGATCCCAACGAACTAGTAGAAAGGTTAGAGCTTTTAATAGCATCCCAGCAAGCAGGGCATAATAATCATCATAATGAGATTATAGCTTTAATAGAAGAACTAAAAGAAGCTGATATTATTGAATAAAATCATCAATTAAACCTCTTCTCGATTTATAACAACAATGAGTGTGGATAAGTTCGGTCGTTCGATTACTAAGGTCCTAAAAGAAGGATTATTAGGTCCAAGGGGTCCACCAGGAGCAACTGGAGAAAAAGGAGTTAAAGGTGAAACAGGAGCTAAAGGTGATACAGGAGAGAGAGGTCCTCCTGGCGAAAAAGGTGAGAAAGGAGATAGAGGCGAGAAAGGTTCTGTAGGTGAGGAAGGACGTGGATTTTATTCAACAAGCAGAGGAGATTATGATATTCGTTTAAAAAAAATTAAAAATGTGAGTTCTCCTGTAGACGATAAAGATGCTGTAAATAAAATGTATGTTGATACATTATTGAAAGAATTACATGCTGAACATGACGCTGCTGTGAAGGAATTAACTTTATACATTAATTCTGAAGTTGAGAAAATTGAAAACTTTATATTTAATAGTATGCTATCGAAAAAAGGTGATGGTATATATGCTCAAAAATAATTAGTTGTGATTTAATCTTCTTTAAGTAATGATGAAATTAATGAATAAGAGACAAGTTGTTGAAGAAATTCATAAACCTGCTAGAAAAAATTTTAAAAGGCGGCGCGTTATAATTAAAGGTTTCGATGATCTGTGGCAAGCTGATTTAGTAGAAATGGGTAGTTATTCCCATCAAAATGGAGGATATAATTTCTTGTTAACTATAATTGATACCTTTTCCAAATATGCTTGGGCAATTCCTATCAAAAATAAAAATGCAATCGATGTTACAAATGCGATGAAAACCATTTTAGATGGTGATCGAATTCCAAAAAATTTACAAACAGATGATGGAAAAGAATTTTTTAACAAGAAATTTACAGAATTAATGAAAAAGCATGATATTAATCATTATTCTACATACAGTTCTTTAAAGGCATCAATAGTTGAACGCTTTAATAGAACTTTAAAAACTATGATGTGGAAAGAATTTTCCATGAGAGGATCATATCAATGGACTAACATAATAAAGGAACTGATATCAACATATAATAGGAACAAACATCGTACTATAAAAATGCGTCCTTGTGATGTGAATAAACGTAATGAGCAACAACTTATTGCAACAGCGTATAATCATATAAAAATAGCACCAAAACCTCGATATAAAGTTGGAGATTTTGTGCGAATTAGCAAATATAAACATGTGTTTGAAAAAGGTTATACACCAAACTGGACAACAGAAATTTTTAAGATTAGGAGAGTTCGACTAACAAACCCTGTTACATATCTTTTAGATGATTATAAAGATAATCCTGTGCAAGGTGGATTTTACGAACTGGAACTTCAGAAAGCAAAAAATCCTTCAATATATCTAGTTGAAAAAATTTTAAAACGAAAGAATGATAAAATTTTTGTTAAATGGTTAGGATTTGATTCAAGACACAATTCGTGGATTAATAAGAACGATGTACTATAAAGTTATTATTCTAAAACATCAGCATAAAAATAAAGATATATATTTTAGAAAAAGCGTTTTATTGAATTATATTAGACTTAATATCTGTATTCTTCTCTACTTTCATTTTAAAAAACCTCCACAGCATGTTAAGCACATTCGCTTTTTAAAATTTTTATAAACGTTTATCAAATTTAACAATTTTTTTAAATGTTTATTAACACTATGGCATTCACAAGTATCCGGACCTTCTTTTGCATCATCATTAGACCAAGGACAATTTATGTAGTGTTCACCATGTTTAGATTTCACTTTATTCATATTTTTGTATTCTTCCAAAAACTTCAAATGCGCATCAATTTCTTCTTTATGCTCCGGAAATAAAATATCCTCAAATTCTTGCAAAAATTGTTCAATATTCATCTTGTTCAGGTGAATGGTTAACTACAACTAAATTATATGTAAGAGATATTCTTACTATATGTCTGAAAAACAAAACAAAAAACCAACGAAGTTGAAAATAAAAAAACCTCCTGAAAAATAAATGTAGTAAAATAAATTTTTAATTTTTTTTTTTTATATTTTTAAAGTTATAATATTAACTAACTTAACTAACTTAACTATCTTAACAATTTTTTTATTTTATTTTTTTAAAGTTATATTATTAACTAACTTAACTAACTTAACTAACTTAACTATCTTAACTAACTTAATTTAAAAAACTAATCTATTTCCATCTGCATGTTACCTGGGGTTGGGCTTCTGAAAAAAAGTTAAGATTATTATTTAATTTTGATATAAGGGGGATCATTTTTTAACTTACCGGTTTATTAAGCGGATGGAGTGTACATCCCCATCATTTTTTAATTGCTCGCTGTGCAATTGCTGCACTATTAGCGAATGCCCATTGGCATGTACCATAACCTGAAATGTAAAAATTGTATTATAAAACCAATATATTTTTAACATTCAAAATACTTACCCCACCAATTACTCTTTTTTCTTCGCCTCCTGGCGAGAGAAATTCCACCCAATTCCCATAATTGTCTGATTCCTCCAAAAGAATCCGGTATGGTCGGGCGTGTTCGCCCAACCATTCCCGGATATCGTCATGGATGGTGGGCCAGTCATACCCGCGGGGTGGGTTCCTTGGCGCCCGCAAAATCCTCAAAAATTCGACGGATATGTCTTCCATTTCTGATTTGGAACTAACTTCCGATATTCAAATCATGATTAGGTAGGCCGCTTAATCCTTATCTCAAAATAGAAACCCACCCCGATCTCCAATTCATAGTTGTAACCACAAGATTAAATCATAAAATTATATACATTGTTGTTTTGTTATATTCTAAATCAGCTCCACCTTGCAGCTAAAGAAATTGCTTAGCTGTTAATCCTCACCCAAAATTACGGCTAGATATCCGACTACTTATCATCTCTTACAAAGTTGTTCCTTTAATATTACGCATTGTATCTATAAACCCGCATCCAATTCTTTCTTACAAATTCGTTAAAAATAAAATAAAACAAAAAAATAATATGTACATGCATTTTACTTGCTTTCTTTTAATTTCCAGACAATTTCAATGAATTTGATTGAATTTAAATTTTTAGCCGTTATCACTTCATATCATAATCAAGTTTAGGAGGCGGTCAGAATTGTTTTTTTTTTTTCCATTGATACTCCTTTGCCCTGGCCACAAATTGAGGGTCAAATATGTATACACAAAACTACCTAGACCTACTTGACAAAAACAAAAAAAATTACGCACGGGGCATCAGCCGTAATCACTTCATATCATGATCACAAAAAGGCGGTCAGAGAATTGTTTTTCATTGATACCCGTCAAGCATATATCGACTTGTTTGTTGTTCCTCATGTGCGGTGGCTATTACAGATTAAATATCACAGCTTCTCCTTGCGCAGATGATAATTAATGCTTTCTTTTATTTTACAGCTAATTCGTTTATATTAGATCATGTTTATTGAATATCGATCAGCAGCACATTCAAATGCAATTTCTACTTGCACATTATTACGAGTACTCCTGGTCTGAGGATAAATTCTAATCATAATTAGCATATTCTAAATTTAATTTCATCAGATATCGAAACAATTTATTTATTTAAAATTTCAATCACTTCAGGCTTCTCAACTGAAATTTAATTTCATCAGTTGACAAAACAATTTATTTTTAAATAAAAAACTAGCATGATCACATACAGGCGGTCAGAATTGTTTTTATTTTTTTATTTAATTGATACTCCTGAAGCATGCATCGACTTTTTGTTCCTCATGTGCGGTGGCTATTACAGATTAAATTTCACAGATTCTCTTCCGTCTCCGAATTATGTTTTAATGCTTTTATTTTATTGAGGCGCTAGAGAATTGCTTAATCGCTTTCATCTTTCGGTCTTGATTTGGGTGTGCATATGATTATGAATTCTTTTATTTTACAGCTAATTCGTTTATATCATATTTATTGAATGAATGTGATTAAATTACTTGAACTTTTTATGATTAAATCGATCAGCAGCACATTCAAATGCAATTTCTACTTGCACATTTTTACTCCTGGTATAGATAAATTCTATTCTCAATATATATATATTTAATTTCATCAGATGACGAAAAAATTTATTTAAAACCCCCCCCCCCCCCCCCCCCCCCTGCACATTCTCACCCAAATGTGCTCTGCACATTTTCAGCCAATTGTGCTCTGCACATTTTCACCCAATTGTGCCCTGCACATTTTCACTCGAATGTGCACTGCAAATTTTGCCCAATTGTGCTCGAAAAAAAAAAAAAAAAAATCTCGCAGCACATTTTGACTCAAATGTGCTCTGCACATTTTCAACCAATTGTGCTCTGCACATTTTGACTCAAATGTGCACTGCACATTTTGCCCGATTGTGCTCTGCACATTTTGACTCAAATGTGCACTGCACATTTTGCCCGATTGTGCTTTGCACATTTTGACCCAAATGTGCAGGTGGTCCAGAATCCCTATATTTATACTACTTTCATTCATGTAAATTTTGTCGATGTAATTGCTTCCCCTCATTCATATCTGCTGCGCGGCGTCGACCACTTTGTATTTTCCAAGAGTAGCAAGAAAAGGAAAACAGGTTTAATATGAGCGCGAAAAAGGAAAGGATGAAAACAAACTCCTGTCCATCATAATCTCCGTTTCGTTAAGATTTGTTCAACTTTGCTCTCTCAACTTAAAAATCCTTAACCGAAGACTGCCCGAGTGAGCACGAACGCATCAACGCATCAACGCATCAACGCACAACGCATAATTGTGATTTGGCCCTAACTCTACTGGCTAACTGCTGTCACAGATATTCTTTTCAAGATCTTTAATTCTAGTTACAGTTAGGATTCGGCACAATTCAATTACAATGACTTAGGGATGGGAAAAACCTACCGGTTTAAACCGAAAACCGGTATTTTGGTTCGGTCAACCGGTGTTTTTTCGGTAATTTTTTGGTTCGGTTTTCACCGGTGATTGAAAATAAGTTTTGTAAACAGAAAGAAAACATGGTAATTTTTACACCTTGCGGTGACATTTTGCTTTTTAGAAAAAAAAAAAAACCTAAATTGTAATTGAATTATTGCTTGAAATGGATTTGAATTTGAAAACGCTGCCGCCAGCGGCCTGCGGACCTACACGCGAGGAAAGTAGTCAGCAAAATTAAACTTTACATTGAAAAAGTTAATATTTTAAGCGTGTTTGGCATTAATTTACAGTGTTTCAAATACAGTGAAGTCAGTATAGGGTTTGAATAATTATTTAAATTAAATAAAGACTTAATTAAGTGCATTAAATGCATAAACTATAAAAATGAAGTGTGCAGTGCACTGTTGTAAAAACAATCGACGAAATCGCAGAGGGAAGTCGTTTTTCCGGTAAATTTAATAGTTTTCCTGACGATTTTGTTAGCAGCATTTATAAAATTGCCAAAAATTAAGAAAGAATTATAAAGTTAGTAAATTCTCCACAAATATGATTTTGTTTTCGTGCGTAGTTCTGTTTCTCTCATGGCATTTTGTAGTTCGCCTTCCGTTTCAGTGGTGGTTGGGCATTCAAACTTACGAAGGGGCACCAACGAATAATTTTGAAAAAATTTTTATAATTCTAAATTATTTTTGTTTATTTAAGAGTTCCAAAAGACACAGAACTGCGTAAACTTTGCCTTGCGGCAATCAGACGAAATGATTGTAGGTACTGTTGTAATTCACATGTGTAAATATAAATATGGGATGATGATGGGTTCATAGTCAAAAAATTAAAAGTATGTCGCTTGTTTTTGAAAAATAGTTATCCTTATCCTTATGCATGTTGCTGTATACAACAGCCATGAATTCATTTTTTTCAAAAAGTACATAATTGAAGTTTTTTGAAATTTTTTTTCCATAAATACACAGTACTGTTGTAAATTACATAGCAAAATAAAAATATGGGATGATGGTGGGTCCATTGTGTTAAAAAAAAAATTCTTGACGTTGGCTCTAGTCTATGGATGAATGCTGTTTGAGCGTTGGATGTGCTCACTCTACACACATTTTGCCTTCAGTCATGAACTTGATGCCTGTAGGTATAATCATACAGTAACTACAGCCTGAAGTCCTCCTTTGAATTGTTTTTGGTTTTGGTATTTACTAATACTTGTATCAATATGGAACCTACTAAAAAATGCAATGCTGTAAGAGTGCAGTGTTTCAATCCATTCAAGAAAGCAAATCATTTTATAAGAGACCGAAAAAAACTAAGAAAGGTCACAGCGTGGATGTCAAAATTATTACCACAATTACCTAACGGTTCCATGATTTGTAATAAATGTAGAAAGGATGTAACTAAGTTAAAGAATACAGAGCCAATAAGTGATAAAAATTCTGAAGATGAAGTTTCTTCTGAATCGGAAGTACTCATCCCAGAAAAAGATCCAGGTTTCATTTTAACTTCAATGGTTGTTGAAAAATTTAATTCATCACTTCAAGAACTAGGCGAGTCCCCAATTGATAAGAAAAAAATAACATCTAAGCAGTATGCCACATTTAATCTTTTGCTTCTGCTGAAACTTCTTCGTCGGATGATGATACTGATATTGACGAATCTGTTGTACAAAATTTAAAAACTAACTTTTTGAGTTCTACGAGTAGGGCAAAAAAGCTAATGATTTTGACAAGTTTACCTGAAAAGTGGAGTATAAGAAAGATAATGCGCGAATTTAATGCTGCTAATAACCTTGTCCGGCAATCAAAAAAAATTTTGAAAGAAAAAGGGTTATTGAAGATCCAAACCCCAAACCAGGGAAGTGTTTGTCAGTACAAACTGTCAATGCTATACATTCATTTTACGAAAGCGATGAAGTTAGCCAAGTAATGCCAGGTATTAAAGATTGCGTAACGGTTACCGAACCAAACGGAAGCAAAGCCAAAATATCAAAAAGACTTCTTTTGTGCAACCTGAAGGAAGCTTACAAATATTTTCAAGATAAGTTTCCTTATATTAAAATAGGTTTCACTAAATTTGCTGAGTTGCGACCAAAGCAGTGCATTTTAGCTGGACAGAGCGGAACGCACTCCGTTTGCGTATGCACAACTCACCAAAACATAAAATTGATGATAGAAAATGCTAAACTAAATGCGTTAACAAATGGCTACTTACAAAATTACAAGCAATGCATTACAAAATGCTTTGCAACCCATCATCAATTGATTGAAACATGGGGAATTGCGCATATTGCCCAGGAGAAACTGAAATACGGAAAATTATACAAAACTCTTTTGATGACAATTTAATTGAACGAGTTCAATTCCACCAATGGCTTTCAGTGGACCGCTGTAATCTGGAGATCGTAGAGAAAACTTCCGAAGAATTTATAGATTTATTCTGTAGTAAGATCATAAGATGTCGTCTTTGGTTCGGCATGAGTCATGACTTTATTGCCAAGCAAGAAGGAGCATTCTTTAACTCTACAAAAGAAAATCTTAAAAATTCAGAATTTGTTGTTTTATCTGATTTTGCAGAAAATTATCGTGTAGTTCTGCAGGATGAAGTTCAGAGTTACCAACGGACAAGCCAACAGATTACAATACATCCTTTTATTGTGTATTACAAACAGGAAGATAAAATTGACCATGTGAGCTTTGTCATTGTTTCTGATTGCTTAGAGCACAATACAGTGGCTGTATACACATTTCAAAAGAAGCTCATTTCATACCTCACAAATAAATTTCAGAAGCTTCCAAAAAAATTTATTATTTTTCAGATGGTTCTGCCGCGCAGTACAAAAATTAGAAAAACTTTCTTAACCTTTGCCTTCATGAGGAAGATTTTAACATAAAAGTCGAGTGGCGCTTTTCAGCCACAGCACATGAGAAAGGGCCTTGCGATGCAGTAGGGGGTTCCATTAAGAGACTGGCAACTCGGGCAAGTTTGCAACGACCATACAACAACCAGATTCAAACCCCACGAGATCTCTTTGAGTGGGCAGTAGGTAATATAACAAAAGTTGATTTTGCCTATTCCACTCAAGTGGATTACGCTACTTCAGAACTATTCCTGAAGAGCCGTTTTGAAGAAGCCTTGACAATTAAAGGAACGCAGCAATTTCATGCGTTCATTCCCAACACTACATCAAAATTATTAGTGAAATACTTTTCAAATGATGTTCAGGGTTGGGAGGAAGAGGTGGCTATACCACTGGATAAATTAAAGCTAGACGACATATCAGGCTACGTCACCATTGTATATGACAATAACTGGTGGCTTGGGTACGTTCTGGGAAAAAATGAAGAACTTGATGAAGTGCAAATGACTTTTCTTCATCCATGTGGACCAGCTATACATCATTCTCTTACCCTAGATATGCGGATGTCCTCTGAATGTCAGTTGTGAACGTTCTCACAAAAGTAAATCCAGTTACTGCGGCTGGAAGAACATACGCTCTTGTAAAAAGTGATCTATGACAAACCCCAATGGCATTTTCTAAATTTAGTCTGTACCTAATCAAGAAAATTTTTCGGGATGCACTACTTTCGACTTAATATTACCTATACTTAATATTTCCTACGGATAATGTTCATTTTTATTTTATTTAATATTGTTGCTTAAAAATTATACTTATTAGATACCAATAATTGTGCTCTTGCATAGTACATACGACTACATGCATACAGGATAACTACTTTTCAAAAACAAGCGTCATGTTTTTAATTTTTTGACCATGAACCCAACGTCATCCCATATTTATATTTACCTATGTGAATTACAACAGTACTAGGTATTTATGAAAAAAAAATTTAGAATTTTAAATTATGTACTTTTTGAAAAAAAAAGCCAAATTAAAGTTTTAATTTGTATGTTGAAAAAAAAACTATTACCCATGTCATGTTATATACCATTAGAAAGAGCATAAAAAATGCTTCAAAATGAGATCTCGTCTACCTCCCTAGCTCAATTACGAGACCTTCACGAACGGTTTAAATATAGTTTGTATGGCCATTTTTGGGTATTTTGTGCGCACTTTACATTCGTATAATTTCCAAATGGGTTAAGATATTGCAATAAAATTTCATAATTTTCTTATTCTTTATTAACACTACCTCCATACCAAAGTTAACCAAAATCTAAACTGATCATTTCAAAAATTTCTTAAAAGTGTGTTGAGTTGACATGGAATGACTCAATCCCAAAAAAAAAGGTAGTAACGTTTGTGAAGACCATTTCCAAAGAGTTAACATCGTTGAAACACGTACAAAAGAAGTGCTTGAGGAAGATGCAGTACCATTTCATCCTTTTGATGAGTGTGCTAATTGCAATCAACTTGTAAGTGTATATTTTAGAAACATATTTTATTAATTTTGTTTCATATAGGTTCTCGAAAGAAGACTTAACTTTGAGAAGGCTTCAACTTGTACAGTAAATGCTACTGCGAGTCTTGTCATCAATGTAATAATTTCTACATCATTTATGAAAATAAATATAATTTTGTCCAGACTGGGAATTCACAAATCACAGCCTACTACAGAAGCAATAGTAATGTAAAAAATAGATACGGGTAGCCTTGGCGTTAATGTGATAATTTCTATGCTGTTTGCAAAATAAAAGTATATTAACCGAAATTTATTTGTCCCATTCAGAAAATTTTCAATCTGTTACAGAAGAAACAGAAGTGTATAACACAGATAGGTACTACGGTTTTTTCTTAATAACTTTACATGTGAATATTTCTATTTAAATTTTTGCAGGTACATGAAGGTTTTGTATTTGTAGGTGAAGTAGAATATCACCAGGAACCACACATGATTTTAATAATGGTAACTAATTTACATCTAATACTTTTAATCATTCAATAAAAGATCTTTCACATTTGGAATTTTTTTCGCATGCATTACATTCTGGAATGAAAGCAGTATTTATTATAGTCAGCGGATAGTACATCCACAAAATACTTCAGTATTTTAGTTTAACTTTTGCTTAAATTTTCTTAGCGAGTGATCCTACTTATCAAGGTGTTATGGAGGAGGCAATTACTTTTGAAGGTAATGAAGTATGCGGTTATCATAAAACAACTAATGTACCAGATGGAAATGGCATAGGTGTAGCACCTGGTACTACATCAAATCCATATGTAAGTTTAACATATAAAAATTTAAAAGTATAGTACTTGTAACTATATTTTTCATAAAATGGCAAGGGTCGAGGAAATACTATGGACGTAGCAAATGGTGATTTTTCAGATTGTAGTAATTCATTTGAAATTACTACATGTGAGGAAAACGGCACACAAAAAAGTGCTCTTCAGTATTTATCATCTGTAAGTATAAGTTTGTTATTTTTATAATTTTTGTTTATTAACTTGAAAACCTGTCTTATAATTTTATAGGACAATCATACGTATCAACCATCATTGGCAGCAAATTTTAATGAAGTCCCAGTATTAGCAGATTATGTAGTACGAGGTTATTGCATAATTTTATTATTCGCATGTAGGAGTATCAAGTAGTGTAAGTCTTTTAACACTAATATTTTTATAAACTATTAGTAGTGGTTAAAAGATTGGAAGATGTTGGCAGTTAAAGGCATTTCCTATTGTGAACTAATATACCTCGTTGGATTGTAACAATCAAACACCCCTGTTATGTGGTTTTCCTTTTTTAAACAAAAGTTCTTGTATTCTAATAGAAAGTTTCCATTTTTTAAAAACTAAAATATCAGTAAATACCATATAAAAGTCTTACTCTTACAATAAAGAAATGCATGGAAAGCTGAGATGATGAGATGGCTTCTGATAGTATGAAAAAAGCACAAAGATGGCATGCGAAGCAGAAAAAGTTGAGAAAGGTAATAAAAAAAAGTAAGGGCAATGTCGAGCGTCTTCAACAAAATATCCATAACTAATTTGAAATTTTTCTTAAAACACATTACAAAATAACAATTTAATCAGCGAAGAGCTTAGTGACAAACCTAAAGAAATGCCTGGAGCCAACACTAAAATTTTTGAAGAGCATCTTTTAAGAAGCAAAGGTCGCAGCCTTCCAAAATGTTATGATCCTAAAATTAGAGAATGCGCTCTTAACTTAAATTTCATATCTCCAAATGCTTACAAATACGTGCGCAGAGGCGTCACTAGGCTGGGGCAACCAGTGCAGTGCCCCAGGGCCCCCAAAACTGGAGGTAAAAAATGAAGTCGAAATATTTCATCTTAGAGTATGAAAATATGGAGGCGCTATAAGCCAAAAAAAGTGAAGTATTTTTCACGTATGACAGTGACAAAGGCGGCGTAAATTTTTGGATAAAGTTAGGGGGTTCATATAGGTTTATTTAAAATTTCAGAATAAAATTTGTAAAATTAATATGGAAAAACCATGATTTAGTATCTAATATTTTAAAATATTCATTCAGTCTATGTCAGTAAAAGAAAATTTAGAGCTTAAATAAAAGGAAACATAATAAAAACAAATTAATGTATTTCCTCAGCAATTAATGGTGTGTTTGTGCATAGGTAAACAAAATGACGAATAAATGATAAATAATTAAAAATAAATGATTAAAAACTGATTCATATAAAAAATTATAAAGAAACCCCCGTGGGCAATATTTTGTTTCCACACCAATGGGGCAAAGGCGATATGCAGAAATATCAAAAATATGTCAAAAATGCAACACAAAACAGCGCACTTTATTACTAAAATATTATTTACCACATAATCAATTAAAGAAAATTTAAATATTTTATGCTTTTTTACTTCTATTTGACAATAAATTCTCTTATATTTCGCTCGTATTTCACAAATATTTTTGAAAATTTGTATTTGACAGTTTAGGTTTCACACTCAAAATGACACATGAGGCGTTAAATTTATGCTAGAGCGAGAAAGCAATAGGCTTCACTACACGTAGCACGATTTACATGTTTATAGCGCCTCCATATTTTCATACTCTAAGTATTTCATTCGGATTTATACTCTGAATGTCATTTTAATTAATTGACAACGTGACAGTTTCCTGACAACCATGATACAAGGAACATAAGAAAACTTAAAATATTTTGAAAGCTCTGTGACCTTGTAGTGGGGTTTTCCTTTCGCCCCGTACAAAATAAATCTGGGTGTTTGAGACAGTATGAGACAAGCCTGTCTCGCCGGGGTAACTTCAGTGGAGAAAGAAAACAGGCGGTGTCCTCTTGTAGGTGTTTATTCTATCTTCTTCTCCTGATATAATCCGCTAATTCTTACCTAGTCCTATCTTCTAATCTAATACAATTTCAGCTAAGGTCTACTCTGTCTACCGTGGTTTAATCAGTTTTCCGCTCAATGCGCGTACTCTTCTGACTCGGGGTTCTGATCGGGAGGTTAGTTTTCCGCTCAGTACGCGTACTCTTCTAACTTTAGCAGCTCGGGAATCGGATTCCGGTTAGTTTTCTGCTCAGTACGCGTACTCTTCTAACTCGGTCGGTATCGGATAGTTAGTTTTCCGCTCAGTACGCGTACTCTTCTAACTCGGTCGGTATCGGATAGTTAGTTTTCCGCTCAGTTCGCGTACTCTCCTAACCCGGTCGGTATCGGATAGCTAGTTTTCCGCTCAATGCGCGTACTCTCCTAACTCGGTCGGTATGGTCAGTTTTCCGCTCAATGCGCGTACTCTCCTAACTCGGTCGGTATGGTCAGTTTTCCGCTCAATTCGCGTACTCTTCCAACCCGGGCAATAAAAATGGTCTTGGAAAATTTTCCGCTCAATACGCGTACTCTTTCCACCGTGCAAGCTCGCTGCTTCAAGCTCGATTGAATCGATCGCCGCCTGGGCTCTTATATATTCACTTCAGGCGGCAATCGCGAATTATAAGGGCAAAAACGGAAATTTCTGCTGTTGACAGATTTTTAGCGGCGGGGAATGTTTACATGTTACGAGGCGAAATTTTGCCTCGTTACATCCCCCCCTTACTTCGAGAAGGATCGCCCCCGATCTACCTATCTACTTCTAACGGTGTTTGTTTTCCCTATCTATAAGACCTCTCTACGTAATTCATTTTTATTCTTCACTTATATACATTATTTCCTATAATATGTTTATTTATATACATTTCAGTTCCTTATTTTCTAGTATACTTCATTTGTGTAAATTCAATGGTACTTCAACTCCTTGGTTCAGGTTCTTCAGTTTGGGTTTAGTCTTCTCGCTACTGGTCGATGGCCTAGTGCGGGATGCCCACTTCGTCGAGGTCGCGGTTGGTAATGCGGACCTTGCCTTCTGGGGTCCACAGGCGGTACGATCTGCCTCCGGCGCGTCTCGGGCGGTGGTACCTCTTCTTTTTGCCGGTTTGGTTGTCTTTTGGTTGCTCGGAGGGGTGGCTGTCTCCAGCATTCGGCGGTGGTAGCGGTGGCGGAACTGCCTTTGGCGGTGATGGCTGCGGTGTCGCTGCTTCTCCTGTCGGCGGCTTGCGTTTTACGGTGCGTGTCCCCTGGACTGTCGGCGGCTTTGATTTTGATACGTCCCTCAGCAGCGGTAGTTGCTGTATCGGTCCGCGGGGCTTGGACGGCGGTCGTCTGGCGGTCGTCGGTGGGTTTTTGGCGGCTAGTGCGGCGGGCTTCGTCCCTCGGTTTTGGCCGGTGGTCGGCTGGTGGTTGATCTTGCGGGGGGAGTCAGGGTGGCGACTGGCTGCATCTCGCGTGTTGTGGCTTCGGGGGTGTCTGGTGGTCTGGGGTCGGTTTTGGCTTGTTGTTGCAGCAGGGCCGTTCTCTTGGACACCAGGCGGGGCGGTGGTAGCGGCTCGACTGCTGTCCTCCCTTTCGGTTGCGGCGGAGTGGCGAGGAACTGCACTCGGTTGCTGGGCTGAGGTTGGGGCTGTGTTTTCCCGGTCACCAGCTGTGGTCGCGTTGGGATGCGAGCTGTTGCCTTGTCCATGGCTATGGTCTGACTGATATTCGTTTGCCGGTTTCAGGTCTTTGACGTGTGCGGTGATTTTTTTTGCTTTGGGGGCTTCGGTTGCTTGAACGATAAAGATCACTGGTGAAATTCTCTTTATGACTCGATATGGGCCGGAGTATTTGGGAGCAAGTTTGGCAGCGTAGTGTTTTTCGGATGATGAGATGGCGTGCTCCCTTTTATATACGAGCTCGTTTATTTCAGGTTGCCAAGCTCTTCGTCGAAGGTTGTAGTGTCGCTGTTGCTCGGTAAACGCCCTGGCTAAGTTCATCTTTACCAGCTCGTGTATTTCCTTCAGCCTGTTCCCTTGGTCTTCGGTGTGGTCGAGAAACCTGTTCGGGCTTTCGTTCTGATCTAGCGGTGGTCGTAGCTCACGGCCATAGTTGAGAAAGGCAGGAGTGAATCCCGTTAACTGGTGCGTGGCCGTATTTAAGCAGTATTGTATCTCTGGTATTCGTCCATCCCAGTGTCGGTGATCTTGGCGGCAGTATTGAGCCATCATCGGCCCAATGACTCGGTTTACCCGTTCGGTTGGGTTTGGTTGCGGGGTGTACGGCGGCGTCAGGCGGTGTTTGATGTTCATTTCCTCCAGTTGCTGCGCATACTGACGGCTGATGTATTGGACGCCGTTGTCGGATATTACGGTACGGGGACATCCATGTCGGAGCAGAACAAGTTCGCGGAATGCTTTGGTCACGGTTTTTGCGGTAGCGGATCGGAGTGGTCGGAGCTCTACCCATTTCGTGAATTTGTCCTGAAAGACCAGTAGTTGAGTATGCCCTTGGGTTGATCTCGGTAGCGGGCCTATCAAGTCAGTGGACACTATTTCCCATGGTTCCTTTGTGGGAGTCCAGTGCATGAGCCCTGCTGGTTTGGTGCACGGTGTCTTGTATTGGAAGCACGTGTGGCATTTGCTTACGTAGCGTTTGAAGTCTCGATGCATTCCTGGCCAGTAGTACCGTCGACAGATTCTTGCTGTGGTCTTGGCTATCCCCATGTGCCCAGCGGTCTCTGAGTCATGGTTTGCCTTTAGGATGTCGCTCCTAAGTTCGGTCGGGACGCACAGTTTCCACGAATCTTCGGATATTTCGCTCGGGAAGCAGCGGTATAGTTTTTCGTCTCGGAGACAGTAATCGGGATATTTCTCCGGTTCTCGGGTGACGTCGGCCAGACGTTTACGGTACCACTTACACTGTATGTCGGACAGAGTGCATATGTCGGTTGGCAAGCTAGGGGAGACTGGATTGCGCGACAGGGCGTCGGCGACCTTGTTGTAGGCGCCTTTACGGTAGTGCATCTCGAAATCGTATTGCTGCAATTCCAGGGCCCAGCGAGCTAGTCGACCGGATGGGTTGTCCAATTTATTAAGCCATTTGAGTGCCTGATGGTCGGTAATTACTCGGAATTTGTACCCCTCTAAGTACGGTCGCATCTTCCGAATGCCCCATATGACTGCAAGGCATTCTTTTTCGGTCGTGGAGTATCGACTTTCCGTATCACTTAGGCTTCGGCTCGCAAAGGCGATGACGGTTTCCCCGTGTTCGCTAGCTTGTGTTAATACCACTCCCAGTCCGCTGTCACTAGCGTCGGTTTGCAACGTGAACGGCTGGTTGAAGTCAGGACACATCAGAATGGGTGCTTGCACTAGCTTTTGCTTGAGACTATTCATCGCTTGCTCTTGTGTCTCGGTCCACCTCCATTTCGTGTCTTTCTTCAGCAGTTTGTTTAGCGGGGCCGCAATTTGCGAGAACCCTGGTATGAATCGGCGGTACCAGGACGCTAACCCTAGGAACTGACATAGTTGTTTTGGGTTTGTAGGCGTGCTAAACTTGCTGATGGCTTCAGTTTTCTCAGGGTCGACTGAAATCCCTCCTTTGCCGACAATGTGCCCTAAGTGTTTTATTTCGGTCTGGCAAAACGTACATTTCTCCGGATTTACTCGCAGGTTTGCGGCTCGGAGTCGCTGGAAAACGATCTGAAGGTGTCCGAGGTGTTGGTTGTATGTTTTGCTAAATACTATAATATCGTCTAGGTACGCTAGAGCGAATTGGTCTAGTTCTGGGCTTATTACTCGGTCCAGCAGCCTTTGGAACGTGGCCGGGGCGGAGTGTAGTCCGAACGGCATGACTCGAAATTGGAATAGCCCGCGGCCGGGGACTGTGAATGCCGTCTTCGGTTTACTGTCGTCGGTGAGTGGGATCTGCCAATAGCCTTGCTTTAAGTCGATGGCGGAGATGTATTCGGCCCCTTTCAGTTTGTCGAGCGTTGCCTGTACTTGAGGCAGCGGGTAGGCATCCTTTAGAGAGATTTTATTCAATTCTCGATAGTCGATGCAAAACCTATTTTCTCCGTTCTTCTTCTTCACTACCACCACGGGTGAACTGTACGGGCTGGTAGATGGTTCGATGATGCGGCTCTGTATACATCTTATCGACCTCGGCATCTATGATTTGTTGGATGGCCGGATTGCGGGGCATGTATCTCTGCTTTACTGGCTCGGACGTCGTGACTCGGATTCTGTGCACGGGGAGTTGGGTCACGGGGGCTAGGTCCTCGAATAGTGCCATCTCGTGTTCAATGAATTCCTCGAACTTTTGCTCCTTGGCGGCGGGAGCTTCGGTATTCAGGCAGGCGATCTGGCTGGGCTCGTCTCTGGTTTCGGTCGGGACTAGTTCTTGCCCTAGCGCTCTTATTCTTAAGCCTGTCGTTCGCATCAGGTCCATTCCAATGATGGCTTCCTCGCCGAGACCTGGCAGTACTAGGAAGTAGTGGTGGAAGTGTTTCTTCTCCACCGAGAACTTCAATTTGACTCCTTCTGTAATGCGAACCTCATGATTGTCCGCCATTTTGACACTGGTTGCGGTGACTTCTCTAGCTGGGAACCCCTTTTTCCGTAATGCACTGGTAAGTCGGTCAGTGACGTAGGATCGGACCGCTCCGGTATCGACCAATGCTTTTATCACGCATCCGTTTGCGTTGAGGGGGACAAATATTCGGTCGTCGTTTAGTTCTGGCGGGGAACCCGGTCTGGAGCGAGGGGGGCGGTTCCGCAGTGCGAACAGAACAATATCTTCTGCCCTCGGCACTGTCCCCTTCTATGGCCTGGTTTCCCACACTTCCAGCAGCAGGTTTCACGATTGTAGCCGACCAAGGTGCACACTCGCCTGTGCGGCCCTACTTTCTGCGGTTCACGGGGTTTGCTCTGCTTTTCTTCCCGTCTTAGACTCTCGTACTGGTCGCACGTTTCTAGCAGTTCCTCTAGATCCTCGAAATCTGTCTTCCGTACGTAATACTTATATTCGCATCTCAGGTTTTCGTAGATGCGCTGGAGCTCTTGTTCGGCTGTGAAATTTGCATGGCGTCTTATCAGCGTTCGTAACTCGGTGACGAAAGCACGAGCGGTTTCTCCGTCTTTCTGTTTGCGAGCAACAATCTGATCTATGAGCCTCTGCCGGTATCCCACTGGGAAATAAAATGCTTGGAACTGGCGGAGGAAGTCTTGCCATGTGTTCCACTCTAAACGGTTATTTCGAAACCAGAGTAGTGCTTTGCCGCGGAATAGTTCGGCCAAAGCAATTATCAACCAATCGGCGCGCATCAGGTAACTGGCAGCGAGCCTTTCGACCCGCTCTATAAACGCTACAGCGTCCCCAGTACCATCGAAGTGCACATTCCACTTCCTGGCTCGATCCAATATCTCGCTATTGCTCGGCCGGGCGACGCTCGCGGTGTCGTTCGTCGGTGGGCTTGTTCCCTGGCTCTGACTGGTTGAAGCGGTGTTTGGTTCTGGCGTCTGTTTCAGGTATCCGCTGAGCCGTTTCCTCATCTCGTCCACGGTGCCTGTGGTGTCTAACGCATGCTCTTGCAATGCGTCTGCCAGTGTTTCCTTGTTGAGTCTGTATATGCAGCTGACCCCCTTCTTGTTGGACTCCTCCGTCATCTTGTCGGATTTGTCTGTCTCGGTTGATGACAAGTAGGCCTCTTCCTCGCAGTCTTCCACTGAGTCCTCCTCTTCGGTTCCTCCCTCACGGTTCTCCACGGTGACTTCCTTCTTTCCTATGTCGGACACGGTCCCTGCTCGGGCGCCAATTTTGTAGTGGGGTTTTCCTTTCGCCCCGTACAAAATAAATCTGAGTGTTTGAGACAGTATGAGACAAGCCTGTCTCGCCGGGGTAACTTCAGTGGAGAAAGAAAACAGGCGGTGTCCTCTTGTAGGTGTTTATTCTATCTTCTTCTCCTGATATAATCCGCTAATTCTTACCTAGTCCTATCTTCTAATCCAATACAATTTCAGCTAAGGTCTACTCTGTCTACCGTGGTTTAATCAGTTTTCCGCTCAATGCGCGTACTCTTCTGACTCGGGGTTCTGATCGGGAGGTTAGTTTTCCGCTCAGTACGCGTACTCTTCTAACTTTAGCAGCTCGGGAATCGGATTCCGGTTAGTTTTCTGCTCAGTACGCGTACTCTTCTAACTCGGTCGGTATCGGATAGTTAGTTTTCCGCTCAGTACGCGTACTCTTCTAACTCGGTCGGTATCGGATAGTTAGTTTTCCGCTCAGTTCGCGTACTCTCCTAACCCGGTCGGTATCGGATAGCTAGTTTTCCGCTCAATGCGCGTACTCTCCTAACTCGGTCGGTATGGTCAGTTTTCCGCTCAATGCGCGTACTCTCCTAACTCGGTCGGTATGGTCAGTTTTCCGCTCAATTCGCGTACTCTTCCAACCCGGGCAATAAAAATGGTCTTGGTAAATTTTCCGCTCAATACGCGTACTCTTTCCACCGTGCAAGCTCGCTGCTTCAAGCTCGTTTGAATCGATCGCCGCCTGGGCTCTTATATATTCGCTTCAGGCGGCAATCGCGAATTATAAGGGCAAAAACGGAAATTTCTGCTGTTGACAGATTTTTAGCGGCGGGGAATGTTTACATGTTACGAGGCGAAATTTTGCCTCGTTACAACCTCACTACGTTCACCATTTGTAATTTGTTTGAAACTCTTTTAACAACTTCAGCCGGAAGTACACGATACGGAAAACGTCGTATTTATAAGCGATACGACGTATTTCATATCGTGTGACTCGACGATAAGCAATATGGTGTATCGCTTATAAATATCCCAAAAATTTCGGAATATTTTCGGCACATCCAAGCAATTTGCGGGGTACAAATTTCCCGAGTCACACCATACAAAACTTTATGAACACAGTTTTGAGATTACTGCTCTTACGGGCGGCACGGCGTCGCGGTAATCTGTGAATTGCAAAATACAGGTTGCAAAATCATTTTTGCTTATCGTGTGACTCGATGTGTCAAAAGTGACATCCACAAAGATATTTCCTTATAAATATGACGTTTTCCGTATCGTGTACCTCCGGCTTAAGACCAAAGGATTTTTGCAGGTAAATTCTGACAGTGTAAAATTTATCTGTCGAAAAGTTGAAAGCATTTTACGACAGCCGACAGCGCATGCATTATCTTGATGGGACAGATACTATTATCCAAAAACGACATTTTTTAAAGATTTTAATTGATGTTCAAAATCATTTCTGCCATAAGGTCTTATTTTCCAATTATAACAACCACATGCAATGTAGCGGGCATTACAGTCCTCGCATCAAGTTAATTGCAGAAAAGTACCTACATACCAATATGAAAAATACCGTCAACTGGGGTAACATTGGCCATTTGAAGGTAACTTTGGCCCAAAGTCGGAAAAAGTTTAAAGTACGCTATATGAACCATTGGACTTAGATATTAACTGAGTTGATACACCATTTAATAGGCAGCAGCACCGACTTTACCTCTGAGCTAGGGTTGTAGACTGTAGTAGTTCAGTTTTTTGCCAGCACTGTTGTGCTACTCTATCCTCATTGTTCTAAAGTTGTGAATTTTAATATCCTCCAACTTTTACGTGTACAAGTGTTTTATTTATTTCAATTTTTCAGTTAATTTAAGAAAGTTTTGATGTCAAAACCAAGTAAAATTTAAAATTAACTTATTTGGGAATACTTTGGTTTGGTTTTTATTTGTCGTAACTCATGCAATACCTTTGAAAAAAATGGTTTTAAAAGATATGGGACAAAGTTACCCCAGGTAACTTTGGCCAAAATTTTCAAAAATGTTTTTTGTTATTTTGAAAAATTTCTATAATTTTGAAATTGGCTTAAATGTAAAGGATTATCTTTCGTTAACCTCTTGAACCACTTAAAATGCCAACAGTTTCATTTTAAAAACTTAACACTGGCTACTTTTTTTGCCAAAAGCCTGGAAAGTTGGGCCAATGTTACACCAGTTGACCGTACTACTTTTTAGCAAAAAAGTGTCAAAGGTATGTAAGTGTATATAAAAATAACATATTTTTGCACATATGTGTATATAAAAATAAGATAATAGAATATAAAACTAAATAAGTATATATAAGAATATTAACCAAGGGAACGTAGAAGAAACTAGCAACAGGGATGCTAGGGAAAATAGATATTCTTTGACCAAATTTCAAGTCTCTAGCTGTAAGCGTTCTTGACTTATCGTCTAGAGAGACAATCGGTCGTACGCGTTCTTGGGAAATAAAAAAAATTTAGCATTCATGTTTTTGATTTGGTCCAAAACAAAATGGCAGAACAAGGCGGAATTTTTTTTTCAAAAATGAGTTATGCATTATGTATAATGCTTATTATGTCATAATTTTCATAGCGCGATCATTCATAAAGCATTTCGAAATTCAAATATGAGAAAAAAAACTAAATATTTCTCCCATTTTTTCAATAAAGTTTTTTTTAAAGAGTAAATTAAACTATATAACTAAAAAGAAATATGTAATCCTAGAACATACCTCTAACAAGTTTCTGGATTTTGAACGAAATCCGCTAATCCACGGTGAAACTAAAAATATTTTTATGCAACTACAAACAGTAAGTAAAATTCAAAGAAAAGACGACCTGTTTAATGGCAATTTAAAATTTATCCTATTTGCTTAAACAATAGCATTATTAAAAAGGATAATTTTAATTTTGAATTACTTTATTATATTAAATATAAACAAATACAATTATGATCAGATTCTATCACCTACATTTATAATTACTTTGCCCCTCAAGTGTCCGCATCGAACTTTCTCGTAAGCATCCCTAGCATTGTGAAAGTCGAAAGTGCTATCTACTAAAGGCAGGAACTACAATCGAAATTAATAGAATCACTTAGAAGCATTGATACGATCAAATACCTTTTTAGTCTCCACTAAATTCCGTAGATACTGAATGCCTGTTTGAGAGGGTATAAAGTAAGCCCATTTGATAAGCCCCTTTTGTTTAGAGAGCGAGTTCGCATTTGATCTCAAAATGTCTGCTATATTTTTTATAATGCCAGACGGAAAGCCGAGGTCGTCTATATTTCGTAGCAGGGGCGAAGTAAAAGTAATGTAGGAACCGTAAGACCACCCTAATTTATCGGCATGCTCTTGACCTAGACCAGCACAGTCTAAGATGAAGTTATAAGGACCGCATTCAGTGACTTCGTCAGTTTGTTTAGTGTAGTCGATGACATGATCCGCTCCAAGCGATTTTACTGTTGGAATAGCATCTGTAGAACAAGAAGCAATAACAGTCGCCTGCTCTGCTTTCAAAATTTGCACAGCAGCGGATCCAACACCACCTGAAGCGCCTAGAACTAAAATCCGCTGTCTTCTTCCTTTCGCGGATTTGTTTAAGAGATCACAAGAGTAACCTCCTAGTCGTCCGCTGAGAAAGATCCCGGACCAAGCAGTCAGCGCGGCGTACAACATTCCACCAGCATCAGTAAAACTTAGCTCGGCGGGTTTCCGAGAGATCTAAATTAATTTTGTTAGATTTTAAAAACGAAGACCAGCTTTCTTACACAATATTCTGGAACTACAACGTATTCAGAGTGACAACCATTTCTTGAAAATGGAACAACACCCCAAACATGTTCGCCTAGCTCAAGTTCAGAGGAGACTCCAAGGCCTTTCTGGTAAATTTCTCCTGAGAATTCGCGTCCTAAGACGAGGGGCAATTCGATCCCATCGGTGTTGCAGCGAAGAGTGTTTAAGACTTTTGAGCCATACCCACCTTTTATGCGAAAAAGAAATAATAAATACGTAATCATACTTACTAACTTACCGATCATGGCAATATCGATAGGATTTACGCCAGATGCTGCAACCTTTACTAGAATCTCATTCGCTGACTTAATGACTGGTATTTTCAGTTTGTCCGAGAACTGTAACTCTTCCAAGTCGCCGTATGAGTGGATTTGCCATCCAGACATTTTCCTGGTTTTGGCTTCATTTGTGAGCGGATTTACTGCATTCTTCAGTGATGCTTGAGTTTTCAAATACCGCAGCAATTGAAATCCACTGGTCCTACCCGCTTTCATTTTAATGTTGTCTTATTTTGACATAACTGTATTTCACAAATCACAATATGTTTAGAATTGCCAAAGTGATAGGCTACCCGCCTTCATGATACAAAGAACTAAAGGTAAAATACTTATGACTAGTGCTTCTACCATCTTGCGTGTCACTGGCCTGAAACGTCAAACTTTGTTCTGTCAATATCATGGTTTACATTTTTTAGAAAACCAAAAAGTGATTTTAGGTTTAATAATTAAGCAGAAAACAACGTTTACAATGGTGAGGTTAATGAATTTAATGAGAATTACCTATTTCTATTTACATCTGATACAAGCAAACCATTTTTGATTTTTTGAGAAGTCTTCTACAATTGAATCGTAGGATTTAATAACAGCTGCAAAGCAATTCTTCAAATTAAATAGCTAAACAGTTTTTCTAATCGACTTTTCTGCTAGTTCTAAGTGCAATTTACTTCATATTTACCTTTGTTTGTTTACCATGTTAATGTCAAAAATTCTAAAGTTTCAGGCCAGTGACGTCACGACATGCTTGCAGTGGTCAAATATTATGTACTTTACTTTTAGTTCTTTGTATCATGAGCCGCGTGCGTTCATGTTACATTAACATAAGGTACAGTATATCTTTTTATTTGTTTTTGTAGAAAATTAGAATTAGAAGTGATTTTGGATTTGGATACCTGCGTGGATTAAATGAGAATTACATATTTCTGCCCACATCTGATACAAGCGAACCATTTTTGACCATCAAGGTGTCCACAGTTGAATCGTAGGAGTTAATAACGGCTGCAGAGCAATTCTTCAAATTGATATCCGTAAAAACCTCGTTAAAGTTCGTGTATATAGGAATATTGTAATAGGTAAATAGAAACTTTCCTCAGTTACACTTTGTTTTAAATGTTTCCAAAAATAAAACCATCGCTATTCTTTATTTCTCAGGAATTTTGGGCAATATTTAAGGAACGTATTGAAAGACAAACATATATGTACATTGTACTGTAGGTACATAATATATCTATCAATACCTGGACCTATTACCTACTATATTTTTTAGGTTGCAAATGATAATTATAAAAAAAAAACAATTAATGTTAGCTGAATTCTTTAGACAGGGAACAATAATTATTTTACTACAGGCATTTTTTTTTGCAAAACTACTAATTTTGTTATCATTGTCTGCTTCTGGATAGTTTAAAGCTATTGAAAAAATGAAATAAAACAAAGCATGCTAAAATCATCGTTAAAATGAAACAAAATCCAAGAAAATAAAATAAAAATAACTAATAGAATGTCAAGTCACAAAAAAGAAAAAGGCTTTCTAGAAACTGAGTATGCAAGAGGTTCGTTCATCGAAAGCTTATTTAATTCTGTGTTTCTTGCTTAATTTTATTCCTTTATTGTTTAACTAACGAATAATTCTTCATCTTAGGCTCATGTGGGAAAAGAGAGTGTTTCTTCAGAGCAAACAATATTCACAAATCAATCAGAAAATCGACCTCAAAGCGAAATCAGCAAGGAATCGCCTCCTCTCAGTGAGCTAAAACGACATAATATAAAATTCATAATTCCTAACTATGCTTTCCATTTTCAGAAGGGTCAACTGAATCCAAGAAGTCGATAATCGACTATAGGAAATTACCTACACGATTTTGTATTCGGTATACTGAGGATGAGATAATCCATACTCTAACAAAATATGAAGAAAAATGTTTAGTTGATGTTGGCTATAATGCAAAAGAAATACCCGACTGGGATAAACTTCCTCTCACGCAGAAAACGCCGTTAAAAGACATTATGCAAAATTTGATAATGCGCTTCGAAAGTTATGATTTGCAAGTAAAAGTGGACAATACCTTATTCAAATGCTTTTTACTAGTTCTACAGTGTTATACTAATTTTTTTGAAGATTTTAAAAGTGCCAAATGCGTGGTGCTCCCGAAAAATACAGTGACTCCATTTGCTTTTAGGCAATTGTACGAATGGATACTGTCCGAAGAGCCTGTGATTAAAAGGGCGAAAATCATAGAATTGCTCCTTGTGGCTGAGCATTTGCAGTTCACGGATTTACTTGATCAAATTTGGAGCTGCATAGACAATGCGTGCAATTTCCACGAAGATTCAGCATATTTTCTATTCAAAGAAGCTCGGAAGCATAATCACCATGTAGTCAAGGACATCATGCTTAGAAGAATCAGCAAATTCTTTCTCACTCTCGTGGCATATAAGGAATTTGTTGAACTTTCAAAGGAAGAAGTGTGCGTCATTCTACAATCTAACTCTATAGCAGTGAATTCAGAATTAGAGGTACATATCTGCTTGCATTCCTCAATGTTTCACAATAAGCACATTCTAATAGGTATTAATGGCGGCTATTCGTTGGTTAACTTCTGACTGGAACAATCGGAAACAATACAAATTGGAGTTGATTGGGTGTGTTAGATTTAAACTCTTTTCACCTCCCCAATTAATTGAGTTGCGAAAAAAAACATACGAAGATGACGAAAGTCTTTCCAAAATCATGAATCACGCTGATATTGTCAAAATGATTTGCGATGGGCTAACGTAAGACACATTGCTTTTTGTTTTCGATTAAATGACTTAGAGTACTTGTAGCTTTGTTGCAACTAAGTTCTGGTTTGCAATGCATAAAAACGAGATGGATCAGGATTTAACGCACTTCGTGTCCACAGCACCTGCGGAAAGGCAATGGATTCGAGACAAAATTTGGATTGAGAATTTTAGTTATTTTGGTAAACGTGATTTTTATGAGCAATTCTTACAATATTTGAGAATGATTCGTAGAGAAGGTCAAAATCATTGGAAATCTGTAGAATACGTTGAATAATTTAACAGTCACTTTAAATTTAATGGCTTTGCTGGTATTGTATGTAATTACTTTAGTTACATTGCCCAATAGAATGTAATTTATTAACCATAGTATATTTTTAAGTGTTCAAAAATATAATGAGCATCAAATTAGAAATGAAATGAAGGAGTTCACATGTGTCACTATTGTACGCTTCTTCCAACAGATTCAAACGAACTTGCTTTGTGATCAGCTACATTTGGACGAGTTTCATAATTACAAATCGTTACACCGTGGTAATGTGCATTCGCGAACTCGCCTCGTAATCCTATGAAAAATATATTATTGGAATGCTAATAGTAAAACCGGGTACTTGTACCTATGTAGTAAATTCGACTGTAATCAGCTCCAAAATTAGAGGGAAAGTGAAGAGATAGATGATGAACACCGGAAAATGTAACTATTCTAAAAGTAAAGACTATACTATATTGTAAAAGACGAAACAATTTATTACTTTGGTGAGTACTCCACTTCTCCCCTAGGATCTTTCGACAGTTCGAACTCTTGATCTGCTTTCATTGATGAATCGCTAAAAGTCATTTTCGGGCGATTTTTAAATCTGAATTTTTAAAATAGTTAGAATTAATTTAAAAAAAAATTTGTGTAAACCTACAGTCTAACTTTGTTGGGATGAGAGTCATCATCTCCACCTATAATAATGATGCCCTTTAGTTTTATATTTCCCGTAAATGGTATGTTGAAAAGTAATTCAACATCATCCGATTCACTTTGTACATACTGCAATTATAGGATATTGACCAGTAATGGTTGTGGGAAAGAAAAATGAAAGAATATCACATTTGTTGAATCTAGACGATTTTCGTAGGCTTTGAAAACGAGTTTCCCCGAGTTCTCTACTTCCTCGTTTAAACATTGCAAATTCTGCAAGTCTATTTTTTGAAAGAGAGAGTATTGAATCCCTAATTCTTGGCTATGATCAGTATCGGAAGACTCATGCGAACAGTGATCATGGGAACCCATCGTTAGTTAACAAATCAGACAACAATTTTATTTTTATCCTGCACGATAGAATAACAAATACACACTTTGACAGTACTGACTACTGATGAATTAATTTCGAAACGTATGAATATTCGAAATAAATAATCAAAAAACAAGACTGTATAACTTTTTTTTAGAAATAAGATATCAAAAATTATTAAGACTTATCAACTTTTGATCGGAAACACGAATGACAATGTCAAAATCATGGCAAATGACAGCAAGATATTGGAAAGCTTGCTGTGAAGTTTGACGCGTATTGTTAGAAAGTTATTGGAAAGTACTTGGTTAACTCGTTATACCATTGACACACAGAGCTTGGTTAACCAACTCTCCGAGTTAACCAAGAACGAAACCAAAATAGGTGACACACATTGGAGAGTTGGTTTATTTTGACAGTTGCTATTTGTTTACATTTTGCAAACATATTTTGTGAGTTCCTTTTTGTCTAAAAATTGATATTCAGATAGAAGTAATGTTAGCGATAGCAGTTATGATAAGGGAAAATAGCAACAAAAGATTATTTGAGCAATAATAAAAGCTGTTACATTTATTGTGCACTTTGCATCATCATCTCGTAATTGCTTTTGCAATTGCTGCACTCCAGACCTCCAAAAGAAGAAATTCGGTTAATTTTGTCCATGCAACTCTTTTCTTAGACATATTACAATTTAATAAATACCTGTCGACTGTTCTTTATTTTATATATTATTTATAAAAAAAAGGCCATACAGTCTTGTTTTTCGATTATTTATTTCGAAAATTCATACGTTTCGAATTCTGTTTGATTTCATCAGTGAAATTCAAATAATAAAAATAAGAAGAAAGTGAAGAATTAAACAGAATTCGAAACGTACGAATATTTGAAATAAACAATCGTAAAAGAAGATTGTATTGCCTTTTTTTATAAATAAGATATCATATTAGAATGTATTACAATTTGATAGAAACACACGAATGACTATGTCAAAATTATCGCAAATGACAGCAAGATATTGGAAGGCTTGCTGTGAAGTTTGACGCGGATTGCTGGAAAGTTATTGGAAAGTACTTGGTTAACTCGTTAACCAAGTCACTTTTGCTTGGCTTCTGAGCAAGTCACTTGTATGGGGAACCAAGTCGAAACCACCTGATTTGAGTTGGTTTAACTCTTAACCAAGTCTCCACTCGGTTAACCAAGGAGTGTGTCAATGGTATTACTGATACATTTCCCCGCTTTGAGATTTCCATTTTTACAGATTGAAGGGTTGAGGGGAAAAAAATTCAAGTAAATTATTTTGAATTCAAAATAAAAAGTATTTTTCGACTTCTTTGAGGTATTAGATATTTTTAAAGATTCAAGAAAATCAATTTAAAAAAGATTAATTTTCCTTCATATACCAATGGAGTTTTATTTTAAATTTAACTTTTTACATAAACAACAAAACACTGCAACATGCAATTTTGATGATTTAAAATTCCTAGGGTAGAATTTTTAGAGAAAAACCAATAATATTACTTCCTCAAAGACAATCTCTTAACAAATGGTAATTAACAAATGCTAAATAAACGGTTTAGATATATAGTATACGCTACAATGATAAAATATATATCTGCTACATTACGCGCATTCTCGAAGAAGTTCTAGTACATAATATATTGTATAATTTATGTTTTTATATCTCTGTATTTTGATACTTCTTAACGATTATAATTAATGTGCTAAACGTTTAGTAATATGGTATATTGGTATACTAGATGCGTTTTTGATACAAGCTTTGCAGCAAGCATTTTTTCATTTAAATGTATACAACAGAAATATCCTGAATAACCACTGAATTTTAATCTACAATAAAATCAAAAATGGATCAAACTTGACACTAATAACAGATAGACAAGTTTTTAGCACTATCGAAGACTACTTGGTATACTCATTAGCTTTGCCTTTATGTGGTCTCGCAGCATTATAAAATTCTAAGACTACATAGTACCTGGCTTAAATGTCTACAAAAATGTTTATACAAACGCAACTGCTGCAAATATAAATATTTATCAAAACTATGACGTTAAAATCACATAACTGTCATAATGGAATAAATTTATTATAAAAAAGAGAATGTGTTATCAAGCTGGAGGCGATATGTTGTATTCGCTACTTTTAAGATTTATCTATTAAAATGCTGTCCTCGAACCTACGAAATAGAAGATTTCAAATCTGGACTTTCCCTCACTTTTCCCCAAATTTGAAATGAACGGGCAAAGCTTTCGGCGTGACTATTTCATCGTCGCCATCCTCTTCATGAAGAAAGTCATCGCCGTTTCCGTTTTGCTCTGCAAATTCACTTGGTACGATTTCCACATCTCCAGGTGTTGCCGTGGAAGTGATGGTATTTTTACCATGGGGTGTTACTCCAATGCCGGATGTTTGGAGGTGTGTTCCATCACCGTTTGCAGGAGAGACCCCGGCCCCAGCTGCATATTCTTTCAATATTTCAGGGTAGAGAACGTCGTCTATGTAGAACATCGTTCCCAAATTATACACGAACACTTCTGTTTCGACTATTCGTGCATTGTTTACGGTCACATTATGCTCCGATTGCCTCCGATGTACCTTGAGTGTTCCTCCTCCAATTGTTTCTAAAATGTCACCGTCCCGCAAATCACGGTCATACAAACGTCCCTTGACAAAATGATGAAGTAACATTTTTACTCCTTTGGTTGAAGCCTGATCGAAATGTGATTTGAAGTTATTTATATTTAATAAGCCATAAGACCATTTACCAGGATGTCGTCAGGTATAAGATCGAATCCTAATCGTTCGAATGCTGCATCTATCGGCACGAAGAAAGAATAATTAGCTCCAGATATGAATGGGGCAACTTCAGCATTATTCAAATATCTAAAAGGATTTTACAAATAAATACAGGCGATGATTTTGAAAGTAAAATGTGAGTGTAGGTACCTTGTTATCTGCGTAAAACGAGGATCTCTTTCCAATGCTAAAAAGGAATGTGAGAGAAATTGAGCTCCAAACCAGGGAAATGCCAAGAGAGGAGGAGTTTCCTTGTCCTTGTGCATCTTAATTCACGTAGAAGGAAGAGCGGCAAATATAAAGAAATAAAAAAAGGCAAGTTAATTTTTAAAGTAACGATCACAAAGTTTCGTTGAAGGAATACTTTCATCTTGAAGTCCTACCTGATGTAATTTTGATACTACGGCCTCAGACACAAAAAGCACTTCCGATATGATGAAGACTTGATTCCCATTGGGCAATGCATATTCAGCCAAAATTGTTACATTGTTTACCGAAGGCGAAGCTACAAAAGGAGAGCTAATTGAATTCTGTTCACTGCAGAAATTAAAGAGTGCTCACGGCTGTTCTTGAAAACGACTGTTTCTCCTCCGAGGGTCTTGAAGGACATTTGCGGAGCATTCTTTATATCAGTCATTCGAAGCGGTGAGTGGGATTTGACGAAGTGATTTCTCAAAACGCTTTCCGTAAAGTCTTGAACACTAAACGGATAAAAGCCCCAGTCGATTGGATGCCATCTTTGAAAGGCATTGTCCGATGGTATAAGTATTGTGTAAGGACCGTCATCCATGCTTTGCGTTAAATTACTCTTGGTGAAGAAATGCTGGAATACTTTGGTTCCTGATTTCATGGTCATTAGGAAGGTTATTAGGGGGTTTTGTTTTGTGTCTTTCTCTGGAAGAGGCTCACTCTTAGTAATGTTCTTCATTTCAAGTCTCTGCGGCTCATTGTATCTGCAAGACAATAAGTTATGTATGTTAACTACGTGCATTGATTAGAAGCAGTGATGGATTTGCACTTACCGATTAGTTTCTTGTATATTGCGTTTGGCGAAAGCAGCTTTTCGATCCCCCAAAAACCCGTCGACAAATATGGCTGATAGTTTATCGTTGATTTGAATGGTGCGCAAGATTTTTAGTCCGTTTAATGTCCATTGGCTCTCGTTTGATTTCTTCACCGTTTTAAAAACAATTGCCTGCCCGTTGCTGTTGCCGTAGAACTCATCCTCGCTAAATGTATCAAAAGCTTTTCCAGGTACTAAGTGCTCGATCATTACATCTTTCAGTCTTGTCTTTTCGATGTTCACAATGTCCACCTTAGGTACAATAATCGTGAATGGAGTCACTGCAAACGGTTTGTTATTAGTGTACAATATTAGATTATCATATATGATTCTGCAACAGTCTCTTTTAAAATAACATTTATTTTTAAAGTTTTCTTTAAAACTTAAACAAGAAACCTTCAAATTGCAACTTAAACAAGATTTATGTCTCTCTTTTTCAACATTCTTAAATTTCAAATGTTAACGTAAAAATAAAAGTTCCGGGAGAGCACGAATACTTGCTTCGCATTCTAATGATCCCCACCGAATCGTAATTATCTTCTCAATATTTTCAAATGCTTCTAATAAGTGCATTCACATTTATCAATGTGCATTCAATAACAACGGTTGGCTTGCACATCCCGAAGAACATGCACAACATAGTAATAACAACTTGGATGTCCTGAGCGTTGCCAAGAAGTGGTAATTCGACCTCCGGTGCCAATCAATCTCCCGTTGATAGCACAGTCAAGGTCCTTCGAATGATGAGTCAAAATGAATAATGCGTATCACATCCGAATGACATAAGAAAAATTGATGTGGAAGAACTATCGACAGAGCAGTGCATACTAATCGCCCATCGACCACCTTGACCCACAGCAGTTAAGTGTGATTGGTTGACGGTTGATCGATTAAAATTATGGGTAGGCAGAGGGAGTTTCCCGAAATTCCGAGAACTTCCCCTAGTTTTCTTTTATTTTTTTCAGCAAGGCTTAAGTTTGTTGAAAGTTGTAAGTTTAACGACTGTCGTTGGAAAAAGTTCCACAGCCAAGTACTTTTAAACAACTAAACAACTTTTAAACAATTTACACTTTATTAATTATTAACAGGGATGAATTGTGATTGGGGGATGGGTGAAAGCATCTAAACGACTTGCAAATTAATTTGAAGAAGAATTCAATGAATCACATGAATGCGAAATAAAAATTAAAAATTATAATAAAAATAATATAAATTTAAGCTTGGCAATGAAATCTAAGTTAGTTCCTGGTGACGCACTTACCCTTGTTGGTGACATATCCATCATCTTCAAGTACCGGCCATCCCGAATTGATGAACAAGCGCAGACTGTCGAACTTCGCGTTGTTATTCTTCAACACATCTGAAACGTCCGGAATTTCCTTACTGTTTATTAATTTGAAGTTTTTAAAGTCTGGATTGACTTGGCTTGGCTCAGAATTCAAATCCGCTACTTCGTTTGCACTAACCACACTTAACAACACAAAAACAAATTGAAGAGCACTAACAAACTTGAAGATAGAGATCGGTGGAAGACGTACTTGCTTCCAGTTGCTTCCAGGAGATTCGTATGATACTGCGAAAATTGTCATCTTTTTGGTTCAATGATCACCGACGAAAAATCAATTTTTCAGTTGATAACACTTAACAACACACGGATGTTTGTTCAGAGCAAGATTGCGGGTAATTTGGTTGAGTCAATTACATGTTTTTAGTTTTTCTGTAACACTCATAGGTTCACTAGTATTCCCTTAACATGAGATGATAACAAATACAATTTTTTTATGTTGCACTCGCACATAATAAAAATAGGTGTAGGTATATTGAAGAAAATTGTAATAATTGATGTACGTAGATAGAAAATCAAAAATGAAATCGGAGTTTTCTTCAGAGGCTCTGCTTTGGGAAAGTTACTTAAAACAAACACAAAAATTGCTAAAGCAGCTGATGGTGGAAATATTTTTTATATACGAGCTATGTAAACAATTGCAAGTAGGAGACTTTCAAAAATTTATTTTCTGGCGAAACTGGCGTAGGATTATTTTGCCTTTACATCGACTACAAAATTATGCATTCAAATAGTCGTATAAAAGCACAAGTGCAATTGTAGAACAATATTTTTTAAGGAAACTTTTTAGGTAATAGTGTATCGATTTTTAGTTGATAAATTACTTCATGTAGATCGAAATAACTACAGAGCTGCAAATTAAAATAGAACTCCTATTTCCATAGAATTAAACAGATTCGAGATGAATTACATTTATTTTCTCATTGAAGCACTGCGACAAACAATCAACAAGCTGTTGACAACAACTTCGTGTATAAAATATAAAAACATTAGTTTAATTACCGCACGCAAGACACTAACAAACGGTTTTGCGCCCCTGGTGAGTGGGACTAATGCGGAACCGCGAAATCCAACGGTAAAACGCAAGCTGCGAACACACTCGGTCCATGGCACAGGAAATTCAATTAGCCGCGGTTAAATTCAAGACGTGAGGCCTTGCACAATAAGAAGAAAGAGCGGTCGTTTTGTAGCAGCGAAGAAATGCCTGGTCTGCCTTTCTTGTCGAGTGATTGCCGCAGTATTTACCGGACCAGACCACCTTGTTTAATTTATTGTATCTTGCATCTATATTCTCAGACTGCACGTTACATAAGACGAATCTGCTATTTCCAAATTATATAGTGCGCTGCACCATAAGGATCCAAGCTCCCCAATCATCTTGAAGTGACCAATAAGTACAAATTGGAAATGCTGTGGATACCTCATCCAATTGCGTCACGGTCAGTTCGAAATGACTCATGGGTGCCGAAAAGGTATCAAATAAGGCCAATGGCTGTTACGTTCGGCTGTTATGGACCATGTGGGCTTGAAACCGTATTAAGTAAACCTGAAAATGGACTCGAAAAAGGTGCTTTTTTAGAAGAATTGTTGAATAATTGAAAGCTGTTGACGCAGCTTCCCCACTTCAAAAATTTCTATAACTGGGAAAAATTTAGAGATGGTAAAAGTTCTCATTGTTGATTTAAAAGTATAGAATAATATAAGGGTAGGGGAGATGGTTTTCTATTTCTTGAACGCTTCGATAATACGTTTCAATAGAAAAAGTTTATTTCAATAGATATAAGGGCCACAGTTTGGGAAATTGAGCATTTAACCGACAATTTGCTCTTGTTTTCTTGTAGTATGCGGAAAAATAATATGAAACTTCTTCTACCGGACTAGATCTATTTTAAATAAGAACGTTTCCAATGTAAACATAGAAGCGTTCGTTTGTCCGTTTGGCGCTTGTGTTCGCGGAAATAATTTAATCCGAAAATATACAAGAACGTGCTTTTATCTTTTTTTAAAAATTGTATGATGAATAGAAAATTATATTTTTGCATAAAACATAAACAAGTAATTGTATCTTTTTTTGTATTATTTATTCCTAAAGATTTTATAGGGCTTTACGAAATATGGCTGTAGTTAAAGTTAATTCTTTTGAAAGGTAAAATGTTAAATGTTTTTTTCTTTCGAAAGAAAATGCGTAAATTGATTAAAACAGTAGAGAATTGTTTAGCCATAAAACACGTAATTAACATGCCACACGTAATTGTTGAGATCATTTACTTTCTGGCGAAAACGCTAAGCAATTATCGAGTAAATCACTTTTATTCCTTGTCTACGTTTGGTTGAGTAAACGAAGAGTTAGGACCGTGCGAAGACAGAATATTTTGTCACAAGTGGAACACGAAAGTGGTGAGCCACTTGGAACTATCAAATCACACTTTCAGGTAATCACAAACGCGTCTTATCACCACTTCTAATTAAACCAGTACCGATTTAAGCAGCACTTCGCTGAAAAACTTTTACTTGCTAGTAAATTTAATTTCGCTTGGGAACTTGCAGAGCTCAATGGCGGAAGCTAACTAATCGAAATCCCGAACCACACTGAACGAAGACAATTTTTTATAGAAGAAATAACGCGGTCATTTAAGTCAATTTCGCTCGCGGTACAACTCTGCAATACAACAACGTGTTTGCAGACACAACGTGTATGTACTACCAAAAAACAAAAAATCAACTTCTTTTGGCGAACCACTCTGAGGATAAAGCATTATTACAGAAAAATTAGACGGGAAATCTCCGGCCCCGGACGAGCAGGAATATCGCGAGTCTTCTGCATCTCTTTTTGAAGAAAAAAACTAATCTATCCTTAATGCACTTGACTGCACTGTTCTATGGTTATTATTATTACTTTTTTTTACAAAACCCTGAAGAAATCTTGCGAAGCACACCACTCCTCACCTGGATAGTGAAGCTTAGCACAATTAGGGAAAATCTTCAGTTCCTTTTCTTTAAAGAAACAACTGTAAAGACGTCTGATATGCCGGGAAAATTTTTCTAATTATCCGGAACCAAAGCTCTGTTAATGCTTTTACCTATTATTAGCTGCGCAGGTCTCTAATCGATAAAATTTTATCTAATTATCCGGAACTAAAGCTCTGCTAGGGCTTTTACAACATTGTAAAGACGTCTGAAGCTATAATAGCTTCAAGCTCCATTTATTTCGCTAACTTTCCTTTTGTTCTTCTGTGAAGTTCAAAAGAGCTTGCTTTGAAACTTCCATTTTTATACCTTAGGGCCTAGATGCAGATTTGAGCGAACGTTTGCAATGCTAAGAAATAATCGTAACAGAAAAAAAGAACTATATACATGTCTGTCTGTTTGTGTGTCTGTCTGTCCAGACGATAACTCGAGAACGCTTGCAGCTAGAGAATTGAAATTTGGTACGATGGTACTTCGTTAAAATGGTAAGGTCAAGTTCGAAGATGAGCAAAATCGGACAACTCCTTCTTAGTGTTGCCATATAATTCTGAATCGTTATTATACAAAAAAGGTTGGTTTTGTTTACTGAATGTTTACATTTTGAATTTCTTTCATTACATATTGTTATAAATACAGATTATAATTAATTATTTATCAAAATTTTTTTTACACGGTCTCTTTGTAGACGATATTGAGATTATAGAAATGGAAGATAACTTCAGCAGTTTTAGGGTGGTGAATGTGGATGTCGACTTACATGGGGTTTTGAGTTAGAATGAATAAATGGGGCTATTTTCGGTTGGATAAATATTTTTTGCGTTTTTGGGGGTTGTGGGGGTGAGGGTGGTAACCATCTCCCTTGGGGTTGTTCAATTTGCGCCGTGTAGGCGTGTAATATGAATTACAAATTAAAGCTCTTGCTGAGTACTATTAAATTAAGCAGTCGCGGAAAACTAGTCTTAGTTACATGAAAATGCATGTCTAGATTTTTACTTAGAATGATATATTTTTCTACATCCAATTCCAAGGTATCACGTAATTGGTGTGACTATTTAACAGTTATCCGAGACACATCGAAACGCTGTTAAGAAATCGGGAACAACCAAGAGAGCGTTCAAAAACTCAACTATAGTTAACTATAGTCAACTATAGTAAACTTTGGTCGTTCAAAAACTACGTGGTAAAGCATAAAATTTCTGTAGTAAAATGACGTTCTACAGCATAACTACGGCTTGCCACGTAGTTGACTATAGTAAAGTTTTTGAAAGCGCTCCTAAACGTTTCTTCGTACAAAGTCATATGATCACATTTTTATTATAAAGCCGGAGGTGCATGATACGAAAAACGGCATATTTATAAGCGATACGCCGTATTTCATATCGTGCGATTCGACGATAAGCAATATGGTGTATCGCTTATAAATATCCCAAAAATTTCGTAATATTTTCGGCACATCAAAGGAATTTGATGAATTAAATTTTTCCGAGTCACACCACACAAAATTTTATATAGTTTTGATATTACTGCTCTTACGGGCGTCGCGGTAGTCTGTGAATATCAAAATACAGGTTGCAAGCTTATTTTTGTTTATCGTGTGACTCGCTGTCAGAAAAATATCCCACTAAAATGTTTCCTTATAAATATGACGTTTTCCGTATCGTGTACCTCCGGCTTAAGACTGCTCGTATTGTCTCAATTATCTGAAATCGCTCAAAATCACTAGGTTTTTAAAAAAACAAATTTTTCATACTAACTGTTCTAAAATAAATGTCTTCTCCGCAGTGTTTGACGGACATTGTCCAATGTTTTTATTTCTGCAAAACTGAGCTTTCTGAACACCTCAATCCCAAGAAAATAATTACAAAAACTGCACGAAAGTGCTCGAAATATCAGAAAAGTCATCAAATTGTACAAAAATAAAGAATATGGCGTCCCTGATTGTTTCTTTCTGAAGAATTGTGAACAAGAACAGATCAAATTCGTTGCAAATAATTATATAAGATATTAATTATCATGAGATTAAAATATTCATTTTATGAAAATCGAAATAAGTGAATGAATGTGGTATGTAAACTAAAATCTGTGCTGAAAAACAGCGCTTCTATGTCGTCGTTGGTTCGATATTCAATAATAAGTTTTATAGTATTTTATCGAAATGTGATAGAAATCAGTTACACTCATTATGTGGAGCAAATGTGTGCAATACAAATAATAATGAGCGAAGTTATTTGGAAGTGCGAGGATATCGAACGCCTGCCAACTGGAATTTCAATTGTTCAACATATTATGTTAAATGTTTTCTACGGGCAAGGACATTCGGGGGGTCCTTGCCCGCAGAAATTGTTTGCATATAATTACAGTTTTTGAGTTAAAGCGATATCCAGATAAAAACAACAATTGCAATGTCAGATGTTCTGTACAATTTCATCTCGGAATTCCGATGTGAACTGAGAAAATTTCTTTCTTTTGTGTCCAATGTCCATATAACAGTCGAATTTAGTCGGCTTGTCCGACGTCCATCCAAAAAATTTCCTGTCCCCGTTTGTAGTAGAGCGGATGGATGTCGGGCAATGTATGGCACTGGATCCTGGATGTTTCGAGCTGATTCCTTGATGACATTATACTACAGAAAAAAAAAATTTCTTTTTCAGCGCTGGTATTGAAACAACAAATTACCTCAGCATTCGTTCAAAATATTAAATATGTTTTCTGCTGGACCACACGTAACAATAAATGATTCGGATGAATATGATTTTGAGAAAAGTGAGAATTTAGCAAAATGGAAAGGCGTTTTCATACCTGGTTTAAAAAAAGTGAGTGTAACAATAAATTTATCAAATTAACAATTTTAAGTAATGCAAATAAACAAAACACTAGAAATATGCCAAATTGGAATACGCAAGATTTTTTGTTATTTATTAGAGCTTACCACAAAAAACCACTAAAAAAAAAAACTAAGAACAACAGCAGTAACAAATAACAATATTAACTATAATAAGAATAATAAATAGACATAGATAGATACATACCATAGATTCTCATGTTGTACAAAAGCGATACAATGCATTCAATACATTGGAATGTATTGTGGTGGTTAGATACATTCAGAACAAATAAGTAAATCAAAGAAAACTGCGATCCTCTGGCAAAATAGACTGATTTTATTTCATCCCAAATTGCCCTCGCCACTTGCTCTCTTAAAAGCAATTTTTCCTATTATGGCCATTAATACAATTAACAGTCATGTATTTTTGCGTTTACGATAATAAGTGATAAAGTTCCAGTACATATTTATAAACAAACTATTAATAATGGTTTTTATTTTCAATAAAATTGATATCACTTTTGTATTGAACACTGACTAACTGTTATCTTTTGTGCAGGTTTTGGAGCAAGTACATCCGCGTCTCTCGGCTAGAGACGATGCTTTGTTATACGTGGAAAATCTCTGCTTGAGGTTACTAGCCATGTTATGTGCCAATCCTCCGCCACACACAATACAGGTAATTTTTTCAAATAAGTTGCTTCCATTACAGTGAAACCTTAATGGCTTGAAGCTGGTTCGGTCTCTTTTTTATCTCGCAGCATCTAATACTTAAATTATCTGAATAATCTGAATTATTGTAATAGAAAACTAATTTAATTTTGATTTTAAAAAAAATTAAGCAAAACAAATTTTACCAACCAATGTGTTCACTTACAAACTCTTTGAATGGAAGCGTACAGTTCCAATCATTACTTACCGTCGTACGTAAGTGTACATCGACCGATATTTTCGAAATTCTATTGTGCAAAACTATCAGAAGAAATGATTCTTGACACGGTTTTGTATTGCTTTAATGCGGTATTATTTTACAAAAACTATTAGTTTGAGTAATTACGTTGCACTCTTGTGTATGCAACTACCAAATTGAAACAATTCCCTACTAGACAAAAAATACGTTTAAAAAACGAAAACCCTATTACGGACAATTTGCAAACTCAAAAGTAAGAAACAAGAAAAATCTTGGGGATTCCTGAAATTGCGTTAAGTTACTACCTGAAATTTCCCATTACATTACAAATTTCATATATCCGTGAATCGTGATCGTGCTGTTTTATATTAAATAAATAAGTTGTTTTTAACAGCAATATAAAACGCACGATCCCGGATGCATGAAATTTGTAATGTAATGGGAAATTTCAGGTAGTAACTTAACACAATTTTAGGAATCCCCAAGATTTTTCTTGTTTTCATACTTTTGAGTTTGCAAATTGTCCGTAATAGGGTTTTCGTTTTTTAAACGTATTTTGTGGACGCCGGCCTATCCGTCTGTCAAGACGAGAATGCTTATAGCTGAATTGAAATTTCTTTTCTCAAATATTGCAATAAAAACATAACAATATTATATGTGTGGAACTTAATTTTTTTTGCACGATGCTGAAAAAATGCGCGAAAACATTCCTTTAAAACCAAAATTAAAACAAAGGCACTTAATCAAAACATTTTTAAAAAAAACATTTTGTTTAAAATTTGTACTTTCAACAACTTTAGGACATAGAGGATCGCATTGGAAAAACCTTTCCTACGCCAATTGATAGATGGGCCCTGTCTGAAGCCAGAGAAACAACTGATAAAACAAAAAAGAAGAAGCCAGTATTACCTGTGGATCGTGTCCATTCAATGCTGCAAAAGGTAAATAAAAATTTTTAATTTGGATCAACGAATGCAATGGTTTTGTTTATTTAGGAGGTGTTGCAATACAAAATTGATAACTCGGTGTCGTTGTTTTTGGTGGCAGTTCTGGAATATATTTCTGCAGATATTTTAAAATTGGCTGGAAATTATGTGAAAAATATAAAACATGTGGAAATATCCCGAGAAGATATTGAAGTCGCCATGTGTGCAGATAAAGTAAGTAATAATTTAGAAGTAAATTAATAATGGTTCATTTTTGTATGAAATTTTACTTCATTTAAAAGTAAAATAGAAGTAGTAAAGTGCGATAATATCAACGAGATTTAAAACATATTCAGACAAATTTTTTTGTTAGAGTTTTTAATCTTCATCAATTCTTGCGTTCAGAATTTCGTACGGATGAGCTTAGCCTTAATTGTAATTGTACTGTATTCACACATCACATTTAACATAATTTACTAAGTAAATTAATTACATACTATTAGTAGTTTTTATATTTTTGTTATTGAAAGAATTTTTTATTATAGAAAACGCAAGTGCTGTTTATATTTCTATATTTGCTAGGCGCTTAGCATTTTGCTTTTTAATAAATAACGGATCAATGAATTCTTACGAAACATTACTGCAAAATATTTTGCGGGTAGATATTTTTAACATTTACGATTAGACATGCTAAAGTTTTCAGTTAATTTTGGGGCCTTTCGCATACAGCACTTTATTATGTACAGTGAATATATATTTTTGGTTTATGTTTTGCGTATTTTGCTACATAATTACGTATTTTTCACGCTCTCCTTAATGTCAAAGGTGGTACGTAGATTAATAAATAAATAATTTATTCCTTATTAATATTGTGTCCAGAAAAATAATAACCCTTAAATTGGTTTATTCTTAATTGCATACTCATAATATTTGTTTATTAATCTCTTTCATTTTTAAATTTCATTTAAGTGATTGTAATTCATAATAGTACCTTTAATAGTTTCTAATTTAGAAGAGTGGCTTGCATGCAGCATGCTGCATGGTACAATTGTAATAAGCAGCGTTACAATGATCGAACTCTCAATACATAGTGCCAGTTTTTACCTGATTACGGCAAAGCCAAGAAGAAGGTTTACCTATATTATTAGGAGTCTATGTTTTTTCATGTATTTTGAAGTACATTTCGAAGAAACTTCTACCTATTGAGATCGATACCATGTCAAGACTTTCGAAAAATTCTTGCATAGTTTTTCGTTTCATGCTTCCCTGAGTACGAAACCACCGCCGTTCGAAAGTTTATATATTATGTATATGTGTATATATTATATATTTAATAGATTAAATTAGTGCAATAAACTGTCAATACGACTACGTTTGGACTCGATTTCGACTCGATCCCTCAACCCGGAGTGCTTAAAAACACGAGCCGAGTTCAAAACCTGTTTTCGGCTCGATCTTTCGATTCTGCATGTAAACGTAGTAAATATAGCTTATTGACAATATAACTTTGCCCTATATTGCAAAAATCGGCTATATTGTTCAATATAGCTTCGGTGTATAGTATAAAGGCGAATAATTACAAGCGCTCTAAAAAATATTTTTCCTGCACGACCTTCACCGATCATGGTCTCATTTTTCTTCTCTCATCGTCCCCTACACAATGGTATATAGTGGGGTCGCTTTGGGTTCAGTTCTGCCAAGATTCCCTGGACACCACACGTTTCTCTATGTATTAGATAAGGGCAGATTTGATTTATATTTTTACCTGTTTAATATAATATATAATGTGTATGACGTCGCGATTGTGATTTATTAATATGTCAAAAATTATTGATTTTTAATTTTAAAATATCACCGCGCACCTACTACTTTCATTCAGGCGACGGGAATTATTTTGTAATAATAATACTCGTATATTGATGTTGATGATTTATGATTTATTTCAAATGCAACGTTTCACAATAACATTAGTTACTTTTTAATTTGTGCATTTGGTTTTCATTTCGTCATCTAATTTCTCGAAATATGAATATATTCTTTGCGTTTTTAAATCTACGTGTATATTGTTAATAGAAAAACAATTGTTTTGTTCCAATATATTTTAATATTTATTATATATAATACCTACCTATATATTTTTTATATAAATAGTACTTATATACTATATTTTAATAGTCTAAAAAACACCACTTTTATTGTACAATTAATTAATTATTAATCTACTAGCAGGTCTACCCGTTTTCACCCGGGACGATGAAAATCATAATATAATGTACTTTTTGAATTTACAACTGCTCCCAAACGCGACATATTTTACATAGAGCCGTCTCCCGTAGGACGGTCAAAATAATAGTTGTTTAGTTTTCTTCGGTCAAGGGTGGTTTTGGGGAGTTGAATTAGGATAAAAGTCGGTAGTTCTTATTTAACTTTGTTTCGAACCAAAAAGCAATACCAGTTTTTATGATTTTCTTACTTCAAAAATGGGGAATATTCATAGAAACTTTCAACTCGCAGTTTACCCCCTTAAGGGTTGAATTTCAAAAAATTGTGATACAGGTATTTCTTTATTTCTAACAAAAGGACAAATACCAATTTTTTTGAATTGTTTACATCAAATATGGCGGATTTCTAACCAAACTTTCATCCCCTATTGTACCCCTTTAGGTGTGGAATTTCAAAAAATTCAGCCTTAGTGCTTGTTAGGCCTTAGTGTAGCAAAAATTTCAGCTTTTTAGGTCCAGCGATTTAGTCCGTGCGTTGTCTGTCAGTCAGTTATGGAAATTGTTAGTGTAGGTATAGTTGATCTACCCGGCTTTACACGGGAATGCTTTATCATCACTATTCAATATCCGTGCTTTGCTACGGTGTTCCACAAAGTAAAAATATTGGGTATATTTAATAAGGTGGATTAAAAATTTGCAAAACGTAAAACATTATTCTGCACATTTATTGTCAATCAAACCGTCATTTACAATATACATATATGGACAAAAACCCTTTGTTCCCACCACGTCCCTCGGGTAATGGCATATAGGCTTATGACGTAGACGTAGCCAGTCATTTCATCTTATTTAACGTTGCCTCTTGAATGTTTTCATTTTTTTTTGTGCAGAATGCTTCTATATAAACCTTCATTTCGGGTTATTGTCCACATCTATTTTGCAGTTTTAGCCCGTTTTCATCCCTTAAAAGTTGAATTTCTCTGATTCTCTGCGATCACCTATTAGGAAAGTTGTAGAAATATTCCAAATTTCATGGAAATCGGTGCTGTGGTTCAAATTCGTGCTTATGTCTAAGACTGCAAAGTCAATTTACATTAATGGAATGGGTGATGAAAATGATTGTTCGCAAAATGTAATTAAATTCGCTTTAAAAGAATCTATTCTCAAAAGGTACTACCTTTTTTTACGAAAAAAAAAACAATTTTAAATTTATTAGATTTCACTGTTTGGGCACAACCATACACTGTGAAAAATCGAATAATTGAATTGAGTGTGAATAATCGAATCATCGAATCGAATCAAGCTGTCAAACGACAGGCCCGCCACTAACACCATCTGGTTGTGAAAAGTGCATTCTCATACAAAATGCAAACCACGATTTTTTCGATTTTCCGGCTTTCCCTTTGAGTTTTTCTAAATTTTCTTTTTTCCCAAAACCACCCCTATATTGAGACAAAGCAAACTAAAAAAGAATCATTCAAATCGGTCGAGCCGTTCTCGAGTTTTTGCGAGACTAACGTAATGCAATTGATTTTTATATATATAGATAAAAGCAAAACTCTACTCACTCACTTATCTTATTACAGTATCTCCGAAACCATTGAACCGGTTGCAATGAAATTTCGAATACTTGTATAATTTACCTCAGGTGCTCACTAAAGTGAGAGTCAGGCGGTAGAAAAAATCCTTCATTTATAAACAACTAGCAGGTCTACCCGGTTTCACCCGGGACGGTGAAAATCATAATATAGTGTACTTCATATTACATTTTGAATAATTGGAACTATCCCCAAACGCAACCTAGACCGGATACCTATATGTTGGTAGTTCTCATTCATCGATTATAATTCATCTATATAATTTCGCGAAAACTTGTGTATTTGTGCCGTTAAGGCAAATCTTTCGACGGCTAATTAACACCTCTTTCGGACATTAATCGAAATTTGAAAAAAATCTTGTATACGTGTTTCTTTATTTCTAACAAAAGGGCAAATACCAATTTTTTGAATTTTGAAGATGAAAACACGGATTCAACTTCTGATGCCAAATTCGCGGTTGTCGCTCACTTTACTGCCAGGTATACATTTACTACGTTTACATGTAGAGTCGAAAACAGTTTTTATTTCATTTTAAATAAAATTTACAACTTGATGACAGTTGTAATTGTAAGCATAAAAATCTCAGGTTAGAACCATAATACAGCAGAAAAAGGTTCAACTTCAATCGATTAAAACAAACCTGAGTCAGAAACCAACTGTAATTAAAGCTTATCTAAAGCTTTTTTTTATAAATTGAACATATTTTGTACCGGAGCTATATTAAAACGCGATCGAGAGCTAATATAAAGTAGCCTATGTCGTAAGTTGGAAGGATATAAAGTCATGTACAAAATTTCGTGCAAATCGATCGAGTCGTTTCTGAGGTTACTCTACACAAAAATCCCGGACATTCGCATTTATATATATAAGGGATGTTGAAAGTTTTCTATCGTGTTACTCGATGCCACGAAAAGTTTTCCAAGAAAAATTCCTTGTGGAACATTTTTGGTGGCCAAAATCCTTTATATTTTGCCACTTTTTTCGTTTTTTTGCATATAAACAATAAACAAAGCATGTTTTCTTATTATAGGCCTTTAGAAAGTTGTAGAGCATTAAATTTCCTTTAATTTGAGTGGTCAAACGTATGTTTTGCAAAGAGCCAAATGAATGGTTTTGGGTGTGTTTCTTCCAATCCCCTATATTTAAAATGGATTTTTGGCTTCCGTTCAATATGATATTGCCTTTTAGCTCCGAATGGGCTCGCTGTTGTTAGCTCTTCCATTTCTTGATATTCTTCATCAAAATTTTCGTTAAATAAGACATCTACGGTCCACGACTGGTCTACATCACCTTCAGCCTCTTCCTCGTCAAGTTCAACCTCTGGGGCATTGTCACAAGCGCGACCCGTACAGCTCTTACGAAGGCTCGAGCACATCAGCCCTGATTTTATGTAACTCAGATGGATGTGCTGCAACCTTTTTTGCATTTGCAAGAGATGATCGTTAGTATGTGGTCTGGGGCTGCTTTTCCGATTGTTTTGATTGGTTCCAGTCCACGTTTGGTTAGAGACCACCCCAAAACGGAGGGTAGCACACTAGCACATCATGGCCCAGCCACGTCTGTACCTGGAGGTAGCGTCTGAACTCTAAAGGTATGGTACAAGGCAGCATCGGTCGTCGGTGGAAATCTAGCCAATTGAAATTTTGGTTTGGCCACTGATTTTCGGAATAGGTGATACCTCAAATTGTTGAGAGTATCCCATTGCGGCTCCCTCTATACAGTTTAATCAGAAATCGTTCCCCTGCAGCAGCAAGGGGAGGAGGTAGCTTCAGCATCAGTGAAAGTAGGTGCAAGTTGTTCTAGCTCCGTAGAATTCTCGTATGCTTCGATTATTCTCTTCTTCCCAAGGCCGAAGGGAGTGGAGGTGGTGTCGCACAGGCTTATAGCATGCAGGGACATGATGTCTCAACAATTTGGTACTTAGGTACGCTAGGCACCCATAAACAATACCTGAAAGTTTCATTAAGTTACGAATTTTTTCATAGTAGGTCCATTTTTTCGACTAAGCCGACTGAACTATTATATAAACCGGTGCAAAGCCGGGTAGATCAGCTAGTATATATATATTGGAACAAAACAAATACTTTTTTATTAAACCTTTACGTCGCTTGCATATGTTGTTACTAATAATATTTTCTTTGTTTTACATAGCATATGGTAGACTACATTTACTGATTGTTAGTATACAATATTATAAGCAATAAAGCATGCGACCGTTAAGTTTAAAGCGAATTAATTTATTTTTATTGTATAAGTAGTAATAAAAAAAATCAGTATTTTTGATACTTGCACCAATGATATTGTTATATTTTCAGCATTAAACCAGGTTAGAGGGATTTGAATATTTGATAAGGAAATAGTTCAACTGAATAATATGCATCGAATATTTAAAAAATTGTCAAAAACTTCCCTACCTACATCTATTGCACAATGATATTTTCAACTTAAATAATTTCATAATTTGAACACAGGACACACTACTTTTAAGATTCTTTTATTCTAATTTAATACCAAGGTCCGAGACCTTGCCTCAGTAAATTAAAAGCTAGGTATATGAAAGAAAATAAGTGTAAATTAAAATAGTAATAAACCTGACATTTTTTCCAATAGAAGACTTAGTTTCGAGCACTTTTTCCTTCCATACAACATAAATAGTTTAAACAACGAACAATAGTTTAAATAACAAAGTGTTCCAAGTGGAAGTTCTAACTATGAACTATTGGCTAATTTACAAAAAAAAAGGGGCATCATGTAGTAATTGTGGTAGATCTTTGACCTTTGTACACATTTCCCGATTAGTGAATGACTTCATATAATGAATTGAAAATCCTGTACTTTTATGCAATCTATAACTTATATTTTACCTTACTTATAGGTTCTCATGGACATGTTTTATCAGGGTGATTCAAGTAATACAATCATTCCCAGTCCCTTACCTCCTACACCGCGTGCCAGTTTAACGTACGAGGAAGTAGTTAAGGAATTGATCCATGATGAAAAACAGTATCAACGTGATTTACATATGATAATACGTGTCTTTCGGGAGGAGCTGGCCAAAATCGTAAAAGACCCCAGAGAATTAGATCCAATTTTCTCCAATATTATTGACATATATGAGATGACTGTAACTCTTATTGGTTCAATTGAGGACGTTATTGAAGTTGCAGAAGAGCAAAGTTTACCATGTGTTGGCAGTTGCTTCGAAGAATTGGCGGAGGCAGCAGAGTTTGATGTTTACGTGAAGTACGCAAGAGAAGTAACATCTGCGCACTCTAGAGAAGCACTTTCTAATCTTTTATTGCGACCTGAGGTACACCTTGCTTGCTTAATACAAGCAGTTCACGAATCACTAAAAAATGAATTTATTTTTCACTAGGCTATATCACTGATGTCAGCAGGACATGGTTTTCGAGAAGCTGTTAAATACTACTTGCCACGATTATTACTCTTACCAATTTGGCATGCATTTCTGTATTTAGATTATGTTAAAACTTTGATGCAGTTAAGTCCTTCCCAAGAAGATAAAGAGAGTTTCGAACAGGTGCTTGGGTTACTGAAACCGCTTCAATGTGACCTTGAGAGTATTGTAGCCAGCCTTCCAAAGTAAATTTCTATTTTAAAAAGAACACACAAATTTAAAACATTAATTTCAGGGAATCGGTGGTGAGAATGCACAGCAGAGCGAGAAGACAACTAGCAATTGAAAGAACGCGGGATCTGCAGAATACTGTAGAACACTGGGATAAGGACGTAGGACAGTGTTGTAATGAATTTATTAAAGGTATGTTTGAGTTTAAGTTATATTAAACACTTTAGTATTGTATGTTATTGCAGAGGATACATTAGCAAAATTAGGGCCAGGAAAAAGAATAACAGAGAGAAAGGTATTTTTATTTGATGGGCTATTGGTCTTGTGCAAGGCAATTACAAGGCGGCAAGGTGTCTCGGTTGGAAATACTAACTGCTATGAATTTCGACTAAAAGAAAGATTCTTTATGCGAAGAGTTGATGTCATTGATCGTGCAGATACGGAGGACTTAAAGCATGCTTTTGAAATATCACCAAGAGTCCAGCCAGCTGTGGTACTTATTGCAAAAAGTGCTCAACATAAAAATGATTGGATGGCAGAGTTAATAATGGTGAACACAAAATCAATGCTAGACCGCATCCTGGATAGCATATTATCCGACATTGAGAAGAAGCATCCACTGCGCTTACCTAGTCCAAGTATATACAAGTTTGCAGTTCCAGACAGTGCAGATAACATTGTATTAGGCGAAAGAGAAAGTACTGGTGTTCCATTGATAAAAGTATGTTTTCTATAAATATTTTTCCCCGTGCTCAAGTAATTTTTTCATAGGGTGCGACATTATGCAAGCTGATTGAGAGATTGACTTATCACATCTACGCCGATCCCATGTTCGTCAGAACATTTTTGACAACGTATCGTTATTTTTGTTCCCCGCACGATCTGTTACAACTGTTAATTGAGAGATTTAATATTCCCGATCCAAATTTAGTCTATCAAGACACATCCAGTGAAAAAGATGTAAACTGCGAGTCTGATAAGTGGCATAAAAATTCCCAACGCGAGGACTGGAAGCGATATAAACTAGAATATGTTCAACCAGTACAATTTCGAGTATTTAATGTTCTGCGACATTGGGTTGATCATCATTTTTATGATTTTGAAAAAGATCCTACTTTGTTACAAAAATTGTTAGGTTTTCTAGAAACCGTTAATACGAAAAACATGCGAAAATGGGTTGATTCTGTTTTGAAAATTGTTCAAAGAAAGGTTTGTAGTTTGTTTTGGTGTTTATGAATCTATAAAAAAATTTATTTGTTTGCAGAATGAACAAGAAGAGAGTCATAAACAAATAACTTTTGCATTTGGTCATAGCCCACCAGCAATTGAACATCATCTGCAGGTTCCCGAAAATGAATTTAATTTGCTTACATTACATCCACTAGAATTAGCCCGCCAATTGACTCTTTTAGAATTTGAACTGTACAAGAATGTAAAACCATCAGAACTTGTAGGATCGCCGTGGACGAAGAAAGATAAAGACATAAAAAGTCCAAACTTATTGAAAATCATGAAATATACAACAAATATTACACGATGGTTTGAAAAATCTATTGTTGAAGCAGAAAACTATGAAGAACGTGTTGCAATAGTGACTAGAGCAATCGAAGTTATGATGGTTATGCTAGAATTGAACAATTTTAATGGAATTCTATCAATTGTATCGGCAATGGGTAGCGCCTCTGTTTACAGACTAAAGTTAACCTTTCAAGGATTACCTGCTAGATATGAAAAATTCCTACACGAATGTCGTGAATTGAATGGAGGCCATTTAAAGAAATATCAAGAAAAATTACGATCAATTAATCCTCCATGTGTTCCATTTTTCGGGCGTTATTTAACAAACATACTACACTTAGAAGAAGGAAATCCAGACTTTTTGCCTAATACCCAGCTTATAAATTTCTCCAAAAGGCGAAAAGTAGCAGAAATAATTGGGGAAATACAGCAGTATCAAAATCAGCCCTACTGTTTGAAAGTGGATCCTAAAATAAGAGTAAATATAAAGTATAGAAAAATTTAATATAATTTTATTATTCATTCATAATTTTAGAATTTCCTGGAAAGTGTTGACCCTTTTAAAGGAATGGCGGATACAGATATATCAAATTATTTATTTGAACAGAGTTTACGGATAGAACCTCGAGGCTGCAAGCAACCGCCGAAATTCGTATGTTGAATTTAAAAGTACTGAAATTGTATTTTTTTTTTAATTTATTTTGTTAACAGCCCCGCAAATGGCCAGATTTACCATTAAAGTCGCCTGGTATTAAACCTCGCAGGCAAAATAACAGCAATAATAATAGCAATAGTAATAATAATACTTCTACCTTACTGCCTGGGACGCTGCCGTTCAGTTGCAAATCATTACAAATTAATATGAATGATGGCGACCGTAGTCCACCAGACTTAAATACATCAACACCATTTGTTAACGCCATCAATGCACAAGAATTTTCAATTTTTGCTAACATAAATATTCAGGGAAGGAACAATAACAATGCTCATGCTAATAGTAGTCAAAGTTCTCAAGTATCAACAAATACAGCGCCTGTTGTGGGAATATCGCAGGAAAATTCGGATAGTACTCCGTTGACCTTGCCAGCGTCTGCACCTGAGCTACCAAAACGATCTAACAGTATTATATCCATTAACAATAGCTCAGTTTTATTAGATTCAACAAAACCTGTTCTGAGCCCAGGGGTTTCAGGAAGCGGAGTGAATACAACACCTGGAATATGGCGTTATAATCCGCATTTAAGTCAAAAGCATTTAACATATGAGGATAAAGATCAGGAATTTAATCCGAATTCATCTTATTCCATAAACAATGATATATCGCCGCCTCCTTATCCATCATCAGTTTTAAGTCCTAGGTCAGATTTTGGTTCATTTAATGCAACTAAATCAATGTTTCAAAGTTCAACGCAATGTAAATTGAATACCTGTAAAATAAATAGCTCCCACAATATAAGGTGAGCTTACGTTAATTAAACTAAAAAAATTATTATCAAGTGACTTTTCAGTTCTGAGGACGATGTATTAAACAATTCATCGACCTTTGATGGCTCATCCCATATGTTTCCTGCAAGTCCAAAGTCTCTCCAGCAATTAACGTATTCCAATCATGCTGAAAGTACTACATTTGGGTGCTCAACAGTGGCAAGCAGTTCGGAATGTGAAGCGGCGCCAATATCCCCCCATGTAAATGTTCCAAACACACATTCAGGTTTCCATCATGTGATACCACCTCCGCTGCCACCCAGACGGCGAGATAAAAATTGTCAGGAGTTTACTCAAGCAGCCCAAATGCGTCAAGCACCAGATGCACCACAAGTAATTTGAATGCAAATCAATATTTCTTCTCTACATAAGATATTCTCCTACTCAAGCTTCCTCCTCGGGACGGTGATATCAGCCCTCCTCCACTTCCTCCAAGGTTAAATCAATTTTGTAACAAAAATTCGATTTTTTCATTGGAATCATCATCACGCGACTTGATGGTGGGTGAAAACCATTTAAAACTTCCGCACACAAGCACCATTATGATGAGAAGAAATTCCGCTTTGGAAAAAACAACAGTGAAGGCTACCGACGGATTAGGCTTAAATGTACCGGGCGGACACACAAAATCCTCATTGACGATTTCTTCAAACACTCCTTCACCGTTAACTCCATTAACACCATCATCACCGCATACCATAGATATTTCAACAACTTCAGTACAACCTCATCCACCTCCCCATTTATATAAACAGCATTCACCAGTACCAGCTTTTCCTCTCAACGTCAGAAGGACGAATTCGAATACATCACCACGATCTTCACCAGGAGAGACAACACCGAAGCTTCCTCCTAAGCCGAGATTTATTGGGAATTGTTGCAATAACTCAGGTCAGTATAAGGTAATGTTACAAATGAATAGAAATTCATTTTCAATTAAATTATTTCAGATAAACTCACTATGTTCCAGTACCCAAGTACAAATCATGAGTAAATAGGTGGTGTTTTGTTAAAATGTGCTGTCAATCTTATAATTTTAGTGAAGTGTAAGTGTTGAAAGTTTTATAATTATTAATATTATTTTAAAAATTGCTTTATTGTATTTCGTCAAAAAGTTCCAAATATAACCTTGTATTGATGTTGTTAATGAAATTATGAAATGTTTTTGTTATAAAGTCTGAATATTCTTACATAATATTAATGTAACAAAATTCACTCATTGTTTATAAAAAGATAAATTTATGTAACATTTGTGTTTTATTGATAAAAATATAATTTCCCTCAGATGGTTTCTGCAGTATGTTTTTGCAATAACAATCTGCTACAATGTTTGATATTTTTTGCTTCAGTATGCAATGTACTCTCTTCTTGATAAGCGACAGCTGTTCTGGATAAGTAATTTCCTGTGATTTTTCTTCCATTTCGAATATATTAAATAAGTATTTTATTTTTATTAAATTGCAATTACATGCAATCCAAAAAAAATTCTGCAGGTAATCGCAACTTCCAACCGCTTCCAACTAGGTGAAATAATTCATTCACAACACAATACCGAATATTACCGATAAATTCTCAATACGTTAATTTAAATCTTACCTGTTGAAAGCCAAAAATTTTAGACATGTGCCAATCATGATGTTATTCCTGTAAGTAATGATGAAATTGTAAATTATGCAGTTTGCGTGATTGGAAGAAAATAAAAACATGTGAAACAAGCCATCAGAACGAAAAACGTGAAATTTGCTATTTGATATTTTTAAGGCGCAGATAATTAATCGGAAGTAACTCGATATGAATTCGTCTCAGAAAAACTTTCCATGGAAGTTTGAGCACGTTACTAGAAATAAAAACCCATCGATTTTTTGAAAATCGATCGAATCGAATTACTTTTCAATTTTTATTTTAACTTTGGTTTCCTCTCATAATAATTATTCTAATATTTTTCCTTTTTAACTTATTTAAACCGGTTGGTGTTGGAACACCACTAATATTTCCAGCATTATGTATTCCAAACAATTTGCAATGTTTCATGATGTGTTCTTTTCGCATCATCCGAAAAATTATCATGAATTATAGTTTAATGATTAATTAAACTTGCTGATTGATTGATTTTATATAAGTAGGTACCTGGTACATACATATTTATACAGAAGGTCTCATATTGCAACAAAATAAATAAGTCGGTTTCTTATAAAAAATGTTTCAATCCTACTTAATTTACTAACTAAGATATAGTAAATAAACAATGGTATATTGTATATAGTTAAATAAACAAATTTTATAAATATTGTAAAGTAGGCAATGTACTTTGCAAAATAGATTTTAAAAAGATCAAATTATAATTTTAGTTCTCTATTCAATTTATATAGAAGAGAAACTTGATTGAGTAGTGATTTATCGTTCCAGCATGATAGTGCCCATTCACTTAACGGCCGCAGACTGTCGTCTTGCCGCCAGCTTCAGCTATCGGCGTTTTGTGAAACATTTTGGTAACCGGTCTTTCTAGGTTAATTCGAGCCCTCTGAATTCGAATATGCTGGTTACAAAACGGGATTTTTGCTCCTAAGGCCCGAAAACAAGATGGCTGCCAAGATGACTCGGCAAATGGGCTTTTTTCAAATATCATACTATTTCTGATAGATACTGAAAACAACTGCGTCAAAGTTGATTTTTTTCATGCTGCCTTATGCTGATCAATCTCTATGACTCTATGCACGCTATGTCCGGCAAAGAGCACAGAGGTTTTGCGCCCGACCAAAGAATATGTCGGTTACGTGCCGCACTTAGTGACCGGAAAACTATGCTTGGCAAGAACGTAATACCCATTGTGAACCTTGGAGTAGCATTGACTATGCTTGAAGAAGGTGAAATTTCTAGCATATATAGTGAAAACGCGGTCTTACGCTGGAACGAACTACGAACTGTTGTGTACTATCTGCCAGAAGGATTACAATAGCGCTCAGTGGGGGATATGTCAGTCGTCTACCAACGTAAACGAGGACATCAATTTAATTGCAAAAACTGATTATGATATGCTTCGCAGAACCATCAGAGTTTTTGATGGTATGTCGTCGGAAATGAAGTATCGCACCTGCTGTGTCACTAACCGGAAGAGGAAATCTATACGGGTTTTGAAGGAAACACCTGCAGGTTGTGAAGTAGATGTGCCGTACTTTAGGATATGTTATGACCTTCGCATCGCTGCTGCTGTAGACCAGGTGAGTTATCATTATAACCCAAAACCTTTTGTAGCTTTCAATGATATGTAGGAAGAGATTATGAAGAAATATAGTCGTAGTGCGCATGCGCAGATAGCTCCTTCTGAAAGCGCGCCTGGCATACACATATGCTGTTTGGCGTCCGTAATTTCGGGCTACGCGATGCTCAAATCAGTGCATTGGTGGACGCTGCCTATATTCACCTTCTTCGAGCTTAGTTAATGCTACCTCAAGGTTCACAATGGGAGTTACGTTCTTGTCAAGCGTAATTTTCCGCTTACTAAGTGCGGAACGTAACCGGCATATTCCACTTTTTTTGGTCGGGTGAAAAACATTTGTAGGTACTCTTTTCCTGACATAGCGTGCATAGAGTCATAGAGATTGATCAGCATCAGGCAGCATGAAAAAAATCAACTTTGACGCAGTTGTTTTCAGTATCTATCAGAAATAGTATGATATTTGAAAAAAGCCCATTTGACGAGTCATCTTGGCAGCCATCTTGTTTTCGGGCCTTAGGAGCCAAAATCCCGTTTGGTAACCAGCATATTCGGGTTCAGAGGGCTCGAATTAGTCTGGAAAGACCGGCTACCAAAAGATTTCACAAAACGCCGCTAGACTTTCTACAATTAAGCTATTTGGAATGTCTGCTCAGTCTATATTCTATCCGTGAAATTTTGCTTTCCTAATTTCTAGGGTTTCTAACCTATCCATGACTCTATCACCCGCCCTCCAGTCCATGTAATATTCTGACATTGTCTGCAGATAATATTGTGGCCTGTCTGTTTCAAGTGTTTCGAAATGGCCAACTGTGGAATAGCGCTTCTCGCTTCTGCTAAGTGTTCTTTAAGACGTTTTCTAACCGATCTTTTTGTTTTGCCTATATACATTATACATAGATACTAGAGCATTCCCCAAAAGGCCACAACTGATCTCACTCTTTTCTAAAATGTTCATCCTTTGTTTCAATATATTACTAGTCCAAATACTTTTTAGAGACTTTATTAAAAAATTGTGTTTCTTGAATATGGTTTTAATTTCTTTTACTGTCTCTTCTACTAAATGGATATTTTCGAGACCTCTATAGCTTTCTATCGCGAAAATTTATGGCATAATACTGGGCTTTTTTAGTTTTTTCTGTACCGGGCCAAAATTTCTTTGACCTCCTGCATAACTTTATCTATGTATATTGTATATACAATACAAATATTATGTTCTTCAAAAACTGATACACTAAGCGAAAAATTCAAAACAAACTAAATTAATATTAGTTAAACCACATTATTAGGATTTATTTACAATTTAAAATAAATAGATTTAATTTCATAAAGCTGGAGTTTCTAAATGGAATCTTAAAATAAATACGATTATTTAATTAATAATTTATTTTATATAAATAGTTGGACATAATTTATGGAAGCACAATAAATAATTACAAATTTTCTCCCAGCATTTCGATTTCCTCTATAAAATACATCATATCTTTTTTGTCCAATGCTGAATTTTGTAACACAAATCGGAAGAAATTTGGTAAATTCCTTAAAGGTTGATATGTAATCATCATTGAACCCTTTTTCATCATACTCTCCTTAATTTTCGGTGCAACACTATGCAAATCTTTATTGAATTCCTCTCCTGCATATTCCCTATATTTGTTTAAGATTTTAGTTGGTGTGTACCAAAAGCAAACGTTTGTGCATTCTGGGTTTTCCAAAACTAATTTAAAATTTGGTCTTTTTTTGATCTGTTGTGTAAAATATTCAGCATTTTCAAAAATTTGATTGATATGCTTCTCAAGGCCTTCAGTGCCCTTAGCACGCCACATAAACCAGAATTTTAAAACATCTGCTCGACGACCGCATTGTATATGTTTATCTCCTGTGTCGTATTTAACATCATAAAACTTATCTTTTTGGAAAAGGTAAGTTGCATTGGCGGCGTGCGATTCTGACAAAATGCCTTTGTGTTTCGTTAGGAAAGTTGAGCACTGTTGCGGCGCAGCTAATAGTTTGTGGGGATTCCAGGTTACAGAGTCCGCCCTAAAAATATATAATTCTCATATATAATAGGTAAATAATCTTTTTTTTAATCTTTTTTTAAGTTTGGAAAATAATATTTTCAAAACATTCAACAACTTTTGCAGCGTGAAATTTGCGGGCCAAAACAAATTTCTGAATTAGTAAATTCAATGTTATTCATTAAATTCATCGAAATTAAAAAAATTTACTTTACTTGTAATTGAAATTAGAAAAAAAATGTTAACAATTATCCGTTGCGAAACGCACGGTAATAGGTACCAGCATTCAATTTACTTGGAGAACTTTTTCAATTTTAATTAAGTTTCATTGTAATTGTGCTCGTAACGAGAAAGATTGTTGCAATTTAACTGCAACACCTTTCGCCCAGTTGTTGCACAGTGCTCACGGCCGTGTATTTAAAACATTGTTAAATGCATCAAGGTGAACACGGAGTGTGAATAAATGCTCAATTTTTATGATTAATGATTGCTTACTTTTCGATTCCACTCAGCAGTGATCTGTAGCGTTTGGACATTAGTGCTCCACCACCCCAAGCAGCATCCACATGCATCCAAATTTGATACTTCTCGCATATTCGTGCAATATCCTCGAGTGGGTCGAAAGCCCCAAGCACTGTGGTTCCGGCTGTCGCGGAGACCATGAACGGTAAACCACCTTCAGACTTAGCACGTAAAATTTCACTTTCCAAGTGATCGATCTTAAGTTTTCCACGGTCATCAGTTTTTATTTTGTACACATTGTCTGAACCTATCCCCATAAAAGCAGCAAGTTTTTCTATTGAATAATGGGAGTCCTCTGATGTGAACAGTACCAATCGAGGAAGCGAAGATAATCCCTTCGTCTAAGAAATATATTAAACATAATTACAAATAGAGTCATCGCAAGGCAGGAAGGTATTAATGTATAGAAATTATAAGATGATGGTAATAATTTAACACTTTATAAACTACAAAAACAGCCAAATAATTTGAATTTGTGTATATTGCTTATTGGTTTACCTTGATATCTGGCAAGCATTTGTAACGCGCGCAACTGATTCCGTACCCATTTGCGATTGATCCGCCAGGACAGAAAATCCCATCGCCACTTCCGTTGTTTTCAAATCCAATCAATTGCCGCATCTCTTGTAGAACGACTTCTTCCATTAAAATGAAGACTGGAGCTACTTCGTAAGTGTAAACGCTCGGATTCAGGGCGTCCGTCACCCACTGGCCAACGAGACCGTAAGGATCTACACTGGAGAACAATTGATTGACGAAATAGGGATGTCCAGTTTTGACTGAGTATTTGATGACGTCTTTTAAAAGTTCAATTAACTTGGTTTCGTCATCGCCCTTTTGTTTCAAGGGGAAGTCAAATAGCTCTTTTAATTCCTCAGGGTTGTGCCACTCCAACACTTTTTTATTTCGGTTTTCTACACTGAAAATGGCTGACTGCAAAATCTCCTCGATGCAAGTCCAGAAAAACTTTTCGTGAGTGGATTTTACTGGAATACTTGCATAGGCTGGCACACAAGCCTCTTTTCGGTTTTCGGTAGATTTAATTGGATTCATCTTATTAATGTAACATATATTTTCACGTTTTGAGCTGGATTTCATTTTAACATCCTCAATTAATAAGGATGCTCCATTGCAGAAGTTCTCAACAATTTGAACGTCCAAACTTAATTCACCGTTTTCTGGCATTTTTCGCAAATCAATATAAAAATTCACTGTACATAAAAACTGTCCACTTCAACTTGCAGAGATTCAATTTCCTCCAATGTCCGACCGACCGAGTGAGCTTTTGGTATTCAAACTGATCCGCTTGAAGCTATCGGCCGCCTTTTATAAATGCTTGCCAAGACTGCATTTGTAATCAATGTAGTGAGGTGTAAGTAAGCAAAAAACCAAAACAAACAAATAATGGAGCGATATAAAAATCAAAAATATCTGTCGTTTACTGGAAGAAAGAAATGATTTAAATGTTTATTTTGTAAAATACGTGATTCTGTTTTTCATATCTGATTATTTTTTGGAGATACTTTCAAGCAGATAGAGCATAAATGTTGGTAAATTGTGCAGTGTTGGTAAATTTATTGATATAGTAGAGCTGCAAACATGATTGCTCGCATTTGTACAAGTTTGCGGTTAATCGATGTAAAAGACGATTATTGTTATTATTCTTGTGAAATCAATTCAGTGAACATGATCGCCAATATTTTTCAATAGGTACGTTACTTAACAGTACGTGACCTTGGCATTGAATTCATATCTGCAGGTGTTTATTGCAGTATGAAGTACGAGTACATAATCAAATAATCAAATTTTGAATTACAATATAATATAATGAATATTCCTCTATCGACAGAAGGCCTTGTACATTTTACTAACTTATAATGCAAGCAATGAATAATGTTAGTCGCAATCCCTAAATTGTGCTCCTTTTGTACATTTTAACGTTTTACATTTTGAAATTACAGGGTAGCAAAATAATCCTTCTCGTTAACTCTTTTTTACACAGTTTCTTGACTCACATAATTATAATTCTTTATTTAATATTGCAAGGCTTTTTAAGAATTTGGATTGTAGGTATTCTCGTTTGGCTATAATAAAAAATTTTTAAAAATTTTTTTTAGGGAAGAACATTTGCGGGTATTTACTTGTATTTAATTAATAATAATATTTGTGTACTAATTTATATGCAACATACCGACATACGAAATTATAATCACCTTTTGCGAGAGAGCTTAATCAAAATCCCAAATTCGTACACAGTGGACCAGTTTTTTACTGTTGAGTGGAAATACAGTAAACTTGTTTTCTTATTATATTTATTCACTTGCTCGCAAGTGGATTTTCCCGAACCTCTGAATAGTGAATTCTCATGCTTACTTACCTCTGAGTCTGACGCAGGTAATTCCCGAGTGCTCAACGATGATGACACATTACGATCAAGAAAAAGTACAACTATTTTTGAAGAAGTTATGCATGACATTTTACAATAAATAACTTAATTGTTTATAATAATTTATTATTATTCCGACAAAGTAAAGATCACATATTTTAGCTTGAGGGAATGCGCGTGGATTCAAAGGAAAAATTCCAAGTCATTAGTCAAAACCTTGGGGAAGTGAAATCAAATTTATTGTTTTAGAGCGATAAATGAATATATTGCAATTTTTTTTACTACATTTGCAAAGTGACATGCGACCTTCACATCAATTGTTACACATAATAATTAGAAACAAAAACAAATTAGAAGGAAATACATAGCTTAGAACTTCGATTAATCACAGGTCTGCAAGAATATACTTTTTAAAAATTGTGTAATTTTCTGCGCTCATTTCAAAAATGAAATCCATTTTTCTCCATCACGTAAGGTTTTCCCACAACTTGGAGAAATATCATAGGAAAAATTATTCCAATTAGAAAAAAGTAATTTTTTTTTTTTATTTATTCTACATTTGATAAAGTTTTTGAGTTACACAATATTTTAGCTATTAGAAAGATTTGAAAAAATAGTAACATACAGTTAGTATGGTTATAAATCCTTATAGAACCATTTACGCTTTCCATCAAATCTTCTTTTAGAGTTCATTTAAGACTAATGCATAACTATCACTGTCTGTCTCAGTATACTTGAGGTTGAGGCATAGAATCTGACTGGTCTAGCTCTTCTCAAACATCATCTGTTTTATTTAGTCTATATACCGCCATACCGGGCCCACGAGATATAGGGCGGATCCGCTGATGAGATGTTGGTATAGGAAATTTCCTTCTTATTTGTAAAGTTAAAACCGAACGAGAATAACAGTCATGCCATCACTGTCATTTCATCATGTTTTTGGCTCCGTCCACACCATTGGAATGCCAAAATGAAATGACTGCCTCTTTTCCACAGTTCTTTGAGTTAACTCTTACACACTTTGTGGAGCGCCCAAGACTTATCTTGACGGCCTAATTTCATTTTAAAGTAAGCATAGTATACATGTTTCGCAAAATCAGAGATGTTGCTGTGCTCTGTTTTTAATGTAGGTACCTGTTACCACAAATGTAAGAGAAACAGTTTGGCGAAGTATCACATCCTCTAGAACCCATCTGTACTAATATAATATATAATATATAATATATAATATAATATAATATTATAATAAAACTGAAGAGTTTGTTTGTTTGTTTGCTTTTGCTTGAACGCGCTAATATCTGCAACTACCAGTCAGATTTGAATAATTCTTTTTGCGTTTGATAGCCCAATTCTTGAGGAAGGTTATAGGCTATTTAACATCACGCTACGACCCTTAGGAGCTAAGCAAAAAGAAAAAGCAATCTATCTCTATATAATGTGGCATTTGTCTTGACTGACTGACAGAGAATCAACGTAGAGCCTAAACTATAAGTAGAGACTTGAAATTTTGACAGTATCTTCGTTTCTCACGGTTTTTTGAAATTCCATCCTTAAGGGGGTGAAAAGGGGTGAAAACTGTTTCTCTGGAACCACAGAACCGATTTTCATGAAATTTGGAATACTTCTACAACTTACTTCATAGGTGATCGTTGAGAAGCAGTTTTTGGAAATTCAACCCATGAAGGGGTGAAAAAGGGTGAAAACGGTTTCTCCTGAACCACTGAGCCAATTTCCATGAAATTTGAAATACTTCGTCAGCTTGCCTCACAGGTTATCGCTGAGAAGCAGTTTTTTTTAAAATTCAACTTTTAAGGGGGTGAAAAGGGGTGAAAACGGTTTCTCTGGATGCACTGAACCGATTTCCACAAAATTTTTTATGTATACTTCTTCAGCTTATCTCATTGGTCCTCACTAAGAACCGGTTTTTGAAATTCCACCCTTAAGGGGGTAAAATAGGGGATGAAATTTCTTATAGAAATACACCATCTTTGAAGTACAAAAATTCATAAAAATTAGAATTTCGCCATTTAGGTTAGAAAAAAATCACAATGAGAACTACTACCCTCTATCCTAAATCAACTCCTCAAAACCACCCTTGACTAAAAAAATCTAACCAACTATTATTCCAGCCCGATCTACCGGAAACGGTTTTATGTATTATACGTCGCGTTGGGGAGTAGTTATAAATTTTAATGTAATACGATGCACATTATATATTATAATTTTCACCGCCCGAGTGTAACCGGGTGGACCTGCTAGTGTTATTATAAACAACCCAGACACAGAATGAAGAAAGAAATAATTTCTACTTTATAAAACACTGAAAGAAATGCGTACAGGACTAAGTGAACAGACACACTGCAGGTAGAAGAGTAAAGAAGGACTTAACAGGTAGTAGACGGGAATTGAGGGGAGGGGGGTCGACAAAAAGACAGGAATTTTTCCATCTCAGACCTGTGTAATTTTATCGTATGCAATAAGACTTTCTTCAGCTCATGCACAAACCAAAAAGCCAAAATTTTCTTTAGTATTGTACGTGAGATGACATAAAATGTTATATGAGATGACATAAATGTTGCTTTTTGCAAGAATTATTAAAATAATTGCAAAACGACCTAACTCAGTTGATTGGAAGTAATCGAACCTCTTATCTTCAACGCAAGTTTTTTTTCAAAAAAACGAACTAATGTGAATTTACATGTTTCACTAATCTTTAATTTACCTAGTTGGTGTCAAATCGAAGTGAAGAAGAAGAATATAGTCTGGTGTCAATTCGTCATTAGGGTTTTGACTTTTGAGTTTTAAGAGAGAGGTGTGGTGTTTGAGTATTGTTTAACTTTATTATCTGAATCAGGTGGTAAAAGGTGTGGTTTTTATTATATTGACTAAATAATATATTCGTGTTGACTGACCAGAGTCCGCGAATTTTGTGCACACTTTAAAACCAAATTACCGGAATATAAGCACTGAGCAGTAATGGCAGAGAAATACACGTTTGGAGGATCCGTAGCGCCGATAACATGTCATGCCTGGAACAAAGACAAAACTCGTAGGTTCTGGTAATTTTTGTAAAGTAACCTGTGTAAGCTTTTTCCTTGCAGAAATAGCACTTTCGCCAAACAATCATGAAGTTCACATATATCAGCGAGAAGGTAGTGGGTGGAAGCTGGCTGATGTCCTGAATCAACATGATCTGCGTGTGATGGGCATTGACTGGGGACAGACCACGAACAGAATTGTTACCTGTGCAGTTGATCGAAATGCATACGTGTGGACCCAAACCGAGGATGGAAAATGGAAACCTACTCTGGTGCTTCTACGGATCAATCGAGCAGCAACTTGCGTCAAATGGTCGCCATTAGAAAATAAGTTTGCTGTTGGATCTGGCGCGAGACTTATTTCCGTATGCTATTTTGAATCTGAGAACGACTGGTGGGTGTCTAAACACATAAAGAAACCAATCAGATCTACGATTACATGTCTAGACTGGCATCCTAATAATATGTTGCTTGCGGCGGGATCATCTGATTATAAGGTAATCTGGTAATTCTTCTATAGCGAAATCTGAAATTCAATTGTAACGGTTTTTTCCAGGTTCGAGTGTTTTCAGCTTATATTAAAGACATTGAAGTTCAACCCAGTCCCACACCATGGGGAAGTCGTATGCCTCTTGGACAATTGATGGCGGAGTTTAGAAACACTCAGTCTGGTGGCGGATGGATCCAAAATGTTAGTTTCTCGGCTGATGGTAATCGCGTTTGCTGGGTCGCCCACGACAGTTCAATCAATGTAGGGGATAGCAGCGGTGATGTGATGATTAAACTAAAAACAGGATATCTTCCATTCTTGTGCTGCGAATGGATTTCGAATAAATCGATAATTGTCGCTGGCCACAACTGCATTCCATTAATCTACACGATTGATGCCAACAACAAACTGGTTCTCAATGCTAAATTAGATCAATCTCAAAAAATGGAGAATCCTGGTATTTCGGCAATGCGGATCTTCCAAGCATTGGATAGGAATTCCCGCACAGAAAACAACGACACCAACTTAGAGTCAATTCACCAGAATGCGATTACCTGCATTCGTTTATATGAAGGCGACAAGAGTGCATGCAAGAAAGTGAGCACCTCAGGAATTGATGGTCAACTCATTATTTGGGTTCTCGGGGCAAACTTAGCAAAATCTTTCCAAGGATTGCAGATTTAATGTTTCTTCGTTTTGTTGTACCTATTAAAGAATAAATATTGCTCTTGATATAAATATGGCCGGTCTTTACAAAAACACTCATTGATTTTTGAATTGTACTTCGCAATCTATTTGCAGTGATTTTAACCAGAGTCAGTTTAAATGGTAAAGGTTAAAACACGCAAAACGTTCTAGCCTGAATTAAGATCGGATCTCGCATATAGGACGAGTACATGAAGTAGTGTAAGAAATTTCACAGGTAAAATTCCATCAAATACTTTACTGCAGCAATACATTTAAATAATTTATTTTGGTTCGATACCGATACCTGTGGCGAGTCGCTTTTTAGTATTTTCCAATAACCACGGGAAAAATAGTAAAAAAAATTCCTTTCAGCAGGCCTACAAGCAGAGGTAGATTACGAAGTGTTTTTGATCACATTTTTTGTGGTAATTTTTTTTCAAAATCGAGAAACTAGTTAAGTAGTTACTGTTATATTTTCATAAAGGCAAGCAATTCCGTTAAACGTTCTATATTAAATTGCATAATTTTGAAAGCACAGGATTTTGGTCTATAAGAAGGGTTTAGCAAGCAATAAAATGGAATATGAATACTAAAACTAATCAATTATATTGAATATAATACCGAAATTTACTTAACCAAAGAAATTCATTTCTAAAATTCATAATGCACGGCCTAAGTAAACTAGTTTAAAATTTCTATTATATTATAATAATTACTTCGTGTTACAATCAGTTTTTAAGTTTATAACATTCGTGTATGTACATTCGATTTTACACTACTATGTGGCACAAGTAATACTAAAAACTGGGCCAATGCGTAGAAATACTCGCCTAAGAACACTTCGTAGTTCGGGTTTCAAATCGAAGCACATTATTTCGCAAAGAAGAATGTAATAACTGGAAATGTGTGCAGCAAACTGCAAAATAGAATATATTTTATTAATTTAAATATTGCGAATAAAGTACTTACTCTGGTGTCGGGCATTTTAAGTATTCGTGTCAAAACTAACAACAAAAGCGACGTCCATGCATCCCTGTGGGATTCGCTGTTCAATCCTAAAAAGTATTCCAAGGCTTCTCGGCATACGGAAATGAGTTTCCTTTCAATATCCACCCAGTCAAGTCTTCGATTTTCGTCGCTGTACATTTTGAAGAGGATTCGAAGAACACAAGCAAGAGCTGTTGTCTCTTGTTTAAGCAAATTTGGCTTAACGGCTCCTTTGAATCCCGCCCGCCAAAGAATGTTCCTCTGTTCGTGATGTGAATTGAATTTTTTAGCAAACCTATGCGACTGCAAAAGACAGTCAATAAGTTGAACAAGATGAATAGTGCTGAGGAAGCTGTACATTCCTTGCTCCTCCCGCTGGCACTCAGTTTGGTTTGAAGGGTTATTTCCCGTTATATCTGCAGTTGCGAGCGCTAAGGTCTCGGCGTCTTCTTTTCGCGATGTCGCAGGGAAAAATACAATGTTGTCAATGGTTTGAATCAATTCAAGTTGAACAACACATTTGATCAGAAGACTGGAGAACACACTATTGTTGCTTAGTTCCAATTTGCCCTCCTCAGAGTTTGTGCTGTAAACCGAATGTTGTGATATCGAACGTTTCAAAATTCCGTGGCGAACTTCTCCGTTTTCCATTATTTGATTTGTTCGAGTTTGCGGCAATTGTGTGTGCTCCGGTTTCCATGACAGTAGCTCGTGCTGTAATGTGCTATCGAATATGTCCAACATGCATTTGCAAGTTTTTTGCCATGTATCTTCCGTAAATTTAAGCCCGTTCGAGATAACCAAATTCTCTAAGCAGTTTGTACCAGAGCGAGCCAACTGTTCGTTATTCTGTTTCACACACCAGTGCAGCTGAGAATACAGATCTTCTAATAGCAGCGGTCCAAGGATGTCGAAATATTGGGTGAAAACATCAACGATTGCGTACAGCGCATGATTGCATGTGGTCGTCATCCATTCAGCTTTCTCTGTATGTTGTTCTGGAAGCTTCATATTATCAAAGATTCGAAAGAGAATATTAAACAAATCCCTCCACCAATTGGGCCTGAATGAGTCGCCGTGGGTTTTAACTATTTCAAACAATACAGTTAAGCCACGAGTGCGCACGTCTAATTTGCAGCGATTAATAACGCACGATAGAGAAAATAGCATTGGGAACCATCCTCTCACCCACACGCGATCTTCGTCCGACACCGAAATATCATTCTCCATTCCGGCATGCTCAGCAAATAAGTTCGGTGCATCGTGAACGCATAATGCACAGGTGCGAACTAATCTTATGGCTTCCATGCTCGTGTCCGGAAATCTAGCATTGCACGCGAATTCAGACAGACATTTCACAGCGTCCTGAAATGAATCGATCATAACAGCAAATTGTTGCTGATAGAGTTCCGAAATTATCTTTCTTGTTGTTTGAAAAGCGAGATCGACTATAGCTTCATCATGATCGCCGGCAGCCAAATGGAACACAGAAAATATATTTTTCCAACCAGATTTTATGTTGTGTGCCTGTGAATTCACCATTTGGGCAAGACAACGAACCACCATATCTCTAATGGCTGGAGAATTATTCTTTTTCATAATGTGCTCAAAGGGTCGAAGAAAATCTTTTTGAAATCGAAAATTTGAAAATTCGCCTTTTTCAATAAATTTCATCGAAAGCTGTCGCAAGGAGTCCAGAGCGAAAAATGCGATTTCCTCGTTCGTATTGCACCCCACCGCATTGAAGTGTTCGCCCAGTACTTGCCAAATTCGAGACCATTGCAACCGGATGCGGCCCATGTTGTAGTAAGAAATCTCAACGATTTTCTGCAGAGAAAACATTCGCGGCTGAGTGTTATGCAGTTCATCCAGAGATACCTGAAGGAGATCGATTTAAGTCTAGCAACTTCAAAGCTGTGTGGAGCTGTGTACTCACCTGGCACAATGCTTTAACAAAGTCGACAATTGCATCACCGTCCAAGCGTGTTGAACCGGTAAATATTCGATCCACTGCAACAACAACACTTTGGCTACTAGTTTCTCCGATGTGTTCCTTGACGGTGGGGTCAAGAGAGTCTTTCAACGTCGTCGGGCCAGACAAGTACTGCGGTCGTACGCCCGTACCTATCAGCTGCGCCAGTTCCAGTTGGCTTATGCATTTGACGATGTCTAGCCAGCTGGTTCCTAAATAATTGCCATCGGTATGTGCAACCATAATTAGGGTCTTGATGGTGTCAATATTTTTCGCCTTCATTTCAGTTATGGGAGAGATGGCGGTTAAAAGAGTGAACCGGGCCAGCGCTTGGACGTAGGCGTCTCGTTCTAGACTCATGTGAAATATGCAAGCAATACGAATTGCACATCGAATACCTTGAAAATGGAATTCAGTTTGTTCATTGTAAAAAGTGAAAAATAATGATACTGACCATCTAGGCATAAGCTGGCAATTTCGGGATCATCGCAGTCTTGCAAGCCGACGGAAAAAGCTGCCAAGAACGGTGTCCATGCCATCTTAAACATCGGTCGAACATGCTCCAAGTGTTTCGCGGAAGTGAAAGATGCTTTCACATGCGACACAGACTCCATTAGATTCTTCGCAGTTGCAGAAATCGCCTCCATTTCCATATTCCACAGAAGCTTCCGCTTCTTCTCGTTTACAATGATTAATTTGCCCGGTTTACTTACAATTGAACCTTTCATCTTGATTTCGTGTCCCGCGATTTCGTCGTAGATCTGCGACAAATACTCCTCAGGCAGATCCTTGCTGTCACTTATGCCCCTATTGAGTTTTATGTATTGCTCTTTGGTCATTTTGTTTTTCACTTGCGGTGAATGCAGATCGGTGGTAAGCATTATAATGGAAAAAGCCAGGACATAAACGGTGTCGGCGCTTTGGAAGAGTTGATTGTTTGGATTGCACTCGCAGTATCTGCTGGCAAACTTCTCCATAAGTCTATCAATTTTTTGAGCTTCTCCCGGCAAGCGAAAACCTTCCAGAAAGAAACGAAGTGCTCCGACCACTTCCATATTTGTGAATTCAAGGGCATCGATATATGAACACATTACAGATCTTGAGTGCTCATCATTTTCCCCCAAGTAGTCTCCAATTATTGTTTTGTCCAGCCGTTCATCATCGTGTAACCATTTCGCAATGTTTCCCGGTGATTGTCCCACTAGCCCCTTTTCCTGCAGAAACTGTACTCCTTTCTTCGGTTTCCGATTAAACATTTCTATTCCAGTTTCCATTACTTCTTTTCGCATCTTCCTTTCCTCGAGTTCTCCAGGCAAGTCTAGTACTTCTCGGTTATGAATGCTTTCAGCGGAATTGAGACTCTGATTCGATCCCCCATGAAAATATGCGGCAGCAATTATCCCCTCATTACAGTCCTCTATTCCGTTAGAGACGTTCTTCGCAACCGGCTCACCTAGAGTGGTTTGCAAATTTGGATTCACGTACAAATCCTTGCTCCATTCGACCATGCACTTCAAAACGGACACTAAACATTCCAACCCGCGAATCCTCATGGATTTCTCTTGACTGGGAGTTGCTCCAAGTTCCAAGGCATGACGACCTTGTGCTATTTTCGACAAATCATTGACAAGTCTTTCGAATAAATTGGCAGCCGAAAAATCACAGTCATAATTTACGTAGATATCGACAACAGACTGGGCATCAGCGCATATCCTCGTCAGCGCTTGTATTACCATCCATTTGTGCTCGAACGAACTGGATGTGGCCTCTAGAATGTTCAGAAATATCTCCTTGAAGAACACCTCAATTTGTCTCTTCAGATGGGTTTTGAAATTTGAGAGTAGGGCTACAAATATGGAGAGCGAGAGTTCGAACACTTCCGGGATGGAGCTGACACCATTTTTGGACAAGGCAACGCACAAATATTGTTTTATTGCCATTATAAACATTTCGTTCGAGCGGAAAACTGGGCCAGCGTTTTGAAGAATGGAGAGCAACAAGTGCAGCGACAGCACCTTCGATCTCAGTTCGTGGGATTTTGGATCTGGTTGCCCCTCTGGCAAGGGCTTCATTGAGAGCTTGCAGAGCGCGCGAAATACTAAAAAGGCATCCTTTTGCAAGATGTGCGTGAATTTGGCCGTAACAACCGCGTCATTTTCACTTTGGACTTCGACACTCTCCTGCGATGGAGCACGGTTGAGTCCGGTTAATGTGTCGTTCTTTTCAACACTGAGGCTATGTTTTAATTCGACAGCTCGAACGGCAGCTAAAAATAACAGTATTCATTATAGATGTTCAACAAATCAAGTCTATTGCAACTTACAGTCAATGATTTCATCTAAAAGAGTTTTGACAATTTCCTCTGCAGACTCGTTTCTAGACTCCTCATTAGCAGTTGGTACTTCATTGGAGTTTGCGGTGGGGCAATTCTCAATGTCGCAGACATGGTTCTCCATCCGCGTGAATATCACATTCAGCATTTGTGTTAGAGTAGCTCTGGCTGTTGTCTGGTTCACCAAATTCTTGCTCGACAGGTATATATCGTAGCAGGTGCGCACTGCTTGGAGCACGGTTCCCTCATGGATTTCGACGTGTTGCGATGTGACCACTGTCAAGAGAGCCTTTATGATTTGCAGTTGTACGCCTTCATCTGTCTGGGGGCCATTGAAACAGTTGCATATGGTGTTCACTATGCGGTCAATCAAAAACTTCCCCGGATTAGATGAGTCCTGGATGTTGCCGGTCAAATGACCATATGCAATCAATTTCTGTAAGCAGTCTAGAGCTGTCACTACTATTCGAGCTGTTTTACTCTGGCATGCGAGTTCGAAAGGCAGAAAGTATTTCTCAGCATTTATCACGTTGCCAGCATCATTTTTAGGGAGGGGTAAGGCAGCCGAGGACGTCTCCTGCTCGACAGACACTTGTCCAGCATCTTTCAACTCATTTTTTATCTCTTCCAGTGCAGCATCGCATGCTTTCTTTAGTTGCGAGTGATGAGACCTTTTAATATCCTTGTCACTTAAAATTTTCTCTAGAGCACGAATTATAAACATTTCTTTTGTTTTTGTTGAACTCCTTTGCATATTGCCACAGGCTTTCACGAGGTTTGATTGTCGTTTACATTAAAGTTGGTATTTGCAAAATATTAACTTCCAATATGCCAGTTTGAGTAACATTCGTTGTGAATGTGTATCACTTGAAAACCTCCAGATTGGCTTGTCTTGTTTGAAGTCCAGGATCTAATCAAAAAATCTTTTAAAGATGTTGAATAGTGAAAATTAATCAATGAATTGAAATTTGGTCATTTACAAACTGACAACAATTTCTTTTCCTTCACTTCATTAACATTTTCTTGCCAGTCAAATGCGTGTCACGTCAAAGAATTAAGGTGTTTTGACATATGTATGCAAACTAGTGTTGAGGCTTGAGAGCTCATGGAAACCATGATTCAAAAACATAAGGTATAGCACATCTGACTTGTGCTTCCACCATCTTGCGCGTCACTGTCTTCAAACTTCAATGTTTGGTGCTGTCACTCCAATTTTTTACTTGTTTTTGTACAAAGATAGAGTTACAAGTTATGTTTATTTGATTACCTGCGTGAATTAAATGAGAATTACTTATTTCTGTCCACATCTGATACAAGCAAACCAGTTTTGACCAACTTTGACAAAAATTTAAAATAATAAATTCATACACTTTAAAGAATTTGTGATGCAAGCAACTCCATAAAGAGAACTGTCAGAGAGTCAACTAGAATTTTCAATTACTTCGTTTACATGCAGAGTAGAAATATCGAGTAGTAAACAGGTTCTGAAATCGACCAGCGTTTTTGAGCACTCCGGAATCCGGATTGATTGAGGGATCGAGTTCAAATCGATACCAATCGTAGTCGAAGTGTTAGTTTATTGCACGAATTTGATCGATAATATTAACAAATTTTTCAACTTTTGCGAGTTTCATTTATATTTTATGGACTTTTTAAGGAATTTTATTTCGAATATTGGCTAATTACTCTGAAAAATATATTTATATAAACAAACTATCGAACTGTCATGTCAACTCATGCAACAAAACTAAATACTTTTTAAAAAATTTACTCTGTACTTTCCTTGCCCTTTGTCTTATCTTTTAAAAAAAATTTGATAAAGATTCAACAATAACGGAGAAAGTAGGGCATTGTAGATGACCTATTTTACACGTTTTGGTAAATTTGCCTCTTAAGATTTGTATCTCCTAGTATTTTCTAACTACAAACAAATTCAGGCTCAAATTATAATTCATTGTGCAGTAAAATTTAAAAATTTTTACGCAAATTGAGCAAACTAAATGATTCTAAGATAAAATTGGGTCGCTGAGCTCGAATTTATCATCCGTTTTGCTGTAGGTCGTCAAAATTTTGAGATATTTACAGTTCAAGGTCAACTGGCCTGCCTTCAAAATCCTTACCTGAAATTCATTATTTTGAACTCCAATCAAATTTATGTCTTAAGCCGGAGGTACACGATACGGAAAACGTCATATTTATAAGCGATACGCCTTATTTCATATCGTGCGACTCGACGATAAGCAATATGGTGTATCGCTTATAAATATCCCAAAAATTTCGGAATATTTTCGGCAGATCCAAGCAATTTACGGGGTACAAATTTCCCGAGTCACACCATACAGAACTTTATGTACACAGTTTTGAGATTACTGCTCTTACGGGCGGCGCGGCGTCGCGGTAATCTGTGAATTGCAAAATACAGGTTGCAAACTAATTTTTGCTTATCGTGTGACTCGATGTCTCAAAAGTGACATCCACAAAGATATTTCCTTATAATTATGACGTTTTCCGTATCGTGTACCTCCGGCTTTAGACAAAGTTGTTCGTTATTTAATTCTACATATTTTTTATTACCACTCCCCCCACCCGCCCCCTACCTTAACCCATTTTTTTCCAATTTCTGAAGAAGACATGCCGTGCAGAGTGAACCATTAGGAAAAGTAACAATGTTTTTTCGGAAGAAATATTCCTCATCTATTTTTAGGTGGTCTGCGAACATCAAAATTCTCTGAGACATAACCCTACCGGCAAAACATCCCTCCAAATTCAAGCATTCTTTTCTTATTTTTTTTATCTCTTTCTGCCGTGAGGGGTAAACGAATGCATTGAAACTTCATGTATGTTAGTGTGCCGTCGCCAATATTATTTAGTTTTTGCCCACTTTGTGCGACTTCATAAAATATCGTAGTAGTTTTATGAAGTCGTAGTAGTAGTAGTTTTTGATTGTATTGTTATTTTGTTTTGGAAAAAATAGATGATTTTAAAAGGTTCAACAAGAAAGACGTATTTCTCCCCTTTTTTTTAAAAAACGACATTGCCGACAATTAACATTGGTCCTTCGAGCCGCGATAGCATGATGGAAACAAGATATCAAGCCAAGAAAAAATTATTGAAAAATTCTGCCGAAACAAATCACGAATTTGATGTTCATCAAAAAGAAAAGGATAACTTATGCGTTTTCGATGGTGAAAAATCGAAAAGTATTTTTTAAATTATTTTTCCCGTGATCAGCGACCCAATATCCTTCGGAAAATGTCAAAAATTTAATTTGCCACAGTTATCGGTATCGTGCCAATTTTGGAATAATTTTTAATTTTTTAATTCATTTATATTAACTTCGCGAAAACTTGCTTGTTTGCTTATTTGTGGATTTGTGTATCACTGAAAGAAAAAAACATGAAATTTCCGCTGTAAAATCGATAAAATTCCGATACAAAATCGATCCAATACGAATGAAATAATATTTCGATATGAAAGCTTATTACTTTTTAACAGCATATTATTTTGATGAGAACGTATATCAAAACCATACAAACTCTTATTGAATTTAAATTTTACTAATAAGTAGTCATATCAATTTGATATGATTTACGTATGTTTCTTTGAAATGCTTTTCGTAAAATTGATAAGGAAAATCACTTTTTAAAAACCTTTTGGAAAAACTTTCAATGAGCACCAAGAACGGTAGAAATCAATGAACCATGAAACCGAAGTAATCTAAATCACAGACAATTGTCTGTGTCTAAATGAAAGAATGTAAAAATATTAAAAATACAATGTTATTTTTGTACATTTTTCTTTTATATCGAGAAATAAATTTTGTTTACATATGTATTTATGTACATGATAATTTCATTTTATTATTAAAAAATTTTATTCCTTATTACTTTTTTTAGCCAATTAAATACTTTTAGAATTTTTTGATGTTGCACTCATCATTTTGTAGTTACGTATCTTGTACTGTATAGATAGATCTCCTAGGCGAATACGCACGCACAGACTACGTTTGGTGAAGATCTAGATGAGCTTGTGTTTTTCAGATTGTTGAAAACGGGAATCAATTATCGAATTCTTTGAAATGGTGCTGTTATCATCTTCAGGAAACTGAAAAATTAAAATTTTAATCAATAACATTACATATAACTTTAAATTTTCTTTTAAGTACGTTTTCTCTTTTTTACTTACGTTATCACCGTTACCGGCTTGCGCTGCTTACGTAAAAATTGCACGGATTTTGTTAGACCTATTCAAGTACAGTACTTACCTATAAAAAATTGGTATATATCCTGTAAGTTCCAACTCATAATAATTGTAATAAACTGACATCATCTGTGGGGTTATTCGGTCCAGTGTTCATAACAATTAATTAATTAAATTCACTAATTTCATACATTTTTAACTCACTGACGAAGACTACCGTTTTCTTAAATGATGCGTTTCACATTTAACATGCGAAGGGCGAAGGCTGCTGAAAATGACACGAAAACTGTCACAGTGTTGTGTAAAAATATATTATGAAAATGATATTTTCTGTATCAAATTCATGTTTGCCAATAAGTTGATATGGTTTCTTATACACTTAATAATATTTCGTATACAATATAGGTACATCCTACACTTTTCGTATTGCCTTCCATAATTGATACGTTTGGCATATATTTTCAATATTGGAAACGTATTAAAACTATAAGAAAATAATTGATAATTTTTGTTGATATGACAATAAATTTCTTATAATGAAATTTATATTTTTAGTATTAATTTTATGTTTTGTAACAATCATAAGAAATTTATGAGATAGATAACGGATACTTATCATAATTGATATTTTTCTTATAAAATTGGTAAAATGGAAAAATAATAAGAAAAAAATATTGAGATCATACGCATTTTTTTTTTTTTAGTGTATTTGTGCCGTTTTAAGGAAAACCTTTCGACGGCTAATTAACACACTTCCCGGCATCCAACCGAGCTAAAACTTTACAGACAGGCTCGTTGTCGATGACAATACATTCCATCAAATTTGTATCCAATTACCGCAGAAGGAACGAATAAAATCTTTAATAAGAATACAAAGATGACAGCGTTCTGCGCTGAGGATACAAAAAAATTATCATAAAATCAAGTCAACTTTTTCTTTCCTTTTTTTAAATTCATTTTAATGATCACAATTTCGACAATACTATGTAGATGAATTTAGTAAAAAAACATTATGTTTACGAGTTTTTTTTAAAGTGAAGTTTGTTGAAGCGCAGTTTCAACCATTTCACTGCATTTTTGAAAGAGACCCGGAATTTAGTATTTCAAGTACATATTTGATATTATGATAGATGCTTAGTAATTTTTTCTGATTGTTATGTTGTTAAAATCTATTATAATATAATTCATTAATATTTTTCATACATTTGCTTTATTTTCTTCAAACTCCGAAATTAACAGCATAAAAATCAACAATGCCGGAAATAACTAATACAGAGAAACATAAATATATTAATTCGATTAGGCGATATTACTGTTAATGAAAATATGGTTAGTATTTTAAGAGCGTTAAAGACTTCGCATGAATAAAATAAGCTTTAAAACTTATGAGAGCAATAAACTTTTTAACATTTTTGGCCGAATATTATAAGTGATAAATAAACTTGATTTAAAAAAACCCTTTGTTAAAGAATCATTAATGATTTTGAAGAACACTTAGAATAATGGCCACAGCTGCTGATTATAATCATTCATTTTATGCAAATAGGTTATGTGCATAAAAAAGTTAAAAGCAATGTTATCAAATCTCGCTTAAATTTCATTGGAACTCACATCAGTTGACTATGCATGCGGTATGTGTATCAAAGAGCCTTGAAAGCAAATAAAATGTATAATAGAAGTTCTTCCACAAACCACTCCTTCTTCGTTTGACTGTAATATCTCTTGAACACCTACTGTGCTTTATTGCCAATATAAATTTAACACCCGAAAGGATTTTCCTTGAAGAAGAATGTTGCTATCGCAAACTGTGGTGCCCCCTTCTATATTACAGACTGTAGGAATCACATTTTCCTAAAAAGTTTTCATTTTCTTCTTTGTATGAGGAATTGGAGCCCAAGCTGCGCTCTAGTTTCAGTCATTCAAACTTACATTCACTCTGACTGGGTCTTCATGTGTGGGTTATGCCTACATGATCGGACAGGGGAAGATAAAGTGCGCCCTGAATGGGTGTCGTTGAAATTTTAATAAAGTCAGTTGTTTGAGTAAATTATGAATGAAGGAATCTAGCAATTGAAATGCGATGGATCCAGACGGAAATAAATGAATTTTGTTTTACCAAAAGATTTACTCCTTTGCCTTTGACAGCACTTTATTTGTCATTCATACTAAATTGAAGTCTTTGGCTGAATTTTGTTTACCTAGGCAAGCCCATAGTCGTTCAATAAATAATAGAGACATTTTGTACACTCGCGCAATAATGTAATGGATAAAATGAAATTAGAATGTGAAGGAGAATCGGTTTGAAACATTTCCTAAGTACACATATCTGCGGGCATTTATTCTCGTTGGTTTTGCTTTATTGCTCGAAACAATAGTATAAAGGGAAGCAATTAAACAAATTTGTAATTTTAAGTAATTAAAACTAATATGTGCCTATATGAAGATGAAAATATGAATTATGCTTTTAATTAAATTATTAAACCAGTTCAGACAACAACTGTAATTCACATTGATATCCACATCAAAGACAGCTCTAGCCGTAGAGACAGGACGCATAGTAGAGGGAAGGGAATTCAATTGGGCGTTATAATAGTATTATAAATCATATTGGTGAAGGTGAACGTTAAAGATATCATCATTCTAATTGTCTTATTGTAAAAATCCATCCTATTTTAACTCACATGAAAAAACACTGCACAGTCCTTACATATGGGTATATTATTTCCACCAAAAAAAGATGAAAAAACCAAAAACAAAAGAAATAACCGTTTAAAATTCGAACTGTGGACTTTTACATTAAGAGTCCGATGTCCTAACCACCCAGTTAATTCGCCTTATTCTTAGGTGCGAAGAATTCGTATAAATAACGTGAATGGAAATTAAAAATTTCATTACTGAAAAACTAATTGAGGTAAAGTCATGCAGGAAAACTTTTCTATTGAGTAACATTGGAACATTGCATATTCCGAAGTTTCATGGATACTCCACGAACAGTTTCGGATATATCATTTTTTAAATATTTGATTCCTCAAAATCCGTCGATCGAGAGAATCGTACAAGAGGCAATGAAAATAGTGCAACAGTGCCGCAGGCGGTGGTTTTGCGAACCTTCAAACTCTACCCCTAGATTAGATAATAGAAAAGGTAGTCGAAGTTGCAACACGAACATAATGGAAATTGGTGTTTTTTTCAGATTAGACCAAGTAATATATCAAGTAATAGATTCAAATTAATACTATACCTGCTGAAATTTGGCTTTGTGTTATTTTATAACACACATGGCACTTGATTTTCGAACCACATTTCGTTGATTTCATTTGATTTAGATTTTTTTTATTCGCTTTTTGAATCGAAAACTGTAAAATTTTCAGTGGGGGTTATAATTTTTTTTATCATGCTCGATTCCAAAGGTTTAAGTCTTATTAGAAATAATAAACCAAAATGGGTTTGTACCATGAAAAAAAAAATTTGCTAATGGTGTCCCTAGTTTCAAGGAATTGCCTTTAACATCGTATAACATTCCACTATGGCAGATTAAACGCAAACTTAATGTCCCTAATACACTTTATGTTATGCAATGTAAAAATTTCTAGCTACATTATACAAATCCGAAAGTTTATCAAGACGACTGGGAAAGCTTCCGGAATCTGTAATTAAAATTCTTTGAAAATCTTTCAGTACGAGAGAATTATCTTCAGAAATGAGTTTTCGGTTCGCCCTTTTTATTGCAGCCACTGCAATACTGCAGCATTTCCAAGTTTTAGTCAAATGTCATGTTTTTGTACCAGTACCATGTTTAAAATAAATGCAAGAACCAAGAAAGCAATGGATTAAATTTTCTTTAATGTGTTTGTTTACATTTATTTAAAAATTTGATATTCAAATATTTTAATAGTGCTTCTATCTCTGTTCCTGATTATTTGGTAATAAAGAATGGCACCAACAATTTTATGAACAGATTTGTATAAAACAACCTATTTTCTTCAACAATAACATCAATTAAGAAAAACAAAGTTGTACACAATAACTTATCAAAAACAACAACTCGAGCACTTTCAACCCTAAATCCGGTATGTGAATGTTCTAATTAAAAAGATTTATTAACGGGGCAAACCCGACTAAACTATATTTTATTTTTCACGAATATTCTTTAAAGTTATTGATGGATTTTCTTCAACTATTTTCTCAATTTTGTTTTATATCACTTCAGTTAATTTATTGTTCTGATTACCACCCCGTTTTTTATTTGGTAAAATACCACCATTTTTGTTGTATTCTTTTATGATGGAATTAGCCGTTTTTTATTAATGCCAACGATTTCTGTCGATTCCTTAATGGTTTTGCCATCATCATAACAATAACTTTACAGAACATTCGTGAAAAAATGTTGGAATCTGTACTTGTACAATTAAGTATTAAATCCATTTCTAATGGGTTAAAACGTTTGCGAATTACATTAAAAAGTGCTCTATTTTTTAAATTTTGCTTTTCTGAACTAAAATCTTTCACTATTGTTAATGATATAACGTGAAACTACTATTTTTGCAAAAGGGTGAATTCGGTTTGCAAAAGGGTGGATTTAAAGTGTAAACACTGTATCTTTTCAGTATTTATAAATTCTCATAAGCAGCCGGGACAAAGCCTTCAAATTGTTCAAAATATTCCGAAATTTTTGGTACACTTATAATTAGCGATAAAAAATTTACACAATCTATATATATATATATATATAAATGAAATGTCATGCGTGTATCCTTTAGGATCTCGCAAACTGCTTTTATGAAATTTTGTGAGTGTGTTGCCTATGGTCCGGGGATGGTTCTTAGGATAGTTTGTTTATTTACGGTGCAGAGTGGATGGCACTGTCCGAAATTTACTAAATCAACGCCCAGCCTTAACCCTTAGACCTAGAAAGGTGAAATCTTGCGCAGAGGTTCCACTTAAGATGTAAGGAATAAGGCATAATTTTTTGTAATTCCACCTCTAAAGGCGTAAAATAGGGGATGAAAGTTTGTTTGAAAATCCGCCATTTTTGAATTAAAAAATTCTTATGATAAAAATTGGTATTTGCCATTTTGTTAGAAATAATGAAATACGTCTGTCAGGATTTTTTGAAATTCAACCCGTAAAGGGGTAAAATAGGGGATGTAAATCTATCTCTACTATGTTAACTTCTAGGAGGGGTCTTAACTAAGTGCAACCATTGCTGCATCTTTAGATAAAGCTCAATGAGAACTATCAACCACTATTATAATTCAACCTCCCAAAACCATCCTTGAGTAAAACAAACTAACCAATGATTTATTATTAAAACCCGACCTACGAGGAACTGTTCTATGTAATATACCTCGCTTTTGTTTTTAGTTTTTTCAGTCAGGGGTGGGGGAGGGGGAAGGGGGGTTGCGGTAGGCGGGTTTGATGTAGTAGGGGGAGGAGGAGTTATGTTACAGTTACTGAAAGTTATAACTCCTAATGAGTTCAAACAATTTACAAATTGAAGTTGGGGATGATAGCGAATAATAAATTTGGAGTATCCACTCTTTCCGCATGGACACCTTATTGTATGCTCACGAGTAGGCAAACCAACACTCAAGATGGAAAAACAAGAAATATTGTCTACCGTAGAGTATTACAATAATTGTCAAAAAATAAAACAAAATATAAATCAAAATTGTTTCCTATTATTTATATTCCGCGTGGCGAAGCGAGCGATGGTTTGCTAGTTGCTTATAAATCTGACACTGGGGCTTTAAACAAAAATTTTGATATAAATACTTTACAGCGACTTCGTATAGATCTATGATGTCAGCATTGTCCGTACACTGCTTGATTGCGAATATGTAAACTGTTCTTTAGAAAATTAAATAGGTATTAAATAGTATTGCAGGGTGGCTCATGTCTGGCGCGAATTTTCAAAAGTTATTGAAATTTATAAAAATAACCAATATATAAACAAAAAATACAATTTCAACTAAAATTGAAGTGATAATTTTCCAAAGAAAACCTCTTATAGAACTCGTTCAGACGATTCGAACAGATTGAAAGAAATTTCTCAAGCGCGATCAATATTTTCAGGAACATAAAATAATAAATAAATAATAAAAAAGGACTATGCAGGGTAAATATTGCTTTTAACATTTCAAAATCGCATATGGGAACTATAAATTTCATACATTATACATGTAATGTAAAAATATTAATATAGTCCATAGGCTTTAATATGTGCTCACTTTGTTTCATGCGTGTGAAATCCAAATATTTTTTCACGTTGCGATTATTAAAAAACGTCATAATCGATGTCAGGTAGTCATAATAGATGTCTGGGAGGGGATGAGGGGATTCAACCCCCCTCGTAGTTACGTCACTGCGTGGAGGGCAAATTAAAAACTTTGCATTCGAAGTGAATGAGATTTGACACTTTTGCGAAAGACTGACGGGCTCGAGCATTGTGTAGTGTACATGCAAATACGGTAAATAATGTTTCTCATTTTAAGTGAAAACTTTCATTTTTTAAGGATTTTTGGGCACATAGTCCAATAATACCCACTATTAGTGCTTCTTTTAAAAGTTAGCACGTATGGACGCACTCAGTTTTATCGTCAATATTGCATGCTCATCCAAAACTGAAGAGAAAACATTGCGTGTAGAGCGGGGCTTAGTCGAAAACTGAATATTTTAGGTTTTGTTTTATTCTCTGAATAATACACCTTTGTGATCGGTTCTGAAAAATTTTTTTAACACCCCCTGTAATTTTTATACCCTAGATGTAGGGTATATTAGTTTTGAGCGAACGTTTGCAACGCCAAGAAATAATCGTCACAGAAAAGAAAGAACTATATATTCATGATTGGGAAGTGAAAAGAAACCGCTTTATGCATGTCCGTCTGTCTGTCTGTCTGTGTGTCTGTCTGTCTGGCCAGACGATAACTCGAGAACGCTTGTAGCTAGAGACTTTTAATTTGGTACAATAATATTGTATTTGATTAAAATTGCAAGGTCAAGTTCGAAGATGAGCAAAATCGGGCAACTCCTTCTTAGTGTTGCCATATAAGCATGAGTCATTTTTATACAAAAATGTTGATATAAGAATGAGTATATTCTTCTACATCTAGGGTTTCACGTAATTGGTGTGACCAATTGCTTCCTTACTAGTTTTCTTTAACGTTTCAAGATGCGTAGAATCCAAAAATGCAATGTCCGTCCGCCGTCCTCCGTCGGCCGTGTCAGGGATATCTTAATCTACCTTAATTTCCGGTCGAAAAAAAATCGTTCTTTCGTACATAGGCTACATTTCGTCCTTTACTTTCCCATTCACTTCACCATCGTCGGGAGAAAGCAACACTCGGTTTTATCTATCTACCTACCTTACCTATACCTAAAGTAGAACTCATTTTGGTCTACAACGAATTTCACATGTTGGTATTAAATATAATCCTTATTGATAACAAAAACTGAATTTCGTAAATTTCAACTATACATGCAAAATTAATTCATTATGTTTTCCATTTGGGAAACGTTAAATACATAAATATAGTTTCTTTTAAATGGAAGTTGGTACAAAAAATAGATATAACTAGTTTTGGATGAGTTGTAAAAGTTTTATTGCAGTTATGAAACATTACAAAGTGGTTTGAATTGAAGTATAGAAATACATACATAGGTATATCAATATCACAACCCCAATTGGGTGAAACTTCTTATGTTTATGTTCAGATGTATAGCAGCTTATCTTATTTTAGTAATATCGAAAACACTTTTATTATATAAACAATATTAATCAAAGAAGTACTTATTTTCTTCTTTTTTTCTATACATTGCCAGTCTCAAATATCAACGTTATTTAAAAAGGTTGTATGTTTAATTGAAGGATTATGTTTTTGTTTAGTTTCACTGTTTCACACTTTGTAGGTTTTCATTTATATTATTCTGGTGCACAAAGTTGAGAGCTCCGGACATCAAAGTCGCATGTATTCTCGGAAAAAGGCTCAAATGCCAGGCATGTCAACTATTCGTGCATTTTTAAGCACACAAAGAAAAAACTTTCGCATTCTTCCCGAAGTTAATTATAATTATGCTATACGAACAAAGGTCCTAACTTATTCATTTCGTTAACTTGTAAATTAAATACCACCTCAAAGATTCATATTTTAATTACATATCATTAAGGGCACAGAGCATGAATACACTTTTGTTAAACATCTCCAACGAAGGGATTTTTTCCGCTTCCCGTTCTTCGTGCTATTGACTGAATATTCAGTCCTCCACGCTGGATCCATTTGTAAACTTCATCACGTTCTGCTTTCATTGTAAAAAGAAAAACTTTTCAATCTGCTGACTTTAAGATGAAACCAAGCAGAAAACAAGACAATGGGATAAGGCTAGAGAGTATTTGGCATGGTGTACCGGTTTCAGAACTTCAATCCTTTTGTCTTCCTTTATTGTGATGAAAAATATGACAGCCAGCGATGAGAAAAATTTGCTAAGCAAACAGGGACCAACTACACATTGTTGAATTTAATTAAACTTTTGTCCAGTGCCATCATCTTTTTCATTTTACTAGTAAAATTCTGGTTTTCTTGTATTTTTTGTGCATATGAACAATTCAGTTGCCTCAAGAAAAAGTGTTAAAAAATACTTTTGTAATCCAAAGAAAAAAAGAAATTCTTCCACAATTCTTGAGATTCGCATGTAACCCGAAAGTGTTATATATACCCAGGATTCAATGGACGGTTTTTGTTTTGTTTTAATTCATTTTAGGTCAATTTAATAACAATGTGTTTTCTATGCATAAGAGACGCTAATTCAAACTTTTGTTGTAGCACGTACTGGTTTAAATTTTAACCAAACCGCTACAGGAACAGTGGACCATATTACATAGTTCGTGTATTAATAGACTATTTGAGAAATGAGAATTATTACTCGGATTTTATAATTATTTTAGGTTTTGTTTCACTGTTCATTATTTGTAAACTTGTGGTTTCCATTAAAATAATCGCACAAACTAGTTAACTTGGCATTCGAGAAAATAGTGTGAATGTTGCTCAAATCCAAGAATCAGTGACATATTCAATTTTGTTACATATTATATTGAAGAGTTTTATATTATTTTGCTCAACAAGGATAGTAATAACACAAACATCTAGTTCTGTTAAATATTTCAGTCGCGCAAGAGTCAACTCATGCGAATAATTATATTAAAAATTGATTTTACTTAGAGTTTTTCTATTTTATAAATAATGTAGCAACTTTCCGTCAAGTAAATCAAATTCCTGCACTCTTACACACTATTTAGTAATATTTGGATAAACTTAATTCAATTACCAACATGACACCTAATATCTAGCTAAACTACACTTAATTATTCCTAATTTTACAAACTTCCTAGCGCACTCGGCAATGTCTGAATTACTTTATTTGATCGGCTGGCAGCTGGCTTCTCTCTGGCAACTGCCGAACTGCCTCGACCACTGAATCGCTCAGCTTAAGTCCTCTCTCCCTCTTTTCTCTTCCTACAATAATATAGGGGCAACATACCAATGATATTAGGTTCCACCTTTTCCTAAATTAATGTAATTTTTTTTATAAAGTGTTAACTTTTCAGGATATTGTTTTAGAAATACTCGTACTTATGTATATACAAACATTTGTGGGTTTCAGATAATCAAATCCCAATGGACGTAAGTTAGAGTAATTTAAAAAGCACAAGGACATCAACTGCAACATAGGCTTCCGGTGCAATTGTGAATAGTAATCCTGACATCATTACTAAGTACTTAGAAACTTCATTACTAAGTACATACTCGACGGAACGTTCCTTTCCTTGCTGTTAGTGCTATAATACTCTAAGCCCGTATATTTTCAAACATTCTCATACGTAAAGAAATTTATTTTAGAGGAACTTCCATTAAACAACTGCGACATTACTGAAACAGTTTTTAATTACTTGAGCTATAATTAAAAAAAATACGAAGAGGGAAGCCTTTTTCACAAGCGAAATTTTTATTCTGCTTATGCTTTCTTCCTGAGGAGGTAACCACCTTTTGTTCAAATGTCATGAGGCAACTAACTTAATTAAAACTGATGTTCATCTTGCAATTTTAAGAAGCCCAGCAGTGCATCAAACAAATTAGATTCGAAAGGATTCTGACGTCTCTCTCATTACTTGTACGAACTGCTTATTTTGTGTTCGTATTCCTTCATCATTCCTGACTTGTTTCAACATTTTTACGTTGCAGTCTTCCCATTTCTATTGCTTTCATTAAATTTATTTTTATGAAAGTGAGAATGAACTTTCTAAGTACTTTTTGTGCTGTTGTGCTATTAACAGATGGAGCTCCCGATGGAGGTGTTTTCTTTGTAAAGGCAAAGAACCTGCAAGTTTTATGTACGATCTTGACAATTTCCTGTTTTGTTTTGTCCTTTATATTATATAACACAAAAAGCGTACACTTCCCAAACACTGATTGCAGGTGATTTGAAATTATTGCAAGAACTCAAGTGGATTTTATGCACATGTTTTTGAGGGATTTTGTTCAGCGACCGCGAAATGTTTTTTCAGCGTTTATGTTGGTTTCCGTAAAAAATGAGGTTGCGATTATATTTTGGCATTACATATGTTGCAATATGGAATAATTCCATATAATTCTGGTATGAATTCAATATTAGCGTGCAGTTCCCCGACATGACCCCAGGTGCATTATATCGACGGGACAGATTCAATAGTGGAAGTCCTCGAAAAAAGGGTCCGATATATAGAAACGTTGACGCTTGTAAAATGTAAAATGCAACAATAGATTGTTGAAAATTTGTATCAGAAATGTTTATTTAGTAGAAATAGCAAAACTACTATGACGTATTATTCTTGCCTTCAAGTTCTCCTGTTCAACATCCTGCAATTTTTCTTTATATGTTACTTACATTCACTAAATGCAATATGCTCCAACGTTTTGCATGTTAATGGGGGTTTCTTTGTTTTGTGAAAAAACAGAAAAGAAAAACTGGTTCGAGAAAATAAAAGGATCGATCTTCGAAGGTGGTTAGAGGTCTCAAGTAATAATAGAAAATAAATGCACTTAAAGTGCTGAAAGCAGCCTTTTATTATCATCGGTATGTTACAGCGACTTTTAGTATTTTAAGTAGTGTTTGAAATTGATGATTGTTCTGGAATCACCTCCAAGATGTATTTAAAAGCAATTTTCCTTTGTGTACGCGAACAGTGAAGTGTAGGTACCGGTTTCAGTTTATGTAGTTTTACGCCAGTAGAAGGAATATCAAAATCAATACACCAACAGATTTTGAAAGCATTTGGAGCTTTCGTGCTTCCTACTTTTAAGATTTATGGCTCTTTTAAATGGCTGCAATTTTAAATGCTTCTTGGCTTTATATAGGTATACGAAACAGATTAAGCTATATTTATAAACTCTTGTCGCCGAGAAAAACGGTTAGACTGAAATATCCTTTTTATAAAATTTCTCAGGTTTCCCATGTCAGATAACTTTAATTTTTTTAACAGCAAAATTGCTAATGCTCTTTAAAGTGCTGACTGCTAATAGCTTTTAGCTATTCAAATTTTGATTAGCAAAAAATTATGAAATATTAAGCGGGATTCTTCGTTAATCATTATACCCTAGATGTAGGGCATATTAGTTTTGAGCGAATACTTGCAAGGCCATGAAATAAAGTAAAAAACGAACTATCTATACGAATAATTATTAGGAATTGAAAAGAAACCCTCGAGAACGCTAGTAGCTAGATAATTGAAAGATACAATAATATTTCATTGAAATTGTAAGGTCAAGTTCGAACTTTCGAAGACGAGCAAAATCGCGAAAGATCTTCCTAGTGTTGCGTGTGACCGCATATAACCCTGAACTATTTTTCCCCTATATGCTGATTTTCTTTACTGAATATTTACATTTAACTTCCTATTGTCAATAATATTATTATAAATACATGTTACAATTACTAATTATATTTGAATGGAAATATTTTAACACGGTTTTTTACAAGATCTTGAAATTTTGCAGATACCATTTAATCAGTTTCTTATTCGCAGACGACTTTCAAGCTTTTATTGAAATTAATTTAAATATCCGTACCGGCAGGCCTACAGGCTGAAGTAGATTTCGAAGTGTTTCGATTGCGTTTATTGGGGTATTTATTTCAAAATCGAGAAACTAGTTATGGATTTATAAACTATACTCGTCAAGAGCTTTTCAATGATACCCTACAAGACGTGGTTTAGAAAAATTCGAATTTCCACCCTCAGCTCTACTCGTACCCCACAAACCCCTAATTTGGTGGTGTTACCGTTAACTTCATGGAGAGTACTCTAATTTATTAACATGAAGTTTCTCTCTAAACTTCATAGGGCCCATATATCATTTTAAAAAAGATTCCAACGCCCTCCCCCGCCACCCCTTTGGGCCGATTTTGCTCATTAACGAACTTAACCGAACTATTAACCCCAGAAATAACATAATAAAATATGGTTCAAATATCTTCAAATTTACGGCCGTTAGCGTGTACATATATATATAAATTTTCGAACGGGGGGTGGTTTCGTACTCAAGGAGGCATGAAACGAAAAACTATGAAAGAATTTTTCGAAAGTCGTGACATGGTATACATCTCAATAGGTAGATTTTTTTCGAAATCTACCTAAAAACCGAATGCAGATTATATGTTGATTTTAAGTTGTCATTTTTGTCGAAGAGCGTCTTAGAAAATGATGTAAAATAATAATTTGTAGCAATAATTTGACCATAAAGGTTTTGAAGTTAGAATCCGACAGGTTTTCTTTTATGGTACGTGAAATTGCAAACATGTTTAAGCTCTAAAGTAAGTACAATATTTATAACACATACCTATGTACAACTACGTTCGATACATTGAAATCTGGTATAAGTAATTGAATTCTCCAGCTTATAGAGCTGTAATTCCAGAATATAGTAATCCTGGAATAACAACGTTATTCAATTTTTGTTCAGTTGTCTTAGGCGAATTCGAAGTGCCGTAGGACAAGCTAGATGCTAAAAAGGAACGAGTGAGTATAAATAAGGATTTAAAGAAGAGGAACTGATGCACGCTGTTAGAATCTATATGTATTCGACGGTGATATCACTTTCATTAATTTCAATGATAAAATGCATACAATAAACTATCAGGAGAGCTTTTCGCCTTACACGAAAGAGAATCAGTTGATTTTTGAAGGAAAGAAAGACCAATTATGACCAATAAGATTTTCCAAGAGTCCTAACAATTTGTTTAGCTCAACAGCATCAAACAATGAAGAAAAGATTTTATTTTAATTGACGTAGGTAAGTTAAATCAATATACCTACCTACAATATTTTAATATGTAATTACAAAAAAACAAACATTTGTTTTGTGTAATCACTAAATAGTGTAATTGATTCTATGTGATTACGTATCAACAATCAACATCGTCAAACTATAAAAAAATAGCTCTTCAAGAACGAGAAAAGGACAATTCTGAAGAGAATCCTATATTATTATACGAGCAATTTTTGTATATAAAGTCCAAGACCTAAAATGTATTGTACCTACATTTACACATGCCAGAGCTATCTCGAAAACGGCTCTAATGATTTTTGATGAAAATCTCCACTTTCGGGAAAATTCGTCATTCTATGGCATTTCTATGTTCTCCCAGGTAAGAACTTTTATGTTAAATGCGCAAATCTGAATTGTTTGTATTATTATTTAATTCTTTACTAACTACCCAAGAAATACAATAATAATTCAGATCATATTACTTAAATCGATACAAAAATAGAATCAAATGAGAAAGTCTGCTATTTTGATGGAAGTAATAAAACACTAAACGAATTATTTAAGAAACATATCACGTATTTATATAAAAAAGATGGACAAAGAACGCTGTAATCTAGAACATAAACAAATAAAAATTATAATTTTTTTATAAAGCATTGCTTATTTACTTAAATTTATAACCTTAATAATCGCTTCTTGTAAAAGAGATGCCGATTACAGCGAAGTATTCACTTTGTTAAATAACTGAAAATGTTAAACACATATGAAAAAGTTAAAAATTGGTTCATATATTGTATAAAGTTTGAAATATTTGTACTATATATACCTACAATAAAACTGAGATCAATGAGTTCACAGTTTTTTTATCCTCAATCGAGTTATAAGAAATATTTACATTTTGGTTTCAACTTTGTTGAATTTGTTATCTTTTTTTTGCTTTAAGGAGTGGGGAGAGATGTTTGTTATAGGTAAGTCGAAGGGATAGGATAGATAACACATGCAGCATATTTTTTTCTTTATGGTGTAGTATTAAAATCTTTCTTTTATAATGGAAGGAAATCGTAAAACAGGCGAACCTACCCTGGAGCTTTTTGGTATGTATGCTTTTGTTAAGAAATTCAGATTATTTATTGTTCTTCGAAAATGTTATTATGGACATTCTATGTATTCTTTTCATTCTAGAAATCTTCTCTTTTTACGTAAACAAGAAACTTATGAATAATATATTTATTTTGCATGTATTTTTTCTGTATATTTTGTAATAATCAATCGCTCATTAAAATAGTTCAAAATCTGACTTTATTTGTAATTTTCCACAAACAATTTATTTTCTAGTAGGTACCTAGACCTACATCAACATGACACCGTTATTATTTAAAGGTTTTCCAATAAGCTCGCGTAGAAATACAGTATGCTGCTCAAATGCATTGAAAAATAAGGAAGTGCTAATTCGATTGAATTTCTTTGCCCCCTGAAGGAATGCCGTCCGGGCAGAGTTCAATGGAGCATGATTTGGCACGTGGTTGTGTTTTGTTTATCGTCATGTAGAAAGCTTTCCGACGATGTACACAGATCAAGATGTATTTTATGCGCAAGTAAACAGAAAACCGCCAGTAATAGAGAGCAGTTAAATATAAGGATGGTTCTCTTAAAATGCATGAAGAAGGGGAAGTTCTTAGAGGTGAGATTGCGCATTGTTAGCACATTTGAATGTTTTCTTATTCAAAACAAACTTTCCTTGGAGCTTTCTGTCATTAATTGAGGCAATTATTAAAATAAATCAGCAATTGTCAATTTCTAGTATTAGTAAAATTTGCATTAGTGCTTATGCTTAACTGCTTACTTACGAGGGAAATATTATGGAAAATATTTGTTCTTTCTTAAATGTTAATCAACGTTGTCGTCTGTTAACAAAATTTTGTAAGTTTCAGTTCGCATAAATGCGTGTTGCTCTTCTAAGTACACAATCTGGACCACAAATCACATGCCACATATCCATGCACAGATATACAGTAACGGTGTAAAGATTTGAGGCGGTAGACTCTGGTTAGTTTGTACACTGTACAGGATCCAGAACTATACCATTTATATTCGTTAACTGTTATGTGTCCCCTGTTCCAGACTAACGTATTTATACCAGGCCTTAGAACTGCCTCAGTTCCCACATTTTGCAGTTAATTTAGAAATTTGTATTTTGGAAGGATTTCAAGAATGCATAGGGAATTTTTTTCATTTTTGAATTTGGAATTTGTCTCTTTTTAATTTTTTATTACGGAAAAATAATGAAAACCACCCGCAAATTGGTAATTATTTCATTACACGCTTGTTATGAACTTAAAAGAACAACTTTTTCGTTGACAAATTTTCTACAGTCTACTTGTAATTTGTAAATTATAATTCGAAATAAATGTGAATTTTCTCTATTGTCGACTACACTTTTCTCTACGTTAAGCGTTTTCATAAAAATCTTGGTTTATATACAAGCTAACACCAAATGCACCAAAACACCTCCCACGAAAATTCTATGCATCTGTTGTTTTGATCATGGAATTTCGGGAATTAAATGCGTTCATAATTACTGCACCTGCACTTGTTTTGGATACGAGCACGATCATCTCAAAGAAGACACCTACTCTCCGTGGGAAGATAAAGTTCGCTTCAGTTTAGATAAGTTACCTTGTTAAATGTAAGTCACACTTAGTTTAGTTGCATTTTGGTTGTCAAAGAAATAAGTTGAATAAATTTAGGTTTTTTTTTCCAACAATTCCCTTGTTTTATTAACTTACATATATTTTTTTTATGTTATATACATATGTATTAACTTCACTTCGTTGGAGTTTGTCACCAAATCTTGCTACGCTAAATAATTTACAGCACTTTGCTTTAACCTAGAGAACTGAAGCTTGGTACATAGGTAGATCTTCGAGAACAGTACCTACTATTCAATCTTCAGGGGTTTGTACATAAAAAACATCATACATCGTATACATCAAATATTCAAATATTGAAATCAACAGTTTATTTCCTTCAGCCACAAGCACAGCGCAAACGCGCAAGCCCGCCCGTCGAGTAAATCGACTTTTTTTTAAAAGAAGATGTTATAATTAAATTTATAAATAGTAAAATAAATAAATAAATTTAACACTTAAAGCAAAAAAAAAAAAGAATTAGTCACTACTTTATGACCTGTAGTACCCTTGGCCTCAATGATTCTTTTATTAATTACTATCCGTCTCACTCACTTGGTAAAAGTGGCGTCACTATCTGTCTCGCTAACACTTTGGAAAGAAAAACGTCGCTATCCGAATCCGTCTGACTCTCACTTGTGCATTTTAAGCATTTTAACAAAGTAAAAAAAATGCTTTGAAATTGGGTTTCTTTAGAAAAAACTTTTTTCGCAAGATTAAGGCGGTTGTGTTTTAATTTTATATTGTAATTTTCAGAAATTACAGGATTTACAGGATTACATCGCAAAAACAAAATTAAGAAAAGTAAAGATTGGTAGAGTCACAGTACTTGAAAGATCAACACAGGGTGTCAATTTTATCGATTTTAGTTTATTATTTCTATTAATAAACTTTGGAATCGAGCTGCACGAAAAAACTTATAACTTAAAAAATTTCGTTGCAATATCTTCAAAAATACGGCCTCTAGCGTGTAAATATATATATACTAGCAGGTTTACCCGGTTTCACCCGGGACGGTGAGAAGCACAATATAGTGTACATCATATTACATTTTGAATAATTGGAAATATCCCCAAACGCAACCTAGACCGGATACCTATATGGTCGTAGTTCTCATTCATCGATTATAATTCATCTATATAACTTCGCGAAAACTTGTGTATTTGTGCCGTTAAGGCAAATCTGTCGACTAATCGGCCAATTAACACACTTTCCGACATTAATCGAAATTTCAAAAAAATCTGGTATACGTGTTTCTTTATTTCTAACAAAAGGCCAAATACCAATTTTTTAAATTTTGAAGATGAAAACACGGATTCAATTTCTGATGCCGAATTCCCGGTTATCGCTCAATTTACCGCCATTCAGACATTTACTACGTTTAAATGTAGAGTTGAAAAATGGAGTCGAAAATAGTTTTCGACCTCGACCCGTGTTTTTGAGCACCCCGGGTTGAGGGATCTAGTCGAAATCGGGTACAAACGTAGTCGAAGTGAAGGTTTATTGCACTAATTTGATCTATTATATTAACAGTTTTTTCAATCTTTTCGAGTTTCATTTATATTTTATAGACATTTTAAGGAATTTGATTTCGAATAAAATCTTTTGTTTTAGCAAATTACTCAGAAAACTCAGAAACAATCGTCAACCCAGATTCAACCCTGCATGTAAATGTAGTACCTAATAGTCGCAGATACATCATTCCACGGTGCATGCATGCGCATACTCGCCGTATCAGTCGCCCTTCTTCGCTGTGTTGATCGTCTTCGCATATAAAAATCCGCACAAAAAAAGAGACGCTGTGACGTCTTGTTGGACGAAAATCCGTAATTCAACCCCTTCGGGGTGAAATTTCGAAAAAAACTTTTTGATTGAATTCTTTGCTAATATATATTCTATCAACATGATTAAAACATCCACAATCCCACAGATAGCGTTGAATCGCTGTGACTTTTCTTATCATTAGCATTAAATTATCGATCATCGATCACATTATTTGCAGCATCATATGATGGTTGTTGTAAAAATATTATTTCATTTTAAATAAAATTTACAACTTGATTACAGTTGTAATTAGGGATGGCGGTTGTTGGCAAAATAACCGGTTTTCGGTTATTTCGGTGTTTTACACCTGCGGTTTAACCGGTCGGTTTAAACCGTTCTAAATCACCGGTTTTTCAAATAACCGGTTTTCGGTGTTTTTTAAAAACTTTTATTTTTTAAACACCAAAAGCTCGCTAGTGCTGCATAGTGCATAGCAAATATGGAGCTGGTGCTGAGCAGCTGTAGCTTGAAGATAAACTCAAAACTGAAATCAAACACAAACTATAACAAAATATCTATTTCCTTCAGATGCAAAGGCAAACTATAAATCAAAAGGCAACTATCAAAATGTTCATTCAAAAGCAAAACAGTTAAACTGTAAACATTTGCAGGGATCGCTAGTAAAAAATGCAGCGCTTATATAATAAAACCAGTTTTTTAATTATTTATAATTTTAGGCCAAGCGCGGAACGCCTAAGTTCCAAAAAAAGTATAATAGTATGTATGTATATTCAATATTGATTATTGTTTAATTTTTTAATAACAAACTGGGGTTAAAGCTTTAAAGCTCAAAAACTTTACTTTAATGAGTTTAAATTTGCTGATTGCTTTCCTCGCGTGTATGTCCGCAAATCCATTTCAATCAATAATTTAATTACAATTTAGGTTTTTTTTTCTAAAAAGCAAAATGTCACCGAAAGGTGTAAAAATTAGCATATTTTCTTTCTATTTACAAAACTTATTTTGACGGTTTTTTTTATCCGGTTATTGCATTTAAAAAAAATCACCGGTGAAAACCGAACCAAAAACATCACCGAAAAAACACCGGTTGACCGAACCAAAACACCGGTTTTCGGTTTAAACCGGTAGGTTTTTCCCATCCCTAGTTGTAATTGTAAGTATAAAAATCTCAGGTTAGAACCATAATACAGCAGGCTCAACTTCAATCGATTAAAACAAACCTGAGACAGAAACCAACTAAAATTAAAGCTTATCTAAAGCTTTTTTATAAATTGAACATATTTTGTACTGGAGCTATATTAAAACATGATCGAGGGCTAATATAAAGTAGCCTATGTCGTAAGTTGGAAGGATATACAGTCATGTGCAAACTCTCGTGCAAATCGTTCCAGTAGTTTCTGAGATTACTTTACACGAAAAAAAACGGACATTCCCATTTATATATATAAGGGATATTATATACATATATTATACAGAATGTTTTTTTTAAGTTGAGACAAACAAATATCTCGAAAAATACGCATCGTAGGAAAAAAAATAATAACATGAAAAGTTAATATTTCCAAGGGGGACATCTGTCTGTGCCATCATTAACCACCCCCAACCACTCTGCGTGGGTGGAGTGGGGGGCAACTTTAAAATTTCAAAATAGAACCCCCACTTTTTTTTTGCAGATTTTGATAGTAGGTACGTTAAAAAAGAAATAACTTTTACTTGAAACTTTTTTTTTCGATTCGTGGCAGATGGCGCTGTAATCAGCGAAATTTAATTTTGTTGTTTTTTGCATAAAGAACCGATTTCTTCGATTCAACAATACATTTGCAATTGAAATGATCACTTTTCCAGTCTAAAATCCTGATATTCTCCATAAAAATTTTATTTACTTTAACACATTTGAATTTATAGGGTGATATTTTAGACTTTTAGTTTTCAATTCAAAGAAAAAACAGAAAAAATGTTAAAATTTACAAGATGTTCATTGTTCTCCGACGAATCTTCTTTTACGAACCACGGACAAGTTAATCGTCATAACACGCACTATTGGAGTGTCGAAAACTCACACTGGTTACGTGAAGTTGATCGTCAGCGTCCTTGGTCTGTTAAGGTTTGGTGCGGAATAATAGTGGACTGTGGACAAGTTAATAGGTCCTACATTTATTGACGGTACACTGAATGGAGAAAAATACCGTAACTTGTTGCAAGATGATCTACCGAATTTGTTGGAAAGTGTACCTCTCATTGTGCGACAGAGCATGTGGTTTCAGCATCATGGTTGTCCCGCACATTATTCTTTAGTAGCCCGGGAAGTGTTAAGCCCGGTCCAGACGCTCAGTTTTGAACAACGACTTGTCTGCGCAGATCAGATCGTTGCAGACAACTCGTTGCGTGTGGACTGGAAATCTGCGACGATTTGAAGTCTGCGCAGTTGCAACGATATCTGAGCTAAAAAGCATAGATATCCGTGAATCTGTGCGGACTTCCATGAACTTTGAACACAGATCACACAAAACAGAGCGAAATACGCAGATATGTCGTTGCCGTGTGGACGCTCTAAAAATTGCAACGATTTCATTCGGTCATAAAGCTGCGCAGACAAATCGTTGTTCAAAACTGAGCGTCTGGACCGGGCTTTACGTCGCCGGATTTCTTCTTGTGGGGTTACCTTAAGGACAACGTTTATACAGATGTACCAACTACACCCGAAAATATGATGGAACGTATCACAAACGCTTGCTCAACAAATACGGCGAACATACTTTTAACTTACGTACAATCATTCAAAGCACGAGTTAATAAATGCATCGAAGTGGAAGGTCATCACTTTGAGCACTTATTGTGATGTACAAAAATATTTAAATATTGATTAATTTATCGACTGAATTAAAAATCTTATAAATTTTAACATTTTTTCTGTTTTTTCTTTGAATTAAAAACTAAAAGTCTAAAATATCACCCTATAAATTCAAATGTGTTAAAGTAAATAAAATTTTTATGGAGAATATCAGGATTTTAGACTGGAAAAGTGATCGTTTCAATTGCAAATGTATTGTTGAATCGAAGAAATCGGTTCTTTATGCAAAAAACAACAAAATTAAATTTCGCTGATTACAGCGCCATCTGCCACGAATCGAAAAAAAAGTTTCAAGTAAAAGTTATTTCTTTTTTAACGTACTATCAAAATCTGCAAAAAAAAGTGGGTAGGTATGGTATATATACAGGGTGGGCGGGGAAGTGACGTCCAAAAGAAAAATTTAGATGCCAGAGACATACTATCCTGCAAAAGTCAAATATGAATTAAGCATGTCGAAACGGAAAAACCCCCGGAACATCAATTTCGTTCCATTCTAATCACATTAGGGGCTTTGGACAGAGAAATAGGTGTTCGGGCCTACTGTACGTTTCAATGACAAATTTTTAGACTTAGTACGTTTTGGACCGATATTTAGGTGTGATACCATAAAGATATTTCAATAATATTTGGAGGGTAAATAGCTAATGAAATGAGGAAGTTTTTATAATAGGTTTGGAAATAAAAAAGTTATGTGACTTTTACTTTTAAACCGCCCTCAAAAAATTTGGTAAGTTTTATTATTTTGAACCTTATGTTATTTAAAAATTTTTTATGGCGCAACGATACGGACTATAATGAATACAAATCTTTTTTTGTTTGATAGGCCTAATAATAAGCTAAATTAACAAAAAATCAGACCTCTATCTCAATTATTTACACCACTGTAACCAAAAATGTCCTTAAATTAGTAGTTTTGTGAAAAATCACGAAAAAAATTCATAACTCGAAAACTATCAAAAATCGTAGAACATACATGGGGGTGATTCGGATATCCCTTGGGCCCTTACCATAAGGCACCTAAATTTTTCTTTTGGACGTCACTTCCCCGGCCACCCTGTATATATATGTAGGATTAATAATAGGCTAAGTAGTATGTAAGGTATTATATAGTAGTCTAGTTTTAAGATCGCAGTAGGAAATAATGAATACAAAAAACAATGGAATTTTTAGGTGAAAAATAGTCGTGGTGAAAGTTTAGTCTTTAGTTAGCGGCTGATAATAAAACACCTACAAATATTGGGGGCTCAACCTTAAGTGATTAATTAATTGTGTAATCGGAAAAGTTGTGATTTTTGCTTTTATAAATGGAGAGTGCTAAGAAAAATGAAAATTTAGTCAAAATAATGACGGAAAATACGACGAAAGAACTAAAGAAAAAGCTAGAACAAGTAAGGTTACCTACCAACGGTAACAAAGAAATTTTAGCTAGACGATTATATGAGTTTTATAGAGAAAAAAACACAACTGATGACGACAACTCAAAAGATGAAGATAGCGCCGCAAATGAAGATAATGACTCAAGTTTAGACGATTCTTACGACGAAGATGAAGATGAAAGAATTAAGTTGCTCGAGGAGCAATTACAAAGATTGAAGGCGAAGAAGAAAAGGAAAGACGGAAAGACGAACGATGACGACGAAAAGACGGAAGATGGAAAGACGGCCGAAAAAGACGAAAGGACGGCCAACGACGAGAGCAGGACTAAGGATGAAATGAAAAAGGAAATTTTGATGCCATCAAACGCCCGGCAGAGTAATTTATTTTCATTTCGGGACATCGAGGAAAGTATAAGTACTTTTAACGGCGACGACCATTTTAAAGTAACAAAATGGGTTGAAGAGTTTGAACAAACAGCTGAATTGTTGCAGTGGAATGAATTGCAAAAATTAGTGTATGGTAAACGTGTGTTGACGGGTTCAGCCAAGCGATTATTGAAATCTTTATCAGTAAAATCATGGAATGAGTTAAAAGGGGAGTTGATGGACGAATTTGATAGGAAGTTAGATGGCGCGGATGTGCATAGGCTGATGGAGTCAACAAAGAAAGAAAATAAAGAAAGTTACCAAGCATATTTCATTCGTATGCGAGAGCAGGGTGCATGCCATGGACTGGATAAGAACTCTATCTTCCAGTATGTAATTCATGGTATTGATGATGCGCATTCGAATAAACAAATGCTATATGGAGCGACGTCGGTAGCCGAATTTAGAGAAAAATTAGTGGCTTACGAGAGTTTTAAGCGGAATACGACGATGGTAGTTTCTTCACACAACAATAATGGCCGCCACAAAGAGGAGAGAACGAAGAAGAATATACGTTGTTACGGATGCGGGGAGATGGGTCATCTTTCGAATTCTTGTCCATCAAAGAAGGATGGAATGAAGTGTTTCAGTTGCGGAGTGTTTGGACATATTTCCAAGAGTTGTCCAAAGTTAAGGAGTAGATCTGGGGAGTCTGCAACTCAGAAGAAGGATGGATGCATGATGACACAAACAAAAGCACAATCACGAGCTGATGACATGTTCGGGGAGGTACGGATTGGTAATATGTGTGTACAAGCTTTGTTTGACACGGGTAGCGACAAAAATTTATTACGGTTCGATATAGTCAAACGAATTGGTATTCAAAATTTGGGTGAAGAAATATTACAACTGAAGACGGCTGGGAATAAACAGTTCCAAACAATGGGCAAGACTGTACAAACGATTATTTTTGGCGACACGGAATATGATTCCATATTCCATATAGTGAGTGAAGACGTATTGCCTGTGGAAATGATTATCGGTAAAGAATTACTACAGGAGACAGAACTGACGATTCGAAATAATAGAATCATTTCGATGACACCGATGAAGAAAAGCGATGATGAATTTTTACTGCACATTCAAGTGGACGATAATGCAAAGGATGAATTTTCAGAAGGTACAACAGAGGAAATTCGAAAACTTATCAGTGCTTATAAACCGAGAAAGTCAGTATGCACGGATATTGAACTGAATATCGTGCTGCAGGATGAGATCCCAGTGTTTCAACAACCAAGACGTTTGCCGTTCAGCCAGAGAGATGTGGTGGACAAGCAAGTGGACCAGTGGATCAAGGATGGAGTAGTTATTCCATGTTCGTCGGAATATGCCAGCCCGGTGGTAGTAACAAAAAAGAAAGATGGTAGTGCACGTGTTTGCATTGATTATCGCAAGTTGAACAGCAAGATAATCAAGGAACGATATCCGATGGGAAATGTTGAAGATATTTTGGATAATTTACAGAAGTGGCGAATATTCAGCACGATCGATTTGAAAAATGGATTTTTTCATGTACCAGTGAGTGAGCGAAGCAGGAAATATTTGTCATTTGTGACGCAGAGCGGTCAATATACATTTTTGAAAACACCTTTTGGCTGCTGCAGTTCTCCGCGAACCTTTCAGCGTTATATAAATGAGGTGTTTCGGGAGTTAAAGAAGGAAAAGATTCTTATGATCTATATGGACGACGTAGTAATTGGAGGAACAAATGAAGAGGAAGCACGGACAAATTTGAAAAGGACGCTCAATTGCGCGGCAATTGCTGGACTGCAGATTAATTGGCGGAAAAGCCAAATGATGACTAAGCGAATCGAGTTTCTTGGTCATGTCATTGAAAACGGCAGGATTCAACCGACTGAAACTAAAATAGAGGCAGTTAGACGATTTCCACAGCCCAAAAATGAAAAAGATGTCCAACGATTTCTGGGGCTTACAGGATATATGCGTAAATTTATCGCATCATATGCAGTGATAGCAAAACCACTCTCTGATTTATTGCGCCAGAAAAATGAATTTAAATTTGGTCAATTACAAGTAGAAGCGTTTGATAATTTGAAGAAGAAGCTGTGCGAACATCCGGTACTGATGATTTTTCAGGAAGATGCGGAGACACAACTGCATACAGATGCTTGCAAATATGGTTTTGGAGCAATTCTTATGCAAAAATCAAAAAGTGATCAAAAATTTCATCCGGTGTATTATATGTCAAAGAAAACTAACGAGACGGAAGAGAAATATGATAGTTATACTTTAGAATTTTTAGCTGTCGTAAAAGCAGTAGCAAAATTTCGAATATATTTGCTGAATAGGAAATTTACGATTGTTACGGATTGCCAGGCTTATCAGAGGACGAAGGATAAACAAGATGTAGTGCCACGAGTAGCTCGCTGGGTAATGGAACTACAGGAATTTGATTACGAGGTGGAGCATCGGTCAGCCGAGCGAATGCAGCACGTTGACGCTCTAAGCCGATACGCAGTAATGATGATATCAGTTGCAGAGAACACGTTGATCCGAATCCAGCGCGCTCAACAAGAAGACGACACCTTGAAGCCAATTTTTGATGTGTTAAAGCTGAAGCCATACGACGACTACTTAGTGCGCAGCAACGTATTGTATAAATATGACAAAGGACGAGAACTTTTGGTTATACCATCCGCGATGCAAGAGGAAATCATTAAGATGTCTCATAACAAAGGGCATTTCGGAGTGAAGAAAGTGGAGGAACTAATTAATCAAGAATATTTCATTCCGGAGTTAAAACAGAAGATCAGGAAGTGCATCCAGAATTGTGTAAAATGCATTTTGTCGGAGCGGAAGCATGGCAAAGCGGAGGGATACCTGCATCCGATTGAGAAGGAAGAGTTACCGCTGCAGACGTATCACATCGATCATTTAGGACCGATGGTGGCAACTGCCAAAAAATACAAATATGTGCTAGTTGTCATCGATGCGTTCAGTAAGTTCTCATGGATATATCCGACAAAAACATTGACAACAAACGAGGTCTTAGAGAAACTGCGGTTGCAGGCAATAAGTTTTGGAAATCCGAGACGTTTCATTACTGATAAAGGGACAGGATTTGATTCAAACGAATTTAACAGTTATTGCGAAGAGGAGGGAATTATTCATGTAAGAACAACAACGGGTATACCGAGGGCTAACGGTCAGGTGGAGCGCATCAATAGGTGTATTATACCGGTACTGGCCAAAGCTTCTATAGACGATCCGACGAAATGGTACAAACATGTTCCGGCACTCCAGCAGGCGTTGAATAGTACGTTTCAACGAAGTATCTCTACATCACCGTTTAAGCTGCTGTTTGGAGTTCCAATGAAAAATAAAGAAGATATCAGGATGGCGGAATACATTGAGGACGATTTTCGCAACCAATTTATGTATGATAGAGACGAGGACCGGGAATGCGCGAAAGCACAAATTTTACGCGTTCAGGAAGAGAATTGTGCAACATTCAACAAGAAACGAAAACCGGCAAAAAATTATAAAGTTGGTGATTTGGTAGCAGTGAAGAGAACGCAGTTTGTAAACGGCAATAAACTTGCGAACAAATATTTGGGACCATACAAGGTGACAACGGTTAAGGACAACGAACGGTACGATGTCCAAAAAGAGGGCAATCACGAGGGGCCAAACAAGACTTCAACAGGCGCCGAATATATGAAAACCTGGAGCATTTGAGGGCAAATGGCGTCAAATGGCCGAGTGTTTGTAGGATTAATAATAGGCTAAGTAGTATGTAAGGTATTATATAGTAGTCTAGTTTTAAGATCGCAGTAGGAAATAATGAATACAAAAAACAATGGAATTTTTAGGTGAAAAATAGTCGTGGTGAAAGTTTAGTCTTTAGTTAGCGGCTGATAATAAAACACCTACATATATAAATTATCGAACGGAGGGTGGTTTTATACTCAGGAGGCATGAAACGAAAAACTATGAAAGAATTTTTCCAAAGTCGTGACATGGTATACCTACACTATACACTTCAATTTTCAATAGGTAGATTTTTTCGAAATCTACCTAAAAATGTGTTTGAAAAATAAGCCAACTCGTTAATAAAGCACCTCTTTGTTTTAATTTTCCTACCTACAAAAGCACAATATAATATATATTATATACCTACGTCAGCGGCCTAATTGCTCGGATAAGCTCGTTAATAAGCAAAACAAATCAAGGAAGTGATCAGGGAATTGAGTTTAAATTTTGAAAAAATTATAATTTTACCCATAAGGAGTTTAGAGAGAAACTTTGTCTGCATAAATTAGAGTACTCCCTATGAAGTTTACCGTGAAACCAAAAATTCAGTGGTTGTAACGATACGAGTGGGGGAGCGGGTGCAAATTCGAAATTTTTAAAACCACTTGTTGTGAGGTATCGTTGAAAAGCTCTTCATGAGTAATCTATAAATTAATGACTATTTTTGGACTTTGAAATAAGATAACTCAATAAATTCAATCAAAAACACTTCAAAATCTACCACAGCTTGTAGACCGTAAAAATTTAATTGAGGGGTCTATTTTGAACATGGAAGTAATGAGTGGCAATGTGTGGAACTGTTATTATTATTATTATATTTTTATAAAATATTAAAATTCAGATAACTTGTTTTTTGTAAAATATTATTTCGTTATTTGAACAGTGATTATTATCTAATTGATATAGAGTTATAACGGTGTTTGAACATTCTAATATAATATAAATAATGTTATGTATTGGCAGACTATACATATTTTCGTTTATTGATATTTGACGAACTTCCTCTATAACCATAAGGCTAAGCGGAAAAAAGGACTTTGATTAATTAAACTCATATACTTAATTAATTGTTGTGATTGCTTGGAGAGGAGAGTCTGCCTTTTACTAATTGCATGAATCCACTGTACGTACTTTATTCTTTAATAACACAGTTCCCATCCCATTACCCCTTTATGGCTTTATTTCGCATGAAAATAATCGCTCTAGGCATAGTTGCAAGTATATATAATGACTGTATACATTACATATATGCCCATTGTCCATATATTTGAGTGAAGTGATGAGAGCAGACAAATTATTAAAAAAAAGACAAATTACAAAACACTCATAATTCGAAAGTGATAGACTGCAACAATGACATTTTTTAGCTTCAATTATTAATCGTTCATATAGTGACAACAGATAGATATTTTCAATTACTCATTGTCACAATATATTATAATTGACGAAAAACAATAGTTTCTGCATACAGGTTTTCAAAAAATTCGCAACATGTTGCCTTAGGTTTTTATCTCAAATTTGCATTGCTTGGTTCCGTTTTTGATTCTAGAGAAATTGAAGTTTTACTTGACCCTTTAATGTTGGGTATTTAAATTTTTAATTTAGCTATATGAACTTGGCGAAAACTTGTGTGCTTGTGTCTTTATATTTCGTCGACTAATTAACACACTTCCCGTCATCCAATCGAGCTAAAACTGTAGCAATAGGCTGGTTGTCGATGACAATGCTTTCTATCAAAGTTTTATTCCGTTACCACATAATAAATAATAATATATCTCTATATATATAAATAGCTTTGTCCTGACTGACTGACTGACTGATTGACTGACAGAGAATCAACGTAGAGCCTAAACTATAATAGGTGGAGACTTGAAATTTTAACAGTATTTTCGTTTCGTAATGTAAGTGCTCACTAAGAAACGGTTTTTTGAAATTCAACTCTTAAGGGGGTGAAAAGGGGTGAAAACGGTTTTTCGTGAACAACTGGTTCGATTTCCACGAAATTTTGTATACTTCTTCAACTTATCTCATAGATGCTCACTAAGAACCGGTTTTTGAAATACCACCCCAAAGGGGGTAAAATAGGGGATGAAAATTTTCATGCTATTCCGCCATTTTAAAGTAAGATATTCCTAAAAATTGTTATTTGGCCTTTTGTTGAAGATAAAGAAACATGTGCATCAGGGTCTTTGAAATTCAACCCCTAATAGGGTGAAATAGGGAATGAACATTTTTATTGAGATCCGCCATTTATGGAGTAAAAAATTCAAAAAATTATTATTTGGGCTATTGTTAGAATTAAAGAAGCAGAGATACATTTAGCAGAGATACATTTATTTATTTCGCTAACAAACTAACTACATTATTTGAAATTAAGAATTATTAAGAATTAATTATTAAGAAATTTCCAAAGTACCAAAGCAAAAAAAAAAAGCAGCAAAAGAAGAAACAAACGTAAAATATATGCTCGACACCAAACCTGAACTACATAGAACTTTCTTCAGTTCAGCTTTACAAAATGTAAAATCAATTAAATCATAATTAAAATTAAAATTAGAGCACATTCTAGTAATAGGCTCGAAATGTCCATAATTGGTACGGTGAGATCGCAGGTAAATAAAATTAGCAAATGTTAAGTTTCGTGGTCTGGAATTAATATTAATAGACTCCAGAAGCAACAGCGTGTCAATTTGACCTTTTAGAAGTTGAAAAATGAAGATGATATCCGATATTTTTCTACGAGTATGAAGAGTAGGTATAATTGCAACAACTTTAGTCTATCGACATATGGTGGAAGATGAAACGCATCCTGCCATTCTAGACCCCGCAAAGTAAAAAGCAAGAAGCACGTGTATCACGATTTTTGAAATTCCTCCCCTAAGGGGGTAAAATGGCGGATGAAAGTTTGTATGGAAAATCGCCATTTTTGAAGAAAAAATTCATAAAAATTAGTATTTCGTCTTTTAGGTTAGAAGAAATCTCAATGAGAACTACCAACCTCTAGCCTAATTCAACCCCCAAAAACCACCCTTGACTGAAAACAAACTAACCAATTATATTATTGTAACCCGACGTACAGAAAACGGTTCTATGTAATACAGCTACATCGCGTTCTGGGGTAGTTGTAAATTCAAAATGTAATCTGATGTACATTATATTATGATTTTCACCGATCCGGTTGTAACCGGGTAGACACCTGCTAGTCTTTGATAATAATGCAAACATGACAGCGTTCTCCAATGCGCATCAAATAAATTATTATCTCTTGTTAGTCAAAGTGAATAGAAAACATATAAAAATACGATTTTTTACGAATTCAACCAATTTTTAATCATATATGTCATCATTTTGAAAATACATACTTTGTACATAAGATGAATTATAGTAAAAAACATTGTTTTTGTGGATTGTTTTTTTTTTTTTTTGTTTTCTTAAAATAATATATTTTTGGCATCGACCCACCCCGGGCGGTTATTTTTCCGGCCCCACGTGCCAGTATTAAAACAAGGAGATATTTGATTATAATCTTTCAATAATAATCTTTCTTATTCGTCTCAAGAATGATCCACATTTGAGTGAATCTTTTCCGCCAATTAAAATGTTAAGCGCTCCCATAATCCATTGAATACTTTGTGACCTTTTATAAAACATGCCTATGAAAGAAAAATGGGGCAGACGTAATTAGTGAGATGAAAAGTCGTTTCTTGATAGCCAAAATTTATTTGTTCCTTTTGTCTAATCTCTTTGAAATAATTATAAAAAATTACAAAACAACTTATCAAAAAACTATATACTTAAAGCAATTTGTTTTAAAATTGGGCAAGCCTGAATTGGCTGTGTTGGATTTCTGAAAAATACAATTTTTTTAACCAAATAGGACGGATAAGCACTGAACCTATTGTTTTTATAGCTGAGAAGTTCCTATATGTTTAGCAAAAGTTAAGGGTAAAATTATAAATTGGAACGACTAACTAATATTTATATTGTTTTTACACTCGGAGAATTCATATCATATGTTTGAATGTACCCGACATGGAAATGTACACGATTATTAGATTACACATATTGAATGAAGGTTTATTGAAAATATTTCCGGAAAAGCCCTTTAATCTATCATTACATTTATAAAAGTACATCATTTTACTAACTCAAAAAACTATAGATTAAAGCTCTTTAATTCTTGATACTTGTAGGCCGATAGTTAAATGTTGTTTTTCTACTCGATTTCATGTTGATATTAATTGTAGAGTTGGTTGAGAATAAATTCTTCTTTTTCATAGGCGGTGGTTTTGTTGGAACGGGGGGTAAATCTGGTAAGCTACATCGTCTCTTCAAATACTTATAAATATGTTCAATGCGTTCCAGTAATCGTTTTGAATATTTAACTGCGGTTCGATCTGTTACTGATGGAGATTTAATGCAGTCGTCGCCTCCGAATTCACAGACCTGTGAGTGGAATTGAAATAAATTAATATTACAAGAATATGAGAGAGGTATTGGATATATTTTAAATAGTACCTACATATATAAGGAAATATTAGCATGGTATAAATAAATGGAAAAAGGTAGAAACAAATATTTCTAACTTGTATGGTACTCACTCTGTAGTGATGCAAAATTGCAGCTTCAGCGGGAACATTCAAAGAACCCTTTCCAGGGACAAATTCCCACACGAAATGATTGCCAGCTTCAATTACTGCTTCAGGCTTAGAAATGTACTTAGAACGCTGCTTCTGCGGATGCAGTTTGGACCGTCTGCAAGAGAAGGATGATCTGTTTATGAGACGTTTTTAATTTTTTTAAATATTTACCTTCTTGTCTTTTTCTGTGTTAACAAAGCAGCTCGCAAGGCTGCGTTGCTCGCGCGACTGTTGTAGATAATTGGATCATCCGCAAATTGCAAGTAGAAGAAAGCATTTTGAAATGAGTAAGCACCAACATTTCGGTTGCTATATTTTTTATTAAGCCAGCTGGAAAAGAAAGACTGCAATAATTTGAAAAATTCGTATAAAGAAGAGTTTTAAGATATTACCCTATTAATTCATTTAAAGTGTCATTATGGCGCGGAATTATGTACTCATCCAAATCAATTAGAGCCAAATACGAATATCTGTACATATTCCTGTATAAACAGTCGTTTAGAGCTGCAAAGAGTCCTTCGGTGCGAATTTCCTTCTGTGATCTCATCCTCAAGGTCCACGGAAGTACACTGACAGTGGGCTTCGTATACAATGTGTCCGTTCTATTTGTCAATTGTTTTGAATAATTTTTGACGCCAGAGTTTAGGCCGAAAATGTCGTACTCATCTGTCGTTGTGATGTTGTTGGGAATATCGCCTTCCATGTAGTGGTCCAATATACAAGACGCATGCGGCCCCAATGTATGATTGTAAAATGTAAAATGTGATATGCCGAGTAACGAGTTCAATTCGAGAAACTCGAGCAGGTATAATGCGTGGTCGTAACTGAAATGGAAGGGTTTCACGCAAACGGCTATTTTATCTGGAATCATTCCGGCCGCAGGTCCAGTTGAATTAACAAAATCCTTGTCTTGATCGGTGTTGCGCACAAGTAAAATATTTCCTGGCGGTGCTCTGAGTTTACTAACAACACTTACTGCATACGGAATACTCAACCCTGGAGCTCTTAAAGGGCATAAAACAAAGCAAGCGCTGTACTTCAAGTTCCAGTTTTCTCGAATCACCTATTAGGAATGAAAAGAAAATTCATAGATGCTGAAACCACTAACTAGTTGATGAAAATGAAATGGTTACCTTGACTCTGGCCATAACCGTAGCTGAGCGATATTTAATCTTATCACTGTTTTCTTTGTAAGGATACCAGAAACGACACCAAACTTTTTCGGGTCCCCTTGTTTTTGTCGCTCCAATTATTCTAACCATTTTGCCATCTCTTCTATCGTAGTATGCGGAAAATACAAAAAACTTGAATCGTGTACCGTTTACAACTTGCCATGAACCATCGGTTGGCTGACTTCCAGATGAGAAATGTGGCAATGTTTGCTCAATTTTTGATGGCAATAAATGGCCCCACGGTATGGATGGACCGTTACCGACACCGCCATTTTTGCTGGTATCTGATGCAGCGAAATTACCGCCAACAGAGCGATCTGAATTAAACATTTGATTAGAGAAGATTTTTAAAAGTTCAATTTCTTTAAATACTTACCACTTACTTTTATTTTATTGTCACGACGAAACTGAAATATTCCTAACTTACTATCACTTAAAAACAAGCTGCCGTCCTGCAGAAAATCGTAGTCATCCTGTAATACATTTAAAAGTAATAGATCTCAATTAGAATTAAGGTAATTTGGACCTATATGTTTACAAAACGAATTAATAAAGAAATGCAAACATAATGTACAAAGAGAAATATTTATGTATGTAACAATGTATTGTACAATGTACAAAAATAGCAATTGCTTCTTAAGGAAGTTGGAAGTGATTTGGATTTTATTCGGAAGCTTACATTCTATAAAGCAATATCTAAAGTATCTTAGATCATGTGACATTGTGATAATAGGAAATATTTTCTTACTTTCACAGAGTCGTAATCTGGCATAGAATCGCCAAGACGTCCTGCAAAGTTGTTGTGACGAAGAACCACAACACCGCCATGATTTTTGTCATCTATCATGAAAAGCTGAGGACGAATCTATTGAATAATTATATTGTAGTGTAATATTTTATTAAGCACGTACCTCAGTCAAAATGATCAATCCAAACACAGCAAAAAATGCAATCACTATTAAAAAGCTCATTCCAGCACGTTCCCTCGCCCCCCAAGTATTTCTTTTATTCCGTTTATTGCGCACAGGGTGGGGGTAATTAGTATTGCCATTTGACGGCAATAAAGAACATGATGAGGAATGCAATGATATGGTAGATGACATTGAATGCAAGGAACCAGTGATTGATGGATTTGTTGATTTTGTCCCTGTTGAGCTTGCTCCACTCACTGTTTTGAAGGAGCCCCCCGATATTTTTTTTGGGGGGCTCCCACTCAAATACATTTCGCAACTAAACTAATTTTTATAGTTTTATAATGCAACAATGTTTGTGAGGAGCTTGATTTATTTTTTCATTAAACACAAGCTAAATAAAATATTTGGGAAATCCCACATTTAGGACACAAAGAGGTTGAAATGATAAACCAAAAAAATCAATTCCTAACCTAAAATAGTCCTTGAGATAGACGGATGTAAATAAGTTCAGACATTGCACGTTGAAACACTGCAACACACTTGAGTTTATTATTCTTTTGTGCTCTACTAAAACAGATTTTAACTCTTCACCAAATTTATCACTAAAAGCAGTTTATGTTCTAATTTCAACAGTAAAATGTTTAATAATTTTATTTCTGCTTTTTATGCACTTATGTAAATTTCTTTTTTGCACTCTCTCTATGACTTGCCTCACCTTATTGACTGTTGTACATAGAATGCAACTAGGATATTCTCCTTTCAAGGACTTGCGCAGTATATCCTTTGTCCCATTACATTTCTATCCACTACACACGACGAAATTGTTTTATATTGCTTAGAAATTCGAGTACAATACTAAACAAAAGTATTGGAACTCAGTTGTGTTTGTCTAATTGACAAAGAAATCCCTTTTCGAAGCTAAGTACATTTCGATAACGCTTGCAACGATTTGAAGATCTTCTCTACATCTATTTAAGTACATACAATAAAGAGAATTAACGCATCATTTATTTTCCAGGACCAATTTTTGAAAAATTTCATTTTCTTCAATAACACCAATGTAAAACAATGAACTGAACAAGGAAGACTTCCTTTTCTAATTAATTATCCGTTTTTCTTTTTAATATGGATGTTTTAAAAATACTAAACGGTTGTGCCTTTTTCAACTGTAATGTTTTTCAATTTTTGATTCTGATTAGTTGTGAAACAAAAAATAGAAGAAAACTTATGAACATAATGTATGTATATAATCGTACTGCGATATACAGGTATACATATTATATGCATATATATATATATATTAAGTAAATGAAGTTCACATGAAAACACTCAAACACAGCAATTATAATAATTGTATGCTGCAACCCCGAATTCCGAAAACAAAGTAAAAAAAAAAATTGCAAACAAACAAAAACTAACTGCAATCACAAATAGGTAATCTTAGTTTTTTACTGTTTTTATCTTTCATTCGATTGTATTAATCTCGATATTAATGCATTACATTTCCGACTGATTCTGGTTGATTCCTATTCTCTGTTGTGTTAAATAAATAATAATATCCTTTTACGAGATAAAACATTTCGCACTGACAGCAAAATCCAGGCATATTTAGATTTATTTCGCACAGGACACATTTTTTGGACAGGCAAGCTTTCTATTTAATACCGATTATTTAAAATTATGAACTATAATTTATAATATAAGACTTGATTGTAATTTAAAACTTGCACTTCTTACGAAGTACATGCACAAAGCTCAAAAGTTAAGAACTTAAAAGAATTTTAATAATTTAAATTTAATTTATAAATGCATAATATATGTGTATTTCACAAATTTCGGGATTCGTTCGTGCACAAATAATAATTATACAATTTATACAAATTATCACGAACAATCGTTAAATTAAGAATTTCATACAGAGATTTGTTTTTTTCTAAGCATAACTATTATTTTTTATACCATTCTATTTATCGTTCAAAAAACGATTTTGTATTTTGCAGGTAATTAAATAAAAAAAAAATCATTTCAAGCAACAGTGGCTTCAAAAGAAAAATTGAATGGTATGCTAGCTTAAATATAAAAATACTAACATTTGGCAAATAGTCATTTGTTTAACCTGGATCGAATTGGGCTTTCCTAATCCCGTTATAAACGACGTCTGATCAATCAATCACTTGGCTATCAAAGGAACCAAAGCTCTGCAGATTACATCGATGCCATTTATCGTTCAGCTTTGTAAGTTCAATTAAAAAGAAAACATATTTAACTCGGAGAACATTTGAAAACCCCTTTCTCGAAACATTTTTCACTGCTGTGTCATTCGAAATTTATGTGGTCATTCAAAAACGTCTGCGTCTGAGGGTGTCGCTGACTTGTCCGAGTCGTCGGTTTTTCATTTTGTCGTGAATCAATTCAGAATTGTATAAAGCTGACAAATTAATAATCATATCTATAATAATGCGTTATGCTTGAAATTAGTTAGATATTGCTTTATGATTGGAAGTGTTAACTTAAAGGGTGTTAACTTCCAAGAGTTGGTTGCGGTTTTGATGGTTTTATAATTAGCTGAGTGTCCATTGTAATTTCTAATTTTTAAGTGAATTGGTATTAAAGATAAAAGTGAGGCCACAGGAAATGTGATTTTACTGTTCCGGAAGCAAGAAGCTTTTCCGGTTACTTAAGGACGTGAACTCATCCTTTTTGCTTGGCACAAATTGAATTCAGGAGACAGGGTTAAAATGTTAAAAACTTTGCGGATGTGGGACAATGATTACCAATGTCGAATAATTAAAGTTGCATGTAGAGCATCCGCTGAGATTTTGTTTCAGTTGCAGAAAAAACAAAAACAAACAAACTTGTTATTAATATGCCATCTAGAGAAGGCCGAAATCGCGGTCGCGATGCAAATCACCTGATAATAAATTATTCGAAGCCAAACCGGGACACTTACGTAACAAGTTCTTCCTATATTCCTTTTGGAGGACTGGGCATTTGGAGCGAACTGTGGCCTTTTTTCCCCTATGTGCAATAAAAGATTTCATGTGGAGTCGGTTGCTGCAATTACCATCATTTGTGGGAAATATAAGCTAACAGTGGTTCAAAGTTTTTCCCCGTCAGCCCCAAAGGGAATATAATGGGCAGCCGCCCAGCCGGCGATAAATATCATTCAAGTGGATGAATTTAATTACGGGGTGCAGGTGTATCAGCACAACCTGGTCAGGAAATGTTTCGCACACTGGTGGTGGAAAGCCAATTTACAGGCATTTGCATATTTTTGTGTTGGAAAAATTGTATGGTTTTCTTTTGTGTTTGGCTTTGAAAAGAAGCAGTTATTACAAATTCTCAATGCATAGCTCATCAGTTGAATTTTACACAATTGAACATAATTTCAATGATTGATGTGCGGTTTTATTCTGATCATAATAACGATGTTATTAGAAAAACACTTGCTATCATTAAAAAGCCACAATGATTGTAAACATGATTTAAAAGTAGGAGTTAGGACGTGAGTAACGTAATCAGATCAAAACATTAAATAACGTAATTACCCTCATTATCTCATAAACTCGGGAATCATCGTCGAACAGCAATTATCAGTAGAAGCAACAAATGAATTGCATATCATACCCGTATGATTAGATAAGCATAATAATAATAATTTTTTGTAGAATTCCACGTGAAATCAAAACATAAATCGAAAAACATAATGTGAACATGGCTAAAGTATTATTATCAATTTATTATCGTAGGCACTAGCAAATAAGACTTCATAACAAGACTGTTTTTGTGTATTGAGCGAATTGTCAATACTCAATTGGCTTAATGGGTTTGCCAAAATTCAAATTTCAGATGCGTATTTCGCTTAATTTGTTAGACCAATTACGATAATTAAGTGGGCGAATGCAGATTATGTACTCTCGTCTCTCAGCCTGTGTTTGTGTGTCATACAAAGTTAAACTTTTTGTTAATTGAGTGGGTACCTATGTTTTATACTTCAAAAAATAAACATGCAGTCGGTTTGCGGGGATAGTCATTAAATTAATATTTCAATCAGTATAGATCTCAAATGTATGGAGTAAAACATATTAATTTGTGCAATAGTACCTAGCATCTTCGAACTTCTTTATTCGTAATTCTAAATTCTGAAAACAATAAGGATTTGCGAAAAATGTAGTATTATAAATTATCACAAACTTACTGTACCTGTATATAAAATAATAACCAAACACAATTGCGTAGGTGCAATTTGATCTTAGAGTATGAAAATATGGAAACGCTATATGCCAAAAAAAAAGTGAAGTATTTTTCACGTACGTTTGTGACAAAGTCGGTGTAATTTTTTGGATAAAGTTAGGGTGTTCATAATATGAACTTCATATACATATTTAACATTTCAAAATGAAATTTATAAAATTAATATAGAATAACATAATAAAAAAAAACATAATAAAAGCAAATTAATGTATTTCTACACCAATTAATGCCGTGTTTGTGCATATGTAATCGAAATGACGAATAAATATATTAAATGAAAATAAAAATGATTCAAATAAAAAATTTTAAGGAAATCCCCGCGGGGAATATTTTGTTTCCACCAACACTGAGGCAAGGACATTATGGAGAAATATCAAAAATATGTCTTTATTGCTAAAAAACTATTTATCTCATAATCAATTTTAATGAAAATTTAAATATTTTATTTTTGTTTACTTCTATTTTACAATAAATTCACTTATATATCACTCGTATTTCACATATATTTTTGAAAATTTGTACTTAACCGTTTAGGTTTCGCAGTGAAAGTGACACATGAGGCGTTAATTTTATGCTAGAGCGAGAAAACAATAGGCTTCATCATACCCTTGTGTATAACTATAAAGCATGCTTTAAACACAACGATCATACGTAGTACGATTTATTTACACTTTATAACGCCTCCATATTTTCATACTCTAAGATTTTAATTAATACATATCAATCGAAAAAAAACATTAAACAATTTGACTATGTTTGTTTCATTCACTTCTCAAGGCACTTTCTGATTGCACTATCTCCACTGTTATTTAAAATTTACATTCACGTTTTTTCTTCGTTGCGACTAGTTTCATATTCTCTTCATTAGATCACACCCTAATCACGTCTATAACTGAATCTCGAGAGAAAAACAAATTCGGAAAAAGTTCTCATTAAAATAATTCATTACTAATGCTGTATTTGTTCACGACAAAACAGATAAGCTCAAAACTGATAAACGATCTAAAAACAGACACGAGCGCTATAAATTTCGAATGCGAAAAGTATTAAGTTTGTCAGATTCAATCAGAACGAAAATGTTTCACGGACCAGTGCAACGACAATTAAAACTGACCAGGTATGTTATTAATAGCTTTAAACTGTTCAAGATAAGGATTTATGAATAATCGATTCAGATAGGTCAGGTGTTTAATATTTTTACAAATCCCTCACTTGAGTAAATGTAATTTACTGCTTCCTATTAAAGGTAATTAATTTATCAGTGCACTGTGCAAATAATTAAGCGACGGAAGTTGGGGCGTCGCGTCGTGATGCTGACTAGAGCAACTGACTTTTACAATGGACGTTGGTTGCCCTTTGTTCCGGGGAACCCCTGACTTAACATTAAGAAGTTTTCCAATCAGTAATTTTTATACTGATGTATCTATTTGCCTCGGACCCTTGCAAATTACGAGACGCAGAATTCTTTAGAAATGTATTCAGAATCCACTTTAAACATTTCATACATTCCTCTATGTAGCAAGAGGAATCTGATCCCGACCGTACATATGTTAATGTTATACGTTTAGGGACAACTATGTCTAAAATGTGTTAAATACATCGATTCAAATAGGAGTAACAAATTTGTGTTTTTAATTTATATGTATTAAGTTCGCGAAAACTTGCTTGTTTGTGTATTTGTGGATTTTTGTATTTCTGCCGTTTTAAGAAAAACCTTTCGACGGCTAATTAACAAACTTTCCGTTATCCAATCGAGCTAAAACTTTACAGATAGGCTTGTTGTCGATGACAATGCATTCTATCAAATTTTTATCTCGTTATCACAGAAGAAACCGGATAAAATCTTTAATAAGAATGCCAAAATGGCAGCGTTCTGAACTCTCCATAAAAGAAATTATCATAAAATCATGTCATCTCATCTTTTTTTTTAATTAATTTTAATTGTCACAATTTTGAAAATCCTATATCTAGCTAGATGAAATATAGTACGCGTTGTTTATTTTTAAAAATCTTGTTTCGGTATATTTGCATTTAAGCAATTGAAAAGTCAGTCAGTGAAAAAGTTCAATATAAAACAACTTTAATTAAATTTAAATAATAATATTACCCTTTTTTTGGGTTTGCCGCAAACGGGTAAAAACCAACATTATATAGATTTTTATTTTTAATAAAGAAGCCTTAAATAGTAATTATGTGTAATTATCCGATTGCACTGATAATGACAACATTAATTGCAATGAATTTAATAATAAATCAAATAAATGCTAGCCAGACTGCCCTTAAAATAAAAGAATAATCGAAAAAAATACCATAAAATCGACAAAAGTGCTGGGAAAGACGGAAATAAAATAAATGCAACGTTTTCAATCGAAAACCGAACTAGGGATGAGGGAGAAACAGATCTACCCATTTAACGTTCTAAGTGTTCACGAAATGCGGATGTCCGCTCGTTCTTCTATCAGAAAAATCCTTGCATTATGCAAATGTTGCGAGTGCGAGTTCATATTTTTGTGGATTGGAAGGATGTTTTCTCAAAGACGAACAAAAACAGCAAAAAAGGATTCTTGTTAAACCGATTTTTCTATGCATTCAATTACAGAATGGCAGTAAATTTATTTACTGATTTATGTGTATAATAAATTTTTGTGGGAATATATAAATGTCGAAGCACATAAATGGCATCATGTCAAACTAAATCCATTGTCCGTTAATCACTTACCTCAATTGAACATCTGATCCAACAGATGCCCAAGATCATGAATACTTACGCAAATAAACAATGGGAATATGCAAATTAATTGTGGCATCTTGCCCTCTTCATCTGACGATGATGGTTGAAGATGGTTAATTAATGGGACTACAAAGTACCTTTAACCTTCGTCTGTGATTGTTCCTCTTCCTGGTCATTACAACACAAACGAATCACTCGTCTAAAGTACACACCAGCGGCGCGGCGGCGGAGGCGGGGCCGATATGTAACAAATACATACTCCTTGGACTACTTCATTTGCATAACGTGTAGATACTATACGGCCACTCTTGGGGAGTTTATGTACACGTATGACGTACTCACGTACATACATGTTGCTTTTCCCGATCCGTTTTGTTGACCATTTACTAAGTCGCTGACGAGCAGAAACCTTTCGATTTTCCATTTCACTTAACTGGAAGGTAATTATTGTATCATCATGTAATATAATCATAAAATATTTCCTCTTCCTATTTTTGGTGATAGGATTTTCAAATTGCTCTATTAATTTATGACCATTGATATCATTTTCTGATGAAAAATCAAATATTCCTAATTCCTTTGCTTCATGCTGGAATTAGGGATTGGGCAAAAAAACTTCCATAAAATATACATTTGAAATGACTGGGTCGAATTCAGACTTCAGGTTTGAGGTAATAGATTGTATTATCGTCGTTTGATATCTTGAGCTTAACATCTACTAAAACTATATTATATAATATATAAAAAGAAACATCTTCGAGTTTACTTCGTATATTTCATTAACCCACAATATATTATACAAGGGCAAACGATTTTCTTGATTGCATTACTATTTGTGCGTTATATTCTTTTCTTCAGTTCATCTTGATACTTCTTACCGAGAACAAGAATTTAAAATGAGTGCAATTTAAAAGAAGGGTTTTGAAGTAATTTTCTTAACTACTCATCCAAAAGGGGCGGAAATGGGTGTGAAAGAAGCCGCGAAATATACTAAACATCAGTTTCGTTTGTGCAAAAGTGGATTAAGAGGTACACAGACTGTGGCAATGTTGATGAAAACAGATGATAAAGTGATTAATGAAGTACAGCAAAAACACACTTGTAAAACTTTTAACAACAAAATTTATTTTCTTTAAACAAAGAGTGCGAAGTGTTTCGCCCTATCGAGGCATCATCAGGCTATCGACTAACTACTCCCTTACCGGTTAACAAATTGTTTGGGTTTAATAACGGGCTATTATTTTGAAAATCTAAATGGTCGTTCACAATATTTTGTCCAATATAATTAGACGTTAAAATGTTTTTGATCTCCTTCTCCGTATTGTTAATGAATAGGACTTTCTTCCATATTCTAATTTGGGATTCAACAGTGTGACCAGAATATAAAAATTTAATTATATATTTTTGTATTTTTTTTTAGATAGTAAGATATAAATATGTTTTTTGTGATACCCATTATTTTGGTCTATTGTTACAATCGTTTTCAATTCATTATTAAATGCATGCTGCGATAAAAGTTGTTGTTAAAAGTTTTACAAGCGTGTTTTTTCTCTAAAATATGGAAAATTTCAAGTAAGTGCCTTCTAAAAAATCTATCGATTAATGAAGTGTTTAAGAAAAATACAGTCAAAGGAGAAATTATTTGAAAAAGGAGTTCGAGTATCCTTGAATACAATTAGACGCAGGTTTAACGAATTTGACATCAAACTTAGGAGTGTAAACGCTAAACCCTAAAAAACCCACCGACAAACACATAAAAAAAGATTGAGTTGGGCAAAGGAGAACTTGGATCGTGATTGGAGCAACGTGATATCCCAGAGTCCAGATGCAAATTCAATAGAAAATGTTTGGGCGTTAAAGAAGGCAGCTGGAACGAGCTCTAAAGCGGATTTGGAAAAGTTTTAGCTGCGAATATGCTCAAAAATTAAGCGAAAGTTGTACCAGAAGATGCCAGGCAGTTATAGATAACAACGGCGACTGGACTCCATATTAATAAAATTGCGCAGAGAATTTTCATGTATATTTATAGAAATAAATGCGATTTAAAGAATTTTTAGCGTTTTTCATGTTTTATTTTTAAACATGTTTCTTTGGAACACACTGCATATTAGGGTGGTCCTTATTTTGAAAAGTGTCTTTTTGTAAGTCGCTTCCCTAAAAATATGCGAATAGATGAAAAACGATAAAATATGAAGTTTCAGATCTATCCGAACCGAAGTGATTTAGTGGTAGCTCAATCCGGTCAAAGTTTAGAAAAATATGATTTCTTTGATTTTTTTCCTTTTCCCATCCCTGAAATATATTATACCAACTCGGAAAAATAAATAAATAATACATATTCCTCAATCGATTACCTTTCCAGCAAGCCAAATATCATAGAAATCGGCTGACAAATAAGGAAGTTATGGCCATTTCTATTATTATTGAAAAAACAAACATTATTATTCTTACAGGAATATTTGTGGGGGTCAGAAATCAAGGGGTTCAAGTACTAAAATGGAAATATTGAGATAAGTTAATTGAAGGTATTTTTATTTAAAATATATCTAATATGTACTCTAAAATGGGTGAATTTTTAATTTCAGATTAGTTACTATTGTTTAGACTATTCTTTAAGATTAAATTAAAAAATTTTTAAAATTTAGTTTTTTTACAGAGCTGCACTTTGACACACGGCGCTTTATTACCTATTTAAAGAAAAAAACTATTCATATGTTTTTTTTTTCAAAATTATAACTAAAACTCTGTGTCAAAGTGCAGCTCTGTAAAAAACTAAAATTTAAAAATTTTTCAAATTTTTTGATTTTTTTAAAAATAAAATTTTTAATTTTTTTAATTTTTCTTTTATAATTCTTCACTCGTTTGTTAAAATCGATTCCACATTCGATCTCCTCACCCTAAACAACATAAAAAAGAAACCCCACATGCCCAAGTTCGCAAAAACTTTAAAAATGCCTAATTTTACACCCCTTTTTCACCCCTAAAACTCTAGGGCCTAAAACTCTAGGGTCCGCCGCGCTGCCGAGTTTCGGGACACAACTTGGGCCTAAATGTAGCCTATGTGCGAAAGGAAAATTTTGCATTTTTGAACTCTACGCTACGCATCATGAAACGTAAAAAAAAAGGAATTTTGAGGTGGTGTTAAAAATAATTTTTCTGAACAGATTAAAAAGAATAATAAACCAAAAAACTTTTGGCAGGTTCTTTATTTCAATTTTAAAGACGAAAGTACAATGTTAATGGCTGCGTAAAACTTAGCAAAGAACTAAAAACAAATTGTTTGAGTAATACGTAATGGCACAAAATAAGTACGAATTGAGTTTTGTCTTTTGTGAAAGGATCACAAAAATGCAATTTGAATATTTTTGTTTTTCCTACCTTCCTTCATATTTTGTTTCATCGAACGTACTCATCGCATGTCACTGGTTTTGTCGGTAAAGCAGAGCGCTGCAAGATCTCAGTCCGAAATGGATTTTCTCGGGTGTTTTTAAGTGTTGTGATATTTATGTGTAATTTTGTTCATTTTGTGAACAAAATAGTATTCTATTGACAGATTTTGTGCTTAGTAAGTGTGCTGCAATGTTATATCAAGTTTTCTAAATGGAATTCGTGAACTTGTGTAAAATTTAGGTAAGTTAAATCTTAAAGTCTACTTGACATTTTTCCAGTGAATGCTAAAGAGTTTGTGAAGCGCTGTCAATGTGACAAATCAATTTTTGTTTACATAAAACTTGAATAAATTTTGTTTATTTTAAATTTTTGATTATTGTTGTTAAATTTGCTAGATTGTTTTCCAAAATGTCGCAAGACTAATTTTTGGTCTAAACAACTTCTGACCGAGTTGAGACTTGTTTACAAACACCCTTCACACTGCGAATGTTGGATATATTGTGGTATTTCTCACACGCCTCAAATTTGTGGGCGTCCTTATTGGTCTAAGAAGCGAAAATAAAAGTAAAAACTCTCGAATAAAGTGGGAGATGCATAAAAGATGAGCCCTTTTGCATAAGAGAACAACAACGAAGAAAACAAATCAGAGCATCTTATTTTTGTTCAACGTCCGTCTGCTGAACTTTCTTTAATTTCGATTATTTGTTTGTTTCTTGTTTTCAAAGAAAAGATAGTTTAAAACAAGAAATAGATAAATAATTCAAGCAACAATGTCTTCATTTTTTTATTGTTATATTAACAAATTATGTCTTATAGTAACAATCAGATTTTTTTTGTTAAATTCGTAAAAAAAGTCGTGCGGAATGCCGGCAGAATTTCGACTATCATTTGGCAAAATCTCAAAATCTGAATTCATGGCGCATGAGGGGGTTTGACTCGATTACTTTCACTCAACTAAATGCTATTCCAAGTATTTTGATACAAATTTGAATAGTCTTCAACCGACTTCTTGTTTTCATTATTTACAATTTTGAATTTGCTAAAAGCAAGCAATGACTAATTTCTTAAATAAGTATGTGCAAAACAATGTGTTATTATTAGGTACACGTTCTTGCCATAGGAGTTGATACTGTCTATCATATTTTTATTAATTAAAAATATAATTTGATCCGCTTCATACAGCTTTTCTGTATATGACCTAATTTAACCTTCGGTGCGTCTGCTAAACTTTGTCGATGTTTCACGTTTCACGATAGCTGAATACTATCGAGGAAAATAAAGTGGACTAGTACGAGTTGTGGATCGCAGCAAAGCTTCCTCAAAGTTTCGATCCACATTCAGCCATGTAATTTACTTGCTGAATATCCCCTTCGAGATAATTCGGTACATCATGAGAACCTGAAAGAGAGAATATTTAAATTAGAAAAGTACGTGTACCCGTGGTTATGAAAGTTTAACTTTATTATCTGGATCAGGTGGTAAAAGGTGTGGTTTGTATTATATTGACTCAATAATATATTCGTGTTGACTGACCAGGGTTCGCGAATTTTGTGCACGCTTCTCGACATGCATCCGCAAAATTTCCTGTAAACGTCTCGAAGCAATTCTGTAGTAGAGCGTGTCGGGCAATGTATAGATCGAGCTGATTTCTTGATTGCGTTCTACTACAAAAAAAAGTGAGAATATTTAAATTAGAAAAGTACGGGTCATGAAAAACGTATGGAAAAATGTAATAATCGATGAAATGATAATTGCAATAAATAATACATTATTTAAATTGATAGAAAAATCTTGAATAATGGGGTAATAAAAAAAATTAATAATATCTGAATCTTTTCTGTTTTAACTGTTATCTGTGCTATAACTGAAAATATTAAATTATAAATACACTATAACAACGCGAAAATTTGAAAAAATCCGATGGAAATGATCCAATAAGAAGCATGGAAAGAGATTTCATACCTATATAAAAACTATTGCTCATGAGAATAAAATAAATTATTATAAATTATTTATATTTTGATGAATTTCTTTTACAACTATGAAGTTGTCAGGATTTTGCTCTCTTGTCCGCTGTTAGGCTATCCTTAACTTTTTGATTGGCTACATAGGAATCAATTCATGTATGTATATGTAGGTTTATTACCCATAAATCATGTACGAAAAATTCTGACAAGAAATATGTATGTATTTTAAAAATAAAAATATCTTTATATTAAATATGGACAAAAATATATCACATCATTTTAACACTGGTTCCGATATCATTTAGGATTACATATATAAAAATGACAAAAAGCATGAGGCTCTTTTGTAATATGCTTTCCTCTAATAGCAATCTATGCTAAATTGCAATTTCTTTTTGTCAAAAAATTAAAAGTAGGTACGGTTTTTTTTTTACTATGATAAATTCCATTTTTATATTTTATTTGTCAATGCGTGAAACTTTTTCATCAAATGATGATTGCCTCGGTTTGCTTTTAATTATTTTCAGATTTTTACAACCTAATTATTTATAATTATGGGATCTGTTGCAGTTGCTGCCTTCAATACAGCTCATTATAATTATTGGAAATTATCAAAAATTCCCTTTAATCACATTTAATTAATTGCGTAAGTGCATTTATTGGAATGAAGTTTGTTGGGATGCAGTTGTCACTTAACATTTCTACCCAAAACATTTTCCTACACTAACGAATGTTTAATTGTTCAAAGAAAGCGTACATTATGTCAGAATTCTGCGAAACATCCGTATCCAACTCTTCTGAGAACAAAGTAATTAACACATTTTGGCCTTGCATAATTACGGAGAGGTCCCCATAAAACTGGATCTTCCCTTTGACAAATGCATGAACTTCATTTGTAATTCCTTCAAATGAATTTGTTTCTAGTTGGGCGAAGCCGTGATGAAGTTACAGGAAGGCGTCTGAATACTGTTAAATTCGGTAATTAACTGTAAGCTCTTTAGTAGACAGTTAGACACCGTCCCTGGCTTTACATTCATTGGATTTTCAACAATTACAAAAGCTCCTTAAATTCCAAATTGCAGCAAAAAAATGTTATGGGAGTATATTTTATTTATTTAGGTACTTTTTTATTTATTTTTTTTTCAGGTAGGTACTAATCGAACCTCGAATCGAACTCATTTTAATGAATTCGTTTTTACTGAAACTTTTAACTAAAATCAAAATGTATAACTTTTTCATTAATTATTGAATTTTAAATGAATTGAACAATTTACAAAAGTAAATTCTGTAACAGTAAAATATTTTAAATTAAATTGTTTTCAATTCAAGAATAAAGAAATAAAAAATAAGAATACTTTATTGAGCTCTTCTGATTTCAATAAACAATAAACATATTACCTATATCAAAAATATATCGATCTTTCTTTTTTTATGTCATTTTTTTAGTTAGGCACTACATAAAATATTTTCATTTAAATGTGCATTACACTTTTGCAGTTTGAACAAAAATTCCAGGGTTGAAAAATAATCGAATTGATAAGTAAATAATTTTTTCATTTTTTTTTTTTTTTTTTTTTTTACTTTTAAAATTTAAGTTTTTTTTATTCAAGATTTAAGTTCATATATGAAGTTAAATATGAAAGCTGGTCGTCGGAAGTAATTCTTCTACAGGGGAGTAGTTTTCGACATACTTGCATATTTAATATTATTTTATAACATTTCATGAAGTCATTTATTCAAAAAACAAACATCCAATTTCGAAATTATGTACCTTTATGTCTTTAATTTAATTTTAATATACCAATCCGAATACATTTGATAGATGTTGTGGCAAGGACTCCACTCAATTTCAATAGTTTAGCCACTACCGATTTCGATTTTAAAATTATAGAATAAACATTGAAATAAATTAATTTCACTTATTCAACATCCGAAGATCTTTCTAAAAGAGGTCTTTGTACTCCAATGCCAGCAAATCCTATAGAAAACATCCTATTGATAAAATTGCGAAATTGCAAACATTTCATTCTAAATTTTTGAAAATGCCTTCAATTTTAAAGACCCTACGGCAATTCTAGCAATGCTTTTTAATTGCAATTAATTACTTTCTACTTCATTTTAAAACTTACAGCCGTTTAATGCATAAGTCTGTGGTCAAAGTCAAAATACTTAAGGTCGTCCATTGCGTTAAAAGGCAATTAAATTCCACCCTTTGTTTGCCAAAAACTGAAAGAGTCTCGCACTACCCTCAATGGCACAGCTTCAACATCTTTCCAGTAAATCATACTTTATGCTTTTCATTTTCGTTTTTATTTCATATTTGTTCAAAAGAACATAAGGTGTTGATGAAAGAGTTCCAGGTAGTCAAAGTTTATGAAGGGCTCGCGGTTAAAGCTTCATCTTAATGGGCTTAAAATTATTGCAAAAAATGTAAAACACTTTGAAGTTCGGTAGAAGTTTTGCACTTGTGCAACTTAAAACTCTTGGAAGAAACAAAATTTGCTGCGGAAAAAGAAAACCCGGAATGCAGTAGAAATAGAAATAAGGATCAGTTGAACTGCCACCGACGATGTATGGGGAGCAGAACGGATGAAATAAAAATTGCACAAAGGACTTTGTAGCTTACACGGATTACGTGCTAAATTATGAAACTTTTCAACAGAAGTTAATAACGTCAACTTGCGGTTCACTTATCTCGACTAACACACATGTGCAAATGGCGTGGTTCGCAATACAAAATTGCGCTTCTATTATTGAGTAAACTACTGAAATAACACAGCTTTGGATGTCTTCTAATGAGCGTTAAAAATATTATTAAAATGTATTTCGATTCTGTGGAACTCATTTTTGTTTTTTAAAAAAATAAATAGAGAGAAAATGGGGACAAGTCTCGGTTCATCAGGTTAGGGCTGGAGATGCAGCATTTCATGTTGACTCAATCCTTTGAATTTTAATGAAAATTTGTTGGTGCTCCACTGGTAAAGTTAGTGATGCTGTAACCAGAGTAATTAACTTTTCATTATATCAATTAGTAGTTTTGGTTGCAGGCAAATGTTAAATAACTTTGACAGCGCTTAAAACCGAATGTTTTTCATAAACTGGAAGGAACTAGAAAAATTTATTCTATTCAAAAGCATCTGGCAGTTAGTACATCTGCATATTTCCGACCGGTTGGCCCAAAATAACATTTTATTATCTGCGTAATATAATTTGAAAGAGTTTTGTATTTAATATTCAGCATTCCATAAAATGGGATTCAGTTAAAATAGTTTTAATTAAATACATTTTTTTTAAAAAATAACATTCAAAAAGGACTCCGAACAAAATGTATGGGAAAAAGGGGAACGGTGGATTTGACTGAAAATTTAGTATGTCGTAGTTTATGAGGTGCGGATCAAAAGTCTCTTTGGGCGGAAAACATTTCTATGGCCAGTTTCCGAGTTATTCAGGGTCATTGATCATTACTTAACAAACCAATTTTATATGGTAACAATAAGAAGAAGTTGGCCGATTTTGCCCATCTTCGAACTTGACATTGCATTTTTAACAAAGTATTGTTGTATCAACTTTCAATTCTCTATCTATAAGCGTTCTCGAGTTATTCTGTTCAAACCTGATCTCTGATATACTGCCGCCTGATCTCTTATATACTTGCGTCATGCGGCAACCGCGAATTATAAGAAAAGAAATTTTTGGGGTTGACGGGAGATCTGGTGTCGACGTGGAGAATTGGCCTTGGTGCCGAGTGATCTTGGTGTCGAAATAGATTAATTAATTATTTGCAGTGGGGAATGTTCACGTTTTGCCTCGTTACAAGCCATTTAATTATTATTTCATCTGAAATGCTCTCAATTAACAATTAATTATCTTCTCAAAATTACTGTAAAACTCACGGTATGCAGATTTAGCAAATACAATTGTTGCAAAATTAATTGAATTGTAAAGAGTAACTTTTGAAACAGGAAACTTTTGATGTATAAGAACAGATAATAAAATCTCTGGCAGCTCATGTGAAATTAAATATTGGAAATTCATTTTATTAGGGTCAACATTGACAATTAGTTTCTTTCTAAAAAAGTTTAAAGGGGAAATCGTTATTGATCAGTTCTTTTACACATTGTCAACTTTTAATTTAAGTTACGATTTCCAAGTTAAAACAAAAGTATAAAACATTATTATATACCTGCTATTATTAGTAACCATTTAGTTGGATTAATCACAATCAAAGATGGTGTCAAACACGCAATTCGACGCAAACATGTTTTTTCATCAAAATATTAAGAAATTTTTACAGAATCTTTCGACAACCGGTAAAATATTCTTACAAAAGTAATTCAAAAATACATCCTTGTATCTGATCTGATTTTGTTTTTAAATATTTAGAAAAACAGTTTCGTTTCAGCACAAAAACATAAAATAAATAAAAGTGTTTCAAAATTTAAGTTCTGAACAAATTCCACGAGGGCGCACAACTTAACAAGTTATTCCTGAATTTGAGATATGAAAGTGCAGACATAACAAGAATATGAAACGAGATTTATGGAAATGCCCAGTCGTTTTTGAAAGTACTTAAACGTCTCCACCGCCGAAGAGAAAAATCTTAACTTATAAATTTGATATTCCGCCCCCTTCCGCCTGGTTGGATTGCTTCAGTGTATCCCCTGATCCACACAGACCCCCTGTCTTGGAACACACCTCCACTCTGTCCCGGCAAAGGACTTAATTTCACCTGGTCGCCTCCCCTTGCTGCTGGTTTTCTGGCCTTTACCCCGCAATTTATGGTCGATAGAATGGGTGCGCTGCATCTCAGCTCTGCACGAGTTATGGAAGTGCCTAGAAACTTTGCACAATGCCACATGTGTGAATTATTGCATTAAATTTGAATAATGAAGAGTTATGGCAGTTAATTGATTTAGAGGAGGTCGCTCTTTGCGGCTGGTCTTTATTTCTATCGGCTTATGTGTTTCAATGAGCCCTTTAGTTACAACAGGACTTTCTAGATTCTCGACAAAGGACGAGAGTTCTTCGCGCTGTAACCAAATGTATAATATGAATAGGCTAAAACTTTTACAATATAAATTGAAAACCGTAATCTATTACTGTTGTTATTTGTCAATTGACAAGTTTTAGAATTAATTAGTATACCAACTTATAGTGAATCGAATGATCAAAAAATGGGAAATGTTAAGAAGTACTTTGAATTCATGTTGAAACTATATTTCTATTAATGGTTAATGGATATTATTAATAAAAATTGTTAACTTTTCTTAAAACAAACTAACTTTTTCTTCGAAATTTCTATCAAAGTTCATAGTTACTTAGTTTTGATTATTAAAACACTATCTTGAATTGTACCTACCTCCATTTTAACAATATATTTAATGGAGATTTTCAACTTCAATTAATTCGTTCAGTATCGTGTGAACCAAAAAGGGTTACGTCCTGTTCCAACAGAAAAAAGGACTAATTTTCTGACTGTGTAAGGGTTTACAGTTCACTCAAATCTTCGGCATTTAACCCATTAAAAAGTTTACAATTCTTGTTGAAAAAAATTAGTTCACTGACTCTATTTTATGAGATTAATCTGAAAATTCAGTCTTTCTTCCTGTTCCATTTTAGTATTGTCCTCAATTTTCCCAGAAATATGTTGATTACTTTTGTACAAAACTCTGGTTGTTTGTTCTTCCTTTATCTTAAGTAATTTTGTTAAAAAATAGGGACATTTATAAAAGGAGCAAACTGCAACAGCGAATTTTGCCAGCGATGTATGTCAAACGTTCACGGCGCAGTTGGTGTGAAACAAAAATTGCGACGTGCGTCGTCGGTCGCGTCGCGTTGTTATCGACTGAAAATATTGATACTTCAACGTATTTCAACCCTTTGGTTTTCATTTTATGCAGGAGTCATGTTGTGCTTTCGATGAGCACCTCGATTGTAATCAACTAAATGCTATTGTGCCTTCGTTTTGGCGAAGTAGTTCGTAGTAGTAATATTGGCATAAGCTATATCAACGGTGGGCAAATGTGGCTCCAAAAGCCGCATGCGGCTCTTTGTTGATTTATGTGCGGGTTCCATTAAAAAGTTAAGTCTTTTGTTTATTGCAAATCTGTTTTCACTCAATGTTGTTAAATGTGCCTAAATGTGCCTAAAAGTTTGTTAAACAAATTTCATATTGTACCTACTTATTTGAGGTTTAAGCCGGAGGTACACGATACGGAAAACATCATATTTATAAGGACATATCTTTGTGGGATATTTTTGTGACATCAAGTCACAAGATAAGCAAAAATGAGCTAGCAACCTGTATTTTGCAATTCACAGACAACCGCAACGCCTGTAAGAGTAGTAATCTCAAAACTGTGTAGGTACATAAAATTTTAGTGTGGTGAGACTCGGGAAACTTGAACCCCTCAAATTCCATTGATGTGCCGAAAATATTCCGAAATTTTTGGGATATTTATATTTTATAAGCGATATACCATATTGCTTATCGTCGAGTCGCACGATATGAAATATGGCACAATCGGGCAACTCCTTCATAATGTTATTGTGTTTATTGAATATTTACATTTTGAATTTCTTCCGTTAAATATTGTTCAATAAATGAAATTTTTTTTTTATAAATAATACCATTTATATATTATTTATTAAAACAAAAACCTTGTCTCTCAACATTTGCGTTGTGCTAGAGGGCGCGTACTCGAGTTGCGGATAGAGGAATGATCTGTCCTGTACCTGTTCCAGATAACTGCGAAAACAAAATAAGCAGCCGCGGACAACCATCCTTAGTTACATAAGAAAATGGATGCCCAGATTTCTACACAGAATGAGGATATTTTCCTACATCTAGGGTATCACGTAATTGGTGTGACCAATTGCTTCCTTACTAGTTCTTTTAAATGCTTTAGCATAATGATTAACATATTTTAGGGGAACATATCAGTTTTTTATGTTTAACCGTTATACAGATTTTGATGTGAAATAAATTTGTTCAGTTTTTTCATGTACCTACATATTTTTTAAATGGAGGTACTTAAATTAAAGTCTGATCAGTGATCATCTTTTAAACTACATATCGCAGAGAAAAAAAATAGACTAAAACTTTCGCAAGGGAACGTAGATGCGAATTATGCATATGTCATATGCATATGTTTGGGTTGCCGTCAAAGAGCGATGCTACGTCAACGATTCAGCAAGGATTGGGGATCTTAAACAGACCATTGAAGATGCTATTGCTCACATAGAGCCGCAAACAATCGAGAGAGTTCTTTAGAAAAGTCTGGTTGATAGATTGGACTATACTGTAAGGCCAGTATATACATATTTTTTACACTCTACAAACACTGTATGAAATCATCACGGTTGCATTTCAACTAAATACAAAATAATATATAGCCCGGGAAAGTCGAGTACTTCAGCAACCAGCTATATTATATAAAAGCCAAAACCCACTCACTGACTGAGTAATGTTTCTGGTAATGTTACTTGGTACAAGTGTTCCGTTCCCTACACGTATTAGATACGCACTTCTGGTTTTGAAACTTCGCCTTCTGAGGTCTAGAACTGACCTAAGGACAAATTATTTAAAACCTATTAAGTTCATTAAAAAATGTCTTTGTTCCTATATTTTGTAATAAACAAAATTTTTTTGCTCTAACTTATTTTATCTGCGTTTGTGCACGCGTAGCAATGAAAAAAATTGTTGTTGTGGTAAGCCTTTTAGTAATACGCAAAACAATGTTGGAATCTCTTGATTCTTGTATTCGTGCACTCTAAAAACGCATATAATTACTTTTATTTGAAGTCGGTTTAGCAGTTTTCAATTACTCTGTATTATCATTCCTTGTAGCCAAAATCTCCACACATAGTAATCTCTCTCCGCTTCTATAATTGGATTAGCTCATGTTAAAGTTTTCTGGTTAAAATGTACTCTCAAATGTACGTTCAGCAATCAAGCATGAAAACTTTGAAACCTGCAACAAATTTCTTCCTGTAATTCTCGAATTGTTCTTAAATTGTTTAACTTTCAAAAATTGTTATTTAATTTTCATTGGTACTTCCTGTACTTCATTCAAGTTTGATAGGTTACTAAAATTTATTGCCTGTTAAATAAATTTCTTAAATTTCGTAACAGCGGAACACATTAATAACAATCTTCTTTGAATGCACGGTGGACTCTCACTTTGATTTAAGTAAACATCCTTTGCGGTCGATATATAGTATATACGTTGCTCCTTGTGCTATATGCCGTAATGAAAAGGTTTGTTTCAAAATATCAATGAATTTAACTGAAGTTTCTTGTGCATTGAATTTACAATTTATTACACTGCTGTCGTAATGCTTAAAGTCATAATTTAAAGCGCAACAATTATGTGTCCAGTATAGTAACAACATTGTTGTTAGTTCATGTGGGACATTTGACGGCAAAGGATTCATTTTAATGTGGCTCACTGGTTGTACTTAATGAGCAAACATCTGTGAACAAGTTAACCTCTTGGTTAACATTTATTTATTAGCCCAGTCAACGAATGATTCTAGGTGGAAAATCTTTGGACGGAAGAACTGGCTTCGGACCTTTTTTTGGACTAGGTAGGAGGTAATCATATTAAAAGTTTCCGGTCCTAGGTCCTAGAGGGAAGCGGGGCCTAAGAAAGTCCCGTGTTTTGGTTATTCGCTAATAACTCTAAAACGGTACATATTAGGTACATATTAGTATGCGACAGGTAACATTGTGAAGGGAAACGCAACCTGCATTCCCTCGACACAGTCACACAGGAGTCCTGTAGGATCTAGTAATCGTCTAATAAGTATTATTTACTTTCGGAAATCTTTCCTTTTTTAACCGTTTCGTCGTCAGGGGAGATCTCTCTTGGGATCTCGTTCAGAAGCAACAGAAAAAGAAACACTTCCTTGAAGTGATCGCATTCTATTGCTGCTACTAAAAGTAATCGCTTGTATCTTTGTTTTGTATGTAGAGTATTATCATATTTTGGAGTAAACTTGAGTTGACTGGTATCCAGTCGATTATATTCGGTTAGAAATCTCTTTCCACATTCTTTGTGAAAGTTCAGCTCTGTCTACGGACACCCAACAAGGATCATTTCTACAGTTTTTGGCTAGTTGTTGATTTAAGATATAAGATCCTGGAAAATTATGAAAATCAACTAATTTTTAATTAATTTTAATTGAATTAATTTTGGATTACAACAGTCCCATGTTATCAATTATTTTTCTTGAAAATTCGAAATTCTTTGCGAAATTTAATTTTCTCTATAATTTTTGGTTTGTATTTGTATTTTCGTATGCTTTATTCAGTTGATTGTAACACGCAAAGTTTGAATTAAAAAAAAATTAACATCCTTTTGGGCACAGCAGAAAGACCTTATACACTGTTTTAAGTTTTTATACAATAACAAAAACATAAAATACAATAAAACGATTAACTTTGAAGTGAAAAGATTGACGAAAATAAGTGACTTTCACTTGTTGTTACCACAAAATGAGTAAATCTTGGCGAGGATTACTCAAGGATTAATAAAAGGATTTTGGTTGTACAAAACCATCTGTGGCACCATCCATGAATTTTAGAATTAAGGAAATACAACCAAAATGAGAATTTCGTTTTAGAGGAAAGTGCTTAAGGAAGTTCACTGAAATGCACTGGGGAAGATGAGTGAAGAAGATAACATCAATAATAATAATGAATTCATCAAAAGGAAACATATTTTCTTATAATTTTAAACCGAAAGATTTATTTCCACGTTTAGTTGATTTATTATGCGAATACATTTCTTCTAAATCGCGCAAACGTTTTAATCTTCCACAAGAAAAACTTCTCTGACATGACTTTACATGTCAAAATAAAATTAACAATTTATCACAGTCCAGCAGGGACTAGACGAAATGCTTAAAAATTTATTGCCTACCTATTCTCGTGGTCCTGGGCTACGACAGAACTATTCCCAAGAGCTGGAAAGTATGATTTTTTCATTTTTTGTTTCTTTTCGAAAAATACGATTGGGCTCAAAAATTAGTCAAGCGTTTGTTTACAAGTTCTTATAAAGTTGTCCTTTAACATGAACTAAGGAGAGACGCTGGAAAAATAAATGAAACCTTTGTTTAAATTTTAACTAATATTTTACTATAGACTATGTTTTATTTTCTTTAAAATAAAATTTATCTCGCTCTTGTTTGACTGGAAGCTATACTTCATGAATATGTTAGAGCAGAAAAAGTTTGTTTTTGAAACAACAATTTGTAAACTTGTAATTTGTAAACATATGCGATACCAAGCTTTTTGGGTTATAGTTTCTTAGATGAATATTGAATACCACTCACGTTATACGAATTCGCCTTATAGTGGAACACGTTTTACAGGATTCAAACCAACGATTTTTAAACTTTTAAAGTGGAAATGCAGAGCTCCAGTTAAAATGATACTCACTTTGCTATGTTTGTATACATACATACACAGTGCGACAATTATGTATTAAGACTGCCTCTAGAAAACACAATTAAAACACGATATCTGCTAATTTTTCGGTATACTTATTTGAAATATTCTCCTCCTGATTCAATACACTTGTTACATCGATTTAATAGTGATTCAAACGCGTGTTCCAGCTCATTTTTCGGAATTTCCTCCAGTGCCCTCGTCGAAGCCCGTTGTAAGGGCTGAATGTCATCAAAAAATCATCCTTTCAACTTCAATTTCAGTTTCGAGAACAAGGAGAAGTCGCACGGTGCCAAATCAGGTGAATACGGCGGATGATTCAACACCCAGACCTGATTCTGAGCCAAAAATTGACGAACAATGAGTGCTGTGTAACTCGGTGCATTATCGTGCAACAGAGACCAACCTTTTGGATCGCGGTATTCTGGTCGAATACGACGGATTCTGGCCATCAAACGCTTCAAAACTTCGAGGTAATATGCGGAAGTAACTGTTTGACCAGTTCGCACAAATTATTTGTGAATAATTCCTTTGCTATCGAAGAATGTGATGAGCATTTTGATTTTTGATGGAACTTTTCGTGTTTCTTTGGCTTGTGGTGAGTTTTTTGATTTTCATTCCGCACTTTCTCGCTTTGTTTCTGGATCGTATTAGAAACACCATGTTTCATCACCCGTAACAATTGTTTTCAGGAAGTTTAGAGCATTTTCTGCGGTTGCAACGATGTCTCTAAAATGACTGACTCTCATTAATTTTTGGTTCAATTTCAACATCAAACGAACACGTGTTTTGCAAAATGAATTTCAATAAATATTAAATATCAACAAAATGTCATGAAATTTTGTCAGTTAGTAGAGGAAGGTTGAAGCTTCAAAACGTATGTGCTCACACATCCATGCGCTGCTGGGGTGCTGAGATATGGTTCGAGTCTTAATACATAATTGTCGCACTGTGTATATCAAGCTCTACACTTCCACTTGAAGAGTGTATTAGAGTATAGGTATAGTTAGTTACTAGGTGTGCACAATAGTTTTGGGGATAACAATTAAATACAAAAATGGAACTGGAAATGCTATATTTAACGGCTCTGATCAACCTACTGTAGGTACAGAATTAATTGCATAAAATTGCACGAATTTGGGTGGTTTCATTATTTATGTTAATATTCAAGATTTTGGTTTAAATAGCTTGCTTTTTTCTTTACATTATACGAGGGTTGCTACATAAGTTTTTAGAATTGGCAACACTAGTCTATCAATTGAAATTGATAATTTCTGAAAATAACTTGACTAATCTGAATTACAATTGATGCTTTCTGAATTACACTTGGAAAAGGTGTACACATCAAATCTGACATCAGTATTTTAAAGTATAACGTTTTTAATGATATATATGCTAAGAACGTTTTGTCATACGAATGCTATTTGTATTTATTAAAGTGACTAGAAAATTACTTGGAAGTGCTTCTTGCGCGAACAACTTTTGTGAAATTATGCGGTATCTAACGTGATCAACTCTTTTTAACGACCAAATGTTTATGCAATATTGAATGTATGACAGTGGAACTAATGCTGAGGCACAGTAAGTTACATAATGATCTTGCATTATTAGTTTACGCACAGCATCCATGATTTCTGAAGCGAACTACGACCACGACTGAATTCTGAAAACCAGGGAAACACGGTGGCCCGGGATGGTACTTCATCATCAAAAGTCGAAGCAAGTTGATCTGCACACTGTTGTTGACTTAATCCACATCGAAATTCATAAAAAATCATCCCACGAAAATGTTACGTTTTAATTCCATTTTTGGACGCAGATGTATTTTTCAAGTTACTTTAATCAATACAAATATCATTCGTATGATAAAACGTTCTGAGCACATATATCATTCAAAACGTCATACTTTAAAATGTTGATGTCAGATTTGATGTATCTAGACTTGTGTTGCCAATTCTAAAGACTTATGTAGCAACTTTCGGATTTACGTTATTTCAAAGTTGACTATTTTCGTTCCTATTCCCTTGTAGGCATATTGATTGTTTGCACATTTGGAGTTCCTTGTGTGGGTTCCACATTTGGAGTTTTTGTGGGTTACATATTTGGTGTTTCTGTAACAGCTACTATAGAAATATTAACCTTAATATTCTGTTCAATATTTGCAGTTCCTGTGCATTCCACAGTTGGTGTTTCTGTAGGTGCCGTAGATTCCATATTAGGTGTGTTTGTGGGTTCAACATTGGGTGTTTCTGTAGGTTCAACATTTGGTGTTTCTGTGGGTTCCACAGTTGGTGTTTCAGTGGATTCCATAGTTGGTGTTTCTGTGGGTTCCGGCTTAGGAGTTTCCGTAGATTCCTTATTAGGTGTTTCTGTAGGTTCAACATTTGGTGTTTCTGTGGGTTCCACAGTTGGTGTTCCTGTGGATTCCATAGTTGGTGTTTCTGTGGGTTCCGTCTTGGGAGTTTCCGTAGATTCCTTATTAGGTGTGTCTGTGGGTTCAACATTGGGTGTTTCTGTAGGTTCAACATTTGGTGTTTCTGTGGGTTCCACAGTTGTTGTTTCTGTGGATTCCATAGTTGGTGTTTCTGTGGGTTCCGTCTTAGGAGTTTCTGTGGGCTGCTCTGCCGGGTTTTCAGGTTTATCTGGTTTTTCAGTTTTATTTTTTTCCAAATCTATAAGTTCGGATATTTTCTTTTCCAGCTCGTTTTTGTTGTTATCAATTTTATTGAAAGTCTCTCTAATACACCTCAAATCCATAAGTTCATCAAAATCATATTTTGCTAATTCTTTTCGTAGATCTGATATAAACTGAAGCATGTTACTAACAGTAGGTAACTTTTTCTTAGCTTCCATTGCACATTTGATCAGTTTCATTTGGCCAATTGATTTGACTGTCGCACAATACTTTAAGTCACATGCAACTTCCTCCATGACCGGAAGAACGCCATTCACTGCTTGTAAAGTATCGTTGTAAAGTCCTTGCATTGGAAGCATTATTTCTTTAGTGCAATCTGAAAGGTCGGTCGTACTTTTGTGGAAGAAATCTTTTATAAGTTTATCAATTTCGTCTTGATGTTCTTCAGCATTTTTGTACTTCTGGCGCATTTCGTCAACAATACCGTCAATTTTCTTCGTACTCTCTATTATAGTGTTGTTCAATTTCTCTATACCGTCATTGTACTTTTCCTCCACTTCATGCAAAACTTCTTTCATATTATCTTCAACTTTAGAAATTCGGTTTTTGATCTCATTGCTTATCGCATTGAAAGTTTGTCCGCCAATATTCATAGCTTCTTTAATAGCGTCTTCGATTGTATCCTTTATATTCGCGAATTTTTGGGCGGTAGTTTTTATTATCGTCGCTATTCCATTGGCGATTCCACTAACGAAGTCCACTCCTGCTTTAATCGCTCCCACAGTAACATCACTCGCCTTGTTCACAATTCCCGTTGCCAAATCACCCCATATATTCGCAGCACCTGAAATAATGTCGCCTGTTACAGTTGCAGCTGTTGAGATGCCTCCAGTAATTTCGTCTAAGATATCCGATATGAAAGGGATCGCACAGACGCTCTGGCAGAGCAAAGCCGCGATAAGAATAGTTGCTACGATCTTCATTTTCCAGTGAATGGCAGAAGGCTTAGCACTTGCTCAAGCTGATATGATGAACCGAGTATTAAAATCTCTTTATATATATATATATAAAGAGCAGTCAAATAAATTATCGCATTACATATATGGATTTTATTTGCAACTAATAAACAAAACATGAAACGTTGACAAAATTGTAGAAATTACATATTTTTCTTTTCACAAATGTTCCTCACTTAATGTAGTTGGATTTGTGCACCTTTCCTGAAGACGTTTCTCCACTGAGGGTAATTTAAATTGTTTATTGCACACTTTTAAATAAGAAGTTGTCTAATTATGAAAAATTTTTAAAACAATTATAATTAGAAGACTTGCAGCAATCTTCATTTTTCCAGGAATCGTAGTAGCTTTTGGCACTGCTTTTTAGTTTCTTACTAATGGTCCAACACTAAAACTTCTCCATATATACCCACATGTTGCGGTTTATGATACACATCACAAATAAACAATTATTTTCGGTTTAATTTGCAACATTCATGTTTCTGTGAAGTACAATTTTGTTTTATTCGTGCTATGTACATTAAAACAACTTAAGCCACTTTCCATTGAACATTGTTTGCAATATATTGTTAACGTTAATCAAGCGATTCGTTCAGCATTGTCAAAAACAATATTAAGAATAATATTAATGTTCCTGATTGATGTTCAACAATTTTAGTTGGTAACGCATGCTATGTTGGGTTGTTGTTTGCGTTCAATTACAATAATTTGCACATTTGTAATAAGCATTTTTTGCTTGTTGATAGTTGCATTTATTAAAAGTAATGTACAATAAGTAACGAGAACTCATATTTATATAATCAAATTAAAAACTTTGTTCTTTACAAACAGGGATGTAAAAATGCACAATGAGAAACAGATATATGTAATATGAAGTTGTAGTGTGAAGTTATTAAATTATATTAATTTGTTTTCGTTAACTTACACAAGCCTTCGCCATCTTTGCAACGTCACACTTTTGTTACATTTTGTACGATTTCAAATAATACCAGAACTAGTATCAAAATTATTTTCAGCTGTCTTGTCCTTTTTACCCGACTTCGGCAGAAAAGGAGGGTTATGTATTTGGCAGTCTATGTATGTGGGTATGGATGTTCATTTGTTCCTTCGTAGGTCCCGAACTACTCATCAGATTTGGACAAATGAGGTGTCGTAGGACTTGTATGTATGCTCCGCGTAACATAGGCTATATGACGTCACGTTAACTCTTATTTGATGCCTAAGAAACGCAAAAAACGCAACCCACAAAATGAAAAATATTTACAAATGTATCGAATTTGATATCAAATTAATTGTTGAAATACGCACATTCCGAAAATAAGAAGTTAACATACCTTAAAAAAAAACCATTTTTTGGTAAACCGTAAAAAACGTACGAAGTTTTTTCGAAAAACCCAGCGCGGCGGTGGAAAAGGCATGGGGTGAAAGGAAAAAAACATAGTAAGCTGAGGTAGATTTTGAAGTGTTTTTGATTGAATTCATTGGAGTAATTTATTTTAAAATCGAGAACCTAGTTATTGATTCATAAATAACTCATCAAGAGTTTTTCAACGATTCCGCACAAGACGTTAATCTTTGGTGACACTGTAAGCTTCACAACTTCACAATTTAATTTTTATATATAGTAGTACCGACGCATTTTTAATATATTATCACAATACGTCTTCTAAATTAAATTTGAGATAACTGCAAAATGTTTGCAATAAAAATAAAGTAAAAAAACTAAAATGCAACTACGACTGTAACTGTCCATTCAAAAGTTATAAACAAATCTTAGTGACTGCTAATTAGACCTCTATTAGTAAAACTGGCGTTGTCACACGTTTTATCTCATTTCAGATAATTATTAATGTAGTGTGACTACAGCGTTTTTACTAATAGAGGTTTAATTAGCAGTTACTAAGTTCCATTCATAACTTTTGAATGGGCAGTTAAAGCCGTAGTTGGGTTTTAGTTTTATTACTTCATTTTTTCTTTATAAAAATTTTGTTTTTATTTTTATTTTTTATTTCACTCTTTTTAGTAAAAACATCATTCATAAAATGTCTGTTTTACTAATAATCATTATAATATTAAGAAGAGTATTTGAAAAAAGGATAACGTAAATGTTGGTTAGGACAAAGCTTTGGTTCTAAAATTACAATGGTGATAACACAATTAATGAACTAGTAGGTACGGAAGTATAATTAATTTAGGCCAATTATGAATTACTCTAGGTGTAAAAGGCACAGTCAGAAGATCATCGTTTGCAAAAAAAAAGTTGTATAAAAGGGAAATTTTTGGAATCTGTAAAATTTCAAGATCGAGAAAAAACCGTGTAAAAACAGTTCCGTTGAATTATCCAGTAATTGTAATACGTATTTACAACAATATTTAACGAAATAAAGTTAATATGTACATATTCATTGAACAAAATAAGCATTTTTGTATAAAAATAATATACGGCCTACATCTATCGTGTAGTTAGCTATTTTGAGAAAATTTTGAAACTAGGACATTTATATGTAGGGGAGCGGCGTACAATGTGGCGCAGAGCCTTTTTGGGTATTATAGCAATTGGTAGATGAAATCTGTCCGCTGTCATAAGTGTGTTAGGCAGTAACCCAATTTTCCTAAGTAACAGGTACGATCAAACAGGCAATTAATTGGTCTTGTGACAAAAAATCAAAAAAAAAACCAATATTTCAAATTTTTTGTTAATTTGATTCATTCCCTCACAACATCTAGTATTGTTAAGACATTTTTTGAAAACTTTATATGCAAAGACTCATTTTGATATCCACTTGTAAGCATCTTAATTTATTTTGCCTAATCTTCAATTTTTCTCATAATGTCAATCATTTTTCAAAATAACAGAAAAATTTCAATGTGGCGCACGCGGTTCGTACAAAGTGGCTTTAGGTTTGTTCAATGGCAAAATTGTTATGGTTTTTAAATGTTTTAGTGCCCCTTTGGCTACAGCATACTTTGTACTTCCTTCTAGTGCCGAGGAAAAACTGAAAAAGCACTTGAAATATGCTAATATATCCACTGGTTTCTATATTTGCATTCAATGTATTTTCGACTATGATGATTAAGCCGATCAAGAATTTTTAAATTTTTTCACATAGTACTCTAATAAATTTTTGAAAAGTATCGAATATCTATTTTATTTACTTCAATTTTCCACGCAGATATTACACTTTTAATAGTGCGCCACATTGTACGCGTACAATGTGGAGCAAAGAGGTCCTTACAGCTTTCGAGTTATATCTCTGAAAATATCTACAATTGAATAATGATTTCTTGAGTAATAACAAAGCTTAGTAAATTTCCTTTCGACTCATGTCTTCACTCCTGATCCAAACCTCCTTTAAATACCCTTAAAGGCTTTAAATTCAAAACTATAGGCACATTGTACGTCTCTTCCTTACATAATAACCCCTTAAGAACTATAATGGTCTATAATGATCTAAGGTCTATGAACGCACGTACATGCGATGTGCTTTTGTTTAACGCAAATTAGATACCTACGTAATAAAACAATACATAATTGTTTTATTTCAGAAAAAAAAATTACAAGTTTTTTTGTAATCTTCTATATAAATAAAACTATAATGGGTAATTAGTTTGTCTGAGCATCACTGCAAAACGGCTGGATCGATTTGAATGAAATTTTTTATTTTATATACTGCTAAATTGATCTCATCGCTACTTTTTATCAGCTTACAATCCTGTTAATACATAGCTCCAGTACAAAATTTCTTCAAATTATTAAATTTCCCATCTGGGCAATTATCTGAGAAATGGGCAATTATCAGGAAAATTTGAAAGCACATTAGATGTTCGGTTCTGACTTTCGATAGTGAGAAGTATATATGGTGTAAAGTTTTTTTTTTTTAAAATGGTTCTAATCTTAGATTTTTATTTACCTATACATTTTGTGTACATAAATTATTTCACCGTGCGCAACTGACTATTATTCCAGATAAACAATTATGGTATACCATTATGATGATGCGCATGGTAAAATTTGTTTACATTTTTCTTTTTAAGTTCTCATCTTTTTGTTTCTATGTTCGTTTTTTTTTACTATGCGCGTGTTTTAACTAAAATATGTTAAAATGTGTTTTGTAAAAATAAAAAATCAACATGACAGACGGAGTAAAATAAGGGATGAAAGTTTCAATGAAAATCCGCCATTTTTTAAGTAAAAAATTGAATAAAATTGGTATTTCGCCTTTTTGGTTAGAAAAAAATTCAATGAAAGCTACCAATCTTTATCCTAATTCAACCCCCCAAAACTACCCTCCATTAAAAAAAGGAACCAACTATTATTTAAACCCGACCTACGGGATTTTCACCGCTCCGGTGACACAGGCTACTATTAAATAAATTACAACAGAATTAAAAAATCATTTTAGTGGAAAATGTTATATTTATATGTATATTGAATATTTATTTCTTCTTTTTGTACATTTTAGCAACTACATTTTTTGTTTTTAACAGTTTCAAACCAAAAGTTTTAATCACAATCACAACGTTTTATTTAGAATTAGTTTGAAATCTGTATAAATAAGTATATAAGTTTTTTTTCAACATTTCGGTTCAGTATACAAATTCTTATCACTTATTTCGCAGTAATTTTTTTTCAGTTGAGCTCACTTCACTTTTTTACTACTATCCCATGAACGACATCTTCTCTCTAGTACTCTGAAATCCGTCGTTAATCTTATCGGCAATTGCTTTAATAACATCAGTTACTACAGAAATGCTTTCAATGAACTTATCTGTGAACACGTTGACGGTTCCTTTCATGTCCTTCTTAATTCCTTCTTTCAACGTCTCTTTTACTGTTTGGAATATTCCACGCTGTTCTTTCATATCCATACTGTTATTGCTATCGGAGATATCAATGAGTTTTCGGGTCGGATTTAGGACTGAGTCGTTCATTAAGTCCGCCGATCTTTTCACTATATTTTTCCTGGCGTTGTTGCCCATTGGTGAAAACTGTTGTATACTCCTCATTACTCTTATGGGGATGACATTGTTGTTTATAGATGCCGCGGAAACGTTTTGAAAAAACAAAATTGCGACTAGAAGGGTAACACGGATCTTCATTTTCCCAATAATCGTAGTCCCTTTGGCATTGATTTTTACTAATGGTCGAATTCTTAAAATACTCCTATATATAGGAGTAGACTTATAATATTCATCACATATAAACAATTATTTTCGGTTTAATTTGCAAAATGCATGTTTCCGTGAAGTACCATTTGTTCTACTTATTTTTATCTTAATTGTATGCATTGTACTTTAAAATAATCACATAAAAAATTCTGCTTTGAAAAATGCTCTTTTTTAATACTTGGTAAAACTAGCAATACAATTAGTTAAGCAATGTTAAAACGGTAATTAAAAATAATTATATTGTTCCTGTTGTTAGAAAGTTAGACTCATTAGTGTATAATAATTTTTTTGCTAAGGTATGGTCGATTGTTATAATTCCAAATTCTTTAATCTAAGTTTTTCTTTCTGTTTTACCCTTTGAAATCAAGGTCATAAGTATAATTTTGGGCTAAAATTGAAAAATACTGCAAAATTTAAAATAATAGCTATTGAATAATTACTTTTCACTTTCTTTTTAAAGGACTTTGATATCCCTTAATTATTACAAAAAAAAAAAAAAAAAAAAAACAGTATATGTACGAGCAAACCTTTTTATTAAAAACCTGTAAGCTGGTTATGTTCTTGTCCGGTGCTGTCAAGTGCAAACACGGAATCCTCAAACAGTAAAAATTAACATCTCTTATATATAGAATAGCGGGACCCGGCGTACGTTGCTACGCCGCGCCCTTCCGCGCCTACGTTCCTACGCTTTCTATTTGAAATTATATTGCCCTTGGTATTTACTTAGTGTTGCATTTAAAAATGGCCGTTTGCAATTATTCTCTGTTTTTAAACGACTTCAAAAAGGAGGAGGTTATAAGTTCGACGCCGATTTTTGTTTTGTTTTTAGATGTTTGTTCCAGCGTAACTTCCAAAAAGCTTAACCGATTTGCATAATTCTTTTTTTATTCGATTCAGGTCCCATTATACCGAAAGCCTACTTCGTCCACCGATTCTGCAGAAAAACTACAAAAATTTCTAACAACGGGTATTTTTTTATATATATAATGAAGATTAAAGAACTGTGATACGCATAATAGGAAAAGTCGAGACGAAGGCGACGTTGCATGTTACCCTAAATTGGAAATTTAGATCGCTTCTGCGGGTCCATTGCACTTTAAAGGTTATAAAGAGCTTAATTGATTTTTACAGTTTTTTTTTATATCATTCTGAAGAACTCCAATTTGGTCGCAGTTAAGATTCGCTCACTTGTACGTTTGTACGTTGAAAAGAGCAAAAATAAAACTTTTTTTTTTAAAAAAAAATTGAACCGACTTCAAAAAAACTTACTCTTAAAAAGTATAAAATAGTTTCTATTTTTTTTATATAAAACCCAAATTTTTGAAGTCGCGCCGACTTATAGGCATATATATACAGTTCAACCTAATATTTACAATTCAAACTAAAAGCAGCTAATCTCTGCTAAATCAAAAGATAACACTTATAACTACAGTTGCTCAAAATTGTGGTAGGGACCTAATTGACTAAGCTCATAATTCTACCTTTACCGTTTTGCAAAAATATGTAGATATATATATGTATAATTTGCAGGTTTATTGTAATATTACAATAAATAAATAAATATAAATAAATAGGTTTTTAAAAAATTGCTGATAAATTGGCGACGACAAGAAAAAATTGGGTTTTATATAAAAAATAAAAATTATTTTATACTTTTTAAGTGTAAGTTTTTTTTGCAGCCGGTTCAATTTTTATTAAAAAAAGTTTTTTCTTGTGTTAGGGTACACTGTTGTATAGTTTGCAGAGCACCACGCTTGACTGAAAAAAATACTCGCAAACACGACGTAGGTATATTACATAGAACCGCTTCCCGTAGGTCGGGTTAGAATAACAGTGTGCAGTTAGTTTGTTTTCAGTTAAGGGTGGTTGAATCAGGATAGTGTTGCTATTTCTTATTCTGCTTTATCTGCAGGTGCAAGAATGGTGACTCCTAGAAAAACTGACTAGAAGTTAAAAAAAGTATGGATAGTGTTTAATCCCCTATTTTCCCCCCATTGGGGGTGATATTTCCAAAAATTCTGGTACACGTGCCTTATTTCTAACCAAAACGCGAATTACCAATTTTTATGAATTTTTAACTTAAAAAATGGCGAATTTTCATATAAACTTCTATCCCCAATTTTACCTCCTAAAGGGTGGAATTTCCAAAAATCCTGTTACTCGTGTGATTTATTTCTAACAAAAAGCAAAAATACAAATTTTTATGAATTTTTTACTTCATAAAATGCGAATTTTCATGGAAACTTTCATCCCCTGTTTTACCCCCTTAGTGATCGAATTTCCAAAACTGATACACGTGTTCCTTTATTTCTAACAAAAGGCCAAATACCATTTTTTTTTTATTTTTTTACTTAAAAAATGACGGTTTTTCGTAGAAACTTTCATCCTTTTTTTTTACCCCCTTGGGGGTATCGATCTCCACCAAATTTTACCCGCTCCACCCCGAGACTATGCTACATTGCTACATTATCCGTGAAAAATTCATTAAATTCCGTTAAGTGGTTTAGGAGTCTATAGGGAGCAAAAAACCACATCCCCTCTTATATATTAAGATTCATTGCTTCCTAAAATAACCGATAAATTGCTCATACCAGCACAAGTCACACCTACCTCACCCAGCGGCTACTTCACATCTGCATATAGTCCCAAAAAGTCAACAACTAGAACTTGACACAACTTTATGATCAATTTATTATATTTATGAGTCACAAATATTAAAAACAGTTTTAAACACATTTCGAACTTCATAACATTGTATGAAGAGATCTCGGAAACTGGAAATCCTATATTTAATGGCTCTGATGGAACTATTGTAGTCACATAATTAAATGCATAAAATTATATTATTACACAAATTTGGGCGATATCATAATTTATGTTTATATTCAAGATTTTGGTTTAAAATAGCTTGCTTTTTTCTTTGCATTATATTTACGTTATTTCAAATTTGACTGCTTTTGTTCCTATTCATCTGTTGGAATGTCTGTTGGTTCCTCCACATTTGGAGTTTCTTTTGTCGGTTCAACAACATTTGGTGTTTCTGTGGGTTCTACAGTTGCTGTTTCTGTGGATTCCGTCTTTGGAGTTTCTGTGGGTTCAACATTGGGTGTTTCTGTAGGTTCAACATTTGGTGTTTCGGTGGGTTCGGTCTTAGGAGTGTCTGCGGGCTGCTCTGCAGGGTTTTCAGGTTTATCTGGTTTTTCAGTTTTATTTTTGTCCAAATCTATAAGTTCGGATATTTTCTTTTCCAGCTCGTTTTTGTTGTTATCAATTTTATTGAAAGTCTCTCGAATACAGCTCAAATCCATAAGATCATCAAAATCATATTTTGCTACTTCTTTTCGTAGATCTGATATAAACTGAAGTATGTTACTAACAGTAGGTAACTTTTTCTTAGCTTCCATTGCACATTTGATCAGTTTCATTTGGCCAATTGATTTGACTGTCACACAATCCTTTAAGTCAGATGCAACTTCCTCCATGACCGGAAGAACGCCATTCACTGCTTGTAAAGTATCGTTGTAAAGTCCTTGCATTGGAAGCATTATTTCTTTAGTGCAATCTGAAAGGTCGGAAGTACTTTTGTGGAGGAAATCTTTTATAAGTCTATCAATTTCGTCTTGATGTTCTTCAGCATTTTTGTACTTCTGGCGCATTTCGTCAACAATACCGTCAATCTTCTTCGTACTCTCTAGAATAGTGTTGTTCAATTTCTCTATGCCGTCATTGTACTTTTCCTCCACTTCATGCAAAATTTCTTTCATATTGTCTTGAATTGTAGAAATTCGGTTTTTGATCTCATTGCTTATCGCTTTGAACGTTTGACCGCCAATATTCATAGCTTCTTTAATAGCATCTTCGATTGATTCCGTTATATTAGCGAATTTTTGGGCGGTTTTTGTTGTTATCGTCGCCATTCCATTCGCGATTCCACTAACGAAGTCCACTCCTGCTTGAATCGCGCCCACAGTAACACCACTCGCCTTGTTCACAATTCCCGTTGCGAAATCACCCCATATTTTCGCAGCACCTGAAATAATGTCGCCTGTTACAGTTGCAGCTTTTGAGATGCCTCCAGTAATTTTGCCTATGATATCCGCTATGAAAGGATTCGCAGAGACGCTCTGGCAGAGCAAAGCCGCGATAAGAATAGTTGCTACGATCTTCATTTTCCAGTGATATGGTAGAAGGCTTAGCACTTGCTCAAACTGATATGATGAACCGAGTATTAAGATCTCTATATATATATACATATATAACAAGCGGTCTTAAAAAAATCTTCGCATTACACGTTATGGATTTTATTTGCAACTAATAAACAAAACATGAAATGCTGACACAATTGCAGAAATTACATTTTTTCTTTTCGCAAATGTTTCTCAATTGACGCAGTTGGATTTGCGCACCTATTGCGCAGCCGTTTCTCCAAAAAGCGTAATTTAAATTGTTTATTGCATACTTTTAAATGAGAAGTTATGTAAATATGAAAAGACTTGCAGCAATCTTCATTTTTCCAGGAATCGTAGTAGCTTTTGGCACTGCTTTTTACTAATGGTCCAACAATAAAACATCTCCATATATACCCGCATGTTGCGGTTTATGGTACTCATCACAAATAAACAATTATTTTCGGTTTAATTTGCAACATGCATATTTTTGTGAAGTACAATTTTTATGTATTCGTGCTATGTACATTAAAATATCTCAAACCATTTTCATTTTTTCTTTGCAATATATTGTTAACGTTAACCACGAAATCCGTTCAGCATTGTCAAACCCAATTAAGAATAATTTTAATGTTCCTGATTGATGTTCGACGAAGGGATGTGAAGGCGGACAATGAGAAAGATATAAATAATAATATATAGTATTGAGCAAAAGAAAAATTGAACTTCTTTCCATAAAAGAAAGACGCTTCAAAAAGGCAAAATCAACTTTCCTTTGTTTACTGTCATTTACTGACATAAAATTAAGTAAAAGCGTGGAGCGCTGCATTGACGAAATTTTTATTGACCAACACTCATTTGCTTAGTTTTATGTTAAATATATTGATAAAAATGTTTTATATGTTATATATTAATAAAAAGCCGCAATATGTATGTGTATATTTGCAAGATATTTTGATCAAACATGGACTTGTCACTTTCAAACTTGTCGCTATAGAAGGTTGCAGAATTAGCTATCTAATGTTTTCTTTACGGACGTTTCGCACCGGAAAAATGTATAAAACAAATGCAAAAAATATTCAGTTCTCATAATTTTAAATAGAAGTCAGACAATTTTTTTTTATTTCATAAAGATTATGTCAGCCCTGATCAGGGTGAAATGGGTGAGTGGAAGATGAGTTTATGATGTTGCATTTCTGTAATTTAAAGAAAGCGTATGTACCTCGCTCATTCATCTATTATTCATTGTTTCCTCAAATAACCGATAAATTGCTCAAATCAACGCAAGTCATACCTACCTCACCCAGCGGCCACTTCAAAACTGCAAATAGTCCCAAAAAGTAAACAAATAGAACTTGATACAATTTTATGATCAATTTATTATATTTATGAGTTACAAATATTATAAACAGTTTTAAACACAATTTGAACCTCATAACTTGAGAATTGATTTGATATCATAATTTAAAAAGATTTATATATCAACATATCGGTTACGGCCACTTTTCAATGAATGTTACAGGCTCTTAGCTTTGCGTACTCATAACCGTGCGTAATCGTAATTGTAATACCTTTAGGTTTCGCGAAATTTGAATCATAGTGTTCATAAGACACTGTTGATTTATGAAATGTTCAATATTAAAATGGTTTATTTTTATTCGTAGGCTTTCCGTGCGCACAAGTACATTTTGAACAGAAGGTAATTTTTGCATAGCTACCGTACCACAATGCACGAGTCTTGATTCATCGTTGTTTGCACTAGCAATACACTCAGTTAGACCCTGTTCTACTTCTCTCACTGTACATATAATAGAATTCACTGACTGTAAGGCCTGCCTGGAAAGATCTTTCATTGTGCTAATTATGATTTTAGTGCAAGCATTAACTAGAGTAGCACTGTTCTCCACAAAAGTTGTAATTTGGCTGTTAACTGTAGTTGGAGGATGATATTCAGAATACGTGAAATGTTGTTTCATTTTTTGTCCTGTGTGATTAATTTTCATGGTCAACTTTATAATTGTTTCGTTTAATACATGTAAGCCTTCCATGTACTTTCTCTCCACATCCCTCAAAACAGTATTCGTAATACTTTCGATATGAACAATACTTTCTCTGATGTTATTTCTAATTAATTGGAGTGGCAAAACGTTTAGACTAGGACTATTATTAAAATCGTTATCAATTTCGTCCTCGACAAACCGGAATGAATCATGTGCCTGATGGACTAACATCACTACTTCACCAAACATATTGGAAATGAAGTCTTCACATCCTTTCATTGATACTGAAACTTTTGATAAAAGTTTTGTTACTGTTGACATTCCATCTCGGAAATAATCAAACAGACAATCCGACGAAATGGCAGAAACGTTTTGAAGTAGCAAAACCGCGACTAAAAGGGTTACACCGATCTTCATTCTCCCAAGAATTGAATTAGTTTTCGCACTGGTTTTTACTGATGAATCGAGCACTGAAATTTCTCTATTTATACCAGCATGGAGCAGTTTTATGACATGCATCACATCTAAACAATTATTTTCGGTTTAATTTGCAACATGAATGTTTTCTCTTGGTTACATTTTGTTGGGGTTGTATTAATTTCTCATTATCTTGTAAACTATATTTTTAATACATATGTAGCAATTTTGAATAGATTTATGCGCATACAATTTATTTGTTAATTGTGGCGAATGGACGTCAGTTACACATTGTTCGTATAGGTAGGTACTATTCTCTAAAATGAAGCTGTTTGTTATGTTTTGATTAACTTACAATAATTATATTCATTCGCAGGAAGTATTCAAATCATTTTATTAGAGAATCGTAAAATTTTAATTAAAATAAATCCTTTAATCCTGGATCAATAAAATCAAACGTATAAAAAAAGGAAACAACAAGTAAATCTCTGGAAACGAAAAAGTTGATTTACTGCAATATGACGATGATGAAAAATTGCGGGTAGCAGTCTGCCATCGTTGGTTTTGTACTCCTTGGTAGAGAAACAATTTCGAGTTTTTGCAGTGGAGTTGGAAAGAGTTTAAAATCTAACAATGGAACAGTTTGTTGCGCTTTTTATGCATAAATCAATGCGCTGTCCGTGGAGGTGCAATAAAGGAACTTTAAAAGCTCTTGATCGTTTGCAAATGCTTATATCTATAAAGATTTATGTAGACTGTAAAGGGATTTTAAACAGAAACGGTGAATCCGACTTCTGGTGCAATTGAGGGTTCATAATGGACTTGTGATGGCGTTGTACGCCATGCATACGATGACATACATATAAAGTATACTTAACGTGGATCTTTCACATGCCCCATCGAACCACCTTGACACTGCCATTGGTGAACCCATGAGTGCCAAATGCACCGCAACTGGGTGGCCATTGCGACATGCAAAAGTTAAAAGCTCGACGGTGATAGAAGGGTTTGGATTGAACCTTGGAGTTATTTTGTTTCCACTTTGTGTGCATTGAAGATATAACGTTCACCACAGCGCTTAATATAATTTGCTGATAGATGAGTTGCAATGGTGCACAGTTGCATAAGTTTCGGGGATCTTCCCATCCTTTAATATTGTAAAATATTTTTCAATAATTGTTAACAATTAATGTGAAACAATGTTTTGCAGCACTTCTATAGAAGGTAGTCATAAAACTCCAATGCCTTTTTTTTAGTTTCAGAAGTTTCTTTGTTATTCCTAATTCTTACATTACGTTTTTGTAAAACTTATGATGGAAATTCAGTATAGTTTTGCGAGGAAATTAGAAAATAATAACGGAAATTTTGAATTAATAGTTGTTCAGCACTCGTCGCTGAACATTAATGTTCAGTGCTGAACAAAAGTCGTATTCAAAAAATGTTGTGTTAATAAACAAGGTAAATTGTACTAATTGTCAATTTTTATATTTTTATAAAATTTACTTATTGAGATCGATACCATATCACGACTTTCGAAAAATTATATAAAAATTAAAGAACTGCAATATACCATTTATTTTTTCTCCGATACGCGTATTTCGGCTATATAATATATATATATATACACGCTAGCGGCCGTGTTTTTGAAGATATTGGAATCAAATTTTAAATATGTTATTTTTGGGGTTAATAGCTCGGTTAAGTTCGTTAATGAGCAAAATCATCAAAAGGGGGTGGCCGGGGGAGGGTGTTGAAATTTTTAAAAAATTATATCTCGACCCCTATATGAAGTTTTTGCAGTCAAAAACACTTCGGCCTGTAGGCCTGCCGAAAGGGATGTTTGTTTGATTAAATTGGAATAAAAAAGGGTTCTCAATAATATTGACTAAACTATTCTACTGGGTCTTAAGATTTGCGTGAAATGTTTCACTTATACCTAATCGATACGCCATTTTCTCTAATTTTTATTTTCATATTGGTACTTATACAAAATGTTCTGAAGAAATAGAAATGGAAATTTACAAATAGAATAATTTGTCTGTGCATTGTGCAATATGCAATGCAGAACCTTTTTTCAGCATTTACCCAACCCAAAGTTGGGCACATTTAATGAAGATTTAATTTACGTAAAAATAATTAAACTGTAATGAAATGCAGTATACAAACGGTATCAATACTGTTGTTTATTTTAATACGTGTAGCTTTAAAGGCACAACTTTGCAAAGATATTGGTGAAAGAACAAACATTAAATGGATGTTAGAAGTGAAATAGTGGTGGTACCGCAACGCGATGATAAAAAGCACACCCCTAAATGGCTGGATGGTCTTCATGTCTTGAGTTTCCGAACTTTAATTACTTTTCTTGCAGGAATATCATGCTGGCGTCGTTTAATATTTGTTCCACCATCTCATCTTCAGGGTAGAGATATTTGACTTAATTTCGTGGCATATATGCAAAACATGCCGTATAAGCTCTACCACTAGGAACAACAAGAACAGTACTACAGCTGTAAAGCCAGCAGTAAACGAAACCAACAACAACAAATTATTATGCACCTACATACAGTATAGGGCAGATTTCACAGTACTTCCGTCTCCTTTGGTTCTGAATGTTTACCAGCATCGTATACTTGCATAAATATACAATTGAATTTATAATCGAATAGTTGCTGTTTCCGCGGAGCGTCGTGTATGCACCGAACGAAATATTTTAAAAGGGAATTTTGTTTATGGTTATAGGATGATTGAAAAAGTTTAGATTTCCAGTACATATAGAGACTGTGATATTGGACACAGTTGCTGCTGCTTGCAAAATTCAAAAAGGTACAATTTTTAATTGTTCATACAATAGAGTCAAAAGATCCGATCCATTTAATTTAATAATGATAATTTAAGGGGCACCACTAGTGTGACATTTTTAAAAAATCGAATTTTTTTGTTTTGCATTTTTCGATAGTCTATACCTTCAAGAATAACATACTAAAATTTCAAGAGCGGATCTTTTTGAACTCTAGCCTTCTAAATAGCTGCGATTTATAACAATCACATGAATATTTTGATCTTTAAGCGCGTTTTTCTCAAAACGACATATTTGAAATTTGCTGCAGCTCTAACTCGAATAAAAAATATCGGATTGATTTGAATTTTTTTTAGTGTATTTGGTGTTTGTTTCTTCATACAATGACCCTCCAGTTTTTCGATTGAATAAAAAATGTTCATTTGCCATGCGAAAAACCTTCAAATTTTTAAGGGAAAATCGGACTTTATTTTTCAAAAATCAAAATTCTGCCATTTTGTTGAATTTTAATATTTTTTCACAATCCTGCGTCATTGTACAGGAAATACATTCTAATTTACCAGACTTTGTTTATTTTTTAATTTTATCCACTTTGAAGGCAGTTATCACTGCAGCAGTGGGAGAACTTCTTCTTTTTTTTTAGATTATAGAGGCGGCGTATAAGTCGCTGAAAATATAATATTTTTATACAGAAAAATTTCTGCATATATACATAACTTATTTATAAACATATTCTCGAAATTTCAAAACATTCGATTCAGTATTTTTCTTTCAAAAAATTCCCGAAAATCACCTTTTTTTATGGCAGTCACACTAGTGGTGCCCCTTTGTGATAAAAAATGCGCAGGTGCTTGACTTTTCATCCTGATATAATTACGCGAATAATTGATTTACATTTTGATTGAAATTGTACATTTTGATGTTTGAATTCGGTGTTTGATGTTTAAAATAAATATTCAAATCATTTTTTAATTATTTTTAGATCTTCAATTTGGATAACTTGAGTACTGCTAAGTGAGCTATTTACGTCTAGTTTCTTTCAACAATTTCTCTAATTTTCGTGTCCAATTCGTCCCTGTGGCGTTTTATTTGTGCCATGGTGTCTTCCATGCATGCCATGTCCAAGATGTCCTCTGGTCTAAAATTCATTATTTCATTTCTGAGCTCTTTAGTGTAATCTTTCATGTGGTCAATAGTTGGAAGTTGCCTGCGGGCCTCTGTGGCACATTCAGCTAATTTTATTGGATTAAATTTGTTCCTTTTGATGCATGCGCCAAAGTCTTGAACAGCACTCTCCACTGTTGGTAGAATTTTGTTGATAGCATCTTCCGTTTCTGTGCGCAAGATTTTCATTGGTGCGACGATTTCATTGAAACAAGTTTTAAGTTCGTTACTACTTCTGGCGATAAACTCATCAATTAGTTTCTGAATTTGCTCTCTATCGTGTTTGGAAAGATTCTTAGCATTTTTATAATTTTCCTTAATTTCAGAAATCCAATTCTCAATAACAGCCGAATTTTCTTTTAATTTATTGTTCACCATTTTCAACCCTTCGTTAAATTTAGTTTCCATATCATTCATCATATTCTTTACTGAGCTGCTAACCATGTTTATTCTTTCTTGAATTTGACTGGAAATTTGTCGAAAATCTCTGCCTCCGATGCGCATAGCACTTCTAATAGAATTTTCTACCGACTTCGATAAGTCTCCAACTCTTTCCATGACAGTGCTGGTAAATCCTGCAACTTCCTTTGCAACATCACTAATAATATTTGCGCTTGCACTAATAACTCCGCTCACAATGCCTTGCGCAGTGTTAATTACTCCAATCACCAAGTGGCCAGCTCCATCAACTACTCCCGACACAATTCCGCCGACAACATCGCCCACTTTTCCAACACCAGTTGCGATACCCTTTGCGATGTCACCAAAAATCGGTTCTGGTGTTGCAAGTACTCCTTGTACAAGGAGTACAATTAAAATTATTCCACAGAACTTCATGTTGAAACTGTTGAAAATAAATTGCAAGACCTAATGTAAATTATGGTCACGCGGATATCAGTTTTATAATGTGAAACGCACGAAAAATAAATATTTTCTGACATCAGGTCATAGCATCTGTTTAAATAATGTTAATTTTATTTATTGCAAAACAACTGCATGCTGCATCACACATTTATTACGTATAAACACGATGAATTTGAACAGAGTTAACAATTATAGCTTTCTGTATAAACAAGTGAAATTTACTACAACCGTAAAAGTTGCCTTCTGAACGTTGATAAAAAGGGATTCAATAATATCGACACTTGAATAATATTTGCAAAGCAAAAAGTTAAATATTTTTTTTAATGAAATACTTTTGTTTGTCTTGTTGTATCTCGAGGTGTTTTTCTATTTCGGAATGGTTATTCACTATGATAAGAGTCGCATATGTTTTAAACCTTGATGGTATTAAAATTGGCGTCCAGCACGACCGCAACAGTAGCAAAACCGATTATTTCTAGTTGCAGACAATTTTGCACGATATTCCAAAATATTAAACAATACATTATATTTTTCTCGGACACAGACATATTATCCACCTTTAGGCACAATGTCAAAATGAAATCCGCTTTGAGAATGTGTGTTTAACTAAAATAAAAGTTCCATTCTGCAAGTAAATCCATATGGTGTGCCATGGTAAAGTACTGCGGAAAACTCCCCCGCTTACTGTAATAAATTTTTGGGCGTAATCCTTTCATATGACCAATAAAAAGCTTACGGATTTAGCTCTTTTTCCAGTTAGCAATGGTGCGAACAGAAATTCACATGCAAAAGTCTTCTGAGCGCCTTTCATCCGTGGCTGGAACCGAAAATGGGTTGCTCTTAGAATGTTCATGGTAAATTAGAAAACTGGTCAGTGTGAATGATGCACGTTGCACAATTTAGTGGAACTGGAGCGAATTTCAAAATGCACAGTGACAAATTATTTCTCAAGTGGTTACATCTTTCGAGGAAACAGATTAGTTTTGGAAAATTGCAAAAAAGTTCCGGGAGCTGAAATGTTGCTGACATTAAATGTGGCCATCGAAAAGGGTTAATTAATGGCAGATTGGGCACATTGATTACGAATAAGAAAATTGCTGACATTAACATCACTTGAATGGCGACAGGTTTTATTCTCTTTTTTTGATTAAGGTTGAACATTTAACAATTCGTTTTATCGTATTTAAGAAATTTGTGTTTTTTTTTTTAAGTTTATCCTTCACTTATTTTACTTTATTCTGAGAAGTCTATTTCTTCAAAATTGTGATTTAAGTAACCTTTTTCAATTTTCGTAAGCTTGAAAACCCTTTTATTCACAAAGAAAAAACGTCCAGGTTGGGTAGAGGTAAACGTTAAGTCATTTGATTAATAAATTGTTTTGCAAGTCACAGTGATTCGATGTTTTTGTTTCGTTAGTACTCTTACACTTTTTAGGGAAGAAGTGCATTAATTTAAAAAATAACCAAGCATAAAAAGGGATAAGCGAAAGGTTGTTTTGTTATATTTAAGGCAAAAAAAAAAATTAATTTTATTTCTACATTGAACAAGAAATGTAGCAGACATGTATTGATTTTAAAGGCCTTGGCTACAAAAAAGTATTGAATTCATATTTTTCATGAAGGGAAATTAAGTGGGTATAGTTGAAAAGAATACAAAGAAACAATGTCGTTACTACTAATATTTACACGAAAGAATATAGTTACAGCAAACTTTATATAATACATAAACCCGCCTTTCATGCAATTTAAACTAAGTTTATGCTTTTCTCTTTTCAGATATTACAAACCATATATATTTATATATATTCGACCGTGAGTACTCTTTCTGCTTTCATTTATTATTATTATTTTTCTTACAATAAAAAAAAAATAAAAAAAAAGATCAGGTGTGCAGTACAAGAACCGCAGGTTACATGTTCTTTAAAAAGAGAATAAAAAACGCAGTCATTGTGCGCTGCAGCCAACATTTTCCTCTTACATTAATGATGTGACAATATAAATAATTGTTGCTTGTGTCTGATTTATTTTTATAAACGGTTCAAAAACTACACCGACATATGCCCAAAGAAACAAAAACCTCCTTAGACAGCAAAATCACAAACCATTCATATAAAGTTAAATTAAATAGCCAAAGAACAACATGCTGCAGAACATAACGCGCAATCACCCTCAGAAAGCACCCTCTTGCATAAAGGGTGAGCTGCGAATGTCACTGTGGAATGTATTGGCGAATGTTTTGCATTTCCGTGCAAAAACGTGCGATAAAAGATTTAGTCATGCATAAACGTTTTCTTCCAGTTGATTCCTTGCAAAATTCCCTTCCTTCTCTTTGACAGCAAACGCCATCTATAAGACACCCATATATAACTGTACTATGTAATGTCGGATGAGGTTGACAATAAAAGCGGATAATGAATGGATAATGGACCCAAAAGTGTATAATAGTCACGGACGTTTAGTCAACACGTTCTTTTGCCTGTAGCCAACCAAGTATAATAATGTAAGGAGACCCAGCTATCCTTGTTCAATCGTGGTTCATATGCAAATACCTTTAATAAGAATAAAAGAAAAGCTTCATATTTACAGGTAAGTAACACTGAAATGTGACAGGGCAGACTATTTCTTCCTCTTTTTCGAATCAACCCCTTTTATACTTTTTGTAATCCACTTCCTTCCAGATTGCACATTTGTTGGACGAATTCAAAAAACTCCTCACAAAGAAAGAACAAGAAAAAAAAGAATAATTTAACACTTGTTTTACACCCAAGCAGTAATGATGAAGTACATGCATGAAAGGTTTGTACAACAAGAAAACCAAATATTTATAACTAAAACACAGCTGTTTGCGATTAAGGTTTTCTTTGTGCTTAAAATGTTTAACACATCGAGCTTTGCAAACAAGTGTTGTACTTGTTCGCATATTTCTTATTCCAAGGAATGAATTGTGGAGAAGTGCGCTTTCCTGTGAGTAATTACTGCCCACTTTATATTAAGACCACAGCTTTTAAAATATTATTCTCATGTGCCATTTTTGTTTTTATGTCATGGCGAAATTTCATGATTTTAATATGTCTTAGATTCTCGCTTTTGAAAGAGCACACCTCGAATTTCATTAATTAAATTTGATCACTTCGGCGTTATATGAAATGGAAATTTAAGAAAAATTGCATTTTAAATCAAACATCGTTAATAACGCTTTTTGTTCAATATGCATAAATTATTGTGATTTGATTACCGAATTTGATGAAGAAATAAATAGAAACGACTTGCGGGAACCATTATTTTTCGTAACATAAATACATATGTTTATGAATATTCTTGATTCTTCCCTCGATGTAGGTCATATATAAAGTGTGAGCGAACGTTTGCAAGGTCTTAAAAGAGTGGTAATAAACAAAACATATCCATTATTTAAAAAAAAAACCGTTTTATGAATATACGTTGTTCAGACCATAATTATAGTGAACGCTTAAACGTAACTAGAGTATCAAGATTGGGTGCAATGATAGTTAAAATTTTACTATATATTTAAGTTAGCATAGATGAGCCGAATTGGCAATAACTTCTTAGTGTTACTATATACAAAAGTGAATCATTTTTGTGCACATTTCATAAATACCTAGTTATTGAGTTACTTTCCTTAAATTTTGGGGTAAATGTATAAAAGAATTCATTGTATACATAATATATAACATAGTTACACTTAACTTGATCCTTATTTTACACGATGTGGAAATTATAGAAATGCAGGAAAACCTTTCATATTCTTTTTCATTACTTTTACAACTGAAAATCTTTTCGTGGACGAAATTTTCGGGTAATTTTTTGAGTAACAGTTTTTCTGGTAAAAATCAAATTTTCATGTATTACATGCTTAAAAAATATTCGAATCAATTTTACATTTATTATTATTGTTGTTGCTATACTGCACATTGCAAGCGGGTTTTTGTTTCGTTAAACCAGAAATAAAAGTGATCCCATTGGCTGTAATTTTTTTCATAATTTTGCCTACGTTACTGCTCCTGCCCCCCTAAAACGATATTGTCCTTCATTAATTCCCAAGATGTTATCACAAAATCGAATTTTGAAATTAAATTTAAATTTTAACGTTTAAATTGTGCGTGCGAAAGGGTTGTGTCTAAGTGTGTAGTTAACAATTGATTATAAAATCCATCCTTTGCTCTCTTTTGAGAAAAGATTAATAGTGAAAACAAAGTTGCTAGACTCAAATTCTTTTGTTTCACAATAAATAAATTCCAGAGAGAAACGTGTTAAATAACAGTATTAAAAGTTACGAAATATATATCAAATATTTTTAAATTTAAATCAAAAAGCCATTTATGCGATAGTGTTAAACAGAAATTGGATTTATTTTTCTAAACCGTGTTAAAACAATAAACAAATCAGAAGTGGGTGTAATACAGATATTTTATAGGATTTATCTATTTTTTGACACATTTTTTAACCAAAAATTCATTTTGACCGGGCTTGGATTCAAAATGTCGGATTTTTCAGTTCCCCGCAAAAAAATGATTTTAGTGAAAAGCTTTTTAGACAAATCAATTATTATTCATTATTCTGAAAAAGATTGAAAAAATATTTCAGGAAATTTAAGCATGCATCTTGGTACAATGAATGGAATGAGATACACACAATTACTGCACTAATAAGCAGAATGAAAATCATCTTATAATATTCTAATGCTCAATTTAATAAAATTAAAATCAGCTGACAAGTTTAATTCCTCATCTCAAAACTGAAAGTTAATTATTAACTTTTAATCTTATCGGGAAAATCCAAAAAGCTAGTCACTATTTTTCAAAAAAAAAAAAAAAAAAAAAAAAAAAAAAAAAAAAAAAAAAAAAAACGGGAGTTTCTAAAACAAAAAAATTGCAACTTTTCTTATGACAGTTATAATCCTCCTTCAAACACATTCATGCTAGGAAAAATTAAAAAAAAGGGTTTTATTTATTGAAAACTACCGTTAATTCATTTAATTTTCATTTGATCTATTCTTATACGTTTCATCCAATAACTAAATCAAAAGGGTAACAACCTTTAGCTTTCTTTCTATTATACATAGTTAAAATAGAAATTTTGGAGTTTTGGTTATTGTTCGATTTTCATTTCTTATATATATCGGCGGTAGTGGTAAATAATGTAGAGATGTAGAAATATTTGAATAATATGCTCGGTTTCAGCTTCCTTATCTCAGAACTGTCCACAATTATTAACGGTGAAATCAAATGATACCTCACATTTTGACGTGCCTTGGAGTTTATTCTTGCCCTTTTTGCACCAGTTCAATTTCCCCAAAATGCTCTTGTGCTCGATTATTCCCACCAAAAAGATCTTGAAAAAAATAAATAAAATAAAAATCATTTCCCTTAAGGGATACAACGTGGAGTAGCAAAATTTTATTAGATTTTTACAATCCTGTTTGGCTCACAAATGGTAAAAATACACAGTAAACTTAGAAGAAGCATCATAAGATCACAGGGGAGCACGTTTTTTAATGGAAATTCTTGAAAAAGGAAAAACATACTTAGGGTGATCCACTTACTGCTGGTTGTCTGTTTACCTTCATTAAGTCTAATTACGTTTAAATTTCATGACACCGAATAGTACTCTTGTAGAAGTAATTCTAGAACTCTTTGGCTAATTGGCAGTTTACATTAAAAATACGCAATTAAGCATCTACACTTTAAATTATTTTTACGAATACATTTAGATAAAGTAAACAGAATGAAACAATTCTAAGATTTCTCTTGTTTTTGATGTTCTTACAATTTTTAATGTTTTTCTTCATTAAAAACTAAATTTCGTCTTTTAGATTTATGTATTTACTGTTTTGCAATTGTTGAAAATCCGTTCCAATTTTTGAAGTTTGTTTTTCCCTCAATTTTTCACTTTTAATTATAAAACATTTATAAACATAAAAGTAAAATGAAAATTTTGTCGAAATCTTTAAAAATTTGTAATTAATACAAAATAACACAACTGGAACTTTTCACACAACTGATTACATATAATGATTTAATTGTGCAAATGACATCGAACTTATGAAAAATTAACTAATGGCAGAAACTGGACACAAAGAAGAAAAACAATAATGTCAAAGTTGGTAATAGAAAGAAGAAAATTTATTCTCTAGTTGGACGAACAATGCCAGGCGACGTGAAGCGAACTTAATGAACAAAATGTCATTTGTCTTCTAAATTAAGTATATGACAAAGTGTTCGACTATTTGATCACAATAATCGGCCTCGGGGACCCTAAATCATGAATATCTTGGGAGCAGACGATTTTGGTCAATGACAATGGACCGTCGGTGCCCATGGCTAATGAGCCACCTAGATAAACACACAGACATTGCTTTAGCACGACAGCAACCCCCGCATGCTGACGTATGTGCGTAAATAGTTGCCAGTCCGAATTAGTACATGCCAGAGAGGAGAGAACGGTGCCAGATGGGCGTCGGCCCTTAATTGTTACAAATGGCTAGTTAGCTCCCAAAAAGAATTCTAACATACCCTGTTACGGCGCCTATTGATCCCTGAAGTTAGTTCTGGCTCGTCGTAAGACCAATTCCCGGACTAAGAAAATGGATACGGTCCCGAGCGACTCTGGGAATAGGCAGCCAATTCGAGCGTTCATCTGAATTCGCCACCCCCGCAACGAAGTGTTATTCTCGGTACCTACATCGACAAAGTAATTCGGATGGGCATTGGGCACCCAATGGGACTGGGGTTGGCCAGCCTAACCGATTGTAATTTTTTGAGTTAATCTATCTGGCAGGTTAATTTCTTTCGAATACACTTCATTGGCGACGAAACTTATTCGAATATTTATTGGTTCCTCGGGCGTGTATAATACAAACGCAGCCTGGTTCTGTGTGCAAAACAATGATTTATTAATATGTATGAAAATTCAGTTTGCCGTTGGATTTTTGGTTTTCGGGTTTTTTCTTTCTTGTACACTCAAACGAGTTTGTTATTGCTTCTCTTAATTAAGTATACAATGATTTTATTTTTATGAGTAAATTAACTATAAATTGTGCAATTTATTATTCTAAATGTTATTTATCGGACTTACGGCAAAATTAATTGCCTAAAAGAGTTTCGTTGGGGGATTAGTTAACAGAATTATAATGAATTGATTTACCTATTTTGTGTAGCGTAAAAATCTTTAATTAAATATGACATTTCACATTAATTGGTTGTAAGTTGATTAAAAATGTTCAAATTTGAGTACTTTTTAAGGGGAAAAATATTAAAAGTATTCAAACAAAAATACAAATACCTACTTTTGAATTGTTTAAGTAGGTACCACAAGGGGCTTAAAATATGAACAAAAATTTCCGACACTATATGTAAATAAAATAATTTTTTAACTCTTCTTCAATAACAGAAAATATTATAAATTGCTCTAATGTTGCAATTAAATCTCATAACTGTCTTTGACATAATTGAAAGGTAAAGTTTTATAAATATCTCTTAAACAATATTTTCAAAACTTTACACAGCTTTTAAAAAAAAGGAATTATTAATAAACTAATTATATTTATTTCATCAATCAATCCATTAACATGTAAAGCATTAAATTTTCGATTAAGATATAATACTTTCGAACATCCTTCCCTTCGTTGAATCATCGCAATCATTAAGCTCACATTGAATAACAGAATAAGTGAAACATAAAAAAAAATTTGGTAGATACCTACTGATTAGTTCGATTATTAAGTCCAACCTACCATTACCATCATCATCCCTGGAGAAGCACAAGGCAGGCAAGGCCCCGTAAAATTTTCTAAAAGCTTTTAGGACAATCTGTCAAATAATTAATTACGACTATTGGTCCATTCCTGGGGGGCCTTCGAATTCATCCGGTGATAGCTTCGCTCAGGCAAAAAATTAATGAAATTATTGAGAGAAAGTTTTTAGTCAACGACAAATTTCAAATCATTAATACTTCTGCTATTCACTCTTTGTTTTCGCTGTTTCGATTAAAGTCAGCGAAAACATTCATCTTGCGAAAATTGCAAAGTTCCTCATTTTCTGGGCAACAGTTTCAGAAGTAAATTGCCGTCGTGGTTTTTGGCTGGCCTATTTTTGTAACCTGTAAAGTTCTGTATCCTTAAACTCGATGGAAACTGTGCCGCGGTATTGGCTCAAAGTGAATGATATTCTTTTGCCGTAGCAAGTGCTTCATCTTCGGTAACCTCTCAACCCACCTTCGATTCCCCTTTACCACAATTCGACTTCAACCATTTGTTGTCGTAATTAAAAAAGGATTTTGGCTGAGTGGTTTGGATAATTGATTGCTTAGCATGGAGATTACTCTTCACTCGCATCCCTAACCGCGATGGTGGAGCTGGAACCAGATATCTGAAAAACTCTTTTTCAACGTACCTTATATCAGATCGTATCCTTTTTCTGGACGTTCTTTTTGAGTGGTTTTGCCTTCCACACCATCTGTCCACATGGAATTTAAGAAAGCTTGCTACTCATTTACGGCTCTCCAAGCCTCACCGTTTTAAAAATGTGAACGTTCATCCCTTCCCAAGAACCAATGTGGGTGGTCTGTATAAATTTTCAAGAATTAGTTTGACGTAAATTTATTAGAAATGGATCAAGGTAGTAATTTGCGTTGCTGCTCAGCCACCCTCGAGCGCCCTTTTGTAATGGACGTTTTAGCTTTTTACTTGCTTTCACTGAAATTATGTATTTTTCACAAATCATTAAATTAGGACTTTTTTCTCTCGTTTCGCTACGAAAAACATCTTCTGCTTTTCTTGGTACAGAGGTAATTAATTTAATTATGGACTCTTAGCTTCAAAGATGTGGAATTCACAAACTCACGCAAAACCCTCTTTCTGATTACTGAAAGGGCTGAGAAGAAAATTTTTCCGCTCGAGAGAATTTTATCTTCATTCAAAATATTATTTATGAAGCAGATGAACATTAACCATTTAACATTTACTTAACTTCATCTCCTAATTTTTGAAAAATGAGAAATGATGTGAAAACAGGTTGAGATTTCATCTTTGAAAGTTTTCATTTTTGATTTTTGAAATGTTTTTATTAAATTGATTTTAGCGATACTTTTTAAAGTAAATTGATGCACAGTTTGAAAATGCATTCAATGAAAAACAGAACTTAGGGCAAATGATTGGGAAATTTCAAGCAAATGGAAATGCTTTCCATTGCATTATAAAAACATGCAATCTAATCCTGATCAACAATAATATACAAAATCAATTTCAATCTCACTTTTAAATTTCCTTCTCTATTTTAATCTTAAAATCTTGTGCTGATTAAAAATTTTATTATATTCCCAATATTAGTTAATGGGATTTTAAGAGACTCAATAAACAATTTGAGTGTGCAATTTTTATTATTTTTGGTCATCATTTAGTAAGGTTGTGCGTTCAGTTCTTATGTTTTATATATTATCGAAAAGAGTTTTACAGCATGAAGAGAATGCGCTTCCATTTTTTTTATGTGTACATCAAAATCGAAAAACATTTTTGAACGTTTGTCAACCTTTCAAGGCGATAACTCGAGATTGGGTTGTGCTATTAGTTTATAATTTAGTGAGGAAATTTGTAAGTTTGAGTGTTTCCATTTCACATGGAAAATTGTGGTTGTCATTGCTATTAATAATTAATTAATAAATATAGGCATTTCCACACTTTTCTCATAAAAACTATCACAAGTGGGTTTTATTAATTTGTATGCTACACAAATACGCACATATTTACAATTATTACACCACCTAGAATATTTCATGATTGATTGAAATCAATTCGGTGTATTTCCCTTTCGTGTTCAACTTCTACAAAATATATAAAGTGAATTTACCAATTCAAACAGCATTTTCGGCTGCCAAATAAAATAATTGCGCCCAGCTGTACTGAAATTCGTAATTGAGAAAGGGGCAAAAATTCAAATATTGATTTCCAATTTATGTGCGAGTTATCGCTTTAAGAACTTCATTGATTCAGGTCTGTTTTCTGAGTATAATTATTACTAAATATAATACAGAGGGTAGAGAGCAAAAAAACTCTAAAACGATGCAATAGCACTCCTGTACATGTTCTTAAAATTTATATGTTAAGAGAATTTCTGGAAAACAGGCAGAAGAAAGCTAACCGACTTAAAATTGAAGGTCTAGATGATGGATGGATGTAATGAAATTCCTTACAAATTGAATTTGTTTGCTGGAGGCTTTTTGGTATATAAAAGAAACAAAGGAGATAAAATAGCTCTCCCTAAAAAGGAGTAATGTATATTAATACATTCTCATCATTGACTTTTAAGATTGGTTATTTGAAAGCAAAATTAAATAAGACGTTCCATCGTATACCTACTTTGAATGACTAACAGATCCTTTTTCATTTTTTTAAAATATTTTATTATAAAATAGCAAAGTTCATCGGTGGCATATTAAAATGCTGATTGACAATCCGTAATATTTTATTAAATTGAAATCCATTTCTGCACGAGTTTCTATCAACTGTAGAATAATTGAGTTTATTCTTTATTTTACACAAAATAAAACTCAAACCGTGACCACTGAAAAAAATTTAATACATCATAGTTACTTACCTGCAAGGAGGGGAGGAGAACGTCGAGCTGTAAGGAGATATGAATTTGTTGCCAACGAACCTTTTCGACTTTTATTCAGCTTTTTAGGGGGATATTGAGATATTTCATCGGCAGCCACCTGAAGGGAAGACACACCGCAAATATTAAGGATATCGATGTAATAATTTCATTTCGGCTGGCACACCTATGTTGCGACACCGATGATCGTATTCTTTTCCAGAAGGGGTGGCTTCCTCCGCCCTCTTTATCGTTGGTGGTAATATCATAACGGGAATTGAATTTGCATTATATTTGGAAGCTGTTCATCTTCGTTAAGAGTATCTTAAAAGAAGGTAGAGGGAAAGAGAAACTCATCGACTCGAATATTTTTATGTAATCGATTTCGATTTTCCACGTCAATTGCATTGTATTAACGTCGATTCTACGCTCTTAATATCATTTTAATTCGTACATTAAATCGTACATGTTCGCCGTTTACAGATTACTCCCAGTAAAGAATGAAAGAGTAAATAATATTTAAGTTTTTTAACTACCTAATGATGACTTCAAAACGATGGGCTATACGATTTTCATGAAGTTTCTTGAATTATGACAGGTCCAGAATGTCAAACTGTTGTTGAAGTTATCGGAAAATTTACATTACAATTTCATTTCAATAAAAAAAATTGTCATCATTTTTGTTTTTATAATAAAAGATCACTATTTACATTCTCTTGAAATATTAAAAATTTATAACCTTACCTATAACCTTTTCAGACGATTTCATGAAATTAGAAACAACACCGCAATTGTTTTTTATATGAAATTTAATTTTGTCGTGTAATGTTGAACAGTTCAGAAATGAAATCGAGAAAATAATTGCATTAATTAAACTTCTCTGCTGCAGGCAAAAAAACGGTTGGAAAATTCAACTTGAAATAAGTATGAAGGAGCTAAATATGAGAAAATCCAACCAAGTTTCTACTCAAGGAATATTGAATAAATAATCTCAATAGAAATGCCTTCTCTTTATTTTATCACTGCATGATGAATGGCTCTCTGCTGACTAAACATAATTTCCGTTACACTAATTACTTTAGAATCGCTCTTGATCTAGAAATTATGAAACAGAAATCCTCAAAAAAGAAAATTGGCCTCTTCGCTTCTATTAGTAATTTTGATCATTTTGATAGGAATAGTAGTGTTTTGTTTATTGGTATTTATGAATTAAATATACGAAAACAATTTAAATTTATTAGTGCAGGTACATTTTGGATAAAATTGGCGTTCGATGTTTGAATATAGGTATTTAATTATGAAATTTTTCTTGAAGTCATAGCATCCTAGGTCCCTACTGGGATGAATTGTGTCCCAAGATTTGGTTAAGTTTCAACAATTAAAATTCATACCGATCCTGCATAGTTATTATATTGAAATAAATACCTACACGGTATAAAATTATTTATGGAATGAAGTGCCAAATTCTTCTAATCAAATAATTATTTATTTTAAAAGTTATTATAAATCATTTTTTCCCTCAACCGAATTTTTCAGGAACCGAATTGTTAATTATATTACTATTTTTATTAATATAATTAGATATATTACTATTGTGATTATTGTTGTATTGAATATTTATTCATTGTGCGATTTGAAGTAAAGAAATAATAAACAAAACAAATATTTTTTAACAATCTTCAAACTGAAGTGGCCAAATATTTCTTTACTGTTCTTCATAATTTCTTAAGAGCGAATATAAATAGCCACATCATTAACGTGATATAGGATTATTAAATAATTTTACGGCTAAAATATATTGTATCATCAAATGAATGTCTGTCAAATTCAAAGTAACTTTTTGATGATGAATATGTATGTATATGCTAATGAAGTTTCTGGGTTGCATTTCAAAGTTCAAAGTTTGTTTAATCAGCTGATTGGCGTGGAGAAGAATCCATAAGAAAATGCCATTTTCCTGATTATATGATACAAGGAAAGACAATTAATGGCATTTTAACCACAGGATAAAGGAGAAATTCCATACTCGTATGAAGAATGAATACCAAAATAATACATTTTGATGTGATCTTGAAACAGTTTTCGCAGTTTTTGTTCTATTTGCAATTTTCATTGTAAAACTGGCTCGTTATCGATGGCAATGCATTCTATCAAAGTTTCATCCCGTTATCACGGAAGGAACGGATAAAATCTTTAATAATAATGCAAAAATGACAGCGTTTTGCACTGCGCATAAAAAAAAATATCATAAAATCAAGTCATCTATTCTTTGCTAATTAATTTTAATTGTCACCATTTTGAAAATACCTACTATGTATTATAGATGAATATTATAGTCAAAATCACTGTTTTTACGCTTTGTTTTTTTATTATTTGTTATTACTTATTTTAATTAATGTCTTAATTAATTTAAGCTTTTGTGATCAATAGATTATTCTGGTAAAAATGCCAACTAGTCTACCCAAGTAATTGAAATTTTGAATTTTATTTTTCTAATGGTTTGCTAATATCAGCAATTCTTCTCCGTATTAACATATAAAATGAAATAATTCCGCCATTGGTTCGGCACTAATTGCAAAGAGTTAAGTAACTGAAATAATTACAAAGAAAGTGGCTTGTTAAATTTGCAAAAGAAGCATCTAAGCTGTTGATTGTATTGTTTCCTCAATAAAATGGAATACATTCGTTCAAATCTCATGATATTCTTTCAGTGTTATATTCATGTCGCATAAAAGCAACACGAGAAAATCTGAAAATTGAAGGCTACCAAAAAGGTTTATTTCCGTTAGTTGTTAATTTTCTCTTAACTAAATCTTGATTGTGGAGAATCGCAAACAATTGGTTTTCATAAAACAGCATTAACAACCTTTTTAAAATATACCTACTGTATAAGAATAAATTTCAAATCTCTCAGAGGTAATAAAGAAATACGCCTAGTTTCGTGAGGATCAAGTACTACCAAGAATGTATACGTGCAAATGCAATACATAAACCTAAAATGAGTTTTCAAGTATTTCTTTTCAAAAGTATACACAAGACTTACGGCTCTGTGTGTTACCATGTATTTAGTTCCTTATTAATTTAATTTAATTTGATCCATTAAAATGTTAGATATTTTGGAAAAACTTAAGATCAAATCGCAAGTACAAGCTTAGCAATTTACAGGATCAAACAAAAATTAACAAACTGGAGAACACAGAGCAGCTGTCAGCATGCCACAAACTTTCACAATATCAGGCAACCGGAAGAATTAAACCGGACATCATCAGTTGAAGTAAAATTCATGCATAGTGGTCCAACAAAGTTAGTCACACAATATCTTCGTGTGCATTAAATAAATTAGAAACATGTTGTTGGGGAAGGCCTATCATGATTCATCAAGAAAATTCTCATGAAAATGTATTTATTTGATAAGGAGAGAATCACCAGTCACAGAAAATGAATTTCGTATTCAAAGACCTCAAACTAACGCCAAGGGAAAAAGCAACAAACTCACTCATCAAGGAAACATCCATTTCAGCGCAACAGTTGTTGGGAAACCACTGACTTAAAATCACTTCCCTTATCCTTGAAGCGCCGGGATTGTTATAAGATATTAGATGTATGGGCGTTCCCAATCCCAATATCCCCCAACACTCATTTGCGGGCTTGATACATACCTGTGTGCTTTAAACTTACGCACATCTGGCAAATATATGAATTATCTTCATTCATTTCGGGTCAGGGTTTCCAGGTTGCGGTTGCAGTAAAATTTCCTCAATGAGGGTATTAAAGCTCCCGTTGAAGGAGTCATTATTCCCCGCCTGAGTAAATAGTTGCTGGTTAAGACGGTAGAGAGCGTGGAACTTTACGATTGCTTGTTACTTTAATGATGATATAATGATTTGCACGCCCCTATCTTTTAACCGTTATTGAAAGGAAATAAAGTTTTGCACCCGAAAACAAAATCCACACAAAAGAACTTTTCCCGCTTTCTGTTTGTTAAATTATCTCCCCGTCCTGAGCAATGCATTGCAATGGTAGTCTTTGGCATAACTTTTGGGAAAACTGGAGAAAAATTCGTAATGATAACTCTTGTTCATATTTGTTATTTTCACCTCGTTCCACATTTCCAGAGATTTAAAAAAAAACAGCGAAGAGCATATGTGCAAAAATTGTCTATACATATTTCGTGTGTTCCTTTTTCATTCCTCGGAGGGAAGAGTGCCTCCACCCAATATCCTAAAGTGCTGTGTACTGTGTAGGCTTTCCATACTTTTTCCTTAACCTCGTTTCTCTATTGATTAGTGCCAAATTTCGCTATTTTATTTTAGTAACTACAACAATTATAGACAATTATGGTGCACAAACCAAAACGTACTTTTTTCATAAATGCACAACATATTTCCAATAATTAACGCATTTTTCTGTATGCTTGGAATAAATTTGATTCACTTGGTTTACTGGAATAAATTTGTTGTTGTTCTTTGCACAGTTTTTAGCAGTGCATTTAAAAATTCCTCTTATGATTTGCGACTATGTGACGTACAATCAATTTATTGCTTTTTATTGTTACATACTCATACTTTTGTGAAATGTTTCAAGTTTTTGTTCAAACAAACAACTGAAATTTGAATTGAACTTGTATTATTGCATTACAATGCTCGTATAATTTTACGGTATATGCTACCATAACAAACTACTTTTGCATAAAACAAAAACCAAAATTATGCCCGTGGAAATATAATCAGAAATTCCAATCATGCCCAATAAATAAATATCCTTTTAAGCCCATCCAATTTTTTAGTTCGCTTCTTCTACTCGTAAAAAGTAGGACATAACCAGACTTTCAAGAATTCAAGAAGCCTGGCTATGTGATCAGAACGGTGTGAAGGAGCACGTTGTCGAAACTCCTGTACCTGCTCCAGCGTTAGGATGGCCTATAGAGGTTTATAAAAACACAAAATATGAAAAACCCTGGATATCATTAAAGAAATACCAGCAGACACATGTGGTTGAAGGTAAATCGCAAAAAAAGTATATCATCATCCGTTATGAATACTTGAAGGTGTACACAACGGGAAAATGGGAAAATCAAAATTTTGTATTCCGCACAATTTGCTGGTATTCATCGATGCAATCAGCTGCGACGGAATCCAGGCGGTGTCCTTGCTTATCTTGTTAACTTAATTGCAACGGTGCAATGCAAAGCCGGAGTAAATTGAGTTTCTTAACACATATTTCGTTCGCCATTTGATAGAAGGGGTGAATCCCTTTACTAACGCAGAAGTTTTTAATTGGGAAGAAAAAGATGCACCTGGGTCGTTATTATTTACTACTAATAATTCGTTATTTTTTTTTTTTGTTGATTCAAACAAATTCTTATTAGGATAATTGATTTACACGGAACCTGATGTGCACAACTTCGGCGTGTTCTGCACGGAATTTTCCAGGAGCAACTATGCCATGTAAATCGAGAATTGAAGGTACATACTACTACAAATGTAGTGGTCCTTATTTGAATAATTGTTCATTTGTACAATTTTATGTAATATATTCCTTTTCTGCAACTTCAATAATTCAATATATGTCTAAGCAAATGTCACTATTTTAACATTATTATTATCATAATAAATTTTGAAAAATTGAATGCTTCCATTAAAAATATAAAGCGAGCCAATAACTCAGAATACGGGAATTAACAGAATCAACCCATTAATTTTAGCAACTTCGAAAAATATGTGTTGTTTTCTGGTGGCATAAAGTAATTGAAAATCAAACAGTGCATTGCAATCAAGTTTTTTAATTTTTAATAATCTATTGTACTAGTTTTTCCGTTTTCGACTTGTGTGCTTATTTTTTATAATATATAGTGTTTTTTTATATGCGGTCCATGAAAAAGCAAAAAGAAATTTGAAACGAGAAAAAGTGAATAAAACTGGAATAGGCAACAGAATTATTAAATTTTTAAATCCTGATAAGATGTCCGAACCCAAAATGTGACGAAGGTTTACAGTAACAGAATTTTCCGAACTAACCATTCCAAAACTTTCCACATTTAGTAAGTTGGGAAATTTTCAGGAGTAAACGTTAAAAATCTTTTGAGAATTTGATGAGGCTGGAACGGTGTATTTCTATTAGGAATATTTCCGCATCTTCCGAAGGCCTATTTTAAATATTAAGTTCAAACTTTTTTAGGAACGTGCGAAGAAACACAATTTTTTTCTGTCCTCCACTTGAAAACGAACTTACGAAGAAAAAAAATTGACAGGAATAAGGATAAGTTTGAAAGTTCTTTTTTTCACCTATTAGTATCTACATCTTTAATATTTTAAGTAGCTTGAGGTATTTTCCATTGTGTCGCATGTATATTATGATATTTATGTAAAACACGTTCATGACAGTTTATTGGAAAACTTTTCCCCCATATAAAAGGAAAGCATCACCACCATTCGAATAGGGGATAGAACCGACAACTTTCGCGATATCCTTACACTCTCTAACTTAGAATCCATCTGAAGTTCGCCTTTGATTTATTATTAGGTAACTTTCGGCCCTGTAGGAATATTTATTAGTGTCGGACAATCTCTAGTGGAACAAAATTTTTCCGTATATTTTTCCATCAGAAAAAAAAACAAATCATGGAAAAAACCCATCTAATAGCTTGTAATGCATGGGGGCACACATATAGCGTGAAACAGAAGAGAAAAAATGTGCTTACTGTAAAATTATCACAACAATTGCTGATTTGTGTGTTAAACTTTTAATATTTTAAAAAAATTTTACGTTTTGAGGCAATTTTCCGCATCCATTCATTACAGCATTATTATCCATGCCGACTGAAATAATTTTTCAACTGTAATTAACTTGAAAACCACACATTTTACTAAATAATGAGGGTGCGAAAATAAAACAGTTTCGTTGGTAAAATCCCTAAACTGCTCACTACGAAAACCGAGGTGGTTCAATTATGAGGACTTCCGAACATTATTTGCATCATATGCGGAGAGAGCATTCGCTCATAAAACCTAATTCACCCCAATTATTAATGCATTACTCGTAATTGGCTGGCGCCTTTTTCGGTTAAACATTTTGTGGACGATTGTATTAGGTCGAGCACGTAAAAATAACACGGAGCCCGACGTGAATCATCGGAAAAACACCGATTAATGTGGCTTTGGTAGACATTTTCCAGTTACGAAATAGGAGAGTGGAAAATGTGATGACATACTCATTTTCAAACATTGGAGCGATGCGCGACTGCTAAGGAGAAATCCATTGATATTAGATTACAATTGAGTTTTGAGCTCGCCGACGGTCATGCTATTATATTTCCTACAGTATAGTTGAACCAGCTATCCTCACAGATATTTCCGATGGTCTTTGAATTAAATTAAACACCTCCTTTGGGCATTTTTATTGCCACCTTTTATTTCTGTACCCTAAAGGTGAAAGGCAATTGCCAGACTTTTATTTTGTTTTTTTTCGTTTTTGTAATAATCCAAATAGCGAGACATCAATGATGTGTACGAATCTACAGGAGAGCTTCTTCACCTGCCACTGCAGAATAAAGATCAAAGAGGCGAGTGTGATGTGATCTGGGAGGAATTTCAATTATTTATTGACAGCATTGTATGCGATTTTATTTGACAGTGAATCCTGCCGACGCACGATGGGAATATCCTTCGGCAGCTTTGAATGAGGATTCTGTGTTAAAAAGAGGTGTGCTTTAATGCGGGAAAACGCAATGCAGGTATCTGTTGTATATGTTTGTTGTTTTCAAATTTGTGAAAACAAATTCAAGTAATAAATTAAATGACGCGCAAAATAAACACTCCAATCCATCCGATCTTACAAGCTAATGAAAGATTCACATTAGAGAAATTCGTTTATGTGAATATTGCTAGACAAACTTTTGCGCTGTTTGTTTACAAAAAAAAATTGAATTCATATCTTTATGTATTATCGGAAATGAACCTAATAGAAAAGCAATAATGATTGACTTCAATTTTGACTAAAAGACTGTATCAAAGGCCGAAAATGTTTTCAGAGTCCAAAACGAATGAATCTTGAAGATTTCTGATATTTTGACATCAAAAAGAATATAGACAAAGGCAAAAAGCAATTTTGCTTTTCTCCAACCCAGTTTTTTTCCAGTCCTCTATTTATGTATAAATATAAGAAAATACAAAAAAAGCATGAAAACGTTCGCTATGATTTATATAAAATTGCATCTTTTGGCATCCATTGGTTAACTATACTGTCTAGTAAAAAAATTTCCGTGGGAATGTCCTTTCTTTCATAACGGCATTATTATGTCTTGACGGGCGGCGCACGGTGCAATGGTAATTTTCTGGTACGATTTTCATTTCCTTCACATTTCCTTGGGTATTAGGTGGAGAAGGATATCTCGCGCAGTGGGAACAAGGACAACGAAAAATGAACAGTTTCAACGAAGTACAACAAACGAATACAATACAATGAGAGACATGTTAGCAGCAATGGACGCAGATCACTTTACAACGGAGACCTATTTGAATGGTAATTACTTGGAGCACAAAAGGCGGAATAATGACTTTTAATTACGATCAGTGGCCCTGTGCCTCAGTATGTGGCAACTACGCACAAAAACATACCAATTCAACATACGGCTGTGTGGGGGAGGTTAAACGAAACTGTGACTGAAAAATAATAATTGTTCCCTAACGGGGAGCAAAAGTCCTGTTGGCAATTATGTTCGTAATTGTTGGGATACATTAATGATTCCTGCTTTTTTTTAAATACCAAAGCTAAGCTGGCTCGTTTGCAAGCTTGACTTTTTGGATTTTTTTTTCAATTCTTCTATGAACCTATCATTACGCCATTGATCACTGATTACCTAGTAATCAAAAAGCTTTTAGAAAACATATTATCCGAAGACAGGACCTGTTGTTTTTGTATCTTATTTACGATTTTAATTACTAATAATGCCAATGCCTCCACTAATTACTATTAAAAAAGTAAAAAGCTAAGGCAAAGTAATAAGTTAAGTAATAACAGTAATCACAGATCAATTTCATTGTCACAGAGTTTAATATAGGTAATGCGAAACTTACGCGAATTTGCTCATGGAAAAGGCGCATTAAGCACGCACTTGATGATGAACTTATATGCGTATTTGTTATAGACAATGTATATATATATGTTATACATAATGTATAACGAGTAGTCAAATGATTCAGCATCAATGTAAATTTAATTTGAAGTGAAAACGTTCCGCACCCTTCGTGTACTAGCCAATAGAGTTATTATCCCTTTCCACCTCTAGGTTTTCTGTCAGTCAACAATAAAGTTTTGGGCGATAAGCATTTTTAAGTTTTTTTTCTTAAATTTCAATAAAGAAATCATTTCGTCAATGACTAGAACGCTAAACAGTTTAGTTGATAAAAATTACACCAGGAAAGTGGTCTATAAGGAACCTATTGATGATTAACACATATTTGAGTGTGATAAAAGTTTATGCAATTAATGGGATTTAGTTATTAAAATAATTGGTGTAGGTTTTAAGCTGTGTTTGTGCGCAAGTCTTAAATTAAATCTTGCAAAATTTGGAGTTTATTACTGAAATTAATGAAAATGCCTTTCTGAAAATTGGAGTCATATTAGAACATGTTCACATCAGTGGCTGCAGCTGAACTTTGCTATCAAAGTATTGATGTTGTTATTATACTTAATTGGTATTTTACCTGAAGTTAGTTCCCAAATAAAAATAAAAGTGAGATAGTAATTCTGATAAAAATAAAATTTGCCATAAGTTGAAGCAGAAGCAACTAAAGCAGAGAATTTGATAAAATTATAAAGTTAAGAATGTTGCTCAAAATGGCGAAGGGCACGGACGACACAAATACTTTAGTACTGTTGAATAAGCAATAAATTTTTAGTTCAATCAAATTTTGTGAAAACGTTTCTCAGTTTCAATCTGTACAAAATTAAATTGAAATTGACTCCGTAAAAGCCTGAAAACTTTAAATTTTGCCAAGTAAGTATATATGTATAAAAAAATTGACTGAAAAATTATTTCTCCAAAGAATATTGATAATATTTTTTAGATTCATAAGTAGTTTCGAGTTATTTAAAATTACTCTATTTAGTTTTCGCCATAATGTAAAATTATTATCTTATCAGATTTGTTTTGTTTTCGTTCACTCTTGTTAAAATGGATAAAAAAAATTCCGAATCAGAAATTTCAGAATCAGTTTGCATTTTTGTGCTTTGTTTAAAAGTTATATGTTTTGATACAAATTCTAAATATTATTCTTTCTAATATCTAGTTATTTATTAATTCAATTTCATTGAATCGAAACAACTAAAAACCTCAAAAGTATGTGTGAAAAAAGAGCATAAATCAATTTCAAATTAGCAATTGACGAAATCTCTAAAACAAAAAACTGCATCTCACTTTCGGGATATCAAAAAAGTAATATTATATCAAAAAGACACAAGCGAATAATAAAACACTCTTAACTTTAATAATAGTTATTTCGTGCAAATTTCGATGTTTTCAATAGAAGCTCTGACTGGTCTGGGGCGGGCGTGGTTTTCGTCAATTTTCCGCTATTTTGTGATCAATTTTCTGGCAGGATATTTTGATTGTTTCACGTAGGGGAAGTGCTAGCGGCCACAAAAAAGTCAATTGAGTTAAAATGGTAGCTTTCAGTTAACGGCTTTTAGTTTCAGAAGAATTGCAAGGCTACTGAAATCGCAGAGCTCGTCAACTGCATGCCGCAAAATGTCGCGTGGTGCGGAAAGAAGTCACGCTCGCAATTAGTTTTCTTTACTTTGTTTGAACATAATTTTGCAATTCATCTTAGAATGCAGTGATAAAGAGGAATGTTAAAATTGTCGTTAATTGGCATTATGTCCATCGACGAAAGATAGAAACCCTTTGTATTTTATAAATTAAAAACCACAATATGTACCTATTGATTCGACATTAGTAATAAGTCGTAGTAGTTATATGTCTCTTTACTAACTGTGCTGAATATTATTAACAGTATATGTTCGGGCTTTTCAATTGTGAGAACACATGTTTTTGGTTTTGTTACAAGAAAGTTTTCTAGTGTATGTTGTTCTCGTATAAGCACCTTCGGGTTTTAGCTTTTTACTTTTAATAAGATGGAAAAGGAGTCAAAATTCACACAAATTCAAATTCTTTAAAAACTAATATTTCCCACACGAAAAAAAAATAAAAAACTAGTAAAATACCTAATGAATTACTAGTGGAAAATTTAGTGCCAATAATATTCTTAAAACGCTCTTCAAAGGATTTATAATGAGTATTTAACCATAATAATTTACTTATTTATTTTAAATATCTAATGAGTTTCGGAGTTTTTCGATTACAAACTGTTCTTTCCAATCATTTACTTAATATACCAGATCCATAAATTTAAGGTTTCAAATTTTCATTTACTATAATTATCAGGATGAGAAACTAGAGAATTGTCTCCACCAATCAGCAAACTTTATTTAACAATTCATTTTTCCACATATTAATAATAATTATCGCGTAGTTTTCATCAGATAGGTACAAATAACTTCCAGAAATATGCAAAATTAATTTAATAAACGTTTTTATAATTCTTCTTCTTTTTCTTCTAAAACACTCCAATTTTACAACAAAGTAGATACTTTTCAAAAGTAATATTTTCATTTGTTTCACTTGACCAAAACATTTGTCATTTTAAAAATACACTTTTTTATTTGCGGTTCTACTCATCGAATTTATCGTGGAAAAGTCATTGTGTTTTTCATTTTGCTAACAGAGTTGTGAATTAAATATTGTGTTTCTAAAGAAGTCGACTTGACTGCACTGTCATAAACAAACATTTTTTAATAATACCTACGTAATTGAAAAGTAGGTTAATTTTGATTATTTCTGTCTGGATTTAATTTCTTTTCTGAATGAGAATTTTCATTAATGAAGAATGCGTGAGCCACTCAAAAACTAGCTCAATGGACCAACCGTCAAAAGCATGATTTTTCCCAATTACAATTTAGCATGAATTCTAAAATGTGTTTTCCCTCAAACCCAATCAAACTTTTAAATCAAAATATTTGAATATGTGAATCATCTTAATTTGTGTTGTATTTGAAATAGCGGTAAACAATGAATCTCATAATTGATCCGAAATAACTAATTTGTATGTTTACATATACACATATGTATATTTACTTGCATTTATACATATCGCTTTATTGAATTTTAAAAATATTATGGAAATATGTATTGGCTCTAGATACTATTTAAAGTTTTAATGAAGTTCTCTATATGAAAAGTATCAAAGATAAAACATAGTTGAATGTCCTTTTTGAATTTTTTCTTATAAATATTTTTCATATAAATCTGGCCAAATATTACTGTTTTCTATCTTGAGCAAAAAATCCTATATTTGTACTGAAAATCTAATTACCTTTTGTAAACACCGCAATACGTTTGTTTCGACTTTTTGCACGTTTTATTGCACAAATATGATATTTTATTTAAACAGTTTTCGTGCTATAACGATTTTGCATTTTAATTGATGAAAAATGAACATCTACAGTCTACAGTCACTATTTCATGCCTGCATATTATTGCATTTCCTTGTCTATTAACGTAAACAATGTGGGAAAAATGGCATTACAATGACATTTTTCCAATTTATGGGCAATTAAACAAGATAGTTTTAAAAATTCAATAAACAACAATTGGCACTTTAACGGCATTTTATATTATTGTTAACTAATTGCAGGAAAGATGATGATGGCATTCAAATTATATCCGATATTGAGAGTAAAGACTGAATGAAAACATAAAAATCAGAAATTGTAGCAAAATCAGAAATGTAACAATAGAAATTCCGTATTAACAAAATTACATATTTTCCAATGATATCATTTGCAAAATTTGTTTATTCTGCTTAGTTTCGAATGCAACTAGAAAACGTACAGAGAACAAATGTTCAAGATATAATTTGTGCAAATTACGATAGATAACACCACCGATTGATTTATATTTAAATAAATTTACCTGTAAAATTTGCTGAAATGGCGCAATTCCGTATTCACATCACCTTCAATTACAGCTTATGAAGCCACTCACTTTCATAGCACAACCAAATCCCGGAACAAAATTTCATGAATGTTTAAATGTTAACTATAGCAGTGAATGTAATTTTCAGATTCGTTGTACAATCCAATGTGTAGTCGCTTTGGTATATCTATAAATATAATTAAAACCGTATCACTTTTCCCACATCAGTAAAATTACACAGAATTTCTGGTAGATTGAATGGAAGATGGAAAATATTTCTTAATTTGTCGTTGTGCTATTCTTTTTCTCTCTTTTTCTTTTTTATGTTTTGCAGAAACATTTTGTGATTGTCACTTTAAATTTAATGTACATTTGTATATGGTATTTAATGTCGCAAAAAATCCAGTTTTTCATGCTCTTGCAAATTGCATGGATATTGCAGGGCGCAACTTAGTTTCAGGAAATCCTGTCCATCTGCACATTTCCCACCCTAATTTCGAACTAAGTATACAAAACGTTATTTTCAGAGTATTGGAATACTTTAGAATCCACTTGTAATACTATCTGTAGAACCCGATGGTAAATTGCTTAAAAAGAAAAACAAACAGAACACAATATCGGATTTCGAGCACTTCGTAAAACGAATTCTTATTTTCGATATTTTCCGTCAGTGAAATGCTTTGGTAATCTGCTCCTGACAAATGTCGAAAGGAAACTGAGAATTATTCTATAGAATATACAAAGTTGTCCTGTAATTTTGGTTTTCTTCGGAATTGAACTTTAACGGAGAAGATACATTTTCATTGCTGTATGCTTTCCACCACAGTTAGCGAATTACTGCTGGAAAAGGACATGCGTATTGAAGTGGAAAATCCTGAGGTGGAATTTTCAGTGAGGAAATTCTCTTTGCCAGTACATGCAACAATTTAACAGCTTTGTATGTGCATTGTCAAATATTTTGCAAAACAATTTTAAATGCTGAAAACAAATCTTATGGTACATAAATACTGTTCGAACAACAAAGAAAATCCAGAAAATTATGGCTTTTAAATGCGAGAGAACAGTTTGCACAGAACAGGATACCGTAGAAAAATACTAAAATCAATTGCATACTTCGTTAGTGTGTGGATCAATGAGCACTACGTTTTTATTGCTCGGAAATTTTAACTAAATCTTTGTGATTTTCGGATTTACCTTGGAAATTAAACCAATTGAGTTCGTTACATTTCTTGGGATGTATTTGTAGGAAAGCTCAGTTAATATCGTAGTACAGCAACCTGTTGAAATTCATATCAGTTTCAGAACCCTTTAGAATGAGATTCCTGCCGCACATATGTTCTCTGTTATATTATTTGATTTCTCTTTAATTGTGGGAATGCCGAGAGGATTCCCCGAGGAATTTCCCCAAAAAGTCGCGTTTACTGATTCACTTGATACAACCCAGCGGAGAAAACTTTGAGATAACTCACCATGAGGACAGCAAACTCCCCACACTTAATAAATGAAAATCCCACCACAACCTATCCCTCAGGTTAGTCGGAAGTTAGTACATTCGGGATCGAGATGATGTAAGGACGACGCGGTTATTTTTCTGCTGCTGCCTTTTATTACTAAGAGCACTCCAAAAAATATTCATTTCATGTACTTCCTTTTTGCCAATAAGTACTGTAAAATCCACAACTACCGCCCGCTCTGAGACAACCAAAACACCATACGCTTTCGTGATTCCTTTCAAATTTGATTTCACATAAAATTTACCGTTTCGAGGCGAGAGTTTCTGAATGTGATGCAGCGCATTCACGTGTACTTTATCGGATTTAAGTTGCAACTTATGAAAAAACACAAAAAATTATAGATTGCTAATCGATGGATATAACACTACTACAAGTATTTTTTTCCGCATTTGCACGCCGGGTAGCGAAACTTAGTGCTGACCACCGATACCGAGACCGTTTCTTGGTGAAGGATGTGCTGCTCCCAGTGCCTCACGCCATAAACCACTGCTGGATGGAATATCGCGCCTTAAGATCGCTTTTTATTCAAATGAAGTTCTGTGTGCGTTAAGTGCAATATGAAATGGTTAATTATAAAATATAAAGCGTGCAATGTGTCCTTTGTTGGGAATACACACTAGAAGAAACTCTACGGATTAATAGGTTAGTTAAATCCTGTCTTACTTTCTAGATTATTTTCATTTGTACTGTTTTTTGGTTTTGTAACTTTCCTCAACCCGTGGGCGTAGTATGCAGGATCATGCGGCTCTGTGCAGAGAGTATTTGTAACCCAAAAAGCGATTTCAGTGCGCTGCAATTACAAAGTGTCATTTGGTTTCGGTTTCTCAACACAAAGGACATTTTGTTGAAAGTTCTTTCTTCGTTTTGCAGAAATTTTTGCATGCAATTGATGCACATGTATAAAAATTGTATTGCATCAATATTTATCATTCTTTTCGTGTGCGATTGGAGTACATCGATCACTTTAGTACCTTATCTGGAATTCCTCTAACTTTATTGTTATAATTCAATGAAAGTGGTTCAACTGAGATTTTACGATCCGGTAAATATATAGACAGGCTGTGGGAAATTGCATCTTGTTTCCAGATAACGTAAAAAACATTTTTTTTTTTTTTTCACAGCAAATTACTTATCGGTTGGTTATATTTCATCGAACTGGGTGAAATTCACAATGAAATTAAAATGAATTTATTAATGAAAAAATGAAATGAACGAAAATTAAATTTGTTGTCATATGTATGGGCCGTTTTGTAAATAAGAGTTAATCTCCGGAAAGACAATCAAAACTATGATGACCAGTAAAAGGACTTGTCCTTTTGTGGATGTGAATTTAATTAAAGTGGTCCTGCCGCAGTGCCACCATCATGTAAGCAATCATCAATTTTTGCTATATTTGCATATTTTGTTATTAAATCGCTGGTCCATGGCGGTTCGAGCATGATGCAGATTTTTTTCGGGTTTTTATTGTTTTTTCTGTAAGCTCTGTATACCGTTGAGGTAAACAAGGCGCTGTGCAGACAGAATCTAATTTGCGAAGTTCACTTATTGCTTTCATTTATTTATCGCATTGTCCTGTTATTCCAATTCAATATTGTTCTGTAAAAAATTGGTTCCACAAACCATATCCCCTTCGATTCGCTGAGTATTAAGTATTGCACCTCAGAGATGCAGTTTTTCAGCACTATTAAGTGGTTGCATATTCAGCATATAAGAACCCTCAGGATATGATGATGAACACTTTCACAAATGTTATTCAAGAAACCATATAATCTTTTGTATCTATTTCCACTCTTAAAGATACTACAAACAAATTCTTAATTAGCTTATGTACCTTCGCGAAAAATGAAATTCACTAGCTTTGTGAATTGTTTTTTAAGATAGACTATGTTGACGTGCCCGGCTTCGCTTGGGATAGTTATATAATAACGGAATCTTACTTTTTTAAATTACGGGATAATTTGATTTTTACTGAATTTTACTTGGATACAAAAAACGATTTTGTAAATTATATACGCTATTTTTTTTGTTAATATTTTAAACAAATTACATATTGTATTAAGCTCACATATCTTCTTTAGTTGTGTGTGATTGCGTATTGCAAAAATACACGTGCACATAGTAGAATATCAAACACCTTGGCAGAGAATCTATTTATTTCCGGAAGGGCTGCTGTTACTTAAAATAAGATAACCATAATATTAAATGACATCGATTCAACACTTCAACAGCAACGTTGAACTTCTCAATAAGTAAACACCTATAAATTAATATTAGAAAGTACTTTTTAGAATGTACTTCGAAAAATAAGCGAAATATAAAATCTTCAAAAATATCCCTATTGTACATTTTTTTATGCAAACTAAAAACTTTAAATTCACACAAAAAATTGTAAAAAGAAGTTTTTTAAGCTTGACGAATGAAACGTTGAAAGCTTTTTCATTGCTCCGAAACCGAATAAAACACATTGTGTTGTTAAGGTTGTAATGTGCCTGGAATTTATTTAGATCTTAAGGGATATACTTATTGTTGCTTGTGGAACTCGCATTTCGAAAATCACACTTTTATTATTAGCTCTGCATTGGCATTACAAAAAAAAATTAAAATTAATGCATGAGTATCAAAACTGACTGTTCATATGTTGAGAACAATAAATGCATTTGCAAACTTCAAATATTATTGTCATATTATAGGTATGGTATACTATATTATGTATTATTTTAATCTATATTTAGAATTAATTGAATTTTTCCAAAACGTTTATTTATGAAATTTAGAATTTAAGGAACACATAAAAAATTTGAATACAAAATATAAATCAGAAAAAATTCATCGAATTAAAACTAGGTCACTAAATAACGATTTCATGAAAAAGAAAGAATTGAAGAAAAAAGTTTCATTTTATTGTTTATATTATTTATGCGAGTTATCGGAGTAGCCTACATACTGCTAAAGGTTGTATTGCCTCTGAGAATTTCCGTAGCAAGTTTCATTATATTTTCTATTTCTAATAATCTAGTACTTTAGAAGATTATACAAAGGCTTTATTAATATTTTAGCAATTCTTGGATTGACATTTTGTTTATAAAAAACCTTTGTGTAATTAAGAATAAAATTAGGGACATATTTCAAATATTTCGTTTAACATCCTGTGCCTGTCATAATTCCATTTGCGTTCGACTTGCGTTAATCGCCGGATGCCATTTCAATACTTAAAATTCAATAAGTCACTTTTCATGTGATTCCAATCTGTCAAAACGATAAATGAAATTCTTCCAAACAATACCTAAGGACGAAAAGATGAGAAGATTTCAACTTGTCAATGAAACAATTTCCACTTCAGTTTAAACATGAAAATAAACTGAGCGAGGAACACGCTCCGAACTGCCAAATGAAATCTCCAACAGTGCCGTTGTAAGTGCCTAATTAAATCATACATCATTAAATCCGATTTAAACTGTAACTGTTTTCGTCTCGGTTCAGCTGCAGTACAAATTAATTGTAGCATTTGTAAAATTCAAAAAAAAAAGCACATTAACTTCGCACGCGTCTCTACTAAATTTGCTTGGAGTCAGCACGGTTCACGTAATTACAAAAACATTGCCTTGCCAAGCGAGAAAATATTATCTGAAGTTCTTAGGCTGTGAAAGTTCTGTAGCAGACATATATGCGAATATTTTTAACAATAAATTCTTTTACCTGCATTGGGAACGCAGAGAGGGGGGCACCTCGGTCACAGGAGTGTTCTTGGACGGTGTTCCAAAGTGAAACCTAACAACCCTGTGCTTCCTAAATTCTCCTGTGACGGCAACTCTCTGGAGGCTGTTTGTATGTGCCTCAGAGAAATAACCCATAGCAGTGTGCAAATCTTTTTATAAATAGGTTCCCTCAACACATGTAGCACGTGACAAGAAATTTTTATCACTCACGAAATGAAAAATTAATATGATACCCAGCCACTCCCTTCGAAGCATAAAAATAGTTTCGTTCCCTTTCGAAGCGCCATTTTCAAAGGAATGCCGTTATTATCAGACAAAACGAAGGACAACAGAAAAAAAACAAATTCTTTTTGCTTGCGTAAAATAATAGAAAACCCTTTTCTGTCGATGTTACTAGATTTATATGTATATATTCTGATTTTCAGGAATTGTTATCAATATTTCGACTCAAAAATATCCTTATTTTAGGTTGTGTACGAGTGTAAATTTTTGTAATCAAAAACAATTTTCTAAAGTGATTTTTCTAGTATGTATTCAAATATTTACAACTGAGAGATACGAATGAAATATGAGGAGAAATCAATAAGTTGGCCAAAATGTGTTTTGATTTAAGATTTAAATGTTAACCCTTATGGAAACGCAGAACAGTAATTATATTGTCGTTGAGTGCACTAGTGATAATTTCAAAGGATTTAAGATGCACTCAAAGATGTTAACTTAGGAGTTCAAATATGTTTAACAAACATTGTTTTGTAATTAATTTTCGCGTTGTTCTTTAAAACAGTATAATTCACTTACAAGACTTTGATTTCAAGAACTCGTCGTATTTTCTCTAAAAGATTACATTTTCCCAGATAAATGTACTTAAATAGAAAGAAGTCTTTTGCTCTGGATTCCTTGGATTTTGCTTCAATTGTAATAAAGTAATGTAACGTGAGTAAATAAATTATGAAATAAAAATAAATATTTAGTGAACATTTGATTTTTCCTCCCACTCACTTGCACTTGGTGGTTGTGCCATTAGGTCGAAACGATAAACTCAACCAAATGTCTTGGAGATCGCTATAATCACATATTATATAATTACGATTTAAATGTAATTTATTTAAAAAAAAACTATTGACTTTCCCCAAGAATACTCACAAAAAAGTTCTAGTTTGTTTTTTATCGTGTTAAACAAAATAGGGTAAAAACATAATTAGGTGTATTTTATTATATGTATTTGTTATATTAAGTTGGAATTTACTACCCTCAAAATCAAAAGCATTACAACCCGTCCTAACCACCCAGTTAAATACGCATTATTTTTAGGTGCGAATACTGTGTATACTATACACATAGATAACGTGAACAACAATTCAAAATTCTATTACACAACAACTAATTGAGCTAAAGTCATGCAAAAAATAGTCTATTGAGTAACATTGTAGCGTTTCATGGATATACCTCAAACAGTTTTGGAAATATGATTTTTAAATATTTGATTCCCCGATTGCCCCCTCCCCTCGGAAAGCTGGCCGGCGGACGGACGAATTTTTTTTATTCATTTTTTGAAATGTACATGACTTCTCAAAACGAAAACTGTAAACATTTCAGGGGGGTTTATTATTAGAAATAATAAACCAAAAGTAGGGAGAGCGTTTCATCTACTACTTTCCTCCCTTGGGGGTGAAACTTCGGCTTCATTCCGTTTCCTGCAGTTATTATTGTCATTAGTATTTAATGCAAATACTAATATTTTCCGTTCAGATTCGTTCAATTATACTTACTATTATTTTCTACAGAAGCATCTTTTACCATAATTAGACCGAATACTGAACCATCATTATACTTGCATTAGGGTTCAAAATTCAAAGATATTTTGGCAGATTATATTTTGTCAGATGCCATTTGATGAACCCAAAATCATGTTAAAAGAGGATTATATATTAAGTTACTGAAGCTCACACAGGATTACCAAATTTCGCGTATTAAACATTTGCTAACATCCTCGAATGTCAGAATGTTGAGAAGTCATTACACTGCAGAATATTTTGTATTTAACGAGAACTGACTTTATTAATGGCTCGTACATATGTATGTGTATGACCCTTAGATGATTTGCTGAGGAATTAATGTGTGTGGATTAATGGTGTGAAGTATAAAACGTTTCTCATATGCGTGGAAACATTTAAAAAAAATCATATTTGTGCTATTAACATTAAAATATAAATATATTTTTGAAGTGTATTAATTTCACGTTGCTGGACAGAAAATCTTGTTTTGAATATTTGCACCAACACAGACGACGCAGACAATGTGAACAAGTTAAAAACAAAGGTTGATCTAATATAACATTTAAATTCAGTTTGAATAGACAAGTTTAAAGTTCTCTTCAATGTTCGTTAGGACGTCTTTTGATGAATTAACATACATCAGGTTTGTTCGATTAGCACATACTTGAAGGAGATCTGAATATTTTGTGTTTTTGATAATTTGTTAGGAAACGCCAAGAACTGCCAAGAACTGTTCTCAGGGAGGAAAGTATTCAAAAATGCACAAAGGAAAATAGCTTGATCAATATACAAAAATATTTTATCAGTGAGGCATACAAATATCTTTGAATCCCTTATTCCACACATTCTTACACGCCCACCGGTCACCAGTCATCCGGTCAGAAGTCATCCCATACAAATTTTTCGGATGATTTGTGACCAAAAAAAAAGAGACAAAAGTTCACCCGTACATTATTCGATATTTTATCAAATGTATGCATAAATTAGAGTACTCTCTATGAGGTTAACGGTGACACCACCGAATTAGGGATTGGTGGGGTACAAATGAGGGTGGGGGTGGAAACCACATCTTGTGGGGTATCGTTGAAAAGCTTTTGATGAGTAGTTTATAAACCCATAAATAGTTTCTCGATTTTGAAATAAATTACCTTAATAAATGTAATCAAAACACTTGGAAATCTACCTTAGCCTGTAAGCCTGCCGAAAGGGATTTTTTTTTAATGTCTTGGCCTTTGGCCAGACTTAGGCCTCAAGCGCATCTAGTAAGTGTAGGGACCTGTGTACTAAGTTTGAGCACTCAAGTTTTAAATTCATCTATTGTATATTAAATTCGCGAAAACTTGCTTGTTTGTGTATTTGTGGATTTGTGTATTTGTGCCGTTTTAAGGAAAACCTTTCGACGGCTAATTAACTCACTTTCCGTCATCCAATCGAGCTAAAACTTTACAAATAGGCTTGTTGTCGATGGCAATGCAAAAAGTTTTATCCCGTTATCACAGAAGGAACTGATAAAATCTTTAATAATAATGCAAAAAAGACAGCTTTTTGCACTGCCAATAAAAAGGATTATTATAAAATCAAGTCATATTTTCTCTTTTTAATTAATTTTAATTGTCACAATTTTAACAATACTGTTTTGATGAAAGTAACAATTATTGTTTTTACGAATTGGTAATTTTAAATTAACTGTTAGAACATACATCTACATTTATAAGATACCATGTAAAATATCTGCGATGCGAATCAGTTTTTACATAGATCCCAGATAGATTTTTCATCAAAATTTAGGACTTTAGACATGGGAAGGAGAAAGAATGAGACTGCGACTCAAAAGCCTAAATTCATCTACGAAAAATTGAACTGTTGTGCGTTTGTGGCGTTGAGGGAAATCTTTTGATGGCTAATTAACCCACTTCCCGTCATCAAAACGAGCTAAAACTATGCAGATACACCCTAGATGAATTATAGCAGAAAACTTTGTTTTTACGGGTTGTTTCTTTTAAACATTGAGAAACAGTGACAGTTTTGGTTGTTATAAGATAAGTTATGTGTACATAATATATACTAAAGTGCATGATTTTGTATAGGAAAGTGATTGTTGGATCGAAATTGAAGATTTCATACTTATATTGTGGAAAATATTTCTGGAATTAAGATTCTTTTACCCTTTCTCAATTAACCCAATTACGGAATCATTGACCGTAGAATATCAGTAATATGATTGTTTAGTCACTCATTTTTCACAATAATAATTGTGGTCAGTCCTCTTCATTATTTTATTTCAATTTGATGCCCTCATAAATATGAAATTACTAATAATAAACTTTTCCTTATTAAATGTACTGCAGGGTGCAGGATAACGGAATTTACCTAGTTCCATGCAGAACGGTGCAAGAAATATTTTCGTTTAGTTCTGATAACTTTTCGTAGAGTTTTAAGACAGTTTATTTTTCATAATCCACATACTGCTGGAAAAACATTGGATTGTTGGTGACAGGACGTCAGTTTAGTAGTTTCAAGAAATGAGCGCATACCAAAATAACAAGTGAATATCAGTGATGAAAAACGCTTAGAATAGTTTACTAATGGAGTTGTTGTGGCAATAAAACAAAGTTTTCTATGAAAGCACTTAATGCAAGTGGAGCTCACCCCAAACTTATTTCCCGGACAAAAAGTGCACAGCTAAAAATCATTTAGTTAAGGAGTTGCACTAAAGCGTAGGAATTTTAGGCCTTCCACTAGCAGGTATTTTCAGCATCAGTCCCGTTTTATTTTTCATTTGTCTTTTTTCCATGTTAAATTGAAAACAAAGTTAGACAGAAGCGCAAACAGACGGAGCAGTAGTTTCAACATAAAGCTCCTTTATTTATTGTACATACTCAAATAGAAATGCATTGTGTATCCTTTTCTCTGCGCATAATAGCTACCGTCAATTGGTGAAATAGAGTATAAAGTGGGCGGCGGACTGAGTGGAAAGCTAAGAGTGGCTTTTGTAAACAAAATCATGCACTCGATTTATTTCGTCACATGCAAGCAAGCAAACACAAGGAAGTGGGTGGCAAGGGCAAAAGAACTGGGTGTAAAATGATGGTAAAAACTCGTTCCTTTTGATGATCTGGGCACCCATCATAGTGCTGTATACTGTATGCATTTGGCGGTGAAATTCTCAACAATTTTCGGACGATTTGCATGTGCTTTCAAGTATTTGTTCGATAAACTTTTACTTGAAAAAGTTTTAATGCTTCTTCCCCAGGATAAAAAGAAATTTTACATTTTTCTATTATTTTTTTTTTCACGAACAGAAAATGTGAAATCTGGTTGCAGAATTATTTTCTTATAAAACTGCTATCCGTAGTTCTTCACGACAGCTGCTCGTTCTGATTATGACTGCTTGAGCTATGATTGCAGTTGTTGGAATGCTTTATTGCAAAATGCCAAAAGTAATTAAAAAAAACTGTTAAATATTACCCTAGATGAAACGGAATAGTAATGTAAGCTGAAAATATTTTGTAAATATTTTGTTGTTGTGTTTAGAATTTATCAGGAAATGACAATTAAAAATCATATTTCCAATTCTTTTCGACATTATTTTTCAAAGAGAAATTGCGTTTGCACTGAACCGATCAAAGTGGAAAATTTTCGGCAGAAGATCGTAAACTAATAAAGCAAAATCCATGGCTTCATTTTCCAGAAAAAAAAACATTATATTATAATGATAAAAAAACCAGTAGTATTACTGATATTGTATAATAAATTACATATGTAAATTATTTTGTCATACGCATACAACTATTTTTTTCCTTTTCCTAGTGGAAGGAATTTCCGTTCAACATTGCTGCTGTCTTGCATAGCAATTAATCGAATAGATCCAATCCCAATAATTTGCAAGTAGCTTAGCTCCTTTGAAACACCTTGTGATCGAAATGTTCGAATTACTAAACATTTTTTAATTAGAAATAGATCACTTCTTTTAACCCTTCGCAGTGGAGCTGTTTTTCAACTCCATTGCGCTGGTCGAGATATTTTAGAAATAAAATTATATTTTTTAACATTATTTAAATTTTATAAATAGAATTATATCTTCTATATATTATATAAAATTCAAATAGCAGTCATTGATTCACTGATCACTATATCTCAAGAACGGCCAAACGTATGAACTTGAAACTTGGCATGATGAATCCACTTAAGATCTAGATGTGCAATAAGAAGGCATTTTTTTTAGAATTCCACCCCTAAGGGGGTGAAAATAGTTTCTCCGAAACCACTGAACCGTTTTCCATGAAATTTGGAATATTTCTTCAACTTGCCGCACAGATTATCGCTGAAAAGCAGTTTTTTGAAATTCAACCCTTAAGGGGGTGAAACGGGGTGAAAACGGTTACTCTGGAATCGCTGAAGCGATTTCTACGACATTTTGTATACTTCTTCAACTTATCTGATAGGTGCTCACTAAGAACCGCATTTTGAAATTCCACCACTAAGGGGGTAAAATAGGGGATGAAACTTTGTTTGAAAATTCGCCATTTTTAAAGTAAAAAATTCCTTAAAATTGTTATTAGGTCTTTTGTTGAAAATAAAGAAGCATATGTGTCAGTGTTTTTTGAAATTCATCCTCCAATAGGGTAAAATACGGGATGAAAGTTTGTATGGAAATTCGCTATTTTTGAATTAAAGAAATCATAAAAATTGGTACTTCGCCTTTTTGGTTAGAAAAAAAGCTCAATGAGAACTACCAACCTCTATCCTAATTCAACTTCCAAAAACCATCCCTGACTGAAAAAACTAACAATAGCTATATTGAACCATCCAACCATTATTGCAACCCGACGTGTACGGGAAACGGTTCTATGGAATATAGGTACGTCGCATTTGGGGGTTGTTGTAAATTCAAAATGTAATCTGATCTACATTATATTATGACTTACCGACCCGGGTGTAACCGAGTAGACTCCTGCTATTATTATATATTATTAAATATATTTAATATTTTTACATTGTGGAATACCGTAGCAGTCTTAGCAGAGCACGGGTATTGATGATGAAGTATTCCCGTCTGTGCAAAGTCGTGTAGATTAGTTATACAGTATATACATACATAATACACATATATAAAACAGTTCCGTAACTGACTGACAGACAACGCACAGACTAAACCGCTGGACGTAGAAAGCTGAAATTTTGCATAGAGGTTCCTTAAATATCACTAAAACCGAATTTTTTGATATAGGGGATAAATAGGGGAAAATAGGGGATAAAACTTTTTTTAAAAATCCGTCAGTTTTTAAGTATAAAATTCAAAAAAATTGGTATTTGTTTGTTAGAAATGAAGAAACAACTGTATCAGATTTGTTTTGAAATTCAACCCCTAAGCGGGCTAAATAGGGTTTGTAAGTTTCTATGAATATTCTCCATTCATGAAGTAAAAGTTAAATAAGAACTACCGACTGCTATCCCAATTCAACTCCCCAAAAACCGCCCTTGACTGAAGAAAACTGAACAACTATTATTTTAACCCGTCCTACTGGAAATGGTTCTATGTAATTTGTGTCGCATTTGGGGGCAGTTGTAAATTCAAAAAGTAATAGGATGTACATTATATTATGATTTTCATCGTCACGGGTGAAACCGGGTAGACCTGCTAGTAATAGTATAAAATATATATGTGAACCAGGCTTACCTACTACACGTTTAGTATATATATGTAAAAATATATTATCCTGGAAAGGGTTAATTCAAATTCCAATGAATTATTTATTGTAATGTTTACAGATATCAATATAAATGCTTTGGGATAATACTATCAATACTACTTGTCGTTGATAATTTATATCTGACACACTCTATACTATTATGTTACGTTGGGTTTCGACTTTCGACCCACTAGTGTGGATTCCTTTCCTAATTAGGCACACGTTCAACTCAATCAACAAGACTTGTTATTTCCGAATTTCTCCCATCAGCTTTGCAGACTCCACATAACAATGTTGACATCTTAAACAGAAAGCTTAATTACCAACCTTTACTTATACTCGATAAATGCCAATAAATTCCGTTTAACTATTCCCAAAAAATAAATAATAATTTTATTGTTTTCTGATATTATTATATAACATTTTGGAAGTTTTAAGTATTTCCATTTTGTCTTAAAAAGTTAAAAGTTGAAATTGCTAAACTGAAGTTTCGATTTTCCGGAAAGAAGAAAATTTGAAAATTCTTGTATTGTAGTATTTTAATTACACTCGTCGAACCTCTGTTAATTGTGAAAACCAAAATGGAAATTTATTTTTGTAGATGGAAACATTTTTCGAGATTTCAAAATCAACCTGCTGAAATCGGACGATGTTAACATGCTATTAATGCAACAACAATTCGAAACTGTACGAATGTACGTATTCATTTCATTTCTGGTTTTTACTTTTACACAAGCCAGAAACAACGACTACTACAGATCCTTATCGAAAGCCCTTCACGGCTGATTAGTGTTAAACATTATCGAATGCTTGCTGCACCAACGCTCCTGTCTTGTTCATTATTTGACAAGCGGTTTTAATTAAAGCCACCATCTCTCTTGTCCAGCCTCTCTACCAGGATATTTCTGGCAGTCATCCAACGTGATTTACAGTGACTCGTAATAGTTATACTTGAAACCAAAATCACGATGAATTAAACTCCTGTGTGGTATCAGTTTGCACTTGAGTACTGTTTACTCCTGTTAACTATCATGGAATGGTACATTCCCAATCATTTAGTGTAGTTAGGAAAAGTCGAATATTCCCAAGTGAATGCCGTTCGAAATATAATAGTTTTGTCCTTGTTATAGTGAAGTAGATTTTCTTTCGTGTCGGAATCTTTTTGGTTTCATAATTTTTTGGCAAAATTCCACCGAAAAACCTTTAAAATTTCTTCCTGCACAATTTCAGAAACGAGGAACGAAAATTTTCTATTTTTGTTTGCTACTTCTTCCTTTTTTTATGGTGTTTTTATGGAATTCTCTCAACATTTCTGTGGTGCATCTTCTGTCTTGATTTTTCCGAATTGCTCTTCGCAAATGCGGCTAATTCAACTCCACATGGTAGATCTCAAACATTTCTGTTCGCATATAAACTTTATTTAAGATAATTGAAAGTTGTTATATGCGCCTTAAACTCCAGTATTCTGTTGCCTTCGCCAGTATTATCCTTAACTCGGTCTTTCAATAAGTAATGTGCATCATCTATGTGCAGGGCAAAACGGAAATTTTGAATGAATGGAAGAATTTTCAGAGAGGATATAGAGGATATATATGCATGTAATCATCTGAGAGTTTCTGCGTATCAAATTGCGCAAATAAATTTTACCGTTTTCATGGGCTGCGGGCGAATCATCCTCTCGTCCTGCTTCAGTAAAATCGATTGCAATTAACTTGATTGCATTTGAAGTTTATTGTTGATGTTTTTTCTAAACGCCGTGCTTGTCATTTGTCGTATTGAAATTTTCATTAAGTACTGTTGGTTATTCCCTTTTTTGTTGTAGTAAATCAATAAAGTGCGAATTAAAGTTTCATTTAACATAGGATATATCTAATTAAACCAAGTGTAGAGTGTTAAATATGCATTGATTCTAATTGCTGTGAATTGGTTACCGTAATTGAGAAGGCGGTCGAAAATATAAAATGTTTCCAATAGATTAATTGGGTTAAAATAACTTAATATTCATGATAGCCGCAGTCAGCGAAAATTGTATTGCATCGATCGGTTTGCAAATTTTCACATTATCAGAATTAAATTGTTCAAGATAAATGTATCCATAATGTTATTAATAGTGAAATATAAATCTAACTTTAATCATATGGGAATTATTAAATCGGTTATGTTGATATGTATTGTATAAGGAAATGATGAATTACATTTCCGCTTTAAATTGACATGAATAATTTTAAAAAGACATTTTGATAGATTTTAATTATCATTTGCAACTCAATCACCAAGAGAAGTTTATACTAACAAATTTCGTATTGGAAAGAGTATTTTGTTTACTCTCAATTTTTTTTCTGATTTTAACATTGGTCGTAGTGATCCCCTTTTTCTGTGTTCTATTCTTTTCACGTCATTTTTCGGATATCTTAAGTATACAACTTGTACTCAAAAAGTTTTCTCATAATCATTGTGAACTGGATTTCTCTTTCGTAAGTCTTTTGTTGCGAAAATATTTCTGACGTATTTGAATTTCTACAACTATAAAAAAGTGCTTCTACTTTTGTCCGGGACACCCTGAATGATTTTTACAATTTTTCAAAACTTATGATTTTGATTCAAATGGGAAAATATTTTTCCGAAGATCTTGAATAAAATGAAAATAACTCTAGCATATTTTCATCTTTACAAATTGTTGATAACTCTTCTGGGTCGGAATTCCAACTGAGATCTTTTACAGATTTTATAAACCAGGATAGTTAACTGCATTTCACCTAAGTACAATCGGACAAATTAAATGTTGTTAAATTGTAATTAAACGTATTTAAGGTACAATAACATTTTGAGCAATTACTATAGTGGATGATGCAAATGTTACTAATTAATTTAAATTGATTTGAGTTTCATCTGATCATGAAAAAATAGTTTAGTACGCGAGTCTTCCTTTATCAACGTTTAACTAATTAAGGATAAAGCCGGAGGTACACGATACGGAAAACGTCATATTTATAAGGAAATATCTTTGTGGATGTCACTTTTGACACATCGAGTCACACGATAAGCAAAAATGAGTTTGCAACCTCTATTTTGCAATTCACAGATTACCGCGACGCCGTGTCGCCCGTAAGAGCAGTAATCTCAAAACTGTGTTCATAAAGTTTTGTATGGTGTGACTCGGGAAATTTGTACCCCGCAAATTGCTTGGATGTGCCGAAAATATTCCGAAATTTTTGGGATATTTATAAGCGATACACCATATTGCTTATCGGCGAGTCACACGATATGAAATACGGCGTATCGCTTATAAATACGACGTTTTCCGTATCGTGTACCTCCGGCTTAATGAATTTTGTTCAACGATAAAAATATATGCACTGAAATTATTGTAGAAATGGTTTTTTTGTTTTTCATTACTGCATACTAAATTCACGGGTTGAACTTCAAAGATTCCACAATTTTATAATTAACCAAATAAAAATTTCTCCTTTCCAGGAAACATCAATATCTAATGAGGATAAACAAACATTTCTATGAGTATATAAAATAAAAGTTGTAACAAAAATGATTTCAGCTCTACAATTATATTTCTAGTAACAAATTGAATTACAATAAAACTGATAAGTTCGGTTATGTGACAAAATGACTCTCCTACAATAATTCATTTTTGTTTATGAGCTTTGTGCAGTGTACATATTAGTTTTCAATATTCTTGCAGAAAAAGTAAATTTAAATGGAAATTGAAGTTAAATTACTATATCAACTAGCAAACATTAATTACCTGAAATTATCGGCACTTTATAGTGGATTACGGAAAAATTGATATTCTTCCAATGAAGAAAGATGAAACTATTTGAGTTTATTGTGTAAAAAAAACTGTGTTGCTAGTATTAATATTAATAAAATTAAACTTCAACTAAAGGTTAAGAGTGAAAACTGTGTTTCATGTTTTTAAAGATACAAATTATATGAGCGGCCTTCACTGTGCACCTGATCTGATATATTAATAGCAATTATTTTAACATTAAATTTTCCTAATCTAATATAATTTTTTGTAATTTTTTCATTTGGTTGCCCATCCTAAATGGTATGTATCCCCATCACCGATAAAATATCAACACGGCTGACCTCATCATCAACGGCATAACTCAACATTCTTCCAACGACTTGCACCAAACGGCTTTAATAACACGCAACGATCGTTTATCGTGTAAATAATTTCCTCTTTATTTATTGCTGTCCAATGCACACAAATAATTAATTTGGTATCGCTTCATTGGCCATGCACTTTATAACATGTCAACAATAATGCAATCACCGATCTTATTTGCATTATTTTTAATAACGACATCACCTGTTTTTCATCTGTCATCTATAAAACATTTATATGAAATGGATATCTTTGGAAACACGTCATAAAATGTTAACAACAATTGCAACTATGATGAAACCAACAACGAATTTTATTTTGAATTTAATCCCCTTGCGGTTTTACAATTCGCTGCTCCTGTCGTTAATTGTCGATCAAAAACGGCGCTTCTCCTACTGCTTTTCTTGAATTCATATTTCAATAAACAAATTGAAATGGATACTACAAATTAATGTGCGATTTCGACGATCATCATTTGCTCAAAAAAGTAGAAACGCATCCAGTTAAAGCACTTCCACCAATGTGAATATTGCTTGACCGCAGAAACATGCTTCAAGAGGTGTCTTCTTCTTCTAATTAGAAAAACCTCCAACGATCGCAAATAAAAAAAATAGAAAATATAAATAGAACATCTGTTATAAAAACGATAAACACAAAAAACCAGCGCTGCGTGTAAGCCTACGTAAGAAGAGTTATCACGATTTAGAAGACGGCATTCGTAGAATGGGGCTGCAAATGGCAGCACCGTCAGCGGCTAATGTTATTGCAATTATTTCACTAGCCCTCCTTACATGGACAGCAGAATTTGTTGATGGAGCCCGTGAGTATTATTAATAAATTATTTAAAAAATAGTGTAAAAAAGATCCTTCTAATCAAAAATTGCAAATGCTAAACAATAGTGTCGTTCTTAAGTGATCCTTTATTTTAGGATAACTATTTTTTTCTATATTTGTTTAAATAAATATTCAAATCAATTTGTATAAAATCCCCACTTATGATATAAATATCTACATAAAATATTATAGTATTTGATAAAGTTACAAAACGAAATTGGTAAGTACTAAGTATATCTAGAATTCATAAGTTCTTTTGATTTTAAACATATTTTGTTAACAACAATTAAGCATCACAAAGTGATTTGAGACTTGTATTGTAGTAACCAATTTTGCCAGGAACTCAAGTTGTTAAATAATTCATTTTATGTTCTGATTTTCAATTGTTTGTTAGGCATTAATAAAATCATTAACATTATCTAACAAGTAAGTTTCATAAAAAGTTGCAATGTTAGGAATCCCACTTTAAGTAAAGAAATCTTGCTTGTTGCCGTATAACCGACATTGAAGTGCGACCTCTATAGCGGCATTCGTCTTTATAATATAAGGTATTATAAGTACAATATTTTCACTATTTTGAATAACATAACTTGAATTTGACATTGATAAAATCCATAAAAGGTCATTTGTTTCAAGGCAGTAGTAAAGCGGTGAAGCCTAAGGGAGCAACGAACAGAAAACGTTTTCTTTAATCCTTTCAAAATATTATGTAAGAACCAGTAGCCACATTTCTAAATGACAACCGTAGGTAACTATTGTGGGCGACTTGTAAGCCACCATTGTACATTGTACAAGTGTCAGGAACCGCTTCCTGTAAAACGCTCATTTGCGATACTCGAATTTATAGACAGAAATTTTCACGTGCTTTTTTCCACCATTCAGCGATAGTAATCTATATTTATATCGCAAGAGTCACCGTCTTGTCCAAAAATTTCCGAGTAAAACTCGGTTAGAGGAAGCAAAGGCCGGTGGTAAGTTTTGACTGGCAATCGTCCTTTATGTGCACACAAACATTTCAAGCATATTGCGAGCTTAAACATGGTTAAAGACTGAAACTGAAATGTGCCAAGCAGCGCAAGTATTGGAGCAATACGTAGTCGAGAAGTACTCGAATCGGTGGTTGTAATAGCGAAACTCCTTTTCTGCATGTTGTGCCAAATTTCACATTATGGTTGCTCCAATTTCTACAAAACCGCATGTGTACTTTATGAGGTTTGCGTGCAGAACAAGGGAATAATAATCAATCAAAACTCTGGCAAAGGAAAACCGGTGCTCTGACCTGTCGAGACAGAGGCGAACAAAAGGGGATTACAGCCGTAATAAAATCAGCATACAAGAATTATTTTTTACTCCCGGTATAAATGGGGAAAACTGCCGGTAATCAGTGCCTTATAGGGAAACAATTTCGTAATCCCAACGGGGATTTGCGACTTTGCGACCCAGTGGATCATGAACTAACAACATACTATTCAAGTAGAAAATTTTCTTCACACTGATTTTTGAAAGTTCATTGTTAATGGTTGAAAGTATTCAACTTTTTGTACACCTAACAGGTGTGTTAAACATTGTGATTTAAAAAAAAATCATTTTCCCTGCTATTATTTCAAGCTCAACCTCAGTTGCCATTAAATTGTTATCTTACATGTACCTACCTAAATGGTGAAAAACATACTTTTAATATTGAAAATGCCTGATAAACTTGTTCCAATTGCACAATGTACTCCTTAAAATAACTACAATTGTTACAGTATAAATGTGTTTAAATTGTTTGCTTTAAAACCCCACATTTATTCTGTTTGGATGGCTTGATACTGGCAGTTTCAGTTCAAGGTGTTCAAAAGTTAGACAAACCAATATAAGCGAATATGAAAATATATTGTAGATGCAACTATGCGGAAGTTACGCAATTTAATGAAAGTTTAAGCAGAGACAGTAATGGTTGGGATGGTTGCATTTTGGGTCCTTCCTTTTTGGATAGCAACCAGAATTTCAGTGTCAATTACGTTTTGATGAAAGTACTTCACGACCTCTGTTGACTATCATTTACCACCGCTACAGAGAAATGTGCAATTAATATTTACATTAATGGACGCAAAATACTTTCAGCTCTGCGCTGAAATATTAAAATTTTAGTGACCGAAAATTTAAAAATGCTTAACAATGTTGGAAGATTCTAACAATTGTGTCATATAACACACAATGTAATTATTTTTGCGGACTTTTGTGTTGCAATTTCATTCCCAAACAATTGCCGCTTATCGCACATTTTTGCATATCCTACTATATTAAATAGCCCACGTTTGTATCTGTCAACGATCTCAGGAACGAAAATCCCCAGAAAATGCATGGGTTTAGATTTAAACTAGAGACACTCAGAAAAGCAAAGTGACACAAAAAACATGGTCGCCCGCGTAGACACTCGGTCCCCGGGTTCTTATCTTTAAAGTTTGGTTAATAGAAATAAATGCTACCCTATATTTCTACAATATATTTGGTTGGCTCAATGTCGCTTACGCCTTTTTTCTACATTGAGGTCTTTTTCCATTCTGGACCTTTTTCCTTCGACGTGATTTCCCGTGGTTATTCCTTTTTACTAGTCAAACCCTATCGCCGATGTTGCATTCGATGGTCCAAAACAACAAAAGCGAAGCCTAAGCAATGACATTTATATAACAGCACCGATAAACTCGAACCCTAACACGGTTTAAACAAAAAACGATGATGACCTATATGTAGTTTGATTGCCGTGTTTTCAGCTGAAAAAATTCACGGCAAAAATTCAAAACGTTGTAACATCATTTTCGTGCACGCAATGCCTACGAGAAAGTTCAGGCCAAAGTTCATTGTTCTTTTACATAGTTTTATATATATTTTTTGACAAAGGAAGCCAAAAAAAAGTAATTTTCATCATAATTCTTGTATTACTCGCCGAAAAAATATTATACGGATATAAAACGACGGCTTCTAACCGCTTTTCACATTTTTGGCAATGAAATCAATTGCCACCACCACGGAGCATGTAGCTTAATTACTCACGTTTGCTCTTTAGTTTTCAGACACACATACACAGTAAAAAGCAAATGTGTAATTAATTTTTCATAATGCGAACATTTTTATCCGACGTAAATTACGAGGAGCTATTAAGCGGTAATGATCGATTTTACGTAATTCTTTTCCCCACATCGACTATATACAATATAGGCTCGTTTACACTTGTGTTGACAAGAAGAAAACAGATATATTGCGAGTGTCTTCAAATTGATTAAACGAATTGGTTGATGTTTTTGAAACTTGTATTTAAAAGCAGAGGTTGTTTACATTGTTATTTGAAATCGAATTATTTGAAAAACATAAATAGAAAAGTTTAATTTTATTCGCATATGCGACTTGCAGCCAGTAATTTTATGTTATTTTGTGAAATATAATAAAAATATCACTAAGTAGCACACAAACTTTACATTTAACATCTATATCATCGAAGAAATGTTTTTTTTAACAATCCGATTGATGCCAATGAAATTATTTTGGTATTTCAAACTAAAACTAACAATAAGCTAAATGTTGCATTGCAAATTGTTTTATAATTTGATTCAAAAACAAAATATCCTAATTTTCCAATTGTCATTTTTTATGTTTAGTACCTAATATATATTTTCTTTAATGCTTGCATTTATTAATATCTCGTATTGAAACAACATTTTTGCAAGAACATTGAAAATAGTACGATAATCAATTAACATTAAGTATCTAGTATTTTTGAGAATTTCTAATGCAAACTGAAACTAATTCCACTTTCAGACGACACTGTTCCTATGTATGTATTTATGCTTTATACACACGTTAAATTATTTTTATGGTTCGCATGATTTTTCTTGCCTAAAGTTTGTCCAAATGTGTTGACCAATTTTTTTTCTTATTACAACCAATTCGCTCCAATATCTGAGTTTCCCAAAATACGCATATTTTGCTTCATAACAAAATGAGAGTGAAAAACTTTTTTCAAGTTTATTTAAATCAAAAAAAGTTGCGTAATTTTTTGTGTTTTCGCCACAAAAAAATGAGAAAAAGAACTTATTACAACTGAATTCGCAGGACTAATCATCTGTGGAAATTCTATCTGATAATAAGTTTCAAAATTTAGTTATAAATTATATTGCAACTTGAGAACTTTTGTGCTTAGAAGGATTCAGACGAAAACTACAAAAAGTAGTTATAAAAATTATATTTTTAAATAAACAATACAAAAAACGGCAATGGATGCACCACAACCGTTACGGCGTTACCATAAGTTGCAACAAAGGGATTCCATCAAAGTTGTATCTTAATTGTAAGTAAACTAACGCAGACTGGGTCAGAGGTAGTCAGTAGTGAGTGGTGAGGTAAATTGACCTCGACAAGAGGACTTCGTCATACAATAAAAAGCCAGAAAGCATTATATCCAGACGGGTGTTCGTCCACGTTGTCTATTTGCCGTATTCTCTTGACAGCGTAATTATTCCAGCTAAAGAAGTCCTTTACATTCCTCCCACAATCATTTTTTATGTAACTCCTAACAGTAAAATCTGTACAAATGCCTTCCCCATGCAACATCCTTCATTTGTCCAGACCTTGTTAGTTTGAAAAGTCCTTTTTGATGCACGTTTTTAGACCATTTTTTATTCTAGTCTTTGGTTCTTTACTTTGAGACGGTGACATCTATTCAGGAGATGAGGAGAAACCGACGAGGAAAAGTGACACAAATTGGATGCTTGGTTAAAGTCCAAGAAGAAATGCTCGGAAATGTTGAGTTTTCTCTGACATGGTGATCGTGGAATTGGTGAACAATTTCTTCCGGTACGTGTTCCGGTTTTCAATGAAACTTGAATGTCCAATAATGGGGCAAGAGTTTAAATTAGGGGATTCTCCTAAAATGGGGCCGTAATTTGTGAATAGTACCTTTTGCGATTGTTTAAATGTTTTTTTTGTATGGTATGTATGGTGGATGGTGACGAAATTCTCGGTATTTTATTGTTTCTAGAAAATATATCAGAAACAATGCAGTCAACATTCAACAAAATAATTGCAATGCAAGAGATTCGTTGATAATTTGTAAAAATGATTTTCACTCAATATTAAGTATTGTAAGTACTAATTAGGTAATCGTAATTAGGTATAGATTTGAAAATGATGAATCACCATGAACTAAACATATATCGTAAGAATAAAAACAAAGTGTTACCATTTCAAATAATTATTATAGTACGACTCACAAACACTAATTGATGCGGGTAGTTACCACATTATCACCTCTTCAATTTGTTGAACATTTGCCCTGTTTTGTGGTGTCGTCTTTGCGGTTGAGTAGCATAAATATGAACCATTCTCGTCTCCATGCGACCATGAAAATTCAGAGTGTCTAATTAAACATTTTCTTTGGCATTATAATTTTATTTTGTAATATTAATATTTTGTATTTATTACTAATACCGAATTCAAGTTCTTAAAAGTTGTAAAGTAGAAAAGTACCTACTTATGTAAACACATAACAAATATGCATGTGGCTATAATAATAATAAATAATCGGGTTTTGATCGTGGTTTGTCAACTGAATTTGTATTTCTAGTTCGGAAGTTCGGAAAAGGATTTTGTTTTTGCCAGCATTTGCCAAATGTGTGTCAATGTAAGATGACATTGGCTGAAAGTACATTTCAAAGCACAGATGAAAGAATGCATAAATGCATGCATGGAAATTCGTCTGAGCTTACAGTGCTCGAGAAGTAACATTTATGTCCTCCACTCAAGTATGCACTCTCATACTTGTGCACATATGTATAAAGCTTAATTTAGCATCACAAATTTCGTCCCAATTTTCGTCTACCTACTGCAGATATAAGATATCAACCTTATGCAGTTCTCTAATGTTTATGGATAGCACAAATTGTCTTGTACATGAAAAATAGGAAAATATAAGCAAAGCAAAGTATAAGCAGAAACCTTCAGAAAACGAGGCTATTGATTTTGTAGCAACATGTCTTACAATTTCTCTTAAGACCAAAATAATGTACTCGGGATGGTGAAATTTGTGTACAAATTTCAACACATTCAACTGTGTTGAAGCACTTCTCTCAACACTGGTTATACATCCCATTTTAGAATTTAACTCGATGCTACCATTTCTATTGAGTTACTTTTTGCTCGGTTGCAAAGGTTGTGTTCCTCTCCGGAATCACCTTTGAATTTGATACCTTCAAATTGGAAATGAAAGAAGAAAGCCTTATTTAGGTCAGATTGCATGAACCGAGTGCTGAAGAAATAGAGTCAATTGAATTCCCATTCATGTTTACTCCACCTGTGTGCTTATTTCCTTTTAAATATGCGTATAAATAAACTCGGGTTTCACTCCACAAACAAAAACAGTACCTTTTCAAATTCGACTCCACAGTGGGTAACAATCAATTTTTATCTCCTACTCATACTGTAGGGATTCTTTAACTGAAACAAAATCTTGTATTTTCATTTGAATAAAGAGATTACATCGGTTTAATCTTCGTAGGAGTATTTTCAGAACCAAATTGAAATTTATTCATTTCCTTTAAGTAGTGATCGGTTTCACCGCCTTTGCCTTTAGTATTTCCTCATTTTATGTTTAATGTCCCCAACCATGACATTTTGAGATTTTTGAAACATGGTTTTATTTTGACCAATTTTATATTAAAAATTAGTATGTATCTCTCTGTAACTAATCATTGATAAGATTATTAGTTTTAAAACATTTTTATTGTCGTTGTAGACTTATTCTTCCTTCATTTAAAACTTCTGATTCCAAACAAATTTATGGTATGGATTTCATATAAACTTTTAGGAAAACGATGATTAAAGCTCATATTATAAAACTAATTTCGAAATACAACCGTTGGATGCTTGATAGAAGATTGCATTCAATTTAATCTTTGCTGCGGTAGAGATTGCACAAATTAAAAACTTTCGAATTATAGTATTCAATATTTCTATAGTAAATATTGGGAATCAAATAAAGTCATTATATCAATTATCAAATGGACACTGGACAGTTATACGCATTCGTATAACTTTGCAAAAGTTTGTCTTTGTTTTTTTTAATATCACTGTTTTGTTCGGCAAAACGTGAAGGTGCACGAACAGGAATTAGGAGTGCTTGCTTTCGTGAGCGAAGATCACTAATACCTTTCTTTTTTGGCGTTTCGATTCCAATAGGAGGCCTTACCTTGGGTAGGGGGACTCTCCTAGGGAATGTTTAGGGGGTTTTCACTATATTTGGGAGTTCAATTCACAACACGGTAGCTTTTTTAAGATAACTTTTATTTACTTTCACTTATCGTTGGTGATTGCTAACTAAAACACATTACTGAGTACTGGGTAACTGAGTGATCCCTTAGTACCGGGGTTGCAGTCTTTATACGTTTTCCCCCACTGAGAATTCTGCGAGAGGGCTGATATTTTCTTGGTCAATTGACCAATCAGATCTTTCGAACAGTTTAGTAATTTAGTGTCTATGCGACACATCTGGGTTCGATTGCCTGGGCAAAGATCGATACCCGTGAAAACAAAAAAAACGGGGCATTTGCAACGCAGCATAAGTGCTGCGTGAGTTCAATTGCCCGAACCGCTTAAGTTGTTTACACAGCGTTATCAGTTCACGGCTATGCATTCTTTTGCCGTGAAACTGATATCTTTTGTGGGAACAACTTAAATTGCTTGGGGCATCTGGATCGCGTATTTTAGGAATTTTATGTGACTTTATGATTTTTCCAGATGTCCGGTACATGACTTTTAGATTATTGGGCTAATTAGGGTTGTGAGATGACACGCAATGTGTCCGCTCACAACACCATCCCCCTTAGAAAAGAGAGTTCATGAGCTTTTAATGAGTGAACTCTCGCAAAATGCTAGTCAGGGTAAAAGATAAAGACTGCTGACAATAGTTTTTACATGATTACATGATTAATTTTAAAGAGTACCTACATTAATTATAGAATACATGGTTATTTCTATGATTACAAAAATAAGTTTTCTTTAGTCGAGAGCAGTGCAACTTTATATTTATATATATTTATTTTATTTTAAAAATTTTTGTAAATAAGAAAACGCTAGGTAAAATTATATGCAAAAAGAAAGTGACAATTAAAACTAGTTCTGTTGTATATTACTTATATACCTTATTTCCTACATTTTTTTTTTTTTTTTTTTTTTACTAGGCTTTATGTTTTACTTTTACAAACAAAAAATTTTTGTTTTATTATTATTTTTCTTTCATATGTTTGGTTCTATAGCATTTCCTTAAGCTGTGCTCACGCTAAGTTGGTATTGGACATTCTCCGTTTTGTCCGTATCAGGTTTCGTTCGCATGAGTTTAAAACTACCGTTTTGGTATATACCGCGGGCGATATTTGTTTTCCGTTCAACCATGACCAAGGCAACAATTATGACAACAATCAAAGCTAAATAGCTTACCGCGTAATTATGTATGTTATGTTTGTTTATACTGTTCGACACGGGGAAACCCGCGTTCTCGTGTTTCTTTATTTCATTGAGCGATACACTTAGTTTCTCTAGTACGTCATCGTCATGATATTTGATTACTCGGGTTAATGCTTTTGTTTTGGAGTCATTGGAGAAATGCTGTGGTATTTCTGGGATGTGGTATGTTAGATTTAGAACGGGTACGTAAGCATTTTTTAGTTCTGAGGTTTTTGCACTGTGTGATTGTAATGTGAGTTCTTCTGCTCTTAAGTAGCAACCTGGTTTTATTGACATTACGCCGCTTCCATTTAAATTTATTGGGAATATTTTTGTGTCACAAATGACGTCAAAGATTTCGGGTTTTTCTAATACGAATAGCCAGTAATTTGGCTGAGAAAGTTGAATCCAATAGTTACTTTTGGGAACTGTTCGAATTTCACAGTTTGCTGGAGGCGTTGGTGCATGTTGAAGGAGCGCGATCTCGCACAAATTATTTGCTGACTGTGAGTTAAAAATGGGGTGCATGATAAGGCATAAATAATTTTTTTGATTGGTTGTCGTACATTTGGCTAGATCAAATTTATTCAGTAGATAATAATGTTCCCTGTTTATGTCGACGGCAAGATATTCTACTGAGGGTTGAATATAAATATATTGATTGTCTTTACGCGTTGGGAACGGTATGACTTTAAGTAATTGATACTCTTCCCTAAATGGCAAGGGTATTTTGACTTCGATTATGATTTTATTTTCCGTGATAGCCATGCTTGTATGGATTATTTGATAAAAGGTTACAAGATTTTTCTCCAATAGGTCCCTTGGTAACTCGAGGTTATTGGGTAGATTATTTTGAACGTTAGTTAATATTTTCTTTACTTGTGTTGGGGTTATTATGGAAGGGTGTGGTTTACCGTGTTTGATGTCCGTTATTAAATTTATTAAGACGTTGAGAGTAGTTTGATGTCGGAACAGTATGAGTGTCGTAAGCGAAACCAGAGTTTCCAGTTCGACTGTGGTTTTTTGTATAGCAGTCACGGTGTTTATTCCGTTTACTATGGACTTTAATTTTTCCATTTTGGTCTCGACGTAGAGAAATTGGCTTTTAATGTCATGTCGCGTTCTATTAAAAATGTTAGTTGTTGTTTCCAGAATAGAAGTCTGCTTCTTTGCTAGTTCCAGAAGATATTGTTCGTTGTTCTTTAAAGTGTCTATTTTATTGTTATAATCCGCTGCATCGTCCTCGTTGAGTGTGCCAAATAAAGTTTTACTTAACGTGCCTATTGCATTAAAATACCCTCTTCGCATTCGATGATGTTCGTTTGGTTGCAATAACTGCTCTTTTTGTGCGATATCGGTCATGATAGTATGGATTATATGGGTGGTCTCTTTACAGAACACCAAATCTGAATTACGCATTTCTATGATTTTACATATGTAGTCTTTCGATATCGGAAGTAAATTCCCGCAATTTCGTTGACTCAAATCGTAAAGTTTCGAGATCGTAGTATATTATTACCTTCCAGGTGTTACTATACAATCCCACTTTCCCTAATTCTTCAAGATAAATGCCCGGGTTGTTTCTCAGGTTTGTAATGTTTATTGCGCTGTTGGCGTTGGTGTTTGGCAGCAACAGCAACAAGATCCATATTATCCTGCAAGAGAAGGTTGTGTTACTCTTGTCACTCAGTGAATAATTTGAGGTTGTTGTTGTGTACTATTTTTGTTTTATTTCCTTGGCGTATAGTTGTATTTTCAGTGGAGTTTATTTTCACGACCTCAAAGGGGCCTGTCCACAGGGCGGAAAATTTGTTTTTTCTGACATGATTTTTTAATAAAACCTTTTCTCCTATATTGAAACTTTTGGGTTTTGCAATTCGATCATAGTACTGTTTTGATTTTTCTTTATTCTTTATGAGTGTTTCTTTGGCTATTTTATATCCGTGCTGTAGTCGTGCTTTTAACTCGTTTGAATAGTTATCATAGTTATAATATGTTCTCGGGTCTGATTTGAGTGAAGTAGGAATTTGCGCGGGAAAACCGTACAATAATTCGTAAGGTGAATAGTCAGTGCTACAGTGGGGTGTAGTATTATATACGAACATTGCATATGGAATCCAGGTGTCCCATGTCTGGGGATCCCGGTTCACATAATGCCTCAAGTATTCGGCCAGGGTGCGGTGGCTTCGTTCTAAAGCTCCATTCGTCTGGGGGTGATAGCCTGTTGTTTGCAGTTTCCGGATTTTGAGGAGATTGCAAACTTCAGCGAACATCCTGCTTAGGAGATTTGCACCTTGATCGGTTAAGATCGACTCTGGAGTTCCATGGCGACAGATCATATTCTCTACGTATGCCTTTGCGATTGTGTGTGCCTCCATGTTAACTAAAGGAATGGCCTCGGAATACTTTGTTAAGTCATCCTGAAATGTCAGGATATACTTATTTCCCTCGTGACTGATGGGTAATGGTCCCACAATATCCAAAAAAACTTTCTCGAATGGCTGTGAGCTCGTCGTTGTTATTTTCATCGGCATTCTTGGGTTTTTTGATAACTTGTTTGTTTGGCAAGAAGTGCATTTCTTGATGTAATTCTCTACATCTTTGCTCAGACTTGGCCAATTATATTGGTTTTTTAGCCTTTCTATTGTGCGTTTTATACCCTGGTGTCCTCCTACCGGCGAGAGGTGATACGTTTTTATTACCTCGTTGATCTCCTGAGGGTCTGTCAAGTTTGTTATTTGTGTCATGTAACATGTAATTTGGGTCTTGTTGTTTTTGGCGAAAATGAACGATATAAGATTTTTTATTTCAAAAAGTGCTGTAGGATCAACGCGCGGAATAGATAAGTGCATATGCTCGATACTCTGCTGTTCGCAGTATTCTAAGAAATTTGTAAGAACGTTGATCCATTTCAAGGTATCTTGTTTAGTTCTTATAGGCGCATTGACTTTCGATACGATATACGTGCAGTTATGACTCTTCTCGATTACCGTTTCTGTTTCATTTAATTTGACTTTTAAGTCAGGGATTATTTCCAAGAGTGCATGATCCTCTGCCTCGTATTCTGCAATCGCAAAGAATTTAGTCGTGACCTTGGCTGTAAGTAGCGAGCTCCTATTAATGGTGAGTGTATTTTCGTCTGCTGACTGAATCCAAGACAGATACCGTTCGTATGGTTTGTTTCCATCGTCTTGAGTGGATGTGTCTGGATTGATTTTTGGTTGCATTGTGCGGGTTTTGCTCCTAGTGACTATATTTACGGTTTTTTCATTTGGTTCTTCTTCTGTTTCCGGCACTATTCGGCTTAGTGCATCAGCGTTTGTGTTCAGCTTTCCTTGTTTGTATACGATTTCGTAGTCGTATTCCTCCAAGCGTATTCTCCATCTCATTAGCCTTGATGAACAATCTTTTAAGTTCATGAGCCAAACAAGTGGCTTGTGATCGGTTATGATCACGAACTTCCTACCATACAAATATGGCCTAAATTGCTCCACTGCGTAAACTATTGCTAGTAGTTCCTTTTCGATGGTCGAGTACCTTGTTTCGGCTGGGTTTAGTACCCTACTTGCGTAACAAATGGGGCGGTCGTTGCCAGATTCGCCTTGTGATAAGACGGCTCCCAGTGCTAGTTCACTGGCGTCAGTAGTGACACGAAATTCTTGGTCAAACTCTGGATAGGATAGGATTGGGGCTGTGATTAGCTTTTCTTTGAGAGTTTTGAATGATTCGTCACAGAAGCTATCCCACTGGAAAGGGGTGTCCTTTTTTAAAAGAGCAGTCAATGGTTTTGCCAGTTTGGCGAAATTGGGAATGAAACGTCGATAGTATCCTACAAAACCAAGGAAAGACTTGATGTCTTTTGCTTTCTTTGGAGTGGGGTACGTTTTCACGACTCTTATTTTTTCAGGGTCAGGATGTATGCCATCTGAGCTGACGACGTGTCCTAGATAGGATATTTCCTTCTGTAGAAAGTGACATTTATCCGGCTGGAGTTTCAGATTGCTTGCCTTCAATCTGTTGAACACTTCGGCGAGTTTCGCATTGTGGTCTTTTAGATTGTATCCGTATATAACAATGTCGTCCAGGTACACGAAGCAATGTATTCCCTGCAGACCTGTGAGTACAGAGTTCATTAGCCTCTGGAAAGTTGCGGGAGCACCCTTTAATCCAAACGGCATTCTATTATAGTGATAGTGACCGTAGGGGGTACTGAAAGCAGTTTTCTCCCTGTCGGGAATTTCCATGGGAATCTGGTGGAATCCGCTCGCTAAATCTAGAGTGCTGAAGTATTTGGATTTACCTAGTTGATCTAGGATATCAGTAATGTTTGGTAAGGGGTAAGCGTCACCCACAGTTATTTCGTTCAGTCTTCGGAAGTCCACCACTACTCTCCATCTTTTATTTCCCGAACTGTCAGGTTTCTTTGGCACCAGGAGTAATGGCGAGTTCCATGGACTTTTACTGGGGCTAATAATTTCCTCTTTCAGCATTTTCTCTATTTGCTGATTGATCTCGTTTTTCTGTGATTCAGGCAGTCTGTATGGTTTTGTATATATGGGTGGCTTATCGGCCAATATTGCTATTTGATGTGTAATAACATCGGTGCACGTGAGTTCGTCGCCTTCAAGGAAGAAGAGATCGTTATATGTTCGACAGAGCTCTAGTAGAGTACTACGTTCCTCCACATTGCAATGGTCTAGTTTCAGAGTCTCTTCCAGTCTTTTGAGTCTGTTCTGTATTTTACTTCCCTCGCGACTCATTGCATGTATATAATATTTATTGGGGTCTTCCCAGGTTGCTTCGACGTGTTCGAGAGGCAACTTTATTTCTCTGTCTGTTGTATTTAGGAGCAGGACCTGTGCGTGTCCGTTGCTGGGTACCGTTAGGGTATTTCCTAGGTAGACTCCAGGCTCTATTTCTTTTTGTATACAGAGTGACAATTCATCTTTCTCGACAGGTATCTGAACGATTGACTCTGTCCTTGGTTGGAGAATTATTTTCGCGCTTGGCTTGGATTGTTCTGCATTGCCCTTGTTTTTGGGTTGCGTATTTAATTTTTGTTTTCCTGGTGACTTGCTCCTGTCTAGCTTACTCAGGTTCATTGTACTCTTTATGACTTTGTTGTCGGCATATGCACTTATATTCATTCGAGAAGTATCTGATCCGTCAGGAGTTGGATCTTTGGTTGCCGCTTGATGTAAATTTATAGTATTTATCGTTTTTGTGGGTTTCACTTCCAAATATTTTAATTCATAATTGATGCTGCAATTATATTTGGTGAGAAAATCGTTTCCTAACAGGCCGTCGTAACCGATAAGTGCATTGTTTCCAATCAGATGCAACGGGTGCATAATTAATAATTCTCCCTCTTGCTTAGAGAACTGGAGTTCACCGTATGAAACGCCCGCAGAGGCAATGTGATCACCCGATAGGGTAGTGATTGAACACTTTTGATCTTCATATACCGGGGTCTCGTCAGTGGTTGCCTCGAGTTTGTGGAGACTGATTTCTGCACCTGTGTCTATCAGAAAACGTGTATGCTTTTGCATTGAAATTGATAAGGGTAAGGTTACGCTTATGGCTGTTTTGGAAACGTTTAAAGGGACTTTTATAGATTTTAATGTATGTCGGCACGGATAGTCGAGCGGGCCGAGTCGCCGTGATTCTCTTCCCGCTGCTCCTGGTTTCCCGACTCTTTTCCTCGGAAGGGGTTTTCCCTTTGGACTTGCCGCACTTGCCGAGTTGGCGTACCTGGGTATTGCGTCTGATGACTGTACTGGGGTTCAGTTTTTATTTTGGATGAATTGTAAGCTCTTTTGTTTTGCTCATCCCGGATGCGCGATCGACACTCATTCCGATGATGGTTTGGTTTTAAGCAATACTCGCATTTTGTGAAATTTGCCTCCTGAGGTCGAGTACTGGGCGGTCGGAAGGAGGGAATTGCCTTGTTGCGGAAACAAGCGGACTTATCATGTCCCCTTTTTCCACATATTTGACAATTTAAATTATTTGATTTTTCGAAGGATCGATTTGCCGTTTCCTCGGCCTCGGAAGAATTTTCGGAAATGAATTTGACTAGCTCTTTTAAGCTGTCCCCGCCTTTGATTCGAGCCATGGTTCGAAGTTGCTCGTTTCTTAGCCCCGCAGCGAAAGCTTTTACAGCGTGTTGCTCATTTTCTCGGTAGAGGGTGCTGCGTACTTGGTCGTCATTTGTTTGACCATATGTAGCGTTGTTTAATTCAGAGAGCAGTTGGCTTAGCCGCAATGAATAATTATTTATGCTTTCACGGGGGAATTGCCTGAGTCGCCTCAGGTCGTCGAAAATGACGATTCTGGGTCTGTCTAATTTAAACTCCGAGGTTAATTCTTCCTTGAGTTGGGCCCAAGTTGTCATTGTGCCGTATTTTAGGACGTCGTATGCCCTGCCGGTCATTTTTGTTCGCAAAATGTCGAAAAATAATTTTTTGTCGGGTTCTGTTTTAGCCGTAGAAAAGAGCAGATCACAGCAATCTATGAATCGGGCTAAGTCTTTAGCGTTACCGTCGTATTCCGGTATCATATTTCTCGCGTCGGTGATACTCATTTTATATTCCGCGATTGGCGGATTGTTACCAACGTTGTTGTCGGGCATAATGGAGTAATTATTTCTACGTGTGCGCACAATTTTAGAGGACTTATTGTGTCACGGTCACAGTAATTAGAAACCGAACAGAACAAATAATGAAGTTCACAAAATTAACCTTGGGATTGTTGGCCGTGGTCAGGTTTTGTTCGAGTTTTGGTATAAAGCGGATTTATTTTCTTTTAATCTTCACGAGTTTCTTTTGTTTTTATTCGTTTAACAAAAATTTTCCCGGATCAAGTGAGCACAACTTACGGGACACTTGATTGTTACACTTTATCTCTTTTTTTGATATTTTCCTTTTTTGCTTTTGCAAATGAGCTCTAATTGACACTTGATCGTTTTATCGCGTACATGCTTTAATTATATTTTTTATCAAAGAAGTTTTTTTTTTGTGTGTTTATATATATATTTTTTTATTTTATTCTTTTTATATATTTTTTTTTTTTTAAAAAAAATTTTGTTTATTTCTTACTGTGTTCTCATCCTTAGACGTTCTAGTCGTTGTAGGCGAGCCAACATCCTTCTGTGGTCCTCGAAGTTAGAGGTTTCCTCGCTGTCAGATGCGTACCCACTCTGGCGGTTGATGGCGTCCTTAATTCCTCGGATGGTCTGTTGTCGACGGGTTCCGGTAGCTGCTTCCATGGGGTGTTGCGGGTGTAGTTTTGTGGTCCTGGCAATGTCTTGGGGCTGCTTGCCAATTAATTTTTCCTCTGTTCGTTGGGGAGAGCCTATTTTTTCAGGAATCTCCCTTTATTAGTTTTTGGTTGGGGATAGTAACTTTCCCTCGGGGATTCCTTGAAAGGAATATCCCACCGCTGCCACCAAATGTTTTGTTCGGCAAAACGTGAAGGTGCACGAACAGGAATTAGGAGTGCTTGCTTTCGTGAGCGAAGATCACTAATACCTTTCTTTTTTGGCGTTTCGATTCCAATAGGAGGCCTTACCTTGGGTAGGGGGACTCTCCTAGGGAATGTTTAGGGGGTTTTCACTATATTTGGGAGTTCAATTCACAACACGGTAGCTTTTTTAAGATAACTTTTATTTACTTTCACTTATCGTTGGTGATTGCTAACTAAAACACATTACTGAGTACTGGGTAACTGAGTGATCCCTTAGTACCGGGGTTGCAGTCTTTATACGTTTTCCCCCACTGAGAATTCTGCGAGAGGGCTGATATTTTCTTGGTCAATTGACCAATCAGATCTTTCGAACAGTTTAGTAATTTAGTGTCTATGCGACACATCTGGGTTCGATTGCCTGGGCAAAGATCGATACCCGTGAAAACAAAAAAAACGGGGCATTTGCAACGCAGCATAAGTGCTGCGTGAGTTCAATTGCCCGAACCGCTTAAGTTGTTTACACAGCGTTATCAGTTCACGGCTATGCATTCTTTTGCCGTGAAACTGATATCTTTTGTGGGAACAACTTAAATTGCTTGGGGCATCTGGATCGCGTATTTTAGGAATTTTATGTGACTTTATGATTTTTCCAGATGTCCGGTACATGACTTTTAGATTATTGGGCTAATTAGGGTTGTGAGATGACACGCAATGTGTCCGCTCACAACATCACCGACGGACGGTATACACTAAACTATTCTATCCCAAACTTACTTACAATTTGAGGGTAACTCTCTCCTTTTCGGTAAGTTTTAATATGAATACTATGTACACTATTTCTTTTATGTATAAAAGAGTGTGTTTCCGCGGCGTCATATACTTAACAAGTGAAAAATAATTACAATACTAGAAATTTCTGTTATGCGCAAAAATTAGGACGAAACGGAAAAGACAGTGGTCAAGTAATAGATTGCATTATTGAAGCTGTAAATGGGAAATGTGTAGCTGTATATGTAATTCCGCGGAACTGAACTCAAAATGGAGGTACATACGGAACAAAATACATCACCTAACTCTACTGTATCTAGGTATTGTCTAAGTGCTAATGCTTATAATTGAAAAAGTTTTTAAGCGTTTTTTTCCACAAGATTCACACACAAAGTTTGCGTGTGCATGTTTTATTTTTTAAATACTAACAACCCTAAATATATTTGGTTAATGGATATTACAATTTGTTTAAGCTTCTTGCCTGTGTGTAAGATTCGAAACAAAAAATGACAAACCTTCATGTCTCATATCTTGGGTACTTATAACGTGCAAGCGCCTTGGTTAATAAGCATAACTCAATGCGACCACTTACGCATATTTTTTCACATTTACTAACCCTTTCGCAACAAGCTTCCCCTTCTAAGCAAAGCACGGAATCATATGAGTATAAAAAGCTAAAAGTTACGGGTTCATAAGATTGGACTGATTTGAGGGTGGAATCCACTGAGGGTTTTTCTTATTATGATTTTAACATGCAAGGGCGGTTTATTTCGGTGGCGTGTGATTCCCAAAGGAGTAAATTCGTTTGCTTTGGTGTAGGTAAATGGTTATCATGAGATCGAAATTGACCGCTGGTCTCTTATTTGTGTTTCTGACCTGCTGCAAAGCACCATATATATACGAAATAGTGTTGTTTACATAGCAAGAATAGAATGAACACAAACACAGTTATCTACCAATTGTAGCCAATGGGGTAATTAAGACGAGCTCCGAGTAAATGGATTTTTATGTTTCAGAAAGTCTCCACAAAAGTTATTAATGAAACTTTGTTTAATCTCGAAATGCATAGATCTACATTTTTATTGGCCACTAGCAAACCATCGCTCGCTTCGCCACGCGTTAACATGTATGTATGAATAATTATTATACAGCAAAAAATTTGGTTTGAATTTTTTGTATTTATAGAAATTTGTAATGCTCTACTAATTGTAGACAACATTTTATGTTTTCCCATCTTGAATGTAAATGCATAATTGCAATAGATTATCTGCTTGTGAGCATGCAACATAAAACTGTCCATGCGAAAAGACTGGATACTCCAAATTTATTACTCTCCAGTCTCCACACACCCCAACCCCACTTTTCAAATTTTTTTTAACTAATTAGGGGTTTTAACTTTTGGCAACTTTTCTTGTACCTTTACATAACTCTTCAATAAGGACTGCCAACCTCTATCTCAATTACCCCCTCTCCCAACAACGATTTTCTGAAAGTAACTACCACCAATCGCGACGTATATTACCTACATAGAACCGTTTCCCTTAGGTCGGGTTATAATAATAGATAGTCCGTTAGTTTTTTTTTTACTCAAGAATGGTTTTGGAAGGTGGGTTGAATCCTGGCATACATATTTCTTTATTTCTAACAAAAAGCCAAACACTAATTTTTTTGCATTTTTTACTTTAAAAATGGCGCATTTTCATAAAAACTTTCAGCCGTATTTTACCCCTTTAGTGGTGCAAATTCAAAAAATCCCGCCTTTTTCCTTGTTTACATCATAGGTAGAACCTCTGTGCTGGATTTCAGTTTTCTAGGTCCAAAGGTTTAGGCTGCGCATCGCTATTGCTTTAGTAAATTTCGAACAGTGCCATCTACCGCAAATAAACCAAACTATGTTAAGAACCTTCCCCGGATAATAGGGAACACACACACACAAGATTTCATAAAATCCGTAGTGCGGTTTGCGACATCCTAAAGGACACACGAACGACATTTCATTTTTATATATACCTACATACAGGGTTCGGAAATTATCACTCACGAATGCAAAAATATTTCATTCTTTCACTTTTTTTCATTCCCAACCCGAATTTTATTTTGTTTTTTTCGTGAGCGAAATTTTTCATCGTGAATTTTATTTTTTCATTCGCTCTCGGAGTGAAAAGTATGTAACCTGTGAAAAGAATCTTAAAACCATTCGTGAATTTATCACGAACGCAAAAGAATGATTTGATTTGTCAGAGTATGATACTTGGGAACTGGACGAGTTTTATGAAGGGTTTACTGCTAAAAAGTCGTAAAATGCTCAAAAGAACAAGTAAATCGGACTTGCCGACCGGCGGCGCGGCGCGGCGCCTAAAATGTCGAATTACCCGAGGTGTCCGAGCAATAAATGCCTGGATACAAATGCAAACTGTATCCAAGAAATTCTGTTAAGTAATAAAAATCTATGAATGCGTTTCCGAAAATCATCCTGTTTCACATATTTGCAGTCCGTTATCAATTCCTTTAAAATAAAAAGGAAACACGTATAGAAAAAGATTGCTCATACATTATCCAACGTTGTTAGTGAAAGGACTCGCGTGTGAATATATTAAGAACAATTATTTTAAACATGGGTCGGCGGAAAATATTCGAGTGTGGAAAATATGTGGCATACGATAAGGAAAATGATGATGTATCGGAATAGAAGTAAGCTATCTAAGGATACAATAAATAATTTACTTATAGTTAAACTTAACAGTAATATCTTAGATAATATGTTATTAGTTACGGATGAAGATAAATAAAAGTAATCATACAAAATAAGCTGTTCTTTTTTAATGATAATAAATAATCTTTAATGACAGATAAAGAAGTGGCATATTTAATAACATTTTATTTCATTCGCGAATCATTCAAAAACGATACTTATCGCGAACGAAATCTATTTTCCATTCTTTTAAATTGCATTCTTTTTCACGAATCTAAAATAAAATTCTTGGGAATGAAAAAATAAAATTCGCGAGAGAATGAAAAATAAAATTCTCGTGGTGATAATTTTCAAAAGAATGAATGCAATTATTTCATTCTTCTTACCCTGCCTACATAGATTAAGTCGTTTCACATTCGATTAAATGAATCTTTGAGATGATCTTTTTTGCATGAATGAGTTGGAGGGAATGTTTTCAATATCTTGAGGGGAGAGATATACAAAAAGATAAAGTATATATGAGCCGTTTATGTTGAAAGTGTAAAATTTTTTCCTGTAAAATTTTATATTGGGAAATGAAATCAACTAATTTTATAGTTGTCCGTTGGTTAGAGTGTGTGTTTACCTGTGAATCGGTAAATTCAAGAACTTTTTGAAGTATGTAGGTAAAATAGACTTTTGTACAAAAATACTCCGTTTAATTTGTAACCTCAGCGTCGAAAATCAGGCAAGACTGGAAACTAATTCTCAGTGACGCACTGGAATATTCAATTTTTTCTTTCCATTTGCAGTTACTGTGCCTGATTTTCTTACTGAGCCATTTTGCACTATTCAACGTTAGATTAATTGTTAACTGACAATAATTATTATTTTTGTTGCGAACCTAAAAGGTAAAAATCTGGTAGAAGCACCTTTCTTATAACATTTTGTTACTATCTCTCATAATATTCTGTAACGATAATGATCCGTATAAATATATGGATAACGTCTTGAAATTGTTATTTCAAGTTAATACGATAATCTTAATCGTGATAGTTCATTTTTTGTTATATAAAATTCCTTACGTTGCCTTATTTTGCTCTAACAATTTGCAACATACATCTTCATTATGTATGTAGTTCCTTATCTTTCTAACAATTATTTACCTTTTCTTTATAATGCAAATAGAAGAGTATGGGATTTTTTTTTTTTTTTTTTTTTTTTTTTTTTTGAAATTTAAAATGTTTATCACTTTTCCTCGACCTTGAACTCAGTTCTTTCTGTTCACCGTCGAAAAATCCATTCAATGGGTAAGACGAATCAACTGGTGCAAAGCTGAAGTTGTACTCGTACAATCATGAAAACTAATCTTGTAGCGTGTTCTGCGGAAAAACTTCGCAATCATTTAAGAAACTTTTCTAGTTCATTTTCCCTAACGTAAGGAAAATATTCCAGTTCGCCGACTAATGACTATTCAACAGAACTGGTCAGAGTTTCCCCACGACTGAATATACGTGCATAACTATAACTTTGTAGTTAATCTATGTATGTGCGTCAGTAAATGGTCGTTTAGGACTCCGCCATGATACAAACAAATAGTACGAGGGCGTACGATCGAGATGCTCTCATTGAAGTTTATACTCCTTTCGAAACAGAGCGGTTGAAATTGTACATGATCTAAAAGCAAACGCTGTACGTTTGTTTACTAATTTTACCTAATTGTAGGCGTACGGAAGAGAATCCACTGAGTTCTCATTGGCGGAACAGAAATGAGATGTGCCTGAAAATTAATTTGCTCGCAGATGTGTTTGGCGGATGCTGCAGGTAGTCTCCTTGTTTAATTTACCTCATCCATTGCGGGAATGTTTACTCTTCTACAGAGTATTCTCTAATGAATGCAAGTTTAGAGCGAAATTTCGTTATTTTTGCAATGAAGCATGCAATCAATCTTCCCTTTATAAATATTATATCATTTTGATTAAAGTAACCTCGAGAGGAAATCCCATTTTGCAACATATGGAAAAGCATTGACTTCGCTCTCTTTAAAGTAGTAATAAAGTTATGTTGTAATTTTTCCAAAGGGAAATGTATTGTATTTCTTGCGTATACGTAAGAAAAGTAAAATTCGCAGGCACAAGGACTTACATAAGCCCACAATCTTATATTTTCCTAAATCCTCATCGGCAATTATTTATTAATCATTCCAAGTTTATACATATTTGATTTTATAAATTCTTCAGTTTCAAAAGCACATATTCTTTTAAAAAAAAATAATTTTTTATTCATCTTTCAAATGTAATTTATTACGCCATTTAATGTCGTCAAATTGTTTTTAATATAGTTATTAAAGTATCAAGCAAAAAGAATTAACAAACGAAAAAATGGCGCATGCAATAACTTATTTCTTTTTAGGTAATCTTAAGAACATATTTTGTCAATTATGTTAAAATATTTATTTCGATCAAATAGCATTTAAACAGAAATTAAATAATGATTACAGAATACTTTTTCTTACATATATGTACTTCTTCTTGACATGTTATATGCATTGCCGAAATTTAAGACATTTGTTTATAAACCAAAAATGATTTTCAGAATCGCTTCTTCAAAAACATGCAAAATTATAAAAGACAATCTGTTTCAACTTTCAAATAAGTGAATATAATGTACTTCTATATTTTATATCTTTATCTGACAAATATCCCTGGAGAAAATGTGATGTCTGAATAACAAAAAACTTATTTACATTTATATGAAACAATTTAAAATGATAATGTAAAATACATTAGAAGAAATTCAGTCATTTGTGGCGTTTTTTTTTAAAGAATTACGGACGATCCTATGCGCGTGCCTAAGATGCTATGCGACCTAAGAAAGGTTTATTTTGCGCGGAACGCCCCAGCCCCAGGAAAAGATATCTGGGTGTGGGAAAATGGGTCAGAGGGGACAAAGTTCAGTGGGAAACAAGCCCACAACCTCGACCTCGGAAATGGCAGCCCGGCTCACATAGCACTGAACTACTGAGGTTCTATTTAGATTCAGAGTTACTAAGAAACACTTTTGAAATACACATTATTTGTAGTGCATCGATCACTAAGTAAGCGACTCCCGCTTCCTAGCGTGGAATATAAAAAACACTTTAAGTAGATATGATTTGCACTACTTTAATCGAAAATGCAAGCCTTTTAGTTCCGTTTTTCTTTTGATCATTTTTCATTAAAGCACATCGTACGCTTGCAACCCGAATAAATCGTTATACAAATTAAATTGTTTTCGCTACAAAAAATTATTACTTGATTTTTTTTTATATCTTGGATTTTGGTTATATCTTATATTTTAGAATCTAGAGCGTTAAAATTTTAAAATCAAATAGGAAGATGGTCAAAATCCGGCAACTCTTGTTTAGTCCTGCCACACAAAACTGAATCATTCACGTTGAATTTAATTTTTTTCGTTACATAAATACATAAACACAATATAAAAACAAGTGTTCCATACCACTTCTAAAATACTTCATAACTTATTTAACCTATTATTGTTCGCTGTCAAGTTTTTTAATTTGCTACATTATAATACGGTTTTAGAATACCAAACAGCTGCAACCAATAACAATTGAGTTGTTTTCAGAATGACACAATAAGTAAACAATATACCCAACATGCTACCCTTCTGTCAATTATTCATGCAATTAAGTGAATTATATTCACTTCAATAAAAGTCAATAAGAACCAGTGTTTCAGAAAAAGTCCTGCACTTCAAGTGATACAGCACATTTTATTCTCATGCGGGCGAATGAAAATTATCTCAGACTTACCCAGAAGTACCAAACAGAAGCGAGTTTTGTGCTTTTAATTGCACTTACGCGAATAAAGAGGGGAGGTGAACACAAAATAGACAATGAAAACGAAATCACAACTTTCTATTTTGAAATCAGGAGCGGGTAGACGAAAGACGAATCCCGTCTCGTCCTTACGAACAAACACACGCTTCCAGAGTAAGTGTTGCTTTACTAAACATCCTGTGTTACAGTATTGTCTACTGCTGCTGCTGCTGTGCTTTGGCCTACACAAATGGATTATTCCATTCAAGAAATTGTACATAATAAGCAATTAGTGAGGCTGCCAAGACCCACTTTATCTACTTTTGTTTGTTCTCCTTTTTATCTTTTTCTTTTTTCCTGGAGGATACGCTTAGAATTACCTGCATACTATGGAGAATCCGAGGGTTTCGTATCACTTGTGCAAGTTGTTAATATTCCAGAAATGCTGCTTGTAACAGTTGCTCGTTTCACTTGCGAGGCGGAAAGCTTCTCATTATATGTCGAGATCACTTCCCAGTACAATGCAGGAATCAATCTGTAATTGATACAAATTTGAGTCCATTAATATTAAAACTATAAATGGATGTACAATTAAATGGAGTGTATATATTAAACAAGGTGAATTTATGGGATTCAAGTAAATAAACTTATTAGAGAGAATTCTTAGCGAGTTCATTTAACGTATGCTGCCTTTTTCTTATTTTTCTCCCTCTTTTAACTTAGAAATCGTTTTGTCCTTTACAGTTATATAAATATATATACATATCTAATTGTAAGCAATCGCTTGCGGAACGCACTCAACTAACAATAGTTCTATTGTTTTAATATCCCTTCAACATAAATGTGGCTCAACAAGTCCTCAGAGGCTCAACATATATGAAAGTACTGGTCTGTAAATAGGAACTTCAGTCTACAAGAATTGTTTAAATAATGTTTCGCTTCTTGTAGTACTTGAATGCTGAAATTATCCGTTGTAAGTTTTTGGAAAACTCAAGCTTTAATGGAAACTCTTTCATTGTTCGCGTCACAATTATATCTCTGCTAGACAAGTTCCAATTCTCTGAGAGTATTATTAACCCATTCACCTAGTACCGGAAGAACCTGAGTCTGTATTTTGTAAGTTCCATGTCAGCGTTATTTTAATATTTACATCAAAACGTTTTTGTTTTTTTAAAAGGCGAAAAATATTTTAAACCACTGAGACATATTTTCTCATGTAGGTACATACACATTACACATACATCATTTTGAACAAAGCCTCAAACATTTTCTCACTGTGATTTATTATAATATTTAGTGCTGTTGTATTGTTATACGCCCACATTTTAAGTATGATGCCTCATCTCTTAAATTTTTAAATTTATAACTTTTAACTTGTGAATTAATTTATTTACTTACTGATGTGTCGAAGAAGTATAAGAGGATAATTAGATAACAAAACAACAATTTGATACCTACATAAATAGCGACCCGCATCGTGGGTATTTGAAAGTAAAAGGAGTGCATATTTGAGGTATAATTTTAAATTTGCTGCCATTTAAAATGGCGCATTATACGATTGAACAACGTGTATTTATTATTAAAAATTATTTTAATTTTAGTGAAAGTTTTGCGGAAGTTGCGAGGAGTGTTGCGGTGAGTGCGCCTATTGCTGAACAACCAAGGGCATCAATTCGTCGTCGTTCACACCAATTGAACATTAAACCAATAATTTCAATAATTTGTACAAAGATCTGCACTTAAGGGCTTACAAAAGACAGTTAACACACTAATTAAAGCCAACTGACCACGCATTCCGTCGCGAATTTATTGATTAGGCCATAGAAAAAAAAAAGAAAAAAATGAAAATTTTGTGCAAGGTCCTTTGTCAATCACATCAATTGGGAAAAAGGAGTTTCAAAGCTCTGGCAGACTTAGCAAAAAATTTTAATAAAAGCAATCCCTTCGGGAAATTTTTTCCTTGCGGTTATTAAAATTGTGTCTTTTTTAATACACCACTGCTTAAGTATAAATTCCATTTCAAAATGAAATTTTAAGTAAAATTTTTTGTTAAATGATACAACAATTTTTGATGCGAATGGTTTTAGTTTCGGAGTGCTTTCGGAGGCAAATTGAAAGATTCGATTTCCAAAAGTAAATTATAACAAAATTACCGGTGTGGGTGGGAGGCAGCAGTGATTGTAAATCCACCTACCTTTTTCTTCGCACGGAAAAATATTTTCGCGAATATGAGTACAAAATACGTACTCTTGAAGTGCCAGCATTCGAATGATCGACCTACCCGGTGAGGTGGAGAGAAAGGAATGAGAATTTTGGATAATGCTATATAACCTTCCTGAAAAACCCTCTGTTTTGTACACGTAAACGAAAATATTTTACATTTATGGCCCACTTAAACCCTTGAACGTCGACCTTTTCTTGAACCCTTTGGAGTCGGGATTGACATTTAGTAAAGAGCATCATAAATAATTATTCAGTTTAAATTTAATTTATTGATTACCATAGCCAAGACTTATGATGACAGAATTAGGCTGCATTTGCTTATGAAAATGCCAAAATTTCGTATCATCGATCATGAGAAGTTCTCAACGTTACATGGTTAGTCACCTAAAGTGTCAAATTATATTTTAACACAGTTAATGTCGAGTAATTTAGCCACAAAAGACAATTTGTTGGTCTGGAATTACAACGTATTTTATCACAATTTAAGATAATCATAAAAAAATGTAATAAAGGAAGTAAGTTAACGCAGCGAGCGCGGTAAATTATTTAATGGAATTAACAAACACTATTCATTACTTATATTAAAGCACTAAAGTGACTAAATGGAATACAACTCGCCATATTTTTATGATATTGATTTCTTTAATAGCTTGCAATGAAATGCTAACCAATTGTCAAACTGCACGAAGCGGTCTTATAATTGGTTCCAAACTATATTGGAAAAAATCTATAAAAAGAGAATAAAATTTATTATAGTTTTAATTTATTTAATGTTTTAATTGTAAAATTGTAATTAAGTATGTAGAAACATGGTTTCGAATTATTATGTTTCAAAAGAGCGAAAGTAACTTCGTGAAAAAAGTCAATAGTAGGTAATTATAAAAATCAAACAATTTCGTGTTCGAGGTTTTTTACATTCACCCATTAACAATCTAGAAGTTATTAAATTCTTCTCTTAGCAAGTCCGGAGCTGTTTGCAATACGAAAAGATTTGCCGCCATATAGGTACGAGGAGTTTGACATGGTGAGCAAAAGCACCATAATGCCATTGAACCGGTAGTGGTTAAAAATTACGTTGCTTCTTTTTGGAACATATCAGAAAAAAGTTTTCTAGGTTTATTTTGAGCCAAATATGTCATAATGTAGTTCAGCAACATTAAATATTGTCATCAAGGGAACAAAAAATTGTTTTATATTATTTTACCTATGCTGGAAATTTCCATAAAACTGATTTATTTGGCGATAACTTTTCGAACTCCTCACATTCAACATTGAAATTCTGGTTGATAAGGCAGGTAGAAAACTTCAACAATATTCATTATAAATTTTCCACTGCTCAACAAATATTGTCGTCGTCCTGGAGTGAATGGAGCAGAATCCAGAATGCATGTGCTCCTATTGAAGGGAGGTCTTGTAGCTGAAATTTCGTAATCCGTCAAAACCGCGAAATAGTCCATCATAATCAAAACGCTTAGGCGGTTATACGAAGCGATATATGTAACTGCCGTCCTTAAAACAACCACTAACAGTTGTGGTAAGTACGATGCCTTTCAAGACACTTTGTCATTTAAACGACTTGATCCATAACTGTCTCTAGTTTATGTAAAACGATGGATAAGTCAATGAGGTTAAAAACAGCTATAAATCTTAGTTGGAAGCCCGTTTCGAGCTTCTTCTTCTTTTTTTTTCATCATTCCAGAATGGAGCACAGTGTTACATTGCCGTGATAACCTGAGCCTTTTACGTCCCTGGGCCTCTCCTTGTTTTTTGTCCGCGTCCACAATAGACAGCAGAAATGTGTAACGTAAAATGGGCTCCATTTGACTTTCCTATGAAATATATTCAACCACTTGTTATCGTCCTGTCTCTTTTTCTCACCACTTATAATTTTGAATTTATATTCCGACATTCTCTGGTGCCTGAAAATCCTGGAGTTTGGTCCGCAAAAGGAATGAGCAACAGAAGACACGAGAAAAATGATATAAATTGCTCATCGTTTGTCAAAATTAGAAATTGCACTTTGTGTTTTATAGCGATTCATAATAAAACGGGGTTTGCCTCGGTGATCAAGATAAACTGGCAAAATGAACTCTTCTAATGTATAACAGTTCTGATTCATATTGGGTTCGGTTGAAGACAAACGAAAAAATATTGTTAATAAGGAAATATTTTTTTTAATTTAATCATTTCTTTAAGACTACACCGAGAAAGGTTCGTCCTCACCTCAATCACTGATAGCAGTTTACCTAATGAAGCCATCAAGGAGCTGACGAAGCGGAAAACTGATTTCGAGAAAGATGTTAGTTATAGTTCGAGTACATCGGCTAAAGGCAACACCACTTGTACCTGTGTCAGGGAGAAATGGGCGGAAGGCTGCTTCTCCGTGGTGCAAAAACTCACCAGTCATTCAAGTAATTTATGGGAAAATATTTGTGTTGAAAGGAAAACCTCAAATGCCATGACCGCACCGAAGCTCTGCCAGTAATAAGGCATATGGAAAAGTCGCACACCATCCAGCCGATGAATAAATTAATACTTGACGCTGCTTGCTGCAAGTAATCGTATTAAGTGCATTCATCAATCATTCATGGCATAGAAAATGTCGCAGGCGAAAATGTAGAGGTCACTATTTGTTTCGAGGGGAAAGGCGAGTCATGGGGATTCTGTATTGTATACACGCTCAAATATTTGTGGTTGTTTGTTCAAATAAATTCACTAATTGCAATTTTATACACTTGATTTTAATGTGAATATCGTATGGAGCTAAATGGCATTTAAAAATATATGTGATCAGGTGGGAACTTTTGAGAGATGATAATAGGACCAACTGTTTCAACTAAACTATCATTAAATGGATATTCAAAAGCTAATATTTGTTATTCTAACTGTATCATATTAACGAAATTCTTTGAATAAATTAATAACAATTAGTTGAATTAAAATCTCCCATGAATTTGATATGTGTTTAATGTTTATATTACTGTAAGTATTTATTGACCGGCAGATGAAAAACAAATAAATTAAAAATCTCTTCACGCCAATAATTTTTATTACAGTCATTTTAAAATTCTAATATTAGTCCTGTAGTTGTAAATATAGTTTTAGAGGTCTTTACTCTTCTGTTATTACTGTCTATTTATTTATTTACTATATTTTTTTCGAGTCAAATTAACAACTGCTGCTTATGCATTTTATAGGATGGCATCTCTTCAATTTTTAGTCAAACATTTTGTAGAAACACAGAGCGTTTTTTACGTATTTAACAAATTTTATTTTCCACATTAACAAATTAAATAAACAAATTCTGATACAGAAACACGACGGACGTTTTCGAGATCTTCGACTCCTTCCTGGTTGAAATTACCACCCGAACTGTAGCTGCCTCCTTCTGCTGTCCTGATCTCCACCCATATATTTCTTTAATTATTTATTTGTTTACTTCTATTAATTCTCACGGCAAACATCTGATATAAGTATTTCCTCTAAATTTTATTCATTCAACACATTACATTTTGATCTATCTTTTCCTTCTAACTTGTAAATCTCTGAAACAAAACACAAGGTTGTTAAATTATATTAGTTAAACCTAACAAATAAGGGTCGGCCGACTTTGCAATTGTTTTTTTCTACAGAATATTTGACTACAATCCCTATTTAACATTTCTCAATTCTCAATAACACTTGTCAGGATCTCCATTCACAAATAATATAATAACCTAACCGATTTTTATTGAGCCTGCCTGCGTACTCCAAAATATATACATTCGTTCGCGCTCCCAGTCTAAAGCAAACTGTGCTTTCTTCTTAAGCAGATCCCGTCCCTGCCCTCAATTTACAATCGAACCAAAGAAAATCTACTCGATAAAAAACGACACTGTTTTTTGAATGGATGTGGAAAAAAGATTAAAAAGAAAAATGTGAGAGAGATGTCAGTATGTCACTAACACAGAGATGGCCATGCACCATCAGTCTCAAATTGAGATTGTGTGAAAGCTTTTCAAAGCTCTCTCACGCTTTTTGCACAGTGCAAAAAAGTTACAACTTAAGGCCCAACCAAAATGTACATAAGAAAACATAACATAACATAATATAAGGCTGGACATATGGGCTACTAATGTATTCGCCCAAAATGTCCGTCAGCTTACGTTCGTCAAGTCGGAAATGTCAAATTTACGTTCGTCGAGTACGCAAGGTTGGGTGAGAATCCAACTCTTGCGTATGCTGACGGAATTTTGACATTTGGGCAAAAGCAATTTGTTGTGTTTACCTTACGTATCGTTACGTATTCATTTCGGGTACATTTACGTTTTGACGTAATTTTGACATACGAAAGCTTACGTTCGTTCAATTACGTACGTATTCTTATGTACAATTTGGTTGGGCCTTTAGCTGTCAAGGAAAAATTGAGCGACATGGGAAAATGACTTCAAATTTACAGCGTACCTGAAAGCAAAGCATAAAGAAACATAGTCCTGCTCGCATGACGACCAGCGGCCGAATGAAGCGCTCTCGCCTTGCGCCATGCTCGTGTACATATTCAAAACTTTAAAAGCTGGAGTGCCCGCGGGCATAGGCCTGCCCATCCATGCACTAAAAGCTGTGTTTTTTTAATGACCTGCAGATCCCGATCAATTAAAAAACGGCAAAGGACATTTACGAAATCTTAAACTGAAGCTAGGTTCAATCCTTACAGATGTCAGGCTACGAAGTGTCAAGATAATTTGATTATTGCAACAATAATTTGTATTATAAAAATGGAATTACATGTGAGTTTAAAAACGTAATTGTTATGAATATTTAACAAATTCTGCTGTATACCGGCTGTCAAAAATGGAAAATATCAACAAAGTTCACAAAAATGACAGTTTATTAAATTCGCTTTGAAGTTGTCCACATTCTCCCCGGTGGGAATTTATGAAATTTCCCTTGACCTGAATAATAACCTGGATAGGAACCTGGATCACCGGTTTGTATGGAGAAGATCTATATAGGTCATTAAAAAAACACAGCTATAAAATCAAGGAATATCTACTCTATAAGAACCGACACTACTGTCTGTACACGGCTTGATTGCTGATGTGTGCAAAGTGCTTAAGAAAATTAGATAGCAGCAGACTCACATTTGCTAAAGTGGGATAACATATGTGAGCGTGTCGTACTGGGTGGTTCATATTTGCCGCAACACATCAAAAGCCGCAAAAAATCTTTTTAGTGATCGTGCGAACTTCCAAGTCGCCCTGCAGTGAAAGCACTTTTCAACTCAGTTTACACAGAGCTTTGGACTTGTTACGAGCTTTCATTTTGAGTTGTGAAGCTCTTAAAGCAGTGATGGGCACGCCTATGCCAAAGAATATCTACAATAAGAAGGGTCACTCTTCTTCATATTTGTATGGGTGCATTTTTGTCCAAAAAGAAGGCCTTCATCAATTTCCCGCTGGGTTCTTTTCGACATGACGTCTCGACAAGGCACCGGGACTGCGCGTTGCTAAGCAGTCATGCATTCAAAACCCTAGTCAGCCTTTACTTTATTTTGTATATTGTATGTGTAAAGCCGGAGTCAGACCATAGCAAAAACCCCATATTTATAAGCAATATTGAATATTTTCAATCGTGTGACTCGACAATATGCAATATGGCATATCGCTTATAAATTCCACACAAATATTTGCTTATAAATTTGGTCTTTTTGCTATGGTCTGACTTCGGATTAAATCAGAAAAATATGCATGGAATTGAATTTTAATTAAAATGCAGTCGTATTCACACCTTTCGAAGTTGATTTTTTAAAGAAATTAAATGCAATTCATTCTATTGATCGAATTATCGCATGATTAAAGTCTAGTACCGAATTTCAAAAGGATTGTGTTGTTTCAATGCAATTCTTAAGTACAACCATCCGTGCGATAAAATCAATTCCGCTGTGCAGTTATTCATTAGTAAATATCCGCTGATTGACATACCTTTTCCTGCGAAAGGATCGTCAATTGCACATTGCTTCTCGAATTGACAACGTCAAAAGGAATCAATGACCTATATATCATTTTCCAGCAGCAAATATTCACTCAAGTTCCAGCTCCTTTGATATTTGCACAGTGAGCATAAAAAAGGTCATGAATCATCAAAGCGTATCACTGTGCGCTTGGGTACCCATCCCCCTTACTTCTGCCGCAAAAATCCTCTGCCGGGACTGCGTGATAAAAAAAAAAAGGTCACCGAAGAGACTCGACAGACTCGTCAAATAAACGGCGCGAACGTGTTCACTTGATAGAGTTTAACTAACAACAGTATAGTATAGGAATAGTGTAGTGTTTCCGTTATCCCAATGCTTTTACATTTTTTATTAGCGCGAACAGATCCTGTATACAGGACGCAATGCTTTATATTTTGTGCAAGTGTTTGCGTCTGTGAAAGCTTAACAAGTGTTTTTTAACTAGATACGTACCATGTGCATCCTTTCGAATTACATCCAAGTTTTCCCCCGTTTCGAAACATGTTAGAGGCACGCATTATCCTCACGCTGAATTATTTAGTTCTTTGGGGGTAAGGATGAAAGGCCTTTCTTTACATTGTTGTTGAAACGAGCGATCCAAAAACCGCGATTCAACGGCGCGGCCGTTTGGAAGCAGTTAATGACAGATACTTCTTTGTTAGAATCGCCTTTATTGTCCATAATAAATATTATAATATTATATACAGTTAATAGCAATTTTCAATATTGTTTTTACAGTTAAGTCAAAATTTCTGCGAAAAACGAATTAAATATCCACAATCTTGTTTAAAGCTCCTTCTTTGATTTTCATAACGAATTCGATTGAGTTTCGCTTAAAGGGTTCAAAATACTTTATGTGCTAAAAAGCTTTCTACAACGCGCCATTCTTATAGTCTGAATTCTTTTCAATGCAGCTTCTGAAATGTGGAAATTCTCCTAGCATGCGATTTATAATAAATTATGGAAAATAAATAAATAATAAATGACATCCGAATAATTAATTAATTATTTTGAAACTTTTTTGCACTTCTCCTTACAGAGGTTCCTACAATATTTCTCTAAACCTGAAATGTCGTACAGTCGCAAATATAACTCATATAAAAAATACCAACGATGACTCAGCTGCAGGGCAGTAATTGCCGCTAAAGGAGCCGGAAAAAAATACTAATAAAATACTTTCATAACCTAAAACAAAAACTAGTAAGGAAGCAATTGGTCACACCAATTACGTGATATCCTAGGTGTAGAAAAGTATACTCATTCTATATAAAAATCTAGCGTACTAGAAGAAAGATATTTGAAGAAAGCAAATGTCATTTGATAGCACTCAAAAAGAGGTTTTATTTGATATAACACACGGTCCAAATTGCAGGACAACCCTAAGGGAGATGGTTACCACCCCCACCCCCACAACCTCAAAAACCAAAAAAAAATTTACCCCACGGGATAGATCCCCATTCATTCATTCTAAATCAAAAACCCCATGTATGCTTACTACATCCATCCACGTTTACCACCCTAAAACTGCCGAAGTTTTCTTCCATTTCTATAATCTTAATATCGTGTAAAAAAGATCATGCAAAAAAAGGTCTGCCAAATAATTAATTATAATCCGTATTTATAACAATATTTTTAACGAAAAAATTCAAAATGTAAACATTCAGTAAACGTAATGAAAATTTTTGTATAAAAACGATTCAGGCTTATATGGCAACACCAAGAAGGAGTTGCCCGATTCTTGCCTCATCTTCGAACTTGACTTTGCAATTTTAATGAAAGATTATTGTACCAAATTTCAAGTCTCTGGCTACAAGCGTTCTCGAGTTATCGTGTGGACAGACAGACAGACGGACGTGCATAAAACGGTTTCTTTTCACTTTCCAATCATGAATATATAATTCTATCACCATTATTTCTTGGCGTTGCAAACGTTCGCTCAAAACTAATATACCCTACATCTAGGGTATAAAAATAAATTAATTATGTTTACAAAAAAAAATGTCATTATATTTAGTTTTCAAAAAACTAAAAATAGTAGATGTCGCTCTTTGTGATGCTGTCTCTTTAGCGTAAGATCAAAAGACGCTATTTTAAATGAGTGTAGTATGCATTGCATTATATGAGGTGTATTCAGTTCTGAGGAATATGAAACAGCCTAGCTTAGTGTTGTATGCAAAATGTTTCCAGATTTTTGTCCGCTACTGTACATTATACAAGTTTTTATATTCCATTCCACGCGCAATCAATTACAAAATTGAAGATATATGTTAATAATTAAATAAAATTACTTGAATGACTTCAATCCAAAGTTGTAGATTGTATTTCACGCTAAAGCCACAGCGTTGTATAAACTGTAAATATGAACTTACTCCAACCCATGAGACTTCTAATTATCATTATTTATTATAAACAAAATTAGGTGAAAACGTGAAAAGGTTTAGAGAGCCAAAGTTTTCGGAAGTTGTTTTGTTTGGTGCGGCTTTACGGGTTAATTAAATTTGTATCCAGAAGCGTAGAAATGTTGTCGTCCTTAATGTTGTGGGGAAGGATTCGAACTGGTTTATTATGCATTTTATTATCCCAAAAACATAGTAAAAATACATTTTCACTCAAATCTATTTTTTTTTCACAACTGAGAGGCTCAGGAAAATTTACTGCTTGGTTTACCTGTTTTATAGAAAGGAGGGTAAATTGTTTTATGTATGAAAGGATAACCGGTGCAAGCTGTAGCTACACGCGTTCTGTCTTAGCGTCTTCAGTTCGTATTAATGAGCTCTTTTCATTCAACCCTTGCCAAAAAGGTGTTGAGAGTTTAACAAAATAAAATTTAGAATGAGAGGAAGATTTTATTCCTTGAATTATCTTCCTTTGTTCCTCGGTTGTGGCCTTTGTTGTCTGACTACGATTTCTATTCTCTTTATGTTTTTGCTCCTCAATTATCTTTCGATCTGGTAAGTGTGTTTTCATTCCATTGAAATTTACCTTCAGGGGCTGTTTTTTTATTTTCCGTTTTACAATACCATATTAAGGGGAAAAAAATGAAGTGGATATCTTCCGATAACTATAATGTTCATGTTTTGATTTTCTGTGTCCCTTAGAAATTCGAATGAGTTTGAATTGCTTTGAAAATTGTAGCTCGGCCACAAGCAAAACAACAAACTTCACACAATATTCAAATTACGTTTCAATTTGCCAACATAATTAATAGTTTAGTTTAATATTCCATTAATCCAATGCCCGAAGCTGCAATGAAATTGCAAAATTTCAGCATACTGGCTAAATTTACTTTTTAGTGGCGAATAAGATTTTAACATAAACCCAAAACGTAATAAATTATAATTTATAAATAAAAATAATTTCGGTGTATCTAAATATTTTAGTTTGGCCCCAAGCATCGACTTATATTCTCACAGTCACAGAATAGTATCGATTTACTAACAACTCAGGGGCGCCACACTGCAGTAATCTACACCCGAAAAAAACACGAATCCCGTATGAAAAAAGTACTTTTTCTAAATGTTTGTTGTTCCTTTGACGACTTCAGTGAAGTTCCACAGAACCGAATTACCAGAACCACTTTTCAGTCGCTACCTATATAATATATATGTACGCTGTCAGTATTAGGTTTACAGTACCATTTTCATCCCGGCCCAAAACAAGCTCGGTGGGCCAGCATCCAAATAAGTACTTCAAATAGACAATTTCCAGGATAACATCATCCCGAGGGATTGTACGCCTCCGTACTGTAAAATCAGCATTTAAATGCGAATCAAAGCGAAATGGGAATTAAAAATGTGCGAAGCTTAGAGACGACTCAAGGTCTGAAGAATGCTGATTCTGCTGTGGGAAAACTTTGTAGCTCCTTTTCCTTTTGAGGATTGTCAGCAACACATTCGCAGGGGGATTTTCTTCAGTTGATTCCAATGGAAAAGTGTTTAGTACATCAACTTAAGGAGAACAACCAATTATGCGGACACTTTTTCGATTTTCATTTATCTAAGGATTTCTCAATTTTCTGTTCTCCTTTTGCTGACAGCGGGTATTACCCTCATGATTTAATAAGTTAAATCCGCTTTTGAGAGGGTTTTTAAATACGAATTAAAAACAATTTTCTTTAGACGTGATTTCAATTTTTCCTTTTTAATTTTCAAGCAGTGAATTAATATTTATTAAAAAGCAGTATCCATTTTAGTATGTCTTGTATGTTCCACTTAGAGAAAATAAGCGAACAAACAAGCAAATAAGTGCATTGAGCGCACGGAGCGGTAGAAAATAATTTTAATTCTGCTTCGGATATTATGATACTGAGTAATATACATTATTTAACATTTTAAAGGAACGACGACGAAAGAATTTCCATGTTTTTGGTTAATTTTTTGACCATATTACAATATACAAACATTTTCAAACTACAATAATCTCTTTCCCATTTGGAAAAAATGATAAATGGATGTGAGAAGGAGATAAATTAATTGAAACGCTTAAAAAACAGAGTACATACCTCGAATTTCTCCATTATCAATCCCTTCTTTCGATTAAAAGATATAATTTCTCGCTATTTGAGTGCGTAATAAGCAGAAAGGGTTCATTCCATCCCACAATGCATCGATTCCACACACCGACATGCTTTCACTCGTGTTGAGAGGTGGGGTTTAATTGGGAATAACCAACCTACAGTAAGCAATAAACTAAATAAAACGGAAGAATCCCCATCGTTGAGTAAACGAAAAAAATAAATAAATAAATAAATCTCAGGCTACCGGAAAAAAAGAAAAGAGGATTTCAATAACTTTTCACAAGTTTTTGCCATCAAGGGAACGATGGGCTGCGGAAATTTGGGAAATGCTTGCTCCCAGTGTCGCAAAAAGGGTAATGCGATACTGAAGTTATTTTGACTGAAGCAAGGAGCGTCACTAAGAAAGTTACATGTGAATAGATTCATGAATAGATTAAAAAGGAAATATAAAGAGCAGGGTACATTTCATGGGCTAACTTCTGTTTGGGTATCTGAAAAAGAAAAATTGCTCTTGCAGAGAAGGATTTAAGTAGGGACGAAAAGGATTCAATATTGTTAACCCAACAAATTCAATTCCACCGTCCCGTATAGATTTGCGATAAAACATATCTTGTTTCAATCACCAGTATTCATTCATGTGCTCATACAGATACAAGAACTTTCTTTTCTGTAATTACAACATTTATTCATAAAATCATAAAATGAATAGGTATAGTTAATTCAAATAAAGTACAACGAAAGGATAATCACAGTTTTTTTTTCAAATATATATTGTTCAATTTAATGTTTCTTTATTCAACGCAAAAATTATACAAGAACAATTCTTTTTGTTTATAGAAGTTTATTTTATTTTGCAGAATTCTTTTGCTCCGTTCATTGGAAAATTCTAAGATATTCACAAATATTTATCGGTCTTGATTTCTCATCAGTAAAACACGTAGATTTTGTAAACAAAGCAAATCTACACAATTATATATTTACGTTTAACGAAATAGAGAAATCGAGAAGAAAAACAAGCAACCTGACAGAATTGAATTGTGTTGTTCAAATCCCTTGTGCCGAACCCGTCTAGAATTCCAAGCATGCTTTAAAGGGATGTAGGAATTTTGGGCGAAGTGTCTGTTTTCACTTCATGCCGGAGGCTCATGACGCTTTCTTGGGGGCTTTATCTTGTCTTGGGAAGATCTTTCAATAGTTCTGTAGACACCCGAATGAAAAGAACTCAAATGAAGAATGCAATATTACATCCTTCTACATTTGTTTATTCGATTGTTTATAGAGGACCTTTTTTACAACACTATCTTCGGTCGCCCTTACTAAATGCAGAAATTTTTAATTGTAAAAAATCGTTTAAAAGTGCATCTAAAATTACTAGAATTCCTCAACGAAGGGAACATTTTATTATCTACTGTCGCTCAGGTCCTCGCACACATACACTCATCCATATCAAGTAATTTTGGTGATATAAAGATGATCAAAACAGAATAACTTGTGGCATGAGGAAGAAAGTGACGATGGAAGGGAATTGCGAGGAACTTTGTATTCAATTATTTTGGTTCAGTGGATCAACAGATTGACGAAATTTCCATTTTAAGTACTACTCAGCGATACCCCTGACAAAATGAATGAACCATTTTCACGTCCCTAAAATCGTCTATTTAGTTCTGCAGATTATCATAAATCAGCTTGCGCATTAGATCCCAATATTTGTTGGAAGCGATATCACATTTCATCTTACGTTATGTCTGTCAATGTTTCGGTTTTCCACCCTCTCTACCTGACGACGAGAACTTTTGAAAAAATCTCCAAAAAGAAATGGTTAAACCGATTTTGTTGATCGTCGATTAGAAGTCCAAGTCTGAAAATGTAGCACTCGCATATTAAGTTTTTACGGGGAACAAATCGCCGAGGCCAGGTAGCGGCAGTTGCCTGAAATAAGTATTCGCCATCGACAATGAACACAGCTTTGTCACACACCAGGTCTTTTTTGGGGGCAATGAATTGGAAGAGGCTAGCAAACTTGGTTTTGTCTGTCTTCGCAGCCGAGGAAACACTGTCAAAAACAGTCTGTAGACTGCAGCATCAATTGCGAATAGTAATGTGTCATACCGTCATTTCCATTATCGTCATAATGACTGGTTTCGGCATTACGATGGTATAATATTATAGTGCATCAATAGTATTATAGTTTACGGATCCCGTTTGTGCAATTTGTACAGCTCAATCCTTTTGTACGCATTTCTGAGTATATCATTTAGAAACGCCAAAACGGGGAAATTCGTGTGTGTTTGGACTTCGAAAATTGTTTGGAGCGACCGGAATTACAGTTTGGTTCCTAACAGCAGTAACCTGGAGCCCTACGAGTAATTTGAGACAACTTCGATCTTAATCGGACCATTTTGAACCTCGTAGTGCAATTTTCAGAGTCATCATGCAGTTTTAAGGGCCTAAATAACTTTGAGGGTCTTAAAATCGATGAGGCGGCCACGAGAACCTCCGAGACTTTTGAGATGTTGTACAGCATAGTCTGTAAAATCACAGTGTAAAAAGTCAGCTTTAACCTAATATGCCTAGGAAAATGTGGTTTGACAGCCGGTGAAGACTTAAGCACAAAATTTTGAATTTGCGAATTAAACAAAATCACATTTCAAGCCGACTGAATGACTTCAAGCTTGCATTATGCATTTCGTTATGAAATCACACTCTAATGTTTTACTTATGTGCACAAATTACTCTTCGGATAATTAAAATCGATATTCTGTAGAATTACTATTTTCTTTCTTCGACACTATACGAAAGTGTTCAACTTCAATAGCACACAAGAAAAAGCGATTTAACACGACAACTTGTGAAGCTACAACAAACTGGAGTAAATTACAAGTTTTTGAGGCATGTAATCCGAACAGTCTTGGTTTGATAAGTTCGGAATGTATCGGCCTTTTATTTGCTGCAAAATTTCTATTTATGAGGCGCGCCCGAGCAGAATATTTAGTAGAGAAAGAAGCAGTAAAAGAAATAAAACGGTTTGGCGGGATATGCACGGTAGCAGTTCCGAAAGGAGCCAAAAGAGAAAAGTTTTCCAAAGTTTTTTTCATTCTTATACCAACACGGATTATGTTGATCCCTGTGACTTTGTGACCAGTTATCGCAGTTGAATTCAAGTTTCCCTCTTTTTCTTGTCCCAGCAAGTTTTCTATTTTTTATCATTTTTTTTATCAAGCAATTTAAGTACCTGATATCCGGTATTAGATTATATGACAATGTATCCGAATGGTTAATAACATTTTTAATTGATATAATGATATTATTGATAATTCACTTAATAAGAATTGGGCTGTGTCTATTTATCTGGTCAATAGCAAACTTGTGTCGAGAGTTCCTTTCTAGATTTCTAAATTTTCAAATAGGTAGGTACATACTTGCATAATTTATAAAAAATTATAATAGAGTGATCCATTCCATCTACACATATGCGGAGGTGTACCTGCAGTCATCAATTAATTATATTAGAATTCCAGTAAAAACGAATTATTTTTGATAGGCGAAATGTTCTTATATCTCACGGTTATATATTGGTTAATGATATAAATAAATAAATAAAAAATATTCCAATAAAATCAAGAAAAAGATTGATAAAATGGAAAGATTATGCAACAAATCAGCTTTTCAAAAGTATACATAATCGGTTTACGGAATCAGCAGTAAATATAACGGTATTCTGTAAGCGTAAATATCACATTTTCTAACTGGACAAGTTAATAATTCTGAAAATGTTAATACAGTAAACTGAGTTATCACATGTCACACATGTAATACTCTTAGCAACGGTGTACGTGATAAATGCACAAACATATTTCTGACGATGAAATGGAGCCACTTATCCAGTAAATAGGGGAATATTTCGGCAAAAATCCAGATTAGGATCCAAAATGGGCATATGTTCCCCACAGTGTCCATCTGTTTCGTCTCGTTAGGAAAGCAACTCCTTATTGAGCCATAGAGGAGTTACGGCTTCTTGTTCAGAGCTGGGATATCTAGCTAATTCATATCACATAGCAAACCTAAGCAATATCCGAAAGGATATACGTATGAATCTTAACATATGCTGAACATGATGCGGCAGTAAAAAATAAGGCTCTCTGGCCCCACATCGGCTTTTGTGAGCAAACAGAAAGACCGTTTTAGGGGAATTCAGAGCGTCCAGGAAACCACTTTCTTCCCACTGGCATTCGATAACCGAAAGTATTCATTGCTGGAGATAAGCTCGATTGCTGCAATGGTCGTCTTGCTTCGCTTCCGGTTTAATAAGTCATTGCTTTTGCATAGGACGTGGGCGTGTTCATGATGAATCTGCACTGTGGAATTTAGCATCAATAGAGGTGCATTGAACGCACATGAAAGGTTATTTGTTGTTCGTTTTAGATCATTCTGGTGAGGCATTGTCACCCCAGAACTGCAAAATATTTGTAAACCATTAGATTTAGAAATTGTTTGGTCTGGTTGCTATCAGCAACAAAAGACATTGTGGAATTCAATCAAAGAGATGTTTTTACTTGGATCTGGCGTTGGTTTCCAACTTAATCTTTTGATCCAGCTCCAAGCGCGCTTCAGCGTTGTCAGTGTGTTTCCAATGTACAGAATACTCATAGGCTGAGTACGGCACAGTGTCTGTCCCTAAACCGAAATTTTAGGAAGTGTGAATTGAAACAATTCAAAAAGGCGTAAAATAATATAGAAATACCAAACAATATCTACTGAATAAGAACGACACTGTGATGTAATCACCAAAAGTTCAAACAAAGTAGCAACTAAAAACCGCTTGTTGAAAAAAGAAAGATATGCGCATTGCGTATAGAAGAATACGTCTGGAGACGCTTTTTATTCAGTGGAGTGTGTTAAAAGGATTGGAAAGTTCGGGGTTTTTAATTTCTAAAAAGATGGGGATTTTTAAGAGTCTGGTTGTGATTATCATTTGTAATTGGCGAGTTTGAGGCCCTAGGCTTAATCCTATCCAGCATCTAAGTAAATCCGGCACTGGCCAGGATGCAATAATAGCACAATACACAGGTCATACTTTTCCTTAGCATTAGCACATCATTTAGGAAGTTTCTCATCGAAAACTGTCCTCGTATGTTTTGGAATATCTTTGTACGTGGGTAAACAAATTCGTTTTTTTGAAAAAGTTAAAATAATATGTAATGTCACCAAAGATGCTTGTAATGTAGACCGTATATAATTACATAAAATAAACATATACAAATAAATTGTCAAGCATCCGGAGAGAGAGTTAATTAATATACCTACTAATAATAAATGAGAACTGATCTCGAAACTTTGTTTTACCTGGTTCCCACACTAAAGCCAAAATTCATGAGGCAAAATAATTACGTAAGTTAAGAAATTAAGGAATGTAATCAATCAAAGAATAACCTCAGTTCGGAAATCAGACCTAAGAACAATATTTACTTACCAACAATTTGATGAGTACTTTTCGGCGATTCGAGTTGAATTATCATCGAACGAATTTTGTTAATATACGGGGAAGTGATAATTAATTAAGCCGAACATGCTTTGCGAAAAGATTTGCAATTTTATGTTCAAGAATACCGTAATTATAAAATCATGTATTGGATGGGATGATGCTTTCAAATACCTTTAAGTTTCGCTTCCAATGTGAGTTTACTTAAGACGAGTTTTACAAATATATTTCTTAAGTATGAAAGCAATTAAAATCCTGAATTTGCAACGAAAAAGTCAAGTGAAACTACCAATGGCGGTCAAGCATTTCAAGCAGCACCAAGCCAATGAAGTTGGTTGGGTGTTTTTTATAAATTCTGTACATAACCCTTGGCGGGTTGAAAGGAGGAGATATTCAGAAAATTTGTGCATTTAACATTTACGGTGAGGGTGTAGTTAGCGTAAGACAAGTGTTTTTATCGATTCTAAGGATCATTTCCGAGGTAGCTGAAATAAGGACGGCATAAATTTTCATTTAACCAAACAACTAGTCAACTGCACTCCGGTTCCCTGCCACACTTCCTACGTTCCTTCCTTGTTCCTTCCGATAGCAAACGTATCGACGGCGAAAAATGAGAAAGTTAAATTCGAAGAGGCATTTCACCAAATTAGATTTTCTCTATTTTCCCATTGTTCCATAGCTTTTCGGGTGTTCGGCAGCAAGTTTCCTCGAAGAAAGGGATAAATCAATTGACTCACATCGGTTAGTTCAATGGAAAACGCTTCAATAGGGCTTGTGTCTGTGATAGAGTGCCTTTCGTTAATGTGCGGAACTCTTGAGTGGTTTGTTTGGCTTAAGAGTTGTTATAAGTATCTCAACTGTTCTGTTTCTTGGCTTCCTCGTTTCTATTTCATTACAAAAATCTGTACCGGCCGTGAAAGTCCAAAATGCTTTGTCGTTGGGAAACAATAATGAAAATCGACAATCGACAGGCTTTTGTTTTGTTCTAAAGGCTATCTAATATGGAAAAATAACAGACGTTAAATTAGGTGAACGCAGGAAACGAACTAAAGAAATTGTTATTTAATAACTTTCAGCTTCAGGGTTTCCAATCTGTCCAATTTTTTTGCAATTCCTGTCAGAAGTCGTTTTGCGTCCATTTCTGTCATTCCCCTCAATCTCTACTAATAACGAAAGTATTACACATTTTCTGTTGTTTTGTGAAAACTGTATATCCCGCAACGTGTCACCTGCGCGCTCCCCAAGGTACTTTACGAATTTATTGGAAAGAATAATGTTTTGTCCTCGGGAACAAAATATATTTTTGCACAACAAAAATTGAATGCTCCTCAATTGCGTTTAGGCTTTAATTTTTTTTTTTTTCTGTTTTCTTTTTTTTTTTTCATCTCTGGCCTCATTCGTCGAATTATTATTGAACATCCACTGTGTAGTCCCTCATATCCTTAGCTACAATACTCCTTTCGCTGTCGTCGAAAAAAAATTGAACCGTAGAAAAGTTTTTGTTCATTGGCAGATTTTGTTGGATTTTGCTTTCTATTTTAGGCAAGGAAAAGGAAGTTTGCCAAAGTTTCTCTCAAGGGAAATGATAGCTTCCGCTCTGAATATGCTGCTGAGAAAAATATACTTAATGAATAGCGATCTGGGTCTGCGACTTGAGTGTACTATGGTTAGATATAAAGTAATTCTAGAGACGTCTTCTACTGAGACTTGAAGAAACTGTAAAGTTTTATGGATCCTACTTAATTTAATGGCAGGTGTTCTCTGGGGAGTTGAGCGTCCCAAAACACTTCAAGACCTTACACAGTCGTCACATTTTACTTTCCTCGACTTCTTCTCAAGGACCATCTTCCAGTTTTATGTCCAAGAAATTTGTGATGTTTGCACCAGTTGCTGTCTTGAATGAATAATTTATTTAATGGTATTTGTCGCTACAAATATTACACATTTCTATTCAGTTTTAAATATCGATCTAAAACTTTTTAAATTGGTAACATAACATAAGTGTTTGAAATGAATATAAGATTACTTTAATTATAAATAACTTATATTGTATGGGATGTGTTGGGGATGTGTTGTACAACTTACTTCACTGAAATCAATCTGCCCGAAATTGACATTTAATGTCAGACCCTCAAGAGTAAAACAACTTTGTATAATAAGCTGACATTTTTTGTTGCCGCAAGGTTAAATTTTACAAGCCAATTTTTCAATTATCGTACCATACTTTTATACCAAATCAAAACTCCGCTCGAGCCAGCAAGATTCCAATTAGAGACGAGCCATCACTAAGCCCCTTTCTTCAACCAAGCACCATTCCAACTGTGAAATTATCAAGCAGCCACGTTCAAAATTCACCACGAAAATACAACCCTAACGTCGATAGAATTTTACTTCGCCCCATTGTGCTGTTTTCATCACGCCCTGAAATCGATAGTGTTAAAGGCGATGATCAAAAAGTTCAGACGACAATTAAACTTCTTAAAGACATTTGAGAAAGGATTCAAAAGTCACGGGCATCTCGAAATGATTCAGGTTGCTGAAAAATTCAACAAATAAGCGAGATTAATACGGAGGGAAATATAGAGTGAAAAGCGCCAGAGGTTTAAGTGTGCTATTTTGTAGCAGAAGGCCAATTTTACCTTCCGTCGCGGTCTCTCCTTACGGGATTAGTTAATTTTAACAAATTCCGCATTTGCAATTAAATTGTTCACTCGAAATTTTGCGTATTACCCTCGCGAACCGCCTACAGTCAGAGGACTCGGATCTGCCAGAAATATGGGATTATTGCAAACCGTCCCATTCACACTATGCTCCATCAGCATATTTCAGTCGCATTCCAGACACTGAGCACACCTTGATGGAACGAGCGTGGCAGAAGTTTTAGCGCTTTTACTCCGATTACACGGGGGAGTCCCTGAAAGCTGCAACTTCTTGAGGTGGAAATTAAGAGCGAAATCTTGAAGGGTGTATGACTGTATGGTGTGGTATTTGCTTCTGTCGAGATTCCGCAAACTTGCCTTCGCCATATTATTTTGATATCTCAACTGTATACGAATGTGTGTCGTTGTTACTTCTGCATTTAAGGCAAGAAAAAAGACGAAAAAAGTTTGTTTCATATTAATTAAAATATAATAATAATGAGGAAATCGAAATAACTATAAGAATATTATTTGCAAAACATTCAACTTTATTACTACTTTGAGCCAATGTTCCTCACTCTGGTGGAAAAAAAAATTCCCTGATGCTATAATATAAAACGCATTGATTGAAATACAATCGCAAAAATATAAACTTATTTTCTCTTTTAAAAACTTTTACAAAAAAATTGTTGAAAATAATTATGTCATAAATTTGAAAAAAAATAATTAAATTTCGATCTAAAAAAGAATGTTAGCTAAACATTTCAAAGCAAACGTAAAACCTTAAAGTACAACAAATTTCAAATGAAGGAATGCATGCGATGGTAATAACACAAAACACAATTCCATGGTGTATTGTGATCAATCTAGCAGATTTCAATCGGTTAAGGAACTTTTTAACACTCAGTTAATCATTAACTAGGGAGTTCCGACAACCCTTTCTGTCTGCATTTAACCTGAGGTTTCCCCTCTTGTTTTTAGCCAAGATTAGGTGGAGTTATTAAAAGTTTTTTAATATCCGCCCCACGAAAAGTGGATCCAAGCAAAAGCCATCACTTCAACAGCTCCACCAATGCCATATCATTTTTCAACGGTGTTTGAAAGCTGTTACGTATGCAATTAAACCAACTTCCTAGCTACATTCAATTTAGCAGTCATCAGGTGATTTATGAAGTAAATTGTTTGAAATTGAGCTCCAGTGCCAGCACGTTCGTCGGTACAAGTCATGGCCCGGCAGGTTTGCGTGCCGCCTTCCCTGGACGAAAGGGTTAACATTCCTACCGTGGCTAATGGCATAGCAAATCCTTCCTATGGTTGAGAATAGGGGGTGCACACCCCCACATCTAGTACATCACTATAGTTTAATGTGGGAAGAATTCTCACTTGGCGAGTGTTCCAACGAAGTTTATGCTAATACCAGTAGATCGCAACACTTACCTACTGTTCTTTGCGTGAAGCGAAACAACTACCTTCTATGAATTTAAGTCAAATCGATATTTTATTTTATGTAAGCAGACAGTTGGTTCCGGCCTACGTAATTATCATACCACTGTTCTTCCTTTGCTGCAGAAGATATTCTGCAAAAATTGTTGCTTTGATGTATGAAGCCAAAACGAACGTGTCGGAATGTATCACGAAAAGAAGTCTAAGAATGACAAACAAGAAGGCGTTACTTTATGTAGTCGAAATAGAATACCATAATTTGTGTGCTGAATTTCAACCACATTTGGTTGTTAACATTTTCGGCAAAACCAAGAATGAAACATGATTTTGTAAGATATAACATGTGAGACTTCCTAAGATTAATTACAATGCTGTGCATTATTGAGAACTGCAGTAATTCTTCCATTTGCGCGGATTCACTTTAACGCGCTTGAGGTACACCACACCGAATATTTACAAACATGCAATTTTATAACTAAACATAGGTACTTAAAATGCCTCTAGTCTAGTTCAAAGTTTTCTATTTAGATATAAAAGAGATAAATACACACGCTGTTTATTACCTTATTCATTCCATTTAAAAGGTTGTAGAGTAAAAACAATTAAACGCATAAATGACGATATTTACATAAACTTGTTTTCCGGTGTATGTTTGGTCACTTAAACTTCAGTCACTAACACATGGATTATCCAATCAACCTTGATTTAAGTTTCGCGCTAATATATCAACAATCAATAACAAGCGAAATTTTCTTAGCTTCGAACTCTGAACAATTGGTTAAACAGTTATGTGGATGAATATTGGAATTCCCTTTAAAAGGCTTCATGCATACATTTTTAAAACAAATAGAAAGCAAATATTTTAGAACGACTTGCTAAAGTATTGTTCTCCGTATACCATAAATAAAACGGGATTGGAAACAACTCCCAAACGTCGTAAGCCATTTTCAAACAACTTTGAAATTTAACCGTTTATCAACATTAGTTCAGAATAAGTTTCTCAAACTCATTAAATATTCCTTTTATTTACTTCACTTGGCTTTATTTTTCTAGTCTTTAATTTTCCCGACAAGTTGTGAAGGAAGTTCTCTGAAATTTCCCCAGTATTAAGTCCATTGAATTCAGTTTGGAGTTTGGTAAGCATCCCCCACAACGTGCAACAGAACTGAAAACGTCTCCACCGTAAATTATTATTCCAGTGGGGGTAAAAATTGAATTTTGATTGCGATACGACAATTTCGTAGCTTTTCACCTTCTTTCTCTTTATTTTCCCTAATGTTGGTGGCACTTTAAAAGTTTTCCACTTTCAGTGCTTCAACCCAACTGCCAGCCATCATCTCTGCTTTTTCGAAAAAAGAAGGACTGGTCCGCCCATTCACCTGAACTGACTCCAAACTTTTTCCAAGATTAATTGAAGCTGTCAGTTAGAAAATAGTTTAATCTGGCTCTGGGATCGGTTAATGAGTTTAGAAATGTTTGCTTTTACCGAGAATGTGAAAATATCCTTGAGAGAGCCGTTTCTTAAAAATAATTTCAAGGTTTTCAGGTGATTACATGGTTGCTGGCAATGTTTCAATCACGCGCAAATGAGTTCGTAATGCTTGGATGATCTTTCATTACTACAGTGACTTTGTCATTATCTCATTTTTAACATTTTGGTAGTGTATTTGTGTTCAGGATCTCCTGGGACATCTAGGCTATGGGTAAGACAATAAAGTAAGGATGAAATTAATCCTTTTCAAGATAAACATTTAGGTAGTCTCTAATAAAATTTATATAAACATTTTTCACTGCTATTCATTTACAACTTGATGCAGAAATATTAACTTTAAATAAACATAAACTCTTCACCGCTCTTCAAAATAAAAAAAAATCAACCAAATGTTTAAACATACATAAAATATTACTAATGTTATTACATTCCTGAATTTTCTGCAATATTTATATCAAAAGCCCTTAAATTACTATGATGAATATTTCTTTCATTTTATTGGAATTTATGAAATCCTAATACAACAATTTCATATTAGCTAAAAATGAATAAACGAGGCCAAACAGATGAGGATGTGGAGGGACGCGGCAATGTCATTGCCCTAGCGAATCTGAAAAATTTATTTGTGCGCTTCTGCAGGATTGCAAAACTTTGCTAATAATCCTTAAATTACTTTCTGTCTGGATATAAACTGCAGCTGGATCCTCTACCATCCAGTTCGATTCGCTCATTCCCATTCTGCTTTATTTGTACAATTTTGTTCAATTTTTATTACTTTTTTCTACCCACCAAGAAAGGTAAACATTGAAAGAATTCATGAAAAAATGTTCAAAGATAAAAGCAGTCAGCATTTTCTTATTATTGGAAAGCAAAAAACTTTTACCTTATGACATCACTAAGTTCAGGAAAAATAATATTGTAGAAAGGAGAATCCCTCCTTAAGGAACAACACAGTTTTGCGGGACTAAATGTCTAAACGTGCCAAACTTGCGAACATAAACATTTGATCATTTCGTGTAAATTGGAAGACAATGCGCAAATCAAAATAACGCCAAAACAATGTGTAATGTACAATACAACAAATCAATTTTCAGGAAAGAAGAAATTGCAAAAATTCCTGAATAATAATTAAGTTTATCTTTATTGCATAATTGCAGCTGTGATTGATTTCCTATATCCAATCTTTCATTGAATTTGCATTGCAGTTGTATTTACAATTAATGCAATTGTATTTTATCAAACATTCAGTCTTACTCCGATATTTTAGTAGTAATGTTTATTTTGCTCAGAAGTGATATTTTCAAAGATCAAACAAATGAAAAGCAAAACATCGTTGTCAACTCATTTCAGAGACTTCTGAACAGGAATTTTCAATGCTTCCCAGTGGATATTCTCACTGTCCCTAAATGGTATTTTTTAAGCCCGAAACTATCTCATACGTAACTTATTTCAAAATTGAGAAACTAGTTATGGATTTTATAAACTACTCATCAAGACCTTACATATAAAGTTTCTCCCTAAACTTCATAGGGGCCGAGATATAATTTTTTAAAACTTTCAACCCTCCCCCGGCTACTCTCTTGGGGTGATTATGCTCATTAACGAACTTAACCGCGCTATTAACCCCAGAAATAACGTAATAAAATTTGATTCCAATATCTTCGAAAATACGGCCGCTAGATTTTATGATAATTTTTTTTATGCGCAGTGCAAAATGCTGTCATTTTTGCATTATTATTAAAGATTTTATACGTTCCTTCATACTTGTCATCGACAAAGAGCCTATCTGTAAAGTTTTAGCTCGATTGGATGACGGGAAGTGTGTTAATTAGCCGTCGAAAGGTTTTCCTCAAAACGGCACAAATACACAAACAAGCAAGTTTTCGCGAACTTAATATAGATGAATTAAAATGAAAACAATCGTTTGATTTTTGAGAAAATTACAAAATTATTAATTTTTTTAATTATTCGTACAGATTTAGTATTTATTTTTACATTTAGTATTTACGTTTCCATTGACTTTAGATGTTCTTGAAACTAAAATAACCTTGTGAAATCGTACAACTGTATTACCCAAAATACTATAGTACTACTTAAAGTTAAATAAAATTAAAATATTCTTTATTTTTAAAAGTATAGGGTCTATTTCAACCGCATTGCATAGTGTGACTTGTTGCGAAAAGTGAGAATTGGAGAACTCAGTTTCGCTTTCACAATTTTCATATCACGAACCATTTGTGAGGAACAATTCATTGAAAAATACCAAAAGTTTTTTTTTTTAACGAAAAATTATGCATGCATTTCACTGTTCTGAGGAAACGATAATATTTTGCCCCATTTTGAAAACAAAAAAGAACCTTGATAAAATGTTTTCGATCTCGGTCTCGCATTCGAATAATATTTTCCTTCGTGGAAGCATTTTTGGTGCAGAATGGTGTAATCGCTTAGCAATGTATCATTATGATCCTTTAAAAAAACAAGTGAAATTCTCTGCAACTGCAGTTTCTCTTGCATCCAAAAAAGCTAAAACATAAATCGACGTGAAGTGAAAAAGGGTACAGCGAACACTGTCCGTCTTCCCGATGGTGAAAATGTCTTCAATTAAGAATACAGTTTTGCAGTAAAGTTGAAAAATCGAAGTACTCTGAACTTCTGCGAGATAAATGAAAAATAATTGCGATTTATGTGTGTTGATGTCTTCTTCATGTGATTCAGCTGTATTGAGTATCAGTACAGGATTTCCACAATGATTTCGTAAAAGGGGTCTACCGATCTACACTACTAGACTTTGATTATTTATTTCTGTTATTTTATTTTAGCGACTCCAGCATATTAATACAGTCTTGCCACTAAACACTTTTACAAATTCATATTATCTTTTAATTTTACAAATTTGTGCGTTCCACGGAAATTTCAACCAAGAATTCTAGACAACAGGTCCGAAGAGTTCAACAGAATTGAATCGAATTCAAAATTATTTGTACCTATACCATATTCGTACAACACTATTGCTTTGCATTTGCATATTTTTGACTTCGAAGTTCGAAGAGTAAAAACAAACAATATGAAAAAAATATGATAGCAAAAATCCAGTTCGTAACCTAATACATTTTCTTACCGTTGTTCCTCCTACCAGATTATTCATTGTTTGTTTTTCTTTTTTTCCTTTTTTCCTTAGCGAAAACACTATTTTACTAAGCTCCAATATTTCTTTTGTCTGTTTCCTTTTTTCAATGTCATAAATTTCATTTTGTTAAAAAATTCCACCCCAAAAAAAAAATATGCTTGAAAAACGTGTTTTTTTATTATTTTTGAACGAACGATCAATAAAATTTGTTGAAAGATAAAGAAAAAAAATTGTGTTGTGATAAAAAAGAAAATGATAACAAGGCACAGAACAAACAAAAATTCATCACATTCCTGTGTGTTGCAGATGGAAATTTCTCCGAGTTTCCATACATTCAGTACTTGACACGTAAGTTGTTAACATTTTCATATTCGCAGGAGTATCAGCGTAGGCCGGGGGCGTTCAGGAGGATACGATGTCTGCAGAAGGTTCTTCTTGGTCGGCAATATATTTTCAAAACGAAGTACGAATTGCCGTATTTATTATTGATAAACAGCCTGTGTAATTAGGGTTACTATCGTGTTGATATGAGATGGAAAAATGAAGCTTTAAATTTCAAAACATATTTCTTAAAGGTTTCTTTTGCAACATTCTTCTTTTCCATGCTGAATGTTTAAATATAAAAGCTTCACAATAAAAATCTTTAAATAGTTTCCTTCCCTCCTCTCATACTACTAGATACATGTATCGATACTTCCCAACATTTTATTACTTAAAATAGTAATAGTGGTCAATTGCAAAATTATTTTACCTGGAAAAGATTTCATTAAACAAAGTAACATTTATTACATTGTTATGAACACTGAATCCACACCAAGTATTATTATAATGTTCAGTTTGTGTACACAGTGGTTTAAATTTACACAATGTGGTTTAAAACCTACATTATTTGTTGTAACCTATGAACTGTTCTCTGCCATTCTATCCTTCATTCGAAATTAAATTTGATCCATACATACATTTGGAGCCTGCAACGTGCCCCAATAGAAGACCATTAGTTACACCTCGACTTCATTTCGCATCGGTAGTCAGAACATATTTTAGGGATGCGATGGAGTGAATTTTTTCCGCAGTCTCCTAGTCGTCCTGTGTGGTATCCAATTCGAAAATTCTGTAAGTACTAGCACGTGTACGCTGAACGGTTCAACGTTGGTCCATAAACAAATGAATCGGGGAGGAGGACGAATAAATGTACCCCACAGAAAAATCGAAAGAGAATCCGAGTGACATTGGGGCACTATAAATCACGTCAAAAAATTTCGTTTGCCATTCAATTTGAGATTAGATTTGTGGTTCAGCTTCGATCACAATTGGGAGCGTTGTTTTTTTAGAGAATTCACCTGCTGCTTCTAAATGAATAGAGCAATCGCACATTTCAGTGAATTGAATTTTTTAAAATGCGGATAAAGTGTTAGATTCTTTACCTCGTCTGTGTCCATTTCTTTATCGGCATTTAATTGTTGTTAATTCAATTAGAGTTCAAACCTAATACTAGGAGGATTATAAGAACGCCTTCGCAGAAACCTCAATGTGCGTCCGGCCTCTTCAGTATTTGACGATATCATTATGCAAAATGAGTCACAGAGCTGTCAAATAAGGATCACATCAATCTAACGTTGGTCTTTTACATTTCAGATCCTCCAGAGATCATCAGGAAACCACAAAACCAAGGAGTTCGCGTCGGTGGAGTTGCAAGTTTCTTTTGCGCTGCCCGTGGAGATCCGCCCCCATCAATTGTTTGGCGACGAAACGGAAAAAAAGTTTCAGGTAAAATCCCAATTATTTTTCATCTCATATATTGAATACCTTAATTTTTCCAAAATATTCTTTTTCTTTTGTATGTAAAGCAATGTGAATTTTTTGATTTAAATGAAAAAAGAGCGTCTTGAAAAAACAAAATATATATGTTAGTTTATAAAATACTCTAATTTAAACTGCACAGTTTAATGGTAATTTTTAAGTGGTAGATACAAATATTGTGAGGCAATTAAAGAGTTCAATGTAATTATAAAGTATGTTTTGATATGAGTTGAGGTATTCGACCCCCTAATCAGCTCAGAGATGTTATTAATGCATGTTTTTTGAAAAAGTTATTTTAATCGCTGAAACAACAAAACTGATAATGACAGCAAATTTGTTTATCTGTTCTTAACTGTGGATGGTGTTTTCCAGGTACACAAAGCCGTTACACTGTTATTGAATCGGGTGGTGTTTCAATATTGCGAATAGAGCCAGTTCGGGCAGGACGGGATGACGCCCCTTATGAATGCGTAGCTGAAAATGGCGTTGGGGACGCAGTTTCGGCTGAGGCAACTTTGACCGTTTATGCAGGTATGTGTGGCTTACATATATGTACTATATTTACAAAAACTTATTAAAGTAACTTATTAAAGTAAAGTGCACCTTGTGGCACTCTCATTGTCTTCTCAGTTTTAGAAATGCTTTCTACCTTTAATTTTAAGAATGCCGATGCGAAAAAACATTTTTTCGTACTTTGTTATATGTTTGTCTGTAGACTGTTTTTTTATTTTTCTATGTCGACGGATCTGAATAAAAACGAAGCAGATTAAAAACAAGGCTTACGGTTGACAGCTAAAGAGCCTATATAAATCATAAGAACGCCTTTAATGTATACCATACACATTACACATAATAACTGTTATGTATGGAGAAAAATTTCCTCGTTACCACTTTCACGTTAGAGAACTAGAAAAAGCACATATGTATGTGTCAATATCAAGGATTCAAGATTTAATAAGAATGAACTCAAAATTCTCGAAAAGTGTTCAACCTTCAGTTCTGCAGTGGTGTTATTAACAAAGAAGAAAAACAAGAACGAAAAACGCTAACCCCAGAAACCTCCGATAGCTACCCAAGAAGGAGCGGAACACTATGCCGTTACAAGTAGACTCTTATTACAGGAAAGGACTGGAATCCTGTAGTAATTATGACATTCTCAATATAAAAGACCATTAATGTTAATATGTTGTTGTCTTGGCCTTAATATGTAAAAGAAACTTCTTAAAATGTGTTTTTTTGGGTACCGGAAATTTTCAAGTTCTACTTTTTTATTGCGGTAATAACACAAAATCTGATATAAAAAAAACAATACTCCTCTATTATGATTTACCAGTATGAGGATAAAAGTTGTTGGTTTCCTAAATTAGAAGCTCAAACAAAAACACGGACGACAATTCGTTCAGAAAATAATGGACCGTGAAGTGTCTAATTTTGAAGAAATTTTATTAGTGGGTTTTGCAGATAATTGGAAAAGTTCAACGAGGTGTTGTAAATAATTTTACTTAATAGGTGCACGAAATTTATGCAACGTCAAGGTACACGTACCCAAAAATTTCATATTGTCACATTTGATTGTTTTTCCATTACAACTTGCAAAAGCGACTAAAATTCTTTAAGGCTTTAAAATAAACTTTAAAAAACACCAAAACTCATAGGCCAACCCAATAGTTAATTTCAATAGCAATATTCATTTTTAATTTCAGAATTCCAACTGATAAATATTTAAATAACCAAAACATGAACGACCTCAACACACGAGAACCACTAAGTAAAAAGTCAGAAATTTATGATCGTTAAGAGAACATTATTCATTGGTATCTCTGATATGTATCTCTAAAACATATCATTATAAATTACAACATCTATACAACACGAGTATGCGAGTATTTTAATTTTTGCCCAAACAGTGGTAGACTTACTCTGTTTAATCCGTTTTAAAAAATTACTCAAACTCGAAGGTGATTATAGATTTACGAGAATCCTATTTCAAAAAATACAAATTAGTTTTTTTCTCAATTTACATCTTAAGTTTTTGTTGTGTTCATGCCGCTATTTTAAGTCCTTCTTCTCTACCCTTTTTGAAACCCAACCGAAGAAAGTTACTGCAAACTTTGAAACATTGCGACTCTTGCCAAAATTTGGTTAGAAGTTGACTGCTTATGGTTGGAAATGCTGTTGTAGCGAGTTCATACGCCCCACCTCCTCTTTTCATCTATTCTTTACCATGAGTGAGGAATGTGACATATGATTGTTGTTGTTGTACAGATAGATTGCATCATCAAATTGATTAAACGTTCAATTTCATGATTTATTGGAGATGGTGATATTGTAAATTGATTTCGGGCCATGTCAACATATTAAGACGGCTTTTATGGGTGGAACAAGATGTCGTATTGAACAACAGATAAATGCCTCTAGCAGAACTCGCGTAGTAGAACCGAAATCGATTGATAGGATTTGAATAACTATAATTAATTTAGTGCTAAAGGAAATTACCTCCGCCTACCACTTTTCTGTAATGAACTCCGACTTGGAGTTAATTGGTGAGTATTGGAATTTTGCTTTAAAAGAAAATTATTGGCCTTCTCAGTTGTAGCAAATTTTTTTTTCACTTATTGTTAGTTGATGAACATCGATGTCGCATATTCAAAAATTCTATAAGTAAAATTAAGTAAAATTTTTGAACATTCTAATTGTAAATTGTAATTTCAATTAATTGGATTTATGACAGGACAGTTAATTAAAATTGAAGTAGAAACATACATACATCGGAACGACAAACCCGCCCGAAAAATCTCCCTCTACCTATGTGAATGTTTTTAAAGTAGTCGATTTTTTAACGCTATTTCGAAAACATTTATCACCGCTTTTTGCCATAATGTATGTATCTAATTGAAATTTCCTTAAGCCGAAAATTATTGTAAAATCAGGCCTCCAATATCCATTCCTCCGCCGGGGTCAATCGCTTTTTAATAAATTACCCCCACTAAAATCTAAGGCATTTAAGTTCACATTGCATTTAATTGCATTGTGGTCCCTTGCCCAAAAATAAATGAAATGCATGCCAGTCCGTGTATATATCCTGCATAAGCCGAAGTTATAGAAGTCCCTTTTATGCTTCAGGAACTGGAAAATATTTCATTGGGGAAGAAAGGACTGAAACGGATTCACCCGTGGTTATACTCGCGGAGCATTTGTAGGAACGTTCACAAAATTTTGCCTATTTACCAGAAATCACATATTCTACAAAGCATCTGCATGAATATGAATACAGTTGAATATGCACTTCTGATGAAGGGAAACTGCAATCTGGAGTCCACCATCAAAGTTTCTATTAATTCCTAACAAAATGGCTTAATTACGACCGGGCAGGTTTCATCTGATTGCAACATATTTTGCTGACTGGTCGAAATCTCCATTTACGGATGCACTTTATGGACGCTTATAATCTCACCGGGAATTGTCCAGTTAATTACGAACTTGAGTGCTGAAATGTGGCCTGATTTGTATTCGTCAATTCAATACAGACAAGGCCATACTTCTTATTATTTTCATATAATAATGTAATGAGCTGTTAACAGTTGAAAAGTTTTTCATTTTATAGGAAATTTCGCCGATTTTATTGTAAAAATGAGATCATTTTTTTTGGATGCAAATATTTGCAAATGTTTAGACTGGGGAAAAATAATATAACACACATATGAGCTGGAAATTGTACAATAGTTCTGTTTACTTTTATTCAATAAAATAAAATTTATTGTACCTTTATTGCAATTAAAGAAAACGTCCTTTCCATTTATTTGTTATTCTTTGCGCCCGTTAAAGTAATACTTTTAAAAGTTGTCGAACTTTCAGTATTTCTTTTTTCTGGTTATTATGATAAGGTACCATTATTGTTATGCCACTTTTTTGTGAATTTTTACTTGATTAATTTCGTCCAGAATATATAAATTAATAAATTTATGAAAGTGCTTGTTGATTGTTCCAATGAAATTACATTTATTCTCATATACGAAATTTTGTACTGAAAAGTTTCTTCATATTTCAATAGAACAACAGAACCGTCGTTCACTTCATGCAATATATAGGTACTACATCAAATAGTAAACAGAATTTTCACAAATTTGTTGCACTATTTCCGAATCAAATGTTCTATTCGCAACAAAACTTTATAACAAAATCTTATCAACAAAATAAATAAAAGATAGGACAATTGGTTCTGTATAATCATTTTCATTAAGCATCTGACCGAAGGCGAAATTTTCGGTATGAAACTGCAAGTTTGCTTTATTTGTTATGCAAATGCGTGTTGAGAATTTGATCAAAAAGGTTATTAAAGATGTACATAAGTCTTAAGAAAATACGAATTTTTATCAAGAGTTTGTAACATTTTCTGAAAATAATATAGAATAGTGTGGAGACTCGTTTCCCATTATTTATTTTTTATTTTTTACTTAATGCTTACAGCCATAAAAATAACATTGTTTAGTCCTTTTTAATAATTTCTTATGCAAAACAGCTTAGTTGTTACCACTTTAGATTTTCACTACCTAGAAATAGAACAGAATAGCCTTCCATAGGATTTACATTACTTTTTATTGTATACATTTTAAATAAATCACACTAATGAAATGATTCTCTAAATTTGAATGTTATTCGGCGTGGAATTGAAGACGGGCATAATTGAAAATTAAAGTTGCGCTAAGTTTGCTTGATCGTAAACTAACCAAAGATACAATTTATTTCCCGCGACCAACACAAATCTGCCTCCAAATCAACAAAGACAGATAGTCTGTGTCATATGTATTCGCTCATTTAGCTTAATGTTAACAAAGCCTCCGTGGTAAATTGTTATTGTTGTTGGTGGTTTCATTTTCCGCTTTCGTCGTGTACCTCATATTTTTAATTCTATAAAAAGCGATATACCTCGCATTGCTCTGTTATTGCTGTTTTACCGGCAGATGATGTTCCTCCTGCTGTCTTTTCATGTATTTTATTTGCATGCTGTTCTTTTTTCCCTATTTTCATCGCACACCCCTCTACATTTTTTATTATGTCTGTTTATTCTGGCGTCCCATTCGTTGTGCATACAATTTTCCAAGATAAACACTAAAGAGATAGATGACATCATTTTAATTCTTTCAAAAATCAACAATAGCAAGCTGAACGATGTTAACGCAACATATTCTAACAAATTGCCATCCGTTAATTATGAGATTTTATCATCTGTGAAGTAAATTCTTCTATTTTTTAAAAAGGAATTGTTTCAGTCCTTGATCCTAGCTTTCATTTTTCTTATCCCCGCGGTTTTTGTCTTAATTATTTTTTTTGAATTTCAGTAAATAGTACAGCAAAATAGTAGCTTCTTTTGTTTTTAGATGCCATTCATATCAATGACGCATAAGCTGTCTTAATAAAACCGCTTTAAAAGGAGGACGAATTGTGGCTGATAACACACCTACCTACTAAGTAAAATGTTTAATTAATTATATTACACTAATTATCAAAATTCTTTCACCCTTCTCGATCCATGTCGTCACACTAGTTGCATTGAAAATTGTTCTCACAATCGATGTTGCTATAATGGTTTTTTATGATCGAAAGGTTTCCCACATATATTATTAGTTGTGATTATCTTTCTTAAGGAGTTGTAATAACAATAATACAATTTTGCCTACAGCGAAAGAAACTGCAGAATGCGGTGCAACGTAAAATGCGCCCGAATACTTGGCAGTGCCACAAAACAATCTTCTGATCTCAATTGATATGAACTCAGGAATTCAATCAGCAATATTTCCTGAAATGTTTCATCGCCTCATGTACTCATAACAAAAATTAATTCTCGCTATTTAATTTGCACAATTTGGATAGATCTCACATTTCTGTCAATAGTTTGAAGTCAATTTCTGTATTAATTGAATTTGATGAGAATATCTTGAATTCTATATACAAGCAATAGAGAAGTTTTGTACTTGCATTTTTGACTTTAATTTCGAAAATACAAATATTTACGGCATTTCTCACATATTTTATGGATTGTTTTTACAATTGGGACACCAATTAAACCAGAACAAAATCAGATGTACTTTAGAAACGATATTTTACTGAAAATCACATCAAAATCCTTTAAAATTGATCATTAAACGAATATAATGTTATTTTCAGTACAATTGATTTGAAAAGTGAAAATTTTGCTGCCTATATCAAAAACAAAGGTAACATATTTCTTGGTAATTACACAAATGTTATCTAATAGGGATCAGGAATCACCTCTTCCTATACAATTTTCTGTGCATATGTATATACATCGAGCATATTGCCAAGTATTGGGACCGAACAGCCACATATAAGCGCCCCATGGCCTGGATGCTTGGGAACGGCCTGGAGAAGAGAAAACGTTCTTCCGAATAATTAAGTTCGTTTGGTGCCGATTGTACGTGCAAATGTTTTATATTTAAGCTCTCCTTAACGAGCTAAGTTCTAGTTAGCATCGTCCTCCTACCGGTGTTGGAGAAGGCAACTCCCGTCGCCTACGGAGCTCCTCCTCATGGCGTATCGTATTAATGTATGAAATATTGCTACCTATAAATGTCGACCATAAAACATAAAACAAAAGGAAAAGTTTTAGTCATAAGGCCACAAATAATAGTATAGAGCGATTCGAAGTTTTTCAGAACAGTTAAACGATATGTGTATATGTATGTAGGTTAAAATTAGGAACTTGTTTGAAAGATTTTTGCACACTCACACACATATATGGACTCATTGTACGTCACTCTAAATGAATATATTCCTATTTCCTGTAATTTTAATCAGTGAGATAAAACAATATGATATTCCAGAGATCAAAGTTGACCTCAATGAAACCCAGTACTTTCTGTACAGGCCAGAAATTTTATCGTTGTCTATGATGCTAAAGCTTTTGCTCTTGTGCCATTCAAGTACATTTATTTTGAAATAAAAATTAATTAAAAGCATTATTTAAGTACCTTCTGCATATAGCGTTGCAAATTATTATAGGACTCTGTTGCGCACTCGACATACGTGCATAAGTTTAATTAATTAGTAATTGTTTAGATAGTATATTATGGTTTAGAGAGAAAACTGAGCAGCATTACATATATGTAGTTATTGCAGATTAACTCGAAAGCTGAGATGTATTTTCAAAAGGTCTTCCGAAATTTACTCTTAGTGATGGGGGAAAAAACTCTTTTAAATAAGTTCTAATTATTTATAAGTCTGAAGGTCGATTAGATGAGCTTAAAAAAATATTTGTATTTTATTTTATTTTAAATTAATGCACTTAACACTCAATAATTGGCAAAGTTGGCAACACTGGTCAACAAGGTTTTTATATCTAATGCGCCGTTCACTATTTTTGATGGACTTTTATATATGCTGATTTCAAATATGCAAACCCTATTTCTCTATCACCCACCGTTTTTTAGATGTTTGAATTCAAAAATTAAAAATGGCCGAAATTGTGCAAATTCAAAAGGAGTTTAATGCTATATAAAACATTAATAACCAAAGTTTAAGCATTGAAATTAATGTATATTAGCCTTATACCACTTATCCAATACAGCAACATTTAGTTTTCGGTATACCTAATACACTTATAAAATACATGTAACTCATGTTTACTCTGTTACACTCTGTTCAAAAGCCGTATGCCACTGTATAGAGGACATTGTTAATAACTGCCCAAGTAGCATTTTGCGACCTTCTGTTACCCGTCGCTCAGTTTTCACGCTACAATGTATTCGTTACGTTATTATGACAAAATTCTTGGTAACTGTGACGTTTTCACTCCCATTTGGTCAAATATCCTATATCAACACAAACAAGGGCTCTGTTACGTAACTTTTACCTTAGTTGTTACTACTTGGGAACAAATCCTATTTTAACCATTGTGTCCAACAAGTATATTCCTAAAATGACACACAAACGTTATTGTTACAAACGCAGTTTTCGTTTGGGAACAAATCCCATTTTAGACATTGTTACCGCTAAGTATATTCCTAAAATGACACAAAAACGTAAAATTGTTACAAACACATTTCCCTTTTGGGAACTAAATCTTATTTAAGGCATCGTTACCAATAAGTGTTTTCAAAATGACACAAAAACGATGTTGTTACCTACGTAGTTCCCCTTTGGGACAAAATCCTACTTTAGGCATTGTTCCCGAATTGTGTATTTTTAAAATGACAGAAAATCGTTGTTGTTATAGTTATTTGAGTCTCTCATTCTGAACGTATAACACAAAATAGTATTATAACTGTGACTATTTGGGAATATTTAAAACGCAAAGAGGTTTCTGTTTCTAAGTGGGCCCCGTTTCATGACACATAATAGACACTGTCAATTTAAACACAGTATAAGAAAGACAATGAAACTTTTTACTCAAGAAACATAAACAATGGCGGATGATTTTGGAAAAATATATATTTTAAAAATAAACGCTTTCAAAATTTTTATTTATGTTAAATCCCTTTTTCAAGTGAATCTAATAGTTTAAAAGGTTGGTGTAGTCATTAAGTGTAAAATATATTACATTTACCGTGTTTTTAAAATCACATTTATCATAAATAGTTTTTGAAAAAATACATATATTTAGGAATTATGAAAGCCCATGAATTTTTAACTAGGTAACACAAAAAGTTAAACGAAAACTTAGGCTTCGTGTGTATTTTTTTTGACTGCTTAAGTCAAAAACAAAACAATTATTTCACTAACTACCAAAATATATTTCCATAAATACATTTAGATAGTGTGTTCATATTTTATATCAAAACGATGATACATATAAATGTATATCAGAACATCGAAGAAACAAATTAGTATTGGTGTGAATTAAACCACAATATTGTACTTGTACAGGGAACCTTTTCCACGCAATGCCCAAAATGCGTTGCACCAAACTAGAAACGTAGAAGTTATGACAACGTCGCTATGGTAGTAACAGTGGCGTACTGGTAACCAAATTTTGACACCACGACGAAACTGCAACCCATGTGTGGAGGAAAATGCTACTTGGGTGTTTCAGTTTGTAATTTTCTGTAAATTCCTTGAGTCATTCTTATCCAAATTGAATAGAGACGCTATAGCTAAAATTCGAAGTCAATCGGATAAAAATTGTTCGAGTTATATGATATGAAAAAGATATTTGTGATAAAAATCTATTACAAATTTTCAACTTTCTTCACTTTACTCCGACTTTCTTGGCTTGAAGTGCTTAAATTTACTTACCAACTTATTATACCCTAGATGTAGGGTATATTAGTTTTGAGCGAACGTTTGCAACACCAAAAAATAATCGTCACAGAAAAGAAAGAACTATATATTCATGATTGGGAAGTGAAAAGAAACCGTTTTATGCATGTCCGTCTGTCTGTCTGTCCAGACGATAACTCGAGAACGCTTGTAGCTAGAGACTTGTAATTTGGTACAATAATATTTGATTAAAATTGCAAGGTCAAGTTCGAAGATGAGCAAAATCGGGCAACTCCTTCTTAGTGTTGCCATATAAGCATGAGTCGTTTTTATACAAAAATGTTGATATAAGAATGAGTATATTTTTCTACATCTAGGGTATCACGTAATTGGTGTGACCAATTGCTTCCTTACTAGTTTTTTTTTATAAAATGATTTCTATTATATTTTTGATGACTTCATGAGTCGATTAAGAAGATTTTTTTTAACAAATATACTTTTAAATACATTATACATTTATATACATTGATTTCAGTGGTCTTTAGTCATTACTTTGGTCATTAGTACTTTATATGGCAATAAATTCCTTTTGAATTTGCATAATTTCGACCATTTTTAAATTATTGAATTCGAATATCTAGAAAACGGCGGGTTATAAAAAAAACGGTTCGCATATTTGAAATCAGCATGTCTCAATTCGTTTAGAACAACTATTGGATACCATGATATTCAATAAAGCTTCAATTTGTTGGTCAGTGTTATCGGAAAAACCTTTAAATGTAAATGGTGAATATTACATCGTTGTAGATTTTGTAAACTGAATTGTCTAAAAAAAAATCCGCACTGAATATATTTCCGAACTTTGGACATGTTCCATTTTTTGTTAAGTTGTTCTGTAGACAACTCGTGCGATATCACTATTTTCACTAACACACACGGAATCAGATCGACATTTTGTTAAGCACGTCCTGCCGTCAGTTGACTCTTCTAGTTGTTTTTTTCGTTTTCGCAAAATCTTTAAAAATACCCTTAAGTTTATTTAAAACGGTTCCCAATGGATATAACTAATTATATGAACAAAATTTACATAATGAGCGATATAGGTATTCTGAAATAGTGAAATAATTTAGTTCCTTTTAAATCGTAACCCTTTACGGTCGAATATCGCCATCATGCTTTCATTTTATAAATTTAATATCGATTTAATTTATGCATGTTTGTCAATGTCAGTGCTGACTAATTTTTTTAGAAAAAACCAGTAATACTAACGAGCTATTGGAGTTTCGCAGATACCGCAGCCATACATACATAATATTAATACATATTACAATTCACATGGATATTTTATCACAGATTGTTTATATTGAGGTCTATCAAGATAGTTACAAATGCAATATGAATGTGCAATCATAACAAATAATTTCAAATATGACTCAAATGCTTGCTGATTAGCAGAGCACTACGTTCGAATTAACAAATTACTCTCTTAATTAGTTGAATTGGAACTACAATTATAATCGTTTAATTAATATGGAGGAACTAAAAATACTTCGCTCAAATATTCACAAGATTTCGCTGCAAATTGTGAAAGCTGGATGTTGGGGTGAAAATACATCGCAAAGCTACTATCTACATTTACCCTAATGCTCCCTGCCCTAATCAATTATGCAGAAGCCATTAAGTCGAAGACCGTTATTACTTCCTAGCTCAAAAGTATTCGCAATGTGTCTTACCACCAACGTAGGTAACTAAAGCACTCAGCAAGTTCTCTAATTAAAAATTCACATATTCCTCGGGTAACTCTCGTCTGGAGCGTTTCCATTAAGTAGGTAGCTTTGTACGTCTGCCCTTTTCTGGTACCATTAAGTTGAACTAATGGCAGAGTTTGATGCTGTCTATTGCTTTTCCACTTGGAATACATCAAAGTGGTTGTGCTGGAGGCTTTTATTCACGTCAAGTGATTTACATCATCTCTATTGAAGTTGCATTTTTCTAAAAGGACAACAAATCCCAGCTCAAGTGGATTGTACAAAGATCCTTCGTGCAATTGTGGTAACTTCCAGAATGCATTCCAGTACAATCACACATTCTCACACGTTTTAAATTCATTGAAATTTTTGATGTAAACTGCAGACTGATTTTAACACCTGAAGTGCATAAATAAATGAAATTGCTCCGGTGACTTTAAATTGGAATAAACATATGGTTTAGGAACGTCGGGGCCACAGAGTTACATACACATTACACATGTGTATGAAAAGGACATTCATTCATTTATCCAGAGTAACATTGTTCCTGAGATTGAAAGTAAATATCAAGGAACCCTCATAAAATTTCCATTTGCAAGGGAAGTACTATAGAATAACTATATCATAAAAAAAGTAATAAGGGGACCGCATAGCTCAAACACACCTTCTCATTACTCGATTTACTTTGCTCTCTGCAACTTGGTTTCTGGCAACCTTAATTCCTGCAGATTCCTCTGGACTCATGCCTCTTAAACTAGGTAATGCAGTGTATAAATAAAAAATTTAACAAACCAAAAAGGAAATAACGTTCAATAGCATTCAGCGTAAGTGGATAATAAATTTTAGCTCAATGGCCCCGAAAATGATGCTTTGTCCCTCTACTGGTGATTCCCCACTTTCGCTCTTCCTCCGCTGATGGGAACCCCGCAAACATGATTCAGGGAACTCCAATTGCAAAAGCCAGCCGGGCTAATTTATTTCTATAGACTCTCTGGTTACTGGGCTGTGTAAAGCTGGATTACCAGATATCTAGTGTGCGTGCAGTCTAATTGAACACGGAGGAAAAACCGAAGATCGTCAATTCTGATCAGAAAAACCTGAACAACATGTTTTTATTTTATTGTAGCTATACTCAATTCAAAGAAAAAAGCGGTTTCAGATATCCTTTACCGTATTGAGAGCCTACATTTTTGATATCTGATAGTGATAGTGATTGTTTTCACATGGAAGCAATGAAATTCTTCATGTGAGCTGCTTGAGTTTTTTTTCAATTTTTCATTTATGTAAATATTCATGCTATATTATCAATTGCTGGTATTTGCAACCGTGGCACATTGTAAAAAAATATTTTAATTAAATTAATTTACTGGAAGTGGCTCTTTCGTATAAACGATAAAGGTTCAGTTCGCTGCGATGAAAATTGATCTGTAAATTTTCCATTGTTGAACTGTTCCTAGTTAAACAATTTTTTTTAAACAATTTCACCGCACATTTTTTTGTGTTGAAAAAAGGTCGTTTTAATTTTTCTAAGACAAAAAATGCTGATCAACTGTACATTGTACAATGTCGAAAAAATTTCCTTTGATTTCAATTTCTCCCTCTTATGAAAACTTTCCAAGGAATGGTTTGCTTCGAAATTGTTTGCATTTTTCTGAAGGTTTTCCTTCAAAAACATTGAAAATAACGAAAGAGATAAAATCCATAAAGGCGCATATACCGAACCCAAATTGTAAAACCTTCTCTGAATTTGTGAATTTTCTGTGGTCCGAGTTGTTATTCTGTAAAAAAAATTATACCTACACGTGTATTGCACTTATGTTTTTAGAAGAATACAAGAAATGTGAAAGGGTAATATCTTTTATTGATTTCAGTAGGAGTAGGAATACTGTCCACATTTTTAATTCACCATTTTAGCAGTTGTAGGATTTTTTTTATTATAATATTGAAAAATGAAAAAAGGATAGCATAAACAGTTTTTATTTAGAAAACATTGAGTTAACCGTGTTTTGGAAGTCGTATAGGTAAGTTAACCGAGAAATGCACGATAAACTATTGTATATTAATTGTGCAGTGTCAAAGAATAAGAAGATGTTGTTTATCATATAATATCACATAAATGAAAATATAATCATTAAAAATTATTTCATACTTTTTTATTATAAATTATAAATACTACTTTTTTCCTACAACATTTTGACAAAATCATTGATTGTTATGTGAGTTGTATGACAGTAGTACGTAGGTAGTACCTATATTTTCCAATTTTCGAAAACTTTTCATTAATGTAAAATATTTTTTTTAGTTTTGCAGCAAATTGGCAAAATAATATTTCAGGAAAGAAAATGATTGAGTTAACCTCGTTAACTTCATCCGAATAAATTACACCTAATGCAACCATTGAGAACACCAAAAATATAACCAAACTTTACTAAATAAGACATTCAGGTTTGGTTGAAGCACGGAAAAAATGAAACATTTCATAAAATAACACAAAAATCCCCAAACTCGTCCTCAAATGAGAACTTTTGTGCAATTACTTCTCGATCTACTGAAATTGAATATTTTACAATGCACCATCACTTCAAACAATGACAACTTTGTTGAATTGAAACAATTAGGTATTGAAATTGCAATAGCTGCAAATCAAAGTTGAAATAATTGAGAACTTTGAGAAGTGTTTATTTTTCTTTTGCACGTTTTTTATGTTATCAACTAAGGGATGTAGGGTATTTATTGAGGCATGGTTCATTCAGAAAACCAAGGTACTAACACTTACGCGAAAGTGCAGAGACCAGCTCGCCATTTCAAGTTCAGTCGTCAAATGGAAGTTTCTCTGCAAGAATTCCATATAGATCATACAAAGACGCTTTGCGCATATAATCAGGATCTTATTAATATTGCGCTCCGCTAAGTCCAACGTTATTAATTTCAAGGATTCTATTTCCACAAAACTAGCTGAAATCTTAAAACGTTGCAATGGGTTGAGGAGCTAAGTAATTTATATCACACTTACCTCAGGGAAGTCGGGATTTAGTATTAAGTCCTAACATCAAAAAATCCGTATCCGCTGTACGTTTAGTTTCAGTGTATTCATTGCTTTTTAACACGTACTGGAAGGCAGCTACTACATAAACCTTTTACCACCGGCCGGAAATTCCATTTACATAACATCCCGATGCATTTGGAGGCACTTTTTTAACTAGCGCCAGAAATGACAGGCTGCCTCCCTAAAAGCATTTTGTTTTCATTTCCGACGACATCTGAATAGCCCGCAGAGAATTGAGCTCGGTCAGGAGCTATCCGCCATCATCCTGCCGGGCTTATCTATCTACGTGCTACCTCGGCGAGATTTGCTATCTCTAGTCCACGGGCTCGTGCCCGGCTGCAACTCCGTAATGTCGATGTCGATACCCGGTGCGGCATTTTTATACTATGAAAAACGGACGTATTTGTCATGCAAGCAGGAAATGTTTAATGTCCGGGGACGCCATGTCCAACGAAATGATTTGGTCGGGATTTCGAGCTGTTTCCCTACCTGTACCAAAATTTTTTTTGCTATTATATTTCTCGTGACAAAAGTCACACTGCAGTATTTAGCGAGAATTACACAAATGTACATTGTACATATTGATTTGATTTGTTGGGCACAACGTGCATTGTATTGCCAAGAATTGTTCAAAAACTGTAATTAGTGCTGAGAAAAGCGGCACCGCAGTGTTAATTGAATGTTCCTAAGCTGAAGCTCAACATTATCCTTGGCGGCTACAATTCGTAATATACTTATGGCACATTTTGAGCATTAAAGCAGAGCTGCAAAAGTTTTCAAATGAAATAAGTAAAACCAGTGTTTGTAAAAGTTGAATGATACAAATCATATATTCGCAAGCTCCGCATAAAAAACAAACTACCAAAATAGAAAATCTTACAATGTATTATAACTAGTAAGGAAGCAATTGGTCACACCAATTTCGTGATATCCTAGATGTAGAAAAATATACCCATTCTACGTAAACATCTAGACATGCATTTTCTTATGTAACTAAGACTGGTTGTCCGCGACTGCTTAATGTAATAGTACTCAGGAAGAGCTTTAATTTGATATCACACACGGCCCAAATTGGACAACTCCAAAGGAGATGGTTACCACCCCCACCCCCACAACCCCAAAAACGTGAGAAAAATTTACCCCACCGGAAAGATCCCCATTCATTCATTCTAAATCAAAAAACCCTATAAATCCATCCACATTTACTAAGTTCTAAAACTACCAAAGTTTTCATCCATTTCTATAATTTTAATATCGTGTAAAAAAAGACCATGTAAAAATCAGTCTCCCAAATAATTAATTATAATCCGTATTTATAACAATATTTAACGAAAAAAATTCAAAATGTAAACATTCAGTACCTAAACAAAATCAACATTTTGGTATAAAAAGGATTTGGGCTTATATGGCAACACAAAGAAGGAGTTGCCCGATTTTGCCCATCTTCGAAGTTGATCTTACCATTTTAACGAAGTATCATCGTACCACATTTCAATTCTCTAGCTACAAGCATTCTCAAGTTATCGTCTGGATAGATAAGAGATAGAAGAACATGCATAAAACGGTTTCTTTTCACTTCACTTCAAGAATATATAGTTCTTTTTTTCTATTTTTGGCGTTGCAAACGTTCGCTCAAAACTAATATAACCTACATCTAGGGCAAATACATTTTCTAAAATCTCTTTCCAATAGTGTATATTAAATAAAATAAAAATGAATTTCCTCAACATATTTCCGTGCTACAAAACCACCCAAAACAAAAACTATTAAAACTTGCTAACAAAAATGTATGCATATATTCTTGTACGTGATTTTTTAACCGCTAAATCATTCAAAATATAACGCAATGACGTCATCAGTTATATTCAATAAAACACGGTCCGTCCTCGGAAGAAATATCCGCGTAAAAACTTGCATACAAACTAGAACTCGAGCATTCAATGTGGCGTAAAATTATGTGGTAGCCAAGTACAGTGAGATTGGGGCAGATTTTGTCGCAGTTGGCTTATGAAAGTGATTGGCCACTTGCGCCAAACCGAACCACCTTTTATGCAAAAGAGCTCCCAAATGCAAATGGCTTTCGCCTAATTGCATTTGCATTTTTTGAAAATCAGTTATCGAACAATATGGAAATTTTTCCATTTTTCCGTGACCACATCGACTGTTTTCTCTCGATAAGGGAAAGTACTGTCCGACTCAGGTGAATGTGCAATGTGCATTGAGTTATTGGAAAATATCATTAAGTATTTTACAGCACCACCGGGAACCATACTCATCTGCCATTACACAGTACTAAATAGCATTCCCTGCGAAACTTTTACGTAGATTTTGGGTGCAAGTGGAAATGGCTTCTAAAAATTCTTAGCAAAGATTGGTCATTTTGTTATATAATTTCAATCCCTTTTCTACACATGCTCAACTTTTCCTTGATTTACGGGTTAAAGTGGGGCTTCTAGAACAACATGTAAATCAAAATTGGCTTTACTTTTTCTATACAGTATACATATTCAATCTCAAATTGTTCTAGAATTGCTTCCTCTCTGATATAAGTATACTTCACGACAAGTTTAAACAACATTCTTCAAAATTTCTTGAGCCATGTGCAATTTCTTTCGAAGTTTCCCACTACTTGTGACTGCATCTTCAACCTGCAAATATCAAATTGATAACAGGATAGTCCTGCAAACTCGAATGCAAATTCTAACTTGGACGTTCAATGCGGTGTAAAGTTACATTACCATAGTCCTTGGAAACATGTTATGGGCGAATCCTCAATCCAGTGACATTGGGAGATATTTTCTTGCAATTGGCCGATAAAAGTGATTGACTATGATGACCGGAACTCAAATACAAATGTTTAATATCTGGCCAGGTTTTACTCTACATAGCACTGTTGCGTAAAAATACAAGTTTGTTGTTAAAAATCAGATTCATTTGCTGAAAAGTCTCTAGTAAAACGTAAGCATTGCTTTTTTTTTTTTGAAAGGGAAAACAATTTCAAATTATAACGAGAAATTCTTAAAGAATGTGGTTTAATAATGAGGCAACAATAATCATTTTTGAATTTCATATTATATTGTACAACAGGAATATTAAAAAACAATATCGCCATAAAAATTATATATTACGGTATTAAAATAATTGTCGTTTAATTAAGTCACGAAGTCTCTATATACAGGGTTTTTTTAAGTTGAGACAAACAAATATCTCGAAAAATACGCATCGTACGAAAAAAATGATAATATGAAAAGTTAATATTTCCAAGGGGAACATATGTCTGTGCTATCATTAGCCACCCCTAAACCCTATGTGTGGATGGAGTGGGGGTAACTTTAAAATTTCAAATCCCCCCCCACTTTTCTTTGCAGATTTTGATAGTACGTTAAAAAAGAAATAACTTTTACTTGAAACTTTTTTCGCTTCGTGGCAGATGGCGCTGTTAACAGCTAAATTTATTTTTTTGTTTTTTGCATATAGAACCGATTTCTTTGATTCAACAATACATTTGCAATTGAAAAAACCACTTTTCTAGTTTAAACAGATATTCTTCTTAAGCCACTGTTACACCAAGGCGAACACTTGCGAAGCGAACATTCACTGGTGTTTGGAGTGGTTCGCTAGCGCTTTCGAACACTGCAGAACGGGTGCAGTCACACTAGAGCAAACACATACGAATCGTTTCGATTCGCTGTCATTCGCTGTTGCTCCACAACAAAAGGAGCACTTGCGAAAGCGAATATACGCCTAGCAAGCACTAAAGGTAAACCAGCTTGATCTTTGTCAGTTTGTCAGTGCTGGGAATATTTAACATGTCTAAACTCGCCAGCACGCACATTTACCAGCTCCGTTTGACTAGGCCTTAACGAAGGAGACCGAACGGCATTCGCTACCGATTGAGGTGCTGGTTAGACCAAAGCGAACTTCGCATTCACTAGCGCTCGCGGCTCGTTCGAAAGTGTTCGCCTTGGTGTAACCGTGGCTCTAAAAATTTGATTTACTTTCACATATTTGAATTTATGGGTTGATATTCTAGACTTTTAGTTTTTAATTCAAAGTAAAAACCGAAAAAATGCAAAAATGTATGAGATTTTTATTTCAGTCGATAATTCAGTCAATATTTAAATGTTGTTGTACATTACAATAAGTTCTAGGTCCTCAAAATGATGACCTTCCATTTCGATGTATTTATTAACTCGTGCTTCGAGTTAAAAGCATGTCTGGCGTAATTGTTGAGGAAGCGTTTGTGATAATAACAATATGATGTATAAAGGCCCGGATCCACCAAACGAACAAGCTGCTCGCAAGCATGTTCTGAACAAATGTTACTTTGGTGGATACGTGCTCGCGTGCAGTTGATGGACATTTGACGAACACCAAAAAACATTTCTGACGAACAAATTGCTTGCGTGCGCAGCATGTCTCCACCAAACGTGCAAAACACCGAACAAGCAAATGTTCGCTTATTTGCTTTTATATTTGCAATTGTCCGCTGGTTCTTCTATTGCTGATGGTCAATTCAGTCCGTATCTGGCTTCGAAAGCGAACGACCATAGCTTGAATTAAAATATGACTGGGGAGAACAGAATTACTGTTTATGCCGCAGCATTTTTAATTCTGCACGGAAATTCCGGTAGAAATAGAAAATGCCCTCGGTGTTGGGTTCAGCCTTATTTAAAATTATGGGATGAAGACAGATGTCAAATCCCAAATTAACGGGTAAATTTCAATGTTTTTAATCAAACTTATCACTTTTACGTTTGTCCACTGCATTTTGTACCGCGAATAATGATACAGAAATGAATTTTCTGAGCGATGTTTGTCTGCTTGTGGAAAAATTGCCCACGTCCAGATGTTTGGTCGCAAGCACAACGAAACATGTTCGCCACGGTATCGACAGAAATGTTCGCGGACACGATGCTTGCGGGCTGAATTTTTCGGGTGGATACGCGTAAACGAACATGCGGCGAATATTCAATGATCGCGAGCAAACATTGCTCGGAAACATTTAATTCTGCGTGTTTGGTGTAGCCAAAGGGCAAAACTTTGCTCGCAAACAGCCTTCGAGCTGCACGTTTGGTGGATCCGGGCCTTAACACTCCCTTTTCCCACTTTGCACTACGATGAAAAAAAAACATTCATCCCATTTTATTCATTTAAAATTTGATTATGAAAATTTATACCAAAACATTCTAATTCTAACAAACAATTCAACCGTATTTCAGCATATCATCTCATAAGTTATGCAAAATGTCTACAAGTTTGAAATACCTACAATCTACATGTTTTCAATAAAATTGTATGACTGACCTGAACTAATCTAGTCGAGAAGAGAAGAAAGAGTTATCAGTTGCTCTTGCAATTTCAAGTATGTAAGGGAAAATAGAAAAACTTTACAGTTGTTCTAATTGAATTTTTCGAAGGAGCATATTCAGTCTGTTATTCTTCCGCACAGAGACAGAAACATACGTGAAATCATTTTGTTGTTTTATCAGATTCCTCAATGAACATGCGATTTCATTACATGATGAAAAATATTTCGATAATTGCGAAAATTTGCACAGCTTCAGGCTAACCTGAATTTTGGTCATTTTGTAAAGTTGGATGTGATTGAAATTTATCTTCAAAAGAAAGTTTTATACATATTCAGTGATTATATTTGTATTAAATTTCCAGCACAATAATAAGTTCCATTACAGTACCTGGTTGAATCCTTAACCTCCTTAAAATTTGCTTAAAATCCCGATGTAATTTTTGTAATAATCAGAATTTGATGTCCATCTCGGAGTTATCTTTGTCCGACTGACAGGAATTTGTTTTGGAACTTTGTTTAAATGTATATACATTATGTTTATTTTCTTTTCATTTATTAATTTTTGTGCTCTTACTCATTATTACATCCTAGATATAATGTTGGTCAATTGCACATTCATGGTCTCTAAAATATGATCTCTAAATCCGTTATTGGGATGTGAAATAAAATAGTTTAATGTCAGTCGATGTTTAGTGTCGAGTATGACCCAAATGAAAAGCTATTGCCTCCCCAATGAGGTTTACCGCTCATAGATTTTGTACACACATCTTAAGCAGTTACACCACCTTATGATTTTCATAAATAAATAGTCTACACTTTGAAGAATATTTTAAGCGTTTAAATATTTCAAAATTCAAATTAAGCTGTTAAGCTGTCATTTCTGCAAACAAAAATTTAAAAATGTTTCCCTTTGCTACATACTAGGTATTATATTTCTAAAGAAGAAAAAAATGTTCGATTTCACTAATAAAAAAAATCCCTTTCGGCAGGTCTACAGGTTGAGGTAGATTTCGAAGTGTTTTGATTGCATTTATTAGGGTAATTTATTTCAAAATCGAGAAACTAGTTACGGATTTATAAACTACTCATCGAGAGATTTTCAACGATAACCCACAAGACATGGTGTCCACCCCCACCCCACCCCCCAACCCTAATTCGTTACCGTTAATCTCATAGAGAGTACTCTAATTTATGCAAATAAAGTTTCTCTCGAAACTTCATAGGGGCCGAGATATAATTTTTTAAAAATTTCAACCCCCTCCCCCGGCCACCCCCTTTGGGCGATTTTGCTCATTTACGAACTTAACCGAGCTCTTAAACCCAGAAGTAACATATTAAAATTTGGTTCCAATATCTTCAAAAACACGGCCGCTAGCGTGTAAATATATATATATATATATATAAACTTTCGATCGGCGCGGGAGTTGGTTTCGTACTCAGGGAGGCATGAAACGAAAAACTATGAAAGAACTCGCACTCTTGGTTTTTTAAATAACGTAATTTTTGTTACAAGTTCACAAGTGTTTTTTCTCTAAAATATGGAAAATTTCTAACAAGTGCCTTCTAAAAAATCGATCAGAAAAAATAAGTATACAATAAGCAAGAATTCGCATTTTTAAACTAATTTTTCCCAGCACCAAGGGGCGAGGTGGCGAAGTAGTGTGACCCGTTAAAACGAATCCTTCTTGCTAAGACTAAAGTACATATTTCATAATTGATTCAACTCTTTTATCGTTTCCATACGTCAAGCGATAATAACTTTAATAATACATAACTGCACTAATTGTTTGTTAAGAAAATAAGTAACAATCTGATATAAGCGAAATGCTAAGCGAAACGTCTCCCATTTCCAAATTGAAGCTGCATTTCAAAACCAGACACAAATCCTTACGACCAGTTCGCAATGTAATAATAATAATTAATGAACCCAATTAACAGAATTCGTTTAAAGGGATTCAATGTCATGCTGCTTGTATGAGTACGCGCTGAAATCAATGTTTTAGTTTTCAATCATACCCTATAAATACCCACATAAATAGTTGATAAATTATCACACTAGCAAAAAATACGTGCTGTGAGGTTGCCAAACAGATTTTGAATAACATCAATTCACCTAAATAAAATAAACCATATATTATATTGATTATATTAATGGGATTTGGCTTTCAACTTGCAATTAAAGCCATTTCAAAGCTTTAACGAGAAATTTGATTGCTGCTAGAATTAAATTGTATTCTTATTTTTTGTTAAAATGCAGTGCCATTCTCTTTCTTGGAATTCATATGTTTGCGCCAAACTCTTATGCACAGCTCCTCCATGGTTTCCTCTATTTCTTTCAAAAGCACATCTGCAACAACTTAGAATTTACAAATTTCTGAGTTCCCAAAATGTATGTGTATATATATAACAATACAGAACAAATAACAAGTGAAAAGTTCCTAACTATCTACCGGATGGAGTAATATGAATCTGCAGAAGTGGTGAACTGTGTCTAAAGCAGAAAAAGGATTGGGTACTAACGCTGATGGAGTCGTTTCGAGGGAAATAGTTCCGTAAAGACTGGATAAAAGTGAAAAAGATCCTGCAGGAAGCTCATACATGAAGAATATGTTAATGAATACTGTTCTTTATATTGGAGGCGTTTGCATCAAGGACGAATCATTCGCAGTTAAAGACATTCATTCGAGTGCTTTTGTAGTCGTTTGAGGAGTGTCCTCATCCGACAAGTCTCTTGTGTAATGGACAAATTGTCAACAGTTTGAAGATGTTCATTTGTAGGCTCTTTTCCTTTTCTGTTTCCTAAAATGGATTTCCAACGAACGTTTATTAAGAACACTTCAGGGCTCATGTGTTGCACTCAATAATGCAATAGCATTTCTGACGAAATTTAATTTGTGAACATTCATTGCAGTAGGACCGGCACAGTACAAGTTACTCAAACGAGTTAAAGCACCCCATTAAAACAAACAGTTTCGAATTAAGTAAATTGTAAATACAATTATATTGCCACAATGTTTGAACGTACTGAATTGAATCTTCGTTTTTGCTCTCGGTATCTATCGAGTGCATTTTTATGTAACAGAAAAATTATGTGGAATGTGGCGCCAATATTCTTGCAATGATGCAATAATCGGAGTTTAGTGGTTCTTTAAATGAGAATATGCACACCGTAGAATGAAAAAACTAATATTATGTACGTTGTTTAAAAAGTTTGAACCAAGGATTTTGAATATATTTTTGTGTGAAACGTACACAAATGTTTACATTCATCAAGGGGTTTACGTACACTTGATTGAATCCTCGAGTTGCGTTGCTTCAACTTCTTTTGTTTTCCATTTTTATCCCTAACTACTTAATATTGTTAGAGGAGCGAAAACAATTTTCAGCTTCGAAAAGCAACAAACATTGGACAAATACTTCCATAAAATGCCCGAATATACACATTTTACTTTTATTGTTTACAGTTCTTAATTTTATCAATATTGCAAAATGTTAAAGTTTACGCATCATTAGCATTCATAATTCCCGTCGTCTCTGTTTGTTTGTAAGGACATAACGCTGTCAGATGCTACTGCGATCGCACATTTAATTTGCGATTTGATTAATTAAGATAATATATTATATAACTTTTAATAGGCGCAGAAATATTTCTAAATTATGTTATTTTCAACTGGTCATCACTAGTTTAAATATTGGTTATAGGAACAATCACTATAACATATAGTTACTATTTTTTTTTTAATTAATTACTCCTTTATACTTTTGATTTTTTATCTTAAATTTTTATTTAAGTATACAGAAGACCCTAGCTTATGGTATGTATACTGTACATATTATATTGTTACATATAATATTTATAAAAACTATCTATTTCACTTTGTATTTTTTCATTTTGCGTCGTGGTTTTAAAAAAATCATCCCAAACAGAAAACATCAGATTTATTTAATTCCTTTTGAATCACGATAAACATTTATAAATATACAGTAGACTCCCTCTGGTTCGGACACCTCGGTATCGGACCCTGATCCAAACTAAACGAAAGTCTGAACGAACAGAAGGTGATGGAAAAAAGATCAATTATGGTATAAATGGAAGGCTGTTTGTAAAAATGATCAGAAATTTTTGTGTACACTTTAAATTAATTATTTGACACACTAAACATAAAAACAGAATAAATTAACAGAATGACATTGTAAACATAAAACGCAACAGCAAAATATAGGCCTACGCGTACATTTAAAAACAAGAAGAAATATGGCCGTCTGAACCATTCGAAGTCCGAACAAAACGGGTCCAAACGAAGAGAGTCTACTGTACTTTGGCTTCGTTAGTTTGGTATTTATAAAAGTAACAGCAAACAATTAATCCAAATAATATTTAAATCAAAACGGAAAGATTTTTATTTAAGTTGTTTTATTTAACAGATTTAAGAAATTGAGGAAAATGAAAACAAACTATTTTTGTGTTGTCTTCAATATTATTTACGGGGATACCTAATAAATCATTTATGTACATATAAATCAATAATTAATGTAGTAAAACATATTAAGTAATTATATCAAATAATCATATGTATTATGTATGCTATTAGTGTTATTATATTATTATCTATTGTGTTATGATTGCTATACTTACAAACAAATGAAGCAGCTGTTGTAAAATATTCTAATAATAATTGAACTTATTTCAAGAATCAATTTTAAATTATAAATACCATTAGAAATACTGTTCTAAAGCTACTTTTTGTTAATCATTCAATTGCCAAATTTTTCCAAGACTTTTTACACAACTCAGAATACAAGAAAACAGTTGCCGCAAAATTCCAGTGAACCTTGTTATTTTCGAATTATTTACTTGTTTAAAGCTGATTCAAATTGGAATGAAAATTTCTGCAAGAGGTAAAATGTAAAGACATCACTGTTTCGTACACAACGTACTCTTAATTCACTTAAGTATGGTTTAAGGTACCCAGAGGCGTTAAATATATTTTAGATATGTCTCCTTAAAGCGTTCATAGACAACAGACGGATTTTTTACAGAGAACTTTCTATGCCTGTGATAAAGCACATAAATTAAGACATAATCTCGGCCATTTTACATTGTGATGACCCTCTTCACTATGAAAAAGCTGGAACAAGTATTGTTTTGTTCACAGTTACATGCAAACACACAGTGTAACATAAGAATACAATACAGCCCGTGCGAAAAACAAAAGACTGTTAAAGGCGCTTTCTTTATCGAGTTCTTAAAGGCATGCAAAATGAACCACTCTTAGGCCTCACAATCACTTTGAAGGGCCCATTAAATGTCTTTATCGCAGATAATCCACTTGTTCCAATACCAGAAGAAAATTATCGTAAAAATTTAACTCTGCATGTTCTTCTTAGTTTTGTGTATGTGTATTTTACAAACTGCGAGCTGTAAGGACGCGAAAATGCATAAAAACGACAGTGGTTTAGCGAAAATCGTAGTATCGAAGTCCATTTTCATACTAGCATTAGTAGGAAAGGGAATATCCAAAGCTGTTTCGTAGACTGCATGATGTGACCGCAATTTCACCGTAGAAGCCTTTGTGTGTAATTTTCTGACAAAAGCGTTAAATAACACCATGATACCCAAAATCTCATTTTTTTTGTTTTCGCCACTCCGAAACAATTTTGGAGGTACTAAAAACTGAAAGTACATACTTTAAAAAGTTTCACCTTGGCAGCCATACTTAGCGTAGATTATGAGGCACTCTCTTGTGAAAATCACCTGCTCCTCCAATTTCATTGAAAGCATCCTTGAGGTTGAGTACGTAATCCCGAATAGAAATCATCTATAGTACGTATCCTGCATTGTGTCATTCGGAAGTAAAATTATTTCTTAAAAATGAATGAAGACTATCTGGCAACAACGTTCATTAAAGCATCGTCTTAAAATGGAAATTTCGAATAATCTCAGCTGTATTAGGCTTAATCTGTGTTTTAGGCTTAACCGTCATCGACACAAATTTTTGAGTTTGTTTTGTATTTTCTTTTTCAGGTGATAAAACGCCTCCAGGATTTCCCTTAATTGTGCAGGGTCCGAACACGCGAGTTATTGAGGTCGGACACACAGCGGTTATGCAGTGCAAGGCGACTGGAAATCCGGTACCAACGATCTCCTGGATGAAGAACCAAACAAAAGTTGACATGGCGAACCCCCGGTACTCGTTAACAGATGGTAAGTACTTGTCGGGGATGTTATGAAATTTTTAGTATGAAATTAGGATCTTTGAATTATTGAACAGTCGCTTAAAATGCGATAATGGGGTGACATTTAATGGATTCACTTAGTCATGAATATGGAGGATACTAATAATTCATGTATGGAAATTAAGTAGCTGTGGAGTTGATATTTTCTGCCCTAGTTAATTACTAAAATAGCATTCTTCAAAAACTGAAGATGATTAGGTGAAATGTGTTTTTTGTTAAATTAGATTGGAATTTGCAAAATTGATGATTCCATCTTCCTCTTGTTGCAATATTTGTCAAGAGAGTTTGGTCCTTCACGCAATTAATTTCGCAAACTCTAGAAGTCGATAAACTTCTTAACTATAGTACAAAGATGTTCAAGTAAGTAAAGGGTTCTTCAAAGTCGCACCTAGATGTTAGCGGTGAATAATTTCTGAACGCGTCCCTTATTTTATGTCAACTTTAACATTTGTGAAGTAGACACCTGTACAATTCTTTCGATTAAAAAAGGATATGACATCGTTCAAGTGACCGCCCCAGCTGGCCTTACAACCTTTCAACCCAATTTCCAGTACTTGATAACCGACCGTAATAACTGATTTTTTTTTGGCTGAAAATTGATGATATGGATTTGGACAACATGTGGTTCCAACAAAATGGTGCGATGTGCCACAACAGTGACGACTGACGAAACAATCGTCCTATAGCGCTCGAAGTTCGAAAACGCGTTATCAGATGTTGTGGCAATTTCAATTGGCCAGCGGGGAGATGCGATTTGATGCCGTTAGACTTTTTTTTTGGCGTGCCGTTAAAAAGTGATGCGCGGACAACGACCCAGGTACGATCTACGATTTAGGACCTTAAACAGAATATTGAATATGCCATTGCTGACATAGAGCTGCAAATGTCAAAATGCCAAAAAATTACAATTGGACAACTGTAAAGCCAGTTGAGGCGGCTACTTGAATGATTTTATATTTCATATTAAACCTGAAGAATTGTACATGTGTCTCCTTCACAAATGTCAAAGTTGACATAAAATAAAGGAGGCGTTCAGGAATTATTCACTTCTAGCGTCTAGGTGCGACTTTTGAAAGAGCCTTTATAATATTCTCTAATATTATGTATAAATACTTCTAATATCGAATTGTATATCAATATTAGGTAGGTATTTATAATTATATTACAATCAAAATTTAATTCTCATAATTAATTCTGATTTCACGACTAAAGCGGGTTATTAGTAAATAAAATACTTAACAGAGTAAGTAAATAAAAAAAGTTATGAACGCAAAAAGTTCTTGTTTCAAAAAGCAAAACGTTTAGTCATATTAATAAGTGGAGGTAGTGTGCTTTGTTTTTTGTAAGAACAATTTAAAATAATATTAGAAACCAATTTTATTATAAATTAATGTGCCTTCACTTTTGTGTTTCAACTAAAGTTAAAATGTACCTATTCAAATTTTCTAAAGACTAAACAAAAATTTCCCTTTGCAAATAATTTCCTCTACAAACCAAAACCGATGACAATTGCGGCAGAAAAGAAACGTAAAAATATATAATAATTAAATTCATAAAAAAACTAAAAGATGTTCTTTCCTGTAATTACTCCGATTCTTTAGAATTATGCTGGCGCATAGTTTAATAATTGTATAGTGCAGTGATCCTTTGGCACACCCTGGAGTCCCTAAAAGGCAACTAAAGTAAAACGGAAGCCTTCGGAAGGAAACGATAACTGCAAAAATACGAAATCGCTCTCTTGACCCGACAATAAAAATTTTTTCTACATCTTATGAATACACTTGAACTGCAAAAAATACTTCAGAGTTTCTCAGTGCCCGCATAGTATGCGAATAATTTCATCAAGATGCTTGCGTTTTTCTTTCCCGCATAGTTACCAATTTCAGAAACTATTCGTTCTCATCTTCTGCTTCACTGTGAGTAAGTTCGGATATTCCGGAGGCGTAGAGGAATAAGAATATTTGTGAATACGCCCACAGACAGCAGGACATTTTGTGGCAGAATGCAGTTCCAAGTTAAAGAAAAAGACTACCAAATTGGATTGCTCGTGGCTGAGTAAGGAACGAGCGAAGAATTGCAATAAGCCCCTTTTTAGTCATTTATCCCCTATTGAATAGTCGTGTTGACAACACTCTTAAAAATTGTGGGTTTTTTGTAACCACATCTGTTAAATATACGGATCTCTGTCTGTAGAATATTCAAACTAACTGCTAGATATAGTATCTTGAACTACGTACATATTCAACAAATGCATCGAATTTTCTAAATTGCCAGCTAGGTGAACGTGCCCAAATATAGGAGTATAACTATGTCATATGTGTGTTCAGCAACGTAAAGAAATGTTGAATCTTCTGTAGAAAATTCCTGAATAGATAAATTGTTATCACGAAATTTTCGCTTTCAGCGCAAGCTGTGTAGGATGAACGTGACTTATATTTCATCCCATTACTCCTTCATTTTTATATCCGTTTTATTTCTCACATCTATACAAAAATAGAATTGGGTAACTTTAACGGCCAACCGTTTTGCGTTCAAATCCCCATGGAGGATGTGAATGTAATACATCTACTTCAAATGTATAAACACGGCGATTTTTCAAATTGGAATAATTAAATTGAAACAAACTCAACCCTGGTTGTTTGGTAGTAGATTAAAAGGATTATACGCATCCTTACACGCATTTACGTAAAATTTTCAACCATTAAATAAGGTATTTCATAAATGCCATAAAATCTGTGGGGATTTGATATATACAGCGGAAGTAATGCTTTTAAAAGCAAGAATTAATGCATTTCAATAAAGACCAACAAGGTTGAAGTTATGAAATTGCACTTGGGATGGGGGATGGGCTTCAACAACACAGAAAGAGTATCAAAAATCATTGAAGTATTGTTATATCGAAAAAACATTTTCATTTGTTTTTACGCAGAAGCAATGGGGAAAATATAATTAAATGAAGTCCTTATAATCACACTGGCTGCTATTTTCTTTAGAATATGTATACAATGAAGATTCCCCCAAACCCTCATATTATAAAGTACAAAAGGAACAATAAGTGGATAATAATATCAATATTCAATAAGGAATAAGGATTCCATAAAAGCTTTTAAAATGTAATGGAAAGCGAGATGGAAAGTGTATATTTATTTTCTTCTAAACTTTACTTGTTCCCAAGTGGACAACTTTGATATGTGCAATAATGACGCCAAAAATTGCCAACTTAATGATATCAAGATAAAAACAACGCATTTATCTAGGATGTATTTATATAAACTCAGTGATGTCGATAAAATCCTCTTCAAAAGAACATCAGCCAACAAAAGATATGAGTTAAGTGTTCCACGTAAGTTCTATATTTGTTTTTCAAAACAATTCAGTTTTATTATACAAAAATTGCACTTTTATATGAAAAACATATACATTGTTAATTCTGTAAACTTTTTTGATATGGGATGGCTGCATAAAAAAACAAACATTTCATAACTTTACTTATCTTGTTGGTTTAACAGCATAAAAGATGATATTCAAAGCGCTCCATCGTACGTAGAAACTATATTTTCTATTTTCTTATTTTTATCAGCAATGAATTCTAATGCGATGTAATTGTACCTATGTAATTTGTAGACTTCAAAATCTCCTTTATGAATTATTTGATAACGTGTTTTTGTTACTAGGTTTTTCCAGATATACGACCGCCTTTCTTTAAAGAACAATTTCGCGATCATTCACCCATATAATTGCAATTTTAAAATTCCGGAGGTTTACAGATTTGAATACAATATACCTAATATTGAAATGCACACATATGTATGTATATAAATCTCATCATTTACGTATTAAAGTTATCATACTTTAAATTCCAACATTTCAATTATTTTGCTAAAAATACACTCACATTTTCATCTATCCACAATTTTACACACGACTCCTTTTGCCAGAAAGCTCCTTCATATCTCAGTAGTGCCAGGCATCACCGTACCCAAGAGATGTCCTATAAAACAAAAACAGAATGAAAAACTTATCTCTGCTAATATTTTAGTATCCATGCAATGGATAAAAGTCGGCAGACGACCTCATGCAACCATCCTACATAGATTTACACAAGTTAAAATATTTTTTAATGTTTTTATGTCCTCTGATATGTAACGATATCCAAAAAACATACTTTTCGCATTTGCGCCCTTTATATCCGATGAAATATGGTCGCATTTGGCACAAAAGTGCTATCGATGCCTATAGATAAATAAGTCGATAAATAGATGGGAGGGGACTTTGACGGAACTCCGCTATGAATGCTGGGTGTTTGTTTATTTTTATTTATTTTTATTTTTTGCTTTTTTTTGGTATAGCTTTCCCTAAAGTGTTGACCAATAGATCCTTATATGCTGGTTGCAATATTTTGCGCCCAAGTGAATACAATCAGCCAATTGCATGTAGGCAAGTACAAAAGGAAAATGACCTATAAAAATTAATAGTACATTGACAGTCCTAAATCATTTTAATGGCAAAGTTTTGCTATTGGTTAGCAACTGAAATACATTTCTAACACGCAAGATCAACCTTGGCCACTGTATGCCTACATTTAGTACAACAAGCAAAAAATATACATACACATATATGTAAAGATTTGTTAACGGACCAATTTCCTTAATATTCCAATTTCCTTGTTCACGAGATGCTCTACCTTGGTTATTGTACAATTTATGATTATTCGGTCTTGCGTATGACAGTTCAACTGGAGGTCGTTGTGATCTATACTTTTGTGGAGCCAATTAGCAACAACATTTCGAATTTAATAAAATGCTGACCACCTACATTCTGGCTGGCTCCTTTGTACCGTTATTCTGGAACATAAAAGTTAGTTATGATGACTAGGTAATTACATGAATTGATTCCTAAACACTGAGCTACTATATTTAGTAACTTGGTTTTTTATTAACAGCGACTACCATTTTATGTATTAATAACAAATATTCTATCCCATTCTACACTTGCAATTTGCACGCTCTAGTCGAAATATATGATACTTTTATTTAAAAACCTCCTTCAATGTTTATATACCTAACATTTTCGTGTACGTGCTGGTAGACTAAGTATTTGGGACATGATAAGCACAACTATCGGAACAATATAATGGTTTGAATGCTGTAGCTGAAATCGTTCAGAATCTCAAGTTCTACTAAAATATTGCTTGTTACTGTACGACTTTTCTAAACATGTCTAATGACAATGCTGTTCCTTAATTCCTTCAATATAAGAGTAACGTTAAGATATTCAGCTGACTCAAATGCTAAAAAATGAATTTTAAAGTTATTTTAAAGACAATCTTAAAAATATGTTTACTATACTTTTAGTTTTTGGTGGTCATTTAACAAAACATGTATAATTTTCTTTCAATTGATCAATATCTTATTGTTTAAACGACCTAACATGTAGGTAATTAAATCCTGAAAGGACGCTTTGGTACGTCTGTAAAATCGTTCAAAATACAATACTAAGTTTTATACATAAAATCATTTATATTTTCTAAGATTATCATCCGTGGAATTATTATAAGTTTACAATTCCTTTGATTATGACATTATCATTATTCAAAAACAAAGTTTATAAACTAACTAGCAACTAGCAAGCCCTCGCTCGCTTCACCACGCGAAAATATAAATAATAGATACGACAAAAATTTTGATTTAAATTTTGCTTTATTTTTTGGCAAATTGAACCCAAAGAACAAAATGTTCAAAAATAAACCAAAATTCAAAATTTATTTGATATTTTCGATATGGCCACGTTTGGCGCAGACTATGGCCTTAAGACGGTCAACAAAGTCATTGCACGCTGCACAAATGTGGGCCTGAGGAATACGCTGCCATTCGCGCCGAAGCGCTGTCTTGAGCGCATCCGTACTTTGGTAGTTTTTAGTGCCAATCTTGGTCTTTAAAATGCGCTCAATAGAATTATCTAACGGGTTCGCATCTGGAGAATTCGAAGGCCATTGTGTGTGTGAAATGAAATGCGGAACGTTGTTTTCAAGCCATTCCTGAATTGTTTGGACTTTGTGAGCTGGTGCAGAATCCTGTTGGAATGTCCACGGTCTGCGGCCGAAATGGTTGCATGCCCAAGGCTTCAACACAGGTTGCTAGACCGTTTCCAAATAAACGGTCGCGTTTATATTAACACCGCGGTCCAAAAATACGAGTGGAGATCGACCATCGGCAGTTACTGCTGCCTAAACGATCATACGCGGTGGCCATTGCTTCCTGGTGGGCATCCTTTAGTCGAAATTATCGTATGTCCTCCCTGGCAAGTAAACTCCATCATTTTGCTTGTTGATATGTTGTTCAATTGCAAATGGGGCCTTATCAGAGAAAACGATGTTTGGCAATTGGCCACTTGCGTGCAAGCGAAGTAAGCCCTTCGCTCTTTCCATTCTAACCTTTTTTTGGTCAGGTATGAGATCGTGCACTTTTTGGAACTTCAAGGGCTTTAGTCGGAGCTCAATCCTCAAAATATGTTGCATCCGTTCTCTCGATATATTTAGCTCAGCATCCAATTTCCTTCCACTGCGCCGAGGATCTCGATTAAGTCTAGCCTTCACTTTCCGGATCATTTCCGTCGGTGTTGCTGTCTTTCTGCGACCGTCACCATGCCGTTTAGCAATGCTGCCAGTATCATTGTAACGGGTTATGGTGCGATACCCAAACATTCTTCTCACATTCAAATGCTGCAACTCACGAAAAATAGCTGCTCGAGATTTTCCATTCAAATAAAGAGCAATCACACTCTTACGTTTCCATTCCATTGTCGATATAACAAAAACTAAGAAGACGAAGAAAAAACGCTAAGACAAGTTTGTCAACAATAAAATGAATAAACAAAATTCAAATTCTCAGCTTGGTACGATTTGTGGTTAAGCAGTTACAGCCTCGTGAAATTTGTAACACTTCGAATCAGAATCAGCTACCCTGTATATTATATATATATATAATATATATATTATCTATATATTATATAGATTGCATTTGAAATGATAAAAAGTAAATGTGCAAATATTTTTACAGATAAAAGCTACAAATGACTTCTATACTTTCGTATACCTACTCATAACTGAATTGTTGCTTTTGCGGTACAATATTTTTGCACCAAAATTATTTTGTCTATCTACTTCAAAAAATTTCAATATTATATATGTTTATGTGCATTTGAAAAATCCCCTCGTCAAAAAACATTTCAAAAACAAGAATTTACAAAACTTAACGACTTCCGAAAAATCTGCTTACTTCAAAATTTGAAAAATCTTAAATGAAATTCTTTTCAGCGCTCGTCTAATGCATAAAGTAAACATTTGCAAACAAGATTTGAGACATATCCTTAATCCATCTCACCCATTGCTCTTAGGGATGCGACAGAGCAGATCATTTTTGTGCAAAAAGAAAAAGCATTAAAAACAACGTAAGAAGGCATTGTGAAAATACGTCACGCTAGTTGCTAAGAAGAGTAAACTTCTCATGCATTTCTAAAATTGCAACGTTAACATTGGGTACGAGGTATGGAGCGCACGAAGATGAATACTTCCGCCGTTGATTTTGGCTTCTTCTTCAAGGAACAGCGCGCGTACGTACGTTCGCATACACATATAAAGGGCAAAACACTCAAGCAAATCCACTTGCATTTCCTCGTAATTCTTCCCTGGTCATGAAACCACACCATACCGATATATCCTACCTTGAAAGTGCCACCGACCCCCACTTACATCGCCCCTCAATTCCGCCCCAGCTAAAGTGTATCAAGAAGCCAAAACCCAGGACGGTGTGCTGTAGTCTTTAATATTCTATAGAAGTAAACAAGGATACAGTAGCTGGCTGGCTTACATGCATCCATCTACATACTGAAATAAATTTATGTCGGTATCTGTCTTAAGGATTTACGTTTGTTGAGGATATGTAGTGGAAAATCAACTGCCAGTGGAATCCAAAGGATAAATCTAAATTCACACCAGCGATCCACCAGAAAAAGGATAACTAATGTTCATCTCAATTGTGCATAGTTTTTGTTAATTTCCACATGACTACGATTTGGATCTCTCACGATTAATAGTCAAAGTGTGAAGCAATGCAATCGCAAATCTCTGGTCAAGATGCTTTTCTGTGATTACCATATTTTTTGAGCATCCCACAAAATGAATTCGTTAAAGTTATTCAGAAGATTAATTTCAGGGAAGAACCTGTATAACATTGCCGAACTGGCAATTGTGCTAATTTCTCTTGGCTGCAGTGCATTAGCATAAAATAATATCGTCCCTATAAAATGCTTTTAGTAAAATCCAGAAAACATGGAAGAGCATGGATGTGAAGAAGCGTTAATTTCTGAATGCATATGCATGTCAGACCGTGCAAGAAGAAAGTTAATCAATGCTTTTCACATGTTACATCAAAATATGATTTACATTGTGCTGTTCCAAAAGACTTTCTCAAAATATAATGTGCATAAGTTTGAAGACTTGCACTGACTGATGATTGATTGCAGATTCTAACCATAAGATCAAGTACTTTCTATTGCATATTTTTTCATCCAAGGTTTACGTTTTCAGCTAGAAAAATTCCAACTTTTCAGGGTTTTAAATTATCACGCAATTCTTGCAGATACCCGCGAAAGTTCTTTTAACAAATGAACTTATTCATCTTATAATAGGGTATAAATGTCCGTGATGAAAATTAAATAAAATAAACTGCCTCGAAAATTTATGCAGAAGAATAACAAAAGAGGTTTGATATGTTGACCAGTAAACTTGAGAAATGAAAAATTGCGTCTTCATTTCGAAAATATGTGTATGTATAATGTATATAAAGTGTAAAAACCCTATTGTTTTGCCAAATCAAAAAAAATAAAACTTGAAAGTTATGTGTGGAACTAGAATAAACAGAATATAAAGTCTAGCAGATGTTACTTGCTGAAACATTGTCGATTGTCCAAATTTTAGTATTTTTTACGTAAAATAAACAATCACCAACAAAAATACAACTAATTTAAATTTAGCTCAGAAGCCGAAATTAATTTTGCCTGCTGTGCACATCAAGTAAGTCCTCATGAAAAATGTCTTCAAGGATCAAGAAAAAGGATTCCCCTAACAAAAGCAAAAGTTTCTCGGTTTGTGTAACGCGATGATAAAAGCAGGAATATTTGTTGGTCTCCGACTAAAGAAACTTTTTAATGATTCGAATTCCAAAAGAGAAAAGAAAAACAAATCGCTAAAAAGGAGAGCGTGGATTTCAGTTCCCATGCTGATGTAACGTGTCTTTGAATATTCACTTTCTGCATTTTATCAGAAAATTTCGCAGACGGAACTTGCACATGGAACGAGAACATGTTAACGGGTTACTGTTCGTGTCATCAAAGGCTGCAAAGAAGAATATAGCGCACAGTATTGACCCATTTAATTCAATTTTTATGGGTTTGATGATATTTCGTATGATGTGAAGTCTGTAGCTATACCAAGGTAGACATTTTGGGGATTCCATTCGAGAATTATAAAACAGGAACACATTTCATGAGCAATGTCGATAGTTCTATATACTTATGTGTATGTTGCACAAAATATTGGTTCTTTAAAACCTATAAATATATCTGTTGCTTTTGATCACTATCCTTTTTAAAGCAAAATCTGAAGCCCTTGTATATACCAGCGGAAGGAGTGGACTCCTTCTTGACAACATGTGCAAGTGTAAGGTCCATTGAGAAAACATTCTTCCCCTTCTACTTTTCTGTATTCTTGATTTAATCTCTGCTTCAGTCATGATGTAATGCAACTTTAGCTGAAAAATGCACATCTGTTCCTTGCGTTGTCTTTAAATTTTATTTGTTTTCCTTCGATACTAACAAACTCCGGAACACAATCTAAAACTCTACAATGACTCTGAGTTCACTTCGACAAACTTTTCTGTACTTTTCCTTTTAAAATTTATATATTGTGTCTTATGTCTATAAGAAATTCATGCAATATTTTTCACCTCTCCGTCCATTCTTCTGTACAGCTACCTCTTTCACACGAAGTGCTTACTCAGGTCATTTATGAAGAGGAGCGAAAAGTACTTTCACCAGTACGAGAGTAACTTTGGCTAGGAGTGACGGTCTCCATTAAGCCGCACAAGGATTTATAAAAATTTTATAAGTTTCCACAGGCAGAAGGAAAAAATGACTTTCATAAGTTGATGGCACAATTTTTTTTTATCCCTAATTTAAGTTGAACTTTGGTCGTCTTTTGCGCTTGAATTTTTCATTTGATTTCTTTTTACCATTTTCGGTTCAAGTTCCAATTTTCGTCGTAAGAGAAATTTACAGTTTTAAGTGTTATTACGAGAACTTATGTGAAAAATTTATGATATAGTTAAGTTTATTAAACTCTTCCGTTGAATTTAAAGTAAAAAACCATAATAAAAACTATAATAACACAATATAAAAATAATTTTTCCCGAAACTGTGATAAAAATACGCAAATAAAAGCAAATTTTCTGTCAGTTTCATAACTATATAATACGTCACACTGAAGTTATTGAGAAATCTCATAATTGATTGATTATCCGCTGGTGAATTTCACTTCACATTAACAAAATAAAAACTGGTAAAAAATCTCTCAGTTTATCTTAAAAATCTTAAGTCAAAGATATTCACACTTCTTTATATGTCTTACACTTAGATTTATTAAGTTAGTATTGAAACCATGTTAATTGAGATACCTTGTGGTTGTTAACCACTTTCAAATATTCGAAAATCAGTCATGGGAAAATCACGAAATTTAGAACTTTACAAAGCTATTGAAGCAGTGTGAGTGTCACAAACTCAATTCAAAAGTCAAAATATCTTTCAATTACTTAGCATGTGTATAAAAAGCATTTCCCGCATTTGAGTACCAAAAATGGAAAGACACAGTGGTCGGAAGAGAAAAACTCCCAAATCGATTTTCGAACAAGAAACCCACAAAGTTCCGATTCGTCAACTGTCTTCGTTAAGAAGTCTTGCCACTGATACCACAACTAGCGATAATGGTTCAGCTTATATTAGAAGAATTTACTGTTATAATTCGGCAATAACGTTGTAAGTTTAGAATAAACAAACACTTGCATTTCTTAAATTACGAGTAATTAAGTCAATTTCAATCATTGTATACTGTTGTAACTTTATAAGGATTAAGGCGTAATCTATATACATATATAAAAAGAAATGTAGTACATTTTGATTGTCACTTTATAACTAAAGAACCGGACATCCGATTGTTATTAAATTTTTACTGTGTGTTGGGCCATATATGTAGATGGTTAATTGGTATAGTGAAGTTTGTATGAAATCGTTCCAGCCGTTCCGTAGATATGCCATTTTGAAGATATATGTGCATTTACATGTGAAAAAATGAAAAAAATTAAAAATCGCCATATCTCAAAAATGGCTAATCGGAGAGCAAAAATCAAGGCAGAATATACCTCTCTAGGGTTGGGTTGGAAAAAATATTTTGAAATTGGGTTAAAAAAAATTTTGGGGAAAGGGGAAAATTTGTGAAAAAAAAACTAACACAATTCTGTGTAATATACGTCGCTTTTAGGGATAGTTGCAATTATTCAAAATGTAATATGATGTATATTTATAATATTATGATTTTCACCGTCCCGGAAGATAAAATAAAATAAAATGTTAGAACTTTCTGCCGTCGAAATAAAGTCAACACCGAAAATCCCCGTTGTAACTAAACGATTTATATCACAAATACATATAACGTTTTATGCTGCCGTCGTACGACCCAATGGGATCCAAGAGAAAATCTTTTTCAATTGAAAAATTCAAATTTGACCATTCGTCACTCACTCACGATCCAGATGAAAGGAATCAAAAAAATCGGTCAAAAGGAACCTTCATTGTTTTGGGCCAAACTGAAAAAATAGTTTCAGAAGTCAGAACTAAAAACAAATATGAATTGTATAAGTATAATGTGTAGCGGCAGCCCGACTACGGAACAGAAAAATGGTGGAACAACATTGCACCGCAGGTGATCATGCCATGGCCCACCCCCGAAATAAAATTGCTCCACACTAGATAAAACGTACTTTTTAGTTTTTAGAGAAAATGGGAGTTATAAATATGTTGCCTGCCCTGCCTTCCTACCAAGCATAGATATCAGAAGAACTAGACGTCGCATTTTGAACAAGAAAAAGTATAGGTACCTACAGTTTGAAAGTCAATTGGACGTGATGGGCAACCGAAAGCAACTAACGTTGGCGCATGAACTTGTAGCAATTGTAGCATATATTAGCTAGTAGTAGCTAGCTAGTTAGTAGGTTAGCATATAATGTGCAATGTTTCTTTTTTTCAACAAGTAAAAATCTTATATTTAAATTTCAATAATGTATAATTTAATTTCACTTTAGTCTATTTATTGCTTATAGGTACCTACAATTTACCTTTTTACTCTTTCGTTTCAAATTTCGATCACCTTAAAACAAGCTACTTAGTGCTGTCTGGCCATTGCAAGGATTCGTTGCACTCTCACAGGTCACTTTTTGGTGGAGGACATGGAACTGGTTACCATAAAGCAAATTCTCGAGTTGACGAGGCGTTCCGGGGTATAAGGAATCTTATGACCGACCACTTATTATAGGTCTGACTCGGTTGCTTCTTCGGCAAACATTATATATACCTACTTAATATACTAATTAAACTGTTCCTAATTCTTCAAAAATAAGAAGGATTATAAACACTTCTCAGGGACTCTTCTAAGAGGCCCATAGGCAAACTATTATACTTCCTATTTCCCAAGCCAAGCACATCAAGAAACCCGCATCCATTTTTGCCAATGACCGCAATCATAGTTTCAAAGCTCAAGCAAATCCTGAGAAAAAGAAATAAGAGATTTTTGCAAGCACAGTTAGAGAAATTAGACAGTTTTGGAACAGGAACTCATTTAGTTTAGGGTGGGCTTTTTCAGGGCAATATTAGTGATTAATAATTTTAACATAAAATTGTAGCGAAATAGATGGTAATCCAAACTGCGTTGCCAGTTTAAAATTTTCAAAAAGTGAAATTAACGAGTTTTGCTTCCGCCCTCCTCTTATCAACATAATAAATGATAGAAATACGTACTGTGTTGGAAGGCAGTTAAAATGAAGCTGATTCCGTTCCGCATTGCAAACAAACAAACTGACATGATGAAAATTAGTGGTTATAATATAAAACATGCTTGAAGTAACAGCCTATTCAGTATTCATACTGAACCAAAAACACACATTTTTGGAAAGTGTTTTGTTTTTCAAATCAACGTCAACGTCTGCACTGGTTTCCAAATTTATTTTTGTTTGAGAGAAAAAGTGCGGTAGAAAACTTGATGTTTTAGAGTCTAGAACCTAGACTAGAAGAACTATTTAATTGAATTATATGTATAAAAAGTGCATTTTTAAAAGAACCACGTTGCAAAAGGGTTAACTATACCTGACCCAATTCAAGTTTTCTTTACAGTCAATCGCAATCAAAAGCAACTGAGTCGGTTATTGAAACTTATGGCAATCAACTCATATTTTAATGCCAAACAGTTTTTATTATATATTCTGTTGCATCTTTTCCATAAAAATGAAGTTTTTGCTGTCACAAATGAGAATTCCAAATTTCCCGCAAGTTTAAGAAAAACTTTACGTTTTCAGTTTTATTAAGGTTACAAAAATATCTCTGTGTATGTTTGAATTTTTCTAATCAAATTAGAAACCTCATCTTATTCCTGCAGATCATGAATGTTTCTTGATTAGGATACGAACTAATTATTTAATTAAATATAAGCGTGATTTGAATTAGAAGTGCCTTAAGACACAATTTTATCCACTCACACAATCAACCAGACATTTATTGCGACATGGGAGGATTTGCAGTCTTCAAAACGCCCAATAACTTTCTCCACTCACTTTGCTGCCATTGTTGTTATCCTTTTTTTCTTTCTATTAGATGAGGTTGTAAATGTGCGTACAACTAAAACAGACATGTCTGCAAAGGAAGTGTTATTATATAAACTTTCGGTGTGCGTACTCGAGATTTAAGTAAAATACCTTTTATGGGTTCAATAAATCTTGATATTGTCGGCAGCTCAGCTTCATCCATAAATCTTAAAGAGCTAAGTTCTAGGATATCGCAGACACTCGTCATATATACCTTAAGGAATTTATGCAGAACATTTTGTGTAATGTTGCGCTTCCAATGTAAAGTACTTACGACAAGGTGTGCTTTACTTTTATTTATTTTCTCCCACGTTTTGCAGTAGAGGAAAAAATATTGTCAAAACATGGTTGATTGATGAAGCTATCATTATCGTTTAAAATGGAATTTTTATTCAGCGTAATGGTTTCATTTCGGTTTGTTGCGCAGATTTTGTTTTAAAAATATAAATTTAAATTCATCCAAATATTCCACTAATAAATGGGAAAATGAGATTTTCTACGCTGACACTTTTATACCCTATTGTGATCCCACCCTACTTTCAGAGAAAAACCAATCTCTCATGCTTGTATGTATCACCTATATAATTAGGCTACAAAATGCTAAAATCCCAATTTTAAGCTTACTAATCTATTTAACAATCGATTTCGTGTAAACGTTGAATTTGTGTTTCTAAAGCCTCTTCAATTTGCATTAGTTTTTACTCGAGTTTTTAGCAATTTGTAGGGAATTTTTAATTTGTTATACTTTGGGAAATCTTTATGAAATTAGTATTTTCTTGCTTCTTTTCCTATTGAATTCTTACATACATGTAGCACCTTCATATGTATGCTTAATTGCCGTTTTTCACATTAAGCAAATTCTCCAGGTCTTGAAAAAGAAAGCAATTTTTTAGTTACCACGGGCAATTCCAATGTTCACAACTTATTTCTCATCTATTACTAGGAATAGACTTTCATGCCGTGCCAGTTAAAAAGCCACCTGATACTTGTACAGAGCATACATCATTCTTTATATCCCATTTCTACAGAGTTTTCTGAATATTCCATCTTGTTCCGTGTATCATAAGTCTCCGAATTGATGCGTTGCAGCTATCGTTCATGTCCTTCCTAAATTATGAATTTTCACCGTGAATTTTGTCTGGGATCTAAAAGTCGTTTTAGAACTTTGGAAGAATTATTGCTCTGTATTTGCCGAAACATCAGCGGCATCAATTACAACCAAAAATCTAAGGATTTTATGTGTTATATTTTTCGGATTAGCAAATTGTTCACGTTTTTAAGCTGAAGAATTGCCTCCCAGTTTTTGAATGATGGATGTATATATAAATGTAATACATATAGCTGTTACAAAAAGCACAAATCTTTTGCGGATTATTTGCCTACTTATTTACTTATTCGTGTTGATTTGTTTAAAACAACGTACTACAGTAATGAAAATAGATACTTTTTTTTTAAAAAATGACAAATTTTATGAACAGTCCAATGTTTCATAATGTGTTTTGAATTATTTCCCGTACCACAACAAAAACATCTTGAATTTTGATAATAAACAAAAAGAAGAATAATGTAAACAAACAAATGATAAATAGAATCTACTGACTTTGAGATTGACTTATTATCCACGAATATGAATTTCTAATTCATCCCACTCAAAATTACAAATCTCAAGTATTTCCACACTTAATGATAGGTACTGTTTTGTATATACAACTTGAAAATCCCATTCAATGTTTTTATATTCAAGCAGTTTTGAAACGAAATAATTAACTTTAAATATATGAAAGACGTAATTTAAATGAATTTGGGAAAAAGGAACCTTGGTATTTTCAATTCAAAACGACGAAAAACACTTCAAACACATCAAAAACATATTTTCTAGGATATTTACCCAATAAATTGTTGTTAATTTTTGTCTTTGTTCCATTATCCAAACAGTACTATAATCAAAAGAAATAAAAGCAGATAATATCGTTTTTCCACGTTGAACGTTGCTAATTTCCACCTTTTTCCTTTATTACAGGAAGCCTTCAAATTGAAAACGCAAACGAAGGAGATCAAGGAAAATATGAGTGTGTGGCGGAAAATTCCGTCGGAACCGAACATTCCAAGGCAACATCCTTATATGTAAAAGTGAGACGAGTGCCACCGACGTTTTCCAGACCACCTGAGCCTCTCAATGAGGTTATGTTGGGTGCTAATTTAAGTCTTTCGTGTGTTGCGGTTGGCTCGCCGATGCCTCATGTTAAATGGATGAAAGGTGAGGAATTAATTGCAGTGAGTTCTGTAGCAACAGGATACCTATCTACATTTAATACAAATCAAGCTATTTTAGGTCAATTAATAATTAAAAGAAACAAACTAAGTGATTCTGACTTTTTATATGCACTTGTTTGGATTGCGTTTATCGAATTTATGTATAATATTATAGAATATACATGCAGGATGCAGATTGCAGAATTAAAATATTTATTTGATTTGATTACGTTCAATTGTTTCAATTGCAATATTTTCGAAACAGTTTCTGGTAAACAATAATGGTATACTAAAACTTACATGTTGTTTACGGCACAGTTTCAGGACCATAAAATAAATTGACGAAGTGTATTATAAATAGCAACTTTTATAACTTTGTTTACAGGCGCCCAAGATCTCACTCCAGAAAACGAAATTCCAATAGGGCGAAATATTCTCGAATTAAAAAACATTCAAACAAGCGCAAACTACACTTGTATAGCAGCCTCTTCTTTGGGTCAAATAGAAGCCGTAGCAATGGTTAAAGTTCAATGTAAGTTTCAAAATGTAAACACGGGGAATTGTAGTGAAAATTCTGGTCAATTCTTTTTCGCAGCACTACCCACAGCCCCAACAGATGTTCAAATCTCCGACGTGACAGCAACATCTGTTCGCTTAGAATGGTCGTACAAGGGATCTGAGGACCTCCAGTACTACGTGATTCAATACAAACCAAAAAATGCTAATCAGGTGAACAGTCTTTTTTAACGCCAAGAATACCCTTTTTAACCCTTTGCTTTTTTACAGGCCTTTAGTGAAATTAGCGGAATTATCACCATGTTTTATGTCGTTAGAGCACTAAGCCCCTACACAGAGTACGAGTTCTATGTTATCGCAGTGAACAACATTGGGCGAGGTCCTCCCTCCGCCCCGGCGACTTGCACCACTGGTGAGACTGGTGAGTGTATAATATAATAATAGCATATTTTTATATTTAAAAAAAACAAAAACAGTACCTTTTGGTAAAACCATTTTGGACTTTTGATATTTGCACCAATTTTGAAAGAGGTATCTTATCTGATTTGAATCGTTTTCTTTTTCTTTTCAATTCGTTTTTCACGGAAACAATTCCTTGTTTTATGGAATTTCTTGACGGATGTAAGTCCTTAACATATTTTTAGAAAATTTTTAAAAAGTTATTAAACATTTTTCTAATTTTTCAACAGTTTTTCGACATAGATTTTTATCTTTTATTTAAGTTTACTCTTTACCCTTTTTAACTTTATAATTCTTCTTCGCAATCTTCTTTTTCAGGTGATTTCACTTTTGGAGGTGCCAGTAAGTGTATATAAATGCATACATTATTGGTGTCATAGTGCAGTTTGGTTCATTTTAAGATATTTTTTTCGCCTTTGGTTCTAAAACATAGATTTGTCTTTTCTTTTTTTTATAAAAAAAAAAAAAGTCTTCCTGAAATATTTGTTTATCTGTAAATATTTTTTCCAATTCTCGATTACAGAATTCAATTCAAGTATTATTTGTATCAACGGAAATCAACAACTTCGAAATTCTTTTCACCTTTCCTTATTTCTTATTTATCTGGTTCAGTAAAATAGGGTTAGATATTAAAAATGGGTGGATGTAATGTAAATGTTTACGAAGTAGTTTTTTCTTATTTCTGCCAAAATTTGCAGTAAGATAAAAATGCTATCATAAGTTTTAGTTTGGAATTTAAATAAAAGACAAACACTGACTGCAAACGTTCTTTTTTAACATACATATTACGTATATATGTAAATACTGTCATGCATGTATTTCATTGATGCAAGTATTCATTGGATTAACGCCCAATATTTCCAAAATATTCCTGTTCTCCGATAAGATTATTATCTTCCTTGAATATAATAATTTCAGAAAGTGGTTGTTTTGATAAGCCTTGCCAAAAGTCACCAAAACCATAAATTGTAAATACATTGTCGAAACCAATAATTGTTGACGAAAACTTTAGAAATGCTGAACGTGAGCAAAATTCAGCATCACCGTCTTCGTATATATGTAACAAATACATATATAATATATGACCTGCTTAATAGTTATAAGGGCGAATAATGGTTATAAGGCTGTTGGTTTCTTACCTTACATCCAATCAATATGCTCGTTTCAAACGATTATTTTGGACCAGTATTTCAAGGGTGGCTTAAGTGAACCGTTTCTCATCAAACACGTACAACACACACTGATCCATTTGTCTACATAACACTGTGCATAGGAGCACAACGGAACATGTCAAGCATTCTATGTGTGCATTTACGGGCGAGAACTGCTACCCTGACACCAGAACGGACCCAGAAATTTATTCATCTTACACTCCTTGACTGAGATTGTCTGCAGAGCCCGGAATCCAGCACACTAGATTTCACATTTATATGCATAATACCCCTTTAACTGCCATCGCCATTACCCCATTACGTTCAGATGTACGAAACATAAAGAATTATTTGACATATTGCACTTTGTTGAACACGGTATCGTATAAGGTTGCCAACAGAATGTACAAGTTGTTGCATAAATTTCTCTGTGTGTATTATGCCTGCAATCTTCAGTTCCCGGCAGCTTTCGATGTACTCGGAGAAATATGCGTTGTTTAATATTCCACTTTTAGCCTTTCCGCTTATAACCGAGAATAAATTGATATAAATTTTCTTACATCCGCTTTGTACGCGGAAAGGGATATTACAAGGCATCCCAAGTGCTTACCGGAAATTTTTATTATAAGTGATAAATGCTACTTGATTTCTTTCTCTTTGCTCAGTTTTGGTTTTTCCCGATGGAAACTAAATTCTGTCGTAATATTTCTAAAAATATTATTGAAAAATGCGCCTTTCTTGCGCACCTGCTTTTAATAATGCAGAGTTTTCGTTATGTAAAAAAATATGAAGCATTGTTTCAGGCAGCCAACGTTTCAAATGAAAACAAAGATTTAACGTTTTGTATATTAAAAATTTAACGTTTTATTGTGTGGGAAATTCGTGTTTTTGAGAAAACAATTTGGAAGGACTCTTGTAATTCAGATTCGGTTAACCAATTTTTAAAAGTTATGAAAGGTGCATTCAGAAAGAAGGATGAAAGTTAAGAATAATTACCTGAAATAAGCTTTCGTATATAAGATTATAAGCCTAGCATTTCTTTGGTTATTTTATCACATGAATGTTGCCTTGTATGCATAATGCTTATAGCCTATATTATGCAAAAAGACAATAAGTTTTCCATATGAATTAGTGTCTAAAGTAGGGAGGGAGTAAGCCCACTTCTCACCCCCATGCCGAAGCCCTTATTTATACAATGTTATTAATTTCGGAATTTTAATTGATCTGTGTGAAATGTCTTTCATTTGTTCTATGTAATTATTTCCTTTCTGTGTGTCTTTTATTGTATATCGTTTACGTGTATGTTTTAATTACACAGCTATTTAGCTTTTTCATACTATTTCTATGTCAAAATTGATCAATTCGAAATAGTATCATTCTTCACTCTTTTACAGAAATGGAAAGTGCACCGCGAAACGTGCAAGTCAGACCATTAAGCTCGTCCACAATGGTTATAACATGGGAGCCACCTGAGACACCGAATGGACAAGTGACTGTAAGTAAATTACCTCTCCCAGAAGTACCTATACTGATCATTTTTAAAAAAGAATATATTTATTGTAATTCAAGAACCTTATAAATGACATATACCTTCCTGGAAATGGAGTTCTGCTTTGATATTAAAAGATTGTTCTACTATGCACGCTTACTTTACATAAACAAATCAGTAAAACAAAAAAAGGAAAAATTTTAAGAATTCAAATTGTAAAACCCTGACATTCCAACTTTTTCATTTACCTATAATATATCTAAAACGTTATATGCTGAAATTGCCTTTAAAGCATTTACGTGGTTTTGAACAAGCGATATATATATATGAAGAGGAATATATCAAAGGGACCGTAGTTGCTTAGCAATAAATCCTATCAAAATCCGTATTAAAACTTACGAATATGTACAAAGGAAAATTCTCATTTTGATTTCTTTCTATATTCCTATGTAAAGTAAAATATTTTCCCACGTTTTACATGGAATAAAAGCCAGATGCAGTTGTTTTACAGATATTCAAATTATGTATCTTCATTTCAGGGCTATAAAGTATACTACACGACAAATCCGAATCAGCCAGAGGCATCCTGGCACTCTCAAATGGTAGACAACAGTGAATTAACAACTGTGTCGGAATTAACAGCACACGCTATTTACACAGTTCGAGTTCAAGCGTTTACTTCAATGGGAGCTGGTCCCATGTCCACGCCTGTTCAGGTTAAAACACAACAAGGTAAATATTAAGCATGCTCTTCAGAAAAACTTTCACAATCTAGGACTATGAGAATGTCCTTTTTAATGTCATTATAGCAAGTGGAAATTGACTTTCAATGTTTAAATGCCAGATTTCCACCTATTTTTTATAATTTCATTTGAGACTTAAACTAGATAGTAAATATACGTTAGTAATGTAAAATTCAAAACAAATATTTAATTGGTATTAATGATAGGCAGGTTTTAATTATTTATTTTAGTATGCATTCCTGATTCCTGAAAACAAAACTTCATAATGTTGGGTTTCGTTTAAAACTGCATTGAAAGCATCCGATTCTGGCTAATCATACAATATGAACTTCAAACATTTCAAATAGAAACCATCTACAAATATTTTCAAGCATAATCATTCAACTACGGCAGAAGGATCATGTTCAAAATGCAATGTACATTGTACGTGTACACCTCAAAAAACAACGACATGACTTCCAACAGTATAATCTACACCAAATCCAATTTATCTTACTCTATTTCGTATTTCTAAAACATCTACTTACATTTTGAATATATTTAAGGTTTTCTAAACTGCCTCTGTGTAAGAAAATTACTTTGGGCTCCATAATGATGTTTACATATTATTTTCCCCTATTATTGTTTTCTAGACAATAGTTCAAGATATTGAACCTGCATCCATTCGCTTGGTAGATATTACCATATGTAGTATTTAATACGTGGTAAGAAAAATGAATGGTTTCAAAGTGCACCGCTGATTAAACGATTATAACTATACTAAAACCAAACTCCAAACTCAGTTAAAAATGAAGTTATCTGTGTTATAATTATGTATTTTGATTGTTATATGGAGAATAATATTGAGGAACTTATTTGAAGTAGTATGGAAGCTAATTAAAAAACTAGTAAAAAAGTCAGAAGAAGATTGGTCACACCAATCATAATATACCCTAGATGTAGAAAAGTGTATACTGTATACTCATTCTATGTAAAAATCTAGACAACCATTTTCTTATGTAACTAAGGCTGGTTGTCCACGGCTGCTTATTTTATTTTCGCAGTTAACCTGCAACAGTGCAGGTCATTCCTCTATCCGCAAGTAGAGAATGCGCCTTGCAGTACAACACTACAACACCAATGCCGAAGGAAAAAGTTTTTGCTTTAATAAATAATATGTAAATGTTATTATGTATTTATAAAAACTTTTTTCCTATATTAAATAATATTTAACAAAGGAAATTCAAAATGTAAATATTCAGTGCAGAAAATCAACATTTTTCTATAAAAACTTTTTTAAAAAAAAAAAATTGAACCGACTTCAAAGAAAAATACACTCAAAAGTATAAAATAATTTTTATTTTTTATATAAAATCCAACTTTTTGAAGTCGGCGTCAATGTATCACCAATTTTATAAAAACTGATTAATTTATATATCCATTACAATAAACTAAATATCCGCATATTTTTGCAAAACGGTAAAGGTAGAATTATGAGCTTAGTCAAATAGGTACCTACCACAACTTTGTTACGAATCTATGCCCGCTCTGTAAGGTAACGTGAAACTTTTTTATACCAGATTAGGTTATGTAGTATACAACACAATTTCGCGACAAGCGTGCACTCAAAAAGGCGCTTCAGTTCCAGCAGCTTATACCCCTAGGCGAAGTGCCTCGCTGTATCGCGCGATGTTGCAGTAAAGTGGCAACCTACTAGATAAGATGTTTGTCGATTTGCGCCATTGATGCAATATACCCAATACTGTGCGGAAAAAAATATACTGCGGTCTAATATACCTCCTATAGGTATTTACCAAGTGCAATGTTATTGAATCGATTTGATATATCCTTGGTGTATTTATTTAAATTAATATAAAATATATAATTCTTATATAAAAATATAAACATTCGTACAGAGGCCATTTTTGGGGTCCAAGGGTCATGAGTGGAGAAACTATGTAAAATTTTTCCGAAAATTCCGCCCTGAGAGATTACAATAGGTAGATTTTTCTTCGAAATCAACCTAAAAATACCCGTTGTTAGAGATTTTGTAGTTTTTCTTCAAAATGGGTGGGGGAACTATGACTTTTGGTATAATAATGAGACCAAATTGGAGGTTTCCTGAATGGAATAAAAAAAGAATTACGAAAATCAGTTAAGCCGTTTGAAAGTTATGCTAGAACAAACATCTTAAAAAAAAATACGCGACTAACTTATAACCTCCTACATTTTGAAGTCGGTTCAAAACAATTCAGGCTTATATGGCAACACTAAGAAGGAGTTCCCTGATTTTGCCTATCTTCGAACTTGACCTTACAATTTCAACGAAGTGTTACTATACTAACTTTCAAGTCTCTACTCTCCAGCTCCACGCGTTCTCTAGTTAGTGCAAACAGACAGGCGAACATACATAAAACGGTTTCTTTTCACTTCCCAATCATGAATATTATATAGTTTTTTTTTCTGTGACGATTATTTCTTGGCGTTCGCTCAAAACTAATACATATACCCAACATCTAGGGTATAATTAAACAATATAAATTACCGTTCAATATTTTAGTTGTTTGTTTGATATTTCGAAATCAATATTTGTGACACTCAATTCCGTTTTTTTAAATACAGACTACAGTGACACAATTTTTTTAAGTGGGGTACTGATACTGAATACTCGAATTTTATATTTTCCAGTGGGCAGCGGGTTTACGGACATTATGCGAATCGCATTGGATGGGCGAAAATTTTTATTCGGTGTCTGATGTATTATTTTATTTCCAAAACTACACACAAGTTTAAATCTCTACCCTGTAAACAGTCAAAATCGGTCATGCGACAAATTAATTCATAAATTGGATGTGCAGATTCGGAAATTTGATTTTTGAATCATAAAATTGAACAAAAAAGCTTTTTTTATTCATGTCGATCTCACTTATGTCTTATGGCACCCACAAAGCATACACTAGTAATTAAAGATCATAATTGGAACAAAATTGCTTCCAAAGTACTTGTTTATATTATTAAGTATTGAAATGTACTGTCTGCAATCACGTACTTAACAATCAATTTTTATATACTTACCTTATGACCAAAATAGAAAATTCCGATTAAGATACTAACTCAAAAAGAGAAAAAATGCAAGTATTTGGCAATAACTGAAACAAATTTAAGGAACTAGGTTGAAATGAAGCGGAAATTTATGCCTAATAATAATGAATATAGACACTGTGGCAATGTACCTATGTATTGTATAGTTTATATGTACAAATAATAATTGAGGCTAAAGGAAGAAGAACATCATAAATTAATTCGTCGTTTAAAACCAAGAAATGGTGATAAAAAATATAAACATTTTTATGTTTTTGGATGTATCAACGCAAAAACAAAAAGGAAAACAACCGCTACGTCGGAACTGGAACTATTCTTCTCTGAAATACACTGTAGACATAAGAAATATGCGATTCATGTTATTTTCACAAATTAGTGTCCATAACTAGTTTAAAAATCATCATTTAAGAAAATGAACTTTAAAATTTTAAGCATATTTATTTTCTTTATAAATTGAATAATTTTCTCATCAATTCGTCGACTGTAGGCTCTACGAAATTTCGGAATTAGTTTGAATCAATTTTGTCTCCTCTGCTTCCTGATCGTTTTGAGATAGAAGACTGTAGTCCAATAATCTAACTAGTTGAGACTGATAAGCGGCGCAAAGGAACCATAAAGTTCCATTAAGTCTTCAAAGTGTAAATTGCCAATAATAATATGAAGGATAGAAAAGTTTTCACATTACGCGTTATTTAAACCTACACAACACATTTATTACCGGTACTATTTGTGTGAAGCTCGCAATAGTGTTAGAGATCTTCAAAGAGTGGCAGTGGACAAATAAGAAAATGTAAACATTTAAATTTCACTACTCAAAATCACAACCTTATTTCAGGTGTTCCCTCGCAGCCCAGTAATTTTCGGGCAACAGATATTGGTGAGAGTGCAGTAACACTGCAATGGTCGAAGCCAACTCATTCCAGTGATAATATTGTCCACTATGAACTTTACTGGAATGATACATACGCAAATCAAGAACATCATAAGTAAGTAGTCGGGATCTATAGAACACGTGAAAAGTAAAAAATAACACGTTTTGTTTAAGGCGAATATCAAATGCAGAATTGTATACTCTTAATGGCTTGTATCCTGACACTTTGTACTACATTTGGTTAGCAGCGCGTTCCCAGCGAGGGGAAGGGGCTACAACACCGCCAATACCCGTTCGAACAAAACAATATGGTAAGATTTTATATGTTTTCTTAATTTTTAAGTGTCTTCCTTTATATTTCCTCACATATTTCTCCTTTCCATTTGCCTCTTCCCACCTTTTCTAAATGCTGCCGGACACAGGTAAACTTACTTAAAATCAACTATTGTTATTACTTAATCAGTTATGAGTAAGAAACGATATTTATGAGAAAGATATTATAAACTTAGAGTATGCATAAAATTCGTATCGAAGAATATTAAATTAGAAGAACATACGAAAATGTTACGTGGCTTGAACATAGTCAACAAAAGTAAATAAAACTAAAGTTACTTTTTGTCTGTTTTCGAAAATAGATATTTTTGGAAACCTTACGTTTATTGCATTTTCTTTCTTAAAGTTTTCAATTCTATCATTAAACTTAAAATTGAAGAAGATGTAAAAAAATTAAGTTAATTGAGGCTCTGAACGATGTTTACAAAATAATATATACTTATTTTTTAAATCCGTATAATACTGGATTCTTTTTGTGTTTGCTTTTTTGTAATATTTCTGATTTTTAGAATTTGTTTACACATTGGAACAAAATACGGGATATTGGAATTATTTCGCAATAACAACGGCTTTCTCAATCTAATTAATTATTTTAATTATGAGATTTTTTTTTTTTTTGAGAGTGGGGAAATGCATTTACGCAATTAGATGAGCCCGAAAGCTCACCCGACGTGCCGGACTCCTTTCCGAAGAAGGCCCACCGGCGAAAACCCCACTTTCCGCCCAGCATCACCCCGGAACCGTCATCACTGACATTACTTCGGGGTGGTGCCTTGTGACTGGTCGCTTACGGGACCACCTCCTCCTGGGCCTCCGCAAGATCTCTCTCTTTTTGGCGGAGGATCCCTTTTGTTACTTATGAGATTAAATTTTTGCAATAAGATAAAATTATAGTCAGTTGAAAAACGTTTACATTTACTTTTTTGATTTTTTATTACCACCTTGTTTATTCAATTTTTATAGAATTAATCTCAAACCGAAAATTTGTTTTCTAATAATATTTTGTTAATCATTGATAAAACACATAAAAAATAAATAAATAAATCAAAAATAATTAAAAACATGCACATATTTATTCACAAAGTGAGCAATAATTTTATACTATGCCGTATCTACGAAATAATTCCAAACAATTAACAGTAAACATTGTCCCACACATTTTACAGATTATTATTGTCATTTAAAAAAACTCAACACCTGTTATCAACGTAAACAGACACATAAAAATTCATTCGAATAGGAATTACAAACAAATCTTTTTTCAGTTCCTCGTTAGAGTTTTTGAATTCTTGAAAGAATTTGGGTAAAAATATAATTTGCTATTAAAATACTTATCCCTGAATTTTATTTAACTTCAAAAATGCAACCATAGAATGTGATTAAGGAAATAGGAAAACATGTGTGAATTTTCATAAAGTTGAAAAACAAAATTTCAATGCTAATGTAAAACACACAGAATTTCACTTAAATTTGTGTGAGTGTGTTAAGTTTTGAGAGAAAGATTTTTGATTACATACTATAAGTGCTGGTTTGAGCTGGCTGTTTTTTTGCACGATCTGATTTTAATTGAAAATATTTTACTGTCCGGAGGAAGCAAGTATCAAAGCATGCTTGATAGTAAATATGCATAAAACTTTGCTCAACAAAACGAATTTTTACTGTTTAACTATTATTGTTGTTATATAGTGTAGGTAGTTCTTTTTCATATTTTGTTGCTTTGACCTTGCAATTTTTATAGGCAGTTCCAGCACTTTAGCTTATTCACTGCTTACTTAGACCAACAAATTGTGTATTAAGAATAATTTAATTTATTATTGTCAAATGCAAAAGAAGCCATTTTTTAAGTTGATGCAACCACTTGAAAAATTGAAAAAGTAAACCTTTTTAAATATTCATAGATAATTCTTTGTTTTTATTTTATTGATATTGTTCTGGTAGATTTACTCCTGTTTTCCACTTTTCCCAATATTACGTATTTCATTTAACATTAATTGGTAGCAAATATGTTTATGTTTATATGGTTTATGCAAAAACATTTACGTATACACTTTATCAAACAAGCAACAAGCTATTTTAGGGAATTCACGATTGAAATTGAATAATGAACTTGAAATGGTAAATCTGAACTAAATTGTGGCTTTTACTAAACAATTAAATTCATTTACATTTTCCACTACATTTGAATTATACCTCCATACATACGCTAGCATACAAATCCATACATAACTGCATAATGCATATTATGTTCATGAAACGGAAAAAATCAAAACACCACTTTCCAAAATGTATGTTGATACTACATAACAGTATTAAAAGCTGCAATTAATTTCAATTTGATTAAATAATATACTTTCAATTATTGAAACCCATAAATACATATAAGTCTTTTTTATTGTCTTACTTCGTTTCCAAATGAATATAGACAATTTTATTTGCTTATATCCGTTTGAAGCACAATTATTTATTGCATGATTTAAAATGTAAGTGCTTTATACAGAAACTCAAAACCTTTTGCTAATGTTAATAACGCAAATTTTGTTTCATTGTCTTGTTAAATGTATGAGAGTATATAGTATAGAAATTTGTCATTACGCTTTAACTTCCAAGTAATTTAATGTCATTCTGTTTTTTCGTTTGGAAAATAAAAACCAATGGCTTTTAAGTTAATTCCTTTCAAATTTAGTACTTTTACCAAGTGGTTGAAAATTTGAATGCCCATAATAAGTAAACTTTTTGTATAGTAACGTCAATTCAACATACTTACATATTAAGTAATATATCCAGAAAACTTTTTTTTTATTAATTTCCAATAATTATCTAAATTTTGTGTTTTTGCATAAGCCTGTTTATTTTCAATAAAACTTTAATACAGTATATTATTATTTGAAAAAATCTTGCAGGATTTTTTTAATTTATTTTAATGTTATAGTTTTTTATTTACTTAATATAAAACCTCCCAAAAACAAAATATTCGTAGTACCGGGTGCACCACCAAGTAATATAACAGCTGAAGCTACCAGCCCTACAACAATCGCTCTATCTTGGTTGCCACCACCAGTAGAACGCTCGAATGGTCGTATCGTGTATTACAAAGTATTTTTCGTAGAAGGTGGTCGGTCTGATAGCGAAGCTACAATAACCACTTTAAATACCACCAACATAGTCCTGGATGAATTGAAGCGTTGGACTGAATATAAAATTTGGGTGTTGGCTGGTACAACAGTTGGTGATGGGCCAAGATCTCATCCGATTACTGTTCGAACCCACGAAGACGGTATGTATCAAAAAAAATATTATAAAAAACATTAAAAATGGCATTATTATATATTACTACTAATTTATCATAAGTAAATTGCTTACAAATTAACTCTATCATTTGTATTTGTTGGTTTTCAGATACTCAAATCCAAACCTTCACATAACCTTATCCAAAAAATTTCGTCCTAAAAACAAATCCAAAAAAAAATTATATTTATACAGGGATGTTACTTTAATTGGTGGCTTTTTAATATTCCATTTTCCAAGCATTATAATGAATTTTTTAAACAACATCTTTTGCATTTTGAATATTTAGAAACGAAATTTCAGGTTCCAACAGATGTACATTTTTGGAGATGAATTTTTCCTGGTGGATAACTTTTACTAACATAAATTTTTTTTAGCAACATGGACAATGAAAATTTTTGATGTCTATAATACTAATAAAACTTTAAACCTTATTTTTATTCTATATATAAATGTATATAAACATATTACATGTTTATTGAATATGAAGCATCAAAGTTTTTTGGATGAATTATTTTTTCATATCGATTTTTTTAAAAGCAAAATCAACTTTTACTTTATTTTGTTTAATGCACAACTGAATTTTAATATCTGTTCCGTTGAATTTAATTTAATACTTAGTGTAATGTTTTTACAACGTTTTTGAACGGTTATAATTTTAGCCTGTTAAAAGTTAAATAATTTTCATTTAATCGGCTATTTGTATTTTGATTTCTGTTAATTTTGCAAAAATCGTATTTTAACATTTATCAATATTTCTACTATGTTTTAAAGGTTTATATTCTTACTGTAAGAAAAATTACCATATTTAAATATTTGATATTCTATGAGTAAAAACATATGATTTAATAATTGCTAATATTCATCGTTGGGCAGCACTCGCATATTTCTTTTTTGTTTTCAAAATTATTTATAATCAATTCCGTTTTCAAAGTTTGATGTATATTGACGATTATTTTCTTTTATCTAATTTTTTAAGTTCCCAAAGCTTTGAAAAGTTGATTGTACCTTCACTTATCATAATTCAGTTCAGTTATTCGACATTGTTATCGTTACATTACACAGTCAATTAAAATGTTTGCAAGCCAAATTTTTCTAAGTAAACTTTTATCATTTTCTGTTGTCGCAAAAAACTAACAATAGCTGAACCTTTGTTTTCTAAAGCGGTTAAATAGAACAATGAAAACAATTGCAATATTATATTATTCCTCTGTGGTTGTGATTTCATGTGATCGGAAAAAGTGCATTGAAATCCAAAACCTGTGAATGTCCTGGGAACCGTATAATCAACTTTTCAAAAAGCTAATTTCCAATCTGTTTCAATAATTTCTTTCAAAATTTTTACAAACTTTTGTTTGTTTCTGATTTTTCGCAACTTTAATTTTCAAATTATTGGCACATTGCATTTGAATGAAAAATTCTAATACTTTAAATGCACTGTAATTTTTGTGGTATTTTGTGAAAACATTAACAATAATAGCTAATCAAACAATGTTTGGGTTGTTTCACCAGAAGTGTTTATTGACGTAAGAAAGCTATTTTGTTTTTGATATCTGTAATTTTACATATTTTTCTCTTGCCACCGTTATTTTGAATTTTGTGTGATTCCTATGATAAATCGTAGGTCTAGTTGAACTTTACTATATATATAGGTACTACAAATGCCCTTTTGAAAAAAAAGAATTAGTGCCAATTTTTTTATTGTTAGTTTGGTTTTTGAACAGCATTGGTAATTCTCATTGAATTATAATAAATTTTGTACTTATACTTTTATAATTATACGGCACTGAACATTTTTGCCTATATACACAATTGCACATTTTTCATTTACTATATAATATTATAAATATAGTTATTTTGCATACTGTGATTTGCATGCAAACAAATTTTTTTGTCACATATCCGTTGATTTAAATTTTAATTTTTTGAAAATCTGATATTTATGTACAATAAAACAATAATTGAGAACAAACGAGAAAACAGAAAGCAATTTTACGCATTTGTTCACGTGTTATATTCTTACCAAGATCTTTTCTTTTTGAGAAAAACATATTTTTAATATGAAGTTTTTTTTTCAATTTTAATTCTTTTTAGATCAGTCATATAAAATCCTATTCAAACCCTCCAAAAAAATCCTTTGTTGTAGAAATTTGATTTAATGATCGGTGATATTTGACATTGTGGTTCAAAGTTCACACTTCGCTATTTAAAACATTTGTTTCAAACAGAACATGTTACCTAACTTATGCAATTATGCATAAATATGTTTTTAATGTAGAAATTTTCCGAATTCCGTTTTACAGCATATTTTCAAGAAATATCAATTTTGAAACGTCGATCTTAATAGTTTCCACATAAAGTGCAGAAAGTATTAAAGATTTTAATTTCTTTATCTTATGTAACTTGATTGTTTTTTTTTCTTAAATTTCGAATCGATAACCTTCTCATTATTATTATGAAACACAAAAATATCACCGAGCACAAGACATATATAATTAATAGATCTAAATTTTCCCAAAAGAATATTATATATTCTTTTATATTGCTACTTTATTATTTTCTGTAATATCTAAGTTCACTTTGCATTGCTCGCATATATAGCACACTCGTATGTTTAATCGTGTTATAATTAATTAATTTATCATTAAAGCGCACTAAGTACTTGAACGCACTGTAAAACTTTATCTTCTTGTGACACGGAAGGACGCACCGTAGTTTTAACACTAAATAGATTTAATAATTGTAATAATTTTTCTTCTGTTCCATTCAATTATTGCGTTTTAAGTTTGCAAAACAGCCATGTTAATCGTTTTTCATTTTCAAACGTTTGTAATTTAAGGCACTGTTCTCCTAATTTTTTTCAAATTAGTGCAATTACACACACAGGTTTAAAATCAAGAATTGATTTCGACCATTGTGCTATTAATGTTGTTCAAGCACATCATAGAATTTATTAATTGTCTTATACAACTCAAACGTTATTAAAGTGCCGAAGGGAGTAGGTACACTATTTTTTGCCCGCTGTAATAAAGCTCTGCAATTTTCAGATCACTATACTTGTGTTTTGAGTTTCTCACCGTTTTGAATATATAGATCACTAAACGTATTTTTGCCGATAGGGCCACTCTCTATATTTGTGCTGACTTATGCTTCGCCCTCTTCGTCATTTTTTTACAATTCTTTACTAAAATTTATTGTATTGCTATTTGCAATGTTTGGAATTTTAATTTTTACTCAGTAAGCGCACTTTTAACAAAACGCACCGCAAGAAACGCAAACCCTATCTGTGCACTACCAAAGATATGTAGTTCACGAATTATTGCAACACATAATGGCAAAAAATCAGCAGTAGCTAATGCACAAATTGCATGGAAGCGAGAGTTGTGTGGTGTTGAGTGGATTAACATCGACGAAAGTGTGTGATGTCAGATGTGAGAATCTCTTAAAGCCCGAGTGCAAGCATTAACTTGAGTTGAAAAGTGCTCTTAGCTGCAACACTCGATCTGACGCAGGCTTAGTTCATCATAAACTAGCCTCTATAAGCGACAAGTATGTATGCTAAGACTATAGGTGTGACTTATGCGTCCAGGAACCGTCGAAATTGTTTTATTAAATTTAACAAGAGTGAGCAGCTCGGCTTAAAATGTAATAAAAGTAAGTCCTTCATTCAGTAAGCGACAATACTTATTATGAAATACCAATGTTTAGCATTTTTTATTTACAAAACAACTGCAATTTCAGTTGCTGCATATTTGTATTATCTAAAAAAATAATATTCGGCATTTTATTACAACATTTTAGGGAGGAAGTGGGGTGAATTCATTGTGAGTATTTTTAATTCTAATGGAAAAAAGTTCCCCGCCCCTATTCTCATTACTTTACTTTACATACGAGTATAAAACGCTTGGGTTAGTGCAAATGTTCCAGTTCGTACGTTAAAGTTTTATTTTACCTACATCTTGTAAAAAAAACCGTCGTCTTATGTTAATATAATTTGGTGTAAATATTATTTACTTCTTTTTGCGTTACACGGATAATATTTGCTGACATTGCTAATACAAAATTAGAATCAACACACTAAACGACAAAACTATGCCACGCCAGCATGTAATAACATATTTATAATAAGTTTTATATGATGGCTTTATAAAGGGTGTTCAAATTTGAGGTATAATTTTAAATTTGCCGCCATTATAATTTTTAACACCAGAGCACGCTGGTATGTTTGAGAATTGCGAAGTAGTGACATTGCGGTTACTGAAAATAGACCGTTATACTCTTGAACAACGCGTATTTATTACATATTAAAAATTATTTAAAATTTGGTGAAAGTTTTGCGGAAGTTGCCGTGAATACGCTTATTGCTAAACATCCAAGGACATCAATTCGTCGTCGTTCACAGCAATTGAATATTAAACCAACAATTTCAATATTATACACAAAGATCTGCACTTAATGGCTTACAAAATACAGTTAACAAAACAATTAAAGCCTACTGACCACGCATTACGTCGGGAAATTGTTGATTGGGCCATAGAAAAAAAAGAAGAAGAAAATGAAAATTTTCATTGTTATTGAAAATTTTGGTAAAAGAATGATAAGCTGCCGAGCTGGCAGAGGAGGTCACCTTTCTAATATGCTTTTCCATCATTAACCGCAACTGATGTACTTTAATTTCCATTAAAAATATTATAAAATTTGAAATAATTTATGTGTTTTATTCAAAATTTAAAATTACCTCAAACACCCTTTATAAAAAAACAAAGAAGAAAAGCTTTTTTGATTTTCAACGCTTTGGGATCGGCACATTTCTCTTAATGTTGAACGAAAAAAAGTAAATTACGATATCTCAAATCCCTACAAAGTGACATTAATTCATATTTGCCATACCTTTCGATTATCATACGAGTATTAACATTTGCACCATGTTTCTGTTTTAACGGAATTTTCCGGGAAGTTAAGTGAGGTTGTGCTAACCAATAGCATTTTATTAGCTTGAGTTGCGTTGCATATATGTAAAGTACGTATATGTATAGCAGAAATAAAACATTCTTGAGGCTTAATGTATTGATTATAGTTTGTTATATTCATATTATAAATAAATTTATTATTACATAGCTTACACAATTTTCAAAAATTAAAAAGTAATGGAAATCTACAAAGAACAAATAAAATAACGTTCATTGCACGTTGTTAAAATACATTGTTTTAATAATTCCACACTATACATACTTAATTTCATAGGATAATCAAAATTCACGTTCTACTCCAACACAACAAAACTAATTTTTAAGGGCAAGAATATTTCTCATTGCTAAAACTAAGCAGTGTTCGTTTGCACTCTTTCCCATTGAGGGATTCGGAAAGTAGAATGAAATACCAGTGCAACAAGCTTATAAAAAATGTAATTGTTTATGAGGCAATCTGAACTTTACAATTTCTACTTTCAAGTGAATAATCAACAATGTTCGGAGAAATAATTTTATGTTTTACTTTAATCATAATATGTCCGCTAAACATTGTCAACTATTCTGAAAATATTTTGTGATGTTCGCATATACAAAAACATTTGTACAAAATTTTGTGTTTATAAATTAATGTAATATTTTAAACTAGGGTAAATTCTATACTATTGGCAGACTGGCAGTTACTTTTAAAATAGTATATTTTTAAATCAACGGAGGCACATGTAACCCTGTGGGCTTAGACGTAACAAAAGTAATGAACCAACTCTATAATTATGTTTATATAAAACAATTATCTTAAAATTAATAAAATTTAAAATTTAATTTATATAAAACAGTTATCATATTCATCGCTTTCTATAAAAATCTGAATATTTGTGGACTTTTTAACAAACTACTATACATATGCAATATAATAGAGCAAATAATTACCTAAGTACTTCCCAAACTTCTCTTTCTACAAAAAAATGTTTTAAACTTTTGTGCTCATTAAATACTTTCTGATATATTAGTTACCAAATAAAATGCAAATTACCACCAAAGAATTTTAAAACTGTGCCATGAAAACTCAAAAAGTCATCTCTTTGTTCTTTTTGTTTAATTTTGTATTTTGCTTCATCCTTTTTATCTTGTGTTTGTGCGAGTGGGCCGCGATAATTCATTTGCAATTTATATAAATATATATATTTTGGATGGTACGAAAATTTTGACAGTTAAAATAAAATTAATAAATGATAACAGTTTTTTTTAAAACTTTATGCTGCCGGACTATATTTTTAGTATATTTATGGTACCTTAACATATACTACTATTTGTTTTCAAAATTATATTTTAAAAGCGTTTTATAATACCCACTCAAACAAAATAAAAATAAAGGACTTTTTTGTAATTTTCATATTCGATAAATTTTTGTGGAATACTTTTTTTCTACAACGATCTGGCACTGAAACAATTTATGCAAACCTCTTCCACAAATTAAATATTTCTACGCTAATAATTAACGACTTCCTCCTCATCCGGTTTGTGGGGAACTATAGAGAAAAAGAGTGAGTACCGCTACGTTTTCTGTTGTGTGCAGAATTTTGTTTGCTGTTTTTCAGTTTTAATCAAACAGCATTTTGTTTTGTTTTTTGTAAACATTTAAATTATCTTCTTACTTGAAATTCATGTGAAATGAGCATCTTTTGTTTTTGTATTAAATAGGCATATAATCTATACAATTTCAAGTTTTATCTATTTCATTGAAGAATCGGTTGAAATTCTTAAATATATGCTTGATAGTTCTACTCAAAATAATTCTTTAATAGTATTCAAAAGCCTTACCGTACAGTTTTTTGAAATTTTTAAATATTTTGCATTTTAATAAAAATAATATTTTTGCAGTTTTTGCCCATATAATTTGTAGATATTTAAAATTATATGAAAATAAAACTCTGTTTTTTGAAAGTGCTTCACTTCTCGGATTCTTGATAAATAAACTTTTAATTGAAATATTGATTACACATAAACTTTTAGAATGCACTAATGCTATCAAAATAAAATCTATTTATGTATTCAAAATTGTTGCAAATATTTTTCAAATTTAATGATTTATAAATCTTACATAAGGAGAGCAGGTACGTCACAAGATTGAATGCAAATATAAATGGTAATAATCTGTATTTGTTCCCTTTTGAGATGTCGTTTCTTTTTTTACCATGTATGTTTTATTACAACCTTTTTTGTTATAGTTATTATTTATTTTTAGCACACATGTTTTGTGTTAGCTAGGGATTGACAGAAAGATTAAAAATTGACTCAGTAGTCATGGAAGTTATGAGGATAAAAGAGTATGATTATGAAGATAACGGTATTCTGGTTTTGTAAAATAAAGCACAGAAATGAAAATGAGTACAATGAAACACGCGCGCGTAAACTTCACCGCGAAAACATACGAGAGCTGAACTTAATATAGTTACTTATGAAAACTGCAAGTTTATAATGGAATTAATTTGTTTTTTTTTACAAATTTAGTGCCTGGAGATCCTCAAGAAGTCAAAGCGAATCCACTAAATTCCACATCCATACACGTGAGCTGGAAGCCGCCTTTAGAGAAGGATCGCAATGGGATAATTAGAGGATATCACATTCATGTTCAAGAAATGAAAGAGGAGGTAATACACCAAAATGTATCAGAATTTATCTACCATCACAGCGGTATCCTTTTTAAGTATTAGAAAAGCTAGAGGTTATCAAAATTTCTGAAATTCTCAAATATAAACTAATTATTAAATTGCTCTTTAATTAGAAAACCATTCATAAGCTGTAAATGAATGAAATTGATTGAGTGTGAATCGTTAAAAACCATTTGTTTGTACCAATAACAAAATTATTGAACGTTTATAAAAAAAAATCATATAAACAATTTAATCAGGTTCGGAGCCTACATCACTAATATAGAGGAAATCATATTTAGTGCTCAATGCAGTCATGAAACTAAAAGGCTTGACCGTATCAGTAACTTAATCATGGAAACTCTGAAAGGGAAATTGCCTAGAGTTCCTGTGAGATTCCGTAGCTTTGAACTTATGCCGCACGTTAATTGTTTATCTATTACGCACTAAATTGGTAATCGAGGGATTGCTGCTTGAATCATATACATTTAAAACAGTATTTGTTTGGACTTTTGATCCCAAATTACTCCAATGCCTTCTCTTTCGAAGCTTATTGGAATGGTGGAACATAGTTAAAAGCTAAGCGGAAGAAATTGAATAAAATTTTCGTGCTTTAAAATATATGACTTTAGCCAAAGCTAGTATTATATATTCTAAATTTCTTATATTCTTACTACCTAAGTATTGTTAAATAAATTTTTCATATTTTAGGGCAAAGGATTCTTAAACGAACCTATGAAATTTGATGTTGTGGATGCTTTAGAATATAATGTAACAGGACTACAACCAGACACACGTTACTCTATTCAAGTAGCCGCCTTAACTCGAAAGGGTGATGGTGACCGAAGTTTACCGGTTATTGTAAAAACTCCAGGAGGTGTACCAGTAAGACCTACAGTGAGTTTGAAAATTCTAGAACGAGATCCTACGGTTTCCATTGAATTAGAATGGGAACGTCCCTCTCAAACATATGGAGAACTAAGAGGATATCGTCTACGTTGGGGTGTTAGAGATCAACCACTGCATGAGGATATGTTGCAAGGACCTCATTCCACGGTGAAAAAAATTAAAGATCTTGAACGCGGTGTCGAGTATGAATTTCGAGTGGCTGGGATGAACCATATTGGAGTCGGACAAGAAACAGTGAAATATTTACAAACACCAGAGGGTATACCAACAGGATCACCAGCAAATATAGTGGTCCGTTTTCAGACTCCCGATGTCGTTTGCATTACGTGGGACCCTCCAGAAAGAGAGCACAGAAATGGACAAATTGTAAGATATGACGTACAGTTCCACAAGAAAATTGATCATGGGCTTGGTTCGGAGAGGAATACTTCTCTTAGAAAAGCAGTATTTACAAATTTAGAAGAAAATACCGAATACATATTTCGAGTGAGAGCATATACAAAACAAGGGGCTGGACCATTTAGTGACAAAACTTCTATACAAACCGAGCGAGATATGGGCAGAGCCCCAATGTCGGTCCAAACTGTTGCGACCTCGGAACAAACTGCGGAAGTATGGTGGGAACCTGTGCCATCGCGTGGCAAACTTTTGGGATATAAAATATTTTACACAATGACAGCCGTTGAGGATCTGGATGAATGGCAGACAAAAAGTGTTGGTTTAACTGAATCGGCTGACTTAGTAAATCTAGAAAAGTTTGCACAATACGCCATTGCAATTGCAGCAAGATTTAAAAATGGTCTTGGAAGGCTTAGCGAAAAAGTAACTGTAAAAATCAAACCAGAAGATGTACCGCTAAATTTACGTGCACACGATGTTAGTACGCACAGCATGACGTTAAGTTGGTCTCCGCCAATTCGATTAAATCCTATCAATTATAAAATATCATTCGACGCTATTAAAGTTTTCGTAGACTCACAAGGTTTCTCACAAACCCAAATTATACCTAAGCGTGAAATTACTTTGAAACATCATATCAAATCCCATACTATTAACGAATTATCCCCATTTACAACATACAATGTAAACGTAAGTGCAATTCCAGCAGATTATTCATATCGACCGCCAACAAAAATTACTGTCACCACACAAATGGCAGCACCACAACCGATGGTCAAGCCAGATTTCTATGGTGTAGTAAATGGTGAAGAAATTCTTGTGATATTGCCTCAGGCATCCGAAGAGTACGGCCCTATATCACATTATTATTTGGTTGTAGTTCCTGAGGATAAATCGAATACTCATAAAAATCCAGATCAATTCTTGACTGATGATTTACTTCCTCGTAGAAATAAGCCAGAGCGCCCCAATGCTCCCTACATTGCAGCGAAGTTTCCTCAACGGTCCATACCCTTTACATTCCACCTCGGATCTGGAGATGATTATCATAATTTTACCAATCGAAAACTCGAACGAGACAAGAAATATCGAATATTTGTTCGAGCGGTAGTTGATACACCACAGAAACATCTTTACACTTCGAGTCCGTTTTCAGAATTTCTAGCCCTAGATATGCGAGAAGCTCCTCCTGGAGAACGACCCCACAGACCAGATCCGAATTGGCCTCTAGATCCCGAAGTATCAGTAAATCGTAATTCTGACGAGCCCGGTATGCTGTGGGTAGTTTTACCAATATTAACAGCGTTATTGCTTTCGACATCATTTGTTGTTATATATATTGCAAGACGACGGCAACAACCATGCAAAACGCCAGACCAAGCAGCGGTCACAAGACCGTTGATGGCGGCCGATTTAGGAGCTGGACCCACTCCTAGCGATCCCGTCGATATGCGTCGACTTAATTTTCAAACTCCAGGAATGATCAGTCATCCGCCGATACCCATTTCCGAGTTTTCTAATCACATTGAACGTCTGAAAGCGAACGACAATCTAAAGTTCTCACAGGAATACGAAAGTATTGAACCAGGTCAACAATTTACCTGGGATCATTCCAATTTAGAGTACAATAAAAGTAAGAATAGATACGCAAATGTAACTGCGTACGATCATAGTCGAGTTCAATTGGCGGCCATTGAAGGAGTTGTAGGTTCGGATTATATAAATGCAAACTTTTGTGATGGATACAGAAAACATAATGCTTACGTTGCAACGCAAGGCCCTCTACAAGAAACATTTAACGATTTTTGGAGAATGTGCTGGGAACTAAAAGCTGCAACCATCGTAATGATGACGAGACTTGAGGAACGAGCAAGAATAAAATGTGATCAGTATTGGCCAAGTCGAGGTACTGAAACATATGGCCAGATTTTTGTGACAATCACGGAAACGCAGGAACTCTCAACATATAGTATCCGAACATTTCAACTTAGTAAACAAAATTCTTCCGAAAGGCGCGAATTAAAGCAGCTTCAGTTTACGGCCTGGCCGGACCATGGTGTACCTGATCATCCCGCTCCATTCCTTCAATTTTTGCGTCGATGCAGATCGTTGACTCCACCAGATTCTGGTCCTGTTATTGTTCATTGTTCAGCTGGTGTTGGTCGCACAGGTTGCTACATAGTTATAGACTCTATGCTGGAGCGCATGAAACATGAAAAAATTGTAGATATTTATGGGCACGTAACTTGTCTCAGAGCACAACGTAATTACATGGTGCAAACTGAAGATCAGTACATTTTCATTCATGATGCCATTCTCGAAGCCATTATTTGCGGTAATACGGAAGTGCCAGCGCGGAATTTACACACTCACCTGCAGAGGCTTATTATGACGGAACCAGGAGAAAACATTACAGGAATGGAGATTGAATTTAAGAAGTTATCAAATATTAAAGTGGATTCATCCAAGTTTGTCACTGCTAATTTACCATGTAACAAACACAAAAACCGTCTAGTTCATATCTTGCCCTATGAAGCCACTCGAGTGTATCTTACTCCTATTCACGGCATTGAAGGAAGCGACTACTTGAATGCTAGCTTCATTGATGGATACCGATACAGAAATGCATATATAGCGGCCCAAGGTCCTCTGCAGGAAACGGCAGAAGATTTCTGGAGAATGCTGTGGGAGCATAATTCAACAATTGTTGTGATGCTAACTAAACTAAAGGAAATGGGCAGAGTAAGTCAATTATCATTCCTCATTGCCTAAAAGACATGTGTAACTTGCATCCGTATTTTAGGAAAAATGTTATCAATACTGGCCACATGAAAGATCTGTGCGGTATCAGTATTATGTTGTGGACCCTATTGCTGAGTACAACATGCCACAATATAAATTAAGAGAGTTTAAAGTAGGTATCCAAGGTTCTTTTGTCAACAATTGCAAAACTTTGTGTCTCAATAGGTAACTGATGCCCGTGATGGATCTTCACGAACAGTTCGACAATTTCAGTTCATCGACTGGCCGGAGCAGGGAGTTCCTAAATCTGGCGAAGGTTTTATAGATTTTATAGGTCAAGTGCATAAGACAAAGGAACAGTTCGGGCAAGACGGCCCCATTACCGTGCATTGCAGTGCAGGTGTTGGTAGGACTGGTGTTTTTATAACACTGAGTATTGTTCTAGAAAGAATGCAGTATGAAGGAGTATTAGACGTCTTTCAGACCGTTAGGATCTTACGTGCGCAAAGACCTGCAATGGTACAAACAGAGGTATGCCCAAAATATTTGTTTTCACACCGAATTTTTTCATTTTACTCTTATATTTCAGGATCAGTACCATTTTTGTTATCGTGCTGCGCTCGAATACTTGGGTTCATTCGATAACTACACAAATTAAATGAACATTAAAAATTCACGATAACGCACTGTCCCGATATTGCACAGGAACTGCCGAGATGGTGAAGTAGACCATTTATCATTCAAATAATCGTAAAGCTATTAGCACAAATTAATTTAATATTCTTTATAAGAGTGAAGTTCTGCAATAAGCAAATTATTAATGAACTTACAATAACGGAATTCACTCTTTAATTAAACGAAACCCAATTTTATCTATTTAATTATAAATTGGCTAAGAAAGTAAGAAATAAAAAAATTGGCTGCATAAACGAGAAAAACCGTTTTGAAATGAACCGTCGAAAGTGTTTTGCTTTACTGTGTGGCTTACACTAATCGGTTGCAAAAAAATTAAGTTAAAAGTTGCCATTTTAGTGATTTTTTACAATTCTTTTTTATAATGAATATATTATTTAAGTTATTGAGATTATTAATTATACTATATATCAAACATTTTACATATTCTGTTGAAGACTGCTTAGATTATTAAGAACATTCTAACAATCAGAAATGATACCCTTTCTTAAGCTATTGATTGTTGAGCTTATGGAGGTGTAAGATTTGTCTTCGTGGGAATTATAAATCTTTCTATTTTAAACTAATATTACAATCATTTTCACTAATATGAATACAATAAACTGTAAATCGGTAAGAATTTGTATAATATTGCGGGCATTTGTATCAGGTGCAATAATATAATATGCTTGCCAACGGCCCCAATAATACAAGCCGTCACAAAAACCAAATGTATATTAACAACAAATACAGGTAAACAAATGCATTGTGAATAATATCTTCAAGATAGAAACTATAATTTTATATACTCCGCGAATTGAGAAAATTTCTGTTATTAGCAATAAGACTCTTACTACAGTTAAGAATTCTTTTTGTTTCCGTTAAGTTGGTTTTAGTTTATTTTAACTTACCTAGAGTCCGAACAATGCTTTTAACTCCAGAACATAAATTTCCATTAAAATTGCTTGCCTTTTCATGGAGAAAATTATATTTACCTCCCCTCCCTGGATCTGCGTCTCATTGATGGGGCGAATTCGTTACAAGTACCTTGTGACGACTTTTTGGCGAAAATACGACAAATAGCTTTAACTTGCAGTAAATCGTATAACAAAACTCACAAATCTGTGTGACTGGTCACATCCTAATAATGTGACTGATACATCTGTTTATTTTGAAGTCGGATTTTTAACAGTAACAAAGTAATAATATTTAAAAAAAAACTTATTTTATTAGGCAATACTCATTTTATGAATTTCAATTTTTCTCATTGTCAGCTATTACTGTTTTTCAAGATCTCTGAATTTCACAATTAGATAAAATTGTTTTTCTTTTATCGAAACTGAACAAGGTTATTGATTGTTTTTAATAAAAATCAGTTCGTGTACAGCTTTCAAGATTCAGCGGACAAAATTGGAGAATATAAATTGAATTTTTTTAGTTTACTTCACACAATACTTTGCATGTACCATGTTTTTTAATACACTTGTTATGCGGATTAACCCCACGAAAAATAATGTAAACATTAACATTTTTTATTACTTTTACAATATATTCTATGACGCTTTTTATTTGTACTTTTTCCATCGAAATATCATTTTTTCATGTACAAATGATAACAGAATGATTAAAAACATTAAACAATTCTGCCAATATACTTAATTAATCAATTATTTTTACTTGGAGTTAAGTTGCCCTTTTGAACATGATAGTTTTAAACAATTGTAGTATTTTAAGATGTTTTAAACATTTCCAGTTTTTTTATGAAATATTTACTTTTTAGAAATTACCGTTATCAGTATCTTACATATCGAATAAAAAGCAGGAAAGTGTTTTACATTTAACTGGAAAATTTATAAGACCACCTTAATTGGCTATTAGCTACTGCATACCATAAGACTTTTTTATTGAAGATAAATTATTAGTTAAATAGCTATACATAGGTACATCCTGGTAGATATGTTGGAACTTCAATGCGAATATGTTCCTTACCCAAATTAATTGTACTCTCTTTTAACCAAATTTTATGTACGGGTTTACATGCTATTCATTGGCTCAAGACTTATTATCTGGGCCAATAATTAATTAATTGCACCACCTCAATTTCAAACCCTCTTTGTTAGTGTGGCTTCGGTTTTGTTGAAAATTAAGAGATCTGCTTCGTTAATGCTTTTGCAATATGTAACGTAATATTCCGTTGAAAAATTTGAATTTACATAACAATATGCGGAATACACATGATCTAGAGAGCAGAATTTTAGAATTTCATTTAATAGGTTTAATATTTTGTACGTATTTGTATTGCACTACGAATTAAAAAATTGAAAGATATTCCAAACATCACGTCAGCACGAACATCCAGTCAGAAAGGACCACAAAAATATCTGGTTTTTTCGATTTAACCCATTCACATGATGTGGGTGATATGCATTCCATTCACCAGAATACTCATTGCATTTTAACTGTGTTATAATATAAAATGCTTTTAATTTATATTCAGTCGGAACTAAAGCGAACTACAAAAATTACCTTTAACAAAATACTTACAAGAAAATACGGCATTTAGATCAAACGATAAAGTAAATGGCGGCCAATAGCAAAGTTTGCATAGTACCTGGATTACGTACTTCCAGAAAACTTGATTAGTACTGTTTCGATTGTATGGTTTCTTTGATTGCGCATACATTATACCATTACCCTTTGTAGCATATAGTAGGTAGGTGCAACACTGTTGCCTTATTGGTATTTTACTCAATTTATTACGTGTAAATAGACACCGTTAACAAGTTTCATATTTATTTATATTTTAAGTTGCATCATATTCAACTTCAACAAGTTACAAATATTAATCGATTCGTCGATTCCGTTTTGCTTTCACATTCGAAGATCTCAGAGAGGTGAAGACCAGACAGTCTAACAATGTTGTATACAATTTCAGATAAATAACATCCATCACCCGAAAATTGTTTATATGAATTAAACCTATTGAATGATTTGTTTAATTTGAAATCTAAAATAATGATACATCGACCACAAATGGTTACAAGTTTATTGCGTTTGTTGCTATTGTTATATGACGTACAATGTACATTGTATGTACTACATACTTTTGTTGTATCGATTAATGTCAGAATATTGTCTAGATGATGCTAATTTTTATTATTGAAACAGCTTAAGTATAATGAATTGAATATTTTATCACAAAGGAGGATGGGCAATTTGGCCTAGAAACCAATAAGGATGAGCGATATGTCATTGGAAAGCATTTTTTATTCTCTCCAACTTTTTATATGGCGGTAAGTTTGAAATCGATGTGGGAAAAATGTTATAGCGGTTATAAGTGCTGAATTTCACCTGTGATCGGCTATACAGGCACGATACCGATATCTGCAGAAATGGACTTTGTTGATTATTTTGGAATAAGGCGCTGATCACGGGAAAAATAATAAAAAATATTCTAAAGCATACCGTTTACGAGATATCCTTAGTAGAAGGATCGGTTTTGTGAAATGCTTGAACCGAATGATATCTCGTAAACAATATGGTTTAGAATTTTTTTATTATTTTTCCCGTATTCAGTGTCCCAAAATCATTTCGAAATCACCAACAAAGTGAGTTTCCGTAGTTATCGATATTATGCCTATACAATGTAAAACTTCAAGCCCCGTGCAGAGACGGAGGATCTAATCCGATCGAGTCCAAACTTTTTACATTTAATAAGGACTACAAAGGAATATTTTCCCCAACTCTCAAATCAAATTTCGAAAAAGTGTGTTTTTCGCTCCTACTATACATATAGCAATTCAGCGATTATAACCGCTATAACTTTTTCCCCACATAGATTTCAGACTTCCCGCCAAATAAAAAGTGGTAGAGAATAAAAAATCCTTTCCAATGACATATCACTCATCCTTATTTATTTGTAGTCCAGGTCCTATACATTTGCCCATCTTCCTTTGAACCAGAGATTAGGACTTTCATCTGTATTATTTTCAAGAACTAATCTCTTTTAGTTTGTATTCTTTGGTCTGAACTAATAAGATATTACAAATATTACCTTTCTTAATACATTTTTTATAAATAGTTTACCGCTTATCTGAATAAAGGTACATTGCCTTGGCCCCAAATAAAGAAACAAATTTGATGGTTTTCGAAATAATAAAATCGAATTCGATCTAAGGTCGCCTGATGAGCAATTCCTGATTTTAACATCTGCTGTGAAAATGAAGTGTTATAGCCCTGTAAAAACGAAAATTCTAATCGTCAACTGACTCAGATTTTTGCCATTATTGGTAATACTTTTTGTTTTAAAGCTAACTAAAACCGTTTCTGTACTTTAATATATTTCTTGAGAAATTGTAAGCCACGAAGATTTGTAAACAAAAATACTACAACCCATATTAAATTAGCATTGCGTTTCCTTATTCCCAGTTGTAGTTTTGTAAAAAAAATCAGCTGTATTGTTAACATGAAAAAAGTAGAAAAGATAGAAACCATATATAAATTAAGGAATTCGCGCGCGATATGAGTCGTAAATAACTTGGCATTAGATCTTTAAGAAGATAATGACAAATCTTTAATCTGAATATACTTCTGAAATGATTGTTTTGACTCGATGAGTACACGGTCTATATGCAAAATCAAAAATTATCCAAAAACAACCGCCTTCAATAGAAATAACAAAAAAAAGATCCAATTGAAATATCAAATTGGCTATTATTTCACATTTTGTAAAAACTTATTCTTATAGCCACGTATTTATAGAAATACTTAACCAAAACTTAAGTTATTTTGAATAAAATTGAAGCCTTCAGAAAAAATTGTGGTCAGAACTCTCAAGCACAGATGACATACATATGTTTATTGCGTGTATAAAATAAAGTACTAATAAAATATCAGTAGGCATATATTATATATATGATAACATATTACATAGTTTGAAAATGCATTTAAGAAATAAGCTGTATATTTGCAAATAAATAAATTAAAAGAACACATAAAACAAATTAGATTACATAAGTTGGCTATAAAAAAATAAACAATTTTTGTATTGTAGACAAAGGGTATTTATATTCGTCAGCATTCCCTAGATTGTTTTGTTTAGTCAAATCTTTGGGATGAGTGACCGTGTAATTATGAAATATTTAGTTATTAAATTAAGTAACTTCCAACAGATTTTTAATTTTTCAATTAACAGTTTTATTGATGTACTGCATAAATAAATAAGAAAATTTTTATATATAATAATCAATGTAAGCAAATCAAAACAGAGCCATAATAAAGCAATTCTAAACGTAATATAAAAAACAAAAACAAAATAAATGAAAGATGTTACACTATCCGAGAATTCCTTGTTTTTCACTTTCTCCTTTATCTCTCTCTGTCTCGAGAACTTAGTTTTAAACAGTGAAGGTAAACAGTGAAGGATACGGCGCGCGGCAGAAGCTGTCTAGTGTCTATTTAGTTCGTTTTCGAAACAATCTACATAAATTGATTTATTTAAGATTTAAAAACTCTCAATCGTTATGTTTCTTTCTATATTTCACATTTGAGATTAAATATTACAGGGTCAACCGTTATATACATATTTAAAAACTTTACGATTTTCCCATGTTTCCTTGGATCAGAAGTAATTTCTCCCACATTTCATTTTGCTTGCTAAAAAGGAATCCTTCAGTTAAGATATTATTAATTTTGTGAAATACGTACTTCAAATCATAAGTTATGTTTTGAAAAAGTGAGTTCTGTACTTTCAGTTGTTGAATATTTGCCTTCGTGTTGTCTTTGAGTTTTTTGTTCTGCTCCAAGCAATCTATTATTATTGTATTACATTCGCTGATTTCTTCCTTATTTTTTTGCACAACGTCTTGTAGTACTTCTGTGCTCTAAAAAATAATTAAAAAACAATTTTATACAATCATAATTTACGGTTAGTAAATTAATTAGATAATATAATTTACGTGTCAAGCTGAAGCTTGTAAATGAATCTAATGGAGTTCAATGAATTCAATCAATTCAAAAGAGTTTTGAAATTACCATTTGGAAGAAATCACACCATGAAACTTTGTTCTTCCATTCTTCATAAGCAGTTTCAGCCAAATCGCTCATTCCTTCTTCAAACTCTTCTACCATTTCCTTGTCAAAGCGGAACAACGCATCCAGAAAAATTGAAAGCATTTCCAATATTTCATTGCAATTTATCATTTCTGATACCATTGACACAATGTTGAAAGCTACATAAAATTACCAATCATACGAATTGTCTTATATTTAAAAAAAATCCAATTACATTTTGCATGACACTGTAAATAGTGCAAGTTCTGACTTTCCATGTTCTGAAGTAATTTCGTAAGACGTTCTTGCAAACCTTCGTTTCCTTCCTTCAGTATCATAAAAACTTTTGTCTTTAGAAAACCGAAGATATGAGTTATGAAAATAAAAATAAAAAAAAATAACTTATTGTTTGTAAGATCTTATAAACTAAATGCTGAATACGAAACAACCGCTTTTACAGGACAGCCACAATAATGTGGGAATATACTAACACAAATACACTTACCATCATTTCAATTTTTATTTTATTAATAGTGACTATATTTCGATTCAAATTATAAGCCATTTTACTTCAAAATATTTCGGCTCTCGTTTTCTTTTAATACTTAAACTCAGTATATTGCTTAAAAACGCTAATAGAGAAAATCACAAGTAATCCTCCAACAACTATGAAATTCGTTTGAATAACTGTCACTGCTACTTATACTATTTAAATACAATTGTATGTAAAAATCGTAATTTTCACAATTTACGGCAGATGGCACCTCAAACTTATATCACTTTACAGACAGCTTCAGTTCAATTTTGTAATAGATTTCAAATTGTTTGTAAAAGAAACCAATAGCACCATAGACAAAGTAAGAATATTCCTACTTTGTCTATGATAGCACACGGTCTATTAGATTACTAAGCAATTAAAAATGTACATATAGTGTTAACTCGAATAAAGGTTTATTACAATTATTACATTGAGGAACGTTAAGGCCGAAACACATTGAGAATGCCGATGCCGGCAGTCTGCGGCATCGCGCTTCCAACACACACTATGTTATGAAGTAGCACACATTCAAGCTTCGCCGAGGCGGCAGTCTGCCGGCATTGTCGGAAAATTCCGACGTGCTGGATTTCTCCAAGCATCGAGGCGGCCTCCTGTCACTTTTGTTTACATTTTGAATCGGCTATTTTTGCACCGTTTGGTTTTGTACTTGCATCATATCACTTCTCAGGTAAGAAAAGTTATTATATTTAGTTATTTCTGTTCACAACATGTCTCTTTAAGGAAAACATGGATATATTCTCATTGCAGCAACAAATTCTTCATGATCCCTCTCCTTCATTATTCTGAATTCTTGGACTGAAAATACATGAATGTCACGGGAGTCCATAGCTCACGTACCCACAATCTTTTTCGCGTCGCTAAACTAAAATTTATTAACTGCAACAGCAAACTAAATGCAGTTGCAGCATTTTCTACTTAACTCTCAGTCACATCCATGTCCATTTTAACACAATTACTGATTTGCAGCTCACGAAGCCGCTGCCAGCTGCCAGATGCTTTAATGTGTTCACGAAGCCACTGCCGCTGCCACTGCTAGCAGACTGCCGGCATCGGCATTCTCAATGTGTTTCGGCCTTTAAAGTAATAAAGCGATTATATTCAGCTATTGCCAAATGCAGGGCCGGCCAGATCAGTAATTAGTTCAAGTGTGGACGCCGGAGACACATTATACGAGTTTCATGGTTAATTCAAGTGTGGACGCCGGAGATACAATTCATTATACGAGTTTCATGGTTAATTTTTGGCAATCAATTATCAAACTATTTTATTATATATTACATAATTATTAAAAACCGTTGCTAGTAGTTCTGATAGAGATCGTCGAAAATCTTTCATTTCGTTTGAATCTTAGATATAAACAATTAGATAAAGGGAAGGAAAAGAGGATTTTATTATTGAAAAATTACAATTTCCAAATGTTGAAAACATTTAGAATAATGAATACATACAAATTATAGAATTCTGATATAATTATGCACATAAAGTGGGAGTCAGACGATAGCAAAAAACCTACATTATAAGCAATTTTGAAAATTTTCTACAGTGTGACTGGACAATTTGCAATGTGTGACTCGATTTCACAAAAGTGTTTTGCTTATAAATGTGGGATTTTTGCTATCGTCTGACTTCGGCTTAAGCATAACTTGCGTGAATTGCACTCTGATTGCTATAGAAACCCAAAATCGAGTCATCAAACGGGGTAACTTGTTTTTTGTGATCAAATAAAAGTACCTACTGTAAAAGTTTATATTGATATAGTTCAGTTAAAAACTTAAAACAACTGCAAAGGAGAATTTTTAGTTTTTTGCCAAGTAGAATAACAACTTAAAATTAAAATATCTGCCTCATGAATTTTGCGATTAATACAATGAGGAAACATTTCCCGTTGCTCTCTTCTTGATAAATGTCCTAATTTAGGATTTGTTTAAATGAAAAAAAGTTTAAAAAACTAGAAGCCTTATTGCTTATTGCTGTTATAAACTGCAAGATGTATAAAATAATATAAAACGCACGATCACGGATGTATGAAATTTGCATTGTAGTGGGAAATTCCAGATAGTAACTTATCATAATTTTAGGAATCCCCAAGATTTTTCTTGTTTCATACTTTTGAGTTGGCAAATTATCCGTAGTCGGCTTTTAGATTTTTAAACGTTTTTTTTTTTCATTTCAACAAATCCTATTTTGTTTAAATTCTGTCTCTAGGTAGAAGATAATCGCTGCACTGGTGGTCAATTAGCGTTGGTGGGAGAGAGACCATGTAAAAGGACGAGCAAATAACACAAATTTCGTTAAACTTTTTATCTGGTTACCCTAAACTTTGATTGACGTCAGAGCTGCGCGTGGAAGCCTCCAGTGCTTTCCATCAGGTAGCTTTTGCTACGTAGCTTTCGCTACGGAAAGGAATTATAAATGTTTACAAAAATGACGTCTGAAGCCCACGGCGTGTCGTGCAAAGCATTTATTATTAATTTTTTTAAATTATCTTTGATCGATAGCAAGAGTTACATTTGAAACAGAATGAATTTTATAAAATATTCGGTTACGCTTATTTATGCAATTTCATAAAAACTAAGTGGTCCATAGACTTCAACAACGGTGTCAATTTATAATAAAATATAATTACTTTCGAAAAAGTGACTATAAATAATAATTTTAACTGAAAGTAGTGGAAATATGAAAATCAAAACATATTGTTAAATGAAGTGTTCTTAATTAAGTTTTCAAAATGTAAAGAAGTCATGAGTTTCATGCTATTTCACATCCTTTCTGGCATTAAAACTGGCACACAATCTGGATTACTCCCTTTACTTTTTTAAAAAATTTGTTCGGATCTATGGCAACTATTGGTAAGTACCAAAATTTCAGAAAATATTTACTATTAAATACACAGTACAAATTTATAATAATACATTAAATTGAAGAATACATTTCCTTAGCAATTTTTTAAATCACCACCCCTAAGTACGTGTATTATTTTTAACGCATACCGCTTCTTTTTTTTTAAAAAAAAAAGTCTTCTCAAGTCAATTGTAAAACTTCGTCGTAAAATTGTTTTTAAGTTGTTTTAATTGTTATACATGAGTAATTTCTACAATTATCACAATTTGATACAACTAAACAAGCGAAATTTTTTTTACACACATTTTTATGTAGATTTCGAAGAAGAATCTACCTGTTGAGATTCAAAAATTCCTTCTTCTTTCTTTCTATCATTAGAATATTTACTACAGCTACAGGTTACCCTGTTCCTGAGTAAACACGACCACAACTTTTCCAACTATTGAGATCGATACCATGTTATGACTTTCGAAAAATTCTTTCATAGTTTTTCGTTTCATGCCTCCCTGAGTACGAAACCACCCCCCGTTCGAAAGTTTATATATTTATATAAATGTACACGCTACGGCCGTAAATTTTAAGATATTTGGACCATATTTTATTATGTTATTTCTGGGGTTGATAGCTCGATTAAGTTCGTTAATGAGCATAATCGCCCAAAGAGGGTAGCCAGAAGAGGGGGTTGAAATTTTTAAAAAATTATATCTCGCCCTTATGAAGTTTTGAGAGAAACTTTATACACATATGCATAAATTAGAGTATTCTCCATGAAATTTACGGTGACAGCGCCGATTCAGGGGTTATGGGGGTGCGAGTGGCGATGCGAGTTGGGATGGTGGTAATTCGATGTTTTTAGATCCACGTCTTTTGGGGTGTCGTTGAAAAGCACTTAATGAGTAGTTTAGAAATCAATAACTAGTTTCTCAATTTAAAAAAAAAAAAAAACCAAAAAATGTAATCAAAAACAATTCGAAATCTACCTCATCCTGTAGGCCTGCCAAAAGGGAATCTTTTAAAGTTATATTAATGTTTTGCTTTCTCAAGAAATATATCTCTGCTATATTTAGAAATAAATTAGCAAAGGACGCTGAATGCTCTGTTCTGTTCTCCGTAACTTCCACATTAGTTCTCAATCATCTAACTCATTTGCAAATATACACACATTCAAAGACATGAAAAGCTTCCCTTGTCCCTCCAGATTGCGTTATCATGGAGCTATATTTAAGTGAAACTTGTTGTGCTTTTGGTTAAATGATTATGTGCCAAAGCATGTTGTGTCAGCGCCACGTTCCACATTCAAATCAGAGCAAAACTCACGAAGGATTCTCGATTTTTACTGCACACATTACCACTGTCATATATCGCGCGAAGCGAAATCTCGGTAGTGGATGAATGTACCTAATGCAATATGTTCGTACAAATATTTAACGACGATGGAATTTTTACCTCATTTAAATGCAAGATGTAAATAAATTATTATGCATTCTCATTGTCCAAATTACACTCTCGTTGTCCACGCATCATAATTACATTGGACACCCGAAATCATGTCAACAATTTAATTTATAAGTCGGAAAACGCGAAATTTTTCTACTATTTCAAACTGTGATTACTGATTACAGCAATAAAACATATTATAAATATGAACACTTTCCTCATTTTTGACGTCCAAACATAGTTTATTATTTATCTCTATACAAAAAGTTTTAGCTATATTTTTTTATTAATTTAGATTAGTTTTATTCTATTTCTAAATTAGTAACAACTGTGCAGCCCATGTGAGTGTTTATTTTATCTTCGCATTTCTCAAAACAACACAAATAATGGCTCGTGTATTAATTAAATAAAATTAATGTTTCACCATCATCAACCCTTGATTTTATGTATTTTTTATCTGTCAAGTTTATTTCCTTTAAAAATAATATAATTAATAGTAGATCTTTGATTTTAAAGTTTGAACCAGATTACTATAGAAAATGTACTCTAATTTTTGTTCAGCGCTTTACTATACACCACTCTATTTGGAAGGGTTACACCCTTTTACGACAGGGCCGGCGCGTCCTAATAGGCGAACTAGGCGATCGCCTAGGGCGCCAGGGACTGAGGGGCAGCGCCTGAAGATAGGGGACGGCCACCCGGGCGAGTTAAACATAAGAAAAGTATATTTTGCCTGACGAGCAAAATAATATAGAAAATTTGTACTATTAAAAATTTAATATAATTAATGAACTAGTTATTAGTTTAGAATACAGTTGAAAATTTGCCCAGAAAGCTTGATATTAGTAGTTGGTGATAAGTATTTTTTCGTAACAAAATTAAACTAGATACCTACCCGCTAATGCGTGCCCTCTTCGGAAAACTATTTATATTCGTAGTGTGGTAGGGAGTTGTTTCCTTGAAGTGCATATACGCAGCTCTTTATTCAATGCCACTTTATTTGCATACATTGTATTTTTCTTGAAACAAAGTGATTTCTTTCTTAAGTTATTCTATTTATTTACTGAAATTTAATGATGAACTGTAATGAATTTTGAATAAATTGTGTGTGTTATGTTTTTCTCTTCTACTGTTTTTATAAAAAATTGAGTGACTGAATCGACTACATTAATAGTAATAGTAATAGTGGATTAGATAATTAATTGGCTTCGAATGATGGTACGGAGGGGGGCACACCAGAGTTTTGCATCGGGCGCCAAAACCTCTTGCGTCGGCCCTGTTTTACGAGTATACCTTTTAATTGAATTTGACTATCAAATAAATTTCCTGAAAAACAACCAATATAAAGTATAATATTAAGCACGCTATAGCTGCTATATAGTACTTATTGTTGAGCATTATCTTAACATATTGTTTTTATTGCATCGAAAATTGTTGCTACGTGTGTAGTGTCTGTGATTATTTTTTATATGCCTCTCATGCGGTCATTCAAAGCATAATGTATTTGTATTAAACAACATTCGGTCACACTTTACTTTGTATCATCTTAGAACAGGTGTTCGCAAGCATTTTTGGAATCTAGTGAGAGCGCGAAAACACTTTTTTTAAAAAGCCTTTTTGATTTATATCTAAGTTTCATTTCAAGATACGAGCAATGTTTACAAACGTCTGATCTGTTTGTGTTCCATCCAGTTCGAATATACGAATGTGGGAATTATGTTAAAGCTTCCAACTCGGGAATAATCGTGCAAATCTGCTAAAAAAAAAGATCAGATACGAATCATGGCTATTTTTACACAATTTTGATTTTCCACTTAAATGACACGCGGCAACGGCAAGCGAACACTTGCTTCACTAATAGCATTTTTTTATCTTTGCCTTAATTTTGAACACACTTCTACAAGAAAAAAGCTGCAGTAATTTGTGATGCTGTCTTTTACTTCTGACCTAGATCTTGAAAACAAATCGAAGGGAAAATCTGCAATATGTGAACGCTTATTAAGATTTTACTTTTTGCTATTTATGAAGCAAAAGTAAAATTGTATATTGTAAAATACGTGTATATTTGAAATTTGATGATTTTATTGATTATTTCTTTCCAAGAATAGAATGCAAATTTTACCTTTTTATTTTTTGCCCTTTTTCTTAAAATGCTTAACAGAAATGAATTTCGAAAAGTTACAGATTTTAATAATACGCTATGATAACTTGAGAAACTTGAAATGATGACCAACCTTTTCGACAATTTTAGTCTTCTAAACATTTCATTCTCAACTGAAGTAGTAGATTAAACTTTTTTATTGAAACTTGCAGAAATAATTGTATCAGCTCTGAGTTATTATTACTGGTGCTTCCAAAATTGCATCAAAATATTTCGAACAATATTATTAACAATTATAATAACTTTAAATTAAAAACAAATCCATTAAAATTTATTAAAACTTCGTGCTCGAAAGTCCTGACTGCTGAGAGTTTGTAGACTGAAAAGCGACAAATAATTCTCCATGAAATATATAAATATCAATTATCATCGCTGTTTACCAATTTAAGTACTTTTAAACGATATCATTCATTACAAGCGCCGATTATGTAAACACCTTCCTAACAGTTGTGCTCTAATTCAAAATGTCTAGCAAAAATAAACACTGGAAATTATTTTTAGAACTGTACTCAATACGGCACCTATTAAAAGATACCATAAGATTCTGAAAAAAGACGTGGAAAAGTTTGCAATAATCCATTCTCTGTGTGAACAACGTAATTTCTTTTGTTATTTGTATATTTTTAGTTAACTTCGTCTTAAAATAAACTAAATATAACAGCCCACACGCTTCTTGCCAAACTTAGCAACGCACAAATCTCGTTAGCAGACGAATCCGGCTAGTCAGGCGTTCACCAAGCTAGAGGGAGGGTTTCTCCTATGATCCCTGTGATTATTCTGCCGGGGGCTGGCAAGTGCGAAACTCCTGTTGCTTGCCAACAATGTCAATAATCTTGAAAACTTTATGGAAGTGGCAATGACCTTCAGCTCTCTATTACATATAGAGTTTTTCGATTTTTAAACATTTATTTAAAATACACATAATCGAACAATACACGAAAACAAACAATTTCGTTCCGGAATCTTGGTATGCTTCTTCTTTAGGCTACAAATGTTTGTTGAGGCCTACATGTGTTCAAGCACATAAGTTACCTTAAGTTTGAGCGAACGTTTCCAACGCCTTAATAGAGTGGTTTGAAGAATACTCGGGGTTGAAAGGATAACGTTTTATTATTTGATCCTATTCTTCCAATATTAAGCTGTGCTTTTTTTTCCTTCTCAGAAAAACGCCGATCATTCCGCATTATGAAGCTTACAACCAACAGAACTGATCCACCGCCAAATTTGACTCATCGCAATAGCATATACAAGAAAACACCAGAAAATAGTGATCAAGGAATTTTGCATATGATTCCTGATATATGCTTACCACAAATCGACATCGCGGATGAATACGACATTGAAAAAACCGTAGCTGAAGGGTGTTTTGCGAAGATTTACCTGGCATCCCATCGACCAACACACACCTCCGTCGTGCTGAAGGCCGTTCACGTCGAATTAACCAGCATCAAAGAATTCATTAAAGAATTTCACTACAGCTATCAATTAAGTCACCATCCGAATATTTTAAGTGCATATAACGTGGCATTTCAAACCAAAGACTATTACGTTTTCGCGCAGGAGCACGCTCCATATGGCGACTTATCCAGTAATCTTGGTCAGTACGGCTTGCAGGAATCGGCCTGCAAACTAGTGGCGGAACAAATAGCTTCTGCACTGGGATTTATGCATTCAAAAAATTTGGTCCATCGGGACCTTAAGTTAGAAAATGTTTTAGTATTTGCAAAGGATTTCTCTAGAGTGAAATTATGTGACTTTGGCGCCACTACGAAAAGAGGTCAATTAGTTAATAAAATGAAGCACACGTGGTCGTCTTTTCTACCACCGGAAGTGTTAGAAGCGGTTAAAAATGAACGATTTTTATGTACGATGTCGACCGACTCCTGGCAATTCGGAATTTTGCTCTATTCACTATTAACGGGCAGTCCCCCATGGAAATCGGCAGACTGGGTAAAGGATCACAAGTACTCAGCCTTTATGAAATATCAAAAAAAGAAGACTACGAAAATCCCAGATAACTTTCGCCAATTCACGCCACGATTGATCAGGTGTTTTCGAAAATATTTTGACCATGACGCAGAAAATCGGGCGAAAGTAACTGAAATTATGAAATATATGAAGGACAAGTGGGTCGATTCAAAATTGGCGAATTCGAAATCATTGAATTTAATCGCTCAACCACAAGACTTACATGATCAAGACTCAGTTTGCATTTACCTGAATCAACATGACCATCACTCCTTGGAGGAAAACAAAACTAGACTTACGAGACTAATGAGCAGTTTTGGTCTTGAGACGAGCACGATAGACCAGACTGCAGTTAGAAATCGGATTTGGGAATGGCTGTCTTCTTGTGAGGATAATTGCGACGACGTAGAAACGTTCTAAGCGCAAGTGATGCATTTCACTAGTAAGTAGCAAACCTTTGCAAAATTTCCAGAAGTAGATTTTGTTAAAAATCAAATTTCCCAAATTTCTTCAAAATTTATCTACAAATTTGTTTGTGTACGTATATATTATTTAAACATATGTAAATATGATCAATATATTAGTTCATTGTATACAGTTTTTAAAAAAGGTGTTAGTAATAGTAAGTATTGACAAAAAGAGAAACTAATCAATTTAAAGTGGCAACAAACGGAATTAAAACTAGAAAAAATCTCACATATTTTTACGATTTTTACATATAATGTGTGATTACTCACTTTCTTTGTAAAAAGAGACATAATTGTTATATTTTCTTTTCTTTTTATTAAAAGAGACACTTGTTTCTTTATTGAAAATTTAAGAATTTCATTGAATGCAATATATCGTATCTATGACTTTTTTAAAATCCACAAAGACCAAAGAAATTACTGACAATACTAGTGTTTATCAAAACATATAATTAATGCATTGCAGCTCATAACTTTTACCATAGATATCTATATATATTCAAATGTGTATAAAATAATGTAAAGTGTTTTTATAATAATATTTACATAAACGTTCATAATTTTGATAACATTGTTCTAATACTTTAGCTTCAGAAATCTTATGTTTAGGAATATAATTATTAATGTATTCGTACCTAGGTACTCGAGATTTTGTCTCACCAAATAATTTTAAAACCTTTTAATAATGATGATTAAAAATTTTAATGGGGTGGGATGGGTTTTTTGCAACATAGTTATATATAAAAAAAAGTTCTATAAAGAATATATTTAAGTTTTGTCTTATTTTATCAATTAATTAAAATAGTCTCATGATGTTAGTGGTAAAACTGTCTTAACTTTGAAGGAACTGAACATTTTAAATACATGTCAATTTTTAAAAACATGAGAATATGTTGTTTGTCTTCTGAAATAGGTTTCATGTGTTCTTCTTCATTTTCTAATACTTTCTTTCAAAATTTAATACAAATAAAGCATTTTATATCTACATAAAGATAAAATAAACCAAAAATATATTATAATATATCTACTCGCATTTAACAAAAATTGAAACCATTTACTTTCATAGAAAAACTGTGCAGATATACCTATAAAGTTTTTGGGGTCATTCCACGAAATTTCGCCCAGTGACTCCGATTTTTTTTTAATTTTATTTTTTCACATAAAGCACTCGTAGATTGTATGAAAAAGGTTCGATAGTTTCTCAAAAATCGCCCCCCTTTAGTAGATAGGGGGACTTGAAGGCTGCAAATGATAATAAAATTTACTTTTACCTGTGCTTTTAAACTGCTGCTATTGGTGCTGTGTTCGCATGTCCAAAATCTGCCAGCTAGCACATAATATTTTGATTGTACAAAATATAGTACAAATTTTTAAGGGGATAACAACTACTACGGTTGCCTTCATAATTAATTATTTCGAAACACTTTTCCAAGCCACTTCTTTTTAACGAAGTATATTCCGGTATTTACGGCTTTTTATATTTAAAAATCCCTTTCGGCAGGCTGAGGTAGATTTCGAAGTGTTTTTGATTGCATTTTTTGGGCAATTTTTTCAAAATCGAGAAACTAGTTATCGATTTGTAAACAACTCATCAGAAGCTTTTCAACGATATCCCACAAAACGTGGTTCTAAATCTAAAAACATCGAATTCCCACCCCCATCCCCACAACCCCTGTCCCCTGAATCGGCGAAGGCACTGTCAATTTCATGGAGAGTACTCTAATTTATGCAAATAAAGTTTCTCTCTAAACTTCATAGGGGCCGAGATATAATTCTTTAAAAATTAAACTTAACCAAGCTATTAACCCTAGAAATAACATAATAAAATATGGTTCAAATATCTTCAAATAGGTATATATAAAAACTTTCAAACGGGGGGTGGTTTCGTACTCAGGGAGCCATGAAACGAAAAACTATGAAAGAATTTTTCTAAAGTCCATAACATGGTATCGATCTCAATAGTTGGAAAAGTTGTGGTCGTGTTTACTCAGGAACAGGGTAACCTGTAGCTGTAGTAAATATTCTAATGATAGAAAGAAAGAAGAAGGAATTTTTGACAACTAAACTAATGACAAAGAACAACTGTAAAAGAGGAAAAATAGATATAAAACTCAAAAATATAATTATTTTAATAATGCTAATCACTATTCAGCGCTTACTTGTATAGCTGAATTTAGCTCGTACTTCGCCGTCTGCGGTGCGAGTCTGTAAAGTAAAAATGGTCACAATTATTTTCTGCAATTGCTCGGAGTCTCTAGTTTTTCTGATTATTTTTTATGCATTTATTACAAAATATTTATTTCTCTTATTAATAGCTCTGAAAAGCCTTTCCCGATAAAAATACGATTTATGCCGAACTTAGCACAATTTCTGGGCATCTAACACTTTGGCTGAGCATAGTTTAGTAGGCAACATTTGATAGGTTTAATATTGCACCTACGTTCATCTGAGTCACTGACTTTTATTGGCAGCTGTCAATTTCGCGGCAAGTTCTGAGTTCGAAGATTTTTTTGATTTTTCTTTTGAAGAAAACACCTCAATTTTTTGGTTATTAGTGAAAGTTTGCCTCTTTCATGTGGATATGGGTCAACATGTCTCCAGAGAGGATTTTGAGTGGACCTACACAGAAGAGCCTCACGCAAGCAGAAGAAAAATAATTTTACAAAAATATCCCGAAATTAAAAACTTGTTCGGCTGCGATCCAAAGTTTAAATATATTGCTGGAGGAATGGTGTTCGTACAACTGTTAATGCTGTTTATAATGAAAAATCAGTCATGGAGCATGATTTTTCTTGTGTCTTATTTTTTTGGAGGAATCATCAACCACTCATTAATGTTAGCAGTTCATGAAATATCTCACAATCTTGCATTTGGTCATTCACGACCTTTTGCTAATCGGCTTTTGGGATTTTTTTGCAATTTACCAATCGGAGTGCCGATGTCAATATCGTTTAAGAAATATCATTTAGAGCACCATAGATATCAAGGGGACGATGTCGTTGATACCGACATCCCAACACGTCTGGAGGCTAAGCTGTTCTGTACAACAATTGGAAAGTTCTTCTGGGTTGTGCTGCAACCGTTCTTCTACATTTTTCGTCCGCTCATTGTAAATCCGAAGCCACCAACCAATCTAGAACTCTACAATGCAGTGATTCAAATCATTTTTGATGGATTTGTAGTATATTTTTTCGGTTGGCGCGCCCTGAGCTACTTGATAATAGGATCGATTTTGGCGATGGGCTTGCATCCAGTCGCGGGACACTTTATATCAGAGCATTACATGTTTGCCAAAGGATTTGAGACATATTCTTATTATGGGCCTTTGAATTGGATCACTTTTAATGTGGGCTACCACAACGAGCATCATGACTTCCCCGCAGTTCCTGGTTCAAGGCTTCCGGAAGTAAAGAAAATTGCGCCTGAATTTTACAACACGATGCCGCAACATTCGTCGTGGGTTCGTGTTTTGTACGACTTTATAACTGATCCATCTGTAGGTCCATATGCCAGAGTCAAAAGGAAACAACGTGGCCTGAATTAAATATATTAAGAAACTAATTATTAATTGTACTGTGTACTAAATGTACATGTCATCCTAACTGTTTTGAGTGTGCATGTCCTACACCAAATGCGCTTATATACTTTCGAAATATTACTTTTTGCACAAGTTCTATTTATGTGTGTGCATAACTATATTATGGAAAATAAACTTGTTTTACACTATTGTACAAAATAAATTGATAAATAAATTAATAAAACTTGAAGCAATTTTGATTCACTAATGACTACGGAAATATTGTTATTAAAACTGACCAATATTAATAAATATTGTTAATACGTTATTACTTTAATTAATTTTTTAATTTTTATTTTTTATATTCGAGAATAATAGAAAAAATGAACTACATCGAATGTGTGTGTGTTTGGCGCGAATGTTTAAAAAGCTAAAGACCAATTTTTAGCATTGGTATAAAATGTCTGTTACAAATAGGTAATGACTGCAAGAAAATTTTGTACTAGTAGTTTGTGAATTTTCGAAGAACGTGAAGTCTACAAAATTGAACGAAAGAATTGGGCGAATCTGTAGAGTGCTGAATGCTATTTCGCGATAGTGGGGGAAGAAGAAGAAAATTTCTCCTTCGTGCTATTCAGCAGGAAAACTTGACGTCTTAAAATCTGACAATATGGCGACCGGGCGAAGATTTTCTATACGGTAAAAAAAAATTAGAAATGGTGAATGAAAACTTAAGTTTTTTTTAAATAATGGTGCCGATGACATGCAGATCAGAAGTTCAAATCATATTTAAACGTATAGGATATCAATTTCGGAAGAGCAGCTTACGGCGTTTTTGTTAGTGATGGAATTTCCTTTTATTCTAATGATTCAATTGCTAGAGTAAAGTTAAAAAGCACGAATGTAAAGAGAAATGTGTGCTTTACAATTAGTATGCGTAAGAAATGCTCATGAAATTAATATAATCAGAGCATCTTGCAATGAATATGGAATTTATTGGATGCGAAAAATTTGATTATTTCAATTCATCAAGACAAAGTGTGAACGAAAGTGATCGAAAATTCTGACAAATGTCAATGGTGCTAAATGCTTGGTATGTTTTATGTCATATACCTATTTAATGAATCACAAAAATTGCGAGGATAAATTTGTGCAGTGGGTGCGGTGTGATTTGGTTGTTCTTGTAATTAAGAAGGGTTTGGGGCGATTCAATCTCGTGTGTGATTTTAATTAACACTGCGGTTCTGCTAAAATGTGGAACATGATGTGCGACGTGATGCCAACAATATCTGAGGATAGCATCTCCCAGAGATCCTCGCAATTCAGCGGCGAGGATGCTAACTTTGAGCAGCTTATGGTTTCCATGCTCGATGAGCGGGATAAATTGATGGATAGCCTACGAGAGGCTCAAGAGCGACTTGGCGAATCCGAAATAAAGTTGCAGGAGGCCGAAAAGGAGCGCGACAGTTTGCAGAGGCAAATAAATGCCAATTTGCCACAGGTAAGTAGTAAACGACCCATTGTACAAGAGAATCTATGTATGTTTATGGAATTAAAGCCAGGATGGAACCACGGTGTGAAAATAGAAGCTGAAGTGTCAGATTCGTTTGGGTATTGTTTATGTGACAAACTATGGCTACGTTTTCACTTGGGGTTGAATCGGTTCGTGTTGTGGGCTATTGATTTCGGGGTGTGTTAGGGTTGAACATTTGAGGATTTGAATCCTGCCGATTTGTTGGAAATCTCTCCCTAATTTAATTTTTAATACTTGCCGTTTTCCCAACAATTACTTATCTGAAGACTGAAATTAAGCACTTCATCCTTTTTAATAAACTTTATTCTCGGAAAATTTAGCAACATTCAAAAAAGGATCCATAAAGTGTTATATTGTATTTATATTATTAGTTTCCTTACGAGGGTTTGGCACTCTGTCCCAATCTCTGTGCAAGACCACCACAATATTTTCTGGATTTGAGGGAATTTCAGCAGATATAAAAAGATTCTTGAACTTGGACGCTTTATTCTTCACTCGAAAGAGTTTATACTTTTCTAACTGATTTTCATTTATAAGTTGGTTGTATGCATTGCACTCCATTTTTTGTAGGTTTTTTTTTGGGATTTAGAATTTTTGTTCACATCAAAATTTATTTTATTTCCAAATAAAACTGATTTTGTAACAGGTTCTTCCGAATATTTCAAAGTATGACAGTAACAATTTAGTGTTACTTTGTTAAATAAAGTCTATCTATATATTACAATTAAAATCCTTTAAATATTATCAGCAAATATGCCAAATAAAAATTCTATTCTTTTTTCTACTAGGTTTTGTCTCGTTGGTTCTGGTCTATGCTCGGACCCTCTCGAACCCTCGAAAAATCGTACCCTGCTGAACTTGAGTCTTTCTTGTACGAAATCCAACGACTGTTTTGGGAGAAGTAATAGAGCGAGAAATTTTTAACTGACGGCGCTTGAACTGCCCCGCTTTGGTACTGCGCTGAATAGGACGACTTCCGCTGCTCTGCGTAGTTTTTCGGAATTTTTAGTTGCACTGCAAAAAGGGATCTGAATCTCAGATTAGTTCAAGTATTTCAAAGTGAAATGTATGGTAAAATGCAGCAGATACCGACAAGTTGATAGTAGAGCACAATATATTCGCGAGTCCTTTACAACATTCAGCAGTATGCTTGAGATACTGTATCGTAGAAGGTTAATCGCTTTATTCTTATGTACATTAGCCCAACAACAAAAGAGCCAAACAACAAAAATCTTATCTAAACAAAGGATAATAATCGTGGAATTAATCCAGGAGCGATCGCCCCTTACTTAAACATCACAAAAATGGCCACGGTGAACCATGACCAAGGTGAAACCCTGCTAGTCATTCGTGATAAATGCCATCCTTAAAAAACTTTCATCGTAATCGGGAATCAAATTCCTCTTTGGATTTGTCAATCGAGTGACTGGATAAATCGAGAAAAACTCGTGGGGCGCAAACCGCATCATCATAAAGACTGAATCGAGAGCAGGGCATTTTTCCATTGTAAATTCAAAATGCAACAATTTTGTAATCTGAATCTGGCAATCTATTACAAAATCTTATTAATTTTTACATATAATAATTACATGTTCGTTTAAGAATTTAAAGCCCCTTTTATATAAAGATCAAGAGCTGTAATAAATACCTAAGCACAAACTCGATCACTCCTGCAGCATTTCTAACTGCTTGCAAAAACAGGGAATTACCCTAATTCGAACAGCATTAATCAGTTTGAGTTTATGCAAGAACGTTGTCATAATCATGAAAGTCAGTTAATAACAAACTCATTTACATTTATTATGATTTAGACGTTTAAATATTTTACTCAAAAGTATATATTATTACAAAATATTTTACTATACTTCTAAGCAAAAACTTTTGCTACACTGTTTTGATTACAATCGAAAATTCGAATTGTCGATATTAAACAGATTCTAAGAACTACACTTGCAACGAAAGTACCATCAGAATAATGTAACACAAACTTATGCACATAGACCTTTGTAATTTTTATACCCTAGATGTAGAGTATATTAGTTTTGAGCGGACGTTTACAACACCAAGAAATAATAGTTATAGAAAAAAAAGAATTATAGATTGATGATTGGGAAGTTTAAGGAAACCGTTTTTTGCATGTGTGTCTGTCCGTCTAGACGATAACTCAAGAACGCTTGTAGCTAGAGACTTGAAATTTGGTACAATAATATTTTATTAAAATTGGAGTTTCAAGGTCGAAGATGAGCACAATCGGGTAACTCCTTCTTAGTGTTGCCATATAAGCCTGAATCGTTTTTATACAAAAATGTTGATTTTGTTTACCGAATATTTTACATTTTACGCAAATAACCAGTGGCGGACAAATAGCCTTAGTGACATAAGGAAAAGCATGTCTAGATTTTGGCATCAAATGAGTATATTTTTCTACAACTAGGGTAGGGTATCACGAAATTGGTGACCAATTGCTTCCTTACTAGTTTATGTTTAACAACCGAATTTCTTCGTAAAACTGAAAGCAAACTTAATTCTTACATATTTATGTTGACATGCCATTCAAAAATATTTACTTTATAAAAATATTTCTCAATGTTGTCCCAATTTTACAAGTTATTCTAACTAAATTGTGGGTGTTTAGAAAGCATATGCTCAATCTACTTTATGGCTTGCAGGCGCTGTTGCCGTAGTATTTGAGTGTAGAAGACAACATGGTATGTTGAGGGCCACGGTGAATATGTTGCATTTCCGTTTTATGGAAAACATTGAAGGCGTGCTTAAATTACGTGGGACGACGATAGTTCTACATATTCCAATTGGCTTTGGCTTAATGTTCACTATCTCTAGAAAAAAATGTTTGAACTCGAAATAGTCAAGTTCACGTTTTAAATTATTTACAAAATAAACGTGTTCTAGAGTAGAGGGGGGATTCTTTTTCCTCAGTTAAGCCAAATCGGTGCTAATAAGATAAGATCTCTAATAAGATTTAATGACAATGATCGTTCGCTGTTGTTCTTGTTCAACAAACTTCAAAACTTCTTTTATTATAATTTATAAATATCGCGTCATGCGATCGACAAGACAAGAACAGCACAAATTAGCAGTTCTTTATTTCTAATTAAATTTGGTTTTCATATTCGAGTTTCATAAATTCATAATTCAGCCAGCGCAATCTCAACTCTTTCCATTGACAAATTCAATTCAACTCCATTTGGAAAAAATCTTCCTAGAACTCTAAAAATTCCTCTGCTTTCAGCGGTTATTGATTTTCTTGTTCGAGTAGCTTGTGTGGACCATGATACTAAATGGTGGCATGAATTACATCGTTACCGCGATCACCGTTGCAACGGAATCCCTAGTATCTTGTAAGTTACGAACAAGAACTGCAACCAGTCGACTCTCAACTTTTGTCGTCATACATTAAACAATAAATCACACTTTCAAATAAACCTGTTGCAGATTGACGGTCCAGGGATTCATCCATCTGCTCTCTATCGGAAAAATTGTGATGATCAACCGGAGGACGGAAGTAGGCACAACTCAAGCTGGCTTTGATGTAGTATTGCACTAGAAACCGATCCGTCGTGATCGTGGTGTGATCATATCGCGTGCGGTGTAGGTTAGAGGCAATCATTTTATAGTTTCCTAATTGACGAAAGTGGAAACGCGACTCACTTCGTTAGCCAAATGCGTTATTTCTAGAAAATGTTTGTTGTAAGAACTAATGAAATATTGACGATTGACCCCAAACCAAATTATTGAAAATGTGTTCAATGTAGTGTTGCGGATGTGTATTCCAAGTGAACTTACAACACTTATTGTTATAACGTTAACAAGATTGTTCTTTTACGTTGAATTGTGTAAAACAATTTTGGACACAATATTTTAATATAGTTATTGTAAATGGTGTAAACCAATGTGTCATAAATTACATTAAAAAAAATATATTTGTAATATATGTATATATGTCGTCACAAGGAAGCATCTTTGTATCCACTACATCCTCATGTCCGCAACACCTGGATTTTCTGCAAACACTCATCTATTTTCAAAAAACTGCAACTTTCCTTTCTCATGTTCTCAAAATTGCACTCAGTTTTCCGGAAAATCAGAAACTCCATACCGCAAGTGTTCATGTACCCTGCATCAAATTCTTATTAAGGTTTGGATTGTACAGTTTGCTGTAAAGTATAATTATGTTACTACTTCCGAATAATAGCTTACAAATTTTAATTCTTTTTTACATTTATGATTTTATTGTCAAAAAATTTCGTTATCGAATGAATGTAATGTGTGTGTTTATGTAAAGATGGAGTGCGTTTATTAACTTTTAATTGTTTTGTACAACTATTCAAACTATTGTTCACTTTAAATTTTCATATTTGTGTTAGGAATTCGCAACTCTTACAAAGGAACTCACTCAAGCGCGAGAAACACTCCTTGAACGTGACGAAGAAATTGCAGAGTTAAAAGCTGAACGAAATAACACCAGGGTAAGTAGTTTTAATTTTTGTGCAGATAATATTTATGCTAAAAATTTACATATTGTTAATAAGTTTTCTGTGATATTCTCAAATATTGTGTTTTGGATGCACTTAACATTCAATTTTACACTATATTTGAATTTCACGATTTCAATTTTACAAACCTTTTTTATACAGCAATTATTTTAAGTTCAACGCCGTATGACTAGATCAAAATATAATCTTTTGTCATCCCAGAGTTTTCCTGAAAGAATTATCATTTTTGGATCTTGCTTATAAGCATTGAGCATTCAAAATTTTTCGTATGTACTCTTATAATATTAGAGTTAGGTATTACATACCTAACAACAAGAGGGAGTAAGATATTCATTTGAGGCCTGAGATTATAGGATCCTGTCTAATCGAATTTCAGATCACTTGTAACTAAAATTATTTTCAAAATATTTTTTTTTTTTTTTGATATTTTTTTTCTTTATTTTGACTGTTTTCAGCTTTTGCTTGAGCATTTAGAGTGTTTGGTTTCGAGACACGAACGTTCATTGCGCATGACCGTAGTAAAACGACAAGCAGCCGCACAGAGCGGAGTTTCCAGCGAAGTGGAAGTTCTGAAAGCGTTGAAGAGTTTATTTGAACATCACAAAGCTTTAGATGAAAAGGTGCGTTTAGTTCTTATAAATGTTCATTGTTCATAAGCACATGATATAGAAGAACCGATTTTTTATATTCACAAATTGGTAAATTGTTACTTTGAAGACATTTTTTTTTCAACACAGGTTAGAGAACGATTACGTTTGGCGTTAGAAAAAAATACAGCTTTAGAAGAAGAATTAAATTCTACCAAAGAAGAGGTGATTATAAAAGTATTTTTAATTTAATATTTAGTTGATAGTTATGATTTAATAACTTTTTATAGCTTCAACAATATAAATCCGGTGCAATACAATCAGCTGGATTAAATGACGGGAGTAAAGAAAATGGAGAAAATGACAAGGTTTTTACTTTATACTATACTTAAGAATACGCCTGAATTAAATGTATTTCACAGGGCGGTGGAATTGGTATCAATGGAGAAAGTCAAGATGCCATTGATTATGCTGCGAAAACTTATGAATTGCAAATGATTATTGAAAAACAGGTAAACAACAATTTTCAAACAAAGCCAAACCACATCGAACAAATAAATGAAAAACTAAGAACCTTTCCTGCGGTGTTTTCAGACTGCAGAGCTATCCCAGTGGCAGCGCAGAGTATCAGATCTTAATAATAAGATTAGTGAATTAGAAGAAAGTTTATCAAAAGTTCAGAAGGATCTATCAAAATCTCAGGAACAATGTGCTAAATTACAACGTGATTTACGTGAAAATGTTGCACAAAAAGAGGACCAGGTAAAATTATTGTGAAATATTTCTTATCTCATTACACGTACATTAAATATTATAACAATTTTACTATTGCTGCTTTTCTAAATTGCAGGAAGAAAGAATAGCCACTCTGGAGAAACGATACCTTAACGCTCAAAGAGAGTCAACTTCTTTGCATGACTTAAATGAAAAACTAGAACAAGAACTCCGCCATAAAGAAGCTCAGTTGAAGGTGCAGTTTCGTTATGCAATTATGTTGTAACGTTTCTAAATATGTATCTGCTTTAAGTATTTAGCAAAATGCAACTTTGCTAAAGAACTGAAGGACATTACTTGGTATTGGTCGAAATCAAAATCCTATCTTTTATAATTTTATCTGTAAGTGCTTGCTTGAGCAATTGCAGATATTTAATACTTTTGAAGGCTTCATTGCGAATTCTTAAAACAAATCCTGTATCATTTCAAATCAGTAGTGTTCACCTTATTTGTTATAGTCAGGCCAAGTTCAACTTCCTTTATACCACATATGTACAGAATCTATACTAATCTTAATCAAGTTCCGTTGCAACAACATATTGTTCTTTCAATGTTTCAAATTCTGCCTTTATTTATATAAACGAAATTGAAATCGAATTACAGTTGCACGAAGAGAAAATTTCAGCAATACAGGAGAAACTAGAGTTATCGGAACAAAAGTTAGCGCAACAGTCAAAACTTCCTGAAATTGAAGAACAATTGAAAGCTCGTATGGAAGCGTTAACCCAGGTAGGAACGCAGGTAGGATGGGTCGTCAAATAAGATGTTTTTTGTACTAAGTACTATAAACTTTATTATTCACTATTATATTTAAAGTAATTTTTGTTTGAATAGTTTTTGGTTTTATTTCATAATTTTGTCGAAAATTTATCTTAGTCTCAATATGTTTTCAAAGAAAATATTTTGTTTTTGTGGTGGACTTCTTTAACGCTCGCAATGCGCTGCTAATGTATCGTAGATGTATTGAATGTAACTAGTCTGTAAGAGTTGTTTAGTTTTAATCAAGTAAAAAGAGCGTTACAAAGAGTTTAAGAACGAATGTATTATTTATTATGTTTTGAAGTTAATGTTTTACTTGCTATCACAATTGCATTTAAATTATTGATTTGTTTGAATTAACCTGCAAATGAGCTCAAAAATATTTTATTGTCTTGGTTAAGAAGTTTTATAACTATTCATACATACAATTTTTTTAAAAACCGAATCCGACAGTTTAGCTTCTTTAAATTTGTCCAACTTAATTTCTAAAATCGCATCACTTTTAATGTGAATAATTTGCTTTGCACTATTTATGTGATTACTTATTTAAAGTCTAACTTAATATATATCAAAAATAGTTCAAATATTTTCCCTATAACATATTACATTTATTAAACACGAAAAATCAAAACACGCTAATGAGTGTTTTTTAAAATGTGTATATACCTATACATTTGAAAATAGGAAAAAAAACATCTTTTTTGACACCTGCACTTATGATTTTTACTTAAAAGAAAAGTAATATACCTAATGACTGCATGCAAGGATTTTAAACGTGTCATATTCCGACGCACATTTTTGCTCTACACGAGTAGTTTTCTTTGTAGAATGCTACAAAACAATCATTGTTGTATTGCTTAGATTGTATTAGAATGATGTTCTGAAAGTCAGCAAGAAAACTTTTTAATACAAATTTGTAATTCTTAACAGGCACAAGAAAGACATGGTTCAGCAGAAGACCGTATCCAAAGATTGGAAGCTAATTTAGAAGAGAAAAATGCTGAAGTTATTCGCCTTAACCAAAGACTTAAAATGAATGAAGAACACAACCAACGGCTATCATCGACCGTAGATAAGCTACTGTCCGAATCTAACGACAGATTGCAGGTGCATTTAAAAGAGCGTATGCATGCTCTTGACGAAAAAAATACGTTGACACAGGAACTTGAAAAAGCTAGAAAAATATCGGAAGAGTTGCATCAAGAAAAAAGTGACATTATGAAAGAGCTTTCCAAGACAAGACTAGAAATAGAAAATTTCAAACGACAACTACTGCAACAAGAGATTGCATACAACATTCAACAGACTGAAGCTCTTACTCGTAGTCTTTCACCTAGTAGCGTTGTTGACGGTACCGCATTTTCACGAAGTACATCACATACCAGCTTTGATACCCATTCACTGAGACGTAGCAAGCCAAGGCTTGATGAATCTGAACAATTTGCAAGGAGTCTTGCTGAGCAGGTGAAACATTTAAATTTGAATTTGACTTGACTCCGTGTAAGACTTGTATTTTCGTACAGGAATGGGGTAAATTACAGCAAGCCCATGTACTGGCAAATGTTCAGCAAGCATTTGATGTATCCAGTGGTCCAGACAGTGATGACACTGAAGGTTTATTCAATGCCGCTGAAATTATGTCACCATCAGGGCATACTGATGCCCAAACTCTTGCTATGATGTTGCAAGAACAACTGGATGCTATTAACAATGAAATTAGGTACACTATGATCTTCGCATTCAAAAACGATTTTCTTTATAATCTTTTTTCAGATTAATTCAAGAAGAAAAGCAGTCGACAGAGGCTAGAGCAGAAGAACTAGAATCACGAGTTGGCAGCCTAGAGCATATGAACCTTTTGGCGAGGGGGCGCTCTATAGACAGACAAAGCCCACCATTAAGCGGTCGTAGCACTCCAAATAGTCCAAATAGAGATTATTTACACAAATATCATACGGTAAATTTAATTCTTAATATGCGAACTTACAATATAATTAAGCATATAACATGTACGTACGTATGTGCTATTTCACATTTTATAATTGTCTCAATTTTAATCTCCTTGCTTTTGAAAACATTGGCATATAATGAAATTAAACCGTTATATATTAAGAAATGTTGCGACTACAATTTTTTTATTTATTTATTTGAGTATCAACATCAACTCGTGATATTTCGTTGATAGTGCATCAAATAAATTACATAGTCGCAATATTTCTAATTTATGTTTCAAATTACACTTTCTTGTCTTCTTTTATCGCTTACGAACCAATTACTAAGTACAACAAACCAAAAAATAAATAAAATACGAATTGCAGGCACCAGCCTCAATGTCGCCAGCTCATCTACATCAATATGCGGCCTCACTTAGTCCAGGCCAGTTATCTGAATCTCTTCCTTCTAGTCAGGTATTTTAATGCAAATTAACGCATTCCATAGAACAAATAGTAGGTACAAGAAATTATCACAATAATACATTTAACAATTGAACATGACACATTTTAACCACAGCAAAAGTTCACAGTCAATTTGAATACATTCATCGGACAGTTTATTTCAAATTTTCCAACAATGGCATTTCTGCAGAAAATGTCCATATGCGAAGAACAAAATAATTGAAGTTGTCCCAAAATTGTTTAAAAACTACACAATCACAAAGTCAGCATTTGTTCGTTGGTATTTAAATAAATATAAACATTTCTAATAGCATCTTGTAACAAAAGCACACTTGTGTATTTAATTTATATTTACGAGATGAATCTTTGAATGTCGGTATTAGAAATATGAACATAATAAGAAATACTAATCGGGGACGAATACATTATTCATTATACACCAGTAGCCAATTTCTACCTATTTAATACTTAAATCCAAATTACAATAATATTAGAAACATTTAACATAATACATATTGATCTATTACTCCCTTCCGTGATTCGAATGAAACATAGTAAACAGTGGTGTTTTCAAACTAAAATTAATTGCAGTTGTAGTTAATGGTAATAGCTAGTTTACAGTCATTCATTTGTGCATGCTATATTCTTTTTTCTATACTTACATACAAATATAGCGTTTTACTTTTAGTTAATAGTTCACAAATATTTTATTTTATAAAATAATTATTTAATGTCTGGGGAGATCGAGCTAAGCCATACTGAAATAAGTTTTTGCAAAATCCAGTAGCTAGAAATCACATTCCGTTTGAATCAATTAAAAACTTTATTTTAATGTAAATCTGTCAAAGTAGTTATTTTAAAAATCCATATCCTCAAATATGTTAATTACAGTATAAATAAAAAGAAGTATTAGGTGCTCTTAAAAATATACATCATAATTTCAGGTAGAATAATTTTGATATTTAAATATATATTTAACAATCAAAATTCTTAACATAGGTACCTACATTGTGTATGTTCTCGTGAGTGACGAATGTTCATTTGGTATAATCTTAGAAGTGATCGGCCACGAGTTCATGTTTGATTTTTCAAAATATTTTACATGAACGTATGACTCTCACAAAATAATACCAAAAATGGCATTGTTACTGTTTGGTATTAAAGAGGTGACATGTGTTTTCTAAAATTATGTTCATCACACAATTTGTTAAGCATTTTTATACAATTCAAAAGCATTAAATATGTTGCAAACAAACAATAAAATAATTAACGAATAAAATATCATTTCGCAGCTTAATTTACCAGCACTGTCCGCTGATGTGTCACGAGATGAGCTTCATGGAATGACATTGGGAGGGGACTCAAGTTCTGGAGGTGCTGCATCGCCATTAACTGCGCGATCATTGCGATTAGAACGAGTAGCTCAAGCTTTGGCGCACAGTCAAGAAGAATTGCGAAGGTAAATTAACAGGAAAACAATTAATTATAATTAATTGAAGAACTTAACCTTTTGCGAACGAAGATTTTGAATGAGCTAACAAACTGAGCCATGTTTTTAAATGAATGCAGGGCTCTTCAAAAGTTTTTTTTATCTCTCTAAATTCCGTTATCGTTCCTTAAGGATTAAGTCAATGCTTTAATGAATAATTTTATTAATTTACTATACACTGATTGTGCAAACTACAGACGTTCAATGGGATTGCCGCTTAGCCAAGGATCAAACAGTTTAAGGTTGGTAAAAATTTCTAATTTCATAGACATGCAGTGGTATTTAACTAATCGACTTTTTGCCTGATTCCCTTCCTTCTACAACAAAAATATATGTTTTATGAGTTTATGATTTAAGATATACATATATTACATAATTGAAAAAATCGCTTAGTCCGGTAATGTGTAATAAAAACTATTTGTCTAAAGATATTTAGAATGTTTAGAAGTTTTAAAGTTGATTATGTGGATCATGCATAATTCATTTCTACTAAAATTGTAATACATGGCGCAGTAACTCAGCGCTTTTATAATATAATTTTCCAATATCAAACATTACTTTTTTCTCATCAAGTTTAGATATTTCTACACTATTACAATACACTGAATGTTATGTTTATACACATGAATGAATATAATATATGTCATACTTATACATAGCCTTGTTTTCCATCACAACAGGGTAGGAATAGGAAATTATGGTCCTTCGCCGTTGAATTCTAGGCACGGTAGCCAGGAATCTTTACGACATTTTAGTGCAATGGGCTCCATGAGTATGTTACAAACACCATCATCAAGCGTTAGTCGAGATGTAGTAAATGCAGCACAAAAGAAGAAAGGCATCAAATCTAGCCTGGGTAGATTTTTCAGTAAAAAAGAGAAAGTTAAAGGGGTTAAGGATTCCATGCCTGATGGTTCAGCTAGCATGATGTCTATTGGAAATTTATCGGTGGCAATGAGTGATATTGACTCCAATTACGATACAATGAGCATATCTGGAGGAAAGATATCAATTCCAGGCAAAATGTCTTCTGTAGATTATGGACGACAGAAGAAGAAGTATACTCTGTAATATTTTACTATGGGTTAAAATTCTTAATTCCATTTTTCTTTTGTGCAGAGAGCATGACTATAGACACGATTTGTTAGGTGAAGCAATGAAAGCAGGAACACCGTTTGCTTTGTGGAATGGTCCAACCATTGTTGCGTGGCTGGAACTTTGGGTAGGAATGCCTGCGTGGTATGTAGCTGCATGTAGAGCGAATGTAAAGTCTGGTGCTATTATGAGCGCCTTAAGCGACACGGAAATTCAAAGGGAAATCGGTAAATTCTGTAAGATATTAAGCAATAGAAATTATAATAATTTTGCTCCATTTATAAGGCATTAGCAATCCTCTACACAGACTGAAACTTCGACTTGCCATTCAAGAGATGGTGTCATTGACATCTCCGTCAGCACCACAAACTTCTCGCACAACTCTTGCCTTTGGTAAGTAATAAAAATGACATTATATAAAATTCAGACTGATGAGAAAACTTGCAATTTAGGTGATATGAACCATGAATGGATTGGCAATTACTGGCTTCCAAGCTTAGGCTTACCACAATACCGAACTACGTTCATGGAATGCCTGGTGGACGCTAGAATGCTAGATCACTTAACTAAAAAAGACTTACGGGGTCAACTTAAAATGGTTGATAGTTTTCATAGAACTAGTTTGCAATATGGTATTTCCTGTCTAAAGAGGCTGAACTATGATCGTACCTCCCTCGAAGAAAGACGAAAAAACTGTGAGAATTCTATCCTTGACGTTCTAGTGTGGAGTAATGAAAGAGTTATTCGATGGGTATCCAATATTGGTCTTAAGGTATGGAGTATAGGTCTTAAGTATGAAGCACTTAAGAAGTTTACTTGTTGTTTCATTTAAGGAATATGGAAATAATTTATTGGAATCTGGGGTACATGGAGCTTTAGTAGCATTAGATGAAAGTTTTGATGCTAATGCGATGGCCCTAGCGTTACAAATTCCCACGCAGCACACTCAAGTGAATATTCTCTTAATGAAATCATGATTATAAGAAAATTTATGTTATATGTTTGTTTTTTTTTTTTAAAGGCAAGACAAACGCTTGAATTGGAATTTGATAATTTACTCCAAGTTGCCACGGAACGACGCTCAGATAATGATCAACTAAACAAATCCTGATCCAACTTAAGCCTCTCAAATCTAAGCGATGAATAAACATAAAGAAATAAGGTTGTTATACTATCGTTTGGGAAGAAAAATTTCGATGCTGTTGCTATATTAGAAATTAATCTAATTGAGAGGCTATGGAGTTCAGAATTAAGCACAAGTACTCCTTTCCGTGTTACATACAAATAATTATAATGAAATTAAACAAAAGCTTGCAGCAAAATTAGACAAAGACAGTCAAAAACTATAGAATTTATTAACCTCTAATAAATAAAGAATAATTCCCACACTTTACTTTCCTATTTATGTATTTTGTTTTCCATTTTTAGAATATTTAAAAAATGTAACAAACACTGGTCATTAAATTAGTTGATATTTATAAATAATACTAATAAATCGATTTTTGTTTTAATTTAGCAAAGTATTATGGTAATTTTTTGCATAATTTTTAAGAACATTTATATATAAGTTGCGAAGTACAGTGCATTGTGTTCATAAAAACAATTGTTATAATTTTTTTTTATAAAATAATTATTTTGTATTCACGAAAAATAATGTACCTACATTTAAATTTTTAACGAAGTTATAGAGAAATAAATGAATGTTGCGCACCAAATATTTAAAATTAAGTTAATGTGCGAAATAATGTATTCTTGAGCCGTTCTTGTTTTCAAGTTTCGCAAATCTATAATTTCATTCAACTTAACCAATATAGGCTTCCTTTAAAATTGTATATATATGACTCAGAAAAATAAGTATGTGACAGACAATTATTGTTATGTTTGATGTATTAAAAGATTTTAATTGAAATTTTTGAGTTTTTAGTTTATTTGCAAAACTTAGTTTTAAAGTAAAATATAAGAAAATACTCCCTGTTTGTCAAATAGTACAATCTACAATTCAATATAAATCACATTGAGTTTTAGGACTTCCGTTTGTTAACTTTTTCGGTGGCGGTTGTTAAAGTCCATGTTATTTGTTCGCTCATATGTAACAAAATAATTTGGTTATGGACAAAATTAAAAATGCGTACCTTAAAATTTGAATTTAATTTATAAATATTTCTCCGTGTATCGTAAAGAAGCGCGGAAGTTTTTTGAATTGATTTTTGCATAACTGTTCAGTACTCATTTCATATAATAATTGTTCATTGTAAATGTGACTTATATTATAATATGCATATCATAATCCTTTTACGTCAAGGACTAAAGCTTAATAGTGAAATTCCATTTCTCAACCCCTTCCACTTCTATAAATTTTTATTTTCGAAACTTCAGCATTTTCATACACATATTTGTTTCTAATTTCGTTTCAAATTTGTAATTATTTGAAAAACGATTTCCTCCAAAAATATACGATGAAAATGCATTTCAATTTGAATAAAAGTTTTATGTTATCATAATAATTGCATTTCTGAAAATATCTTTTAAAAAAAAAATAGGGTTTCCGGAACTGAGAGAACTACTCATTTCTATTTCCTTAGTAAAGAAAACCCAAAGCATTTAATATTATGTAGGTATATAATAGCAAATGGGATTTATACCGGTTTATAATTAATTAATAAAAAACTAATTAGAAAGCAATTTGGAACATAGAAATTACCTATTGTACTTCCTCTTACTTTAAATTAACAAAAAGTTGGGATTTTTTACAATATTCTTAGTTATCAACAAAAACATAATAATAAAATACGTTAATCACGTAGGAGAAGACTTGCAAACTGTAAGATCATAATTTATTCTGTGTCTGTTCGTAATCGTGATCTGTGAAGTATTTTTAGTTCTTCATTAGGTTTTGGGAACTTTCTAATTTGGTATAAATAACATTCATTTCCAAAACTTTGATTTTTAATATATCTTTCGAAACCATTGCATATTAATAATAAACCGTTTCGATATTCCTAGTACAAAGACTTTGCTTTAATTTCTATCATGTATGTAATAATGATCAAAATAAACTTTTTGTATTGTATTATTAATGAAATGAGTTCTTAATTGCTATAAACTGAAATTAAAAATTACGATTAACTACCAATTCAAGGAAAAGAACTATAAACATTGAGCGCCCAGATCTTCATGTTGTTTGAAGAAAATGTGGTAGAGGAAGGAAATATTGTTATTTATATATAGAAGTATGTAATTATTTACAAAAAATGTTTAACACTTATTTGTAAGTGGTATCAGTAACACTTTAGAATGTAATTCGTTAAATATAGTATGAATACTGCCCTTACTGATGCGCGCTTTACACAACTTATTCTCGAATACATTTATCTTACACAAAATTGCACTAATTTAAGATTTTTTTTTATTGTTTTTAATTTGTAACAATTTATGCCCGCAGAATAATAGAAGCGAGTAAGAAGTTGAGTCAGGCTTTCAAGTCAGGATGCCGAAACTGAGTCAGAATCAGACAGTAATCAGTACAACAGCAAAACGCACGCCAAGGATGTGAAGTGGATATTTCCCCCCTAACACAGAAAGTACATTTGGAAAAATGTGCGGGAAACTTGAATTGCAAAATTATGTGGCTGTGGACAAACTCAAAACTGTACTCAAAGTTCATTATAAACTATATTTATTTTATTTAAAAATATTATTTATTTTTTGTTCCTATTTTCCTATTATGAAAGGGCTCAAGAAACAGTATTATTTTGGAGAGTATAAAAATTAAAAAAAGCGGAAGTGGTTTAAATAAAAATTAAAACCGCCTCTCAATTTAATCAGTGTGTTTATTGCTAGGTATTTAAATTGTTTGTTTTTATTTCATAAAAGTATATATTTTTTAAATCGTCGTATATGTTGCAGAATTTGTTATTTGGAAAAGATATTCACCCTCAAAGAAATCAATAACTTGAAGAATGCAAATAAACAAATTCAAGTTTTAAATCATCAAAGCGCTTTTAAAAGTTAAATAAAGCGAGGGCTTTGCAAAAAGTATATAGGTATAAGAAACGAAACATAAACTAATTATACTAATCACTGAATGCTAATCAGCCTAATTTTAAGCCTTTGTGATGCTGTTTTTGTAAGATTTGATACCTTTTTATAGGGTTGAACTAATATTTTTTAATTTTTGTATGGAACAATGTACAAAAAATAAACCAATAAAGTAGTGTAGAACAAGTTATAATGTTAGATTTCATAAATTTTGGAAAAGTTTTAGAAATGCAAATCCTTACTGAGATGTAAAAATTTTTTACTCTTGTTCAATTTCTTTTCAATTCGAATTTCTTTTTTATAATTTGTTCGCAAGTGTTCGCCGCCTTTGTGTAACAGTGGCTTAATAATGACACACTAACTCCATCCAGTGGCAATTTTACATATATATGTGGCATTACACATCTATATGAATACATCTGTCGAAATCAAGAAAATGCTCTCCATTTGCGTTTCGCTCGCATGTCTCGGAAATAGTCGAAATAAGTTTGCATAAATAATAATAATAAATCAATGATTTTCGACAGAAGTACCGTAACTTACTCAATTAGGATTTTTTTTTACACGTATTAAGTATATTCACGCTAAAATTTATTAAGTCCATATTTAATGTAAAAAGAACTATTATATCTTTATGATAGTTCTTTTTAAAATACGTATTCTACTTATATAACTTTGAAATTGTATGATGGCTCCATATTATCATAATTCTTCCATTAAATATTAATTTATTCCGTACACACATTTTACAATTTTGAAATTACACAGATCATAGGCTAATTCAAAAGTAAGAACATTCAAACAATATTTTAACTATTTCCGAATGCGTTTAATTCCATGAGCACCACATATACCCTATTGTGTTTATTTGTCGCAGATTTGACGATCTATTTTTACAAAAACAATAGTATGTTTATCAAATAAGTCTATCTTTTGCATTTAATAAAGAATTATTGAAAAATGTTTCAACCAATTTTAATTTTCAATATTATGAGAATCACTTAACATAATGTTAAGCTGTGTAATTTAGTTAAGTGAGATTCATACATATAAATAACCGTCTATTACTTTGTGCATTATATTCCATAGGCATATACTTTTAATTTGAAAACTATTGCAAAAAAAAAAACAGATTATTAAATCATCACTGGGAAAACTTTGGAAACGTTAACCTCCCCAAATTCGTATAAACAAAAAATATTGGAATATGTATGCAACAACGATGAACGCATTGAAGAGTGGCAGAAACATAAACTATTATTTTTCCAAACTGACTGTAATACACTGAAGATTAATCTCACTAATTATGAAATAATTAAAAAATTACTACAATGTAAAAAATATGTTGGTACATAGCTTGTCACAAACACAATATAAAAGAACTCCCTTAAATTGTGCTCAACATGGATGTTACACATAAAGACTGGATAGTGATCTTTAAAGCATACTGTCCTTGTTCCGTACTAATCTTTGAATTCTTCATCATTTAATTAAAAATAAGCAGAAATTACGTATCAAATCATTAACTCTACCAAAAGACTGACTTCATCCGAGATATTTTCACATCATGTGGATATCAAACGACTATTTTCAATTTTGCGTTGTTATCGTATTCTACTAATTTTACTTTATAATATTTAGTTCAAATTAAGAAAAGTTCCACAAACTCCAAATATATGGGCAAGAAAGAGGAAACTAATAGAGGCAACCAAAATTTTTCGTTTTCGTTTGAAAACTACATTAACATTATTATTCATAATTTATAATTATGGTTTCGTTGCTGCAAGAGAAAACTTTTCCAAATATTGCTCAAAGTAAAAATACACTACTTTTATTTATGTATACCAAAGACACATTGTATTTATCAAAATTGTATTTATTTAAAAAAAAAAATTTTGAATTTGAAATGGTTAATAAAAGTCATAATAATCATCATATCGTAGATGAAATTTTTGAAATTTCCATGAGGTATATATATATGTGTATGTATGTATAAAACAACATGCAATTCCAGTTTTCGCGAATATAAAAACGAATTTATAGTTAAACTATGTATTCTTTGGGAAAGTAATAATCATCACTTAATCGTATTTTTAAAAGGCGAATGAAAAAGTAAATATGAATGTACCTTATCTAAACATGGACGGTAATCTATTTTTGATTTGAAGAACAAAATTCAAAGATGAAGAGAAGACTTGAAAACGAATGTTAAACCTAATAATAAATAAATTACATGAAAGTGTAAGAGAAAAAACTATGAGTAAAACTACAAAAATAAATAATTGTTCTCATAAGAAAAAAGTAATAGGAATTATTGGTAGCTTTTAGTATATTTTATATATGCGAAGAAGCCATTATTACTATAAATATACTGCGAATAAGAAAATAAACTAAATTGAAAATAAATGGTGCAAATCTGATTGAAGCAGTAAAAATGCGTATTCCCGTAATGAATATTAGTATAGGATTATTGATTGTGGGCACAGCCTCTCTTAATAAAAATACTGAAAGTTGATTCTTGCAAATAAAAGAATCGATTGAAGACATTAAATATTCCATGTTTTATATATGTATAAAACAGAAAATGTAATCATTATTACACAAATGAACAAAAACCGTATATATAGTATACTTATAAAATATGTAAATATGTCCATTTATTTGAAAACAGTACTAAGGTGAAATACATATAAAAAAATATGATATGCGATTTAATTTTTACCCACGACGGTACGGAGATGGTATATGCGTTTGGGGTGAGAGGATGTTTGTTTGTTTGTTTGTTTATTTGTGCAAACCAATGTCGCCATTTATCTCCAAAACTACTAGTTCGATTTTGATGCGGTTTTCAGTAGTGGGTTTGTTCCTGATTAGTGAGGGTTCTTAAATAGGTGTTACGGTAGTAGCTCACTAGGGAGCCCTGCAGTAATATATTTTATATTAGGGACTACATATTAAGAAACTCGATAGATAAGTATTTCTGTACAGAGTATCATTTTTACTTATTACCGTCATTTTTACTTATTACTTATTATTTTCATTCTACGTAATGATATCGAGTTGAGTTACAACAAAGCCCCGGGCAAAGTTTAGTTGTAAATACTTATATTTTATTACTTTTAAGTAAACTATATTGATATGTAGTAGTACAATGTACATAATACCTATGCATTCTAAAAAGTTTGAAATAAAAAAGCAAAATTAAAAATTTTGAAAAAACCCACGACGGTTAAACGTAAATGAAAAAGGATAAAATAATTTAAAAACCCCCGACTTAAAGAATTTAAACCCAAGAATATCTGTCGGGGGCTGCCATCACTATTTTAAATTTCAACATAAACATAAATAGGTATTGCAAAATATAAAATATCCCCAATTATTCTGGTTACTATAAAACTGCAAAACTAGTTCATTTAATGGCAGCGCTTGATGAATATTCTTGGGTTTAAATTCTTTAAGTCGGGGGTTTTTAAATTATTTTATCCTTTTTCATTTACGTTTAACCGTCGTGGGTTTTTTCAAAATTTTTAATTTTGCTTTTTTATTATGCAGTTACGTAAGAAGTTTCTAGCACTCCCATATGAACATTTACGATATCTTCAAATGTTCAATGGCCTTGCCGCTAGTGGTAGGGGTGCTATCCTTGAAATTTGCCTTCTTCTGGCTTTTCTCTCACCGTTCAAGTTCCGTTCGATGGTAACCGCTATGTGAATAATCTATTAACAAAACAAATCTGACAGTTCGAAAAACAAATTTATTAAGAATCGAAATCTTTCAACATAAAAATCTTCCACATGATTTAAAGAATTATGTATGCGAAAAATGGCAAATATTTATAAAAACTATATAAAATTTAAAGGCGAAATAAACAAAAGGCATGTCTCATGATTTCCAGCACTTAGATTTGGATGCATAACATATTAAGTGAAATAAATTAATAATGAATTTCTTTTCGAGTATTATTTCTTTCTTGAAGAAGTTATCCACTTCTGTTTATATATTAATTTGTCAAAAACTAGGCAACATAGCTGTATTCATCGCCAGAATTCGGAGTTCTTTCAATGTATTGCTTGTCAATGAGCGACTCTATGCACTTCTTTATCATGGATATACTCGGGGTAAAGCTAACTTTCGACTGAGACAATATCTAAAATTCAAAACATAACATGAAATATTAAAATAACATTATACGAAACACTTACTTCTTGAATTAATGCATTGTGTCTGAGAATCTTCCGAGACTTCATAATTCGAACGATTGCTGCCTGAAGATAAAGTTTCCGATCTTCATCGACTGCGCTCAACGTATGCTCCACCTAAGAAATATATCTTTTGAGTTAAAGTGCTAAAATAAGTGTTATTTCGCACCTCTTGGGGTGTTTCACGTTGTAATGCTGCTGTTATCTTGAATTTAGTCCTCTTGTTGGAGTATTCAAAATTCAATTTTATTGTTGTTTCGCCCTCTAGATTTTCTGAGCTTGCAATTAGAAGTTTTGATTCTATCAAAGATTGCATATGCTTTTGAAATGTATCGTTATTCAGTTGAAGTGTTTCCTGAATTTCTCTGCAGGTTAATATATCGCAATTCTCGAATAGTAGCAACATTGCCATTTGATACGTTTGCATGGTTACAATATAAGATTTTTTAAGACAGCCAACTTTTATTTCACCATGACATAAATGATGCAGCCAGGTTAATTTTCTGCCGCTGAACGAGTTGTGGTAGAAATTTTCAAACTAAATTTGGAAAAGTTTAGACAAAACATGCTATTTTTTTTTCAATAATAAGTTTACCATTCTAATGGACTTTTCAAACTCCTGAGGAACAGCAAACGGTATAACTACTTGCGTGGGCCCCAAAGGCCATGCTCCAGCTTGTAGCACCTTTATTGATAAATTTATGCCTGGTGGATATGTGGATAGAACTAATATTTTGGCTAAAACACAATTTGCTTACCTAAATCGATATTTTCCTTTTTTAAATAGCTATTAAATTTGTTATTAAGGTCAGCAGAGAGGGAAATATCTGTAAACATTCTGTGCAGCTTATTGGTAAACTCATATCCGCAAGCTTGCTGAAATAATATATTGTAAAATGTACATATTTAAAACAGTGTGATAGGAATGCTCGAAATTCATTTACTCTTCAAAAGAAAATTCATAGCCAATAATATGTTCCTCTCAATCTCACGCGAACGAATGGAATTATTCATTACCAATTCTTTTTCATTCACGAACGATCAATGAAGAAAACATTATTCTCTTTCATAACCACCCAACAACAGGCCAAATTATTCCTAAAAATCATTCTACTTGTAAAAAAAAACTCCTTAGTAGGAAAAATTCTCTAATGAATTTTTGGTCCCAAATAAAAGAATGTAATGAATAAAAATGTCCAGAATCAAAGGTTTTGATTTTGGCACATAGTACGAATACGAATCAAAGAGCAATCAAATTTAAAAAACAAATTACCTTTAATCGATTTATCATCGCTTCTTCAGCATCCATACTCTGACACTGCTCGTGTATTAATCTAAACAAGAAATAATAATTGGTTGAAATTTTCATTACTGAACTACCAACCTTTTGGCAAGCATACGACTATAAAACTTCTGATACACATCCTTGTCCTCGATATACTTAAAAATAGTTATGCTATTTGTAAGTTTTGTGTCAATTTCACTTTCAGTTATTTTTGATTTTTTTAGCAAACTATCACAGTACTTTGCAACGAGTTCTGCACTTCTCGATGGTTGTTTTTCTGTTATTCTCTTATTAATAACATTAGCACATGCTTTATCTAGAGCACTAAGGAACAAAGAATCATTTTCAAAGACATCAGCTATCAATTCTTGATATTTTTGATGTACTTTCAACATGTTTTCCACAAACTGAATATGAATATTTTCTCCTTTTAAAAGAGATATTGTTTCGATTCCCTCATTTCTGATATGGTCCAAAAACGTTTGTATTAATTGTCCCTTTAAGCGGTCTGGTATTGGTTTAAGAATTATGTACATATTCCGAAGATCTTTTCGCTTCTCTTGCGAAACCATTTCCTTACATTCAGAATAAATAAAGTCCAGATGATCATTTATGAACCGTTCTTCGCATTCCTTGCGAAGTTTTGATATAGAACTAAAAGAGCAAAATTGTAAATTTTATCTGCAAAAATTAATACCAATTAATAACCACCTGTAATGTAAAAATTTCTGAGCCCTCTTATTTTCGTCATCTAAAATTTTAATGACTTCCTCCATGTATTCACTAACTGTACAGCGTTGAAGTAATTTTGCAGCCTCACACCAATAATACTCCCCACTAGCCACAAGCATTGGCATTTCAAAAAGTTCCTGATACAATTTTAAATTTCCCTTTTTTTTGTAATCTTGGACTTGAACAAAGCTCTGTATAACACCATGAATTACTTTGACATTATTTGAGCCAAAATCTGAAACTCTGGTGCGGTCGGATTTAATGCCTCCTAATATTTGTTTTACCAGTTCGTCTCCCAGAAATTGGATCATGTATACTCTCCAAATATCCAGACCTATCAATGGAAATTGTTTGTAATTGCTCGCAATAAGTGCCCATTACGAAAACATACCTAATTCTCCTATTTCCATTAAGTCTTGGGTGTCTGGAGAAATGTTTCCATAAACAATCTCGGCTTCAGATATCTTTTGTTTTCGAATATGCTGGTGATTTAAATATCTAAAAATATTTATTTTTAAAACAAACAATGCATAAAGATCTAAAATAAAATTCATTTATCTGAAAGTTTCGGTTAACTATTTTAAAAAACCTGAATTAAAAGCAAACTTTATACCTGAAAACGTTAAATACATGCACAATTATAAAAAAAATAGACTTACAAGTATAAACTGTTGAGATAATCGATGCCTTTGCTGTACTGAGCCCAGGCACTGTAGTATCTTTGAAGAAGGTCACTTTTGTCCTTTTCGCCACCTCCAGGAGGCGCTACTTGTGTGACTAACATATTCTTCACATGGTTTTCGAGAAATTGTTTTGTTTCAAAATATAATTTGTCCGCTAGGGGTTCAGGATAGGCAACACAGAGGCAATATACATCACTGCAAAGTGAACGTGGCTCTGTTAAGATGTCAGTGTAGTTTTATGAAAGCACCATTACCTGAATCTATCATTCCATATTGCTCTTTGAACATCTGCAAGGGTGATAACCGCTTTGGCTGTTTCTTTAAGATCTTGCCATACATCGTTGAAATTCACTCTTTTTGGTTTCAGCGACATTTTCTCGTTCGTGTGTTACCGTTCTGGAAATTACCACTTCTTTAATCATAATAAATATATCCGAACAACTTAACGTAAGCATTAACTTCCAAAATTAAAACTAAACAAAGAAAAGTAACAAATAAATGACATTGCGTTTCTATTTTTGGACATTTTTCTCGTAATATTTATCGTGTAAATACTTCGAAAAACCTATATACATCCAATGGCCTAGGCGTTTAATTGCAACAGAATGTTATTGTACAACTTTAGATAAATATTTTAATAATTTTATTCCCGCATTACCCAAGCAGTGAAAAGTTCTACAGGACTATCATGAACTAGAAGACATTACCGAACTGTCAAGCTTTTTTTGCTTATATTTTAGTAAATAGAATTCATCCTCAAATCAAAGTCAAACTCCCCCACATACCTTGAATATAATGAATTTAAAAAATCTGTTCAAATATTACTTGATGAAACTACACTTCTGAATTAAAATCTGTCATCTATCTTATAGCAAATTTTTACGTACAGTTTCATAACCAAGTGAACATTGGTGCGGTTTAGTATTCAATAAGAAAAAAAATATATCGATTCAAGCATATTTTAAAATTGTTTGTTTTGTGAAAACAACAATATTTCTAATTTCCCATTATATATTGTGTTTTCTTAATAATATGTTGAATAAAATAAATATATTCTAGTAACCAAACAAATCGTGTTATTGCATTATTTTTGTTACTTAAAAATCTTCCTTACCATCGTTTGAAGTTTACTGGCAAACAACTCACCGCCAACTTAACTTATATTTTCACGTCAACCTAAAACATTAAAATCTTACTCAAACAAACTAATTTTATCAACTATTTTTCTTCCAATTCAGCTGAATTACATTTACTTTTCACGAATGTTTCACTTATTTTCCACTTTGCGTCGCCTATTTCTTCTTACTTAGAATGAAAAGGAGAATGATAAATACGAGACAAACAATTGCAAAGTAGAAATACACATTGTTCCTCCATTTCACACTCCAAGTTTAAAAGAACTAAAGAAAATTTATAATAGCTTGTTGACTGTTTAATACGTACCATTTTCGTATAACAGGAGAGTATTCTAGTGCAAAAATGTTAAGTTACTGCTCGTATAACGGTTGCACTAGTAAAAATGTACCTTGCTCAAAAATAACATTTTTTGCTCTGCCTAGAGATTCTAGACGGCAAATTTGGATTGAGAATTCAGGAAATCCTTTGCTAAGGGATATTGGACCCAATAGTGTGCGATATTTTTGCGAAAAGCACTTTGATCCCCTTGTCTTGAGGAAGCAATTTTCTCGGACAATTTTAAAAAAGTCTGCAGTGCCGTATAAGTATAGTGAAAGTATTCCTAAATATGTCTCACTTACTAAAACAAAGCATCGAATATCAGAAAGGGAAGGAACATCCTGGAAATGGTGACGAATTGAAACCAGATGTTGATGTTTATTTAACTTGCTTTGTATATTTAGTGACCAATCTGAAGTGACCAGAAGCCGCCAACCTCTGCAGCCTGAACATATTGAATTTGAAGACACCGCAGAAAGTCCTCATTTTGATGGGTATCTGGAGATTGAATACCAACAAGCAGATTACATCCCAACTTATACTGAGAACGAAATTGAGAAAGAACAGAGTGACAACGATACGGATAATATAACCCAATTTGAGTCCGATGCCTATTCTGAACAAGAGGATGTAGAAATTTTATTGGAATCCAATAATGAACCCGCTATGTTTGAAAACACTAATGCAATGGAAGAGAATGGAAACAAGTATTCTGCTGAACTGGAGCAAGAACCAATTGAACATGCAGAAAGTGCTAAAAGGAATAAACGGAAAACTGTGAATTTAATTCATGGAGAAAATTTTTCGCCTATAGATTTGGAATACGAAGACGATAAACATTACGCACTCTCTTTAATTGGTTACTTCCAACGGCTGCCAATGAAAAAGAAAGCCCTTGCCAAACTTAAAATTCTGCAATATTTAACCGCTTTAGAGTATAATGAACTAGAAACTTTGTAACATTATAGTCCAGTAAATTATTCAATAACAAAAAAAAACTCATTCCGATATTTTAAATAAATAATATTGTGAACATTATGCCTTCCTTTTTCCATACTATTACTCGTAATATTTAAGCAGAACAAGCATTTAAAACACCGAAAATATAACCTTCATATAAGAATTGGGAAAAATAATTTTTAAAACATCCGAATATACAGGTGTTTTCAATTTAAGTCGCCCATTCTTATTAAAAATATGAAAAAGAAAGTATAAAAACTAAAAAGCTCATTACAGAATGTATAGAATTACTGGATAGCAAGCCGATATTTTACAAACAATGAACTAGTATTATTCTGTAAATGAACGCACAACTCTAGTACAGAAAAAAAAAATAAATTATGAAATAATGTTACCAATAAAATATAAATCCAAAATAACCATTAATGTGTAATTTTTATAGTAAAACCGTATGTTTGTTGACAAATTTTTTTAATATGCGAAATCTAACGTTTCTTCTGATTTAAATGATCTTTACACAGTTAGGTTACACAGTTATATTGTGTATTATTGAGAATAAACAAAACAGGCTGTACGAGAAACAAAATTGTACTCAATGTTTTTATTTATTAGGTTTTTATACATTTATACCATTCTGGTTCCATTCTGCAAATGGACTAGCTTCCAAGTCTAAACATCCAGTGCCATACACCCGCTCTACTACAGCATCGCCTCTAAACGATATGTCTAAATTTTTCGTATGGCCATGGCTGTCTGTTCTAAAGTTCTACATTGATTCGACTATTACTTGACACGAAAAATCGAAGATTCAATCCATAACCATCGCACACACTCAAAAAACTGGTAAATTGTAAAGAATTAATTTGTTGGCGAGATTTGCGGAATTCGCATATTTGCGGAATTTGTAAAATTATGGTGGGGATGATGATTTGCTTTAAATGCGGTATTGCTGCATGTGTGTGACACGGACACAAATTTAGTTTTTCCTTGATTTTCGAAAAATATTTTAGCATTTTTAGTTGCATAGAAATCCGTTATTTTTAATTCATGTTATGATTTTCAATATTAGTTATTTCATCATATTTTTACAACGAGAAAGGATATGTGAAAAAGGCAGTAATATTTTTGATTGTGCCTACAGCTACAGCACATGTTTGACCAAGTTAACCTAAAACTTGTGCTTTAGCCTTTAATAATCAAAAAAAGTAAAAATAATAGCGACGCGACGTTTAGGAAATGTTTTGTATGAAAAAATTTCGAAAAATAACAAATGTAAGGGTTTAGGCATCCATAAATTTAAGTACCAGGTAAAAACAATTTTTGTTTTTTGATGAGATGAGAAATGCTTGTAATCTTGTATCCAATATATATTGGAAGCTGGTTAGCAAATGGTCATGGACATTTTGCAATTGACGGTCGATAAAATCTTCACAACTACTGAAATTTTTCAATTAATTTTCAATCAATTATAAGTATTATTTTATTTTCCGCGTGGAAAATGGAATTTTTTCAGCAACCGGGGAAAAGGTGTTTCGATGTATTTAAAAGAAATAAACGTAACAATTATGGGTCATGTTCGCAGTTGTGTACTTTCTCTCTAGTTTTTATTCGAACTCGGATTGTTATGTGCAATCCTCTTCGGCTTAAGAAGTAAATAAGCGGCATCGTCAAATGTTTCAACGGCATTTATTTCGAACTGCCAGATGTTATTAAAAACCAGTAATTGCTAAAGTCTTCTAACAAACTTTTTTGAAAATGAATATATATTTTACATTATTATATTTTTTGCTTTTCAAGAGCAATATTCCATAATTCTGAAATATTTTATTTTCTTAGGAAAATTGCTCATACGAATAATATGATTTGTTACATAGATACGGCAACACTTTCTTATCTACACTCTTTGGGTAGTAAATTATAAAATAAGAGAGTGTTGGTGGTGAGTATATAACGGCGTATTCGCCGAGGTTTGTTTGTGTGCATAAAAAAAAGCTCTCTTAGCGGCCGGAGATAATTTCGAAATTTCTAAACTCGTTCTTATTCGGTGTTGCTTTGTGAAAAGTGTCGGACGTGTTCTCAAAGTCGTTTTAGTAATAGTTTTTAAAAAAACTAAAATTAATAACTAAATTTAATTATTTAAAATAACAATCCACGATAAACAAAATGGGAGATATTGCTGTTGAAAACAAGTGAGTAATGAACAAAAAAAAGAATTTTTCACTCCGATTCCTCCGGTAGTTTTTTCATTTTGGCGGCAATATGGCGTCGGTTTTTTTAATACTTTGTAGAAAAATACAACAAAGTGAAAAAATATTGATATGCCACTTTAATTGAAGATGGGTAATTAGTGATGAGTTTACGTCGGTTAGAAGAATTATTTTATAATACTTAGAAATATAATTGCGGTTATAATTCAAAAATCGACGCTCGCTAAAGTAGGACAGTTATATGGCCAATGGCATGGTAAGGGAAGAGACGAACAACTTAAGGTTTACTGTATTTGTGTGTGTGCTCAAGCGCGAGTGTTCAACTTACTGTTTAATGGACAAGAGGTTGGGGGAAAAGATTTGTGAACGAAATAAAAGCAAAGTGTTGGGATGATGGCAATGGCTTTTATGTTTTTTTGTGTGATGTTATAAAGCTGGAGGGAATGGTCTAATCCAGGTGGTTGCCCCAGAAGTGAGACAAATGCGAACGGTTTGCAAAAGCTTTGTACAATGCTTTACGGCAAACAATTCTGATTGCGCGGGCTTGTTTATTTGGTTTCTCCCTCTTTGTAGGATGTCTGACTTCTTTTAGCGCTTTCTGTTGCTATGTTTGCCGCTATTTATTAACCATGCGATTTGGCCTTTTTTCCTCAATTATATATTCCGGTTTTAGCGTTTAATTTTTCTTATTAATTTTCAAACTAAGTAATTTTCTTTTATTTGGGTATAAAATTGTTAATATTATTAGTATCTTCCAGTATGCTTGCAGAATGTTATATTTCGTTCAACAAGACAAAAATCATAATGCTGAAGAAATCAGTAGTACTATTATTGCTATTAAGACCGTTTAAAGCGAGCCTTTTTGAAAATATTAGCCAATTGTGCTAAAATAATCAACCATTTAAAAAATATTAGGAATACTATGTTTCCAGATTTACTCATATCCACACCATTTTTGAAAAGTATCTTGTTACAATTTAACTGAGCTGTCCGTACGGCGGCGAACCTTTATTTCAGCGGACAATCTTGTTTTCTACCTGTAGGAAATCTAGTCATATAGAATTTATTTCTAAGGAAGAATACAGTTCACCATTTGTCTCGTGTTTATTACATTCTTGAGGAGATGATCTTTGTATACATTCATATATATGCATTTTGTTAAGGATTTGTTTTAGTTCGTTCAAAGATAACCGTTTTTTCTTTAATACAAAATAGATTAAAACTATAACGTTATACGTGAGTAAATAAATGTAAAAAAAGCTTAATCCAGTTATTAATTCTACATTAATTGAACATTTGCCAAAATACTAGTTCCTACCATCTACAAAAATTAAATGGTACATTTTATCTTTGTAGAGAGGTTGCAGTTGAGAAGGAAGCAGTAGAGGAACCAGAGACTGTTAAAAAGGTCGAGGTTGAAAAACCAACAGAAAATGGAAATGCCGATGAGGAATCCAAGGAAAACGGTGAGCCAGAGAAGAAGAAAGTTGAAGAATCAGTTGAAGAAGAAACAAATGGAGACTCTCAGGAGAAGAAAGATGAAGAAGAGGAAACGAACGGTGACTCCACAGGTAAAATGCATCAATTTTGTATTCATGTTTATTTGTTATACTGTTGTTCTTCTAAAGATGCACCAGCCACCGAATCTGTGAAGAGAAAAGTGTCTGAGTCAGCTGAATTGAAGGCGGAAGACGCTGCTACACCGGAAAAGAAGGCCAAATTGGAGGATTCAAAAAAGGAAGTGGAAAGTAATGGTGCCGAGGCCGCTGAAGTAGTTGCTTAAGTTTTTATTTTATATATGATTCTTATTATATATATGTAAAAACGAAATATCCCTCCCCCTCCTCCTCCTTTTAACTGAACGAACGAGAAGATATCTTGTAATACTAAGGAGAAATCTATCCATACATCCTTTTTTACATTTAGATATTTCACTAAAAATAGGTCTTGTCTTTTAGAATTATAATTTATAAGTTTAAGGACTACGAAAAGAAACAAAACACGGAAGATACTTAAAAAAGATTCCAATTTTTATTTTTTGGCTTCACTTTTGTAAAATATGTATTAATTTATGCAGAATGTTTCGTGAGAGCACAGTAATTTTGATTTTGTTCTGTTTTGGCTAAGAGGCAGCATCTAGCAGTAGTATCGATACTCCAAGGACTTGTAAAATATTGATTTAAGTTCTTTGGAAGATAAATATGACTGCCTTACAATTTGCTAAACAATCATTTATTATAGAAACGGCATTTAAAACTTAATTACTTTATTTGAAAAGAAATGCGATTGAAAAACGGATTTCAACTTTTGGATTTATTTTTCATTTAGGATCATAAGAATTACATTCCTAAAAAAATAATGAAACTTGTTGGTTTCAGAATTCTTAAAAAGTGAAAAACATTTTCTTAAATTAATTTCGTTTTTCCATTTATTTTAGTAGTTTGTCCTTTAAGTGAAGCATCTGCAGTCTCAATTTTTTTAGTAGTTGTAAACAAGGAATATGTAAGTGAACTGAAAAAGTAAAATTATCCGAATATTTATGTGCTCTATTTTTTGTTTTAATCAAGTAAATTTAAATATTACATTTAGAAAACCGAGTACCTTGTAAAATCCAGTGCTCTATTTAAGACAACTTCTTTTAAGGAACTTTTTGCACAACAAAAACTAAGGAAATTGGTTCAGTATACGGTTTATTTTAATCTAGATGTTCATTTGTATTTTTTTTTATTCATGTAAAAATGCTCTTCCTCGAGCAGGACAAATGCTGTAAAATTCAATAATACCCTTGTCATTTAAAGATTAATTAATATTTGTTTTGGAAATGGAATATATGTTCGTTTGTATCAAAAATAAAGTAAAATTTGAATTTTTTTTATATTAAAACATGAAGCAATGCGTACAAATGACTGTTCAATTCTAGTTTATTTTTTATTTCAATAGTCGAAAATACAAAGTAATATTATTTATAATTGCCAATCCTAGGCATTCTTGCCAAATTAAGAAAAGAAAACTGAAATAATGAAAACAATGAATTCTGATATTATATGTATATTAAAATTTTCATCCGGACAAAAGAATTTTTATACCACTGCCAATCCATATCAGCACAACAACAATGTGAAGTACAGAGTATAGATGGTTATTAATTGAGCTCATAAACCGCATTGGGAGATTGAATTCAGGAACTACAGAAGTCCGAAGTGTTCTATTCACACGCCAACAAACGAATGAGCACTATTTTACTCAAAACGAATTTTGAGTTTTATATACATTTTCAACGCGAACTAAAATTTCTTATATACAAACCTACATAAGATGTGTTTCATTTTTGAAATATAAAGTATTCACTGTTCCAAAGTTGTACTTATATATTTTAAAGGACAGATTATACGTGTAAAATAAACTGCAATAAAATTTTCGAAGGAACATCGCATTTTCACTGATAAAACATTATTATGGACTTCAACATAAATTTATATTATGGGCTGGTTTTTGTGCTACCACTCGCAGTTTCATTTTTCTGCTAAAGCTGATTAAAATAATTATTGTATTCATAATACGAAGTTTTAATGGTGTATTGTACTATTGGTGAATGGGCCATATGGCACTTCCCAAGGGTGGAACAACGCTGATCAATTACATAACTGCAGTCTGCAGGACAAGCTTTCATGTACTTCAATAATGACATCACACTTTCTTAGAGCAACGTAATTTTGATGAGTTGATATGTTTCCTCATGCTATTTCGAGACGCTATAATACCGCTAAAAATAAATTGCCTGGCTTTTATCCGTGGCTTCGCCGTTACACATTTCAGTTTGCATTCGTTTGTGATAAACAACACCAAAATAATGCAGAAATTAAAAAAAATCCAAATTCAACATAAAATATTTTTCTAATTTAAGAAAAGTGATTGTTAAAGGAAAACTCTTAATTTTAAAAAAAAAATCCAAGTATGTTCGTTTTTCGACTGTGTACGGAAGTGAATGAGGTACGTTTAATTAACTTGCCATTGAAATATTTTTCAAATGGGCGAAAATGTCCAAGTTAAGGTGACAAAATATTAGAATTGAAGTGTCGCGCCACAGAAGAAGGCTTTTGTATTGCAACTGTTTTCGTAGAATATACTATTTCAAATACGTCTAGTTCTACTTATGTATGACAAATTACGTTGAATCAATTAGGTACCCTCTTTTTTTCTAATTTTTGTTTGTTAATAGTTTTTTGTACACAACGAGACATTTTTGTCTAAACTAAAACAACAAATTATGTTTCAAGCGATTTTTATTTATTTTGGGCTTTGGCGGTATAAAAACCGTTGCTCTGGTTGTTTTATGCACGAATGCATATTTGTAGGAGTTCTACTTAATTGTGATGACTAATTTAAATAAACTGGCGAATTTAATGCTTATAAGGAGTGAAATTTGGTAAAATTACACAATCCGTTAAAATTGTAAGGTCAAGTTCGAAGATAAGCAAAATCGGGCAATACCTTCTTAGTGTTGCCATATAAGGCTAAAGCATTTTTACTCTTTCGTTAAATATTAATTATTATTGCAAATGGTTGGGTATTAAAATAATTATTTACACAGAACTTTTATTACATAGTTTTTTCTACGCGCTTGAAATTTTTCAGATACCAAAATTTTTCCTACTTTACATGGCTGCGAACAAACTCATTGTTAGAAAAAATTTCTCTTATTACGATAAAAAACTGTTTTTGCATGATTCCTAACAAACGTTTCTTCTGTGTTAAAACCGTGCAGTTCCACACCTTTGGAATTTGATACTAGGCCTAAACCAATAATACTTTACAAGTTCAGTTTTTCAATAATTCAAAAGAAAAATTTAGAAAAATTTGCAAATAAGGGCGGTTAAGTTATAGCAAGAAAATGATTGAACAATGATTAACTAATTAAGAAATAATAATAATATGAATTAGAGTTCCACTTTTCATTTTCAAAGAAACTTCATCCCGATTTCGTTTTATATTTTATCCATTAAAAATTGAATTCGATTGAAAACGTACACAAAATGAAGTAATATTTAATAATATGTTATGTATGTATAATCGGAACTGCTTGCGGAATTCTATTATGTATATTTATAGATCGGACGAGTGATTTGGTACGTAAAAGCTAAAGAGCCGCTCGCTCGCGAGCCGACTGGAATGGCTCCTTAAATTTTGGGCTCCCATCCCGGTTCGAAGTCGGAGCCGCGCCGGTTTTCTCAGGAGGCATCAAATGGCTCGAGCTCGCGAGCCGAAAGAAGCAGCTTGATTGAGCTCTTTTTGTGAGCCGGCTCGCGAGCTGGCTCCGTGCTCGCACTCGGATGAGTCGGATCAAGAAGAACCCGCAACTAAGCGAATTGTTTCTTTTGAATTTATTAATTATTCCATATTTAAATATTTTCAATTAATAATAATAAATTGTAAATTTTGTAGCTAAGAAAAAATATTGAAAAGCTTGGCTGCTTATGATGATCTCTTATGCCACGCATCTGACGAGTGAACGAGTCATTAAAAATCCATGCGCATTTATTACTTTTATCAGTAAAATTAAACATTTCATTAGACCACAATATATACAATAATTATTATTTTATCATTCAAAATTCTTGCAACAAAATAAAACTATAGGATTTATGGATGGTAGTAACTAGTAAGAAATTTAGCTAAAGCAAAGCGACATATGAAATACGCTTTTTTTTGGCTCTTTTTTGAGTCCAGCCTGGATTCCAGAATCCAGAAACCGCGCGTCGGCTTCCATTTCCCTTTCCACCACCTTGATTCCGGTTCCCTTGCGATTGCGAGTTGCGCATGTGTATATCGTTAATTCGTTTCGTTATCTCTATTCTTGCGCATGTGTGTGTTGACAGTTGCAGAGTATTTTCAGTCCACGTAATTAACTTAAAAGCCAGTTGCTTACTTCGCTCAGTATTTGGTGGATTGTACTTACTCGGCTTGGGTGTAATTGAAAATTAAACAAATCATTGTAGTTACTTCTCAACTGTGTCTAAAGGTAGCAGTGTTTTACATGTGCTCTGTGTTAATTTGCAGACTTAGTTATTGACTTTTAAAAGGATATTGTGCCGTGGTACCGTTGCAAAAGAATTTTTTAATTAAATAAACTTTTAAGTTATATTACATTTCACAAACACAATTAAACTTCGACTATATATCGGGAAAATGGCTTTATTTGCTAAGGTAAATTCTTCATATATTTTTTTACTTTTTTAGGGTGTATTTTGAACTCTGTTTACATTTCGTATCAGACTTCGACTAAACATCATTAATAGATATTTGAGTCACTTGCAAGTTGAAATGTTTTTCCAACGCAAAAATTCTTCGAAGCAAGCATGTACTCATTTTAGCTGATAAACAATTATCACACAGCAGCTTCTAAAACAACGCGGTGGATTCCGTGCTCCATTGAATATTTGAAAGAACCTATATTAATTTGTATTGTATTCGAAGCATATTTATGACGAATACTTTTTTTGCGAAAAATGTAATGGTTATGTTTCGTTTACGTTGCAGTTGGAGATGATTTTTTTTTCAAGTGTTTTCAAGGTCTAAATAATTTATTAAAAATTCTTACATTTTATATTCAGTTTTATAAAATTGATTATCAACATAATATTTATATTGTATATGTATTTTATTCCCATAGTCGGCTAGTTTGTAAGGAGTCTTAGGAAATACATAACGATGCTTTTCATATCAATATGATAATTGTGCCCGTCCTAGTCTATCCTCCTCCGTGACTCCTTTCACTGCTTCCAGAGCCCTAGACTTGACTTTTGACTTCAATTCAAATAACCCCACAGGAAGAAGCCTCGGGCGATTGCGGAGGTCAGTCTGACTCTAAAAACCGATTTACACCTGCCGAGTGCTGGCCGCTGGGCAGAGCCAGTGCATTCGACTAGTCTTTCGAAATATAAGGCTCTCGAGGAACAAAGCACATTGCGCCATTCGCTCTGGTGGCGACTATATACGCGATATGTATGTATATTTATATTTATTTCGATATTATTCGAAAAGTGGTCAGAAAAAATGTGCAAGGCTCAAAATAAATGAAGAATCGGTTCACAATAAATAATTGTGTTCTGTTTTAAATGGCCCACCCTATATTAAAAACTAGTTGTTATAATTCACGTTGTCCGAATCTATTGCTGCCTCAAACTACTACAGTCTACATACACGTAATTAGTTGAATTCATCAGAATTTAATTTTGAAATATCGCTTGGATGTTTATTTATATTGATGCATGCCATGCGGCTTAGGCTTAGCTACCGGAAGTGCAGTGTTTATCTTTATTGGAAAAGGACGTGCCTTAAGCAGGTACAACTTAGTAATGAAGCAATTTGTTTAAACAGATCCTGGGCCAGCTGCATCCGGCAGTTCAAATTCTATTTGGAATGATGTTTAATTTAGAAATTATGCATCCACTTTCAGACAATGTTGTATAATAAAATCGCGGTACGATATGCTTCACAGACAAGCTGAGAAAAACCTTGTAAAATTTGAAATAAATAAATCAATCTTTAATGCAGTTTTTGCTGTTCAAAATCATCACCTCGGAAACTATATTTTGCATAGCTTTTCCAGGAAAATGTGGGATGCAACTATATTTATCCTTTAGAAAAATTTTGTCGTGTAATTGAATTTGGTGCCTGGACTGGATCGAGGAGATTACAATATGTATTCGCTATTTTTCGATTCAAAGATTATTAACACATTATTACATTATTAGCTCTTAAGCTATGGTTTGCAATAAAATGCACCGCCGTAAAAAACGTCTGAATGCAAGCGCTGCGCCGCGCTGCGGGGATTCAGACGTGTATTTGCGCCAGCGCATTTTATTGGAAACCATGTAGCTTTAATGGTTACACTCAACAAATTTCATTAACACACTATATACGCCTAAACAACAATCAAACCACTTCAAATTAATTTTATGCTGGTATGCTAATAGTATTTCATATGTGAATTAATTAAATATTATACTCTACAAAATATTATAATCGACTTTTTTCTACTTTGTTTTAAGAAGAGGGTAACGGAAAAGTAACTTTTTTTTATTTATTTTTTATACAAAACAATTTAATGAAATCGACATTAGTGAATTACATAATATCTTATATATTATTTTTGGAAGGTTCTTTTTCTTGACGATCTTTTGTCTCCCTTTATACATAAAAAACCAAAATTAATAAATGATATACCGGCCAGTTTAAAGACCAAGACCGTTGCTTTGGTCTTTATGTTTGAACATTTGTTTGGAAATCGAAGTGAACAAATTTTATTTTGGTATTATTTTGGACGCAATACGACTCGGCTGCGGACGGACTCACTAGTATTCCACTATAGTATGACAAGTTCTTCTTGAACGAAACGTTTCAAATCATGTGAAATTTATTGTCAAACAGATTCGACTTTCCCCGCTTCAAAATTGAAATGAATACTTTGGTATTGAAAACTCATGCAATAGTTTCAAAGCCCGATTAACAAACTAGGTATTTTCTACTCTCTAGTTGTTACAGTTTTCATTAATTTTTTATGCATATCATATGCTTGCCTTTGCCATCGCTGTGTTGCAGTTTTATAATAACTTTTATTTCCCTCATTCATTCCCCATTTTTCTGAATCTAAAGTGAAAGAACCAACATTTTTCATTCTATCAAATTTGTCCACAAAAACACTTCACCTTCAATCCGGAATGGTTCGTTCTGGATTAGGTTTCATATGTATGTACTTTTGAAATGATCGGATTATTTGATATGACATTGTAGTATTGAACCTATACAAGTCAACAAGTACATATTCATTATGTAACTGTAGTTAATTCAGCAAATTCCTTATCCAGGCATAATGTGTTACGATTTACGAACCAAATGATGTCCACCTTCAATCTTCACTTTCATACAATTGGCAATTTGTGAAAAATGCAGTATTGTTGTGGCATAATAAAGAAAACATGGGACTGGAAGGCGCCGTAATAAGATAGAAGGAAATTTCCATTCTCAATAATTCCCATTGAAATTTGATCACATTTTTTTGTGCGGAATTTATTTGTTAATAATGTAGGTACTAAATGTTTTATAACGTTGCACATATTTACACGAATGCATTGTATTCAAAATCCAGGTTTTGTACTTAATATCTGTTAACTGATAACGAGTTCACTGTTGTCTAGCAAATATCTGATAAAAGGACTTAAAACCTTGCCTTCAAATAAACACAGAGTATAAGACGTCAGAGATAACATTAGAATTTCGAGTGGTCATGGTTGATGAAGATATGGACTTGGAAATATATACAAAACATTTTACATTGCGGAACAGCCTTTATGCAATTATTGTAGCCTGTAAGTACATAGGTACGTGTATATGAAATTCTGCAAACAACCAATTTGAAGGCAGAAAAAAACTTTGTACGTGTACCTACACAAAACATTCGTTGAAAGGATTACTTACTAGAATTCGAATTTAAAATTTGGTATAATATATTCGTTTACGTAATCAATAACAAATTTTTACATTAAAAGAAAAATATGAATAAAAGCAATGGATCTGTTTCAGAATTCTAGTTAATAAACCTAACTTTTTGTTTTGCATTGTAATCCTTCCACACGTTAATTTATTGTAGACAAGTATTTTAATAACGCAAGGTATTAATTCGACCTGTTGCATTTCTCATGTGATTACATTTTTTAACACAAAATTAATTTTCCACATATGTATTTTACATTTTCGTTCATGTTTTTATCAAATCAATATTCGAACCATACGAGATGGAGATATGGCACATCTTCTTTTCTAATTCTTAATATGTAATCTGGGAGTCAATTTTATCTCGTCCAAATAAGTAATTCAAAATTCAAAGAGGAATTTGTTCAATTCGAAATGTTGGCCGCCTCATTACAAATATAGAGTGTGAGCATTACAGTATTTTGCACTGTAAGTTGCAGTGACTGGGATTTTGACTGATTTGCAAAACAAGAAAGTTTCAAAAGAATTAGTCATACAAAAATTTCAAAAGGATTAGTCAAATACATAATTATTGTTAGGCGTTGAACTATACTAAAACTGTGGTCAAAGTTTAAGTGTTGTAGGCAAAAGCATGCGGTAACCCGTAGTTGTGCGTAGTGCACTTCACTGAGATAGTAGAGCTCTTAAAGTCTTAACCAAATTACTTCTGTAGGATTGTACCCACTATTTGCATTATCAATAAATTTGAGAATTGATCGTCACTAAACCCGGCAATCTTGATGCCCGGTTTATCAGTGTACGAGTATATCTGTGCCTTCGAATATCGTGTTTATCCTTACCAGGCCCATAACCACAGACAATTTCCTCGAATCGATTTTTAACTAGTTTTGAGCTTTTGAATACACACAGTCCATCCCTTAAAATATCAGATATATTATATTTAATAAATGTCAATTATAAAACATATCGACGTGGGGTTCAACAAAGAAACAAGAAAGTATTCAAAGTGTTAAGAACATGAATGTAGTTTAAAGATAAGATATAATCAAAGCTCTGATTGATCTAATCATAAGTTTTAAAATAGTTTTTATATTTTCTTGAAGTCACAAACAATCCTCTAATATTACACCTTATTAAACATAAATGAATCCATTTCAGGAAGTGTCCATTGATTTTTTCACTTATATGTGGAGAATTAAATTAAGATTTCCTGCAATCGATTATAATCGGCAATTGATAATAATCCATCCACCATAGAACGAACCCAGTCTTATCATAATCTCTGTTTCAAAAGTGTATGAATGCCGATAAAAATATATTTTCAAGGAAATAAGACTTAATTTATTAGATCTTACAGAAATACAAAGAAAAGCATCAATTTTCATTTTGCTTTAACGTTTAATCCATCTCAAGATCAAGAAAATTTTAGTGTGATATTTACAAATAATGGTTAAGAACACTTAACTCTCATTTGGCCTGAAGATGTTCAATTTACACGATAGATTAATTACTTTCATTTAACACGAAGCCATCAACTGTGGGTTATATCATAGATATCAGAATATTCTGATATTTATTCTGATATCTATGGTTATATGCATTCATTAAATTTATTACCTCATGTTAATACGAATGTAACTTAGAAAAGAGTTTGCATAACGCAAGGCGTAAGCAGTAAATCCCAAATTCTTTAGGACCATTTATTAATTTCAGTTTGCTACATAATTGTATTTAGTATTTACCATTTTTAACCAAATTAATATTGCGTATATCTAAATTAAGATCATTACATTTTATTGAGTATATAGATATACTACAATACAATATATTATACATAACAATTATATTATATTCTATATTTTATTATAAAGTTCCAATTGTAATATTTGAACTTACGGGATTTACTCAATTTTGATATAAATTTGTAAAACATTTATCGTAATGATGGAAGCTCCTTGACGGACATGCGCGGGTACTTTGACTTTTGCTTATTGATTTATACTCCAAACTTAGGAAAAGCGAAATTGTTTTTATAAAAATTGTTCCAAATATTACGGACTAATTGCAACTTTCTAGTCTTATAAAGTGTCAAATAAATGAAGATATTCAAAAGACTCAATTGTATCGATACTGTAGGAAAGTACTTAGCAAATGTTAAACCTAATACGGTACTAGAAGGATTTCTTTTATATGACGAACAACAGATGTAATACTTTTTTTTCATTCTGCTGTTCAGGTATCGACGGATGAAATGAGGGAAGTTGCTTCTAGAATTTGTCGTGATTATTTAACTGGTTCGTGGAAAAATATAACCTCTGATGAAATTAAATTTAAGCGGATTAGGTGAGTAATATTGCAACTTTGTGATCGTGATCGTGTTCAATAAAAAAATGTTTTCCAGTGGAGGATTATCAAACTTCTTATTCTATGTGAGCTTACCTGATACTACACTTGATACTAATTCGTTGTCCTCATGTGGCGATCACTTAGGAGGAATTACTAAGCGTGTGAGGAAAGACAGTGGAAATTTCGGAGAACCAAAGGAAGTAAGTGATTTTCTTTCTATTTTGGAATTTTCATATTGCTGGAATTATTAGTTGAATAAGATTTTTGTTTAGTAAAACTTGTTCAACAGGAATTGCAACACCACCAGCCAAGTTTTGTTTTTGCTTTTTGATTGAATGTTAAATATAATATCATTTTGCATTAAAATTGTTGTTATATCATTGTACGTTATAAAGTGACTCATAAAAGAAATATTAGTATAGGACGAAATATGAATAGATTTTTCTATACACTACAAGTAAAGAATATTCAATTTTCAATTCACTTCACTAAGATAGAGAAATTTTAGTACGTGGTTCTAATTCACCTAAATCTGGTACTGAAGAATTTGATTTGATTTAAATCTTTTCTGTATATTGTCCGGAACATCTGTTTAAAGCCTCTTTCGAACAATATACGCAGTGTTTACCATACCTCAGTGATTCACTGGTGAAGACTTAAAATGGGTTCAAGGTGAAATTGGCAGTTTCAAAAATCCAAAAAAGTAAGAAAAAGCTCATTGCTAATCAGTTTTGTCTGATGGGTAAAAGTAGTGTCCCATTCAATAACGGATCATATTGATTCGACGTCATAAAATACTACATATTTTTTTTGCACTCATACAAATCACAAAATGAACAAACAAACAAAAACATTCTACTTGAGTTTATTGATAAAGCAAATGACTTTAATCTCGTGTATGGATTAAATTAAGACGTTTCCAAATCACCACAGCATTTTGTAGCTTTCATTGTTGAACGACAAATTGTGTTACATCGCTTTGTATTGAGAAAATTTATAATATCTGGCTTTTGTGATTACTTTTAATGAACTCCATCTTATCATGAGCGGAATCGTCTTGGTCGGATGCCAAAGAATCAACGCGGTAAACATTTATTCGTCGCATATTGTTTCTAAATAAACAATGATATAAAAATATTAAAACAAAATCAAGATTGAATGCGATTAATTCGAAATATTTTTAAGATAAGATATGGGGACATTGAGGCGCCAAGTTCGTGTTAAACGAGGAATAATTTTTTAGGGAAAAATACTCGGCAGAAAAACTTGATCGGAACATTGTCTAAACATCTTTGAAAGTGAATCTTCGATTTTTATCAAAGTTTCCTATGTCAGAGCAATTACTGTTTTTTATATTGCTGCAAAATTTCAAGATGGGATTCTGAGTTACGTAACGTAAAGTGCGGCAATATCCTACAGCTAAGTAAAAAAATTTATTCAATGTTTTAAATTAAAATTCCTAAAGTAAAATAAAATGCTTTTATTTTATAGAACTATTGTGTTAAAATTATCGGCGTAAGTTATGAATTATGCCATCGTTAGAATTAGAATATTCTTTAGCCCTAATATTGAGTGGACCAATTGGTAAAACTGCATGTTTTTTTTTGATTTCCTGACATATACATATTGCAGATTTGAAAATCTTTGAGCTAAATTGTTTTCTTCTTCAAGATATTCAGCATTAGAAGCGAAAGCAACACAATGTTTCCAGACTGGTCTTAGCACAGTTAAACAATGCTTGCACTGTTGTTATCTGGTCATTAAAAGGACGTTGCAGACTGGTTTTCGTCGCTAATCGTTTTAAAGCCCCTCCCGTACCATCACAAATGTTTTCTCCGTGCGCAGCAGCGAAATAGCTCCACTCTGCAGGTATTCCAAAGTCTTCTTCATGCATTGAAACATTGGTAAAATTCTTTTTGTTTTTAAATTGTGCTGCCGAAACAGAAAAATAATATATTTTGTCAATTAATGGACATATTTTTCTTAACTCATTCGAGACGTCGATTTTTTTCGAACACGTTCCCCAGGAGCAAAAATTTTTTTTTCTTTATATTGTTCATTTTTAATTAAAAAAAATTGTTTACTATGGAAATTACCCAATTCGTAAGTGAATTCGCATAAATAAGATGATTGCACAACGTGTGGGAACTCGTTTTTCAGACAATTTTTATTGCGAGGAGCAGATTGAACACCATGTGTGCAATGTAAGATAAAATAAAAATATATCATTAAAATTGATAAACATTTATTTCAAAAATAGTTAGATAATAATATAAAATCGTTATTTTGCTTTCAATAATGAAGAACAGAATATAATGGAAAAAAAATTTTAAGAAATAGTAAAACGTCAAAAAATAAGTTGAATAATGAAGAAAATAATATAAAGGAGAAATAAATTTTTAGAAAAATGCCTAAAGGTAATAAAGTAATGCAACTCAGTAATGGAAAAGAAAATATAATTTGTAAATACATTTTTAGGAAATAGTACACTGATCGTAAAGTATACTTAGTTGGTTGATGATAGTGCTTGAAACATTTTCGCAAACATAATCCAGGGTTACCGACACAAGCAGGACACGAGTAATTACTACGACTATATTTTCCTTCCTTGTAGCACTGTCGGCAAATCTTTCTGTTTACTTCCCTTTTTTTATTTCGTGGTAAAATTTCGGGTAGGTGATCGTTTGTTTCTGGTGTTGTCGACCTTCTGTCCCGGGATCTTCCAATTAAGTTTTTTTAAGGATGCGATGCAAATGCAAATTGTATCTAAGCAATTCTGTTTGGTAATAAAAACCTATAATTGCGTTTCCAAAAGTCACACATTTTGAGGTCCGATATCAATTCCTTTAAAATAAGAAGGAAACCCGAATAGAAAAAGATTGCTCACAGCTTATCCAACATTGTTAGAGAGGAATACTTTACAGTTTACTTATAGTTAAACTTAACGGTAATATCTTATATAATATGTCGCTTGAGAATTTTCGTTGTTTTTTTTTTTTTTTTTTTTTTTTGGTACCTATGCAAGAAAATTAATGCCAAATTTTATTTTTCACTACTTTACTGCAGATACTATTAATTAAAAAAAATGTCATATCTCGACGACTACTTTACTCAGAATAACGGATAATTAATTGTAATTCTCAAGATTCTGTTTAAATACATGCACCAATATTGTGTTGTGCTTGAGACAATCAGAAAGAAGTATTAAATTATAGTTTTCCAAAGATTGAGTTTCATAGTTTATGTAGTATATTCCAAATGGGTGAACTGTACATTGCGCTGGGCTCCAATGATGTGCTTGCACTTCATCTTGTAAAATAAAACTGGAATTTTCAGAAAAGTTGAGCAGTACGATAAACCCATTAGGAGTCAATGTCAATGCTTCTTTCAAATGTTTTAAGTAACTATTTTATTGCTCTGCAATAAAGGAATTATATGCCAATATCTCCAATTTTGAATCATCTGTTGATTCTACAACTGTTTCTAATGAAGAGCTGTCCATTTCTTATAATTTATATTATCCACGCAATGTTCTTTAAAAAGGGTTAGCCACGAAAACCAGTCTGCAACGTCCTTTTAATGACCAGATAACAACAGTGCAAGCATTGTCTAACTGGGCTAAGACCAGTCTGGAAACATTGTGTTGCTTTCGCTTCTAATGCTGAATATCTTGAAGAAGAAAACAATTTAGCTCAAAGATTTTCAAATCTGCAATATGTATATGTCAGGAAATCAAAAAAAAACATGCAGTTTTACCAATTGGTCCACTCGATATTAGGGCTAAAGAATATTCTAATTCTAACGATGGCATTATTCATAACTTACGCCGATAAAATTGTAACACAATAGTTCTATAAAATAAAAGCATTTTATTTTACTTTAGGAATTTTAATTTAAAATAATGAATATTTTTTTTACTTAGTAGTCATCCAGAAAAAGTGCGATTTGTCACCCAACACCTCCGATTTTGATGAAACTTTGTAATTTTGGTCTATATACATAGACATGAAAAAATACAAAATTTTTTTTTTTATCTCTATTAGTTTTTTTTTATAGTCGTTTTTAATGTGAGCAAAACAGACATTTTGGAAATTTCCGAAAACTCGAGGGGAAGGTATACTGTTAATGAAAAAAAATTCGTGTCTTGGCCATTTTTAATGATACTTCTCTGAAAAAATTCAGTATTATACAGTAAACTATGCTGCTTTCAGAAAAAATGTAGTTAGCACTTTATGAAAAAACTTGGATTTTCTTCATAAATGCAATTAGAATGATTTTTTTTCCTTAAATTTTGTATATGTATGCAAATATTATGCATATATTGTTATAAATATACTACTTAAGTATATAAGTACGTTTTGTTAGTTTACTTTAACCGTTATTTTTTTTTTTTTTTTTTTTTTTTTTGTAAGGAGGTTTGGCAAAGTGGGTGGGTAAGGAAGCAGATGGCTTCGAATTATAAAAAAAATTTAAACAATATAGTAATATACAATATATGTACTATAATATACAAAATTTAACGAAAGAAAATTATTATAATTGCAATTATGAAAAAAATCCAAGTTTTTTCATAAAGATAATGTATCTTACATGGCAACACTAAGAAGGAGTTGCCCGATTTTGCTCATTTTCAAAACTGACCTTGCAATTGGAACGAAGTATTATTGTACTAAATTTCAATCATCTAGCTATAAGCGTTCTCGAGTTATCGTCTGACGGACAGATAACAGACAAACAACAGACAACAGACAGCTATAGTATATAAAGCAGGCAAATAAGCAAAACTTTTATATCTCGACCTGATAGCATTTTGTGTAGATCAGTTTTAAAAAAAAATTGACGAAATTCCTGCAGTGCCTTTTAGAGATATGGACTTTATTGTGAAACATGTTTTCGTGCAAAAAACGCTCCTAAAATCTTACTAATATTATTTTTTTTAACCAAACAAATGAACATATAGTGCTTACTAAATTTTTTCTGAAAGCAGCATAGTTTACTGTATAATACTAAATTTTTTCAGAGAAGTATCATTAAAAATGGCCAAGACACGAATTTTTTCATTAACAGTATACGTTCCCCTCGAGTTTTTGGAAATTTCCAAAATGTCTGTTTTGCTCACATTAAAAACGACTATAAAAAAAAAACTAGAGATTAAAAAAAAAAAATTTGGTATTTTTTCATGTCTGGGTGACATGGCCTGGATGAAGTGATGTGGAATGACCGCACTTGAAATTTTGCAGCAATATAAAAAACAGTTATTGCTCTGACATAGGAAACTTTAAGAAAAATCGAAAATTCACTTTCAAAAATATTCAAAGTTAATGGACCTAATCTTGATCTTCCAAAACCTTTGCATCAAAAATATTTTAGTTTTATTTTTACATGAGACCACGATCTATCTTCTTCAAAATGGCATGCTGATCAATACTTTAGAATAAGTTCAAAGAAAGTTATGATTTTTTGAAGATTTGAAATCAAAGAGATTTTCGTAAAAATGACAGGACCATAAATCCGGACGAGGGCAATATCTCGGCCTACTAGAAAACTGAAAAGGGAATTGCTTAATATACCTTTACCAACCATTTTGCAAAATTTTATTGAAATCGGTGATGGTCCGTTCAGAAATTTCCTGGAAATTTGTTCATTTTCGGTGGAATTACCCTCTTATACCTTAAACCAGTTTATAAAAATATCTAGTGTGAAATCCCGTAGAATTGAGCTTTAGCTTAAGCTGCCTATGAGGTCGCTTAACTAATCGATAACTTAAGATGTGACTTAAGCTTCCACTTTGACATCGGGCATAAAGTTTACACAGTTTTTTTAGCTAAAACAAATAAAATCTTATTCGTAATTGCGAAAACAACATAATATGTTCTCACATATTCTGTTGATCAGTTGATATTTTGGCACCGATAAAATTGAGCAATATTTAATGTTTTCTATTGTCAACTCTTGAATCAAACATACCTATTGCATTTTAAAAGCAAGTGTGTTAAGCTATGAAAACTCCTTTCTAGGTTTTATTACGAATTTATGGACAAACTCACGGTGAGCACGCTTTAGAAACAATGTTGACAGAATCAGTTGTATTTGCACTGCTAAGCGAAAGAAATTTGGGTCCAAAATTACATGGAATTTTTCCTGGAGGTAGAATTGAACAATATATTCCCGTAAGTATTTGTATACGCAAAATAAAAAAATCGTGTTAGAATTTAAAGCATTTGAAAATGAAAAATTAATCTGGAATCCATTTTCACTCTAGGCACGACCACTACTAACACATGAACTTTCAAATCGGAGTATTTCGATGAAAATAGCCGAAAAAATGGCACAAATCCATACTCTAGATATTCCAGTATCTAAGGAACCTGACTGGTTGTGGAAGAGCATTAGTAGGTGGCTAAAGACTGCGCAATCTATCTTGGAAGAAGAATGGTTTGTATTGTATTCATAAAAGTCAAGGAATTTAAAATGCGAACTTATAAAATTCGTTTAGCAACGACGATGAGCAAACCAAAAATTTTGTGCAAGAAATAAACCAAACAAATTTCGAAGCAGAAGTTAATTGGCTGAGAAAATTAATTGAGAAAAAAGGATATCCCGTTGTGTTTTGTCATAATGACTTACAGGAGGGTAATATTTTATTAAAAGAGGGTGAATCCTCGCGAGAAATAAGGTACTTATTTTCAAATTTGATCTTTTACCTTTATTTTGCAATTGTTTCTATTCCAGTTGAAAAATTTTATTTGTTTGGTGGGCAGACATTTGTGCAGAGTTCCACTTGTCTCATTCCATTTGTTGAAAAAAAAATCGTAATTTGAAAACATTTTTCACTCATTATAATATTCCTATTTTATATAAATTTTGACCATATTATTTCGCATCTGAAATGAAAACATATGTAATACAGTTGTTTTGAACTTGTGTAATTTTTTTACGATTTTGCAGTCATAATTTCGATGAAACAGCGGCAGCAGTTCAAAATGGCATTTATGATGTAATAACTTCATCTAAAGCGAATAATAATAATAAGGTTTCAAACGTTAATGGCGGCAATTATAGGTAAGAGTTCCTCTGGATGTGCTTCAGTTGAAATTATTGTAACATGAATTTGTTCGAAAAGATTTATATTTGTTAAGAACGTTTCTATCGCTTGGGATTGAATTCTTCTTATGGCTCACATTTTTATTCAGTTTTTCTTCGACAATCATGGAAATATGATGAAATCAATCGTTGTTTCACAAGAGTAAGCATTTGTTTCGTGCTAAGTGCTTTAATGGAGATTTTGTTTCATGTCTATTTAATATAATCAGTCCAAATTTTCCAAAATCTTTATTGATATAAAATATTGTCAATTATGCATTTATAATTATGTATAATTATAATTATATGCATTTGCAGTATATACTTGATTCTTAAAACGTAAGCAGTGGTACATAAATGTCCAAAGGGTCATCAAGATTTGTTTTAAATCATGAAGAATGTTGTACATTTCTGTCTATTTATAGGTGCTTCACATTGTGTTCGTTTCTGAAGAAACCATTATATTGGCTTCTTAGAAATACTGATTTGGTGTATTTATGTCAAACAAGAGAAGTAATTTTTATAGCAAAACAATTGATTTTAATGTTACGAGCAAACATGAAATCTTTCGAAAAGAAATTTCCTTGCTTAAGTTATATTATAATATATTAAATTACTGTTTCTGAGTTTTAATTGACATTTATGGCGTATTTTTTTATTTTCAGAAAACGTTCAATAAGCTCCAGATTAACTACAGACGCTTTAGAAAATGCAAATTCAATTACAGAAGTCTCCGATGATTACGACACATCGGAATTATTTATAATTGATTATGAATATTGTGCTTATAATTACAGAGGATTCGATTTGGCAAATCATTTCTTAGAGTGGTCAATAGACTACACTTTTAAACAATATCCTTATTACTATCACAATAAATCTCAATATCCTTCCAAACAACAAAGACAAGAATTTATTTCAGTGTATTTGGAGAAATTTTCAACTGCTGGTTATGAAAATATTGTGCCCACTGCACAGGATATTCAGGACGTTGACGAGGAAATAACAGTATTCTCTATGGTATCACATCTTTTTTGGTGCTTGTGGTCTATTGTAAACGTTCACCAAAATATTGAGTTTGGCTATTGGGTGAGTTGCACCATTCTTTCCTTAAGATTTGTATCTATGAATAATGAATTTACAAAATACACATATATTTAAAAAAGAATTCCAAAATTTTTAGAAATATTTCTCCGTCATGTTTAAATTTTTCAGAGTTCAATTTAAAAAATAATGCAAAATAAGTAAGGTTGCATAATACAACTTTAATATAATCTGTGCCCTGTAAAATATGCATTAACTTCAATAATGTTCTTCTGCTACTTAATGGTTATTATTTGACCTACTATTATATTAATAATAATCAGACATTCATCTTTTATAACAAAACTTCGCTTAGTTTAAATTCAATCTATAATAAATTGCACTATGACTGAAAATTTAACTTATTTTCCAGGACTATGCACTGACTCGATTACGTGAATATCATGACACTAAATCCAAATGTTCTTCAATATACAAAGAAGATACGACACAAAATGACTAAATAGAAGAAAAACAGAACGATATTTTTGCCCGCTTAAGGAATAAAACGACGCATCGAAAAGACTATTTCCAATAATATTACTCCAAAGAAACTTATTGTGACTGTTATTACATATATATGAACAGGAAATGAATTAGTTTATCTACTTTGTTTAGTTTTAGTAAAAGAGAAACGGAATAGTGTAATTTAATTTATAGACGTATTTTTATTTATCTGAAACATTTTTAGTTTCATTAAGACTAAAACTTCTGACTTTTATTAAAATAGTAGTTAATTAATATCATTTCATGTAATTGAATTAGTCAACAGTATTTTATGTAAAATGAGATTTTTTTTGGAACAAAGAGTCGCAGAGTCACTTTGCTTAGGCTGTGATGTGTCTCAATTTATTGTTTTGGTATTATGAGCCAACTTTTTTGTATTGTGCTTTCCATTTTAAATAGTTTCGTAAATAAGTTAGAATTACTAGTAAAGCTTATACGTTGATTATGTAAAACATTCTATTCAAATTTTTAGGAAAGCGATTTATATTGAGTACTTAATAAATAATTTAAATAACTTTTGCATTTCAAATTGCTTCAATGAGTTGTTAAAGTTTTTAGTGAGCAACACTACTAAACCCTAAAAATATTACTTTTCTCCAGCAATTTAAAAACTCAGTAATTGTAAATCATCTCATCAACTAATCCCATGGACATTTTAAGGAAAGGCATTTTTTACACTTTCCACAACAATAACAGTAATAAATCTCTTGCATATTTATCCAACAACTTTATTAAAAAATGTTTCTATATATTTTGTATATGCGTATAAAACAATACCAACAACATTAATTGTAAAACTAGATTTCTATATTGTTCAGATCTTCGCTTTAAGATATTCTTTAAAAACGATATCTTTCCACCAAATAGGACGTTCGAGGGCTCCAGGTGCTTGAATTAGGGCACGTTGTAAATGCTGATAAACCTTTAAAAAAAAAGATTCAGTTTCATTTATTTGAAGTATACAGAATGTGGTTGTGGTCTGGTTTTTTGTGACATTTTTCAGTTCAACATTTTTTATAAATTTGACTCCATTAACTTAACTTCCATTATTATAAATAATATAAAACTAAATTTCTTCCCAAAACTAATCATTTCCAAAAATGGACTTTAAAAAAAAGAACAGCTCAAATCCTCCTACTTTTGGACTTAAGAATTTTTATCGAAATCAGAATCAATTGCAATTTAATATTAAATTTTCATTCATTATTCCTACGATCTTAGTTTTCTGTCTACACTTTTGGAATTTCATTGCGTTTCGCGTAAATTTTTTCGCGCATAAAGGGCACGAACGCACCGATGCCGACCCCGAGTCACCCGAGAATGCTTTGCTCAACCGATGGTAAATTAATAAACGCCCCCATTAAAAAAAAAACTTACATTTCCATCGCTTACGCCTAGTGGTGAGTTGATAATAAAATCAGGAGGAGCTATGGCATCTACCAAAGCGATGCATTGATTCTTCAGATCCGGCAGTAAATTCAAAATCCCTTCTTGGTATATTTGACTTTGTCTACTGTTCAAGAAGAAGTCGCCCTAAACATATTTAAAATCAAAACAGATATTGTTGCATTGGAGATGTAATGTTTACCTGGTAAAAAATTCCGATATGCTTTAGCACAATTGTTGCTCCATACATTGACAGCAGTTTAAGAAGTACATCCTTTTCAGGACTGCTTTGCAAACTAGTTACGCGTTTATAAAATATATAAAAAATCATTCTCTGAAAACATGTAATTTACGTATTACTTTTAGCTTATGTTTATTTCTAATTTTTTTTACCTGACCATATACAATCGACAAAGTATTTGCTCTAAATACTTGGGAATTGTTCCTAGTTTCGAACGCTGACACTTTCATCTGTTCTAATTTTTGAACGTGCTTCATAGTCTCTTCCAATTGAAAAGCACAAAGCCAATTAAGTGCGCTCAACAAATCTAAGTTAAACCATAAAATAATCAAAAAAACAAAAATTAGTAAATAATTTTACTACTAACTTTCTGGCATCAGGATGTCTTCAGCCTGCCATATACATCGTGTGCGCAAGATGTTATCAATATCTGCTAAGAAACTAACTGATTCCATTGGAGAACATTGTGCGAAGGCTCCTTTTTCTTTTCTTAGAGAAATTAACCAGTTGGAAGCTTGCTGAATCAACACATTGCTTTCTCCTTCATACGTGATGTTAGCATCGTTGTCATTTCTTAGTTCACCTATTCCAGTAACTTTCAAATATCCGTGTCCTCCGCAAGCTTCTCGGCACTCTTGTATACCATCTCTTGCAGCCCAAGAACATACTGGTTTAGTTGCAGATGATAGAGAATGAAGCTCCATTCCTTTTAAAGAAGTATTTTCTCCCATGAACATTTTTATTTGCATTTCTAAATTTTCTTTATTTAACCAGTTTGAAAACACTTTCATGGCATAAACACTGGCTAAGTGAGGAAGAAGCCGAAATTGCTAGAAAATATCTGCTTGATGTTACTTATTTTTATGTTATTAAGGGGCACCACTAGTGTGACATTTTTAAAAAATCGAAATTTTTTGTTTTGCATTTTTCGATAGTTTATACCTTCAAGAATAACATAGGTACTAAAATTTCAAGAGCGGATCTCAAATACTTTTTGAACTAGCTGCGATTTATAACAATCACATGAATATTTTTATCTTTAATCGCGTTTTTCTCAAAACAACATATTTGAAATTTGCTGCAGTTCTAACTCGAATACAAAACATCGGATTGACTTGAATTTTTTTCAGTATATTTGGTGTTTGTTTCTTCATACAATGACCCTCCAGTTTTTCGATTGAATAAAAAATGTCAATTTGCCATGCGAAAAACCTTCAAATTTTTAAGAGAAATACGGATTTTATTTTTCAAAATTCTGCCATTTTGTTGAATTTTAATATTTTTTCAAAATCCTGCGTCATTGTACAGGAAATATAATCTAATTTACCACACTTTGTTTATTTTTTGAATTTATCCACTCTGAAGGCAGTTATCACTGCAGCAGTGGGAGAACTTCTTTTTTTTTTAGATTATAGAGGCGGTGCATAAGTCGCTGAAAATATAATATTTTTATACAGCAAAATTTCTGCATATATATAACTTATTTATAAATATATTCTCAAAATTTCAAAACATTCTATCCAATACTTTTCTTTTAAAAAATTCCCAAAAATCACCTTTTTTTGGGACAGTCACACTAGTGGTGCCCCTTAAGACTTCCAAAATATACTTGTGACTGATACTCCAAAACTGGATACTCTACTTCGGAATTTTCAGGGCCGAATTGCTTTCGCACAGCAGAATATCTCAATGCAATTGTGAGGGCTTTTGTTAAGCATATTACAGCGTACCCTTTTAAACAATATGGAGAGTTAGGCAATCTAATTATTATATTATTGATTTTTTCAATAACTACCACAAATATTTACACGTCCAGACGACAATGCTCCGAGTGAAGCGCCGAAACGTTTCCTACTGTCTTTGAACTTTGTTACGAAATTTCCATCAGGGTTCATATCGCCTGTTTTGGATAACAAATTTTCTCGTGGTATGCGATAATTGTTAAACATCACGAAGCTAAGATACGCAATTTAAAAGAAATTGTACAATTAGAAAATCTATTTTCCGCATTACCCATTATCAATGGCGCGGAGACCAATTTTTTCACCCATATCACCAACTAATACGCCTGGATACGCCATGAGAGTTTTTTCATGCCGTATGGGCACGAGGAATGCATTTAGTCCATGATGTTTTCCATCGGCAGAGTACAGCTGCGCATAAACAATTGCATGCGTACATGTTTTACCTGGAGCAGAAATGAGGCGACATAGTAACTAAAACACATAAAATGCGAAAAATATACCTAGGTTTCCTACCCAGCATTTAGCAGCTTCGAAATCGGGTGTATGTATTACAAATTCTTCCGTTTTAGGGTCGTAGGTCGCTCGAGTACGCATTCCCCTTGCATTAGTACCGTGAGAGATTTCAGTCAAAGCAAATGCCCCGACTATTTTGCCTTCCATATTTGCATCAATATATTTGAGCAATCTATCAGTTCCCAATGATCGTAAAACAGAAGTAAACATTCCAAAATTAAGACCATATTTTATAGCAAGACTTGGATCATATTCCATTAACGCCTGTGAGAAAGCTGTCGACAATTCTGGTTTTTGGAAAAACTGAAATGAATACCTTAATAATAATATTGAATAATTTAAAAAAAAAAACAGCTTACATCTTCAATGGTGTACATTTTTTCATTCCATATAACAAATTGTTGCCTTACACTTGTACGTCGACATTCATCTAAGGTCTGCATTTCATTTTGCCTTTGAAACATTGAATTGTTTTTCATAAAATTCCAAACTTTGTGCTAAAAGTATAGATTAATTTTTTACCATTTTGCATTAAAATATTTTAAATTGTTTCAAGATTTCTAACATAACAAAATCTATATATTTAAAAGAGGCACATGTTAAATTGCATATATCGAAATTTATAATAAAATATCCAAATATTTATGCACTATTCGTATGTACTACATTATCACATGTTTTCAAAAATCATATTATCATAATATGTATAGGACAAACAAATTAGCTTAAAAAAGGGTGTGCTGTCGAATAACTGGTGGAGTTCTGGAAACTGTTTTAATCTTTGAAATAGGTCTCAGATATGCACATCCTGAGTTTGCCCCAATTTCCGAATGGAGCTTCAGCTGGTATGGACCAAAATCTTCCAAATTTTCGGACTTTTTTCAGTTTTTCGCTTATATCTTCTAAAATGCCAATCTTTAGAAAAAATGTTTCAAACGAAAGTTGTAGAGCATCAAATTCTACGTGTAAGGACACTAAACACGATTATTTTGCATTACCCGCTACCAAAGTACAGTAGGCTAAAGTTGGACCAATTGTCCTTTTTGCCGAAAAATTTCTACCGAGTTGTATACGTATATCTCGTGATTTCGTAATTACCACCGGAAACAATTGTCTATGTTCCAAGTTTCAGGATCCTAGCTGAAGTTCCATTCGGAAATTGGGGCAAACTCAGGACGTACATATTGAAGACCAATTTCAAAGATTAAAGCAGTTTCCAGAACTCCACCAGTTATTCGAAAGCAAAAGTCTAATTTTCTTGGCCTAATAATAATGAATACATATTTAGACATTTTTAGATTCTGAAACAATTAACATGATAAAAACGAACCTTAAACAGAAGACTTTCTTCGTCTTCTAAAAAAAGTTTCATTTTTTTGTAGCAGAACGAAGCCTTTTTTCTATAGGAATCCAGTGGTCCAGTACCAAAGGGCGGAAAGACATCGTCGTTGGAAAAAATTGTCGTCCTGAAATACACACATACAATACATAATATAATATATACCACATAAATCCTTCTGAGTATGTAGTAGCAATTGAAGTAAATATTTGGTTTACATTGTGATTTCCACAGTTAAAACTTTATCCACTATAAAAGTAATAATTGTTAAATTTTTACTAAAAATTCGAGATTTAAACTCAGAAACTAAAGTACAAAAGTTAAAATTGTTAAACACTAATTTTCCACCGTAAGTCACTTTCTTTTTAGATGACGCAACATAATACAAACTTTTTTGGTCACAAGAAAACAAATTGCAATATATTTCGAAAATACTTACTGATTAGATGAACTATTTGCCATTTTCAGGACTGAAATTTGTTTCACATTCACAATACATACACTGAAATTTAGTTTTCTCACTTCTCGATTACCTGTCTACCAGTGTAATAGGTAATAACCATTCGCCTTTAACAACTATAAACTGCTCTTTATTTTGCAACAGTGTAAAGTGTATAGAAATGCCCTAAGCTTGTTTCCTTTTAAAACCCAATCTAATCGAGCAAAAAGCTTTTTAAGAATATAATTAATGCATTTGAACAAAAATTTGTTAAATCATCGTGCGATAAACAATCTGTCAAGTGTAAAGTACAAAACACTTTTTTATTTTCGAATGCTTCAAGCTTATCGGAAATATAATTCTGAATAGCCACGATATCACGAGACTTGATTAAAAGTGCATTACGCTCTCGCTTATGAATATGAAGATTTCATCTCGGGTTTTATACAAAGTATTTGTTAAATGTCACTTCAACACCATTTTGTTCTTGGAAATCACGTACTTTCGTTTTTGCTAATGTTTAGGACCCTGTATGTGTACAAATTATTAATAAATATCTATTACAAATCGTTATTACGATGTCATAATTTTAATTAAAACTTCCTTCTCACAAAAATGTGCTATTTATGTTCTTTAATTAAACAAACTGATCAGCAAATAGCACACTAAGCTAAGTCACTATCGTATTCATCATAGTCTATGTTTTTAGAACTTCCGTCCTCCTCTTGAGTAGCGCTGCAATCTATATCAAAGCTAACTTCGTCATCATAATCGTAACTGTGTATGCCGTCGTTCCAACAGTGATCTTCGTCGCTGGATAGGTCATCATCTAATTTAGATAAAAATAATTCCCTGTATCAATATTTTGCATGTAGAGAAAATTACCTAAATCAAGATTTTTAACTGCACGTTGAATCTCTGAATCAGAAGATTCCTCTTCAGTATCTGGATACTCATTTTTCCAGTAGTCTTCTCGATTAGAGTCTTCAGATTCTTCATCTTCTGAGCTACTGAATTTGTCCTCATACACCAAATCGTCAAAAGTGCGAACACTGTAATTTTAAAGTTTATTTTAGAAATGATTAAACATTAATCAAACATATTTTGAAGATTTCGTATTTTATTTTTTTTAAGATGTGGAATCGTTTTTACATAATTTTACAAACTACTCTAAAGTACGTAACTGCAGAAGCGATATTAATTTTAAACCTATCAATTCAAAGCATTTTCAGTGTTATATAGTAATGTTCAAACCAGTAAACGAACCTTAAATATGTATCATCGTAGTTAATGGAATTGTTTTGTTCAACATTTTCTGGCACATATAAATCATACACAAAACTATTATCAAATTCCTCCTGCTTTGAATTTGCGCAATTGTTGTCCCCAGAACTCTCAGTTTCTCGTTCAATTTCAACTACTGTAATTTCCTGTGCACCTTCCTGCTCATTTGGAGTTCTATAACAATTTACAACTTTAAGCCTTTTGTCGTGACTGTTGTGTCTCATTTGTTGCCGACATTTTTCCGATATCTCTGTGTTTCTTTGTTTCTGCACTACCTTCTTTGCATCGTGTTTTCTAAGTTTTGATATTTGAGTGGCGATATTGTCCTCCTAAATGAGTATTTCCATTAATATGTTTGACATCTTATTTTATGTTCTATTTACTTGAGATCCTATAGTTCCAGCAAATTTCAATATTGTTGATGTCTGATCTTTTGATTCCACATCATGCGGGTCTGGAGCGCTTTCCTCATTGCCAGTTTTGCGTCTTTTACAATCAAGCACGAGAGCACTAAACGGATCCTCAGTAATCCTACGTTTTACGCGAACAATTGCTGCCATCTAAAAGAGATGCTGTATGTATTTTTTATACATTATATTAAACCAAAGTAATTCCTCACTTTGACGTATAATTTGTTGAACAAGTTGCGAGTATGTAACAAAGCTCAATTAGGCCAGTGTGTTTCCGATAGTTTTCCAACAAACAAGAGAGCACATAACCTCACTTTCCAAGTTTTTATTATACTGGGTGTTCGTAATTTATAAAATATTTATTGGAACAAAGATCACATTTATGGCTAAAAATTAAAGTGTGAAATTAAAGTATTTTCTGTAATAATTGCTGTAATAACATGCATAATATTAATAATTTAAATTATAGTACCTACTTGTCACAAAAGTGTAAATTGCGCCAGAAACAAAATTGTCGAATGTCAAAATCTACGGACATCTCTTTTACACCCACAGGCCATAGGAAAAAACGCTGTCACTCGGAAGACATGTTTTTTGCTAAAGGCCTAGTCACACGCACCTGGTTTACCAGCTTGATCTTTGTCAGTTTGTCAGCGCTGGCAATATTTAACATGTCTAAACTCGCCAACACGCACCTTTATCAGTTCCGGCAAGTTGTTGTCTGCCACTCTGCCAGTAACATAAAACATGTTTGAGTTTTTTTGCCGCCAGCAAAAGCTTATCGCTGGAAGGCCAAGTACCCCCTATACACAAGGTAAGTATGCAGAAAGTGCAACTAGCAGCCAGTAACTTGCCGGCTCTACTTGCCCCGTTCATAAGCTACTTTACGAAGAAGAAATCGTGATTTTCAAAAAATTTGTAGCGTGTTACGGAAAAATCTGGTTTGAGAACCATCAGTGATAAAACAAATTTCTATAAAAAATGACTCAGAAAAGAAAAAAACAGAAATTTCGAAGTTTGTGAAGCGCAAGTGTTGAAGATCTAACGTGCAAGTGGCGGAGAACTAATGTGCAGGTCAGTTTATATTATTTTATTATTTAATATATAATTGCCCTGTTCAAATTTTTTCCTTTTTTTTGTCACAAATTTATGGTGCTCAATAATCTTCAAGTGATAATATTTTTTCAGTGGAACATTAAAATCAAACTCATAATATCATTCTTTGCGCATTCAGTATTAACACTTAAAAATCTGAGAACCTAAGAAAACACAAATACTTAAACCAAGTTCTACAAATAATTCATTTCAAAGGTGTCTAATATTCCATTAATTTATTATTTCCCCGGATCCATTAATTTTTTCGACACCTATTTTTGCAGAACAATTTTTATTTCTCGTGTTCTGCCGACCACGGATTGAGAACCGCATATGCAGGGAGGGTAAGTCTGTAACTCGAAATGTCAAAACATTCAGTCGACGTAAATACTTGGTTTTTCTAAGCACGGTTGGAGTTGGAAAGGATAATAATTTTAAATAATAGTTGTATAAAATGTAGAAAGCAGTTTTGTGCGGCATAAATGCGTGAAATGCTCCCGCAATGATAATCCGAAAATCGAAAATGCTGCTAACAACAAAGCAACTGTTTTTTCTACTAATTTTAGCTGCAGTAATGGTTACGATTTGTTGGTACTGGTTTCTATACTCAGAGGATAATTTTAGAGGTAAATGCGTGTAAATGCCCTCAAACTGCATTTTAATATTAGTGAAATCATTTTAGTTCTGAACCACAAAAAATTTGCAACACGAGCGATTTTTTTGTATACACTAGAAAATCTAATGAGCCACTGAGTCAGTATAATAATGGAGAATTTTGCGTAAAAAGTCCTTTTTGAGAAATCAAGTTTTTCCAAGTTTAAACCACTCTACTGACTCAGTGGCTCATTAGATTTTTTTAGTGCATAGCCTTGTTAGGAAGGTACATTTATTGTCTTTCCAATGAGGTATAACAAATTAAGCTATCTCAAGTAGTTTCAGAGATATTGGAATTTTAGTGCAACAACCTCGCCCACGACAAAGACCCAGAAAATCCCCTCTAAATCGGAAGGGGGTGGAGATAGAATGTTTTCATACAACAATTTTTTGTTCGCCATGAGGTCCTCTATCACCTTGTTTCAGGTTGACCATCTTCGCTGTTACACGCTGCATAGCAATCCGAAATTAGAAATCCTTTCTTTTGAAAAATGCAGATTTCAACCAAATATGCCTCAGCAGATTGCAGCCATGCCGTACGTCCGACAGAAAAAGTGTCGATATAAAAATTAATCAGCATTAAAAGAGCTACAATTTATCTGAAATAACTTTTTCTATACATCGAACCGTTCTCGAGATATTAGCTGAATTGAACATTTTAGCCGCCATCTTCGCAGGCATCTTCCATTTCGCCCATGTTGCCAAGGTGCGATTTTGGAGGGGTGATTAAGGGCACTCTTAGCTATCATTTAAAAACAAAATCTCTCGTGTTGCAATTTTTTTGGGATTAGGCCGCATTTTCTCACAAAATTACTCCACTATATTGGAAAATTATGCTTATAGTGAAAGGACTTCGTTCAACCAACAGCCATTTAATCGACTTTGAAGAGAACCTTTTTGTTTTATACAATCGTGTTCCCAAGACCGGATCTACAAGCTTTGTCAATATTGCGTACGATTTGTGCAGACGCAACAAATTTCATGTCCTGCACATAAATGTTACAGCTAATATGCATGTTTTATCATTGCCGAATCAGGTAAATATCGTTTGGAAGGATGATATGCAATTTATTGAAAACTGTTTTTATGTCTATAGTTGCTCGTGTAAAAAACATACTTACCTAGTCTACATTTCTTTTTTAATTTAATAACAGCCTAAAAAAAAATTTGCTTAAAATATTAATTGCAGATTAGTTTCGTTAGGAACGTAACCACCTGGAAAGATATGAAACCAGCATTATATCACGGTCATATGGCTTTCCTCGACTTTTCGAAGTAATTTTTATGATATATTTATTTTGCTTCCAAAGAAGAAAGGTGTTTAAAAAATAATTTCAGGTTCCAAATCCCATATAAGCCACTTTATATCAATTTAATTCGTAAGCCATTAGATAGGTTAGTATCATATTATTATTTTCTGCGATATGGAGATAATTACAGGCCAAATTTAGTACGAAAAAAAGCCGGTAACAAAATTGTATGCGAAGAGTATTTGAAGTACAAACGGTTACTTAAAGCTCTCTTTTTTCTAGACTTTCGATGAATGCGTAGAAAAAAAACAACCAGACTGTGATCCTAAAAATATGTGGTTACAAATTCCGTTCTTTTGTGGTCATGCTGCCGAGTGTTGGTAGGTTGCTTTTTATTGTGCCGTACTTTATTTGCACGGTTATCCGTTAGGGACCCTGGCAGTGAATGGGCGTTGAGTGAAGCCAAAAGGAATCTCGTCAATGAATATTTCCTGGTAGGAGTGACAGAAGAAATGGAGGACTTCATAGAATTACTTGAGAAATCATTACCTAGGTAGAAAATATATATTTCACGCCTCTTTGGTTTTACTACATATAAATGTTTTTTAAGATTATTTAAAGGCTTTAAGGAGCACTATCAACATTCCAATAAATCTCATCTACGACAAACTACTTCCAAAATTGCCCCAAGTCAGGCTACTGTTGATGGAATTATGCAATCCAAAATATGGAAAATGGAAAATGATCTTTATCAATTTGCTTTAACTCAGTTTCATTTTATTAAACGCAAACTTACAATTCCTGAAAAAAATAAGCCTCAAAAGTTTTCATATGAGAAGATTCGACCAAAGTAATGTAGAAAATTATTTCACTTAAATGTAATAGTACATAATGTTTCGTTAACTGTTTATGATATGTGAATAAAAAACAAAATTCATATTTTTATTAATTATTATGCGTTTTATATTAATTATATTAAGAGAAAGTGCAAAAAATTTACAATTTTACTGCACGAAGATAAAAATGTGATATTTCTCAAGGCCATTTTATCACAAAAATCGTCTAAAACTTAACTAAATGGCAGAAAGTGCTATTTAATTAGATACACATTGAAACGCTTACGCTTAAAATAGATTGATTTCTGGTGTTTTCTGCTTCAAATTCAATTTCCACAACGTCAGCATTACAATACAAAATTTTAAATAATGTTTTATCACTATATAGCCATTTGCTTTTCAATTTATAACAGTTTGTAATTAATCTAAGGTAAGATGTCAGATAATATTCTCCGTCTACTCTCTTTTAATATATGCAAATTATAAACTGCATTGAAACCTGACTGGCAATATATACGGTATATTTGTAATTTTAATTCACACATCGAAATACTTTACGTAATTTTTACACTTGATTCCGACTAGTCAGTGAGAAGTGATTATTATATAGCAGTGCAAACGAAAATAGTTCTGCATTGAATAGTACAACATGTGATATATTTTATACATATACGTATTTGTATATTAATGTGTGAAGTCTTGTAGCAAAATTATAAATAATAAAAGTCGTGAAGTGCAACTACACAACAAGAAAGTTTGATTGAAAACAGCAAAGGTAAAGATCAGAAACGTTTATGGGTAGCAAAGGAATATGCGAGTAGACGGAACGGTATTCCACGTTATCAACCGTTTTCAATATGGGTACAATTTGTTAGTTTCTAAGTACATATTTGCTCCGTTTCGATTTAAAAGCGTTCAGCGTCTGTTAGAAAACAAAAGTACGTACTCATCCTGCTTACGGGCTTCTCACGAAATGTATTTTGAAAATTTTTTCGTATGGATGGTTTGTAGTTCCAACTCAAAAATGTAAACTGAAATAAATTGTTCTACGTAGCTGGTAGACTTTAGTCATTACTTGTTCGTATCATGAACGTAGGGAACATTCCATTTAATTGTGTTCGTAAAATACACGCATTTTAAAAAGCAAAAACCTGGTTCCGCGAAGATTTCATCAGTAGATTTCGTGTACTTACTCTGATTCTACATTACTCAAATTCGTTTTATTAATCAATTACTGTACTAAAACGAATTTGCAGTCTTTAATTGTAATATTCGCTTGGCAATTCACAAAAATACGCGATTTCACAGAACGTTTGGTTCCTAATCTTGTGTAGTGCTCGTTGAATTCACATTATTTTCCCAAATAATATGTTTGGATTGGAGCTCACACTATCAACAACTATCTATTTTTCAGTATGCTAATTTGCTTTCTGCTGAGTTTTTCCCATTACCACTCTGACTCATCTTGATTTTAACTATATGCATATTATTAAATTCACCGTGTCCACCGTGGGGTTTATATGAAACATTTTTATTATACCCTAGATGTAGGGTATATTAGTTTTGAGCGGACGTTTGCAACGCCAACAAATAATCGTCACAGAAAAGAAAGAACTATATATTCATGATTGGGAAGTGAAAAGAAACCGTTTTATACATGTCCGTCTGTCTATCTGTCTGTCCAGACTACACCTCGAGAACGCTTGTAGCTGAGCCTTGTAGTTTGGTACAATTATATTTGATTAAAATTGCAAGGTCAAGTTCGAAGATGAGCGAAATCGAACAACTCCTTCTTAGTGTTGCCATATAAGCCTGAGTCGTTTTTATACAAAAATGTTGATTTTGTTGAATGAATGTTTACATTTTGAATTTTTTTCGTTCAATATTGCTATAAATACGGATTATAATTAATTATTTGTCAGAAATTTTTTTTGCACGGTCTTTTTTTAAACGCTATTAACATTATAGAAATGGAAGAAAACGTCGGCAGTTTTAATATGGTAAACGTAATTGGATTTACATGGAGTTTTTTGATTTAAAATGAATGAATTAATTGGGATCTTTGCGGTAGGGTAAATTGTTTTTTATATTTTTTGGGGTTGTGAGGTGGGGGTGGAACCATCTCTCTTAGTGTTGTCCAATTTGGGGCGTGTGTGATATCAAATTAAAGCTCATGCTGAGTACTATTAAATTAAGCAGTCGCGGAGAACTAGCCTTAAAGTGACATAAGAAAATGCATGTCTAAATTTTTAGATAGAAAGAGTATATTTTTCTACATCTAGGGTATCACGTAATTTTTGTGACCAATTGCTTCCTTACTAGTTCTTATATAACAATTAAAGAACTGCAATATACTTGTTTCACCATTTATTTTTTTCTCTCCGATACGCGTATTTCGGATTTCAAGGCCAAATTATCAAGGAGTACTCTATAGAACTAAATTACAATTTTCAATTTCTATCCAATACAGTAATTTAACAAAACCATGAGAAACAGGAAGCAATATATAAAACAAAATAAATATAAATATTATATTATGTATTTAGCTCTGAGGAAATAAGGAACAAGTTTACAGTCCATAATAATGTCATCTGCTTTTCAGTAAATCAGTGACCATGTTATCCTAAGAAAAACTTTAGAATCGCATACATACTAGTACATACTTGTACATACTAGTACATTACATGTAGTACATTATACTACATAACATATCTACTACAATTTTTTTTATAAGTTAAAACTTTATTTTTTGCAATTTGTTTTTTATAAGTTTTTAAGTTTATATTAAGTTTCGTATTCTTATTAAGTATCCAATGGTTTTTGCATGTAAAATTGAGTTAGTTGAAAATATATTCAGAAAATGTCTGAACCAAAATAACAATGTTTTTATAATATGAATAATTGAAAGTGAGTGTGATGAACCCAAAGAACTTGAAAGATCTCAACGATTTACTTTCATTTGACTAAAACTGTTAATTCAAAGAATTTTCTTGTTTTCAACAAGTTTTTTAGATATTTATTTCAACAATTTCACAAACCGCACTTTAATATATTGTTCTTACTAGTACAAACAAAATTATAAAAATTACAAGGCAAAAAATGTACAAAAAAATTTAAATATGCATACTTATTTTTTCACCTCAAAAAAATGAATATATGAAAAAAAAACACTTTAATAGGTTTGTTTATATTTCAATATGCATTTCAATAATTTTAACTTACAATAACTGAATTGAATATTAGTTCACAGTACTTAAAAACCATTTACAGAATATCCAAGGAGAGGATATAAGTGACAATGATCTTTGGTTGCCTTCAGAATGGAAAAAAACTGTGTCTCACAATTCAGAAAGTGGTTAAAAAACGTTTTACGTCAGTAACGACTGCTGACGGAATAACAGAACGAGCGATCAATGTGTGCAGGTTAATTCCAGTATGTTGCTTTTTTAATGTTATTTTTACAAGTGTATTTATTTAAAGGCGTTTTCCGGAACATATGGTTGACCTTGCGAATTATGGAGAACAATTGCAATCATTATAGTATTAAAAAGAAAGTAGAACACTTTTTTTTTTTATAAAATTAACTTGAAATGTAATTTATATTTGGCAAAATCAAAGAAACGGTTTCTGCAAATACTTTCTGTAACATACTAATTGTAAGCAAAACGCTGTACTTTAGTTTCTGGGTTTTCTGAAGGCTACAACTAAGCACTAAACATGCAAGCATTAAAAATTAAGAATTGTAAACAGCAAAACTCTGTCAGAAAAGAAAACTCAATCTCAAGTTTAACTCTTATCTGCTTAGGTTTTGAAAATGGTTCTTGCCATCAGCTGCTGCAGAGGACGACCTTCAGCCAGCCGGTGAAATACACATATTTCGCCAGCAACAAGTGGCGCTGGTCATCGCCATTCTATTCGTTCGTTTGCTTTTTCGCCCACTTCTCTGGCTTCGTTTGCGTGTTTATGCTTAATAACTTGTTTTGTTTGCCAGTAATGGGACTGACTTCCCGGCCAATGTTTATCTTACCTGGGATTCCTCGTCTGTACACCAAACCACAATGATAGTTTAAGAAGTGTTTGTATCGTGGCTATGACCGAGTGATTTTACACTTTGCGTAGCTGAAATGATCTGATGTAATAAAAGTGAACAGTTTTAAGATCAGCGGTTAGTTTAGTTAAAGACGCTGTGGAGTAACTTCAACGAGCAACGGACGTTTAACAAGAATTGTTCAAGATTCCTAATTCAGTTTTAGTAATTCACTTACCTTTAATTTTTGAGGTTGGGAATTAACTTTAAAAAATTATATAAAGCCGTTTAGATACTTTTACAAAAACCATTTGGAGGAACCTTGATTCAATTTTTATAAACTTAAGCTGAAATTCCGCGAAATTGTTCATAGTGCACTCAGTCGTGTGTCCCATTGCATTTTTTGGTCGTTAAACAAATTCGGTTGTGGTTGATGCTGTAACACTAAAGTGTGCCAAATGGAATTACGTTAACACTGTGTTGTAGGTTACCTGCGAGCGGATGAAGACACCGTGATTAGTGAACTTATAACGACCTACTTAAAATGTTAAGCAAAACTTTGTAACGTTAGTAATCCGGGAAAAGGTTAAAGTTTGAAACATGTATTAATTGATATAAGATGAGTAATGGATTGCAAACTTTGTCTACTTGAGGCTTGTAAATCTTATCGCAATACTATATCTTATTTTGTGGTTGATTTATTGGTTTGTTTGAATAAACATTGTGTTTGATAACACAAATTGTAATAAGAAATTTAACTTCCATACTCTTATAGGACGCATTAAATAACAACAGAGATTTAATATTTCTCATAAACAAACGTTGAAATGCGGCGTAAATTCTATTATTATTTTCCATTGCGTTCCATTATATTCCATACAGTGTGTGTTGATTCCTACAAAAACCGATCAATCCTTTAATATTGCAATATTAATTAACTTGATTTTAAAAAATAACTCATTTCAAAACTTTTTATGGGTTATTTTTACTGTGCACTTGTGCATTGGATTGCATGTTTAGCCATTGAATAAATTCGGTGAACACTGTTTTGTTTTTAAAACAAACAATAATTAATAAATGCAAATTTAGTGAGCTGTTAAAGGGAAAATAAATCAAGTCAGTTTACAAAACCGCCACTATATTTTTTAAACACCTTTGATAAATACATTTAGAAATTTGTTCACTGGATAAAAGAGGGATAAAATTGGTATGAGATGAGCGAAAAATTGCACTGCATTAATAACAAAAACTAGGAACAGGTCTTAGGTGTACAACAGCACATCATCATTATGAAAAATGAAAAATGAAGTTGTAGATGACTTATTCCGGAAATATAATCGCGCGACCTCAGTAAAGAACTTGCCTGATTCGTTGGTGTAAGCGTTAACAATTAACTGCACGCGAAACTCTTACTTGAAACTGTCGTAACCGGTTCTATTTGCATTAAAACTCAAAGTCAAGGTTTCTCTGGAGATTTTCGAAATTGTTTTTAAGTGAAATATGTTCTTAGAGTATTGCCACATTGTTTAACTTTTCAAATATTACTTTTGTTATAAAAGGTGCGGAATTTAACGAGTGTGAATTAACAGTAAAGGACAAGATGAGTAAGTTAATTATCACTTTTCAGCTAACTTTGACTTTTTTAACGTCTGCATCTGTAGTTAGAAACGATATTATTTTAATTTTAAATTAAAAGAAAAACAAAACATATAGTTTAATACTATCTTGATGAAAGTTTCATAAATTAATAACATAATGTTATTTGGAGACCTTCTTCCATTTCCGTAACTGGCCAATATAAGAAAAAAATATATGTTGTTGTATTCTTAATTACAATATTTGCATTTCATTAGACTAGTGTTCTAAAGAGCAATTTGAAGACTTCATGTCCAATTTCAAGATACTGTCGCCAAAAAAAAACACCATATTAACCTACATTTTTTTGCTATGAAAAGTTATAAAGTGCCCACAATTCAAAATTGTTTCAAATCTTTTATTGAATAATTAATGAGTTTCTCTTAATATTCAAATTTATTTCTTACATAACTTCTTTTTTATAAGGCTAGTTACGAATTTTGTTAAAATCTATTAAACATTTAAATAAATTAGCAATGAACATTATTTTCTAGGTATTCAAACTATGCTCTCTGGTACTACTCTTTCGGATCTACAACCGCTTGAAGTCGGTGGACATAAGGTCGAATTTGATTTTGGCGAACCCACAGACTTCGGAAAACAAGTGGCGGAACGGGAACTGCGAGAAACACCCGAGATAAAGGCGAAAGCAATTGCTGATCTCAGAGAACTGCTAGAAGGTAACTACAACAGTACCAATTCATCGTCTTTAGGGAAAACTAATGGATTTGTTTATTCACAATTATAAAATCTTTCTTTCCAATATTTAATCTATTTTGATGATTAAAACAGCAAAGATAGTATTGTTGAAATTTTTCTTGCATTGTCGATTGTAAAATAATAATTATCGAGGAACATAAATATAATCATTCAATTCACTAGATCAGCTCATTCAATCACGTTTCGTTGACGCACTTTCATAAAAGTAATTACCTGCTGCAGGTATGCATTTATTAAGTGTAATAATCACCACATATCTTGCTTTAGTGATTTCCTTGTGAGCTTTGAACTTCTTCCTACTCTTACATGCATATATGATAAATGTATAAAAATCTGTTTCTTGCGTTGAATATTAACTTATAATTAAAGCTGTACTTCAGTGGTTTTGGGTCAATACATCATATAATTTGTTTGATCTGCTTTTTCTACGAGATCATGTTTTAATGAATTTAATTACAAGTATAATTATTACTGTGCCATTTTTAGCTGAAAAAGATCTGAAGCTTCCTTTGCATAATGAGGAGTGGTTGGTTAGATTCCTTAGACCATGCAAATTTTACCCAGAGAGCGCGAGAGATTTGGTAAGTTCAGAATTAATTAAGTAAAAATTACTGAGATAAATGCAAAATCAATGTCTTCAAGATTCATTTAAATCTATTTATATTTTATTTAGATTGCTCGAACTATCTGGTATAGTTTTTTATTTTTATAGCAATGTTATAAGGTAGTATTAATACAAACTATTACTCCTTTGGCCTTATGTAAAATGGTGGGGGACAACTAAAGGCAAATTAAAGTGCAGTCATTCTTACAAGTCAGAGTAAAATACTCTCACATTCATATTAAAAGAATATTGCACTTTAATTTTGTGCAATGTGCCAATAACCAGAAGCAAGCATTTTATAATAAATTCATAAAGTTAATTGTAATATTGATTTCAGGTCAAACGTTACTATGCATTCAAACAAAAGCATAAGGATATATACAACGGATTAACTCCCAGCAAGGAGGCGAACATATTCAAACATAATATTCTAACTGTGTTTTCGAATCGTGATCAATTAGGCAGAAGAGTGTTGCTCTTAGAATTAGGAAGTATGATATAAAATATCCTGAAAACAACCGAAGGCATTTAACAAACTACTTTTTCAGAGAAATGGAAACATAAGGAAGTTTCGCTAGATGAAGTTTATAAGGGCTGTGTACTTTTCCTAGAGGCTGCGATGCTGGAACCAGAAACTCAAATTCATGGCGCTGTTGTAATATTTGATATGGATGGTTTATCTTTACAACAAACTTGGCAATTTACTCCACCGTTTGCAAAGAGAATTGTTGATTGGCTGCAGGTATTTTGTTGTTGCTATTAAAAAGTTTGAGCGATTAATTTTAAATGTTTATTTCAGGATTCGGTTCCAGTTCGCGTTAAAGGCATTTACATCGTTAATCAGCCAAAAATATTCAATATAGTGTTTGCTCTATTCAAACCTTTTCTTCGGGAAAAATTACGATCTAGAATAATTTTCCATGGAACTGACCGGGAATCCCTCCATCAATGCATTTCTTCTAAATGCCTTCCAGCGGCATATGCGGGAGTTCTTGAGACGCCCCGCATAGATGGAGAAGTATGGTATCAATTAATGTTACAGATCGAAAAAGAATATGAAGCTATTAACATGTATGGATATAAAAAGTAGAATGTAGAAGTTTGCGTACCTAAGGCGAACATCGCTTTATTGTGATACCCGGTCCAACATGATTGCAAAGGTAAACATCTCAAAGTCAATAAGACCGCCAATATTGCCTTATATTTCTGTCATTAAATTTATTTGTGCCTTGAATTTTTTGTTGAAATTTTAGTTGTAAGTGTTAATTACGGAAATTTGACTATGGTTGATAAGTTATAAGTTCACTCATTATTTTTTCCTACATATTTGTTGAAGGGTCACGTATTAGATTTAAAGAAAGAGAATACTGTAATAGACTGCATTTTTAAAAATAAACTGTATTTGGATGAATTTCTTTTTTTTATTTAGTAAATTGATAGGGCATACTCTTTTACAACTCTAAGCTAGTTTTATTTAAATTTTTGAACATTTATAAAATTTATTTTGAATTTTATTATCTAAATTCGCATTTCAAGTAGTATTCGAAACACATCGAATTGTGGTCTGTAGAGAGATTTTGAGATATGTGAGGAATTCTCATTTTCCGCAAGTTTACTCCTCTCTTGCACAATTTGCTTTATTTTATACTTATATTTATGTGTGGTATATTAGTTTGGCCGAAGATTTGTAACGCCAAGAAATAAGGGTGACAGAAAAAGAAGAATTATATACATTCATCATCGAAAGTGAAAATAAACCCTTTTTATCACGTACGTCTGGCTGTGTATCTGTGTGTCTCTTCAGACGATAACTCGAGAACGCTTGTAGCCAGAGACTTGAAATTTGGTACGATGATACTTCGTTAAAATGGTAAGATCAACGTCGAAGATGAGATTCTTATACAAAAACATTGATTTTGTTTACTGAATAATTACCAATTAACTTATACCGTAAACAGATCGCACCCCGTAATCATTCATTAGCGCTAATTAATAATTACGCTGCGATCTGTCATGGGCTAATGATAGTTACGGCCGCCTAATGATCTCAATATTGCTAATTACGGACTGCCCTAATGATCAACTTTTGTTGATAATTAGAGCCGTGATGACGAAAAAAGTACTAGAATTGAGGTTGTTTGACAGCACAACTGACTGTAGACGACTGAAATTCAGTTGTCAAATGCCACTTGTCATTTTTGTTTACGTTTAAACTATTCAAATAATTAGAATTCCTAATCAATTGCTTGCAATGCCCACACAACGCGTTTGAGCCTCAATATATTTTCGCATAAAATACAACTTTTTATTTTGTATAACCTTACGTTTAAAAAGCAATTTTGCCATTTCAAAAATATTTGCCGCCTTTGATCCATTTTAACTGAAGTTTGATAACTGTCAGCTGATTTTCTACTAATGCAGAACTAGCAGTGCGTAATACCATAGACACATCGCACCCCTAATTATTCATTAGCTAATTATTAATTAACCCTAATGAACATTAGTGATGGTGCTTTCGCACTGCCAGTTCTGCATTAGCAGAAAATCAGCTGACAGTTATCAAACTTCAGTTAAAATGGATCACAGGCAAATATTTTTGAAATGGCAAAATTGCTTTTTAAACGTAAGGTTATACAAAATAAAAAGTTGTATTTTATGCGAAAATATATTGAGGCTCAAACGCATTGTGTGGACATTGCAAGCAATTGATATTCTAATTATTTGAATAGTTTAAACGTAAACAAAAATGACAAGTGGCATTTGACAAGTGGATTTCAGTCGTGTACAGTCAGTTGTGCTGTCAAACAACCTCAATTCTAGTACTTTTTTCGTCATTGCGGTTCTAATTAATTATCAAGAAAAGTTGTTCATTAGGGCAGTCCGTAATTAGCAATATTGAGATCATTAGGCGGTCGTAACTATCTTTACCCCATGACATATCACACCGTAATTATTAATTAGCGCTAATGAATGATTACGGGGTGCGATCTGTCTACGGTATAAGCACCATCACTAATGTTCATTAGGGCTAATTATTAATTAGCTAATGAATAATTAGGGGTGCGATCTGTCTACGGTATTAGCTTTTTCAATAATTTAGACGAATTTCTCTTTTTACGATAAAAAAAAAAACAAAAACAGTTGCATGGCTTTTTATTCGATTTCTTAACAAACGTTGCTTTATGTGTTAAAACTGTGTCGTTCCATATTTCATAACTAGCAGGCCCGGCAATGCTTCGCTATTGCCTAGGAAATAGTGAACTGTACTGTAATGTTTTTAATGCAATGGGTTTTTAAAGATTTGTCCTTAGGTGAGTTGTAGGGCCCAGAAGGAGAATTTCCGAAAACCATAAGTGCTCATGTAATACCTGTAGGGAACCTCTGTACCAAGTATGAGTTCTTAAATATTAAATCTTCTTACAATTAGAATTTGAGAAACATTGATCAGTCAGTGAGTGGGTTTTGGCTTTTGGCTTATGATTCTCTGAATAATACATGGTTCGGAACAATGTTTTTTAACACTCCTTCAAAAAATTTTTTCTATGTTTTAAGATGGGTAGGGTCTAAAAATACAATCTCCGTTCCGCGTCGTCCCCCGTGTCATCGATATTTACCTTAATGTCCTTTCGAAAAAAATCGTTCTTTCGTACATAGGCTACAGTGCATTTGGACCCTAGTTGTGTCCCGAAGCTCGGCAGCTTAATCGGAATGCAGTCATGGGTTTTAGGGCAATGGGTGCTTTTTAGGGTGATGAGATCAAATCTGAAGTCGATTTTGACCAAAAAGTGAAGAATTGAAACAAAAAAAATTAAAAAAAATATTTAAAAAACTGAATCAATTTTGAAAAAAAGTAAGATAAACAATGAATTTTTTTTAAAGAAGCCGTTATTACAGCCGAATAGGACAATAATTGTCCCCTTTATTTACTAACTCTCTGCGACCCGTCCCGTTTGGGCATGGGCACTACACTGCACTGGTCAGAATTTGTGGGTCGCTTTATTCAGGACTAAATCGAAAATTGTAGGTATTTTATTCAGTTTAGAAAAATAAATTTTGCAGAGTTTTATACATAATAGCTGTACTCTGCTGCACGTTGCTAACGCTCAGTCTGGTTAAATAAAAGATAAATTCATGAAGCCTGTGGTTATACAATATTTTTCATTGTTAAATTTTCTGTGCATTTATAGAGATTGTTTGGTTTGCCGCGTCTAGAACACGCTGCACGCAACATAATTGACCATGTGAAGAACAATCCCCGTGACCCCGTCTAGATCAAACCTTTGTCTATGGTGATTGCAAACGTCACTCGAATTAGGAAGTGCCATCTTTTAAATTGAAATGGGATATCTGTTGGCATCGTAGGAAGGCGAGCAATGAGGACATGTTCATCTCTGAAAGGTGCTGTAAAGACTATGGTGCTTCTACGGTGTTGGTAAAATTTGCAGTGTTTTTATTTATATAGATAGATTGGTCTAAACCAATTATATACATTCAAACGAGTTTAACATTAGAAAGAAGCATGTGATATTGATATTCAAAGTACATGCTTATTTGATACTATATAGCCCTGTTGGGTCGTTTGTATTTCATCTACCGGTTGCCAATCAGAATTTTCAGGGCGGAACGGAGGAAATTTTTTGGGAATTTCGGTTTTTTTTTCCTAATTTTTCATAATTATAGGACAAATTTGTACAATTTATGCTAAAGTTGGGGAAATTAAATTTGATTCTAATAAAAACTGCATCAGAAATGGGTATTTAAGAGTGAACATAATAGCGGCGATAATGCGATATATTAAACGTAGCTACCCACATCTTATTTTATTTGCTTGGACAGATTCTCGCAAAATCCAGCAAGGCAAACTTCCAAGAGTAAATAAGAAACGAGTTAATGCAATCACTTCACAATGTATGTTTTGATGACATATAGGCAGTGTCTTTTATTCATAAATTATATTTAAAATCAACTGACAAAACTTACGAAAAATTACATATTATAATTATTTTGGACCTTTTTTTGAATACTAATATGAAGCTAGGCGCAATTACATCAATTTTTAACCCATTTTACATTCCAAGTCTTACTACTATGGCAGCACTAAAAATGTATAAATTTAGTGTACCCATAGTAAATATGTGAATGTGCTGTATTCCTCTTTTTCTTTGCAAATCTCTCAGAAGTACAGATATCAGTTGAAATATCAAGTTAAAGAATATACTTAGTGTTGTCCTATACAGGTAAAATGAACTTTTGCATTGTGCTATAATAACGTTGAGGAAAATATTGTAAATAGCTCACGAAAAATTATTAAATTTTCCCTGATTACGTGCAAAAAAAGTGAACGGATAAAATTCGAGAAAGATGGAATCACAGTCGCTTATCCAGGAAAATATGTGCTATCTCGCTTTCGTGTTCCGTAATTTAATGTCAAATAAATGTCTAGTAAAAGATAACTATATGTACAGTGTTGTGACTATGTTTATTCTTTTCTTCAGTAAAATATTCCACTTGGATTCATGCATACACTAGTATATGTAGTAAAAGAGGAATTCTGATTTCTCAAGTAAACATCGATTTTTGACACATTTTGCTCGGAATGTATTGCAAGAAGAATATTGTCAATTGCTCTCCGAACCGAAATATGCATCTGAGTCGAAAGAAAAACTGAGAAATGCAATCGAATAGTTCTTTTCCTTCTTAATTGCTAACAAAGGTGACAGATTAATTTGGGGAAACACAACTTCAGCATCAAATGTTTCGTGCATTGGCACTTGTTATTGCACTCGTTGAGCCTAGAACGGGGCAGCAAGTTGTGACCGCTTGTAACCTATTGAAGGGGGAAGTGTATAGTCTATAGTGTGTGGCCAAAGCGTCGAAAGAGTGAAGGGCATCCGCCTCGGGTATAATGTTGCTTGAATAAAACAAAAGGAAAGGAGCTCTGAGTCGGTAGTGGTGTTGAGTGACTGCTTTAAAAATTTTACAGAATAAATTTCTAAAATATTTCATCAAACAAATTAAAAGATCGATCGTAAATAAAGAAAGTGAATCTGTTGCGAAGTAAGTGAAAATTGAGGTCCGAAAATTGTAATTGAATTACGGTTATGAACAGAATGAACGTTCGCTCAATTCTTTGCCGTGGACTGTCACCAATCTTGGCTTCAATTTTGTCCATACAATTATTATTTGTGGCTACAAGAACGAATAATCGGATTTTCTCAAGAAAATTTCATTAAACTATTGAAATTATTTTTTTTTTTGGATGTCGGAGCATTAGTAAAATGGTTTAGTGACCCTTTTTTTATTCTAATATTTCGGTCAATAAATAAAATTATTTTTCTCCAGGATCTCTCTTAGATTTGCACAACTGCAGAAATGTGATGATTAATCTAAGACTCGTCATCGAAAGAAAACATTTGTGCTTTTGTATCAAAATTCGTATTCTTTGTGATATGCGTGGAAGGGCAGTTTTTTGTGCATTCCTAAGACGTGTAATAGTACTAGTGTTGATTACAAAATCACTCTTAGTACGATTTGAATGGCAGGTTAACCTCGGAGATTCGCATTGCTAGTTCTTTTATTTGACTTCTGTTTAGGAGATCGTGCTCTCGGAACTGAGATGATCTGCAGCGCTGATGACGGGACTGCGACGAGGATGTGGCAAAAGTCAACGATATATCCAAGTCCGTCTAAACTGCTCTGCGTCAATATATGCATTGTTTCATTGCTAGACAACTTCCTACGTTTGCATGTGTGTCGTCCACACAGCTCAAGAAAGGGAATTTCAAAAATCAGTTGAGTTTAATGAGCTCTTGTTTCTCAATCGAGCGAATCAGCAAAAGCAATGCAATGTTTCAGACAAATTTTCATACTACTAATTGTTTTTACTGCATAAACCAAATGTTAATTGTTAACGTATACCTTGCAGAACAATTTCACTACTTTTAACCAACCCTTTCATAAAATATACCGTTAATGAAATCTGTTTTACAAGCTTTAAATTTCGTGCAAGGTTTGGACTGACATTTCGCAGAGAGTAATTTACTGTATTATTATTATTTTTAAACCCTTTCATAAAGATTTATGTGGCAGCGATGACTGGAGCTTTCAATGGGAATAGTTTCCTAAGTTGCCCAATGGTAGAAGTTAATATGTTGTCTAAGAGTAAGGAGCCAATCCTTTTCTTTCTCATATCTTGTGCAACTTTAGGCATAATTGGTTATTTTTCTTGGCAAAATAACACTTTATATTTTATTGTAATGCTAACCAATTGGAAGACGTCAATACTATATTTACTGTTTCTTTTATTTTTCATAACATTTTTTATAAAACGAAGTCCATTGATACAAGTCCCTATTTGCTTTGGTAACGCAGAAAAATCCATCGGGACTATTGAACACGGTTGGTTTGTGAATATGGCCACTAACATGGTGAAATTCTCAAAGCAATTTGTTTAAAATATTCCTTTTTAAGCGGCGTACGTTCCCTTTATTGTCCTTTTTTCGTACTTGTACAAAGAACAATATGAAATGCACTACTTACATCAGTTAAGTTGGGCCACAATAATTTATTGATAAGTAATTAATTAGATGAACTTTTTATGCGTAAGCAACAACATATTGGACAATCGCCATCAAAATACTTGAACTTAAAAGACATACCTACATAAATCTTTGGTTTCTTTTAGGTGCAAAAAATCTTTGCAACGTGATAAGTCTTCAAACCAATTTGTGGAGTATTTCTTCAAATCATCACAGTTTTGATCAAAGCAGTCTTTCGAGATCTGAGTGCTGCTGTTACTTCTTTCGTACAGCGAAACCAGTGACTGAAAAATATAAAAATATTAACGGAGCAACAATTTTTGCTTGGCAAATACAACTCTTAATTCACATTTGTCTGATTGAGGATTGTATTGTAATTGTTGTCGTAGACATGAATGTTTTGAACAATAGCAGTGATGAAGTGGTGGAATGTCCACTATGTATGGAGCCTCTGGAAGTTGATGATCTCAGCTTTTTCCCTTGTACATGTGGATATCAGGTTAGGAAAAATATGATTCATTCATTTAAAAATTGTAATATTAAAATAAACATTTTGTCAACAAGATATGTAGATTCTGCTGGCACAGAATCCGCACTGACGAAAATGAGTTGTGTCCAGCTTGTCGGAAAGCATATCCTGAGAACCCAGCGGATTTTAAACCGTTAAGTCAAGAGCAGGTGATCATTGAATAAGTCTTACAACAACTTCCATTAACTCACTATGGATATATTTTCAGATAGCCGCTTTGAAGGCAGAGAAACGGCAGCGGGATCAACAACGTAAGCAGAAAATTACTGAAAATCGGAAACATTTAGCGAATGTTCGCGTTGTTCAAAAGAATCTAGTATTTGTAGTTGGTCTTCCTCCTAGATTGGCAGATGCTGATGTACGTTGGGTTTTACAGCAACGAATAGTAAATTTTAACTTAATATTTACACGTTATCTTTTTTTTTGCTAGATATTGAAAAAGCACGAATATTTCGGTAAATATGGAAAAATTCATAAAGTTGTGATAAATCCTAGCACTACTTATGCGGGTATACAAGTATGTATGTCTTTTTTTATTTAAATTTATCCTCAATGTGTGCCATTTAAAGGGCCCCTCGGCTTCTGCGTATGTAACATACGTGCACAACAACGACGCGTTAAGGGCTATACAAAATGTGAATAATGTAATGATAGATGGTCGTCTGGTGAAAACTAGCTTAGGAACCACAAAGTATTGCAGTCATTTCATGAAAAACCAGCAGTGCCCAAAAGCAGATTGCATGTATTTACATGAATTGGGTGACTCCGAAGCTAGTTTTACAAAGGAAGTGAGTGCCTTTAGTGAAATTATTCTGAAGATGATTGTAATAATTTCTCTTATAGGAGATGCATCAAGGAAAACATCAGGAGTATGAGAAAAGATTACATGAAGCATTAATAGCAGCAACGAATGGTAGTATTGCTACAAATTGTAAGAATAGTGATAAATTAGGGAATGCCGCAGGAACAGTTCAATGCAAAGAGGCTTGGCCCAGTCTTTCAGTATCACCAGTCAATAAAGAGATAACAAAGGGAAATGGAAAAAGTAATTAGAACTCTATTCCATTGTTGATGATTTATTGACTTTTGCAATTTTACAGTAAGCAACAAAGAAAATGGCACAAGGAGTGATACAAGAAAGCACGATAAAACAAAAGGTGATAAAAGGAGTCAGAAGAAATCACAAAGTAGTGGGAATTATAGTAGTAACAATATTAAGTCCGAGCATAACAATGGAATGGTAATTAATGGCATTGTGAATGGTACAGCTAATAATCACCAGAGTGGTACAAAGGAAACCTCTCCGTCAATAAATGGGGAAATGTCGGCCGTACGAGAGAAGCATTCTAGTAAGTCACATCAGCATCAGCAGCAGTCTCATTCAAACCAACAGATCCGTGTTGATGTAGATGATGAAATGAAACTTATTGAAGATGATTTTGAAAAGACTTCAAATTTGAGTGAGGATAACGATGTTAAAAACACAGACACTCGGTCTATAAGGTATCACATCTAATATAATTGTATTATTGTGTCGTGATAAACTCGTATTTCTCATTATCATTTCAGTAGCTCGTCAAGCAGTAATAACGGTGATAACAGTTCACTAAGTGAAAGTACAAGTGGAAAAAGTTCGCCTGGTAGTTTTCAAGATCACGGAACATCAACAAGCACTTCGCCATCTGATACACAAAATAGTTTAGTAATGAGTTCAAAAGCAAACAAAGAAATAAATTCTACATCAACAACAAACGTTAAATTAGCAGAAACGAAGAATAGTAATGAGGAAACTAAAGTAGACACACATCGCTTAACACCTTCATCTAATAAAGAAAAGGGTATTATAGATACATCAGGTAGGTTAATGCTACTTTTGAATTTTATCTTAAAGACGGCTCCTTAAGGTTCCTGTATTTCAGCTTGCTTGTCTAAATTAAGTCTATTTGATGATAATAGCAGTTTTTTTTCCTGTTCATCATTTCAACCAGTTCTTAGTGGAAAATTAGATAGTGATAATAAGGCAACATTAAATAATCAAATTAATAATTCAATTTCATCGCAATTGCCAGATCTGCTTAATGGTAATTTCAATTAAAACAATTTATAAATATTACAATAAACAATTTAATATATTTTAAAAGGAATTGACGGGTATCAAAATCAAACTGCCTCGCCTACAATGAATGGTTGTTTAATTGATAATCCTGAAAAATACTTGCTATCATTCAACGGAACAGAAGATTGGGAAGCTGCATTCAAGTTTGTGATGTTGAGAAACAATAAACAAATAGAAGAACAACACGAAGAGTATTTGCGCATGCAAGAAATGCAAAAACGTAATAATGTTATAAACAGTATTGGTGGAGTATCACAAATCAATGGATTACATGGTATGTTTTACTTTTTCATATATTTTGAAATAAGTAATTTCAGAATTTATTCATTAGATTTTAATACAAACGAATTTCATAATGGGACAGATATTAACAGATTATCACAGGCAGCTATGTACCAACAGCAACAGCAAAGACCGAATAACATGCATCAGGGTGATCATATGCTCGGTAATAACATGTTTGGCACAAACATGTCGAAATTTTTTGACTTTCATAAAAATCAGCAACAGCAACAACAACAGGTAAGAATTAAAATAACGCGTCGAAAATTCAGCAGTGTTATATTGTCGAACGGATTATTTCACCTCGTGGGAAGTTGCGATGAAAAATGAAGACCTGCAGAATTTGTTTGAAAGGAAGCCTTGCGTAGAATTTAAGAAGTTCTGCCGGACAATTGCATTTCTGGCGTAGTTTTCTTCAGTAATTCAAGAACTGCTCATGTCTTGCTTCGTATATTTATTTATTTAATATTCGTCAAAGAACTGACTACTACAACTAAAAATAATAATAATAATGACCAAAATAATATTAAAGCTAATTATTATAATAAAAATAAAATAAAAAAACACAGCAATAAGAATAACAAAATTCAAGAAAGCCGATTTCTCACCGATACCCTTGACAAATGGAAGTCAATAGAAGAATAATAGGAATTAAAAACTCGTGACATTGACGTGATCGTACTTGTGAATATAATATTTCCAACTATGTAAAATGCTTAACTTCTGGTTGATGCGTAAATGTGGAATTTTAATGCAAAATTAAAGTTTGGATTTGCAAATATTAAATCAACTCTCTTTGATAATAATTTGGAAGCCACGGATAATCAATGATGTTCTCAATTTTATTTTTCAGCAGCAATTTATGGTGAATGGGCATACAAACGGTTTAGTGAATGACCCTCGGGAGCAAATGAGCATGGCTACCCTTCTAGAAAACAATAGAATCAACTCCCAATATTTGGATCATTCAAACGGTGAGAGATTGTTGCATTCCTAATAAAATTCTTTGTTAAATTTTCATTTTTATTTACATACTTAAAAATATTTTCTTTAGATGAAATGGTTTTTACACACAGAAATTATGATTTCACATTTTTAAATAAGTGGAAAAAAATGAGAAAATGATTTACGTGAGAATTCTTTTATTCAAAGCAATTTCAAGAAATTATTAATTCTAACTTCAAAATAATTTTGATTGATTTACAAAAAAAGATATTCTCTTTAACTTAACTTCATTTTATTAAGCAAGTTTTTATATTTTACTTTATGTTCTTTTTCTCCAAAAAATTGTAGGCCTTATTGGACAACACTTACAAAAACAGAGATTATTAAGTAAATACGATCAAATGGGATCACATAATTATATGTTGATAAATCCAAATAACAGTAACAGTAGTCAGCCACAACCGAATCGAATTCCTATTCAATTTTCGCAAAATCCATCAGTCGATGATGACTTAGGTATTGTAATATATTTTTATTCTCATGGACTAAAAAAATTCATAAAATATTTTTATTTCAATTTTTAACTGCTTTCTCATTTTATTCTTATATTTATTTTTTGAATATGATTCAATCACTTGTTAGTTCACTGATTGTAACTACTTAACGGTATCATCTATAGGCTTTGATCCCTTCATTGAAACACAAAAAGCTTTGGCAGAACTTATGGAGAGTGAAAATGTTCAACAACAAATACAGAACGGACCAAACAAATTATTTGATAACAGTCAGAGAGCTCGTATGCCACCACCTGGATTTAATCATATGAATGCTTTTGGATTTGGGGTTCCAAGGGCAACTGGCAGCAAAATACTACCATTCATGAACATGACAAATAATTCAAATCAGCAAAATCCGCAGCAAAATAATTGGATGCAGCAGCAGCAACAGCACATGTGTGTGCATCCACCAGCAACTGAAATGAATGGGCAACAAGTCCACCTGGGCCAGAACCAAACTAACAGCCAGCATAATAAATCAGGTATATATGCCGAATTTACACCTATTAAGTGATTTATTCGCAATTGCACAAATTAAAGCATATGGAAACATGCCAGATTGGACCGCAATGGATCCAGCTATCTTATCATTCCGACAATTCCCTTCTTATTCATCACATCAGCAGCAGCAGCAACAACATACAACTCCTGATGTGTTTATGCAGCATTTGTCAAATGTTCAGCAAACTGCTCAAGGGTACGGCCATCACGGAGTTGTAAATCTACCGAATAATATTTTGAATTCGCAGCAAAATTCTTCGCCACAGGTAAATGCGAACGTCCAAGGGATGTTAGAGTACTTAAAAAACAGACAATTAGTATAGTGCTTTAATTTTCCATTGAAAGTATTTTCTCATCCGAATGGGCTTTTTCTTATTGCAACATTAAAAATATGAAAATTAACTAACTGCATAACCAATATAAAAATATTTAATACTATGGAATGATCCTACTTTGCAATAGTGGGTTAAATTTATTTAGTTTTGAATTTCCGTTTGTACACGGTGGTGTTGAGATTACAAAATTCCTGTTGACGTGCGAACTGTTCTGTAAATGTTTGTTCCAAAATATAATAACTACTTATTTAAAAATATTGCTATCAACTGTTATGAAAACAATAATTTCCACACATTTATCCTCCCTCACCTTCAAAAGTAAATTCGGTAGGCGTTTTTCGTAATCAAGAAAGTAAAACAGCTCGCTAATAAAGTTGCAAATGAACTACTTCTATCCTCGCTTTTTAAAGTGTTATTTAAACTCTGATGAAAAAGAAGTCATACTTTTCAAGATTTAACGTTTGGTTTGAGATAAAACAGTTTTATTTTTCGAATGTTCACTTCTCTCGAACTAGAAAATTGTTTTATTTTATTTGCGGCCATTTTTTTGAACTGAATTGGAAATTCAATAAATATAATTTGCAAGTGTTGTGTGTTGCATGTCTGTTCAGACGATAACTCGATAACGCTTATAGCTAGAGGATTGAAATTTGGTACAATAATACTTCGTTGAGATTGTAAGTTCAAATGAGCAAAATCGGGCAGCACTTTCTTAGTGTTGCCTCGTAAGGGTGAATATGCTATATGCTTTACCTTAACTTCACTCTGTGTATGTTTATCGCCAAATTTTGCAACGCGAATTTACCCCACTTCCCGGTAACCTAGAGAACTGAAACTTGGTACATAGGTAGATTTTCGAGAACAATACACTTTAATTGAATTTTCGGAGAATTTGTTCATAAAAATATCATAATCAAAACCTGATATATCCACTTTAAGCTGCTTCGAGAATAAGTAAAATTTTAGTGGGCTTAGTAGGTTTATGAATGTAATAGTTCTTGACATTACATTATGCAATTAAAAAAAAATCATTATAAAAAGAATCTTTAAAAATATCTTAGAGTATGAAAATATGGAGGCGCTATAAACACGTAAATCGTACTACGTGTGATGAAGCCTATTGCTTTCTCGCTCTAACAAAAATTTAACGCCTCATGTGTCACTTTGACTGTGAAACCTAAACTGTCAAGTACAAATTTTCAAAAATATTTGTGAAATACGAGTGAAAAAGTGAATTTATTGTAAAATAGAAGGAAAAAAGGATAAAATATTTAAATTTTCATTAATTGATTATGTGATTAATAATTTTTTAGCAATAAAGTGCGCTGATTTGTGTTGCATTTTTGATATATTTTTGATATACATACTCCATAAGCCTTTGGCCAGTGGTGCGGAAACAAAATATTCCCCGCGGGGGTTTCTTTATAATTTCTTATTAGAATCACATTTTTATACCCTAGATGTAGGGTATATTAGTTTTGAGCGAAGGTTTGCAACGTTAAGAAATAATCGTCGCAGAAAAAAAAGAACTATATATTCATGATTGGGAAGTGAAAAGAAACCGTTTTATGCATGTCCGTCTGTTTGTCTGTCTGTCTCTCCAGACGATAACTCGAGAACGCTTGTAGCTAGAGACTTGTGATTTGGTACAATAATATTTGATTAAAATTGCAAGGTCAAGTTCGAAGATGAGCGAAATCGGGCAACTCCTTCTTAGTGTTGCCATATAAGCCTGTGTCGTTTTTATATAAAAATGTTGATATAAGAATGAGTATATTTTTCTACATCTAGGGTATCACGTAATTGGTGTGACCAATTGCTTCCTTACTAGTTATCATTTAATATATTCATTCGTCATTTCGATTAGCTATGCACAAACACAGCATTCATTGGTTTAGAAATACTTTAATTTGTTTTTATTATGTTTTCTTTCATTTAAGCTCTCAATTTTCCTTTACTGTGACATAGATAGAATGAACATCCAAAAAATTACGCCAGCTTTGTCAATAACGTATACTTGAAAAATACTTCACTTTTTTTTGGCATATAGCGTCCCCATATATTCATACTCTAAGAAAAATATGCTTTATATTTATGAAAATGATGTCAGCATAGTGTAAAATATGTGGCGCCAATAGGTTTGCTTCAAGTGACTTTGAAACTCTTTTCGGGTGACCAAATTAATATATCGCGAATTAACCTCACCAGACCGGATTTACGTCTTTTCGTATGGAAAATCAAAATATTTGTTCAAAACTGAAATAACCTCACCAAGTACAAATTTACATTATGAATTATCCTCACCACGTGAGTTAATTCGTTTTTTCGATAGTGAGGCTAGTTCAATAACTTTGCGAATTATCCTCACGAGCAAAATAAAATTCTCTTTGTGCGTGCTTGTCGATGCTTGCAAAGGTGTGACTTATCCTCACAAAAAAATTTGTGAGATTGGTGGGGATAATACGAATTGCTGCGAAATATTCTCACGAAAAAAATGGTGAGGCTAATTCGCGTGAGGTTAGTTCACGAAAAAAAAGTGCAATCACCTCGTGAGGATATTTCACGTGGCCTCTTTATCCTATCTTACCTACTATATATAGATCAAAAGAATGGATACTTCATGTCATCATCATTTGTATGCGCCACATGCTTTATAAGATATCAACGCATAATACATAAGACATAATTTTTCTGAAATATAAAGCATATTTTTAAAAATGGTTTTTTAATGATTTTCTGAATACATACATGTACATATAAATTTTTACTTTCTTTGGTTAAATATTGTAATTTAACGTATAAAAATAAAATTTTTGCACTGAACTTTTTTTACACGATCTTGGAGTTTTACAGATGCCAGATGTTTTTATACGATTTCTTAACAAACGTTTCTTCTGTGTTAACATCGCGCCGCTCTACATACCTTGGCGGGCGGTAAAAAAACGTTTTATTTTTTAAGTTTTGTTTGTTGCATGGCCACAAACGACCACATCTGACATCACACTTCCATGGCGATATTCGGTTTTCGACTAATCGACTTCGGTTTGAAAAGCAAGAAATTTGACACCGATAAATTGTAGTTTCTTGCTGTTATATGGCGACGTGGCGATGTGATAGTGTTGTACGCACCAAAATTTGATATGCGCTCGCAAACTGCAGTCATTGACTGAATTTGCGATCGAAATATCAGCTGGCAGCGTTATATCCTTAGCCTTACAAACAAACAGACAACAAGAATTATGTATGTTGATGATTTGCAACCATTAAAATTACACAATACTTGCTCGGCAAATACACTTTTGGGGCACATACTGCATATTACTGAAGTGGCTTTTATGGAGTATTATGTTTAAAAAATGAGCTTCCTGTGTCAGTTACCAAACGATTTTACTGAAAATTGGCTACAATGTTTAAAACTGCAAATGTTTTTCAATTTCAATACCGCCTTCAAGTACTGAACTCGTTAAGTTTACCAATATTTTCGGAAAATATAATAGCAAAGTTTGCATGTTAATCAAATGTATATTTTGTTGCAAATATTATGTATAGTTTTTAAAAAAAGCTCTTAAGGGAACTAAACTAGTTTATCAAAAGTATATTTTCAAAAATTATTTCATTTATCCATTGCGTGGGTTTTTTTAAGTATAATATGCTGATTTTTAAAGTCCCAATAAATTATACTGAACAAGAGCAATATTGGATAAATTTGTCAATTATTGCAGAAAAATAGTCCACTTTCATCCAATTTTTCCGTCAAATAAAAGTTTTATTATATATCACTAACAATATATTTATCTTTACCAAATTATTTGAATAAAATTAATTTTTAATTAATTTATTTGTCATATTATACAATATTTTGCAATGGTAAAGAGAAAACAAAAGATGCTTTAAAATATATTTTACTGTAGTTATGTTATTTGATTATATTTGTTGCTTTATTTTGTATCTTTATACAATTTGTCAATACTATTTGAAGAAAAGATGTATTTATTAATAATGGGAACTACACCAGAGATGATAAGATTACATAAGATCATTAATTATATGTACATTTAAAATGAAAAAATGTAACATCTTAGCTGCTGTTTGTAATAACACATATGTGTATCTGCGAAAGCTGATAAAATTATTTAGAAAATATATTTCAAAAAATAAAAATACTATTTTAAAAATAGTTGTTTTATTTTAATAAGGGCTGCTCCAAAAAAATAGTGTTTTCAATGACAAAACATTTTAACTGGGTTCAATTCTGTTTTTCTTTTTACTTTTAAAACACTCCCTTTGCTTGAAATTGCCGTATACATTTGGATTTTTAACCATATAAAAATATTTAATTTAAAAATTTTTTAAAAAGTAAACGGTCCAACTTTTTTGCTCAGGTTTCACATAAAAAATAAAATGATTGTTGTTAAAAACGAAAAATTATTTCCTAACGCTATTTTCTAAACATGTACATTACATCACGAAATGTACAAATTTATTCACATATTTCGGCACTGAAAGTGTAGTGTTACGCTGCTTTTTATGCGGTGGATGAGTCTTTCACAAAATCGCATAAAAAATGTCTGTAGCCTTGAGCAGTTAGGGAAAGGTTCTGTAAACTTCATCGCATGCAAAACCTTCAAATGTATGAAAGTGAAAGCGGTCTTAATGATAAAAGAATGAGCATAATATATATTTCATATGATGAAGTTCAAATTATTAAACAATTTTAATTTAAATAAGGATTTTATTTCAAGAATATACATTTTTTAAAGGTAAAGTAGGTAAAATATTACAGGGCAATATTGTTAACAAAGGTGAATTTTATATTGGCATTATTTACAATAACACATTACTCTGAAATTAACAAAAAATTGATACTTTAATTGTTTTTCTTATGATATCACTGGTTCAGTAGACTTTCCATTTTAAGCAAAACTTCGTTTTCTACTTTTAAAAACCTCTTTAGGCGAGTGCCGTTATATGGTGTATCGCTGCCGGGCGGGTACTTCCTCATCTAATAAACAATTTGAAGAGCAAAGAATTCATTTCTACATTATTTCAGTAATGAACCACAATTAGTAAGTGCATTTTCATCAAATACCTCCATCCTTGTTGAATTTTTTGTTTAGTTTAAAGCATTAATTTAGCACTTTTGTTTTTTCTGTTTTATATTACATATAATATTTCCTGTCAAGTAATGCGTAAGTCTGTGATAAATTGTAATCGTTTTCAGGTAAACATATTAATTTTTTGAAAATAGCTTTTTAAATTGATCAAAGTAGATAACATTATAAGTGTGGAAATTATTAATGCATGCTAATATACAGAAAGTAAATAAATTATGTTATCTATGCATTTCAAATTGAGAGTTTATCACAAACTCAGACCCAGATGCACGAAACGAAATTCCTACACATTATACCAATTTTTGAGTTAGTCAAGAGACCAGTGCAGGGATGAAAGCTCTGAACGAAAGAGTAAGACCAGTACAGAAGAGCAAATAGAAGTTGTAAAAGTCGATTGTGGAGATTACTCGCATGACGATCGATGGCAATTGGCAATCACCTATGTTGCCCGTAGTTTTGTTACCTCCATAATAAAGAATATGCAGCATTATTTTTTGTTAGGCTTTGTTATAGTCCGTCTTTCTTTGAAAATATTGAAATTGGAAGACTTGTTAATTATTAAGAGAAGTTTCTAGCTTTGGTTTATTAAAACTTAGAAATTGCAAGTACATTTTATTTAATGTTACTTAGAGGAAATATTGTGCTACGCAAGACTAATTTTAAAATTGCATAAAATATTTGAGAAAATAAAGCCTCCAATCATAAATCAAAATTTCCAAAAAGCTACATATTTTTAGTAAGTAATGTGAGTTTTTAAACGAAGAACACAATTTTATATTTCTTTAAAATTCGTCTCTTGAAAAACAAAAACGTCATTTTTGTAAATGGATCCAACGTATAATTAAAAAATAACTTTTGTACTGATTGCACTCCACTGCCGGAAGCATGCATAACGTATTTATATTACTCCCTCTCGTTCGGACCCTATTGGATCGGACGGCCAAATTTCTGTTTGTTTTTATGTTTTTACTTATTTGATTTTTAAGCTTTTTGTCATCCTGTCAGCTGAGTTTTTTATGTTTAATTTGTCAAATAAATAATGCAAATTTTTCATCATTTGTTCTCATTTTTACAAACAGCCTTCCATTCTTTTTTTATTGACTTCTGTTCGTTCGCATTTTTTTTTTAGTTCGGACAAGGATCCGGTCCCCGAGGTGTCCGAACTAGAGGGAGATATCGTATTATTAAATTAAAGCCATGAGTAAAACTAATTATTAGAAGCTATTAGCCTAGATTTAGGATTGTAAAAATGTTATTAAGGTAATTAAAGAAAAGTCATTATCTAGTACGTCATGTTCCAATAAAGCTGTGACAAAGTTAAGTTGTTTTGTATATTTGTGGTTGTTAAAGTTTTTTGTTACTATAGTATTAATTGTGTCCGTAAGTATAAAGTTGAAATTTTAATTTTGTTTTATTTGTTAACGAAGATATCATCTTTGGTGAAACGTTTCTGAAAAAAACAAATTGAAAAAAATCCAACTTCCAAAATGTATTGTTATTAAATAATTAAAAATAAATATTATTATATGCGTCTAATTGAACCCTATTCGTAAAAATTATGTGTTAAACTCAGCTCAAGCTATTGGCATCTTAATTATCCTTTAGTTGATTATTTTCGTCAACAGTTACAATGATTATAAATTTTGTGTTTGTGTAGGTAACTTAGTCACTATTGAAAAGCAATTTACCTAAGCGACGCTCTTACCATTATCCGATACTTTTCCTTGCACGCGTAATCTGTCTCGTCAATGTCTTGATAGCAGTCAGACTTGTACTCCTTGGGCAGTGGCTTTCCTTCGTACTCACAAAGCTTATACAAGGGGCGGGCTCTGAAATTAATTAATTCTTAAATTTAGTACACATAACGCTCAGGCTATTATTATGTGATTACCTGACAATCAATTTATCTATTTTGGATGGCTTCTGCATTGGGCAGTAGAAAACGTCTGGAGTTTTTCTATCGAAGACAATAGCCTTTCGCATCATATCCTTCTCCTTTACAACAAATTTTTCCTTAAATTTATCCTTTGCAGATGTACTGAATGTAAGCACCACCAATATTACGTAAATTAATAATGTTTCCCTCATTCTGATCAGCTGAAATTAATTTGTAGAAATAAACGATTACTTCTGTGGAGCTTTGATGATCTGCGAACCAAATTCAAATTTGATTGTTTCACAAGTTTCATAATTCATTTTTTGAGTTTTAATTTGTTTAACTGTATTTCTAGGTAAATAATTCCTGAATTGGCCAGAATTAGTGTACCAAAAATTAAAAAAAATGTGTGCCAAAAGAGAACTGCAATCAATTTAATTAAAACAAATTTTCTTTTCTTTCTTTTTTTCAGAGACTCAGGAGCTTGCCTTTGCAACTTTCATAATAGGCCAAGGCCCAACACCTTCGCAAAACTAATTTAATTTCTGTTTAATTAATAAGACAAATTCATTGGTTTATCAAAATATAAGAGCAGGGTCTTTATTTCGGGAAACATATTTTGATTAGGTACCTTTATTTTAAAATGTAAATCTTTTTCCATAAAATTAATTTTAATAGTTCATAATAAGCAGAAATTATCAACTAGGAATAGATTTCATATACAATACAGGAAAGCATCGCTTAAATTGTCATTGAAATATGTCTTTTATATAAACGAGAATATCAAATGGTTCTTGCGGTGAAAACTTCACAATCAAGCTCAATTTATCTGAGACCATCTTCAGAAACTCGAAAATTATGTTGAAGATTTTAGGAAAGTACTGCTGGACGCAAATAAATGAACGAGGGCGAGGCTACCTGTGCGATGACCTTTAAAAAGTCTGACCAAAGGCAAGAAGCTGAACTGATCGCTCACTCGCGAAAGTGGGTGGATTTACTGAATAGGGAAAATATGGTTAGCCTACGCAGTTGCTGATTCAGAACACATTTCCGCGATTTCCACTGTGCAAGAGCAGACACCAAGTTTAGCACCGACCTGCGTTGTTGGTATTGGATATTTGGTCAGTTATCTTAGCGAAAAGGAATGAGTTAAGAGAGTGTGACGAATGGATAAATTGCATCACACATTCATTAGTAGGAAACAATGAATTCATTTGGGGCACTAAAAACCTGCAATTTCTATTTATAGTCGGAAAATAAAGATCTTTTTATATAAATATGGAGAAAGTGCGACTCTAATATTGTAGACTATATGTTCAAGGACAAACTGGTTCAGATCACTTCTAGGGGCACTAACTGCCAACTGGAATCAGTTAAATGCGACTAATGCTCACTGTAAATAAATAAATCGCCCAATTGTTTTCCCGATCTCGGTTAACACTTCACGTACCTCTGCAATAAACCTGGAGATGTCAACTTAGAAAAGGCTAGCTAGACCACGATCGAGCACTACCACCGCGACCACGAGTTCTCCGTTCACTGGTTTCTGCCTAAACAAGAACTGACAGGTTGCTTTGCTTGCTTGAATTTTTCATATGAAGCGCCTTATTGGATTGCTCGTTGCCAGAAATATGAAATATTATGTCTGTGGTGTGTCATTCTTTATTGGCAAAAAAACTGCAGAATTTAATAAATTAATTTCCGAGACTGCCGTTTTTCTTTATTGAGGTGTCATTTACGTTCACTCCCAGAACAACGTTTGAGATACTTGAGTTAAAAGTAATACAAAAACGAAAAAGTTGAACAATGCACGAACGAGAAACTTTTTTTTAAGTTCTGTGGACTTGGCAGCACTACTGTCTTAAATGAAACTGTTTTTGGAATTTGGATGTTGAGCATGAGCAGCACACATTATGTCGCACATTACAATACTCTTTGCCCGATACCCATAACTACAAGATCATAAAGATTTGATACTTCTTTAAATTCTTTAAATTCAAGTTCGAAGTTGAGCGAAATCGGGCAACAACTTTCTAATGCTGCCATATTAAGAATTCAGTTGCACAACAATGTTGATATTTTTCATAATACATACTTCATAAGTATTAATTTTAATTTTCGTTCGTGAAATATTGTAATGAATACAGGTACATTACAATAATTTGTTATATACATTTACCATAATCGTTTTTACTCGATTTGGAAATTATAGCGATGAACAATTTCCATTTTCAATTGCCTTTTAAAAAATTAGAATGTGTCATTTTGCGATGAGAAATTTTTTTTTATGATTTATTAAATAAGTTTTTTTCTGTGCAAAACTCAATTACTTAGTAATAAAAATTTTCATAATTAGAACTGTTTGCGCAGAAAATGTGCATTTATATTTTAAAGAATAAATATCCGAAACTGCTATCTTTCATATAAAACGTAAACCGAAAAGTTTTGCAGATATTGATAACTAGGTATAATACAATAAGCAAAGCAATAAATCCTAAACATCTAGTAGTTTTTACGCAAAGTAAGCTTAGTAGTTTTTACAAGTAAAATTGATTAATCAAATTTCTGTTAAATGCGTTCAGTAATGGAATAGATAATTTTACTTAAAAATTAAAAGCTCGCTATATTTAACTTTTTTTCAAAATCCTTTGTAATTTATTAATTTATTTAGTGGTTATATGATATTATATTTTCGAAAATTCATCCAAAAATACATATTTTATTTTGATACATACTTTTGGAATTCTTGTGCATATGACCGCAGCAAAATTATCAAGAAAACTAAAGTATATAATATGCTTGTATTTCTTTTGCATCCATTCTATGATTACTGCCAAATTGTACCCCATAAAGGAGGTAAGTTATTGCTATTTTCGAATAATAAACACTGTTATTATGTACTCGAATTTCGAACCTTCAGTTTCAATTTATAATTTTCAAAATATTTCAGCAATTTATTAATCAGTAATTACTATAGTATACGATTCTAAACAAATACATATTTACAAGTATTTTGTAAATAATTGTAGTATATACAATGCACATACTTTAATATGTTTGGCGTCTTTCTGTTTCATGCGAGAGTGACATTAATTTTGGTCACCATACATATTACACATCTGACATCTGCATACACAAAACTGTAACTAAAAGGTTAAAAAAAAATATTGTTAAATGGTTGTTGTGCGCGTAAAACCAAAAACTGTAACTCTTTAAATATTAAGTGTTTTTTTCTGATAACAATTCTGCTTTTATAAATTTACACAGCCCACAAAATGGAATTCCGGAATTCCCGGAATCTGAACTCGTGACTGTCAGTCGCCAATGCTGCCAACCGTTGTATAGGTCGTGAAACGCGGCGTGAGGTTTATATTTGCCAAGGTCATCGACATCCCTAAATCTAAATAGAATACATATTGTGAATACTATACATAAGGACATGTTTCAGTGTAGGCATTTTTCGCCAAAGCCTCGATACAGAGTATAGCCGATCTTCATTTTACCCTACTCACAGTCACAGGGAGCAGTTGTCTAGGCTTCAAGCTTTTTCGCAAATAGGGGAAAGCTGCGCGACAGATAAAGGGACATAAATCGACGTCACAAGTGAGGTGTGCTTTCTTTGTGTTGTGTGTGAAAGCAGGGTACCGTTTTTAATTCCCTGGTTTTATTCTGTGCCGTGCGGAGTGATTTTGAGCGTGGCACGTTTACGGAAGATATCGTTGTTCAGTTTCTTTTAGTTTTCCTCATTTAAATTCGGTTTTACTAAATTTCCAGTGTCCGCTATCGTCAATTAGTTGCAGTTTGATTTGTTGTGCTAAATTTGTGGAAGTGAGAGGTGAGTGACTTCTGTACAAGACTGGGGGCTTAGCTTGGGATACCTCTATAGTTTTATATTTGCAACCATAAACTCATTTCTCATATGAACAAATATTGCCGGAGTTCGCTATATTCTTAATCCAAATTTCACCCCGAGCCTGAGTAATTGAGAAGTTTTATTAATTGTTTTGCCAGGTGTCATTGGCAATTAGTTTTGATAACTTCAGTTTATGCGGCGTAGGATAATATATAATTTTGAACTTATGGTAGATTTATTGCATTTTCATGTAATATCTTCAACACGATCCGATCCGTTTATTTTAAAAACCGATCAGGCCAAAAACTACATACGAGTTCCAGTTAAATGTGAAAATCTCAAATCAGTTTTATTTATTTTGCTAAAAAACAAATTACCTGATTTTAATTTCAAGCAAAATTAGATATCTTCGAATTAAAATTTAAAAAAAAAAATTAATTTAAGGTTGGTTGGAACCCAGTTTTTTTCGCATTTCAATGTGGCAAGCAAGCGCAAGATTTGTTCATACCCAAAATATTGAAAACGTTTCTCATTATATTATATACATTATACATATATAATATATATTATATGTAGCGGTTTTAAAGCTGTCAAATTTCTGTGTGGAAGCCATTAGATTGCGTGCGATTGTAAAACGCGATTCCTTTTTTTCTTTGATCATGTATCAGTGCACATAAGCGCAGATTGAGACTGTCAAATATTGTACATTATGCGGCTGGAGTAAATAAAAGGGCGGCGGAGGCGGAGGTCGTAGACTGCGCCCGTTGAACATAATTCGATACGAGCGAAAGTTCACTGGCTTCGACATGAAAAAAGTGCCGAGAGCAAGAGTCACTTGCAACTACAGCCCTGACTGCCAAAGGAATTCAGACAGAAATACTACAGTTACTCTACTACAGTGTCTCAACGGCAAAGTGGAGACGTATAATAACAATAATTTTATTACGAATGAAGTGTTCCCCATCTGACTGTTCCTCCTTCCTGGCTGAAAAGCTTTCGCCTGCATTTAATTCGTGTGTGCATTCCATTTCCAAGTGTACCATTTCCGGAGTGCTTCGGTGTGCCACAATAAGCGCATGTCTTCTCGCTAAATATTTGTCCATTTGCATTTTATCCTATCGGGAAGAGAGAACTTCCATAAGAACGTGAGGATAGGTAACGGTAAACTTTCCATTCAGCTTTTTGCTTGTTCTCTTTGAAACCCGGAATTTCCTCCCCTTAATAATAGTATAACCGACTTTTTTATGTGCAGTTTTCATTTGACCATCATCGTAAAAATGATAGTAATTGTTTTGGTTAGTATTCCCTGCATCTTTGAACTTTTACTAGAAAGAAAATATTAATTTTAGCTAAGATCTGACACTGGATCAGGTAGAGGTTAACTGTAAGTAAGGAGTGTGCAACTGTGTACGCCTTGTCCAATTCTCAACACTCGCAGCATTGAGTTTGATGTTTGCAAATAAAAAACTTCTTTTCACAACGTTGTTTTATAACAAAATATTTGTGTTCAATATTTACATAAAGGATTGTTAACGTCAAAGAAAAACATTTATAAAATGCAAATTCTAACAAACTAAAATGTTTTCAAAGTATACTCTTTTCGGATGATAAGTATTGTTTTTCCAAAATTTAGATTAAATAAATTTTTGTAATGCGCTAAATACCAACTTTTAAACATTAAAGCAAGGATCAAGAAACAAATATGCGTTTTTGAAGAAAATTTTAATTCTCCCAGTTTTCTAAATTTCTTTTTTTATTTTATTATTTTCTAAAGAAAAGACTTCTTTAGTACATGGCACAAACTATCCATTGACTATTGAAAACCTTTTAAGAGTTAAAGTAGTCTTAATTCTTCATGGTAAAATGTTATCAATATTGTACTCAACTCATAAAATACTTCACGATTTAAAAAAAGTTTAAGGTTTCAAAAATAATCGGTAATCTCTTGTGGGAGAATTTCGCACATTCAACCTCTTCTGTTGTCGACATCCCTTTTCGCCAAATACATCAGTAAGTCTAAGTATACAGTGGAAGCCTAAAGTAGGTAACGGTATGTATCAGTAAATGTGGCTTTTTCCAGTTTTCTCCTTTTAATTAAAATCGAAAATCTTATTATTATCCAGATACAATTTTCAAAACTATTCACATGGTTTCTGATTCCTTGTTGAATACCTACCTATGTAGTTCCAAGCAGAACAACTAATTTTAAAAACACCCTTAATATACACAAAGAAAGGGTTGGTTTTATAACTGAAATACGATCAAGAATTAATACAAGTGAATGGAATTGGAGCAATTGTAACTGCGTTTCATCCATTCTTAAATTCGAAAATAATTTATGAAAATTTGATAAATGATTTGAATGCCAATAGTTTTAAGCTGAGCTAATTGAGTGCCGGCTATTTACGTTGTTATTACATTAGGACTTTGTTACCGGTGTGTAAAAGAGGAGTAAATACTTTTTCAATGGGAAAAGCTCGTCTAAAGTTCGTATATCCCTTCGTGGGTCTCTTCACAATACACATTTTGCCAACTGCACTCCCCAATATTCCAGGGGCATTCCATCGAAAGTAGCATCTTCCCCCTTGAGCGCGAGTGTGGAGTATCTTTGCCCCCATTTAGTTCTTGCACTCTCTGAACGCAAGTTGTGTTTTTCATTTACCTCTCTCTGGTCCGTTTTCACCTCTACAGCTGGAAAAATTTTTAGAAATTGAAAAAGTTGTACAACATTTCATTAAAGAAATTCTTCAAAAGGGTTAAATTCAAAGTAGTAGGGAATCGTGACGAGGATATTTTTTGAGCGTGTCAAGTCTCTTTGTGATTTTTTCTGCCGGCCTACAATACGACTATTTGTATTTTAGTGCAATTTTATATAAAAATTATAAGTAGTGAGTCTGGTTTAATTGTTTTCGTTTTCATTTTTGTTATGCGCTAATAGTGTTAGGCTTACGGGAGAAAAAAGGGACAATATTTGTTTTGTAAATCCGAAGCACTTTTAGTCGGGCTATTTCACGCAGCAACATCTCACTAGTTCGCAACTACTTCATCGACAATTATATTGTGGTATACCGCCGCACCTTAAAAAGTATCTGAAGGAAGCAGTGAATGCCGGAGGACAGGAAGCTTTCAATATCGTCGCGGGTTTTACTATCGGTTAACATAGTGTCGTCGTGAGTCTATCGATTTGTTTTATTTCTGTGCAATTACCACGATTTTAAAATACAATGAAATTTAATTTGGAATGCATGGAACTTTATTGTGCAACGGTGCAAAGCTAGACCTAAAAGAAAAATAAGAAGGGAATCATGAGCCATTTGCAAGTGGAATAAAAATACACGAATGCAAACAGTCATCACATTCATCAAAAAGGGAGTGGTTAGTATACGCACTGTTCGTCAGTTGTGATTAATAATTTCCTCTACACAGTACTATCTTGCTACTATTATTTCACTACAAACTCTCGCGTAAGTTCTTTATGCATTTTCTCTTACCCCTGAATTAAATCGATTGAAAGCTGCACTATGCTCCGAAACCAAGTTCCTATCTCCTCTTAACTGTACATGGAATGCACGTTCTACACAGCGCCTGCATTCACATTCGCAGCTAGGGTGGCCATGGCTTTACTACTATAAATAAAATAGTAGTAACTAAGGGTTGAGAGTATGTTGTCCCGTCACCATGTTTCATAACTGAACAGGAAGGAATGTTCCACAACTCTTTGTAGTTGGTTAGTTCCCACAACGGTTACATTTGGCCAATTCTTTATTGCCTTTCATTAAAAAATCACGGGAAGTGTGTGGTATTCTTGATTAGACAAGTCACAAAGTCGTTTCTAGAAGTTTAGCATATTGTAGATATATGAACAAATCGAATAACGCTAGGTTACGGAACGAATTCTATTTTGAAACGGTCGTTAATTCACCAATGGTCCATATGGTCTAATGGTACATATATTTTGTTAAGAAAATCAAAATTGCGAAGGGAGAGAACTCCGTGTTACGAAGCAAACACTAAGAACAAGATGCACGATTGTCCCAGATATCCTTGCCTTCGAATTCATCATGCAAACTTCAAATTTGACTTGAAAGGGTTCTCGAGTTAGGAATCGTCTAGATTAGGGCTTAAAGTCTAGACGAACAGACCAACGAACAGTGATAAAATGATGTCTGTAAATAAAGTAGCCTACGATTAGTATAAAGTGCAGTGTAAACTGATGATTGCACAACTTTTTCTGTTTCTTTCACGACCAATTTCCAATTTTATAATACGCTTATATATAATTATATACCTACATATTTTGTAACAATTCTTTTATACGTATCTATATAATATTTAGATCAACGTTTACTTGCCCTTCGAGTTCGACTTGACTCCTTCCGATTTCCATTCCCTAGTAATAAAGATCGAATTTAATAAGTACCTACTATTCGCAATGATCATTGTTCAAGCCGATCAAGATATGCAATACACATGAAAACTGAATTGCTATACATATTTTTATAATAAATAAAAGTGAGGTAGGAAAACACCGGTCAAGGTACTAGAGCAAAGAAAATTAAAAACTTCGAATATTTAGGTTAAATTGTACCAAATAACAGTTTAAAAATTGTACTACAATATTTCGCCGGATAAAACTTTTCAATAAAACGCATAAAAAGTTTACAATGTTTGCGCAGGTTTTAGTTTAATAAAAAAAAAATGTTTTCCTACAAATTCCTGGAAAACAGAAAACCAAATCTGGTGACTTTCTTACTTCTGTTACAATATGTACCTATTTTGAGAAGAATTTGGCGTAATGTTCTCTGCGAAAAGCGTACAAAATTACTCAAAGCTTCTAGTCGCAATATAAGGTCTTAAACCAAACCAACTTATTGAAAATAATGCAGCTGCTGAATTGGAATAGAATCCATCAAATGTTCAAACTTCCGACCGAACTCACCGAAAAGGAACTCGGACATGCGCAGCAGACTAATCTTGGATGCTCAGGCGTAATCCACGTTTTCTATGTCTAATTTTGGTACTCTGCTCTGCACACGACAGTTCTCCTCTATACGTTTTCTTTGACTAATTTTCATGAAAACTTAAAAAGATGCAATTTTCCGACGTCTTCTCCCGCTAAATATGAAATTGTGAGAGTAATATGAATTGAAGAGAGGCTGTTATTTTTTTATTTAGTTTCGTTCTGTTCTGTTGGAAGGAGTTCTTTATTATTGTTCACGTTAAGTTTTTTATTTTAAATTGTTTCTATTGATTTTTACAAATATCGAAAGTGTATACATAACCGACAATATTGTGTTCTTATTAATTAGAGTATAAATTTATTTAAAAACCTAAAAAGAATCTAATAATGCGTTGCTAATTCATTTGTAAAGCATCTGTAAAATAAATACCTATTGTGTTTTGTTTGTTTTTCGTTTATAATTTGAGTGTTCTATTTAAAAAAAAGAAAATAGTGGCAGGTGTCCAGATTTGTGTTCTGTTAGAATTTATGTTGCTTCTGATTACGCCAGTTTTATTATAAGGTGGGTGCAATAATATTGATTAACTGGGGATATTTCATAATTCTCGATTCATGAAGCTACATTCCTACCCGCACTATTTCTACATTAAATCCATGTACAAATCGCTCTTTACTTCAGAGTTATTTTTGAATATCTAAAAATATTCAAATGGATGTATAAACTGTGAAAATAATGAAATTGTGAGTTGTATGATGCCCGCACCGAGAGAAGAGTCCACGTTAAATTTACTTCTTCCTGATTTGCAATATTCTTTTACATATTTTCTTTTATATTTCTAGTGGGAGAAAATCTCTTTCTTTGAGTTTTCAATGCCTTTCATTAATAAAAAGGGTTGACGTAACTTTGCAGAGTTATGATCGATGGCGATCTCCAACGAAGCCTTTGATTTGTTTCGTCGTAATGTCATTAAGTACATTAGTTTTTTTTTTATGGAGATGTTCATATGTATACGTTTCCGAATTTTCAACCCAACTCTAAATTGATTTACAAGAAAAACACTAATTTTAAAAATTTCTACAAAATGAGTTCATTTATAGTGATTTTTTTGACAATAAATGGTTTATCGTTAAAAATTTTGGATTAGTTATATCCACTCTATTTTTTTGAAAAATGACTTGCCCCACTTTATGGATTGTTTTTTTTATATTTAAATCGGCATATTAGTAGAAAATATAATTTAATTATTTGTACGTTTGCACTTGAGTTCCTCCAGTTACACGGATTGTCTCTGCAACGTTGGATTTGTTTTTAACGTGAATTCTGGAGACATAAAACATGGTATGAAAAATATGTGTAGATTATGAAATCGCTTAAAAAAATAACAATATCTGAAGAAATTAAAATGTTGTCCATGTTAAGTTCAGAAACTCTGCAAAAAAAAAAATTATAATGTAATTTATAAATTTGAAATATTGAGCTTATTCAACTAGTATTAGTTCATATGTTGTAATTTGTCATTTGATGAGCAAGGCAGAGTTCTTAAATATATTCGTAGTTTCTTTAATTTCTTGTCTAGATTCTTTGTTTTTTGAGCTCTATTGTCCTTAGGCATTCAATTATTAATCGCCTCAGTATTCTTGACTTTTACATTTGAAAACTGCAACGATTCCAATCATCCAATATTCAAAGGAATACTGAACCAGCCCTTAACTTTTTCTTATATGCTATAGTATAAATTTTTAAAAAGTGTTTATCTTTTTTCCAGATTATTATTCTTTACTCTCAAACGAAATCACAATTGCGATCGACTTCCTATAGGAAAGAGGTAAAATTTTTCATAATATTTAAGCGATATTTTTCATAAAAAGATTTCTAGAATTTTTTGTAAACGACGCACACAGTATTATTACCACTTAAGGACGGTTTTAAGAAGCTCTCTCAATAGACTGGATAATTATAAGAAGCCACGGAAAAATAAAGACAAAGAAAAGATCCGTAAAAACGTAACAAAAAATTAGATAGATTTTTAACGAAAATTTTATACTTAAATAAAGTTAAGGCAGTTTCTATAGCACATAAAAAATACGAATCGATGATGACTACGGGTGTAGTTGATAGCCAACAAAATGGCGGCAGTGGTTCCGAGGAGCCCAAAACCAATCTAATCGTGAACTATTTGCCGCAGACCATGACACAAGAAGAAATTCGATCACTTTTTTCAAGCATTGGTGAAGTTGAAAGTTGTAAGCTAATCAGAGATAAAGTAACAGGTTTGTATTACAGTTATAATAATTTTGCATATTTCATTTTAATCAGAAACTGTTATTGTAGGTCAAAGTTTAGGCTATGGCTTCGTTAACTACCATCGGTCGGAAGATGCAGAGAAAGCTATAAGCACACTGAATGGTTTACGGTTGCAGAACAAAACAATCAAAGTAAAAATGACTGAGTTAAACTTTTTGCTAAAAACTGATCATCCGTTTTTGCTTTATGTATACTGTATAGGTATCAATCGCCCGTCCTAGCTCTGAATCTATAAAAGGAGCAAATTTGTATGTCTCTGGTCTTCCAAAAAATATGACACAACCAGACCTTGAAGCACTATTCAGTTCATACGGCAGAATAATTACCTCAAGGATCTTATGTGACAACATCACAGGTAACAATATTTTGCGCTTTTAGTAAAAAATTAGTAACTCTAAATTTTTACCTTTGTTCTGGATTTTTATATAAATATCAATTTAATATACATATGTATAAAAGAAAAGAAAATTGTTAAACAGTTTCTTATTTGCCTATTTTGCTAATCGAAAATTTCAAGCACAAAAATATTTAATACTCATTACTACCATATATAAACAATAAACATTTATAAAAACAAAAGCAAAAAAAAGAAAGACATTTTGGTTTACTTTTCTGAAATTTGTTTTTTTAAAGAACAACCTTTTGTTACTGCTGGCGGAGGTAATCTTGCGGGTAGGTATTATCTTTACTTTATTAACAATTGGCTTTTGCGCATCATTTGATGTTTCCTTTTGTTGATATGTTTTTAAAACATTAACAAGTAAACTTTATTGTTTGCTAAAATTTGCTTGTTTTCGTTGTCGTAACGCTTTTGGAAAACAAATGCTCAAATTGTACCTTATTGTACTAACACAAGCTTTTTTAATTTTTAAATGTGAATATAATAATCACGAATATCATATGGTAACAGTTTTGGAATTTTAGTAATATAAAGCAATTTTTTTTTTTGGTTTGGGTTTCTGCAGTATTCTTATCCTATTCGAAAAGTCTCGGAGATTTGTTTTCATTCTTCACGACAGAAAAACGGACATGCTGAATTGGTTGATCGTATCGACAACTCGTAACAAGTAAAATTATATTTTTCAACATCGCAATGCATTGGCCATGGACAATATAGACGTCTGAGTAAAAGTTTTGGTCGGCTTGAGAGGTTACATTGTCCTTAGAAAGGACTAGGCGTTACCACACATAAATAATATAATGCAACGAATATTATTATAATTGATTTACGTTAATTATCGTACATTTTTAATTAATTTATTGTCGCAAGTTGTTTCTTACAAGCTGAATCCTTTTATTTTGAACGAGCCTTTTTTACATGCTGTATATTATCACTCCGTATAATTTTGTCGACAAATCTTGCAACGCTAATTTACCGCACTTTCCTTTAACATGGAGAACAGAAACTTGGCACATCTTGGTATATAGGTAGATCAGATCGTCGAGGCCAATTCACTTTTGCCGATTCGGGGGATTTGTACATAAAAAGATCATAATAGTTGGTTTTTATTTGTTATTCATTAAATATTCTGCTTGATTTGAAATACCTTCGTTCAATGCACTTTCTGTTTTATTTATAATTAGAATGCAATATTTTGTGCCTAAAAAAATAACAAAATACAAACAAAAATACGACCTTTTTGCTTCTTAATCATTTCATTCTATTCTCATACTTTTGTTTTCATCAAATTTTGATATCTGAAAAAATTACGTAAAAATCCAGACATCCATTAATTAATGTGCCTAAAATAAATGAAAAAAAATGTGTGAGAAACATTTCAGTAAGATTTATAAAATTGGTCATTATATACACAAATATGCTTTTCTTTTTATTGTAGGTCTTTCTAAGGGTGTTGGCTTCATAAGATTTGATCAGCGAATCGAAGCTGAGCGAGCAATAAAAGAATTAAATGGTACTGTACCAAAAAATGCCACCGAACCTATTACAGTAAAGTTTGCTAATAATCCAAGTAGCAACAAAGCTTTGACACCACTAACTGCTTACTTAACACCACAAAACCCTAGAAGATTTCCTGGAACGATTCCTCATCCACCAGGAAGGTTCAGGTAAGATTGTTAATTTTCCAAAAAGCTGTTTAATAAAAATTCTCTATTTAGTTCCGTAATATCTAGATATTCTCCTTTAACGGGAGATCTTCTGGCGAATACAATGATACCAGGAAATTCAATTAATGGTTCTGGATGGTGTATATTTGTTTATAATTTAGCTCCAGAAACAGAAGAAAATGTCTTATGGCAATTGTTTGGTCCTTTCGGAGCTGTACAATCAGTCAAGGTAAAGTATTGAGCACCTTTAGTGTTTCTATCTTCATTTTTAATTTCACCATTCATTTGAAAGAGAAGTTAAGATGAATCTGTTTGTTTTGTACAACAAAATGAAGAATTTGCCAACGAAAGATTATTAAGTCCTAGTGAATGAATCCTAGCGCACTAAATTTTCCTCATGTTATTTTAATTTTTATATTTAAAACTGTATGCATACCGTTCTAGCACTAGTACATTCAATTCTTGCAATTTTTCGAGGACATTTTGGATCGCTGTCCTGTTAAAATCTCTATAGGATGCGATAAAATGTGAATAAAGAATTGCACCAAAAATTTAAGTAAAGACAAGTAAGAATTCAATGAGCGCACTTTCAATTCCGGTACAGACATCATTAGATAAATTCTACCCTCATGGTTATTGCAAAAACGTCATATATATATAGTGTCCCTCAAGTATCATAACTGATGTTATATGTATGTATGTATTAATGTATTAATTTCGCTAAGTTGAAAGATGCTTTTCTTCTTGACTTGTATTTTTTTGTACAAAACTTCAATAAAATTTCACTTATTTTTAAGTTTCCTTTGTCTTTATTACTTTTCGTTGCTGGGTGGTAAAATTGTTTTGCCATGAAAAATCATTACAAATAATAATTATGTTTCATATAATTTCTTTCAGGTCATCCGAGATCTTCAAACTAATAAGTGTAAGGGCTTTGGTTTTGTAACCATGACAAATTACGATGAAGCAGTTGTAGCTATACAATCATTAAATGGTTACACACTAGGTAATCGAGTTCTCCAAGTTAGTTTTAAAACAAACAAAACCAAAACTACGTAATTCAAGCGAAAATGACTTCATTTTAAAAGTTCGACGAATTTAAAATTATGACATTATTTTCAGTACATTCATAGTTGATTATGCTGTAGAGTTTTGTTTGTTTGAAATGTGTTGAACAGTTTTTACTTATTTGTTTGTTTTTATTTTGTTTAAATAATTTTTATATGCTCTACAAAACTTTGGGAAATTTTATTTGAAAAATTCCGGAGGAAGTTTGAAGTTTATTTATTGTTGTTGGTTTTATTTATTATTTTTTTGATAAAACGTATATTGTCCTTATTTGTTAGATAATGGTAGTTAATATAAATACTAAGTAAAGAAATGGGGGTTAATGACAAAAAAATATGTACGTACAGAATTCCAAATAAATAATAGTTATTTTTACTTAATTATATACATCATCTTTATGAACTTTTTTTCTTACTCTTGATATTTACAAATTTTGTATTAATTACAATTAATGTTTTTCTATCCAAACACGTTCAAATAAATTTTTAAAATTAAGTAACTGAAGTACGAAAACAATTTATATAAAGGAAATCAAATTCAAACTGATGGTTCAATGCCAGGATAATGTCAAACTTAAAAAAAAAGTAAAAAGTTACATGATTTTGGAATCATATATTGAGTACACTATTAATAAACCAAATCCAATAAATTTCATTTACACTGGGAAATAGTGTTATACGTATTAAATATAGCGAAACAAAGGATTTAAGCCTAGTCTAAAGTATACTTTTTTCTTTAAATTTGAAGTATTCACAGTTAGTGTAGTAATAAATAATGTAACAAATAAACAGGATGATGTCATTGAAGAGTTTATGCTGAAATGTGAAATTTTTTGTTGAAATAACCAAATCTATTTGGAAATACTTCTTAGCGTCTCATTAATTTATAAATGCGTTTTGTCACATTAGTCATAAATTATTTTTTGTTTACTTTTAACCTTTTTCTTTTAAAACTTTGATCTGAAAGTTTTCAATATCTCTTTGTATTGGTTTTATTAAAGTAGTAACAGAAGGATAACATTATAACAATGAGTAGTTAAGATGCTATTATTTTAGATAAACTTTTACAATTTCATTTAATACTTACGTTCATATATTTGTCATAATTTATCTGCACACAATTGCATCAAGTACCTACTTCTATGTTTGCTAACACTTGTTGAAGTTAAAATTTTATTTATTGGCGGTTATTTTGCAAAGATGAAATGTTTTAAGTGCACAAAATACCTTATTTGAGAGAAATTCAGTTTTCCCAAGAAGTAATCATGACGTGTAATGTGCTTTAATCGAATTCTTTATTGATATAAAAATGCTAACTGAAGTCGAACGTGATCAACTTCATATCTTGGTTTAAAAAATATGAAAATTTAATAATTTTTAGAGAAATGCACTGTGAAACTCCTACAGCATTTTTAAGACCCATAGAAACAAGTCTTATACAATCCTTGGATTATTTATAACTATTTATGGATAATTAAATATTGTTGTATCATATTTTCGATAGTTAAATGCTTCGACGCAAATTGGTTCTGCTAGAAATTTCAATTGAATTTTAATGTAATTTTTAATTGCAAATTTTAATGTATAATGAAATATCGCATTAAATCCTGCTCTTTGAGAGATCAGTTTTTATCACTCATCTGAAATGAGAAAATTAAGAAATTAAGGCTTTTAAAAAGGCTTTTAAAATTGAAATATTGCAGAAAAATTTTTTTCGTGTTGAATATTATAACTTGTATAATATATGAAGTTGATTATTTTAAGTTTCATTTGTTTGTTTACGAATAATATAATGTATTTCCATTTTCATAATGAATATCAAGAAAAGCGTATAAAATTTGTAAAACATATTTTACTATTCATTTTAAAAACATAATTCATCAATATTGATCTTTTGAATTTGATTGAAACAAAGTGAATCACTAGATTCTAAATGAATGAGTATATCCCTGAAGCAAAATATGTATATTTAATTCATTAAAAATTGATTTTAATATGAATTCGAATTCTGCAAATGTTTTCACAAAATTTTCAAAACTTTTAGTTTTTAAATTTTAATATCACACTATTATATTTTTCGCCCTGCAGTGTCTCTTTAAGTTTGCTTTTCTTTACTAGTTCTTTTGTAAGAAAAGTAATGTTACTTTTCGCATATTATCTTTATTTGTATTTAAAGTTATGAATGCTTATCAATTTATTTTTTCCAATTGTTACTGCTTATATTTTATTTTATTTTTCACATTTAATTTTGAAATAAAATGTTGTTTCATAACACCACATTTTTGTTTTATATTGTTCAAATCTGAAATATTCAATACTTGATCAAATTTACAAGACAAACAATTTATTTAACAATCTTCAATCAAGATGTCTGTAGCGCAGATTTATTTAGAGGCAAACAACACGTTGAAGAACTAAGAGTTGGGTTGTCCTTCGTTACGTTTTCACATTTTTACAGACAGATATGTAAATTGTGGATAATTCTCCAGTATTTTCATCACTATAGCATTTTAGGACCAACGCTTTGTCGAGTTCCTTTGTTGGGAAATTTGCAATGTTTGTTCGCGTTTCAAACGTCGGTTGTTCTCATAATTTTATCTATTTATCGTTCCCAATTGTGTGTTCTTATTTTAGCCTGTACGTTAGTTTTCTACTTTATACCAACTTCTTCAAGTAAACTTGAAATCACTAGAATGCAGAGTACCGTCGTAATATATTATAAATCATAAGCAATTCATTAGTGAAGGATAATTTAAATGAAGCCATCGCCTTGTGCATCAATTTTCCCAAGTACTGCTTGAAAGTCTTTTATTACAATTCATGACTTATGACTCATCAATGTTTTTCACCCTTAAAGTAATTTTGAAACTCCTTATTGAGGCTAGCTAGAAGTTAACTATCGCATTTTGTTTAAAAAAAGTAGCAGTTCTGCCTAATACTAATTTCCGGACGCAGTAGTTTTTAACATAACTTCCTAAATTAAATTTTTAACTTTACATTGGCATTTAAAATAGCAACGTTTTTATAAAAATAAGTATTACGTGGTGTTGTTTATTAAAAATATTCATATATTAATATAAAATATAATTACTTTCAATCTCCATTTAATCAGATGAAAAGAAGAGTTTGCTTTAAAAGCATGAAAAACTCAAGTAAGTGGTAAATAAAGAAACTTAATAAGGGAAAGACTTGAGACAACTGAACAATGAATAGATATAGGAATATAGTAGTATATGTTCTAATAATAAAAAGAAAAAACAATGTAAAAAGATGCAAGTAAAACCAAAACGGCAAATAAATATATAAAAAACAAATGGTGCTTATAAAACATTTTCCTTAAATTACGATTTGTATAACATGTTTATAATAACAAAAAAGAAAAACAAAGCGAAATTTATGTGTTCAAATTGTAATTTGAGACATTTATTTAGGATAAAAGATATTTGTGATGCACACTTATCTAATAAAACAAAAAATTTAAAACAATGTGATTTACAAATATAAAACGTGTAAAAGCAGAAATATTACATGAATCTGCTAACAATACGATTAGAAAATATAATAAGTATTAATGAAAAATAGTTGGGCTATTGCTGTTTTAGGAGAAAAATTCAGATATCCAAAATGATTCTGTGTGATATTTTAGTAGGAAAGTGAGATCTGTTGTAAAATTTTAAACAACAATTACATTTCTCTGAAAGAAGAATTTTGCTACTTCACTGTTTTTCAAAAAACATTTAACATAATAGTATAAATTTATTTAGGTTTTAGTAACAGCATTTGAGCATTCCTTTATTTCGGTGGAAAATCCCGCGTCTTAAAAAAGTGTAATAATCCGTGCATGTTCAATTCGTAAAAACCATAATGAACATTAAAGGATTTGAAAGTAATTTTTCACTTATCTGTAAGCACGAGAATAATGTCGGAAAAACAATTTGTGTTTTATATTGCTTAATTTTTGGATAAGTGAAAATTGGTGTATCTCCATGAATGTTAATAATTATTTATTTAGATTATTTTGTTTGAATTTGTTATATTTTTCCTGTCAATCTTAATAATAAACAAAAAAATATGTAATTAAAGACCTCGGTGCAAGAAGGGGACACCTCCAATTAGTGAAAATGAGAAAAATGCACAAAAAATCTTTAATTTATACATATAAAAAATATTATTACTGTATACCCAAAATTCAATTGAAATCTGAGTGATTTTAGTTTTATAGAGGTATAGTATAACCTTTTTTGGCAAAAAGTTTGGAGAGCCTAAACTATAAAAAAATAATTATTAAAAACAGTTTTTTTTTTAAATAATTCAAAATATTGTATTTCAATAATCAAGAAAAATTTAATAATTAATATAATTATTATTAACTAAAGTTCGATGTTTTTAAAGGTGTGTTCGCGTAAAATTACATAATTACGAGTCTTGCAAATTTACCATTATATATAAATGAATATCAATAGTTTCTATCACGACAACATCGAAAATTTGCAAGAAATTTCGGGGACAAAATATAAGATAAATTCTTGCAAGATTATTTTAGAAATTTATTACAACAAAAAATTGAAAGGCTAAAAATTAATATAAAATACTTAGCTGTCCTAACGATTTATTTTGGAAGGATAAGAACTTGACGTAAGTTATTCATTAATAGCATTTATTTCAAGATTAGTTATTAAACTAATATTACCATGTGTAATTTATGCTAAAGCTAAACTGTAAGCATAGCCCAAATAAAAGTAAAACTTTTATATTTACTCTAAGGTGAATGAAGTAAATGAAATAAAAACCATATACAAATGCAGGAGATGCAAAATAGCAATGGAGAACAAAGCAATCAAAAAAACCATCTGTTTTTTGTAGTAAATGAAAATATAATTAAGCAATAGTAAGATGAATGCACAATAAAATGATTGTTTAAAGTCCAAGCCTATAAATGTTAACATAGAAAGCGCATATCCAAAATGAAACAGTGACAAATTAACGACAAAAAACTTTTATTATATTAAAACCAGTATTAATACTTAAAAAGTAATTAAAGTCAAACATATAAGAAAGCAAGTAAAATAATATTTTAATTAAATTGACTATCTGAGTAAACATCTTTAAAACGGTTGTGCTAACTTTAGCGAGAATAATAAGAGTATCGCTTTAAAAATATAAAGTAAAGAAAATTCTCTAATTCGAAATTAAAGGAAATTTGAATATCAAAGTGAAAGTGAAAAGAGAAACAAGCAAACGAAAACAGTTTTGTTAAATCATATTTAAGCAACCCTCTAGACAAATATTTTATACTATACATATATGAGCAAATTATTATTGCCACCTTAATGTAATATGTGAATTTATGTAAATTATATATTTGGTACACTGACATGTATACATAAATATATATTCATATTTACATATATATTTATATATATATAAAACCAAATAGTGTCTGTGGATGTTTATTCGTAAGATCAGTTAAATATGAATTTCAACAACTATAATTAAGACAAATAAAATCAAGTAACATAGAAAATCTGGTGTTATTCCTGCTTGCTTTTTGTTCTTCACAGTGCCACTTTAATTTGTGTTATTTTGCAAGGTTTGTTTAAATGTTGGGAGGTTTGATTGGAAACGCATAACTAATGGCATCAGAAAAGCAATAACAGTGACCGGCTGACGCGATTCAAAATTGGAGGTGAACATTTGGAACAACTATGTATTATTAAAATAGTACTCAACTGGCTTAGCATATAGGTACATATTTGTTGTCCTTTTTTGTACAGTTAATTTGTTGTTTTTTCAGAACCAAAATTCATCTCAAATTTGAAGTACTTAACTAAAGTGAATATACAGAACAGCAATAAATTAAAATATGTTATACATGCACAATAAATTATGAAACAGAATTGTATCGGATTAAATATATTGAAGTCACTCTTATTATTTAGTTTCTATATTACATAAAATTAATTTATTTTTGAACATTGGATTATGAAAGTCTTGAAATGTCTAGCTCGTGGCAGTTGAACCAAGCAATACGAACATCGTCGATGTTATGGAGTGTAAGAAAAGACTTCAATCATAATTTCCATAGAGATCTAGATTCTTGAAGACATGCAAAGAAGTCGAACGCTTAGAAATCAATCCAAGTCAAAATGTTTTTCTGAGGAAAATTTCTTGGTACATTGTTGAAAATTTTTCAAAATAATCTAAGAGGTAAGAAGGCAGAAAAGCAAAGGTAAGGTATAATGCCATTATGAGAAGTTAACGCGGAAAAGGCTTCATTCCTATTGCAAAAGCATAGTTTTCTTCCGAAAGGTTTTGGTAGTTTTTTTTTTTATTAAATCGAGCAGTTTTCCCGCTTTATTATTCACGTGAATTATAAAAATTGTTTCAGCTCTTGAGATCATTTTATATTAAAACTACCAATCAATGTTTATAATATAATGATTTAGTGTTTGTTTAAAAATAAACTTTTCGCTTAAATCTCAAATAGTTCTTTGTAATCGCTCAAATGAGCAGCTGGACAGTATAAAACGCTGTTCAGTTTTACAAAAATGTTGCTAAAAAATAATGATAAAATCGGAAAGAAATTGCAGAGTTTGCTTTATTGTTAAAAGTAAATGACGGTACGTACAAGTTGTTTTTTCTCTTACTAGTTTACACGAACTGTCGAAAGACCGCTGGCGGAACGCACCTTTCCAATCAACAGTAACTTGTTCGTCAGACGCCAGTAATTGTACACAGGTGTGCCACTGCAATCGTTTCGAAATACAGGTGTCATTATTTCGTTCTGTAATTGGATCATTCATCTCGGTTGTCCATCAAAACAATTGCTATTGTTGATAAACGATTTTGAAAGTTTTATGCAAATTCAGAAAAAATCGATATAGGTATTAGCATAGACAAATGAAGTATTTCATACTGAAGTACTTTATTTGTCTATGGTATTAGCAACAAAGAAAAATATTGTTTGTGTTTGGATCCATTTGTTATACTCGTATATTTTGCGACCGCAATTTTATTTTTTTTCATATTATTGAATGTTATGTAAAAAATTTGTTCAAATACTTGAAGAAGTGAAATTAAATTAAATTTAGTTTCACGTTCACAAAGTTAATGTAAAAAGTAAATTTGGATCTATAAAAAAACAACCCGCAAAAACAATGTTGTAGGTAGATTTCGAAGAAAAATCTACCTATTGAGATCGATACCATGTCACGACTTTCGAACAATTCTTTTATAGTTTTTCGTTTCATGCCTCCCTAAGTACGAAACCACCTCCCGTTCGAAAGTTTATATATACAATATATATATTTATATGTATATACACGCTAGCAGCCGTAATTTTGAAGATATTTGAATCAAATTTTAATATGTTATTTCTGGGGTTAATAGCTCGGTTAAGTTCGTTAATGAGCAAAATCGACCCAAGAGGGTGGCCGGGGGAGGGGGTTCAAATTTTTTCAAAATGATATCTCGGCCCTTATGAAGTTTAGAGAGAAGCTTCATTTGCATAATTTAGAGTATTCTCCATGAGGTTAACAGTGACACCACCAAATAGGGTTTGGGTGGGAATTCGAATTTTTCTAAACCACGTCTTGTGGGTTGATGAGTAGTTTTAAATCCATAACTAATTTCTCGATTTTGAAATAAATCACCCTAAAAAATGCAATCGAAACACTTCGAAATCTACCTCAGCTTGTAGGCCTACCGAAAGTGATTTTTTTTTGCTATATTTCATCTACATATACAAGTATTTTCAAAATTTTGACAATTAAAATTAATTAAAGAAAAAGATGACTTGATTTTATGATAAGTTTTTTTATGGAGAGTGCAGAACGCTGTCATTTTTGCATTATTAATTATTATTAAAGATTTTATCCGTTCCTTCTGTGATAACGGGATAAAACTTTGATAGAATGCATTGTCCCCGACAGCGAGCCTATTTGTAAAGTTTTAGTTCGATTGGACGGCGGGAAGTGTGTTAATTAGTCGTCGAAAAGTTTTGCTTAAAACAGCACAAATAGACAAATCCACATACAAGCAAGTTTTCGCAAAGTTAATATACATAGATGAATTAAAAAGAGTTGCTTCCTATTTTTCATATATATAGTACATACTTTAGAAATATTTATAATAGCATTCATAAAAATTATACAGCATAGTTTTTTCCAAACCACCTTCATACATTCGAATAGAACTGTGGCTTTAAGGGCCTGGATTAAAAATAGTGCATCAATAACCTTAAATATTGCAATGATAGGCATAGACTTCATTACCCGCTTTGTTCGGCCACCCTCACGTAACTCGGCTTAACTTCCACGAAGGTAAACCACTACCCTTCAGAATGTTGGAGTGAAACGTGAGTGGTGAACAATTCAAATAGGCTTAAAGTGACTAAAGAAAATAGTTGACTGCTGTGCAACGGCATCAAGTATGCTGCACCAGTTCTATTTCCAAAGTTCGCAAGAAGCCATCAATTCACCCGCTATTGTTAATAAAAATTGTTTTAGTGAGATTCCTGAGAATTTGTACTGGACTAAGCTGAGTTCTTCGAAGCTCAAAGTGCATATGAAGTAATGTGTAAATGTTTACTGCAAATTTGCTTTTGTGGTTATTGGTGATCAACAAGTGCCAGTTGGGAAAAAGTGAACCGAGGAAAATTTATTGATATTGATGAAAAAGGATTACTTCAGTTTCTCGTTGAGTAAGTTAGATCTTTGTATAACTTCAATTATAAAACTTCTTAACCATTTCCTGTGAGTTTAATTCTGCTTTTGAGGAATTGTTTAATGCACAATCCCATTATTGCATTTGTAATATCTTTTTCAAGTTTACGTACATTGTAACTTCCTTAAGCGTACCATGCACATTTTTCCATATACAATATACATTATAAAATATACATACAGTGAATATTCAAAAACATCTGAAGGTGCTTCGTTGTGTATGCTTTTATGGGATCAGGATTTTCTTTGAGTTTGCCCAAAAATTGTATTATATTTTTATTTTTAATCCTAGCTAGGGATAATAATAATTTTTTTATTTCTTTGCAAGAACTTTTCAAGCCCGCAGTGCCCACTTTTTGCTGGGTTGTGTGAAAAATAGACAGTTGGTTTATTTTCATTTACACCACTATCAAGATTTTAATTTTCATCCCTCCCAGAAGCGGAGCCTTGTTATACAATTGTATTTACTCGTACCATTTATTTTGCAGTTAATTGCACACTGAAAGCAAGCATATTAATTTTTTCCCATTTAATTGCATAAAATTAAGTAAGCTCTTTTCATAAAATTATCCACTCAATTATTTATCCTTCTGCAATCGATAAATAAATAATTGATATAAATAGTATTAATGAAATATACGGAACTGTTTTAATTTATAAGAACTGTTTGTTTTCATGGTCACTTCGAAAAAAACCACCTCAAAATAATTTAAATGCACCAAAGGCAGGGAACGGGTTAATACTCTTCATCACAGAGCTTGTCGGCGTGTATATAACTGTGAACCAGTTGTGGCTGAGTGAATATATGCTGCCGAGGGGTTTATCTCAGGTCAGGAATTGTCGTCTTTTATGAATTTTTAATAATTTCATTTGCGTTGATTCTGCTGATAGCAATTACGATAAATTTTAAAATAGAAATCCGAGCTGTGCAGAACCGTTTTACGCTTACAGCACTCCCCACCGAGATAGGGTCTGGTCAAAGGATATGATTTTGAGCTTGTTTATGAGAAACATTTATTAATGCACTTAGTTTTTTTCTTTTGGTGACTTTCTTTGCATTTGAATAAAAATGTTAAAATGTTAAAATGCGTAGTTCATTGAATTTCTTAGTAATAAATGCTGTTTCAAAACCAAAAGTAATATAGTAATCTGTATGTTCAGAACTGTTCCTAGCTGGTATACATTTACTGCGGAACGATGTTTGAAATCACCCCTCGCCTGATTCCCTGATTTACTGAACCGAACAGACAAATAAACTGTTCTGCACTGCTCGAAAAAGGACACATGCCAACAGCGATAACCATAAATCTACTACAAGGATTTTCACAGTGCGGCGATTAACTACAAATCACGGCGAGATGTACAAAAATAATTGATGCCACTGATTTCGTAGGTGATGCCATCATTTAGAAAGTTTAAACAATTTTTTTTCGTGTTTAATTAATTGGATAATTGACCTACATATTTATGTACAACTACGAGTATAAACAGCTTTCCATTCAAATTTCAGTTCCATTTCATGCTTTAGAACACTTATTATATTTATTTTATAAGATGACATATTATTTGCCTGTTAAATAATATTAATTTTTATGTAAAATGCTTTGTTGGGGTTACAAATATTGTTGAATTTTCAAATAATAATATTCTATTGTTTAACACAAGCTTGTTATTCAACTATATTTATTGTTTTTCTGAATAAACATTTTGGCAAAACTTATTTCATACGATTTCTCAAAATTTACAGAAATTTGGTAAATATAAAAAATCAAACATTTCTGTTTTTAATTAAAACAATATATTAAATTTGAAAATGGCTTCTATGAGCGCTGCAAGTGTTCACACGTGCTACAGGTCAGGCTCTCACGCAAATTGATAAAGTCAGTCATCCAGCACCTGCGAAAATATGCATCAACTAAAATCGATTATATCGATTTTGACTTCAATGTGTAAATTCTGAATATTTAAAAGCTTTTAATTTATTAAAACGCATAGAGAGGAAATACACGTGCATCGACAATTTCAAGTTTCTCAAATAACGAAAAATAATTGTAATTTGTAATAATTTTAATGTTTTTCGAGAATTTCTCAACTCGAAATATCAACTAGAAACACAATGAAATAAAGAATGTGAATTTAGATCTAGCACAAGTGAAAATGTGGCTCGGGGACTGTTTAAAGCATTCACCCATAAAAAAACAACTGCAGCATCGAACTTCCAATTTAACGTGCCAAGTGAACACAAGCATTCAACATAAACAGGGTAAATCTAATTAGTCTGTAAATTGATAAATAGGTTACGAGAAAAAATCCAATTAGCCGAAGCCACTTTTAGAGTATTTCAACGAAAAACAGAAAACAAATAGACACATTTCTACAACGGAAGAAATGTTAATAGATTCTTTATTTTTATAATCCTCTGAACTGATGAAATAGCAAAGTGTTTTCATTGAACAATGTGTCTTTTTGTAGACAAATTAAGAAAGTCGACCAGATTACGAACCTTGTTTCATGATCAGCAAACGAGCATTTTTCTCGTTCGTTCATAAAAAAGTATCAGCCCAGAGATATTTTCTGCCAAATGCAAGTGCAGGATTCTTTTTTGTACATCATTTCTCAAATGCGATCCCCTAAAACCTCAGCACCGGAGACAACATTTTGAATGGTTAAAAAAGACTTTAAAACGATTTCTGCAGGTTTTTATAGATCAAAGTTCATAAACATGAATAACTCTTTTAATTGTTGGTTCAAGTTATTTGTGTATTTAAGTGTACTTATTACTTATATATTTTTTTCCCACCGTTAACGAACGGTGTCGCCGATGGCGATGTCCTAAACTGAAATTTTGAAATACTGAAAATCGTTTTCGTTCTGACAGCAGCTATAAATCTAAATCTGAAACATATAAAATTTGGCAACTTTTATGAAAAGGAAATGGTATTATTATTATGTTTTATGCAGCAATATATTTTAGGAAAAGCTTTAAAACGAACATAATAAAGTGTTGTGAGTTGACTTTCTGAATAAATTTATTGTTTTCTATCTCAATGTTGACGGGAATTAATGAAAGTAAGCAATTTTTCTATTCGCCACCACAAAAGCATATACAACGCAGGTGAAATCATAACCAACGGAGACTTTGTTTTTTTAAAGACTATTTCTACTTTCACGTCGTGCAAAATTTATTTGAATGTTGGAAATTGTTACTAGCATAAGTTGAGTCCTGATGAAGACTTCACTTAGCAAATGTACTCCACAGCAGTTGTAATTTTATTGATCGTCCCTCAGGACGCAAGCGCCGCTCCGTTTTGAATAGAACTCCGCAGAGAACGTAAGATGCCGCGGGTTGCCAAATCGCTTCATTAAGAAAACGTATTCACCTTTAGTTACTATTAGTTTTGGACACGATTAATGTATTGTTAATTCATATGCACTTCTTGGAATTCATTTTTTGCATAATTTTAAGGAAATACAATTTATTTCGCATAAAAAAAGGGAAATACTTTACGCCGCCGTATCATATATCTAAATCATAATTGGAATTACTCCGAGATCTGTTCATGAATTCATGCACATTGTTTTCTGATTTGGTTTCTGATCTTTTAATAATGCTCAGTTAACTCCAATGAATTGTTATAGACGAAGTGGTTGTTCCACACCCCGCAGCTTATCTCTTTTTATATTTTTCATAACCGCATTTAAAGTTCAGCTTGACGTTATTTTACACTCACAATTTCTTTACACAGCCTGGAATTTATTTTTACTGATTGATTACAGTTGTCTTATCAGATTTTAAGTCTTATCAGTGCATTCAACTCACGACTGAGTTTAACTATTCCGTGAGTTTTAATAATTCTTAACTTCAACATACTTGAGGTGATATTTTGAGGAAAAGTTAACCTTATTAAAATTAATACCTATGTTAATATATGTATAGCCTTTGAAACAAAAAATATAGCAAGTTTTGTTGTTTTAAAAACTATGAGAAGTAATCCTGTGCTTCTTGAATTTGAATAGCTTTTATTGAAAATAATCAAGTATCTCCGACCAATGGTAAGTGTGCTTTTAAATGCTTTTTTTTGACGCACTTGAAGATATGTAATTATATTTTTTTATTTTTTTATATGCTTATAAGTCAGAATATTATAACTTTTGTGCCATAACGTTCTTCACTATAAAGCAGGCAACCCAAAGCGCCTCAACATATGAATAAAACCACCCCAATTTAATAAATTCTCACTAACACATTGTCCTATATCCTTCATCCGAACAGGGGTGGCATGTGGATAAGTTTTAGGCGCCATGGATCCCAGTGTGCTTGCAAATATGGACCGGGACGCATTAAAGAAACAAATCGAGAATATGAAATACCAAGCAACAATGGACAGATGGCCTTTATCCAAAAGCATTCAAGAGTAAGTAAATATATTGTAGAATTACTTCAAAATTGGTGTAAAAATTACCTCAAAATACCATAAATTATTTATAATGATTTGAATTTGTACAAAGTCAGTGATAATGTGTGGAAATTTAGAGTTCAAGTGTTTCCCCAGCAATTGCAATTGAAGTGCTCGTGGCGGAACGTTGCCTATGCAAAGACGGTCGGAAACTTTTCTCGGTTGATCCCATGAAAATCGCCGAAAATGAAGTGTGTTCTTTTTTGAATAAAATTATAAAAATGCAGTGTGTTGAAATGAAATCGCGTGTGATTACATTGCACAACAAAATGTAGAATATAATTCCATTATGATACTATTGAGGACAGTGGTCATGCAATTGCAAATATCCTTAATGTTTCCTTTTTTGGTATTATGTGAGCGAATGCGGGGCAATAACCCCATGGTGTGAGACGACCGGTAAAATGACCAAATTTTGGTGTCTTGTTCTATAATCAAATCAAGTCTCCTCTCCACATTGAATATTCCATATTAAGGCGCTGTCGAAAATATTCATAAATTTGATGAAGAGAAAATGCGTGGAGCAGGAAAAGATTTTTGTGGTCGAAACTATCTCCTATAACAAAACAATTAAGCTGGATCTCATTTAAAGTTTTTCTTGGGCTTTCAGCAGCAGTAAAACAACTGCGGTTCATATTATACATCGGTTATATATCAAATCAACATGATTACTGAACGTATTTTTTAAGACTTGGAATTTGGGAATTTACTGAAATAATTTTGCTCTTTGAGGTACTCTTTTGAAAAATATTGAATATCTCCTGAGAAGCAATTGAACATGAAGGAAATTTCCGCACATTATAATTCTTTTTTCTTCTCCCACAAGGACTTTAAGCAACAAAAGTTCGGTTGAGAAACAAAACATGAATTCAATGGCACTTAAAAAATTAATGGAGATATAATTCAAATGTGTATTTTCCCGTTTTCTTACATTTAATTAGTAAACAAGATTCGAAATGAAAGAAGATTTGGTGGAAGAAGTGGTACTACATGTACTACATAGTATGTAAAGATTGCAGATGTCGAACGATGCAGCGCGGCGTGGTGACTGAAGAGTTCTTGCAACCTCCAAAGTATTTAATTAATCATCTAATGATTCGCTATAAAGAAAAACTCTGTCATAAGATAAATTTATTGCCAAAGGTAGCAAAACTTATCTCCTTTTGAAAGAGTTGTAGAGGCACGACCTCAATTTAATATAAATTTTTAAACAAAATCTGAGCTCTTTCGTAAAACTTTAAGAAATCTGCAATCTTGCTGAATTGCATTCATGCATTTCTAACAGCTTTTTCTTTTATGCTTGCAAACAATTGTGCATCAGACGTCTGAAGCATATTTAATGAAGCAGAAATGTGAATGTGACATATCTTGCGTCTACATTTCTCAAAATACTCATGCATTTGCATAACGTGCCTTCGATTTTCCATAACTTTGAGACTTTGGTCTCTCAGCAATATCCTTCTGGTGGGAACATGCAAACTGTATTCGTTCAAAGATAACTTCACATAACTTCTTTCTTTCTCTTTATAAAGTTTTCATCTTAATTGTTACGACGAAAATGAATTTGTTACACTATACGACAGAAAAATTATTAGTTTTAATAATCGATTTTGCGGAGTTTTTAATATGTTGAATGTTGATACTTGTAACTTAATAACATCGCGATTCATTTTTCTTTGTAAGTGGGATCTAACATAAAGGGGTGGTTTAATTTTAGAAGGAAAATGAGTTGGGAGTGTTCAATTTCAAAGTCAATCTTTGGGTCAAATAATGCCGGACCTCCTTTTAATAAATTCCTAAAATTCAGCATTTGTAATGTTGATGGTGGAAACTTTTCCACTCAGTGAAGTTCATTCATTTTTTAGTTTTTTATTCGGCTATAAATGTACAGCACAAGTTAATGCAGATTTTAAAGAACTAGTTTCCCTAATTTTGAGCTTTGTTTCAGATTTTATAGTGCTATTGTGGAATGGAAACTTGCTCACGATTTAAATTAATTAGTCATTAAATGTACGTTACTATGACAAAAGATTTAATAACTCAAATAAAAGACGAACAATGGCACATGAATATTACTATACGTTGAATTATTGAAAATTAGAGCTTCTTGGATTACCCACTGCGCGAATCCTACGCGTCCATATTGTGTTTAGTTTACATATTATTAGTTATTGTTTATCTAATTATATAAAATAAATTTAGTGCAACCGGTTCAGTTCAATCCGTTTACAGCACTGAATAGTGAATACACAGCAATTGAAAATGCTGTCAAACTTTTCTTTTAGTTGCGCTGAAAGGAATTTTCTTCTCTATCTTCCTGCTGAGTTTTGAAATTTATTCATATTTTGTAAGAAACCTAATTGCTAAAAATAAATATGATATACATTTTTAAACGAATCAAATGTTTAATTTTGTTTTTCAGGATGCGAGCCTTCGTGGAAGAAAATGAAAAATCTGATCCCTTAATAAACGCTCCTGATAAGAAGAACAATCCGTGGGCTGAAAAAGGAAAATGCGTCATAATGTAATATTGTTATATTGCAACATTTCGACCAATTTTGAATACTTTACTGTAACTAGACCTAATGTTTTCTAAAATTGCGAATTCCATTATCACACCATTTTCTTTACACCCAAAAATGGAAAATTTAATAAAATAGAAATATATAAACAACAAACATTCTGCATAGTTATTTTAACCAATATTTTTGTAATTCTGATTGTTTATTAGTATGTTTCGGTCGTTAAAAAACAAACAGATCAAACAACAATGAAAATGCATTTTAATAGCGAGAAGCTCTACGTTTCTTTTACAAGATATTAGAGGAATGCTAGTACCACTACCGATGCTTTCTTACGTATTTTCCGTATCATCTTCCATTTGATTGGAGCTTCAACATCCCTTAGAAGTTTACCCCTTAAGGACAGTGTCCGTCCTTATTCCACCAAAACCAAGCCCACTTCACCTCATTCCCTTTATTGGTCTTGTCGCGAAGCAAGATCAAAATTTATTTGTCAATTTAAAAAAAAAATATCCCCAAACCCTACGTAATCTCGAACCACCACATTATTCAACGTAATCGAGCCCTTAGGGCTAGTGCGAAAATAATAAAGATTATGTAAGCGTTTCTTTATGTTTATTTGAAAATAAACATAAAGCTTATTGATAAAAATTATGTAGATTAAAAATATAATTAGACAATTATTGTTAGAGTATTAATAAAGTTTTATTTTTATTTATAAAAACTGATTTGTAATGATTTCAAATATTAAGTTTTAAGAAGTTAAAAACACTACATGTTTTCTATAAGATGTAAAAATAACCATTGCGAGATGAGTTAATTAAAAAATGAAATGAGAATGTGGACAATTCGAAATGGAGAGTTTGCCAACAGTAGCAATAAACTAATATAAATAAGGAACTCATTATGAAATAAAATCCAAACTTAGAGGAAAAATTAGAACAAAATGTAGAAGTAGCTGTTTATTTAGCTTTTTGCAAAAAGTATATAGTTATTGACCGTTTATCAAATGAATTGACTAATTAAATTAGAACTCCGATGAAATTAAATTACTTGACAGCCGACTAGAAAATTTCGCGTAAAACTACATCTACCGTTCTTTTACCGGTATTTTTAAGTATATTCATAAACAAATACTATTTATAGTAAGAATTACTGTGCTTACTCCTTTTTTAAGAAAAAGAATAAACTTTTAATTTCCTATGTATTGTTAATATCAGCCAGCGTATAGCAACGGCTTTCTCCAATATTTTTATTATTCAAGAACTGTCCATGGTATTATATCTATAATATGAATAGAAAACTCCTTTCACATCGATTGTCACGGGATCATTTTACACATTGTTTATTTGAAGAGCACACTCATTATATGTAGGCATTTTCTGATGATTAATTATATATTTATAACGTTAATATTTTATATTTACATATTGCGAAAATATAATTTTTGACAGTCTCTAAATTTTGCAGATTAGTCTCATATTTGTTTTAGTACATTTGTTACATTTATGCAGCTAGTTTTCTTTTGCTGGATGCTCTAAAAGTTTGTTGATCCCGAACTAAAATTCTCACAGTAATTATGCAAAGTAGAGCTTTTGAATTTTGTTGCCAGAATTAACTGATATTATTTCTGGAAAATAGAGTGATTTAATTACTTACGCATGTTAAACTGTTTGACTATAAATTTTGACACCCAAAACATTTCGGTTCTGTAAATATTTTATGCGAACTTGAGCAGTTCTAGAAAAAAATCGACCAATGTACAGGAAAAAAACAATCTTTTTACGCTCATAGAGAAATGTAGTTAAAATACGTATTAAGTGATCGATTCACGAAACCATAAAATCATTTGCTACTTTAAATGCGACTAGAACGCAAATCGATATAGTTAGCGTTAATTTGCTTACCTTTAGGCTTAACGGCATTGACGCTGTTAATTGAAAATTCCCAAAACATATATTAAATCGCTCAAGACAACTTCGAGCCTTATTTCAGCGGCGACATGTCGTCGTATGTGAATGTGTTGTTTCATTGATCATCAAAAACTTCTAGAACCGTAGCAACATATTTGCTAAGCTTGCCACTGGAATGAGGCCTAAAAAGAGTGAATTCAATGCATAATTTTTGATAATGAAAAGAAACGTTATTTATCAATTAATTGCAACATTTAATTCTCAATCAATAAAATTTAAGTTATAGATGACGCACTCGTGATTATATTAGCGATTAGTGGCGTTTGGCTTTCCTTTAATATAGCTCTACAACGATAGCAAAGATACAAGAGATAACCTATTGGTGAATGCATACAATCAAGATGCCGTAAAAATTTTGTAGATCTTATTAGTAATTTTAATAATTAATTGTTATCAATATTTACATATTACAAGATTTCATTTCTATGCAATTTTTCGTAATGGCCGACATTTTACTGTCAAGCAAATCGGCATCAAAATTTCTAAAGTAATGATGAAGAGTTAATCAGATCTACACCAATATGATAAAAACTATTTTAGAAAAAAATAAGTACTGTATCAGAAATATTGTTTAACCAAGTTGAATATATGAATATTAATAATTATAAAATAGATATAAGAACGTCTTCTCTTACGATCTTGAAACTAATCAAAGAAAATGTAGTTAAAGTTACAAAAGAAAACAAAACAATTCTTACTAAATTAGGATAATAATTTTAAAGTTTATTATTGTATTACAATATGGTGAAAAGAAAACAATATAATGAATGCAATTTAAAGCTTAGTAAGTAATTCAACTGTCATTCTTATGTACTAGAAATGTAGTCATGATTACAGTTATTAAAGGACATCACATAGTGGAGATAGAACGTGTTGTTTTATTTACCTTGTTAATGCAGTCTGATTTAGTTTATATTTGCCTTTGTTTTCACCTGTACATGGTATAGTTACGGGTTACCACTTACCAGCACAGGTGGGAACGAGAATTCGAGAATCTTGAGCGATTATTACTATAAAATCTGCATTTCGGAATTGCAACATGGCGTCGAATAATTACAATTAGTATACGTTCACTATTATCGTTCTCAACCCTGGGTCATTTTGTCGTTTTATTTCGTTTGTTTATTAAATTAGTCAATAGTTCATATAGTTGAATTGCACTGCATCGTATTTGATATTAAATAAAACATTTCGTGTGGATTCATGAAGGCAAGCTTATTTTTACCAACGCAAACAACTTTTATGTTATATACAGGGGAGAGTCGTGTAGATTGAAACCGAAACGGCATGTAGGATGAATTAACACAAAGATATTTTCTTTTCCTGTCAGTGACACGAGCCTCCTACTATGGAACTCGACTATATATACACGAAATTTTGACCTTTTTGACAGATCCAAATGACCTGGGTACCGTTCGAAAAGTCTTAGAACGTAGACCCAAAAAAAGCATAAAAATTTATAGAACGGTCCACGGGTACCCTCAATACTGGGGTATGAAAGAATGTACTTAAAATCAGTTTTTACACCAAAATGGGGTCAAAAAGTGACCGAACCTCCTGACTCATGGTCGATTCAGACTGCACTTGCCGAGACCTTTCCAACGGTACCTCGACCATCAAAATCGGTTGACCCATACAAAAGTTAGGGCATTTGGCATTTTTACCGCCCATAATGCTCTGAAAAAATGAAAATGGCGTTTGTCTGTAGGTTTGTAGATTTTTGAATCTAATTAAAAGCTTTTGGGGGCTGAAAGCTATTAAAAAAATGAAAATTTGTTGATCCGCCACTTTTCGATCCGATGACTGGTATGGCCAGGGCAATCCTCCGAAGTCGAAAAAAATCATTTTTTTCTAACAGCTACAGTATCCAAACCCTATATAGTACAGAAAGCGTACATGTACCATTTCAAAGGTATTGACCTCAGCTTTCAAACGGTACATAAAATGTTTCATTTCAATGATGTTACAGCTAGGCAATTTGGGTTAAAAACTGAAAAGTGACGAAAATTTTTTACACATTTTCACAAATAACTCGAAAACTAGTCTATAACTTTTCAAGATAAAATGGCGGTAAATTGTCTTAAAAATAGCGGAAAGATGTACAAAAAATTTGTTATATAGCACATGTCCGGGCAAATTTTTTCCCTGGAGATATAGTGCTTCAAAGTTGAAAAAACAGGAAAAAACACAGTTTTCATTTTACCCTAAAATTGGGTTGAAAATTGACCCAACCCCCTGACTATTAGTTGATTCATCTTTTACTGGCTAAGCTAAGACCTTATTAATGATACCTTGGTCATCGAAATCGGTTCACCCGTTCAAAAGTTTTTCTGGTCAACCCGAATATTAATTTTTTTGTCGAAGATTGCCGCACTGAATATAAAAAGAAAAAATACGACATTTTTTACAACTCTTTTTTTCTTTAAATAAATTCCCAAAATTCCCAAATGAAAACGGAGACGCAGAAAAAACTCGTGCCGTTAGCCAAAACACAAAATTTGTGATATCAATTTTGTGACGCAATGAAATTATTTGTTGTGAACAATTAGAATTAGAAACTACTTGCAATGAAAATTAAACTGGTACAATTTTGCGTCTGTGTTGCATACCAAAAAATCCAAAGAAAACCAAAAGAAAACCTTCGAAAAATTCTTTCATAGTTTTTCGGTTCATGCCTCCCTGAGTTCGAAACCACCCCCCGTTCGAAAGTTTATACATATATAATATATATACAATATATGTCGGTGATGTTTGGTTGAAATATGATAACTCCAAAAACAGTGTTTTGACTCTTCAACCTACACGACAAATTTTTTGACGGCTACAAATCACATGTAATATTACCTTTCCAAAGGTAATAAAACTCTGTATTATATTTATCCATCCAAAGTTACGAACAAAAATCAAAGCGTGTTTAAACCTACACGACTCTCGCCTATGTGTACATTTTCAGTGGAAAATAATCATACATAATACCTACCTCAAATTATTTTTTTTCTTAATTAAAATAAAAAATTTATTAATGCGCCATCTGTACACTAAAATGCCTTCTAGTGTTATTGAAGAACAACCTAGATGCGTTATTTACCAAGAAAAGATGCTAAAATTTAATTGATTTTGCAGGATCTGCAATTTTAAAATCAAAACTGAGTTTTCGAATTTCATTTTCCCCTTCCACTTTCCAACATTCAAAGTTACGTGTTACAGTACACTTCACTTACATTGAAGTCCCAGGCACTGGCATAAATAAAAATTAACAGCCCTTTTGACGGAATGTTGTTATTAAATTAATTCATTATTAAATGAGTTAGAAATAAGAAATTGTTTAATAATATTGCGGTTTAAATAAACCACGAAAAGCAGTAGTAACGAAAAAACTTCCATTTGGTTCCCCAAATTCCACGGAGCTGTTTTCCGTTTTACGATGATACTCTCAACTCTGCATGCATCGCTACGCTCTTATAAAAAAAAATAATTAATTTTTGTACAGTAATAAAACAATTATTTTTTGTATCACGTCCTTACTAGAAATGCGAAATTGAGTTTGTTTTTAGGGGCCGAATTCATAGTATGCTTACACATCGATATTCTACTTGTTTTCTTTTGCTATAGCTTCCTGCTTCATAACACAGAGACATCAAACTTATTTTAAAAAAATATTATTGCAATGATATTTCCAAAGATACCAACCATTTGGATATACTCCCACCACTGCTGAAAATGGCTTGAAAATTCGGAAAATTCAGATTTGCCAGAAATAATACTTTCACCGCAGGGAAGAGTTTTCAACGGAATTCCTGAATAGTTGCACATCTTCCTCCAACTGAGTACTGTTATTTTGTCCAATTACGAAGTTGCTGCTGTAGGACCTTAAAACACAATATTTCTTTCAATCACGTAAATTTACTTTTATTTTTATTCGATCTACACCTTTAAGTACATGTTCCGTTATATATGTACATTAATATTAATACTTAACCAAAACCTCCTAATCTATAGTTAGTAAGTCAATAAATCATTTCTTTTATTGATCCGCTACATACTCTCGCTTGCATCTGTGTGAACAGTTTACTGTTTTTTGCACAGTGGATAATAAAATATTAAATCTGTCCTATAATTATGTTTGCTTAATTTGTAGGTTATTTATTAATGCTTATCTTCCTTCAAAAGTCTAATTTGCTGCTTTTTAATTTTCCATTATTAATAAAAATGTGATTTGTACAAATTACTCATTAAAAAATAGTTTTATGTATACTTTTTTTATATCTTTGAGTTGTTAGGTTTACTTGATTCGTAATCAATTTATTTATTTGTATTATAACAAAACTAAATCTACCTAATTGTAATTTTTTAAGTGAAATTTAAATAGTTTTCAATTTGATTTTTTTTCTAACTTTGTTGCTCTTTTATATTTAATCATTTTCATATTTATTTTATTTTAAGCTTCTTCCTGTTTTTGATTTTTCTACTATGTATATAAATAACTTACTGTCACTTTTTTAGTATACACAATTTCGGTCCGAAAATAAAATTCTTGTGTGAGTACTCATAACGCTTTTTTGTTCAAACTAATGTTTGATTAGTTTATATTTTGATTGCTTTAAAATTTATTTTAAATATGTAAGCAAAATCATTGTTACTTTAATAAATATTGAATAATGCTTTCAGATTTTATGAAGATATTCGTTCCCATAAATAATGTTAGGCTATTACAACACATTGCACAATATAAAAGTGAGCATTTCCCCGAACACATATGAGCACCTAATGGGAGTATTACGCAAGGCTTATGAAATTTTCAAGTTACGATCCCTTATTTGTGTGAACATGCTTTGTGTATGTTTTGAAGAGGGCTGAATGAGTCTTATAAAATTACGAGTTGTATTTATAGCTACAGTCGATTGTTTAACAACGAACCAAGTAGACACAATAGATCGATAAATATAAATAAAATAGAGATAATGCAATAAATAAAGAGTTATTTGCGCTTACGAATTACAACTACTAAACTAAGCAAAACTTCTTTTGAAGAATTCAATATTTTTGATAGTTTCCTTCCATTTAGCCCCTTTTTCTAGCTTTAACCCTTTGAACACCAGGCGTGAGGCTAGGAAGAGGATATATCATCGCTTTGTGATTTGCGTTTTTAAATTACATTCGCCATATAAATTGTTATTTAGGTAATTAGGTAATTTAGGTAATTTAATTTTAATTTAGGTATTTAGTTTTTATATAAAATACATCCGCCGAAAATATTCCGAAATTTTTGGGATATTTATAAGCGATACTCCATATTCCATATTGTGGAGACACACGATATGAAATATGGCATATCGCTTATAAATATGACGTTTTCCGTATGGTCTGCTCCGGGTTAAGGAACTACAGATGAACCTCGGTAGAAAGTGGTGATGGAATTCAGCCGTTACTCAAAGGGTTAATGTGGTCATTTGCGTGCAATTTATGAAGTTTTAAAAAACTTAAATTTTTTCCACTAAGTGAAATTTATTTAACAAATAACATGTTTCGAAGTTTTTTAAAAGAAAAAAATTATTTGCTAAAAACTAGAAGAAAAGAATATCAAATAATAAATTATTAAATAAAACATAAATATACAAGTTTTTAGATAATTTAAAATGCGTCACTTCTACACGTCCATTTTGGAGTGTAAAAATAAAATTCATTTAATTACTGCTTGGTTAACTGTTCAACAATTGATCTGCATTATATTTCGATATCATTAAATGAACAACTTAGATATAACTATCAACCACAACCCCTTCATAATATTATGAAAATTTACTTTAAAGAATTCAATAATTAAAACGTTAAATAAATGAGACAGATGGTACAAGACTTTTTGAAAATACAACGGAAAAATCCAGAGTCTCATTCAAACCACATAATGTAATATTAAGCAATAAATAGTCCTTGGACAAGAAAAGTTAATTAAAGTTTAAAAAAATGAGAAATTAAATATGGCTCTAACTTAAAACCGAAACTTAGGTTTCTATCTGACATGTTTAAGGATGATATGAATCAAGAAGCCAAGAACACGCTTCTCGAGCATGAAAATTTTAAATAAGCAGAAAATGCAAAACAAGAGAATTCGTTACGAATGTTGATAAAATACTGTGATCGTTGTGATTTTATGGAGTTTTAATTTGAGTAGTAGGTGATCAGGGATCGTATGGTATAGTAATTAGTAAGAAAGAGAAAATGTAACAAAAGTTTACAAATAACAATTACTAATTGACACTTTAAAGTCCATCAATAACAAGTAAATTTCGAGAGTTCGCCAAATTATGTTGCAACTTAAAGGAGTTATTTCCAGACGTGATATTGTTGCATATTAATATTTCCAGGGAGGCTTTTGGTTTTTACATCCGAGAGCAAGTATTAAGTCTCATTGTAAATAGTACATTTGTCTATAAATAATAAATCAAAATTTAGATGTAGATAGTATTACTCCAATAAAATCGCTTCAATACAAAAAGCAATTGTTACCTTTAGATGTAAATTAAAAATGTCTTTTGTTTTTCTTGATAATAAAAGCATTTAATATTAATTATTATTAAAGTGTAACTAACTATCCTAAAAAGTCAGGTTTTTTATCGTTGCATCAGTAATAAGAGTTATTATCGAGAGAATTTTCAAAACCCAAAAAACAATTTCGCCTCATTTATTTTGTACTCATGTATTGTATATAGTATATACATGTTTGATTTTACGTCAGTAAAAGGTTATACAAAAATCACAGAAAAAAACTTGCTAACTATAATTTACTTCAAAAATATCTGGCACATTGTTATATTCAACCAATCATCGAGTTATACACACGATTGTATAAAATAGAACAAAATAATTCCTTTTACATAAATTTGTCTGCCTCTTTGGTAGATGATAAATAAGCGCAGTAACAACTTTCAATTTAGTCTTAAAATTATAGTTCACAAAGAGTAAATAATGAGTTAACTTGTTGATGCAAAGCAAATACAATAAGAAGTATAACATTTCTGAGAAGTTACGATATAAGTGTGTACTACAACAATCAATGGTATCCAATTTTCAAATATGCAGATCGTATGATTACAGAAAATTTGCAATTGCCGGTGCAACTGATAAATATACAAATTTTTGATTTGCATTTGAATAAGTTTTATATACACAACATGCTGATTGGGTGACCGTTATTTTGAGAAATTCACTTTGCTACTATTATTTATGTTCCTTATTATAAATACATGCTAAGTATAAAATTGTAAAAACTTATATCACTTCTATACTATGTATATATATTTTTCCTGGTGCTTTTTGCTTTTCATTTTTAATTTTTCTCATCATTTCACTTATTGTTGGCAATATTTATTTCCAGTCTCTCTTTTTACTTTAGAATTATTTCTTATTTTTATATCGTAGTTTTGCTTTTTCATTTGTCTGAGTATTCATAGAAATGTTACAAAGATGCCAATTTGATCAAAAATATTATAATTTAAACAAAATATACATTATAAATCGGGAAAATTTTGTTGTAACAATGAAACGTTATTCAATTTATTGAGGATTTTGTATTGCTTTTGAAATTACTGATTAGCTTTAAAGCGTAAAAGGCATTTTGTGATTGGGAAATTACTTCTATGATTAACATCTCAATCGAGATACTTCTAACAAAAGAACAGGAAACAAATTCTATCTTCGTTGAGCTTTTTTGGTTAACGAAATATAGAAAGCACATTGAATGTGTAATGAGTTTCTAGATACTGTACTAAAGCGTACCAAAATCAAAATTTTATTCAAACATGGCTTAGTTGAGTATTATATCACTGTTTAAAATGCATTGTTACGGCTATTTTAACACTAACAGTTAAAAAAATAAAAATTAGAATTCATATTTTAATTATTGCAAATACACAAGGACTATATTTGGACATATATCTTGTGCTATTTAGTTTCATTACTTTTGGTTCAATTTGATATACGCCAACACAGGCACCAAGTTCTGTTTCCTATGAACACACTTTTTTAAAAGGCTTAATATCTCAAAATTGCTTAAAGAAAATTAAGTGAAAAAGATAGATTACAACGTCAAGTTTAGAAATGTAACGGGCAAATATGGAACATTAACTATAATATATCTATAATTATTGTGTAATTTGTTAATCAATGCTCGCTGCCAAGTGCGCACCGCGCTGCTTAGTTATTCAATTTAATTAATTATAGAACATTTTGTGTCTCAGAATCAGATGCATCAAATCATACCTATATATGTATATAACATATGTTTAAATTAATGATAAATGTTCAGCCTATGTGTACTAAGTTTCTATATGAAAGTCAAGCAATCCTGATTTATGGTTCATTTCAGATAATATTGAGACAGAAATAAAAAATTTACAATCTGCTTGTCACGTAATAATAAACGTATGCGATTATAATTCAGTAACACATCTTTCCACGCGTTTGCAATACTGATTTAACTTCTTCAATGTTCCATAAATTAGAGTGTCGCGTTGAAGCGACTCTAGAAAAACGTGTAATATAGGCTAGGTGTATATGATTGACTTTATTATAGAAACCCTCGAAAATATTTTGGTTTTTGATTCAATAAAAAAGGTCAATATATTCCACATCGATTAAAAAAACAGCATTTGTATCAAAAATGAAATAAAAATAAAATCATATTGAGGGTTCTATGCCAGCCAACGAGGACTGGCAACAAGCATCGCAAGTTTTTTTGTTTTAAAAAAATAATAAACAAACTTAAACTAGTGTTTCACATTATTTTTTATTTAATTGCTGAATTTTCTTCCCATTGATAGGAAAAGTTCCTGATATTTATGTGTGCGTATTTTTTCGAGGCCCCTATAGATTCGCAATTCGTTTGATAATTAGGAAAGTGTTCAACTGTATTATATTGAATCTTTTCCATAGGCACAAAATATTTGAGGATGAGTTTACACGGTCAAACGCACTTGTATAAAAATTATATTTGGTTAGTTACCTAATTGAAGAACAAAACAAGTTAAAAAAATAAAGGATATGCATTCATTAATGAAATATTCCAATTGATCGTTCAGCATTGTTTGCACTTTTAGACATTGAGCACCGAGCAGAATGTCCGGTTTCTAGATCGAATTTATAAAACTCTCACGTCAAACAAACAAGAGGATTTCTTCAAATGCAAAGGAAATCAAAATTAAAAATAAATAAATAAACAGAATTCAAATATATTTAAAAGGTAGAATCTGCCAACAAATATTTTTAATTCGCAATAAAACTAACATAGTTCTCTCTTTTAACTAAAACAAATGATAAAGCTTAACAAAACTGTATCTAAATAAATTGTAAAAAGAAATAAAAATGAATTTTATACTAAGAAACAATTCGAACATGATTTACTCAACTTCCTGCTCAAGAAATAAAATATTATTATACATTAAAAAAAAATCTTATTATATTAATTGAAAACATTTTAACAAAATAAATGAAAAGAGAAGCTGTTTTGTAAGCTATTATGACTAACTTTTACAAAATAAATATTAAGTTTTTCGATTTTTTCGATCATGTTGATTTATTCCATATTGAATGAATAACGTTAGATTTTAGATTTTTTCTATCTGCCTGTGAGACTTTAGTTCTAACATAAAATTAATTTATTAAATATTATCAGTTAGAATAATAAAATTAAAATAACTTTGCCTAATCTAAATGTATTTGATATACTTAAATAAACTTCAAGATTTAATAAATATGTACAAACATTATAGTTGTTATTTAATTTTTTTTGTATCGCTTACAATTTTTCTTTCGATTAATTTAGTAACAGTTTGTGTTGTGGTGTTTACGTGTTTCGCGTCTTTAATGTATCCCTTTGCATTAAGGCTCTTATATCCTCTACTAAATTAAACTATATATACGAAACTATTCTTTCTTTTGATTACTTAATTACATAATTACATTTCTGGTGTGTACAATAAATTAATTATTTACATCTCCTTCAGTTTTTGTAATCCAGCTTGCACGTACTTGAATACGTCATATATTGAGCTGTGCAATGTAAGAGGACCATTATCATGATCCAACGCAATGAAAAAATCTATAAAGAATACAATTAATTCAAACTTTCAGACTCACCGTAAATCAAAATGAAATGTGTGGAAAACAACAGACCTGTATGATTCCCTTTTTCAACCAAAGTGTCTGCTTGATCCCATAAATCATGGCAACTTGTGAGATAATTGAAAAATAAATTTTGTTTTTGGAGCGCAGCATGAACCTGAATCGGAACCATCTGGCAAGGAGGAGTATTTGATCCAGATCCCTAATTTTAAAACCATAATTTAACTCCTGAAATAATCTTCAATTGGATTTCTATATATTACTTGTGAGCACACGGAATTAGTCGGAGATATTGATGAGGGTGTATTCCCATTCAATATCTCTGTACAGCCTTTACTGAAGAAATCGGTTGCAATTTTTTGCACTTCTCTACACTCGTGCCGCTTCATTTTATACAATTTGGATGATATTAAAGATTGGCATCGAAGACTAAAAGAAAACAGCAATATATAGTGTGTCAAGTGGTTTTACACAAGAATAACAGAAAGATAAAATTGCGGAAAAATTCAATACCTTAAGATCGCAACTTTATTGTGGTTATCTGATTGTTGATTTCGGAACTTAGTAGAAATGAATCTGAAAAAAGAAATGTGAATTTAGCTTCCATAACAAGTTGTGAACAGTTCATTTTCCTTACTTTATTAAGGCAAGCGTATCCTTATACATTGTAAAGGACGCTTTTTCTGTTCTTTTGTCCTTTTCCATAGCAGCACCAGATAGCAAGAAATACAACACTGCCTCTAAGTACAGCATTACTTGATCAAAATGATTTGTTTCTTTGTCTGCGGCGTGTTTAAGGCGTTTTGCTTCATCCAAAAATCCCTGGTCCCTGTTAAATGATCAATATTACAAATGTTTTTCTAAGCGAGTTTCTTCACTGGGAGTAACCCTCACCCATTATCCTTATCATCGTTGCTCCTTTCGAAATACGATTTGTACACCTTGGATACAATAGGTTGTGGGGGTTGTGGTAAAGTAATTTTTTCAGATAACCGGTCATGATTTGTTGGTGGCAGCTGCTCGATTGTATCTTTCTGCAAAAATGAAATAGTTAATTTAAATGAAAATTGCACTAATTACTGATTCAAACCTGTGAACCCTTCTTTCGTTTCTTTTCCTTGTAAGGACTACTGCTAGAGGAAGAACTACGTTTCCGTCGAACTTTTGGTATTACGTCATCATTGACTTTTACAGTCGAGGGTGAAAGAGATTTAGGAACCTCCAAATCCGGTCCAGGTGGCATGATTATTGCTTTGAATTCATTTTTTATTAGATGCTCCTGTTTGACTGAATTATTATTGCCCATTTTGGCGCTGGTGTAGATATTAAACTTCTCGTCACAAATTGATGACGAGGACGAAGTTTTGTTAAGAATGTAGCTGTACTCGTCAGGTATAAATTCAGATTTGATGGTTTCCGCTTTTATGTTACCCATAGATTTCAATGATGGAGAGGATATTAAACTTGCACGATCTTCTAGCTTTGGTGACTGCAACACATTGTTTTGGCGACTTGGTGTAACACGGGTATTTGATTGCTCTTGCCCTCTATGGCGATTATCTATTAAATTGTTACTATTATATAAATAGCTATTATTTGAAATAGCACTACTTGTTATCTTTCCAGTAATTTCAGCACCAGCGTTTTCCAGATCACGATTTATGGTCGGAGTTTTATTATTACCACTTCTATTGTGCGAAGATATATTCCCTATTGTTGTGTCGTTGACCAGTCTTGCATTGACATTGCTAGATGTGGGTTTGCTTACACCGGCATTTGTGGTGCTTATGATTGAGGCACTGTTGCTGCCATCTATTATGCTACTTAGGAGCTCCCTGCTATTTTCCCCAATACCACGCTTATTGCTATTACGAGACACTGAATCTTTAACTCTATTTTGATCATCGCCAGAACTTGGCTGTTGATTTGTATTGTTACTGGATATGCGAGGACTGCGATCCCGATTAACCCTAAATGAGTTTTGATACCATTCTGGCCGAACTACTCGCAGACGATTCAAGTCTATACTACATAGTATTGCTGCATAGATGTGAGGAACTGGCGAGATTCCTGAAAGGTTATTGTAGCGATTGACACCGTTGTTAGAATCTTTAAAATCTGCGGATCCTTTATTTAAATGCGAATTGATATTGTTATTATTCCCTCCTATCGTAGAGGCAGTACTTCTTTCTGGTGTTTTCGTAATGTTGCTATTATTGTTTACACACATTCTTGGAGATTTGGTACTAGCATTGATATTCCCTGCTGTATTCCCAGCAACTGAATGAAGATTTTCATTGCTGCTTTTAAAGCCAATTGGAGATAAGATTTTTTCGTGATGTATTACTCCTTCCTTCAATTGTGACTCTTCCGATTGATCCACAATAAGTACCTGACCTTTGTTTTTAGCTCCTCCTTCTCCTTTGTTTAAACCAAACACAAACAACTTTCGCAGAGTATCACTTTTGTTTTTATCACTTTTTGTTTTATCACGTATTTTCTATAAATAAAACGTAAATAAATTATGGACGAAATTGTTTCAAAACTTACTTTATCTTCTCTGAGGTCATCGCTATCACTGTCGGAATGATCGTCACTGGATGATGAGGAAAGCCTGGTTCTGGCTGATGTTTTATTTGCTGGAGAGTAACGTTGCCGTTCAGCTGATGGTTCCGGTGGTGACGATAGTCGACTGTTAAAGATCAAAATTATAGTAATTGGAAGAATAGCCAAACCGTACTAGTTACTCTTCTCTAGAAGGATGTGAAGAACTACTTGAGTCATCGTCGTCATCGTCATCTGATTTTTCCTCGGTTACAGGGCCCTTCTGAATTTGAAGAAAAATTCTGCTATTACATGCCAGATCAGACTTTGACGGTGGAGCTTTTGGTGATTTGTGTTTTCCAGTTGCCACATTGTCTTCTGAAGACGATGTTGGACCTTCAATTATCTCACGACTTTTGATGTTTGAATTTTGCCGAGATGCACGTCGCCTGACAACTGGTTTTTTATTTGAGTCTTTTTTGGAAACTGGCATTTTATTTGGTGTTGAATTATTACTATTTCCAACAGCATTTTTTCTAGGTCGTCCTCGTGGTTTTTTGTCTTTTTCCACAGACTTTGATCTACAAATTCTATTAATCAAAATAACATATAATATAAATCTTCAGCAGAAAGTACCTGCTGCCTGTTGAAGAAAGCGCACTAGAGAATTCATCTTCGTCGCTAGAATCAACTTCGGTGTTTTGGTCTTTTGGAAATTTCCTTCTTCTTTTCATGGGCTTTTTCACCGGAGATTTTCTTCGTTTTGTATTAATAACAGATTGATTTTCTTGCAGACGCTTTTCTTCTGCCGACGAACTGCTGCTTAGTTCCGACAAACCCTTAATGCCTGAATACTCTTCAGCGGCGGCAAATATTGTTGCGGACTGATCAGATTCAACAGCATACGTTGAGGCTCGATTCTTATCAGGGCTCGAGGATGGACTTTTTTCTTTAAAATAAAATTCAAATTACAATTGTTTAAATATTTTCGGGCATATAGAAAGCAGAAAATTACCAAATGTTTCATTTTTTATTTGATCTGGTCGTATTTCTAATATATTTGAATTATTTATGCTTCCTACTTTGTTACTATGTGAAAATTGTAAATCTGATTGCATACTTTCTTTCTTTATATCCGATTGTAGAATCGTTGGAAGTAAATTGTTAGAACTATGATTTCGATATGCTGGCGAGGGAGATGTTGACATGTTGTCGTCCTCGATATTTGTTACTGGTTCATTTTTTATGGATTGCTCTGGAAGTTGCGAACTGCTGTTGTCACTCGGTGACGGTTGAATAACTGCCTTTTGAGTTTGTGGAGCTTTAAAAAATTTACTTAACGTCCACTTACTACCTTCTGAAATTAAAATATAACTGTATTAGTCAACGGATAAATTTCATTAATTATTAAGTCAAATATTGGAAACTTATTACACGTAAATGAAATAAGTTTGAGAAACATTACACTTAAGCAACACATACGATTAGAATTATCTCCTTTGGCTCCATTAGACTCTTCACTTCCAGACTCACTGGACACTGACTCCGAACTTTCTGTGGAATTATCGTTCGTTGGAGATGTTCTAAAGAAATATAAATATAATCAACAATAAAAAAGGATGTCTTATTTTATTTACTGATCAGCGGAAGTTTGCTTTTTCCTTTCATCATCACTTTCAGATAAATCTAGATCATTTACCAAATCGTTGCAATTGAAATTGCTATTAGGTTTTAAGAGCTCTGTCTTTTCTTCGGTCACATATGTTGGTTTAGGCACAATTTTTTCTTTTTCTGTGAATAATTTTATTATAATATTTACACGTTAAAGTATTGAAAAAACTGTCTTACGTTTACATAGAGGAGCTTTGAATTGCGGTGGAAAATCTGCATACTAAAAAAACAGGAGAAAAAACTGTTAATGAAAAATTTCCGAAAAATGATAAGACAAACAAGTTTCTTTTCTAAGCATTACGATTCTATTTCTACTTAATTTTTTAAATACGGTACCTTATGAGGATTCGGTTGCCCAAACGAAAATTTATCTTCAATTTCTTTCCGCGGCGTGGCTGCTATTTCAGTAAGAGGGGTATAAGTTGTCGTCATTGTCTTTAAAATATTTTCCACGTCACCGTTAGAAGCCATCGCAGGAGGAGGCATAGGTAAAGGCGGTTCCATCGGCTGAAAATTATGTGATTGAAAAATTAAGCAGAAACAAAAAGTCGTCCACTTAAATTCTTAATTGAATTGTGTGAAAAAAGTAGTTGAAGGATTGAACGTCTAGGTCTATGTACACTGTACAGTGTACATAGATTGTTTGTAAAATCATATTACATATAACGATATCGATTTGAACGGAAACAATAAAAACAAACAATGAAGTAAAGTACTCACTTCTTGTGGAAATTTTGGTATTTTTGATAAGGGCGGTGGAAAACGACAACCATTGATGAGTGGCGGTAAAGATGATATTTTGTCACTTGGTCGCCCATTTGGTGTTAACGTCTGCGCTGATGGCGGCGGTGGTGGTGGACCTTTGGCCGGGACTATACCACTTGTTCTGACTTCGTGCTTAACTGATTGTCCAGGATAACCGCCCCGACCATTATATGCTGGTTTATTATCTACTGGCTTAATATATGAACTACGTGATTGAGGTGGATGTGTTTGATGGTAGTGATGCATAGGAGGATTTCTGCTATTATTTGCTGGAGGGGGAGGTAAAGGTGACATAGCTCCAGTTGAAGGAGGCCTTCGAAAAGTGGTAATGCCTATATATTTCGTTTCTATTAGGGGTTTCACAATTGAGAAATCCCCTAATTTGGATTGTATGCGATGATCTCCTTCCGATGGACTTAACTAAAAAATCAAGCAATAGTTGAAAATTCGTATAGTTAATATTAAAATAGGAAGCAATAATACACACCCGTACTGGTGCCGTAAACAAAGATAGCTCACGATCGGGACTGGGAGCTTGCTGCCTTGCTAATTTATCGCGCTCTCTTCTTTCCATACGCTCAAAATCTTCCATCCTAAAAAAAGAAAGGACATGATTTAAACCACATGACTTAGTTGTTTAACATTAACACAATTGCCTGCTCAATTAAAACAAATATGCAATCATGCTGCCACAATATTAAATTTATTATAAACGTGCCTGCAACAATTGTTATTGTGATTATTATTGCTACATACAAACAATGTGTAGTTTAGAATTTGTAAAGTATGAAGCCAATTCAATTTTCTAGATATACACTCAGTTGCAAAATTATAAATGAACAGAAACTTCAACTGTCAAGTTACAATAGATTTATAACTTTCCAATACACTGATTTATTGCAAATTTTAACTTTGAATAGTACTGTAAACTGAGGTGTTTTAATCATTTCCGGAATGAGGTTTTCTGATAAACGGTTTTATCAGTTTTGAGTCCGCAGCGTCATAGCTTCGTGTAAGGGAGTTGAATTGCAATTAAGTTGAAATAGCGAATATTTTAAATGCCAAGAAAAGAAATATGTTGAATCAAATCAAAATTACAAAATAGAGTGCGAAACTATCACAAAATTGTTGTGTTGTTTGAGAACAAAACATGACGCGGAATTAGAATGGAAAAATTGGAACAATACTCTATTTCATCCATAAAGAAAAGTAGCAAATAAAGAGAACGACTTGGGCTAAGCTAAAATGAAGAGAAATGTCGCTCGATAAAACACAAGAAATATACAGAATACCAATGTTGTCTTCTCGCCGAAAGAATAAGAGTAACTCAATCTAAACTTACAAAATAAAACGTTGAGATTCGGATAATTTCAGCTCTTGTGATCGAACGTTGTACAATACGAGATATCGCAACAGTTAATCGTATTGTTCTAAAATTTAATTAACCGGCCTACCTAATAGAAATACTTCAACAGCTACTTTACTTAGCTGCAAAGTGCCGACCTATTTTAATAGAACAATTATTTCGATATGGTCAAATTATATCAGGCACTGATCCAGCTAATCACATGATTTCGAAAAATCCTGCTCATTCGAAACCGATATTATTCCTCAACTATGTGATGCTACTTTGTCTTGTTATTTGTTTCTTAAATTCGAAGATGTTTTTAATTCGTTCTAAAGTAGCTTTCCACCTTCTTGTTGCAAGAAGTTCCTCATAGATACAGATAGACATGCGTTTCAATTACGACATCATATCATGGACAAAATTGAAACCCAAGTAAAATCTAAAAATACAGTGTGTTTAAAAAGGATAAATTCACTTTACAATGGAGGCTCATATTCGGAGGTTTATAATTTTGCAACTTAATATATACGGCTGATTTGGAAACAACGATCAGGAGCGGACTGTGAAATACAATAGGTGTATTCACGGTTCGTCCCTGTTTAATGGCAAATTTTATATACGCGATACCTTTGTAATTATTTAATTGATCAAGTTGCCGGAGAAGTTATGTATTAATGTGTAAGCTGACACACAAATGTTCATAACCAGCTTTAATCTGCTACAGCGATGTCCAGTATTTTCTGTAAGAAAATGCAGTAAAGTTGCAAAATGCACTGAAGCGGAATACTAATACTTTTCTTCAGTGGAAGGAGTTTTTGAGAAAAGTTTGAATTTTGTGATCAATGTAATTCCAGGTCACAATTTATTATAAACGATCTAATTTCTTAATACCATGAAACTTGACAATGGCCACAGGGTAAATCACCAGGGAACTTGAAATTCACAATACAATATAGGTACGTAGATGAAAAAAACGTGAATTGCATTGAAATTGAGTTGACCCTGATCATCACAAGCTGACAGAGAGCGGAGCATTTATTAGGGGTTTGGGATTGGAGTTAATGAACTCTAATTTCCAGCAACAATTAGTTTACTCAACTGGAAAAAGTCCAGTTCGGGATTTTGAATGCATTAACTGCTTATTTTGTAAAAGTATTTAATAATAATTTAACCAAATAAAAACACTAGACTAAGTAGATCAGCTTATCTATTACAGTAAAGCATTCAATTACACGAACTATTGAAACATTAAATATAAAACAAATGAAATAGCATGAGATAACAGTTTTTTTCACTTTAAGCCGTTTAAGAGACTGTTTTTTTATATGCCTTGCCTACATAAAACAACTTTGCGTTTATTTCTTCCAAAATAAAATAATTTCTAACTTTTAAAACATTTTGTACGAAGTTAAGTGCCTCAAGCCCTCAACATAATAAATTCTTTTGTTGTGCTTGTAGATACACGCGTTATTTGCAAATCCAAAAGAACAGTTTGGTTTTTATATAATTAAGCATGTAAGAAATACCATCACTATTTAATAGGTATAATTTATATTTTCATTTTATTCTTAAAGGAGAAATTTTTGGAAAAATGTCATTTTATTACCAAATGATAACAGTAGCATTTAGAAAATACCAATGTTCTGTACAATAACCGAATAAAAAATTATGGCAAGATTGTCATTCGTGTAAATCGAACATGAATACATGGTATTATATTAATATTGTAAAACAATTAATTTGAAATTAGTTGGACAATGTGTTCTGAAAATATTTTCAAAAAAAGCGTAAACATTACTGAACTTTGGCGAATTCGTTGCTAAATTATTGTAAAAAGTGAAATACGAGGGCAGATGAAAAAGTATCCAGAAATACATTAATTAATTATTTGTAAACAGACCGAAATCTCGATGATTCTCAACGTTGTTTTGTAGCACGTACCTCGCAAAACCGCCGTAATTAGGACTGGATCCTCGCCGATATCGAATTCTTTATTTGAGATCGCAGTTATTGCGAAACGTCGCGGCCGTTTATTTGTGCTGTTGTATTCAAATAGTAAGATCCCTTGCGTTTGAAAATAAGGAAAAATAGTTTTACTGTTAATGAAAATTGGATCTGTTCGATGAAAGCCAAAAAGTGCAAAAGTCCCAACTGCTACAGAAAAATTTTATTTATTTTTTTCTTTGAGCACTTTAGGTGCGAATGTGCGATCCACATCAGATAACGGAATACACGGAAAAAACTACAATACATGATCCAAGAACAAAACTGAATCACTTTTAACTTAATGCTGATAAGCAGCCTTTTTTTTACCCAAGAGGATACTGCTCTTCCTTTTTTGGATTTAAAAATTGATGAACTGTGTGAATAGAGGCTTCAGTTTTTTTTTTAATAAAAATTAATTATTGTAAAATTGTACAATCTAGCAACAAGTAGATTTGGAGGTACTAAAATTATCTAAAATCGATAAAATTACGAAAATATTTATGTAAAATTTTATTTAAGTTTACAATCTCATTAGATTGAATGTGATTGGATCTGATTATCTCTAATCTGATATGATTTTTATCATGCAAAATCTGAAATGTAATAATTGTATTCATATCTGTATGTGCGTGATTACAAATTTCGAAATTTCTGTTTTTTTCCACAATAGTGTGGAAGACTTCATGTAGGACTTAAAAGAAGAATTGAAAACGTCGATTAACAAATAACAATTGAATTAACTTTAATGCACATAGCTTGTATACTAAGCAAAACACATACAACATGAGCAAAACATTAAGCCAAGAAATTTTTTAACATATATTAAACAATCAGGGAAAGGGTTGTGTTTTTATGGTTCAATATTGAAAATTGTGTATATGTATGAAATTATTATGAAGCGGTTAGCAAAACAACATCAATAAGACAAATTAAGCATGAACGGTGTTACAGAAAGTACTTACTTATTGATTTGCCTCTTTATACAGTTATGAAAGGGATTTTATGATCACGCCTTTTTTGATGCGATTTTTGTAAAATTATTATAAAAAAATGTTTGCTCCTTGTGTTTTATAGATCAGATTTAGGCTAAGTCAATTGATTTTTGACTAACATCCTCTGATCTTCTTTTTGATACTTGTTTGAAAAGCGTTTTTGGCTTTTGGGTATTGCTATTAGTTTTTATTTTCATTTGTCTTATTTGCAAATATTTCACATTTACTACGTTATCCAGCCAATATATTAATTACCTGGAATAAAAAATCAGTAATTTAGTAATCGATTAATTTATTTTCGGAATTAAATGATCAGATTATTTTAAAAAATCCAAATGTAACAACGGTAAATATGTAATTGTGACAATAATTATTGAACATTGGTTTAGTTTCGATTGGCCCAACTGTTTAGTACTGTATAGAAAAAGCATACCTACATACCTAATATAAACTAGTAAGAAAGCAATTGGCCCTAGATGTAAAAAAATATACTCATTCTATGTAAGAATCTAGACAGGCATTTTTTTTATGTAACTAAGGCTAGTTGTTCGCAGCTACTTATTTTGTATTCGCAGTTAACCTGCAAAAGTGCAGGTCATTCCCCTATCCGCAACCCGAGGACGCACCCTGTAGCACAACACTAAAACACTAATGCCGAAGGAAAAAGTTTTTGTTTTAATAAATAATATGTAAATGGTATTATTTATAAAAACTTTTTTCATCTATTAAACAATATTTAACGAAAAAAAATTCAAAATATAAATATTCAGTAAACAAAAGCAACATTTTTGTATAAAAACGATTTAGGGTTATATGGCAACACTAAGAAGGAGTTGCCTGATTTTGCTCATTTTCAATTTCAAGTCTCTAGCTACAACCGTTCTCGAGATATCGTCTGGACAGGCAACAGACAGACGAACATGCATAAAACAGTTTGTTTTCACTTCCCAATCATAAATATATATTTCTTTTTTTCTATAAAGTAAAGTACATACACACACTTCCTATTTTATATACATGTGACATTCAGCTCAATGTCAAAAACCAAAAATACATATCCAATTCGAAAAAGTAAAAATGCAATTTGAAATAACTAATTAATTGATTGAGTTTGAGTTCTTCTTAGCAACTTTTCTATTGCATATTAATTCTTTTTTCTAGTTGCACGAGTAATTAACAAGAATAATAAACAAGAGTAATAAACAAGAATTAAAGAATTTCAATTTCGTGAAAATGTGAATCTTATCCGCTCACAACAGTAAAATTCACTTGAGATTCCGAATTTCGCCTAACATTGTACAATTTGATCTACAATATCATTTCGAATATTTAATTTCCCGTATTCTTAAAAAAACATTGGCAAAATGTCGTTCTAAATATATTCACAATAACAGCATGCATTTAAATTCATGAGCACGACCCTAAGGGATGAAGAATATAATATGATTTTCAAGGGCATCAAAAAATCTGTAATCCAGGAAAAGCCGGAAACGAACGTTCTTCCACAGATTGAGTGTCGGGCCTGTTCCTTGTTTAACAGTTTGGTGTATACATACGAAATGGAAATTTTCAAGTTTGCTCTGCGTTCATCTTGATGCAATAACAGTAAACCGAAATGGTTATGACCTTTAAAGTAATTGAGTTATAGGTATTAAAAAAAGTTCAAGGATGATGCTTCATCACTCCAGAGTGCTACACCGTCATTGCCCACGCATCAAACTTCCTCTATCAGTAGTAATTATATTTAGGTTCTTGCGGTTGAAGAATCAAAGAATTTCATAATCATTTCAAAGGAGAGCTATGATAGCAATGTTCCTTTGGAACACAAGCGTCCCAGCTGTTGCAAGACACCTTAAAACACAATAGACACATTTTAAACGTTAGGGACACAGGAATCAACTGATTTTTCCTTGTTTGTCTTAAAATAACTATACAAGAACGTTTAAAATTGCAGACCACTGCTCCAGTAGTTTGAATTTGACTAATGTTTTGGAACAAGTTTTCAAAGAGAGTTCACAATCTGGTATTCTTGCAGTGATTGATTGCATATAGGTGAGTAGATCAATAATAGTCAAACCTATCTAGTTTTAAGGAAGTAGAAAGAGAACCATGTTCCAAAATCAGCTTTGAATAACATATCTGATCGGCAACATGTTACGTGACGTCTTTTGATATGAAAGTGTTGGCAGAAACTTGTTCCATCTTCATTGTCCTTTAAAAGATGGCAAAAAAAGTTCCGTTTATGAAATGTTGGAGAAATGGAACTATGAAACTGACTTCTAAAGGAACAGCACCAACTGAACCCTGTTCTCTAAGGATACAGCATCAATGCTAATTCTTTAGTTCTTACTATCGTTGAACTTTAAGAAGAACTGCACACATGGCAAACGAGTACGAAACGCGCAACAGGTGCTAAGGTGATGACAGATTAGAATAGTTTTAGTTGCAGTCTTAACAGAACATGACATAAACGCACCTTTCTCCTAAAAAGGACAAATTTATATCACAGCAGTTCGCCAACGCATGCCGGACACCGACGCGCGAACTTTAGCCAATCCGAACTTGACGTCCTTTGAATATTTATGGGAACAAGGATGTGGAGGTCGTACCTTAGGCTACTATCGCAGTGGATCCGTCGTTGGCTAGCCCGTTCCTGTCCACTTGGGTACTCTTCGGGATCATGAACTGCCTGCAAGAGATCAAAGTTGAACAAATTTTAACGGAATGATTATTCACTGGCTAGGAACATTCGCTAAAGAGACGGAAGCTACAAGGAGTGCTTCTGACCGCATCGGTGTTCTTGGCGGGCAGGACATTGTCATCAGTGATTGTTCTATATGTACATTCATTCATTTAAACAAATCTCTCATTTTCCTAGCCATGTTAAATATTTATTTCCAAAGATATTCCCGACTTGATGAGCGGGAAAAATGTGTTCCGCAGCCAGGTCCTCAGTCCGAAGAGTAGCCGAGTGGACACGAACGGATTACTGGAAACAAACATTGAAACAAAACACACTAAATCTAGAGAATTAGTTGCTGGCAAATTTCAAAAAGTATTCTTCATGCGTTTGCAGTTGTAAAGATCTGCCAACGAACCAAGTGTTTTCCTTTAGCGTCAGTTATAGTGGCAGTAATTGTTTATTGTTATACAATAATTTTAACTTATTTATATAGTTTCAAAAATTAGACAAACCGAGATTCAATACACATTCAATTGAATACATTACAATTTTTAACATTGCATTCGTCCTGTGAGCACATGTTAAGCTAAGAACATATGGTTTAACAGTAGAAGACGTTTGCCTGCACGTATAGATTTCAGTAGTAGGTACCCTTAAAATGAGGCTATATAACGACTTGTGAGCCCTTCAAGTTACTTAGAGGAGCGTCTTGTGCGGAAATTTTAAAGTGAAACTCACATCTTGATAAAAATTGCAGAAATGGACACTTTCCTTCTTATGAAGGCTCTCTATCACTAAAATTCTGATTGTTATAGAGATGTATTACTATAAAAAATTCAAATATTATCCTTGATAAAATACACTGATCGAGCTTTCCTCAAATAGCAAAATTAATTCGTTCAAAAACCTATCGGAATTATTGGAAAGGGAAATTCAGTTTTCAAAAAACGTATTCCTGTGAGCAGCATCATGATATGCGAATGAGCCAACGGGGATGTGGAAGATTTAGATACTGATTAGCTAATTTAAATATATAAAACATATTGATATCTAGCCAATATTTAGTATTGAGCAGCAGCAGCAGTTGAATTTTAGGGCCTTGAATGGTTTTAGAATGACTCAAGCAATCTTGAAATCAGTATCCTTTATGCATTAAGCACAGCAGAATTGGAATTGTTACCATATGAGTCTACGTCACTGTGATAACAACAAAAGACAAATGTTTCAATTACATGCAGATTGGATGAACAAACATACCGTGGTTTTTGCAGCTTCTTCATATCCATCTCACTGGCCTTTGAAAAGGGTTTACGAAATTCCTTCATTCCGTCCCGTGACTGCCATTAAAATGTCGGAATTGTTCGAATCACATTCGTCGAACATGTGAGGTGCCGGTATTCAAAATCGTCCTGTACACACCTACTCCTCCTTAGCCGGTTGCTCTCGATGATAATTATGTTGTACCGCAATAAATTATTTTTCAATAACTTTCGACACATCAAGAAGCTTTCCTCTTTGACAGCTCTACTCTCGCATCAACACGATTTTTGTGACTAACCAAAATGGATTAAGAAAGTAAATCTAAAGACAAATTAAATATCTGTAATGCTCCAATCTTTGGCAAATGTTATTCTTTGATTTAATCGAACTGGCGGCAGCAGCCGCAAGGACCGCAGTCATATCAGCAAAACGTAATCGCGAAGAATCGTGCTCCACTGGGGTCCAAAGTTTGCACCTTATAAGGAAGACTTTGAGGACTCACAATTTTTTACGGAAACATATGTGGAGAGCTTTCTAGAAATCTATCCTTCGCTTGTTGCTTGTTGATTTCTGCTTCTTAATTTCCGTGATGACAGAGACAAGTATGGAGAATGAGCTGCGAATTTTCTCCCTTTTCATGCAAAATTCTTCATAATTATAACTTAGTTATTACTTTCTTGCTTGCCCCAAATTATTAAAAACAGATAATTTCTCACAAATTTGTTGCTCCTCAACCATATGACCGCAATCGCACGTCCGCTAAAAAATTAACGCGCCACTCAAAAGATGGGGGATAATTCGGAATTAAAAAAAATCTCCCCATAGAAAAACACTACAGCTGTCGTCTTCTTATTTATCGCACACGCAGTAACTTACGTTCACATATTTTACTTTTTTTATTATTATTTTTACAATTAAACTATATCGAAATTTGCGAATTAAATCCGACACTGTCGCTGTTCCTCTTTCATGTAGAAAAATTACCGAAATGTTGCCTTTTTAACTAGAGTAAAATCAAGGAGATTGTAGAGATATTTACACCTTCACCGAAGTTTATTGTTTCGAGATAAAAAAAATATAGGGAATTACAAACACGGAATTTCTCGCCCTTTTCAATCGTTCAGCATGATTGTAAACACTTCAAACACAACATATTCACTACTACTTACTAAATGCACTTTAAACTATTTCTAACGTTGATTTTCATTAGAAAAACAAAGTCAATAAATATACAAAGTAAAGCAACCAGCACGCAAAGTTCGCCATTTTCTATCAATCTCTTGGGGCAACAATTTCATTGGTGCCTAATTTTGGACAGTACTGCCATATTGAAGAGGTAAAACGTCAACATGATCAAAGAGTGTCTTTTTTTCATTCATTGTAAAGAGCACAATAAAAACAAAACGCAGGAAATTTCAATTAATTTCCCTACAAAATTACATATTTTTTTTTTGTATTTTGTGAAATTATACCAAACGAAAATGTTTCCGTACGGAGATTTCTGCCTGCACGTTGAGAATGTCACCTTACACTTTCTTGTTTTCAAATGCACAATTATAAATTAAAAAAATAAAATTGTATTGGGAAATGAATAATTAAAATTGTTCCATGCATATAAAGGATGTGCATTAAAAATTTCTGATAGCATTTTAATTAGGTCATTAATTTCCGCCTAATGGAATCACTAAGTCACCTGTAACTGAAGACATTGTCCAGATCTTTTTTACTTAATTAATTAGTAAATTATTTATTGTATCATTGAGGAGCTCGGATCGTTTATGTGTGTTCTATATATGTATATACATACATAATATGTTAAATTATAGAACATATAGCCATTTGATATTTTGATAGGTACTCAAGAATTCAATCATTATGGAATTTTTTGAATTCATTTTCTACAAACCTTTTTCGTTGTTGGTTAATGAGAATACTTGCTTTGTTTTGTTAATCTCCATTGCACCCAGTTTAAGAAGATATTTTATTTTATTTGCTAATTAATGATTATTCATAAAAGAGCAAAACCAAATAACGCGCAAAATTGTAAGAAATTACACGGACATTGCACCGTAAGTAATACGAATGACCTTGTAATACACATGTTACATTGTTTTTTAAACATAAATTGAAACTGCTGCACAAAATTTATAAGTATGTATAAGTTTCTATAAGATGTAGAAAGAAAAAGTAAAAACTGTTCTATATGGCGACGATGCGTGTTCAAAATTATTGCAAGACCACGCACAAATCTTTATAAAAAGAATTTCTACTCATACAAATAGTAAAAACTTCGCTTTTACATTTTCAATATGTACCTATGTAAGTACATATGTGACTTTTAAAAATGAAAGAACTTATTCATATTACATAATTAAATCTTTTATTCAATAATGATATATATTTTCCTGATGCTGTAACAAAATTGGGCAAATAATTTTGATATATTAAATCGCAAAAGGCATTGCTAAAAATCATAATTTATTGAAATTAAGGCAGCTCAATTCGAAATAATATTCTAATAGTTGAATGACCATTTTATGAAAAGTGTACATAATATTGATTTTTACTTTTGATTCATCAAGTCAAATCTTGAAAATCGGCTCTAATTGTGGTAAAAACATCATAATATTACAATTTTTACCATTCACAAGTAGTAGTTATTCTAAATTAGTTTACGTTTTAAAAATATGTTCAAGTGTGACTAACGAACAAAATAGTCAAAAGTGAAAAAAAAAACTAAAATTGCAATAAAATTCTGAAGTAATCTAAAAACCAAACTAATTATATGTAATAGCCTGTTCACACTGCGCCAAAATCACATGATTTTGCAAAGTGATTTTCAAGTTAACGTCAACCGTTCGCACTGGTTTCTGTGGTGATTTCGTGTGTCAGTTCGTTTGATCTTGGCAACTTAAACCTATAAAATGGTTTCCTTCTCTAGGAACGACCACAAATATTTTTTTCTTACTGATTTTACCTCTATTTTCACAATGTAAAATTTAAATTGATTTCAATTGATTTGAAGTGCCAATAAGAGTGAAATGCTGACTGTGTTGAATTCATTTTTTTTTTTTAGGATTGTGTGCACGGTTTCGAGATGATTTTGTTTTTGACAAAACCAACTCTTTTTGGGTGATTTTGAAATCACCTCAATGTATGGGAAATCAAGTTATTGTAACCTGTTTTTGCTCAAAATCACATGAACACGGGAAATCACGTGACTTTGGCTTAGTGTCAACATGCTATAAGTTTTTTGTCAACGTAAATGTAGTTAACATATACAGTTAAAAGATTAATTACTGTTAAAATCTCGCCCTTACGTAAACTGCACTGGAATCGTGCTCGCTGTAACCGAGACGTTTTGCATGTTTGAAGACTTCATTTGAAATAGCCGTTGTTGGCATTGCTTGATCAAGGCTTTCTGCCATACCAAGGACCAGACGCAAATCTTTTTGCATGTGAGCTAGAGGATGTTGCGGAGCAAACTCCCCTCCAAGCATTTCTTAAAAACCAAAAAAATATAGATATACATTAGTATATATGAAAAGTCTAAACCACATTTCGTAAACTTACCCTTCCCTTTATCTAAGACTAATCCTGATTTTATTGACGTCAGTTCAATTATTTCTAAGATATCCTTCAGGGATATGGAAAAGCGATCAGCTGAAAAAGTAAAGAGATGATTTAGCGTGATATCCAGAATTGATTTTTTTACTTACCCAAAGCCATGGCTTCAGACATGCCAACTAAACTTACGCCCACTATTGTTTGGAGGATTAAATTTACTTTGCATGCATTCCCCGCATCACCTGTTATAAATCAAAGTTTCGTTTAATATCTCGAAAATGTTATACTGCAACGTACCCAAAAAGAAGGAATTCTTTCCAATAGATTCGAAGCACGTCTGGCATTCAGTGAATAAAGATCTGTCCCCAGCTGCCAGGATGACCAAGGATCCTGTTTCCGCTTCCGGTCTGGAACCTTGAAGCTGTGAAGTGTGATATTTGCAAAATGGTTTTTTATGATAACAAATTCCCAACACACCTGTGCTTCCAAGTAGCGTCCACCTGCAGAAACAATTCCTTCAGCAATATCTTGAGAAGTCTCAGGATCAATAGTGGACATTTCAATGTATCCTTTGCCCTCCTGCAAAGAAGTCGATTGCAAAACTCCGCAATTGCCGAAAACCAACTAAAACAATGGAATCAGTTGTGGATCAATTGTATTTTTGCATCTTTAATCTTTATGGTCTTACATCTTTTGCGGCTCTGGGATCTGCAACACAACAAAACGTGACATCAGCGGCGTCGATGACTTCCGACGGCGTTTGCCTAACTTCAGCTCCAACGGCCGCAAAGGGTTCGCACTATGAAAAAAACATAAGTTATGGTTAGATCAGGTAGACGAAGGTTGGCAATCGAGTCACCTTTGTGGCAGTTCTATTCCAGATGATAACTTTATGACCAGAGCACAAGAAGTTCTTGACAACGGTTCCTCCCATAATACCCAGGCCCAAGAACCCAAACTTCAATTTTGATGGAGTTATGTTTTTCCCTTTAACACTGTCGGACAGTTTGGTCAAGTCTACTTCTGGAATTTCCGGACGCTCAATGTTCGGTCGATTGAGCAAGGTTACATGTGCTGAGCGACGAGACGTGCTTGGAGCCAGATCATCGATCATGAGTTTCTTTCGACTATCGTTTATGGAGTCTCGTTTGCGTTTCGCGGATGAAGTAGCAGTTGACTTAATCGTTTTCGCTGAAATCGATCTGGCTTTCGATTTCGGAGTTTTTTTTGGAGGAGTTTTCTCGGAAGATGAGTCTTCGCTGCGTAGTCTATTGAACTCGTCATCAAGATCAGTATTCTGATCCAGTCCAGTATTATCTGGACGTTGTTCTAATTCTTCCAAACTCTAATTGAATAAGTTAGGAATTATTATTAAGTGTATTGCACATAAATTCTGCATATAAAATCCTTACCTTCGGTTCTTTAATGTACTCCTCAATCTGATGCACAGCCTCCCGAAAAGCATTCGATTTACTCGATTTATTAAGATCGTCTCTGTAAGCCATATACGGCTTGATATTTATATCTTCAATCCATGCACTGAAAAAGGTACGTAGTTAAAACAATACCGATTTGGCTAACAAAACTTCGGAAAAACTTTTACATTACTTTAGGCTCTGATGTTTTAAGAATTCAACAAACGGCTTCACATTCATTACGCAATTCGTAAACATTTTTCGTAGTCGATTCGTGGCCTATAGCTTAGTCTTATTCAGTAGTTTGACACTGATTAGCGTATATTCGAACAAAATGTTTTGACAAAAATAAAAAGAGGATGATAATCAGAAAGGACAAAGGACAAAATGAATTCTCTTCGAAGTTATTTAACGGGATGAGAAGTCTGTAATTTTTATCTTATATAATATGGAATTGGTTACTTTCGCCAAATGAAAAATGAAAATACACGAAATGGTCATCTTTTTAAAGTTATTAAGTTTAAGGTCATTCAGTGTTCAATAATGTTGCACAATAATATTGAAAGACTCTTACCGTTATTTATATTTCAAATGTTTTTAAGTACCTGATCATTTTAAGATTTATAAATTTTTGAAAAAACCTTTCAAAGAAATGCATTGACGGTCAGCTATAAAAAAAATACAATAGCATTCTTTAATAAGAGCATAAAGCAGCATTCTCCAATGCTGCAGAAACATTTGTTTGGGGCAAGAAAGAAAATTGCCAAAAGTAAGTTTAATGAATAAACCAATGAATAACGAACAGGGCCGAATAAAAACAGAATTAGTAGCACGATGCATTATGTGGCGTAATTTTCCGTATTTTGTTTAAATGTTATTTAGATTTTGTTGGGCACAGCCTCAGTCTCGACTGCACAATTTACTATAAACTGATCTTTCCTATATTTTTACTATAAATTTATGACTAATTAAATCTTAACGGTGTTAACATTTCACTTTTTTTAAAAGCTATTGTGTATTCACAAAATGGTTTCCTACAAACTAAGTTTAAACGCGTTTTTAGCATCTTCTAGAGAATTCGGATCACATAAAATAATTTTTTTATCGATTCCCGATAATATCAATGATAATACAAGTACTGTAGAGTCTCGCTTATCCGACCTAAATGGGGCGGGCAGAATGTCAGATAAGCAAAAACGTCGGAAAACTCGTAGTAAACATTAAAATATGTTATAATTTTATTTTTTCATCGGTTTTCTTGTTTTTAATGCACGCTCCTTACCTTTCGATGCGCACAATTTTCTATTTTTACACGTTTTTTCCAGTTACCCGCCCAACTTTAAGGTCGTCAACTATCTTTTGCATTGTCTCTCCCTTGTCCATTCTCTTGGTTGCCTTAAGTTTTTGTTCCATTGATACAATAATTTTTTTCTTTTCGTCGCCATACTTGTATAAATTTGAAGTCTTAAATAACAATAAAGTTTATTAAATTAAGCACACGGTAAGTTCGCGGAAAATAAAAGTAACTATTCAACTCAAATACAATTTCTTGTAAACTCTTGTAGAACGACAAACCATGCACTTTTATTTATAAATTAATTTTCCTAGAACCAGTGGACAATAACTAGATGACGCGCACCGCGTATGGCGCCGTCTGGAAACCACTTGACGAAAAAATCAAAATTTTTAGTTTTTGTATTATGGGACGTCGGATAAACCAGACTCTACTGTAATGAAAAACCCTGGCAATTAATGTACCTGTAATGTAATGTACAAGTGCAAAATTTATATTGTATTTCATTGTGACGATGAAAAGTATTTCTTTTAAGAATAAAACGCGAAATTAATAAATTATACTGATTTTGTATTGCAAGCATATTTCTAATTGTCTAAGTATTGGTGGACCTATTCCTAAAATACATCTTGAAATATTTTTATTTTTTATTTACAAAAGGAACAGTTTTTTCTACACCGTGTAAAAACAGATTTGGGAAACTGTTTTCGAGTTACATAATTTCACTTGTTGTGCCGTGGAACTTGAGAACAAGTTTAATTTTTATCGATAAAAAATACGTGTGCATATTTACAAGAATGTCATTAAATTTTTGCAACGTTGGAAGAGAATCTAGTTGAACGAAATTCTTTGTTAGATGTTGGTGTTTTGTAGTGAACTCATAGAATTGCTTGCGTCAGCGACTTTGGTCAAATAAATATTTCAGTATAGTTCTCTTTTCCACTAGGTTATCAATTACAAGGTCTTTACAATGTTGCAGACGCAAATATACGCGTCCATTTAAAGAAATGCATTCCAGTAGATATTATAATTCGTGAATAAGAATTACTATTCATGATTTCTTTGTTGCTAATCGACAAAATTTCAAAGACTACATTTTGCAGCTGTACTTACTAGTTTCGTGTTCCAAAGAAAAACACGCATTGGCTTGGCACGCTTTTCTTGTGTCGGGTATATTGCATCTGCTTTGGTGGATCTACGATCTGTAGAAAATCATATTTTATTAAATGTAGATAATATATTGGACAGAAAAACCAAATCAATTTGGTGTAATTAAGGTAAGTGTGTGTATGCGTACCATTCCAGGCCATGGCGAGAATCCCTTCATTTTTGCCCTAAAATAGAGTTGGAAGAAAGGAAAATTATTGAAACGTAAAATATTTTATTCGGTAATACATTAGAATTAATATTAGTAAAGAGATAAGAAATTGCGAAATCGGATGGATATACTTGTAACAAAAACAAATAGCGCGGGAAAATCTTGCCGGCCATTTATTGGTCGCTTTTTGTGGGGTCTGTTCACTTAGGTTATGTTTCGATTTGAGATAAATATTCATCAAGTTTTCCTAAAGCAAACCTAGATTATCACATTGAACACTGCACTAACACTTTTTTTAATGCGTTTTTATGAGGTAAATAAATCTAAGAGGAAATAGAATCAAATTTTTAACTTACCACACCAGGTCATTTTTCTGAAACTGAACTGACTGTTCACCTTCCGCCATCGTAAAAATTAATCAATTGAATGTAAAAGCAATAAAAACTTATTTGATAAACTTCTTTTCTATCACCAATACTTGTAATGCACGATTTTTATATTTATTTCAGTTCCAGAGTTCTTACGTCGACGCGTTTCAACAGTAAAAATGGCGGCTTGTTGTCAAAACGGGCGTTCTTTCACGGTCCAGTGATGCCAGAACTAAGTTTTCGGCGTGTGCTGCGAACCAGGGAATTATCGTAAATAGGCTCCTGGCACTTGCATAGTACAGTCGCTTTTATGCAGAAAAGAAAGAAATCGCATTGAAAATAATCTCTTTTTTTGAAATTAGATATAATACTATGCTTACCAGCGCATTTTTTGAAACATGTGTGCTAGGCAACAATTCCGAATAATATTCAACTGGCAGCTTCTGGAACCAAACAGCGGTTAACTTATGGCTGAATAACGTTCGAGTTGCTAAAAAACCGCTTCCCACCAATAATCAAAGTAAAAGTTCAGATGTCGTGTGTAAGAGGATAAAAAAATATGAAAAATGGTATGAAAAATATGATATAATATAGTTTGAAATTAATATTGGAATACCATCCTTCATGTTATAAAATTTATATAAACGATTTGCTTACTTTTTATTAAATGTGAACAACAAGAATTGAAAGTTGTTAGAAAATTAATAAGAGTATTTTTTTTGAAGCACCCAAATCCTGGATAAGATTTCCAGGACTAAATTAATCACATCACATTAATCACACCAAAAAATTCCATTTTTGGATAACAATGCTACTTTTCTTGCATGTAATTAAATGAAATCGCTTCTTATTTACAAATTGCATTTTAACTTCCTGTACATAAGAAATAAAATCCAACAAATTTCACACATTTCATCAGAAAACAATTTGCCAATGTTAATTGTAGTAGAACGGTTAACACTGAATTCTCGTGCTAGTACAGAATGAATAGCAAACGTGGTCTATGTAATAGAAGTTCTCAAATAAGCTGGATAATGTAAACACATGGGATTTTTCCCTTTCGGGAAATTTCTTAAATTCACTTTATCTGTCACTGTCAGACGAACAAACACTTTGACTTTCCCCGTTGGAGGAAATTCATAATTTTCATTCATACGTCCTCTGTTTATCCCTCAAAATATGTTACAAAGCCATGTATGTAATTTTTACTTTTATAGAATAATATAAAAATGATTGTTGTTTTTTAGAACCCGGAGAAGCTACCCTTGGGGAAGCTGTTCTTCTGTATCACCGACGACGAGGGAGTGCAATTAAAAGTACCAGCGCTGGTAATTCAAACAAACACGAATCTATCCGCTAGGATAATTGATTGTTTTTAGAGTGAGCGGTGGTTAAAGTCGCGGCAGTATGCGAAGTATCAGGCTCTAGTGACTCGAAGTGGGCAGCTCATAAATAGCGCAGATCTGGATGAATGGTTCGACAATGCCACTTGGTTCCTAAGTGATATGGAGCACCTTCTCCAGCTGAAACATTACCAGTTAGTAAAGCCATCGATTTTATCTGCATCACCTTTTCAGTTTTGCCTTGTTTATGCAGATTTTGGTCTCATGTGGTTTTTGAATCCAAGTGCATAAATGCAATCCGATCCTTCCTACAGGAGAGTGTGCCCTTTTACTTGGAAATAGAAGTCCTCTTGGATGACGCAAAATTATCAACATTGTATTACAACATCCTAAATGCCGTTATTCGTGTGATTAAACGAATCACTACCGAAAAGGAATCTGATGAGGAATGGATAGAAAAGGGTCAGCTTAGGCAGCTGCTGTATGATAAGTACCTTATCACGGTTCCCATGTACTTCGACTTGCTAATCACCTACGGTCCAGCGAATTTAGCAATTCTCTCAGACATCGCCCGGCAAGTCTTCCAATCCGAGCCGAAGTATAAAAAGGACTTGGAAGTCGGCTTGCGATGCTTGCAGAAAGTCCTGAAGGACATTGAAGCACATGCAACGGATGCGCAGATTCAACCAGGCCCTGCCCTGACTTCGGACGATTTGGCCATCTTTACCCTGGACTGCGCGTGTACCCTGAATCTCTTTGTGAACGCGTATCCAGATAGCCGTGCTCTCTGTCTCGAGCTTCATATAGAACAGAGGTAAGCTTTTAAAAATTGGTTGATTAGGACAGAGGATACTTAAGTTCTTCCTTCTTTTGGTTTTAGTATATCACGTTTTTATGAAAATGCTGTTCCGGTAATCTTTGATAAGATCTACACAGTCAATCCAGCCGCACAAGGCTTAGATTTCGTCAATCGATCTAGAGTTGAACTGCTCAAGGCGTTCAGAAGTATTACATATTTCCACATAGAAACCATCTTCGAGTCTGCGTAGGTTTGCTTGCGACACGAAGTAAATGCCGCCGTTTAACTTGAACCTATTTCTAGAAGTCGAAAAAATCAGCAGCATGCTGATAATTTCATAAATGCACTAACGGAGTGTTTGGCCGACGCTGTATTCGTTGAGGATTACCAGAGGCACTATCCTGTGCAGGAAGACATTCTGCTTTTGAAGCAAGCTTACGATAGCTGCCTTAAAATTGACGACTTGAAGACCGATTTTATTTTGAAAGCTTATTCATTAGAAGAAGGATGTTTGGGTGTTGATAGCAAGGTGGAGGATCTCACGAACGGCGTGGACGAATATGGTGGTTTTCTGGTTTTGTTTTTCTTGCTATATGAAATTCACTTGCTTAAAATTATTAGTTAACTTGGAAGCCGAATACGGATATGAAGAGTTAGCCTCAGGCGTGGCGGAACCAGAGCAGCGTGAAAAGTGCAGGGATACTGATCAAGAAGTAGTTCAAGTGCTTGAAGTGTTTCCGCATTTAGGCGATGGATTTATCCGAAAATTATTGTCCCGGTACGAAAATGTGGAAGATGTGATTTCTGCAGTATTGGAGGGCAATCTTCCTGTGGACCTCGCTGAGGCTGATCCCAGTGAAGTGTATATTCCTAAAGATCCCCAGGATGAATTTTACCAGCAAACTAGCATCAGGAGGAACAATGTATTTGATGGTGATGAGTACGATGTGATCACCCAAGATAACCCAAAATGTATTATAAAACGTGGAAAAGGTCTCCCAGGCCAACCCAAAACAGCTGAGGCACTCCTAAATGACAAATCCCACATAGCTGCCTTGAGGTCAAGATATGAATCTTATGGACTTGTCGATGAAAATTATGATGACGAATACGACGACAGTGGCGATGCGCTTGCGGGTGCAGCAAGGATGCCGAAGTCGGCGAAAATCGTCGAAGATGACTTGGAAGAAACCGAAGAAGAATCAGAAAGCAGTGATGATGGAGATGCTCCTGGAAACGCTCAATCTAAGGAGTATCTTGAAAATCCAGCGACCATTCGTGCTCGATATGAAGCAAAACGAAATGCAAACATGAAAACTCAGAGGGATGTAGTTGGTAAACAAAAAGGCAAAGGACAAGATAAGAGCGTTATAGTGAATAGAAACAAAAAAGAAGTTCATAAATCCAGCAGAGCAAACCACAACAGAAAATCAGGGGCAGCCTGGAAACGGAATCGTGGAATGATACCATCTTAGATTTGATAATTAATAGCTGTTGTAAATCTTGTTTATTATCTTAAAGACTTAATAGTTAATTTACTCGAAGCATTTGTTGTTTTTGATTGAATTTATAGTTATTGATTTATAGATTACTCAATATTCATCAAGACGGTGTATTAAAATTTTCGAATTTCCACCCCCGACCCTCATTCAAACCCAAGTACCCCTGAATTGTTGGTGTCACCGTAAACTTCATAGGGAGTCCTCTAATTTATGTAGATAAAGTTTCTCCTTAATACGGCGTTTACACCGACGAGGTTACGTCGCTTTTCGAGGTTTCGGGGGTAACCAGGTACTTAATCACGAGATTTCCCATACAAATCGTAACCTCCTCGCTCACCAGATTAGAATGAAACCTCGCACTTAATCTCCTCAATTCAATGCACGAACCCGGACCCGAACGATTAAGCGCAATTCAGCAAACAGCTGTTAGATAAATCGGACTTTTGTGACTGCTGTCAAGATTTGAAATTCAAGATTAAAGGCAGTTTGCGCGTACATAGTTGATATTTACATATTTTGTCGTGAACATGGAAAGTTTGAAGCAGAAAAGAAAGAAAAAAGCTATTATTTCTGCCTTGCTCTCAAATATAGTAAACAAAGTTGACATGCAAATGTCAGAGTTAAGCTTGTCACTGGTGGTGTAAACACTTTGAGATTAACTTAATCTAACCTCGAGTTAATCTCCAGTGTAAACGCCCTATAAACTACATGTATCGGTTTTTTGTTGGTCAGGGATCGTTTTGGATATTATAATTTTATGATTTGCGGGTATGTTTTCAAATCGTATTACTTCTCCAAATACACATACAGTCGTCGGATTTCGTACTAGAAAGACCCAAATTCAGCAGGGTTCAATTTTTCGAGGGTCCGCAAATCGAAGGTTCAAACCAGTTGCTCATATACTTACTACTTTTTAATACGTGAACCATGTTATTTTTAACGATCGAAGCGACATCTAAAAGCCGGAATTGAATTTTTCTATCGAATTCAAGCTATTCAAGACTAGAAAAATAAGAAGTAGGGATGGGAAAAACCTACCGGTTTAAACCGAAAACCGGTGTTTTGGTTCGGTCAACCGGTGTTTTTTCGGTGATGTTTTTGGTTCGGTTTTTACCGGTGATTTTTTTTAAATGCAATAACCGGATAAAAAAACCGGCAAAATAAGTTTTGTAAGAAAAAAGTACCCCAAAAAATGCAATAAAAAACATTTCGAAATCTACGTCAGCCTGTAGCCCTGCCGAAAGGGATTTTTTAATCTACACCTTAAATTAGACGCAGAGAAGAGTCACTTTAATTATATAGTACTACAATCTATTTCGCTTCAGCCTCCGGTAAATGTTGTTTATTGCATATTATCACCAAACGTAGAAAGACTGTTATCATGATTCGCATTTCGCTGGCGGGCATTGCGTTCATAACTCGGTAACACTTAGGGTACCAACTTTCATATTTGGGTACTAACTAGTACTAAGCTAGTATTAACTTCTGGTATAGTTAAAACTTTGATTTTCCGACATGGCCGGGCCAGCGAAATGGAGCTACATTTTGTTTGTGGTGTAATGTAAAACTTTGTATCAATAGAAGGAGGGTGCCCATAAATTTTGGAATTATCGGTGTGAAGAATTTTGTTGAAAAGATGTGAAATAAAATTGTTTTTAATTTTTAAGCATTTACTGTTGTGCTTGGTCATATTTTTCCAGGGTAAACTGGAAAATAAAATCATTACAGTATTTAATTAATTGTTGATATTGAACAGTTAGTTTTCTGACAACTGCAATTAAATCCAGTTTTTAATAAGTTTTAATAGTGTCTGTAGGATTCATTATGACTCAGGTAAATAAATAAATAAATCGAACAGAAACAGTTTCGCAAACGTATCGTAAATTTGTCCAACATCATTCGAAAATTCATCAATCCTACATATTAACCCAAATGGGGAAAGTTTTGTGAGATCATGAGATGCATTCAGCCAGACCAGCAAACATTTCTAAAAATAGTTCCTATGTATTATCCAAAAGTATTTATATGACCAAGTTAATAACTTCCTTTTCCTTTTAAGATCTATTCGCAGTGTGATCCTTTGGTTTGATGTTCAGTCTCATACTGTTGTTACCTCTGGGGTATATGGGTCGTAGAAAGACAGCATTTTGCCTATTTACGTTTGCAGGAGTCTCTCTACTTAGTGTGCTAGCAATACCTTCAGGTAAGGTGACCTAGTTACGGTACTTAATTGGAAATAAATCATTCATTCATCAACGTACTATCCTTATCACATTTCACAGACTAGGTGATTTGGCTGGTAGTGCTGGCGATGATGGGTAGGTTTGGTATTAGTGGAGTTTATTCGGTGGTCACTCTTCACACTGCCGAATGGAAATTAGGGATTCTGCCCTTGGTACAAGTTCAACAATGGCTCATGTCGGTTCCATTATTGCACCGTACGTCGTCGATTTCTTGGTAAGCAGTGGCGGATTTAAGGTTTCTACGGCCCTAGGCAAACTTTTGTGAGCGGCCCCTAAAATTCGGATACTCGGTGCGAAAAGGAATCCCCAACAAGTTAAAAAAAAAAAAATACCTGGTATGTAAAAATAGTAGGTATTATAATAAAAGTTGGTTTGGTGAATACATGTGCTTTTCTGGATTTCTGAGTTGCAAACTCTTTCACTAAATCACCAAAGTCTAAAAGGAGTTGATTTCAGGTGTCATACTCCGCTTTTGAAGCCGAATATCTCAAATGAAAGGTCTTGAAAAATAATTCGACACGTATTTTTTTTTATATCGGCTCAATTGATTTTTAAAGGGGTTAAATTGAGGGGTAAATGGGTGGGATTGCCATATCTTACCCTTTGCAAGCTTCAAGAAAGAATAGTATTTCAGAGTCCAATAAATAATACAATATTAAATAGTTTCCATTATTTTATTTTATTCACATACCTACATATATATGTATTATAGTTAGTATTTACGTTAACATTATCTTCATTATCTTCAGAAATGCAGCATAAAACATGAGAGTCACTAATTCAAATTGCAGCAGAATCAAATCAAAACAGGAACAAACTGCAACAGAATCAATTTTTTGAAAAAACCACAGCAAATGTACGCGTTAGACAGACTGAATACCGCTATATCCGCAACTGTTCGGAGTTGTCTTCATTAGAAAAAATACCTTTCGGCAGGCCTACAGGTTGAGGTAGATTTCGAACTATTTTGATTGCGTTTATTGGGATCATTTATTTCAAAATTGAGAAACTAGTTATGGATTTATAAAAAACTCATCGAGAGCTTTTCAACGATACCCCACAAAACGTGGTTTAGAAAAATTCGAATTTTCACCCCCATCCCCAGTCACACGGTGGCGGCGGCGCCGCGGTCCGTAGGCCTGGCAACAGATGAACAGACAATGTGACTTACCTATATTGAGCGCAAGACACTCTACTCCTTCATTGCAATCACTGCGTTGCCGCTTGCGAATATTGATTTTGTATTTTATTTTATTAAAACATGCACTCAATATTATTTTACTTTTTTTACAACATTAAATAAGTTTTCAATTTTCCGTAAAACTTTGCGGCCCCTTTTCGTCTGCGGCCCTAGGCAGTTGCCTAGTCTGCCTTATGGGAAATCTGGCGCTGTTGGTAAGTTAAAAAGTAAATTTGCATTGATAAAAATTAAGCAGACATCTGAAGCTATGAGAAAAACTCTAATTGTTAAGATAAAAAGCAAGTTATAAAATTGGTATCAGTATTTCGGGTCTAGTAAAAAAAATTGTCAATAAAACGTCTTGTGAACTTTTATTGCCTTCTTGCAATTCCGTCATCATTTTAGAGGTAATATAATTTAATGTAAAATTCGAACAGGTACCTTCAAACAACATCTGAACATTTCGTGATCAGAGTTAACGTAAATTATTCAATAAATTCTAATACAAAATTATTTAAATATTAATTGCAATACACTGTTACATATTCCAAATTATTTAAACTATTTTTATTCGCAGGGACACTGCTTGCATGGTTCATTCCAACAACAATATGTGGAGGTTCCGTTTTAGTAGCCGGTCTACTAATGTTAACACTTCCGGAAACTGGATCGCGATCATTAAAAGATCACGTAGAGGAGGAAGTTGAGGATAAATGTAATAATTAAATAAATAAAATTAAAAAGAAAAACGTCAAATTTCTGAGTTTAAAAATCTACTTATAATATACTTTATCATTATGTTTATTACATATTCATTTATACGTTTTACATTTTCTGATGCAATTTTAGAAAGTTCTAATTCTAAGAAGGTATATAAAATACATGTGTTGATAAATTTCTCTTCAAAATAAAATCGAGAATTGTTTCACGACTGAATTCGGTAAAGTCCTTTAATTACTTCTTTATGGTTTAAATAGGTATTTTTTTTTTGTCAAACAATATATCTTCATTTGTTCTAAAATAGGATTTTGAATTCATTGAAATAAAGAAATGAATTCAGCTTTTCTTATAGTTAAGTTTACAAAAATATACTATTAATAAAAAATTTCATTTGAATGAAAACAAAACTTTTATGTTTATTCCTTGGGAAATCCGAGAGATTATTGCTTGGAAGGCTTAGTATATTTAATTCAGTGCTTCCACTGCCGCCGCGAAATAAATTCAAGTCAAACCCCTCTGACGTCAGTACGTCACATTCAACATTATAACTGGGAAATATCTGCGACTTTGTTATAAAGTAAATCTAGAAGTAAAGAAGAAGAAGTTGCTAGAAGTAAAAAACGCAATGCATTCGCAACTCTTTCCACCGAATTTAGTGGTGTAGGTGTTTTGCAAAGTTATTATATCGTCAATTGATTTCAAATTTGAAGGATTTGTTTAAAAAGATAGTTTAATATGCTTCAGCTTCATTGCCCGTTAAAATGTACCTACTTATTAATTTCCCGTTAGTTAGTGAAGTATTTCCATGAAAGTTGCAACGTGCTATTTAATGATCTACAAAAACAAAAGCGTGCTTCAATATCTACGGCAAGTAATTGTTTTTATTCAGCTATATTAACTTCGCGAAAACTTGCTTGTTTGTTTAATTGTGGATTTGTGCTGTTTTGAGGAAAACCTTTCGACGGATAACTAACAAACATTGTTTTTACGGGGTGGTTTTTTTAACACTTTACGCTCGACTTTACGTCCGTTCACGCGTTTTCGCGTGACATTTTAGAGGCAACTTTAACTTATAAAACAGGTCCATTCGAATACTATTACTTTCAAATTTTGTCAAGAGATGTCTTTACAATTATTTAATAGTTGACATACGTTCATGCAGTTAAGAACAGTCGAAAAATGTCACAGATGCCAATCAATTAATCGATGTTCAAAGAATAAAAATAATATTTAATTTCTCTCAAATGCTGGTAGTAAGCTCAAAAGAACATTTATATTTTATATACAAAAATTCTTGACTCTTGCTTATCTTCAATAGATTTCCACAAACAGTGGCGGCGCTTGGGAACTGGAAATGAGGTGGGGGCAAAAAAATGTTACATTACGAAAAATATTTCAGCCTTATCTGTATGGTAAGCGTAAGACTAAGAACTAAGAAGGAGTTGTCCAATTTTGCTCATCTTCGAATGTGGCCATACAATTCTAACGAAAAATTACAGTAGCAAATTTCAATCCTGTAGCTACAACCGTTCTCGAGTTATCATCTCGACATATAGACAACAGACAGACAGACGTACATCCATAAACCCGTTGCAGAATATCTGATTTATATATCAAGAAATATATTAAACAAGTCCTCCAAATTATACTGTCGTACATTTATTTGTTTCGGGGTTATTACAATTTTAATAAGTACATATTTTTTCTCTGTTTTTACGAAATCATTTCGGACTCCAGGTAAAGTTCCATGAGAAACTCACGGACTTAAAGTGTTAAGATAAAAAAATGGAATTCAAGAAGGTTCCTAACCTAATGTTGTAAATTAAATATTATAATCATTGCAAAATCAGCATTCTGTGGCTTCCTTCGATTTCCTGAATTAGTTCAGTCTATTGCTTGAACAGACTTTTCCACGAATGTTGTATGATTTGCTGTCATCATCAAATGAAGAATCGTGTAATAATCCATTTCGATAAGATTAAACCCTCTTGATATAAACATCAAAACATGTAAAACATTTAACATTTAGCAATCAATCTTACCTGTTGAAGTCCTACAGACAAATCGTATGAACAATTTACCTGACATTGATTTATGTGGTTATGAAAGCGTGATAATCGGTGCGGCCTTCTCCCCCCGTTTAAAAATACGATTTAATTTACGAGAACTTTAGTTGGATATTCCTTGGTATTATTTTTTCAATCAAGCACCTTCAATGACTGCTACGTTGCCTATGTTTCTTGTTGCTATGGTCTTAATATAATTATTGATCCGAACATGCTGATGAGTGCGAGAAGAATATTAGCGCTATTATTGGACAGTTTCTTTTTTATCGAAGGATTAAATTAAAAGAAGTTTGAAAGGAAATTCTTTAATTAATAAATTAATTTAACACATTAAAAAATTAGCCCTTATATTATTTATAAATAACAACACGTTACATTACGAGAATCTTAAAACTATTAGGAATCCTCTCATCTTCAAGTCCTAGATTTTATTAACTTCGCTCGACGGTCGTTGTGTATTCTTTTCATTTTGGTGCTTATAAAGTTTTGACTGAAGTTTTAAAATTCTCTTGGTCTGAGGAAATAGAAATCAATCGCTTCCGGACTAGCGTACTAGTAGAAACAATTGTTTCTTTGATTCATGCTTTGTCTTTGTTTTTGGGACTTATAATAATATAATATAATATAATAATGAAATTACTGTTTCTGGTAAAAAGCCGGCTTCCATGCAGAATTACTTCTCAGTTTCTAGAGGCTACTGCTCGAAGAAATAGAAAGCGAAGAATGCAGCAAAAAGGATTCATTCATTGCAATAGTTTTAGTTTTCACATGACTCTCCTCAAGTTTAGTGTCATAAACGAATGATAACTGTTTTCTTATACATAATTTTGAATTAAGTTGAAGCAGTCTTTGAAGTTAGTTTTAATTTGTTTATTTCGCTAATCTGCGCATGAATGTGTTTGCAGTATAAATTGCTATACAGAGTACTTTATTATTAAATTGCAAGTGAACGATTTTCAACAATCACGCTTTCCTACAGAGATAAAACTTCTAGAATTTCACAACTTCAGTTCACACACACAACTTCAAATATTTAATTAAAAATAATTAACAGACCAATGGGAAACCACTAATGGCATAACTAAAATTAATTTGAAATGAAAAGTACGACTATATAGCGAGGGATCAGGCTTGGCCGGGAGACATGAATGGAACAATGGATTTAAGGACATCTTTAATAATTCAGAAAGTTGTCAATGCGGAACTACTACACACGCACATAACTTCGGAAACTTCGATGAGATGAATAGGACTTACGATACATTACGAACCATTCCGAATCCTTTCGAATGAAACGAGAGAATTGTTCATTAAACCTGCCTAGAAGTGATCTTTGAAAGCAATCTCATCTAATCACGAAAGTATTATGAGGGTTGGGCCTTGGGATTGGATAAATTTTGGAGCACTCGTCAACTGGGATATCTAATACAATTCAGGTGCAAAAGGCGAAGGTCTCTGTTCGCCGTACTCAGGCTCAGGAGTCTTATATGACTGCTTTTAAATACAGGGGATGTAAGTCACCGGGATCGGCATTTCAATGAAGAGATTAGTTTTTGCTTGTAAATAATAAATAATTCTAGTTTATTAATTCCTTGGAAGCAACTAATGCTATCTTAATTTGAATTTTGATTAAAATAACTTTCTTAATGCAGTTTTCTATGTGAAAAATTTGTCAACTGAAAAGAACAAGTTAAAAATTAAATTGAAGGAACTGTAAGATTGTTAATTAAGAAATTAATAAGAATATTAATAATAAAATTAATAATACAGATGGTATTGTTGCAAAGTCCTCTGAAAACAAAGTGAAAAAGAAACAGTGGGAGCAGTGGATACGTCGAGGACTTAGGATGGATCAAATATATATTTCGTATACAATTGTTTGCTTTTACACGGTACATTTAAAGGATGCACTTCCCTGCAAGTGCCGCGTTCCAAAATTTGAAGCACTTTCTTTTTATGAAAATATAAGGCAGTCCCCGAATTAACGCTAATTTTATCTTAGATCACACAGGACTAGGAGCCCCAGGATAGAATTGATTTCATTATATTTTTTACGGTACGGACTTGTTGGGAGATGGACTTTAGTTCGGAAGGGATTTGAACACTAGCGCGCTGCAGAATTCGCTCTTCTTCGCCCAGGTTTCCACAAACGGCTACTACAGTTGCTGTTATTCTACTGAAGTACTTCCGCCAGAGGTCCGCAAGAATGGATGAATGCAGAAATATAAATGGCTCTTCAGCTTCAACTCACGTATAGGAGCAGAGGTGTTCTTTAATTTTTATCTGGCGTAAAAGGATGACAGCAGTCAATATTTAGGGAAAATGTTATTCACGGCAGCGAAGATAGGAGGTGCGAAAGCGTTTTGCGTTTTCTAAATTTAAAAACAATTTTTGACATGATTGCACTACACACAGAGTTCGAATGTTGTTAACCACTGTAGAAATAAACTTAACTATGTAGATTATGTTGTTATAATAATATGATAAACTTAACTTGATTTAATTTAGAGCCAGTTTGCAAAATTGTTTGCGATTGTTGAACAGTTCTTGATTCTTGGCGAGAGGTGCGCTTTCTTTTGTAGAAGCATTGATTTAATTAAATACAACGAAATTTAAAACAAAAACTAAATTTCATACTATAATACATTGATATGTTTAAATTATATTTCGACCGGAAACATTTCTGGTAACTTGAGTCAGTCACATTCAATTTGTAATAAGTTTTTATAAAGCGAACGAAACTGTGTTCTTTACTTAATCTTATTTCGCTTCATTGCTTCAATTAAGAGCAGTTATTGAATAATTATAATATGGAACGTCCGCTGTGGGAGTGATAAGGACTAGTTTTCTACTTGCTCATCAATAGATTCAAGAATCCTGCATGTTTGTAAATTGTAATAACAGCATCCTTCGACTTTTCAGTAAGACGCAAATCAGTTTTTCGAAAAATAACCAGAAACCTTGTAGAACTTTAACAAATGCAGAAGGAGTAACAATTTTATTATTCTTGCGTTTCGTTTACGAAAATCTACGAAGGAAGAATAAGTTCTTGTACAAAAATAAAGTGGGGTAGCTCGGATTAACCCCCGCATCACTCAAATATTTATCTCGATATCGTGGAAGCACTTTGAAGAGTTGTTGACATTATTTGCCAGTTCATTAATCACCCCCGGATAATCCCCAATTTTAAACGAAATTCCGAATGTAATGTATGATGCCGGATCAGTATGCATTCAATTCGAATTCTTCCTATCTGCGGCGCTTCGACACCAACTCAGGCTCCATTACCAGAGTGAACTCTGTTAGTATCACAAAAGGTTGCATGCACAACAAAAAGGCCAAGTTCCACCCCATATGCCCTCGAAATTACATTACATATAAGGGCGGTTGTAACTACTTTTCCTCTCTCTTGAGGTGAAGCCACTGCGGTGGGGGCTGGCGTTGGTGAAGGTTGTAAGGAAGAATTAGTGGGATTGAAGACATCCACCGCCCTCAAGGACGTAACACTGTAACAGTCGTATGCACTGAGACGTGTTTGTATGGGCTGCTGGCTTGCCTAATGCCATCCCTGCATGCTGGAGCTTTTCTGTGGGAAAAGCTCGAAACTTATAACTCGACACGCAGATGATATACGAGATGAATGTAAAACTAGCTTTAACCATTATCTAGAGGCCTTATTTATGGTTATGTTGGATTCCTTGTAAGCGGGAAAATATATAAAGGGACAGCGAACGACTATACGAATGTCACTGCGTCACAAGCAGTAGTAAGCCACCCTCCACCCCCGACTTTCATCCCTCAGTGAGTCTGAGTAGCAAATGTGACAGCATCAGTGATGCCGGTTTGCCTGCCGCAGCCCCACAATAAACACAAAAAGCGCCTTTCACCGAGTGCAAAGAGCTGGATGGAGGACGAAGGTTGAAAAAATTCTTGTATACTTCTCCTAAGCCATTTAAAATGACACGAACATGTTTACAGCGTTGCATAACAATTACTTTATGGATTTATGCATTTAAATGACATGAGAATGGTTCTATGGACGTGCACTTTAATTTCCGTCACAGCAAAAAACGGGGATGAGCTGTGACCCACAATCTGGCGGAACGTGTAAATTTAAACTCAACGCTAAATAACATTGAGATTGTGGTTCATGGGTGGAAAATTTTCATTAGACAATTTTGCCTGAAATGTTTTTTCATCATGGAGGGGGATTTTGCGGATGTGAAATGTAAGGAATTGCTCATCTGGAAAGATTTTCATCATCTCATTTCTTTAACTGTATTCCATGTTTTTGGGAAAAAACAGTTGCTCTTATAAGCCAATGAGGAGTGCATAATTCATGGCAGGGTCGTGTGGTGTCAGGGTCCACGCGATGAAACAAGAAGCTTTAGACAATGTGCGAATTCATTTCAAACCGGTAAAACTTATAGTACCTAATTTGTGCGCTAATGTGGAGCACAATTGCACGCAAGCAGAAGAATTGCAAAAATGAAATGAGCTGGAAAAGTAGAACATACTATACTATAGTATGCACATGCACATTGTACAATGTACATACTATAAAAATATACGGGTGTAAATATAATAATTTGAATTGATTTTTAAGTTGAGATTCCTTGGCATTTTCAATATTTCGCGACTGTTTCAGTGTTTCATGTTTGGTTTGTTTGGCAATGACGATGTTTTTGCTTTTAAAAGGAGGAACTTGAAAAATGAAAAGTATAATAAGTACTTATATTCAAAATAGTCCAGTCAACGGAATGATTCTAGGTGGAAAATCCATGGGCGGAAGAACTAACTTCAGAACTTTGGTTGGACCAGTTAGGAGGTAAATATACCTACTAAAAGTCCCCGGTCCTAGGATCTACGCTAGGGGGCCTAAGAAAAAACCTTTTTTTTGGTTTTTCGCTAATAACTCGAAAACGGTTGATCCTACAACAAAAAATCTCAAATTAAAATTAAAGCTGACAAAATTACCTACAAAACGTATTCGATAAACTTTTCCGTATCTTCAATAGTTTTAGAAATATGAGCCGCAGAAAATCGCAGTTGTTTCGAAAAAAAACGAAAGGTGAAATCTAAAATTTTCTCATTAACACTCGATTACAACCATAATTTTTAAGAAGAATACAATACAAACAAAACAATAAAAAGTTGGAAGGGTCATAAGGAAAGATTGCAAGTCGTTGCTTAAATGTTGGGGGGAGGGTCGTGGACTTTTGGGAAAATTTCCATCTCAATATGGGTTATTAGAAGGAACAATTCACCTCTTCTGGAATTACTTCCGAGTATGGTTTATTCTAGCCTTCGTTAGCTGGGCTATAAGGAATTAGGAATTGAATAAAGAATTAGCGATTTTCTGCGGCTCATATCTCAGAAACTATTGAAGATACGGAAAAGTTTATGGAATACTTTTTGTAGGGAATTTTTTCACCCTTAATTGTCATTTGAGATTTTGTGTTGTAGCATTAATCGTTTTAGAGTTTTAAGCGACAACTAAAAAGTGGGACCTTCTTAGGCCCCCTCCCCTCCTAGCGCACGTCCTAGGACCGGGAACGTTTAGTATGTTTACCTCCTAACTAGTCTAAAGAAATTTCTGAAGTCAGTTTTTCCGCCCAATGATTTTCCACCTAGACCGCATTGAGCAATGCATTCGTTGACTGGACTAAAATGACTGATTCTTTAACCAGTTGGCGCCTTGTTTGTTACTTAATTAATTGTGTGTTCTCACAATCAAATCTGTTTTTAATAATTATAAGGTGCATTATGAGGTGTTTTTGAACTTGATCAGCTGAAATCTAATCTTGGTAAGAAGCATTTACTTCAATTATGTCAATTATCTACACGGAATGTGAAATTAATTTCGACCTATATTATTTTATCTGCGTCGATTGTATAAAAAACAAAACTCTTAATTTGCTGCAACCGATGATTATTATCAAGGGCCCCGGGAGAAAAAATACAAGGGAGAGCAAGCCTTTTTCGCTCAAGAAACTTATTAAAAATTGGAACATATACAATGTTTATACGCAAGCTTCAGAAAATGTTAAGGTTTTTGAAACAGCTGCTATAGAAACGCAAGAAAAGTTTGTTGGAATAACGGAAAATATTCATGTAAAATAATATCAAAGAATAAGAAAGTACTCCCCGTTGCAAATGTATATGAAACACTTTTTTTCAGCAAAACTTCCGGTGTGGAGATTGCCACACATTACTTCCATGTTCATCATATTGTTGTAGCTAGATAAATACGTTTGCAACGCCAAGAAATATTGGTGACAGGAAAAAGAATTGGCGGCAGGGGTGGCTCATTTTGGATTGCCATTACTGCACCCACGACCATAACCTCGAACATTCTTGACCCGTCGACCTATTTTTAGCTGTCGATTAGCCAAATTAAATGCGATCGAGCTCAAAATCAACAGGCATGATCCCGACATCCTACCAGACATTTTGGTACCAATAGCACCAAATTTAATTTTTTTTGGCGGCAGTATTATCGTTGAAAATCGAACAATTATAAAACCCGTTGTAACTAGGTACCTTATTTTACTACTTTTGTTAGTGAACTTCTTGTAGGTAATCTAAGACTGAACAGCCTAATGAGCTGAACAAAACGCAAAAAGAAATTTTGAAAGAGACCGTTTTTCAAGGAAATTATGACCATTAGAAAAAACAACGGAGCGACGCGACGTCAAGCTAAAATCTTCCAAAAAGTGTTTTAACCCTGCCCGCCCCTGCTGGCGGCCATGATTATTATTCTATCTTTTTGTTATGAGTTCGGTGTTCAATGCATATTCCAAAGAATTTCATCACATTGAAAACGTTGCAATATGCTGATTTTATAATAGTAATATTACGGTAATTTTTTAATGAATTCAGACGTTGTAATCCTTAATTAAATTAATTATTTTAAGCATGTTCTGTTCATTAAAATGGTATGATACGTTTTATTTTGCCTTTGAAAGATTTTCTTTGCTTGCGAAAAGTCTCCTTAAACCCCCACATTCAAGGAAAGAAGAAGAAAGTCTTAAACTTATAAATGGAAACACAACATCATTAAAAAGGACTCTAGTATGATTTATGTTCATCATTTGCAAAATAATATTTAGGAGTCATGTATGCAGATTTTTGTGATACGTGAAAGAGATCTTAAATGAATGACCAAAACATGATGAACTAAGGACTCCGAAGATGGGAATTTCATCCCCTGAATATAAATATAAAACTTTTCGTTGTTAGAATTTATAGATAACTATAGCTATCAGTTTATATGTAAATGTAATAGTACCAAAAACAATACTGACTAGCAGAAATAAGATATTTAAATTAATTTTTTTGGAACTTTTAGCCTTCAAAGTCATTTACTACAAGCATTGCTTCTTAATCCTTAGAACCTAATACAGAAAGAGCGAACTGCTTTTTTCAATCGGGTAAATGAATATGAGCAATAATTAAACATTGAAATGGTTTAATAAAAATTTAAGATGGTTTAATAACCGTAAGTTTAGTTTGGAAAAAAACGTGGTCCCCCTATTTGGAACACTCTCCAATCTGCATACTTGGCGCCTTTCGTCTATATAACACTTCATTGTGCATGTTCTCTATTTGAAATATTAACACAAAATCAAAAAACCATTTGGTTTTCGAATTCAAAATTGAAGTGTATTTGTTTTTTACAAGAGACCTTTTACATTTATTCCTTCTTTTAAACTACTATATAGTAAACTAATCGAATGAAACGGCCATATTAAAATTCATCCGCCGAGCCCATTCTGCCTTTCTTTTTGGGGTCTCCGTAATTGGTTGTCGTCGCTATACCCCCTCTTAAAATCGATGAAGCCAAATTAAAATGCCCCGTGTCCAAATACTGGAGCCGATATAAAATTCCCCTGAGTCGTTAACCCGTGCGCTCCAATATTTGCACAAAATCTTTTTTATTTTTCAATTTTCACGTCTGTGGCCGTGGGAATATTTAAAATGTGATTTGCTTGATTTTTGAGCATCGCAAACAAAGCTAGAGACCTAAAAAACCGCCCCGGTCTGAATTTAATCTGATGCCAAACACATTTGAATGTTGATTAAAGACATCAGGACTCATAAAAAAAAATTGTTTGCTTTTTTGGGTGTTCGTTCAACTGTTGGAAGGAGGTAAAATGTTCAAGATATTTTTAGGGTTGGTTTTCATGTCAGAATCTGTTTTTTTATAGAAACGTCAATGTTGTTAATACATTCAAATCTGTTAGATAATAGTGCATTCTTTACTATATTCAAACAACTCATGACTGTTCTCCTTATCTGCACTTATGTCCACAGATGTTCCTGGAAATCATCGTTTGAAGATCATAAATGTTTCCTCAAGTTTATTTTAATGATATCTAAACAACTCATCGAAATATTTATTGAGATCGCCCTAGATGAATTCTAGAACACCAAAGCGCTTGAACACAAAATCAGGAATTCGTTAAAAATGTTCCCATGCAAAAAATATTTGGCGAAAGATTTCGTTCTTACCATTATATTAGTACAAAATATGGAATTTGCACAAATATATATTATGTAATATTTTTTGTCGTTTTTGCTTCTGTATCTATGGACATGTGAAGGTCGTCGGAATCAAACATGTTTTTTAAACTAAAATGCTATAAAACGGTAATATTGCTTTTAGATTTACGTTTGTCGGAAATTACCGTCCGGTTTTTATGTACACAAAGTTCTTTATCAAGTGTCCATCTTAATACTCCCGTTATTTACTTCGAAGGGCATAATCGGGGTTAATGTCTGTCCAAATCCATAAACCAAAAATATTGTCCCGACGCAAGAATACTCCATAATCGTCCCTCGAATTATGAACTAGAAATTCTAGTACAGATCCATGTTGAGGGTTCTCCACAGGTCCCGTTACTTGTAACGCACTAGGAAGCGGCAAACTCTAGAGATTTCTACATGGCCAGCTAAAAAATTACCTTTTTGATCTGTGAATTTACCCAACGTGACCATTTTTAAAATTTATGGATCATTATTCAGGGGGTTGCACCCTCCATTACAATAAATTTGAATTAATCTTATAAACCGGAATATTTCAAGGGGCAAATATTACAATAAAAACGTTTCTACGCTTTGCTGCCCTTGTTGGATAATTTAACGTCTTTGACGAAACGCAAATACATTCCGAAGGTAGAAAGGGTGCACAAAGGTGATAAGACTATTGGAATATCAATTTCTTTGAAGGTATTCGCTCGTATTTCAGATGATATCGGGCTTGCTCTTGATTTAAATTAAAGGGCGGACCGCTACTGAGCTGTACCGATCTGTTTGCTGCAGCATTCTTGTGCAGCCTAAACTTGTAAATACCCACTGTTGGTGCGCCCGTGAGCATTACGAGAATTGCATGCATCAGGACATGAAATTTTTATTGAGCTACCACGTATGCACATCCCCAACAGCATATGAGTTTTCACCCCTCGAACTTGGTTTAATTTAGCCTGCGGTTCCGCTATTTCCACGATATAATGGAATCCGCGAAAATTAATTACTTCTGAAAATTTAAATAGGCCGGCAAATATCTAGCCGCAGTCCAAAGCTCCTCCTCAGCTTTAATTTTCGTGTCAACTAGTTGCTTATAAAGCGTGCGACAAAAGTCATTAGAGATGTCCTCCGAAATATAACGGGAAATGTTATATGCGACTATCCTTCCCGCTAGTTTATTGCACTCGTGTGGTCAAACTGGGTCGCGGCGCGGATCAGAATTCGATCGAAAGCTATAGGCATTCATTTTGCAAGGGAGCAATGCACAATTACAGTTCCCAAAGAATTATGAGGAATGTCGTTACCCTAAATTTCATCAAAATTAGTTTTGTTAATTGCATTTATCATCCCATTAAATGTTTTGTTTTTCAATTGAGACTGCATATTACGTATAGTAATGGCCACTTTAGTGAATTATTTGAGCATTCTTCAAGTAATATTTGTAAAAGCGACGAAACAGAAAATGTCCTGCAAAGTTTTCTTTGCTCTGCAAACAAATTAGGATTGTTCTCATTAAGGTAAGTAGTTGGATTGCAAGAGATAATGATATGATTACTTGCTTAAAAGTTTCAGACAATCCGTTGTGAAGCCTTTCTTGTCAAAGGAAGCATGCCGTATTAGTTGCCACCAGTAGGAATTGAACATTGTATGAACACATTTCATAAGAAAAAAAAGACATCAACACACACTAAGTTGAGTAGAACAAATACTTGTTTAAGGATGTATATAAACTGGTTGGTTAATTCAAAAATTTTCATTATGATTAGTGCAACATAAAGTGTTTTTTAAATAACTAAAGTTAATAAAAGTTGATTGAAATTAAAGTTAATTGTAGGGACTAAATACTAATATTTGTGAAAATTTACTTCAATAAATTTTAATTGCCTAATAATAGGAGACATGTTTTAGTGCAACGAATATGAATTAAAATCCACTTTAAACGCAGATATCTCGCGTGGACGAGGACTCACAATTTATATGTCTAACATTAAGTTAATATATAGACTTTCAATTGATTCTTATTTCAATTTTTTTCAATTTCGGTTATTATAGGCGTTTCTGGGTAAGAAGAGCTTAAAGTACTTACAATACACTTTCATATTGTAGAGTAAGCTGATTTGTATCAAACGATCTCACAATGATGTGGGTCTGAAAAGGAGCCACCCACAAACTAATAACCTTCGTCAGGACATTCTTCTGGATTGTTGAATGGTCAGGATTTTAGAGATTCCCAAAAAGAAAAAGAAAATTGGACAAGAATTGTTTCTCCTCTAAACATATTAATATTTATAAGCTTTCCGTGGTTTGTTGTCATTTTATGTTTGGGAGAAAAATCTGTTTTTTGTATAGTCTACCCCTAAATACAACCCTTCCTTTTGCTTAATGCCGAACGCATATGAACAGTATAAAAGTGCATTTTGATTTTGCAAGTTTTCAAATATTATAAATTCTTGTCCACGTTCTTTCACAATTTGTTTTCAGTTACTACAAATTTAAAATAAAATTCTCTACTCACCACTATTATATAAAAATAACAATAACAATATTTATGATATGATTACTATAATGACTGTAATCCATCTCCACAAAAGTAGACAACATTATGATGTTGCAAAAAACGCAAAAGCAGTAGTGAAAGACTTAAATTAGACCCAAACGATGATTTCAGAATTTCAACTTTCATCTCTATTCTTTGCAAAATGCGAAAAAAAAAACAAAACAAAATATAATAACTGCACGTCATGGAAAGTTTTCGTCCTTAAATTATACATCGCTAATCAAAGACACATTTGCAACCTTTAAGAGGCGAGATGTAGTAATAATCTGAAATGGAGAATCACGGAATAGGGTTAAAAATTCGTTCAGCATTAGATGGAAGTGGTGAGGAATTACGAACATAATTTAGGCATCCCAAGAATATAAAGAATATAGAACCTGAAAGATTGCTCTGCAAATTTGGAATGTCGTAGTTTTACAAAATTGAAAACACTTCGACATTCCATCACATGTTCGTCAAGTGTGAACGTCCGTCCGCACCTTCCTCGGCAAATATTTGAATCGTGATTTTGGGTATCTAAAAAGGGACGGATCCCATCTTTTAAGGTCCTTTTGCAAAATCATTGGGGCTGGCATTTATTGGCATTCCAAAAGTTTGTCATGCACAGATAACGATCCACCAAGTGTTACTATCAAGCAAAATTTGTCTCGCAGGAGTGGATGACAATTTTTGTTAAATTGAAACTAATTCGTTTTGTTGAGGCGAGGAAAATACGTATATAGAGGAAATTGCTTAAGTGCATTTAAAACAAAGTTTCTAGGTAGAACGAACTTTGTATGGATTACATAGAATAGGGAAACTGCTCCCCTTCCGCATGCGAGAACATTACTCATTGTATTGTGGTCCCAGTGGTCGTAGTGAGGGATGAAGTTTATATCTCGCAGTAGTGAAGAAACCCACAAGGGTAATAATATATACAATACCGCATTTTTCAGGTGAAGAACCGCCATTTCGTCAGCACACAATATTGCATTGTCCTCGGCGCCATAGATAATATCAAGCTGATAGAAGTTCCGGTGTACAAAACACGTGTAACCGATGGCGGTCCTTTTGCCCGTAGTCGCCCAGTTTATTTACATTTATTCTTTCGGTTATGTCGATGCTCCTTTATTCACTTTTTCACTGTTTGTGAAGGGTGAAATGAAGTGTTCTAAACGGAGCTACTTTACCGTCATAAATTGTGTGATATTCTGCGACGGAGCCGTGTCCTTGCTCCGGTGCCATCTCGATAGAGAAAGGTGATATACATACACCCAACTTTCAAAATTGAGAATTTTTATAAAAAACAGTGCGAATACATCAAAATTCAGCGAAGCAATCACATCCCCCGAATGCTTAGACAGAAAGGTACTGAGCCCGAAAATTTTGAATTCGTTCGCCTTTATGTGAAAATCACTTAAGCCCGAAAGCTATTCAGCATAGAGGGATGGATGGTGAAGGGGGTGGATGCTTTTATGTCTATAGTACCCGCGTAATTCCAGCACCCCCACCAGATACCTTAAGCTTTTGTCGGTCGCTGCTGCCCATCTTCATTGGATAGAATTTTGGGTGAAGAAATGGGGCCAAAAGCCATCGTGCAGAGAGTAGCAACCTTAAACTACGGATTTCCTTTGGAAAATGGAAAAAATGGCACGAAAATCGAGGGACTTATGAAATTCTCGAAAATTTACGTGGATCAATTTTCAAGGGTGGTCTTATCGTTTTTCCATTGCTTTACTGTATCTGATATCCAGGATGGTAAAGTGCGGTAAATGCAGGATTAGACGTAAGTAGGTATTCAGCTTTCAATTTGTTAAATGGCTGCGTTTTATCGACCAAAAAAGAATTCGTTTATTGATATTGTTCCCTCTGGAGACCTCTGGGATTGTCATTTTCGCGTTCGGTGGAATTTGTCTTCCTGCTTACGTAACATTTCCTGCGAAAATTACTTCTCTGCTAAAAAAACATATAATGTTTCCGTATTCACACAATCCTCGGCGATTGTTCCGAAATAATACTGTGTTTTTTATCAAAACTTTGACTCAATTGTTTCTTTGTGAGGCGCAACTGATTTCTATTCCACTGAAAATACATTTAATTCCCATTGCGATTGATGCCTTTTAATTAAATTTCCGTAGATTTTTGCAGCATCTCCGTCTGCTTCTCACTCCTTTGCACGGGGACATCCTCGAAATTGCATTGACGACTGTCAGAAGGAGTCATTGCTGCTCTGCTGCAAGGGTGTGAATTTCGTTCATTCCTGTAGGCGCCTCTGCAAAGCGGCAGCCAGCAGCGGGGTCACTTGGTGACTTGGCCAGTTTGATAATCTGCAATTAAAGCAGCATTTTTCATAATTTCAATTGCTGCTTCTTTGCAGACCTTTAAAATTTACAACCAGGCGTTTTCAAAGTGTTTGAAAAGTTCTTCCAGAAAGTTGGCACCTCTGCACAACGTGCGATCTGGAGCGGACGACGACGGTGCGGCGACGGGAATGCTATCGCTAACTAAGAGAAGTGATTTAAATTAAAACTTCTGGCAAAAGTAAAAACAACCGTCCGAGCTTTATTATCATTTTATGTAAAAGTTAAATTACTTAATTCTAAAATTAATTGTTCTATAGAATTCAAGATAAGCGTCCTTAGGAGGCTCTTGTAAGCTGTTCCGGCGGCGAGTGCTACCCCGTTGTTAGCCAGCCACCTATTTCTCATTGAATTCCCGTTTCCATTTTGTTAGCTCCTTTTGTCTTTCTTTCAGTTAAAAATTTGCATTCGAATGGAAGCTTTACGTCAACTTTGTGGAAAATCGAAAAAACACCCCTTAGCTAACTGACAAGAGTGGATTTGTCAGTCAGTGGCGGTCCAAATAGAATGAGAGTACGGATCCGGAAAGGAAATTCATCCCCAACCCGAGTAAACCCATCAGCAGTGACAGCAGCAGCAGCAAACAACCATCCACGAGTGCCTCGTGTACATGCAAATTATTGTCTGCAGGTGTTGGTGCCGAAACTTGCTTAATTCTTTAATTACAACATTCGCAATTTCCTTTGTTTGTTACCCACTTAACACTTTATGAAAATGCCAAGTTGGGAACTTGATTTATGCGCCCAACGAGTTGAATTAATGAAAACGATGATAATAATAATTACCCTTGCGTTGGTTAACGTTTCGGGGGTGGATCGTATACGTTAGTCGGGCTCGGGGTGTACTGAGAATAAACTGTCATCTCCTGGCGTGGACCATCTGTGTCAGCCGAGTAAAGTGGTGATTTGAATTTTTGATGAAAATCGAGGTGAAGTACGGCGGCGGCGTTCCGTTCTCGGTAGCGGATGCATTTGTTATTTCCTTCTTTGAATAAATTTTTCCCCCATTTGAATAAACAATAGGTGGTTGAGTAAAGCTTCGAAATTTAATTGAGGGTCGCATCCAGTGATTCCATTCTATCAGCGGGTTTTGCATTACTTCTCGGTATCCATTAATATTTGTAGCAAGCAGTTGAATTTGAAAGTCAATATTATTGTTTACAGGACTTAATTAGACATTTACGGGCCCCAAGAAAAGAACTTTTAGAGCTTCTGCAGTTCTCGGGACGTATTTCGCCAGCAGGTGTGTTGGCTTTTACTGTAACGATCTAAGATTAGTTTTTAACGACTGAAAATTATAATTGTTTTTACTTTCCACCCATTTTCTAGTCTGATTTTCATTCCAATTTAGCCCCTCGTATAGGTACAAAATCACCGCAAAGTAGTCCTTTTAGTTTTAAACAAAACTCTGGTCGAATTAATTTCAATAGCAGTTGAGTAATGCTGGATATAGGATCCTTACTACGCAGATCCTGTTCTATTGTTTACATAGGAATAAACGAAATTAGTATTTTGTTTATTTTCCCACCTATCTCGTTATTTAGGCGAATGCAATACTTCCTACTTTAAGGCCCTAGAATCACTTTTCTGGTCGTTTGTTCCTAATTAAATGGAGTTGCTACGGTGCCTCCATGAAAGCAGGAAGCAGATGGCAGCAGGAACATTTCACATTAGCTAGAGTCGAACACTAATTGCTTTCATTGTAAGTAACGTCTAGACTCTAGACACAGAGCACAGTGGGCATACGATTCCGGGCGCTGTAGCAGTCTCATTTTGTTAATAGTATTTAGAAATAAGCTTCCTGCTCTGGTTCACCATAATCTCCAACATTTGCAGAACTTTATCTGAAATTATCTTTCTGCCACCGAAACCATTTTTGGCTTTGTATTTGGGCGACATTTAAGCTACGAACCAGCAAAATAGACCGCGCTGCCACCATCCTGCTAGCTGAACAAACTTTTTCTCCTTCGTCTTTCCTTAGCCTAATCTGCAGCCACTACGAGGGGTTGTGTTGTCTTCAACCCACCTCAGAGTCAGCTTCCTCGCAACACGAAAATTGTAGTTGAGGCATTTTGCAAAAATGATATAAACGGTGCAGTGGATGCGTCTTTCCCACGGGGTGCAATAGCGCAACCGAATTCTTCAAGTGTGAGAGCACGATTAAATATGACGACATGTGCCGACAGTATTGCAAAATGCAATGGAATTAATGTGTTGCCTATTCAACAATAGCAAGGAACTGTGACTGCTGAGAGCGCAATATCCTCTGTAAAAATTAATTGTTTGGGTTCCAAGGAAATTTGCGCTGCTCCGGATTTCGTTCTGCAGCTGTTCGGCAGGATTTCGTGTTGTCTACCATTGTTTGGTGCACGATGTTAAATGTTGTTGCATGCGAAGAACTTTCCGATGACATCCATGCTTCATGCTTAATTTATGTTCTCCAAACGTTTGCGAATTGCGGAGTTACGCATATGCACATTATTTTGTGCAATCGAGTTGCAGCCGACAGCGAGGATTGCGTCATTAGTGCGAATTGAATCGTGTTCACCTTACAATAATTGCACAGCTGCGCGAATTTTAAATAATCAGGGAGAATGAAGAATGAACAGTATTTTAAGGATGCTTTCAAGGAATGCCAAATTTAACGAGATTCTCGTCATTTAAAAAAAAAAAACGAACGCATTTGCATTATTGTTAATGTGATTTGCAACTACGAAGTTACTATAGTTGCAAAAATATTAGACAGAACAACAATTTATTTTGTTAAATAATGCCAAACAAAAGAGTGTAAAATATGGTCCCAGCGAGTCCAAATAAACCAATTTGGAATGTCCAAGGACGTGAGGGAAAGAAGCTAAATCAATTGATTCCCTAAAATTAATTAACTGTAACGCCGGCAAATTGTTTTCAAAATCCAACCAAAATTAAAAATGTATTGCTTTAGAAATAATCGATTAAAATAATTTAGTAATAGGTCATAAGCATGAAATGCTAAGGATGCAAAGACCCTTTTTTTAAAATAAACTAATGGATAAGCCAGACCAAACCAGGCAAATATTTTTCCGGTATACCAAACAATTTTCCGTCCGGAATATAATAACTTGATGCTGTCCTTTTTCTTGTCAACTGTTATATAGACTTCGCGGGGCTGATTTCTGAACCCAACAGGATTAAAAATTCCAACTCGGGAAGAGGAAAAAAATATCAAAAATATCAAAACATCAGCATGTGCCGTGTCGGGCGAATCTACGACGAATATTTGCGTCTCGTAACGTGAAACGATCCATGACACGTTACGTGAATTGAAAAGGGACGCGATATGATATTTTATGTCAATGTGATTGGAAAGGTTTTTGGGCAGCCGCTGACATGAACTCAAGGTAGATTGGCTACTCATAAGTATTTCGTTTTTTTTTGCTCGTATGATTTTGAAATGCAAGCGTACAAGGCACACCCAATAAAATTTAAAATCGTCGTCGTTCCCCTAGTAGCCTAGTGGTAATTGTTTAGTTAATAGTGAGGCTTGAGTCATTGACGAGGAGGAATGATGCCAAGCTCCGGGGTTGAAAATCTAGGATGCTAGAAATCACCCTCTTTTAGGTAATAAAAACGCGTGCTTTTGATTATATTTTTCTGTTTTAATGCCATTAGAAAATTATTTACTAAAATAACTTCTTATTTCTTAAGCAGCGTTTCGCAGTCCAGTGTGATTCTAGAATTGAAATTCGGCCTCATAAATTATTTAGCTTGTTAATGAGCTTTTAATTGTGGCCCGTATTCACGCCCTTTCACAAAACACACATATTACAATGTTGTAGTCTCTTGAGATCCTTCCTCAAACCTACTTAGCCAATAAGGCCACGATCTATGGTAAAAAAGCAGTAGATATGTATTTCTTTACATTCCTTTATTTAATGTGGAGTAGTAATATATTACTAAGGAGAATGTTGTGAAGAAGGACGAACAAGGGACATTACCCATGGGTCGTTAATTTGATCAGTTGAAGACATCTATTACCTTCCATGGAAGGAAGGAAACACAAAGCAAGACCAACAACGGAAGTCTGCATTAACTCATTCATTTTAAGAAGCTTATCGCAGGAAGACCACGTCCCCTTTATGCTCCTGCTCCACCACCACGATTGGGGATGGGTGCAAGTGAAAGCCCAATTTAGCAGGCATCACTTCCAGAATATTCTGCCAGTTGGAAATACGTAGGGAAACTGGCGTGCAGATCCAAACATCACCCCAGGCTCCAATTTTTCCTTTTGGGATGTTGTTTGCTCTCCAAATTGTTTGTTCAGACCTAGTGAAGGAGACACAAGCATCTGGGAAGGATACTTGTAGAGAGATCACTGTAAAAATCCCCTCTTGATTCCAGTGAGACAAGGGGGGGACATATGTGCGTCTTTTCCGGTGCCGAGACTCTGCTTAAGCAGTATCCACGCTAAAAAGGGTTCCTAATGAAACAATTAAGTCGTGCCAACTGCCGATTGCTTCGAAACAAAAACAAAGTTTTTTACTTATTCATCTACATCAAAATTCTGGCAATTGACAATTAAAATCAATAAAAAAAAGAAAAGATGACTTGATTTTATGATAATTTTTTTTATGCGCAGTTCAAAACGCTGTCATTTTTGCATTATTATTAAAGATTTTATCCGTTCCTTCTGTGATAACGGGTTACAAATTTGGTAGAATGCGCTGTCATTGACAACGAGCCTATCTATAAAGTTTTAGCGCGATTGGATTAGGAGAAGTGTGTTAATTAGCTGTCGAAACATTTTCCTCAAAACGGCACAAATCCACAAATAAACAAACAAGCAAGTTTTCGGGAAGTTAATGAATTAAAAATACGTCAAAAATCGTCCAAAATAGCACAGTAGTAAACTATGTAGTACTATTTAGGTATCCATAAAACTGAAAAATCTTCGCTAACGCTAAATCACTAACAGATTTTTAAAACTGTAAAATATAAAAATGTAATAACGAGACAACAAAAGCTAGTTTATTAAGCCCTTAAACAATGAAGTGAAAAAGTTATAAGTGCTCTTTTATCTGTAAATAAATATTCCAAATATTCAAAATAATTCCTCCGAATTTCATTATTGTGAAAATGTGAAAATTGTTTGCAATTTCAAAATTGTTTAATAAATTTCCTAACATTAACAAAATATACATTGATGCGAAAAAGCGTCCTTAAATTGTTTTTTCCAAATTGGTTATAAATCTGCCTTAAATAGTCTCATAATTAAGATACAAATCAGAAAGTCTCATTAGACTATGCCAGAACGTTGGAGGATTTTTTTAATACCTCGGAATACAGACACACACACATACTTTCAACGTATTACCTTCATGGTCAATCTCGGCGATTAATTCCGACATTTTCTTAATTAGCCACAATCTCAGTTCCAATTTGGCACTAGCTATCGGATGATTTGTAATCTAAACGGCGACCAACTAATCACCGCAAAAGCTCGCATCAAACACAATGAGTTGTTGTTGTAGCATGTCGAAACGGAAAACATACGAGCGAAAAGATTTTCCTGCGCTAAAATCCATTAGAGTATTGTGAACGATAGTCGAATGCGAGCAGAGCAGAGGGTCCTTTAATAGCCACTATGTGGACCACTCGAGCATGTGTAATTCATAAAAACACACAAATCATTCGAAGTCAATATCTAGGGTGTGGCGATGGGCTTATGCAGCTCCTCTAATCCCTGAGGGCTCTCGGCAAGGACTTTCGGCTTAAATACTACCAAAATGGCTATCATTGCTCGCTCTGGTGCTTTCTCCGCCGTGTTTACGGGCGATTTTCCGGACGGTTTTTTGTTTTTTTTTAGAGAGAAGAAAGTTGGTTTGGAAAGATTCGAATGGCCTGGATCTGGTCCTTATCGCTCCGTTATTGCATTCTTTGTGGCATATTGAAAGCATTTCGCGATTTGTTACTAATTAAAAAGTTTTTAAATTGATTTCTGTTATATTGCAATCGCTTAAAGAAAAGCGGCGTGTCGGTGATTTATTTCTCTACTGTCTAGATTTCTTTATGACTAAAAGACTTAGACTTTTTTGGCATATTTTATTTTTATCATTAAAAAGTTCCGTGTTATTTACAGAAAATTGTTAAGTATATTCACTATGAGTTTTCCTTAGTTTTTTGTTCACAATTGATTTTGCTAATTTGAAAATAGATTATTTCGTATAAGTAGGTGCGGGGTAGTGGTTGGTGTTGGAGTTGTGTTTGTGGTAGGTAGGGGGTGCAAGGGAGCAGCTGCCCCTCGCAGAGCTTGGCCATTTCACTGGATAAAATGTCGAAATTTTCCAAAAATGCCGTTTAAATGCAAATATTCGCAATATTATGTTCAAATGTAGCGTTCCTGCCATGCAAAGCATTGTATTTTTGTTTTTTCTTGAAATATATTAAAATTGAAATTTCCCCATTTTAGTTATTCCCGTATATCATTTTCCTAGAAAATTTTTGTTTGGAAGTTCTTGTCCCTTGTTCTTGTGTGAACAAAGTTTGTGGTAGATTCAAAACCCTGCAATTCAAATAAAATGGATGATTAATCAATTGGTTGAAAACATTATAGATTCTCAGGTTTCACAGACCCTAATTTTGCGATTCTGAAAAAGTTGGTTGCAAAAAAATCTGTGAAATAAAAATAATGATTGCACATTTGTGTTTTTACCATTCTATTCATGCAATTTCTTTTCTCGAGTAATAGTACAGTACAGGGTGTCCCAACAAGAGCGCCGATTTAAGAATACGGAGAAGTATTCAAACGAATAACGTATAATTATTGTAAAAATACAGTACAAAAATGGTGAAAGTTTTGCGAAAACAGTGCGCCAATTATGTTAATTTTTCAGTCGCAATTTAACGGAGTTTTTGTGGCCCGAATTGGATGTCATTGATGAGGAGGACATGTTTTTCCAACAAGACGGTGCGACCTGCCACACAGCACGTGAAACAATGGTGTTACTGCAGACCAAATTTCCAGGCCGTGTCATTTCTCCATTTAGCGATCAACATTGGCTAGCAAGATCGTGCGATCTAAAGCCGCGTTCCCACAACGCGTTGCTCGGCTCGTATGATCATAAAAGTGTCACAGTGAACAAAAGGATTCGGCCCGTCTTTCCGGTAAAATGTCGGCAAATCCTCAAAACTTCAAAGGCGTGATCAAGGACCACCCCGACCCGGACGACGCGCCGTGGGAATGCGGCCTAACAGCGATGGAATTTTTTCTTTGGGGCTATGTGAAGGAAAAGGTGTATGCGAATAAGCCTGAAACAGTTGAACATCTTATAGAGGAAATACGGCGCGTTATTGGTGAATATATTTATGCGAAAACGTTATTCAAAATTTCAACAAAAGAATGACCCTGTGCTGTGTGGTGGCCATTTGCCTAATGTTGTATTTCACGTTTAATCGGAACTTTTTTTCTTTATGTTAAAATGAAAATGTTTGCTGAATTCAACAAATAAATGGGTTTTTATTTAAAATTAAATCTGGCGCTCTTGTTGGGACACTCTATATTTGTGGGTACTTCTTCGTCAAGTGTTTTATGAGGTCGGAAGCGAAGTAAGTCGTCAACAATATATTCGATATTACTTGCAGTGCGGCCCCGAATGGGCTAATTAAAAGTGTTGATGCACCTGAGCGTTCGAATCTAATTAATTGCACTTCCAAGAACTCGGATAGAACATGAACAGGTGTACAAAAGTTGTATTTGCGCTTCCTTAAAACCTCCTTGCTGCAATATGTTTAACATGAGTGTTATGGTGGCAGCTAAAATTGAATCAGCATATTCTCCTGAATAAATTTCGAGTCTCGGTCTAGAGCAAGTGTGCGAGGAACTGAGTGAAAAGAGACGCCTTCAGTGTCGCCCTTTCACTGTCACCGGGGGATTGCCACTTCCTACATCGCCAACACTTCATTTAAGCAGAAGACCTTATCTTAACAACGTCTTTGAAGGACCTTGTGCCGGAGTCCTCCGGAGGCTTCCTGTTTCGCAGGCTGCCATCCTCTCGAACTGCTTTCATGAGCCGGCGGTGTCACATTAACTTTTCAAGGAACAAAATTTGCTCTTGCTGCTTCGCAAAGATGTGATCTCTGACTCTGTGCAAAACAATGAACTGAGGTAGCACAAAAGGGGTCTCTAAATGTTTTCCTCTGTGCCTTTCCCTTCATGTTCCCAGGGGTAATTATTTTATGACACAATTATACCGCATTAAATGTTTTGCGGGATGGAGCACCTGTGGAATTCCCAGCTTATCCTAGATGTATTGATTAGCAGTCCTGATTTTTACTGTGCGATAGAATATAACGATTTCTAAATGAATAAATGCCAACGAACATAAAGTAATTTGGAATAATAATTTATGGTATGAACAATAGCACGATGGACGATGCTAGAATAACAAATCGCAGAAAATATAAGTTCAATATTGTAAAATTGCTTGATATCATTTACTTAGTGGAAGGGAAAAGTTATTGCTCACCCTTATTTCTTGTCCGACATAAACTCAAAAAGTAAATCCTTATTTCGTCCGCTAAAAAATTTATATTACACTTCAAGAAAAAGTTGGAGAACTTTTCGAATACGGCAAGCATTTTCGTTCTAACGCTGCTGCATGGATAGTTTTGGAGAATATTCCCACCACATTACTTCCATTTTGTAATTTTCTCGCCTAAGCTTTTAGCTGAAGCTAAAAGTTTACACCAATCCATTAGGGGTTCCAATGTGCCCTTTGCCGTGGATTCGTATTTGGGTGTCATCGTAAAACTCGAAGTTTTCATACGTAGAAGACCTTCCCACACTATTTTTGGCCGCGTTCAACCGCCCTTCAAGTCAAACCGAAAAAGTGAGTGAAAACAGCGAAAGGAAAAAGCACAAGAAATGTTGGTGTAGCTGGATGTAAAAGCGGGCGCGACGGCGGAGGGGGTGGCCAGAATAAAAAAATTCTATTTCGAATTTTTCTGCCACTTACTCTTCCATGGCGCGTTCGTTTCCATTTTCGTGGATTTTTTAACCTGCATACCCTGTTCTGTTGTAGTTCCCAGGGATTCAGAGAGCTTTCTGGATGAGCCGCTGGCATTGTTTTACTAAAACTGCTTTACTCGTTCTTGCTCTCATTTCTATCCTAGAGCCTGTTACACTTCAGCAGTCGGAAAAATGTGAAAAAATTGGGAAGAAGTAACGACTCGTGCAATGAAACTTTTTCTTTCCCCGAGATTGGAGACCGATATCAATGGAATATTTCTGAATCCAGGATCCAGTGCATTCCGCAAGCAAACAGGACCAACTTCACATAAAAAGAAGAACATAAATGGATATCCCTCTCAAAGAACTAGACTAGAAACTTTTTCTGAGGAAATAATTACCGCATTAATTTGTCGAATGCTACTGTTTTTTGAACTTTCAACCGAACGGATGGGGGAAGCAGCAGCATTGCACCCTCTTTGAGACGCAATGAATGGAAAATCATCGGTACGGAAAATATGTAATGGCACAATGGAGGAGTATCTCAAGGGTATCGATTGTAAAAGATTATAATCAAAATCAAATTGAGTTTTACATGGCGCCATAATGTCGGCCAAGTTAAAGTGCTTTTCATAACCGAAGAACTCTCATCCATTTCAGTAGGTTGATGCGAGCCCAAACATTTCGCTTTTGATTGCTTTGTTGCTCTTGATCGGGACGGGTTCAGGGCGCGCTATAAATATCAATATAAAAGTAACTTTGGGAGATAACCTATGACATTAAGTTCTTCACAAGAATTTCATCTAAGAGTTTTCGGTTTGTTTTTTCTCCTTTATAGATTTCTTAAGTTTTTCTTCAAAATGCAGCAAATTTTTATGAGATTTCAGCAAAAGATCAGATCAAAAGGAACTGTTTTATTATCTTCAAAAGAGTTAGGTTCATAACAACCCCCTTTTCATTTGAATATAATACAAATTTAGAAATAATTCAGGCATATTAATGCTTACAACAAAGTTTAGATATTGGTGGAAGGAATCGGGGAGAATATTTTTTATTTATAATATAAAGTAATTAATAATGAATAACTAGAAAACAGAATCCAAACCTTGAACTTTCAAATTGTTCTGTTCTGAAAGAGAAAATAATCAATTTATTTTCTAATTCAAAATTATCACTTTTCAAAATATTTTTCTATTATACACATTTGAGTTGGAGAAACATTTTTGATTGCTTTCAAAGATTGTCATTTCATTCCGGATCTTCGAGTTTCGACTTCGAAATCACATACAAATACAATAGTTGTCCTCATTTGAGGTTTCTGAAAGGAAAATCTGTTAAATTTTTGAAATTACACACACTTGTGATGCAGAACTTTGCTTTTGCTGTGACTTTGATTAAAATATTCCTGCCCTGTATAAACAGAAGACAGGCATTCTTATGAATTACGTGCAATGGATAACGATATCAATTCGGAGCACGAACAGAATAGAAAAGTAAAAGTCCCTCGTTCGAGGTGAGCAACAGGAAGAATTGCGTCAGAAACCCCAGAGGAAATGCTAAGGGTGGGGAGGCGAACTGCAAGATGACTGTATTACAACTTGCTGAGGTTAAGTGATAAAATAATCGCCAAAAAAGCGGAGATTCGCGAAGGGAACTCGAGGCTAAATCAAAACTTGTAATAATAGAGGTTGTGGAAAATTTTCTGGCGGAGAAAATATAGAAAGTTATATCAAGTTGAAGAAAAGAAAGTATGGTGGAAAAACATTTTTTTGCTCTGGCTGACATGTGCCTTACTGCTCTTGCATGGGCAACATCCCCCTTTGTCCTATGCAGAGACTACCAGCGGCGTCCTGAACTAAAACTTGAAAATTAATGGTGTAGCTGGGTTCCATTGTCTTCAAGATTAAAAATAATAAGGCACAACTATTAACCCTTTGCTTTTCTAGAACTTCTTCAATTTTTCCGGTAGTGGGTGGACAAATTTTTTGTTGAAATGATTGCTGACTTCCGATTATTTTTTATTACTGCCAGGATTTGATTTTAAGCAACAGTTAAATGTTGCATTATAGTAAAACGAAAAGTATAATTATGAAATATCCTAAATGTAGCATGGTAGATTTTTTTCGAATAAATAAAGGAATGAAATTTGTCGCCTCAGAAGCGACATTCGATATTTCATTGCTCTAAGTCCCTCATGAAAAACACTGCAAATTTTACACAACGGTTTATTATTTCCAAAAAATTTGACATTTTTCAAGTCAAGGCTAGATGGCAGTAGTGATCATGTGAAGTCTTTTAATCCACAAAGAAATGGAATATTTCATGGAGACTAAAGATTTCAAAATTCCATTCCTCAAAAACTAACTAAGATAAATTCAGGCAATAAAATGTATTCTATGAGTAATATTAGACCATTGTATATTCTGAGTTTTATGAAAAAAGCTTGAACGGTTTCGGAAATATGAATTTTTCAATATTTGCTTCCTCAATCCCCCCCCCCCCCCCCCCCCCCCCACCCTCAAATTAGGTCGATCGGACCAACGAGCTGTTAGGACCGTTGTCAGATGTCACTTGATTTTTGAACCAAATTTAATTAATTTATCTCCAATAGTTTCCGAGAAAAAGCCTGGACGGCGGACGGACGGATTTTTTTATTGGTTTCTTGAAATCTACATATCTCAAAACGTAAACTGACAAAATTTCAGGGGGGGGGGATATAATTTTTTTTTTCGTGCTCGATTACATAGGTTTATTATTGAAAATAATAAACCAAAAGTTGCTCTCCCATCCTGCTTAACAATATAGTTTTAATTGGTTAGTCCCTCTTACGTTTTACGATCTGTATGTTATCTTTAGTTTTAGCTTGTATTGAGCTTAGTTGTTAATAAATTATATGCTTCCTCCCTGCCCCTATCGCCTAGTTCCCTTCTTTGTTAACCCATCCCCCAATTCTCGTTTCCCTTTCTTTTGTTTAAATTGTAATTTGTTTGTTATTTATTTTTGAGATTCGTAGCTTGTATTAAGCGAATTAAATAAATAAATAAACAAAAGTATGATGCCACCTAAATGGCGGCATTTGATGAAAAAGGGTTTATGAATATTTGCACGGGAAACTTGAAATGTTTTTTAGTCTGATAAAGTGGAAAATGTTTCCCAAACTATTTCAATTCTGTGCTGAAAATTGAATAAGAATGGCATTGAAGTAATTGACTTCGAGATTCACTGAGAATCTAGTGCTCACCGTAAAGCCTTCAATCTTCACCCCTTCAGGGTTTGAATTTTTACGCCCTAGTTGTATCCACCAGCTTTCGTCGTTCCTCAAGCACCATCTCAATATCGTGGAAAATGTAATGATAATAATAATCATAAAAATAAGAAACAAACTGTAAGCTTGTTATCTTGTAATAAAAATTCCGTAGCACCGTATTTCTATAGGGTGCAGCAGGATCTTCCAGATATCGCTGCTGTACTTGAGGTAGTTTTTTTCCATGACGGTAATGGTGCTTCCTCGTTTGTTTGCATTTGGATCCGAAAAAGTGTTCCTGTAGTTAATGGGTTTATTTTTCATAGAATTGATTTTTTTTATCTGTCGCCCCTTATGAATATGTTAAGCAGATAAAACAAACTTCGATTCCGCCTTTCATGAAAGTGCCCTCGAGTCTCACTCCTTAGTCCTTAGTCCTTACTCCATTTTTCAGACGGAACTTTATCTTTTCGCTGCATGAATGTAATAAGATAAGAAAATATTTTATCTTCTACATCGATCTGCTTTGAAGTGCTTACAGCTGAAGCCTTGGTGAATAATAAAGGAATGCTTTCGTAATGAAGTTAAATAATTTTTTGTTGTGTTAGAGGTTTCATTAGCGACAGAATTTATCGTGCAGATTTAAGTTGGGATTGCAAAATTTTGTCCTGCAGAGCGTAGGAATTTAATATGAGAGCTTGTGGAACTCTTCGTAAAAAGGTTTATTTGAAAATTTGAGCAATTTATAACAAAGTTAAACAATTTTCTTATCAAGCTAAGTAAAAGCAAAATTGTTTTTTTTTTCAATTTTTTATCAATTTTTGTTTTTGGCATAGTAGTGTTCTGCGAATGTTATTGGAAGTCATCAGTGCATCGACGCGGTTTGATTCTAAACCGTCTTTTTCTTCTTTTTCATTGACAATATCAGCGAAAATCTACGGCAAAAATTGATAAACATTGAAACATTTTACCGAATTTTCTATTTTCAATATTTATGACTCCAAAGGGGGGTGGGTGGGTGTGTGTGTGTGGGGGGGGGGGGGGGGGGGGTACAAATTCTTTCCTTTTATTTATTCATGATGTTATTTAATATTATAGAAAATTTACTCGGAAAAAATGGTATTTAAATGAAGTCAGGCGTCTCCACATTTTCAACTAAATACATGAAATGAAATCTTAGGGTTTTCCATCTAAAAAGTTATCGTAAATTCTTGACTAACAAATGCTGATAAAGTTATTTATATTTTGCATAACAAACAAATTAATTTTAAAGTGAGTTTTTCAAAAAGCTACACAATGGAAAACAGGAAACTAAATTGGCCCAAATTTCACATTAATTAAAATCAAGCAAATTGGTAATGGAATAAGATAATCAACACTAATAAAACTAAACAACACTTACAACTTCTTATGTTCTTAACTAAAGCTGTGCATGGAACAGGAACAACATTAGAGACTGCGCACCAGAAATTGTTTGCTCGCATAATCTTAGACAACTTGCATTCGTCTGCATTTTCAGCAGTTTCCATTTGGGTGCTCCGAGCATCTATTAATCAAGGGCTAAGTGTCCGTGTTCTACTGAATTAAATCGCATATAACAGTTGATCGCAGAAAGCAATATCTCCCGTAAGATGAATTCATGAGCACTTTAATTCTGCCCCATTGAGTTATCGATTTAAATTTAACTCCAGAAGGGTTTATGATGACCACAAAAAACACACCATCATAAACAGTTGAAAAGAAATTTCGACAATGATGCACAGTACAATGAAAAATGAATAGGGGTAGTAAATAATCTTAAATTTTATAGCCCAGAGTATCATTCCATCCAGTTGAAATGGTATGGGATGGGGATAACAGCAACAATAGTGCTTTCAGGATTTGTTTTTGAACACCACAATTCCATTTACTTTCGTATACTTTGATGATAATGTAAAGACGTCATAATTTACTAATTAAAGTTTTGTTAAAAACGATATCAGAACCAATGGAAATTGTTAAACCATTTGCTGGCTTTGAATAAAATTGACATTAAGGAATCATGCAAGTCAATCCAGATGTATCAATCAATGGCATATTGTATGCTTTGCTTTCTACTTTAATTTTACACATTTACACAAGTGTTCGTTTTGAATAAAGTTAGAGATCTTGATTTTCTACTTTAAAATCAAATCCAACTACTCCAAAGGAAACTTAAGATAGCAGAAGAAAGCGCTTATTTTGATGTAAAATAGGAAATGGGCATCATAAAGTGGAAGAGTTTCATTCAAACTATCTCCGTGGGAAATCCATTCACCTTACTCGAAGTCTTGTTCCTTATTAAATTAGAGGCACTTTCAGATTTTCAAAGACAAGACTGGAAAAAAATGGTATTTCGTTCAACTGCTGACTCCGACAGTGTATATATTCTCGAAAAAAAAAACACATAATTAAAGTAACTGGAGTTGAAAGTCCATTTCGGCACGTCTACATAAGCAACAAAATGCTAATAAAATCCGGGGATGCTAATTTAATTGCAGTAAGTTGCTCCTGAGATCAGCCCGTTTCCTCCTCGCGCTCGCTTTACGTACCGGAATGTAATTAGCACGTTAAACTTCAAACTCAATAATTAATACTGCTGGTTTACACTGGTTCTCCTTTACACGCCTTCTTACTTCTACCCCCTGCCCGCATCCCTGCGCTTTGTCTTCACCGGCAACTCCTGTAAGTGTTCTGCCGAGAATAGCAGCTCAAGACTGTAGTCTTACCGGCGCGCCCCCGCGAAGTTCCCCAGTGCATTGACAACAAAGGCTAATTATCCTAAAAGCGCTGCAGGTTAATCTCAGTAAGCTGCTCCGGATCCACTACATTCACACTCTGACGGGTGCTGATCGCCGAGAATACTTCCCCAATGTATGTACACGATTGCACTTAAGCTTTAACCAATTTTCCCAATAAATTTTAGTAAAGTATGCTTGGATTGGTCCTAGCTGCACCTATGAATCAGGCTGGCAGTGCGGGTCCAACTTGAGACTGTAAATCTCCTCCCATGGATGTCCTAATCCCGATTCCTTGCGGTCTTTGATTAACTAAGTACGTGAAAGGACTTTCTCGGATGGGAAAAATGACGTAGAAATCCATCTGATGGGAATGCAAATGTGGGAATTTTGTGTGGTGTTTGTTTCGCTAATAAATTAAAAAGTTTTGGGAGGCTGCTCGGGAACAGATGCTGTAGCTTCTTTGGTAAGTCCCACTACAATATATTGTCGTGCAAGTTCCCGAAAGGAGATAAACAGCCACCGATCCTTCTTACCTCTATAGTGCGAGACACATTCAGGGAGCAGTTATTAGTATTTCCACATGTATTATTAATTTCATTTCACTAGAAATTTCACCCGCTCTTTCATTATTTAACAAAGTTAGCCAACCAATTTAGATCATTTATATAATAGGTATTTTACCAAAAGTTCTCATAAACTGCAATTTTAGTTATAATTGTATATATTTCAATGAAAAGCATTTCTAAACTTAAATTAAACTATTACAGGGATGCTTCGTCAGTCAATAAATAATTTCCAAAATGTTGCAACCTCGGCGGTAAATATTTTAATGTATGTTTATTGGTTTGTCATTATAATCATTAACGCTGATTAATAATAATTTATTTGCGCTCGGAAAGAATTTTCATATTTAAGTCCTCCAATTTTAAAATGAAATATGTAATTTTTTGTGAATGGTTTTTAATTACTGTTCCGTTCGATTAATAAATTATTTAACATTTAACATACCTAGTTGCTAAAATTTAAAACGACTTATTACATAATATGTTCCATCTTCATCTTCAAGAAGAAATATAGTTTTAAAAGCACTCATTAAACAATTCTCCAAAAGAAAAAAAACGCAGATGAAATTTATTTATTATTGCTAACAACAACTGGCAACACAGTTTTATTAACTTATCGTAGAGCCTACATAAATGTTATATTCTTTAAATTAGTAGTCTTAAATAAATCGATAAAACCAAATAAGATAATGTAAAATGTATATTTAATGCTAATACAATCAATTTTCTGTTGAAGAAAAAACGAAATAAACATTATTATTAACTTTTGTTAGCAAGAGGGGCATACATTTTCTAGCTTCTTTAAAGGGCTAATTAATCGGATTAATATTTTTAACTTAATCGAATCAATAACTGAAGACTCGAAATGGATTTCAGAATCGATTTTTAGAGAACAAACCCTTTCGTTATTTTGGGGGAAATTTGACAGTAACCCAGCAGGTGCCAGGAGCACGACCATGAGAAAAGTTTCTCCTTCTGTTTTCTTGTGTGTGTGTGTGTGTGTGTGTGTGTGTGTTTTTTTTTTTTTTTTTTTTTTCTTAAGTGTTAGTATTATATTTTATTAAACTAAACTCTTGTTGAACCGCCGTAACTCATTTCCTAATTTCCTAAAAGCCAAGCGCTTCAGTGTATTGGAGTTGCCAATTAATTTAAACATAACATTAGGCAGTATAATATTAATTATTAACTACAACTATAATTTTAAATCAAACAATTCGCAATGGATACTTTAACTTCTTGTTGGTCGTGTTCTGTGTGGAACCCTGTGTTTTATTATTATTTTTTTAATTGGTGCTTTTAATTATTTTTTCTTGAATTGTATTTTAGTAGTATATTAACCACTTCACATAACATAGTGTTAATGCATATAGATATAGTAATAACGGATTGCATTTTCATGTACCTACTAATGCCATTGTTTTGTTACGGTCGGCTTCATACAATATTTTGTAAACAAAACTTCTCATAATCCGTTGAAAAAAACGTGCATATCAATAAACTGGTAAAGTTTATTAATAATTTTAAAGAATTCGGGAATATATGTTTCTTGTCTTGGATTGCTTTTAAATGGATCCAAGTTCAAGCAATGCAAAATGACAAATATGTAGTTGGATTGCGTCTGGTTCTATGCTCAATATCAATTATTACAACAGACCGTGGAAATCTCTACATATTTCTACAAATAAATTGGTTCCGTTCCCGTTCGCCTTCGATTTCCATTGAACAGAGACTCAAAAGGAGATGCAGTAGCTGAGAATTATCCTTCCTGGGATTGCATAGAAATCGCTTACATCTGGTGCGCTTATGAAGTGCTCAAAAGATGTCCGAGTTGATAAATTGTTTATGATTTGCATTTCCGCTCTTTGCGATATTAAAGAACGGAATAATCCCCAATGGAACGAATTTAATAATGCCATTTTATTTGCATATGCCACATTTTCGCAGCTCTGTCTTGCTGCTGGAGAGTATTTGGTTGGCTGGGTTGCACGAATCCATATCCCCAGGGACTCAAGATAGTACCGAGCAAACAAAAAAGTTCAACTGGCTATCGTGACCGAATGAGCGCTTAGCAGTGTCCTGAGGGTGGCCGAAGGCATCCAACGAGCGCACTCCTATAAATATACAGTCGAAGTTAGAGGGCGATATAAATTCTGCAAGTGGTGAAAGATATGGCCCCCTCCTGCCAATGTGGCGCTGTTTACCTGGCCCAGGAGCGGTGCACGCCGAGTCCCTACAGTCTGCAAGATCGCTCTATTTGGGTATTCCAAGCGCAGTGATACCACAAACTTTCCTGCGTACTACAAATATATTTTGCTATGGTATCCATGTGTGCCGAAAAAGTTTCCGCTCGCAGTCGATGAGCTCGTGGGACTCGTTTTTACCGATATATTAGACTATTAAATAATCAAAGGAAGCTCGGGCTTTATCGGCGTCGCAGCGCAGGACGACTAAACATAAGCGGGCAAGGATTGCTGGTGTACCGATCTGATGGCCTCCCAGCGACTATTTACTGCACTTGTAACATTTTTCCTCTGAAGAAAATCTTCTGCTTTATGAAGGTTGGATAAATTAAAAACAAAGTCCCCCGGACACTTCCATAGAATAATGGACAACGAGACCGAAATGAAGGTGCCGCATGTTTTCTTCCTCGTTTCCTTGAAGTTTATTTAGGATACTCTGTGCACTGTGCAGTCTGCATGCAGCCTCCTGAGGCGCTTGAATCAGCTGCAAATGCGGACACACTTGCAGCTCCAATGCAGGCGACAGTGATTAAAGTTGCTGAGCATGGAAGCTGCAAAGGACATCTAACCATAAGACGAAAATGTAGGAGTTTCTCATTAAATGCTGAGACACTGCTGAGGGCAAATGTGTGGCCTACGGGCGGATCCATGGCTGCCTCAAAGAACCGTCTAAGGTCAATATTATGAGGAATCGCCTTAGTGACTTGTGTGTGCAATTAATTTAGATAAGTTTTGCAAGCTTGCTTCTTAAGGAGTGTTTGCTTCGAATTTGCACTTCGGGATGAGATAACAGCAATTACGGCATTCCGGCTCGTTTTTAAGCAAAACTGCATCTGATGCACTTGAGTCATGCAGGATTTTATGATCACGTGCGCGACGTGCTCGTATTTGTTGATTACATTTGAAGGATATTTTGTCAATTAAAATGGATAAATAGCATTCATATAAAAACAAATAAAATAACTTAAGCTTCTTTGTTAGAAATGAATTCTTCTATTAAGTAAGAATGGAAATTATTAATTGATGGTAATTAAATAAATTAATTGTAACATATTCATTAGATCAGTGGTTCTCAACCTCTGAGAGCGACGCATTGTTCAGTAAAAAAATTATTATAAAACGATTAAGAAACTAGGATGAGAATATATTGCATATTATGATATTTGTCAGTGTCTTTAATAATAAAAATCCCCACGTAACCGATATTATGCTTCATACTTCGTTACACATGAATTAAATTGTTCGCTTAGCACGCCTTAAATGCGTCAGGTGCTTCAGTTTTAGTGAATGATTTTAAAGGTGTCCTGGGAAGATGTCCTTTGAATAGTATTTTACTATAATGGTGTCAAATTAAAGGTTTAAATACGCACATTATAAAAATATGAAGTTTACATACCTTAAAAAACATTTTTCCGTAAATCGTAAAAAACGCACAAAAATTTTTCGAACAACCCAGAGCGGCGCGGCGGTGGCGAAAAAGGCATGGAGTGAAATAAAAAAACATTCCTTTCAGCGGGCCTTCAATTTATTAGTAATTGAGTAATTTATTTTAAAATCGAGAACCTAGTTATTTATTGATTTATAAATAACTCATTAAGAGCTTCTCAACGATTCCGCACAGAATGTGAAACTTTGGTGACACCATAAGCTTCATAGGGAGTACTATAATTTATGCAAATAAAGTTTCTCTCTATACTTCAGAGAGTCAAAGATATAATTTTTTATACATTTCAAACCCTCTCCCACGCCTACCCCGTTGCGCCGATTTTGCCATCTAACGAACTAAACCAAGCTGTTAGGTCTGGAAATAACATAATAAAATTCGGTCGAAATATCTTCAAAATTACGGCCTCTAGCGTGTAAGTGTAAATAAATTTTATTAATATAGTTATAGTCGATTATTCTAGATTGTAGATAGAATTCTAGTAAATACATACGCACTCAGGGAGACATGGCACGAAAAAATATAAAATAAAAATAATAATATAATAACTAAAACCCCACTACGGCTATAACTGGCGATTTAAAAGTTATAAACAAGTCTGAGTAACTGCTAATTAGACCTCTATTAGTAAAAATGCTGTAGTCACACTACATTAATAATTAATTAAATATCTGCATTAAGATAAAACGTTAGCAGTTACTAAGTCTTGTTTATAACATTTAAATGGGCAGTTATAGCCGTAGAGGGGGGTTTAGTTTTTATTACTTTATTTTCTAGCATTCGGCCTTGTGCATTTGATTCATGGTTTAACAACTTCAGTAAACGTTAACATATTACTCAAAACGAAAACGCATACTTCTGTTCACCACTTACTTCACCATACGCTGTGTACATAATATGTCAATGCATGTGTTACTTTAAAATGGAAACCCTTTAACAGGATTCCCCTTTTAAAGAAACATTTCCAAGCGTTGGTTGTTGGGAACGCACAACATTTGACAACCGCACGTAGTCATGTCGGAAAGCGATTAATTGTTTTCCGACATAAGTCATTTGCACATGAACGCTTGCACTTTTCATTGCACTCCCTTTGGGTTTTGTGAAACAAAATGTAAAGCGACTCCTTCAGATCCTTGACTTCAGTAACACATAATAGAACTATTCTGTGAACCAGAAGCAACCTCATAGGGAAATTAATGCAAGTTACGAGTGCTAGTTTTAACTAAAATTAAATCGGGGTGGAAACTTTGCAAATGTAATTTGGTGGCTGAATGAATGCGAAGGTGCAAAAAGGATGGCTAATGACAATTGTTATACCCCCGGCACCCTCCGTCTTCCCAATTATCGCGCACTCAAAGTTCCTACCAAGCAGTTAGTTCCTCATCGTGTGCCGCCTTCACTTGTTTTTGGTTAAAACGACGGAAAATAAAGGAGGAACAGGAAACGGATGCACATCTCGTAACGAAAGACACTTTTCACTGCACACAACTTCGGAATTATATCTTCCGCTTGCAGATAAAACACACCTCAGAAGATGTTAATGAGTAGAGAATTATTGCGTTTTTACAATTCAACAATGCGCACAAAATTAAATTTTAACTTATTAATAAGGTACAATGGTTGCGGTCGAAGGTGCTTGGCACGGCTTCCGGCGGACGCTCCTTTCCGTTGCGTTGGTTTCATTGGCCTTCGTTAAAATCACGACGATGTGCAAGGCAAGGGGAAACGGAATCATTGATGTCTTGTGGACATTTATGAAATACCTATTCCTTAACTCCAAACCTATAAGGCTATAAATATTACGTATTGATATGGTATAAGATTAGGTATTAAAGATATAAGAAATAAGGATCAATAATTTTCGTTTCTGTCAATAGAATAAATAAAATAGAATAAAATGCATTATGTTGTGATGAGAAATGATAGAGGAAGGATTTACCACTTTTTAGTATTATTAATTAATTATTATTATGCTTGGCCACAAATCAGCAAAAACTTTTATCTCCTTGCACTGAAATATGGAGCCCATCGAAAATATTTTCTTCAAAGTGAACGGACCAAAAGGCAAATATAATATAAGGGTATTTAAATCATCCGAAGAAAATAAATCCGGAAATGCTTGAACCAAACTACAGTTATAGAGCGAAAAGGAGCGACAAATTCAAAACTTGCAGGAAGTGTAATTTTATTTGGAGTGTATAATTTAGAGTGCCCACCATTGTGAGGAAAGAAGTAGAACTTTTTGCAATGGCGTCACAAGTTGAGTAAAATAGGTGTTCCGATGGATAATGGCACAAGTTTCTTCAACTACGCTATTCAAGACTGCGAAAGGACTATACGTTGTAGCAGAAGAATTGAGCATGGATATCCCTGTTTCGCCTTTCTTGAGTCCAATCGGAAAATTTACTTCCTTTCTGGATGGAAAACTGCGACATCTTAAAACTTTTTTAGAACTACACAAGAAGTAAAAAAGGTCGAATTCAGTTGAAAAGGTTTTTTTTTGTTTTGTTACTGCACAGGTACTGAAATTACCGCTATATCATGAAGAATACCGTGTAAGTTTTAACCAAAATGAAAATGTTCGCTTCACCCGCAGGCGGCAACCCATCAAACTTTTATTTGCTTTGCGTTTGCCAATTTCAAAATCTGTTTACCTTCGGCAGAGCAACTTAGCGAAAGGAGTAAAAAATTGTTAATACTCGGAATCTGTTATACTTTCCTTCACAAATTGCAACGAGTTATTGTTTGTGCACAATTTGTTTATGCTTTCTGTTCACAGATTTATTAAAATATAGCCGAACAGTAATTGAAAACCAAGATATGCTGAAACAAATTTATATAATAAATTCCTTTCCCACATTGTTGGAAATGGTACATTACCAAAATAAATATTATTTCTAAATGCAATCTTTGGTGTTTTTACCGAATTGTGCACGTCTTATAAAATTAAGCCAAATTATTTAGGTATATGCAAGTACTTATATAATAATATAATATGCAAATTTTCTATTGAGTAAATAATATCAAGAGATGAAAATGTAGAGAAACCAATAATTTCTTTATCTTATATACATAGATATATATATATATAGATAGGTAGATAGGTTTCTATTATATCTAGGTATCTATTGTATCTACTTGCAGAGATTTTCCGTGCCGTCGGTCAAGAACACTCCCTAAAGTCATTGATTCAATTACAAACCGCACAATTAAATTCCAAGGTATTCGCTTTACATGAAAGCAACTTGCTAACATCTGATTTACTGTAATGGCTGGCATTAGCGACGCACTCCTGTGACATATGCCAGTAAGATAAAAGTATAAGTATTCGTTCCCGTTCCTACGTCCGCCCTTTACTACGATATCAATTGCAATCCTGTTCTCGGTCCCTTTGGCAGAACCTGGGATGACAGTAATCCCCAAGGATATTGCTTCACCCGAAGTAGCATTGTACACAGCGTGCACAAATTTCTTATCTGTCACTAACAGACTCTCAACCGCTCCGGCAAAATGGGCTTTCCTGGCTTCTACATCGTGGATTAGCATTGTTCCAGAATCTAGATGCCTCAGGAGGAAAAATACACTCTGTCAAAATTCGATATTGGATAATCATATGTTGCCATTTTATGTATATTTGTTTAGTTCGTGGTCCGTTATTCGTCCACAAGCAAATTTATGTGGCTGTTACGAAACTTCCATCGGATTGGAAATGTTGCGATTAAAATTTCCCCACAAAATGATTCGAAATGAATCAATATCATCACTACTATTCTGTAGTTCTCGCCGCTCGGTGGATACATATTTGAATTTGCCATTGGAAAGCATCTCAGAGCAAATGGGTCTAATATTCTAATTAAATATTTGGCTTGAGTTTCTTTGGCAACATGTCGTTCAATGCGGAGCCATTACTGCTTTATTCAACGCCACAGGACCGATTTCAATTTCCGAGTGCTCCTAAAAGTACAAAGTCAACATCAAAAGATGTCTTGAAGTACCATTTAATCGCAGTGGGAAACGTGGAAATTGGAATAACTCTTATAATTGCGTATTGAGTGTTCTAATTTCAATTTGCTTGTAATTAGTAGTACCATGGAATGACAGAAATTACTCTACACATAATAGACATATTGCCAGACTGGTTGCAATAATTCTCAAAAAACTACCCGTTGACCGTGGATAATGGAGGAGTTGAACAGGAAAGCAAGTAACCAAAACGGAAGAGCAGAAGCAAAGTTGCTGAAATGTTATTGTTAATGGGTTTCTCAAGGAACGCGTTCCGCGAGGAATGAAAAGGAAGAACTTAATGCGATAGAATGAAATTTGTCTTCACAATAATTTTCTCTTTAAAAGAAATTTTAGTTTCACAGAAAGGGTTAGAAAATGCTTTTAGAATTTCAAGACCTCTGCTCTGTGCAGTTTGATGCAACTTTAAGACGTTTAACCAGCAATACTCGTTTTGCCTGTCGGTCTTGGAATTTGATGTTCTTCTTTCTCTGTTTGCGGAAAACCTTTCTTTTTATAGTTCGTGCCCCAAGTCGAAGGATCCTTGTTTTCCGGTCTTTGGATAGACTTTCAAAGTGAACACGCTCTAACATGAAAAATGGCTGCTCGCTGGCTTCATTTCTGCGAAGAAAATTCAATTACTCCTTTTAACCTTGCTTTTCTTTAAGTGGAGGCATTGCTTGTTCACCACTCGGAAAATCTTCTATTAGAAAAAAATACTGTTGGAGTGTTTTCTTTTCTATATTTGTAATTATTAATATTGATGTTTCCAGGAAAATTGTAATATCGGCAAAAGTCAAGATTCAATTTCCATTCAAAGTAAAATTTATAATTGAGATTTCGATTTTTCTTAATAATCGTTACATTTTTTGAAATTATGTATTCATTTCACGATGAAAGACATTCCAAGTAATTTAAAAACTAAATTCAACTGTCTTTAGTTGAGTGTATATTAAAATTCAAACTTTTTATAAACAGTTTTAAGAGATTCATAGACGGTAAGAATAGTTGCCTGCCTGGGTAAAACCGCTCGGTGTAGTTCAAGTTTGCTTCTTCTTATTCCAATGGTTTGAAGTTTCCGTTTCCAGCGGAAATCAAATTTAAAGTGTTTAATGACTTGACTTAATTTCAGTCATTAAGGTGGGACTCTGAAAGTTTTCCCAGGGGCTCTGTGTAGTGTCAATGAGTAGAAAATTACTTCGATAACTTGTCTGCTTTTCATTGTGTCCTTTCAGTACTAATTTATTTATCTTAATCGAAATAAAAGCTCAGCGCTTCTAAGATTATAATGAAAAAACAAAAACATAATTCAACACGCCGTATATCAAAGCATGCAGTACTTGCAAAAATGTGTATTAAGTTGGTCTTTCCGTTTCGTTGGTTCTAGTTGGAAACTATTTTGGGTAATGTTGAACCCGGACGCGTGTGCAAGACAATATTTGAACACGTTAGTGGCGACAATTTTTGCAGAATAGTTTCTAACATAAATCTCAATGCTTGTCCCCTGGGAACAAAAAATGTTTAACGAATTCTAGTTCTAAGACTTCGCTACATCCCATTCTCTATATATTTGTTGTTTAAAGTTGTACAGTAGGTGCAGATGGGTTTTGTCACTGTGAATGTAAACGGATAACCATGACCAGGATGAATGGAAATACACGGGACAATTTATTGTGGCAATAGCTGTGGTCCTGTCGTCGCCAACACACACACGAAGTAATACCCCTCAGGGCAAGTTAAAATTGAATAAAATTAAGAGAAATGAAAGATCATTTTCCCGCCCTCAACATCGTTCTTTTGAGTTATTATGCGCCTGTTTATATGCTAGAGTTTGTAAAGTGTTTTTGCCAAGCATGCCATTACCGCTCCCAGAAAGGACGATCTGCATTGCCTAACTCTGACACCATTCACACCCTTCGCCACTACCACGTCCTGTAATATCTTGTATATGAAACCATATGCATGACAAATTCGTCCTTTTTACCACCACCAGATCTATGTTTGTTACAAAATGGGTATAAATGTGCAAGGACTAACGGACTGAAGAACACGGCGGAAGTAAAAAAGGTCAAAGAGGAAATCATAAATAAATATTATGGTCGCTATGGCAAGTCCAATTTTTTACAATTTTCACAATTCGCACTAAGAGAAAGGTTAACGGAGCGTTCCCTGCAATTAACAGAGCTATCCGCTTCTACAGGACATATTATGTCGGCAAGGGTGCGGATCTCGTGATTGTTTATGCACTTCTGTAGAGATACTTTTGCAACGGCATCCCTGCTTTAATTGTTTAACTGTGTTATGAGAAAATATTTTGTGGATATTTTCCAAAAGAGCACCCAAGAAACTGAGATATTAGAAAATAAGACGAAGGGCAAAGGGTTAAGGGTGACTTTTTATTAGACAAAGTAACACCAAAATGAGTCTACTTATTTAGAAAGAGGAAAATATTTCAGAAAACCAACAAGTTTTTGATTTTTGTGCGAGCAAGTTTATTAAACTAGCACCAAAAATAATTCTTTTTACACCCTGGAATCTGTATGCAGGGTGTATTAGTTAGGGCAGTAATCGTGTTATGGATATCCGTCTGTCTGTCCAGACCATAACTCGATTTCGTAACATACGTTACTGGTGTGTTTCATAATTGGCGTAAACCAATTATACTCTCCGTATTTTCCGAAGTTGATTTATAGATATCGGAAATTATAATTTAATATTTTGAATTTTGGCTGTAGAAATCAAAATGGATCTTTACTTACTGTCCAGACAGAATGTACTCATTCAAGGTTTCGTAATGACTGCATGCATCTGATGTTATGCTTTTTATTGTAAAAAGTTGCATTTACCTTGAAAACGTCGAAAAGTTAATTCCAAACAAACAGCAAAAAGCAATGGAAACCATCCTTGTAAAAAGCCAGAGAGTAAGATACAAATCTTCCGTGAAAAGTATCTCGAAAATCACTATCAACATCTTTGCAAGGAACGTAATTAATAAAATCCTTCCTTTTCTTGCAGGACCAAGCACATTCTTTCATTTATTTATTATTTTACGCAGACGTCTTTTGCTGTAACGGCATCTAGTCTGCAGAAGCAGCCAAAATTGTTCGCAGGAACAAGAGAACTTGAAAGTTTTAAAAAAATCAGATATCGCTGGATATCGCCACTTATTAACCACTTTACTATTTGCAACAATTTATGGTAGGAACGGGGGATTCTAGTGGTTCTAGCGCTGCTGTCCTCGGTCGCACTCCCCTTCGTTCCTCGCAAAGACACAAGTGATAAAAGGAAAAAGTACCACTGAGTCTGCGGCCTCGTAACAAGTTTGAAATTCCGTTATTTTTATTGAAACCAGTGAGCTTTTGTAAAAGCTCGAGCTTTCACAATACAGTATATATCCTTAAAAAGCACTCCAGAAAAATGTTTCGACCATCACTCGCTGGCTTCCGTTAGTTGCTCTGATAACGTCTATCGCGTTGGTTCAGGCTCATCTTGAAGGACTATTCCATGTGGAGCCGTTGATCAGTGTCAAAAGGACCTTTGTTTTGTTGTAGAGATTGAATTTGTTTCATACCTCCGTTCGCGGTGCTACTGGTGCAAGTGGAAATCCTCCAGTTCGGTTGCCATGCAAAACTGAAAGAGTTGAACGAGGAATCAGGGTAACTTCCCACTTCCCGTGGGAATCGTTGCTTCTATCAGTGGCGACCTACTTCCTGTTGTTAGCGAAAGCCGCAAGTGGTTATGCGTGGCAAAACTGAGCCTGTTGTTAGTTGGCGGACATAAAGGATGTGAAAAGAAAAACAAAACAGACAAGATTGCATCGCCAGACCATCCTCAAGACCGTCGGTTTTTTCCTCTGGTTAATTTCTGTGTTTTATTCTGGTGTTGCCGAAGCTTTTTTGTGTTGTCATTCGTGGAGGTTGAATGATAATAGAGCTTGTGAAACAACCGGTGTGTTGTTATGCGGCTAATTAGTGGTGACAAGGTGATTCAAGTTAATTAATTAATTTTCAGCCAAATTGCTGCACATTGAGAAATTTCCGTGCTTTCAATGAAAACCGAGATTTGTGTAAAAAGAATTGCGCTTCCGCAGCTGTGAGCCCGATGAGTGCTCAATTTGGATTAAACGCCCGATAAACACAGGTTTTTAAAACTGATTGTTGTGTTATTGTACACATTTGAAAAAACAGTTAATTGCATGCATTTGCACTGCCGATATTTTATAAATGATACGCCTTTTATTTGAACGTTCAATTCGACTTGGTGATACCTAATTAGTTATAGTAATGCATGCGTGAGGTTATTGAAAATATTCACAAAAAACGAAGTGATGCATGAAATGTACAGAAATGCAAGAATGTAATATGAATCAATCACATACAGCAATTAATTTAAATCAAGCAAAACGTAAGAGTTGAGTTTATTGGTTAGAATCTGTATAAAAAATGTTATGTAGATACCTACTCATTAAAAAATCATTCATTATCCTTAAATTATTTACGAAATCCGTTATCCGAAAACTTTTTAAAAACTGAAATAGCCTTCATTTAGCTCCAATATAACGAAGCATTTTTCATCCTCCTCCTGCTTTTGAAAGATTTTATGGAAAGGAGTATGAAATAAGCAATTGATACAACCATTTTAAGAAATCAATTCAAATGCAAAAATATTAAATTTTGTAAAGTTTCAATTTTTTTTAGAAGAGTTTGCGAAAAATTGTTTTCTTTTTATTGGGGAAAATATGCCTACAGATTTTCACATATACAGAATATGTATGTATTTTTCTTTTAATGTAATTAAAACAATATTAAAATTGTAATTTTGCTTTCTTTAAACAACCGGAAAATAATAGAAAATCGAGCATTCCAATTAATGCTCATTGATAAGCAATCTAATGTTGCAAGTACTTGGAAAGATGTGTTTAAATTAGTTTATGCACATTTCCAGGTTTAGTTTTATTATTTTTTAACAATTGAGAATGTTGCGGGAAAAATGCAGAGACTTAATATAAAAATATTTAAAGAAAAATCCCTGTTTTAAGTTATTGTAAAATCTAAAAACCGTTGAGTTTGAATTGTCCAAATTGCGTTCAATATAAACACTGGAAACTTCCAAAAACATTTTTTTTTAACTAAAGGAGAATGCGAGACTGAGAAATGATTAAAATCAAAGAGTATAAAAAAGGGGATAATATTGTTATTGTTTGTGCACACCAATTGTCCAGGGGCGATGAAAATACGAATATCAACATCTGATACATTTAATGCCATAAAGGACACTTGCGATTTTGCAATTACAGTATATTTAAGATTAGATGGAAAATAGTGACATGAATGACAATGTCCTTAAATAAAGAGACCGTTAGATCCGCATTTCAAAATTGAATCCGAGTTCCTCATTACATTACAAGCTGTTAGTTATCCTTTCGGATGTTGTTTACTACAAATTTAATAAAGATTTAGTATTGTTAATTGGTTTTAGGTACAAGTAGATGTTGCATGGATTTTTGCAATGATAGTAAACTATTACCTTTTTGAGTCTGGTCTTTGTAATTATTATTGTTATGTTTTATTAGCTTTATTAGTAGATTGTTATGGTTTGTATTAAGCTTGTGAAAAAAATAAACTTATTAATTTACAGTAAAATTGTCAACAATCATTTTTTATATCAATAAAATAGCAATTACACAATTTTTAAAAAAAATTTATTATACATTTATGAAATACGACGTATGTAAGCTTTGAACGTATTTGTCAGTTTAGGAAAGACAAACATTTTGCGCAGCGGACAATTTCTGAAACTAATCATTAATTAAAAATTTATTATTACTTTTCGAAGATGGAATTAAAAATTTCGAACCGTGTTAAAGGGCATTCATGCTGCAGCAAGCTTGTCTCGCTTGTCGTTCTCGCGTATTGTTTTAGAGGACTTCATAATGGAAAATCATTAAATATGGATTATAGTAAATCAATTGTCTGCTTTCTGAACGTCTGCGAAGTGAAACTTTCAATTGAAACACGAAAATATGTTCCAATATATTTAAGTGAAGTGAGAGCACTTCTAATGGACAGGCCACATTGAGAAAGGTTAACGTTTTTTACAATAAAAGCACAAAAAAGTAATACATTTAGCACCAGCAAGCAATGAGGCAAGACTGAACAGTGGACGTGGGGAAACTCAGACTTTGAATATGGGTCTGTGAAATGGCATGGTAGAATCGAGGAGACGATCCGAAGAAGAGCTGGAGATCCCGAAATTTAAAAAGGATTGATACTTCCATCCCCAAGGATATTTTCGCAGTCTCGGTAAATTCAACGTCGCCGCTTAATGAGTAGATTAATGATACTTCGGGAAAAACTTTCCCATTTTCTTTTCCTTCCTCTAATACGTGCTTTTGTGCTGCTTTTGTAGCGGACCAAATGCGATCTGGATACATGACTCTCTGCTGTGGATGTGTTTGACGTGTGTACAATGCGGTATGGCTTACTTCGGTGTGGGTTTGATTGTGACATAAGTCTACTGGCCCTAATTGAAGTTAATCTTCAGCTGGAAAAGTTTATTCCCTGTACATTTGTCCTTCAGCTTACGGTGGATTTCTTTCTCTCATGGGCTTCGTCCTTTCCGCTCGACACTGTGACACACGGCATCGCTCGCCTATCCCGCAGGAACCCTCTGTTTTGATAGCCAGCCCATGATTTGCTGAGTCTATTGTGTCGATGAAAAGTAACTCAAGGCGGAAATGTGGTGCCAAAAATTAAGTTCTAGGGAACACACTATGGGCAAAGTTTTCGGCATGGAATGGAGTTTTTTTTCAGAGTTATATTTTTAGGTTCTTTCTATATTAGAAAAGTTTTTATCATATTCATGCGATGCTTTATGAGCTAACTGGGAAGTACATTTGATCCCAACCACCACCAGGAGTTCAGTTGGGCTACACTTCATAAGCTCTGGAGCCATGTGCTTAGCGAAAAGGGCAACTTTATTACACTTCACGAGTTCGGATGTTAAAACGAGGACATCGCGCTTTATGACTGTGAGATTTGGTTCACCTCTTTAACGAATAAATAAACAACCCCACTGCAAAGTTTTCTTTTTCGTTCTATATGTTGATTTTGAACCAACATAAAATTTTAATAGAATGATTTTCGATCCACAGAACCGTCGTAAATTGCAATTTTTCTGAGTGGTGTCATTTGTAAGCGAAAACGGAAACAAAAAAGTCAGTTTCTGTCACAAAAAAATGATTTTCAAAACTTGCGATTGTGATGTAAATTTGTAGTCGGCAGGGTTGGAAGAGGGTGGTGGAAAGTACGATGCGAATTTTAATGGACTGTTATACCAAATTTTAATACGTTTTCGTGGCAGCATTCTTGGAAACGATGGTCATGTTTCGGGGACTCCCATTATCTAGAAACCCGGGCTGAAGCAACAACGTCATCATCCCGACCATAGAGTACGGGAGAGCACCGCAAATTCCTTGGGTATATATTATTTGTAAATGTCACGAAATTCTAACGAATTGCACGTCCTGGGGGCCGTGAGCATTTTATTTCAGTATCAAAGTTTCACACGTCGCATGGGTGTGTGTGGGTGTTCTGCAGCCACACATGCATGACGGATGGCAGATGTATGCTCTCGTGTATGCTAATGTGCAGCAAGTCCTTGCAAATATTTCCGTGTTTATTATAGCACTAGTAGTTTCCCATAACTTCTTAGCTAGATAGTCCTTAAATATCGGGGTATAACATTGTTGATCATATTTCATTCACCGAGATGAAACGTTGTACATCAAGCAAACAATGTTTTGTTACTGACACTTTCTGCATTGCATTTGTTGATTAAATAAATAGTGTTTGTCCCACAATTTGAATGAAGTTTTCCTCTGAAAGGACAATGAGCAAAACGTCCCCCACCACCAACAGAAATGAAAAATGTCTCAATTGATAGATCTTTGCAACATGATGATTTTTTACTATGACGACAAACGCGCCATGTATGGGGTTTTCTTGGAAAACGGAATTTTATTTTTTTTATTTCTTAAGCAAATTCAGAAATGGCACGATACTGATAATTGCGGCAATTCACTTTGGTGGTGATTTCCGAAGGATTTTGGGTCGCTGATCACGGGAAAAATAATGAAAAAATTCTAAATCTTACCGTTTACGAGATATCTTTCGCAAAAAGATCGGTTTCGTGAAATGAGTGAATCGAAGGATATCTCGTAAACGGTATGGTTTAGAATTTTTTCATTATTTTTCCCGTGATCAGCGACCCAAAATCCTTCGGAAATCACCACCAAAGTGAATTGCCGCAATTATCAGTATCGTGCCATTTCTGAATTTGCTTAAGAAATAAAAAAAATAAAATTCCGTTTTCCAAGAAAACCCCATACATGGCGCATTCGTCGTCATAGTAAAAAATCATCATGTTGCAAATATCTATCAATTGAGACATGTTTCATTTCTGTTGGTGGGTGGGGACAGTGCCCATACAAATATGGTCATTGTCCTTTGTTTATTATCATTTACTGGGAAGACGAATCAATAATAATAGCTTTGTAAAACTTCACTGAGTTTCGAGGTGTTTCTTTTTCTGTGCTTTTTTTTTATTTTTCTCCACAAAAACAGTTTCCAATAATTGGTTCAAAGGAATATTGGCATTGTCGAATTTTTCGAATACCATAAATGGACAATTTTCTTTAAAACCTTTCCATTCCTTTAATAAACTTGTCGCATTATTAAAAATGTTTAAATATGCTTTTTTTGTAATTGATATCCTTCTATTCCTAACTCTAATAATTCGGGCATTACTATTACTACTTTTCGATAGTCGATTTTGTTCCATTCCGTTTACCGTTAAACTGCTCTGGTGTTTTCTTAATTGACATTGAGAACTGTTGAAAAGTTTTGTCTATAACTTTATGTAATTCAGAATGTTTTTGGATAATTTTTTAATTTATAATATTGCTATGCAATCTTGCATCGGATAACGGTTTGTTCTAGATAACGGGATTCTGTTTTATGTGGTCGTCATAATTTTGTAATTGGAATCCTGACGCGGTGTGAATTTTCAAGCTCTGTGGGAGAGTCCTTTTGAATCTGATGCTTCCAGGAGGTTTCTAGTTTCATGGATTTGCTGCACAGCCATTTACACTAAACAAAAAGTAATAAAACTAAAATCTTTAAAGTTCACGAGCACACCAAAATTCCAGGGAAATTTACTGACATTTCTTATCTGGCACAGTTCTTATCAGTATAAGATTAACTTTGTTGTCAGTTCGCCATTTTTCTTGTTGTAGAGACTTAAAATTACTATTTCCAATATACGCTCGTACAAACATAAATACGAAGTTCCTACTATTGAGCTATGTTTTTCGTAGGATATACAATGTGGGATTAAAATACCTACACGAGCGGACTTAATTACAGATAATAATAGCGACGGTAAACCACGTCTTGTAATTTCAACGCCTAGCGTTCGTGCTACATCCAGAAAAATGCTGCTAAGGTTTTGCACACAAACAATATGCTGTTTGTCACAATTTCAAAAGAAAAAACAAAATATCGACAAATATTTAGTTAAATTTATTTTTTAAAGATGAGAACACTTTATTATAATAAAAGAAAAATGTGTAATCTATTCCAAAGAGAAGTGTCCACAATTATTGCCTTTATACTTTAAATTGAACTTTTCAATTGCTTTATAAGAGCATATTGCAAATGCAAAAGATAAAATAAAACCTAAGGCGTCGTTAAGTTAAAATATAAAACCAAATGGCCAAAATATGCTTCAGCTTGTTCCTAATTTTACCGAAAACTCTGTCGACCAATTTTGATTTATTACTTGCATAATTTATTACTATTTACTATGCAGTAGTCTTTTACTATTACAGCAAGAACCATGGGTAAGTGTTGTTAAATCGCAGATAAACTGTTAAAAAATAAAGCCTAGTTCTTTCTTGGTTCGTGTAATTTCACATACAGAAGAAATAGCTGAGTGCATTTAGTGAGTACTTTAGCATTTTCAACAAAACACACAAAGTTGTATATTACAAGTCTGGACTGTAAGTTAGCTGCTTAAAGTCGAAAAAAAATTGCTTTTTTAATATTCATGTAAAGAATGCTTCGAATAATATGTAAAAACTTTCTGCCTGTGTTTAAATAAAATGAATAAAATTAGTTTATTTAGAAAGCGCTTGAAAAAATTTAAAATGAATTCCATTCCCAGAACGCATAAATTCATTGCATCCATCGTGAAAATGATTTATCTAAAAGTCTAGATTCTCATGTCTTTTCGAGATCTTTTTAACGATTTTGAAGAAGTCTAAACGGAAGTTCTAAGGGCAGCGAAACGTAGTTATTATCAGAAAACACTTTTGCAACGTTAACTGCAAGCAGACCACGTTTTATGGCGGCGCTTCGTTTTATATCACCATTTTGGCACCATTCCCCGTATTTACGTTCAGGATTCGCTTTTCGTCACACTTCAGAAGAAGGAATTAAATTTGCTTTTTAACCACTGACATGCGGCAATAAGATTTTTTGCATTTTGCAAGAAATGATCCGAAATTTGCATGACGGTGCGAAGTCAACAATAACATTTTTCTGGCTTATAACTCACGCGACGAACTAGGTACTTTATGAAATTTAAAAAAATTTGGATTTTTCACATTATTGTAATAATCATAATATAACCGCTTGTTTGGGACTTTCCTTTGAAAAACAGTAAGGCGATTTCTTATAGTACGGATTGTTTAATCCTTCTAAAAACCAACCTAAATAACGAAATGCTATTGTATACATATGAAGGAAAAAATCCCTTTCGGCAGCCCTATAGACTGAGGTAGATTTCGAAGTATTTTGATTGCGTTTATTCGGATAATTTATTTCAAAATCGAGAAACTAGTTATGGATTTATAAACTACTCATCAAGACCTTTTCAACGATATCCCACAAGACGTGGTTTAGAACAATACGAATTTCCACCCCCACCCCTATTCGTACCCCACCTACTCCTAATTTGGTGGTATCACCGTTAACCTCATATAGAGTACTCTTATTTCTTCAAATAAAGTCTCTCTCTAAACTTCATAGGGGCCGAGATATAATTTTTTCAAAATTTCAACCCCCTCCCCCAGCCACCCCCTTCCCTTGGGCGAATTTTGCTCATTAACGAACTTAACCGAGTTATTAACCCCAGGTTTCGTACTCAGGGAGGCATGAAACGAAAAACTATGAAAGAATTTTTCGAAAGTCGTGACATGGTATATAGATCTCAATAGGTAGATTTTATATATTAAAAATGTTATCGTTGTCATCGCGCATTTCTAAAGTGAAAAAATCTTCATAGATAATTCTGGATATTCATTTAACAGAATGGAATAATTGTGTTTTTTTTTGTAATGTTCGTTGTAAAGATTTGAAATAATATTATTTACTAAACTTTTCACGTCATGTATGCAATAATTATTAAATTAATATCGCTACACCATATACTCATGTAATGTCCCTCTATTTTGTAAATTGTAAGATGGAGTGTTATACTTCAAGACAGTCTGCAAATACAGCGCCGTTTTGACTTTTGCCTTATTAAAATCGTAATATATATTAACATTTGTGCTTGCTCTAACTAAAACTAGTTTAAAGTTGTTGATCCAGGTTCCAGACGCTGCGTGAGCTTAAGGTGGAGCCTGAACTAAAAATCATATGTTAATAATCTCACTGAATGCTGATTGTTCGAAACAGTTGGCTGAGATTTTACTTGAATTATTCTATCAAGTCTGTTCTATGCAAATTAAGGCTCAAAAAGCATACAAGTGGGATTTCAGCAAATGTTATCCTCCAACTAAAATCTTCTCTGCAGCATTAACAAAACCCGAACATGAGAAATTATGAGACATAATAATGCACAAAGTTTTCACTGGAATTTGTTGAGTGATATAACAGATTCGTACAGTAATGCATTTGTTGTTGTATTAGCTTTTAGAACAATGAGACACCAGCCTTGTGTTCCACAGTAGAGAATCGCAAACAGTTTTGGTCCACAGAATGCGCCGAAATTGTATGCTCTGATTAGCTAATTAAAATTGGCAAACACAAAGCTTCGTGCACACACGAAGGTGAGATATGAAGGATAATTATTGACGAGTGTTTCTGTTGTGGAAAAAGAAAGCAACCATAAATGTTGAAGCAGGTTGAAGCAGTGTCCAGATGGTTCCCTGCCTCGACAGGCTGTCATCATTTTCGGGATTATGTGGCTAATGAAATTTTCAATGGATTGCTAATTAAACATTTAAAGTGGCTGCATCACGTCTGTCGTGACTGCCGAACATTCCGCCGTTCGGGGGAGTTGGTGTTGAACGTTGCTAACATCATATTAACAATTGAAAATTTTCTTTTGTTCGGGGCAAACTTCCGTCTAGAAGTGTCCCGGATGTCTGCAAGCAGAAGTTGTGGACCTGTGAATTTCAAACAATCATGTGCCTTGTGGATCATCATCTCGATTGAATGTACAATACATTGTATATATTTAAATGGTTGCCGATTTTTTAATCCTTGTGCTTTCATTTCCGCTCACACTCGGTTCCTTTTCCAATAGTTTGCTTGCTTAATCAAAACTATTCCATCAACTTTATAACATTGTAAAATATTTGAACATTAACCAAGCGATGCGAGGATAATCGGACTTCAAGTGGAAAATAATGAACTTTAGATTAATGGAGAAGGTGTGGCGAATTCCGGCATCCCAAACAGGGTCTTCCTTGAGTACCAAAAATTCGAAAATGATACAACGTTCAGACGAAATTCGTACACAAAATCAGTCCGTCATAAAACCACTGTCATTTCAGGAATTTGACTATCAGTTTTACGTACCTGAGCTGCCCCTCCGCCTACGCCATAAATGCCATTAGATGGCAAAACTGAATAGAGGTCTCCCACTTGGTCACCAGTATTAAAATCTAATTATAAACTTTTGTCGAAGTTAGTTAGTTGCTGGGACTTTATGAGGGCAGTTTGGATTGGATATTTCAAAGGAATCGGTTAAACTGTGGTTTTTACTATTCGAGTATAAATGGAGAACTTTTCCGCACAAAATGAACTCCGTTTGATTTGTCTAATGTTGGTCGATGTGTACTGGGAAACTTTGTCGAATAATTAACTAATTCTAAAGTACAAGTAAGAATTGATTTTCTAAAGAGGACCGCTCTCCAAAAGCATTTGATGCCATTTCATTTAAAATCTGTTCGTGGAATAAATCGGGATACTGTTTCTATAAACAAAGGGAAAATGTTTCAATGCACACGATGCACGTGCAGCTTCATTCGTGTCTATTGTCGAATTTGTTAATAAGTAAGAGGATGTAATATTTCACAAAACGAACTCGAGTACCGCGTAGAATAATTTCAGCATTAATAATTCGGATATGACCATAATATATTATTTCAGAAATAACGAAGCGCAATTCTTCTATAAACTATAAGGGAAACATTAGTTTATATAAATGCTGTACGGAGGATTTGCGGTAAATAATTTAAATAGGTACCTACTCCAATAAGAGTATGTTTAATTCATGCAACTCTTCATTTCCACGGATGATAAAAAAAACCGAGTAAAAGTATCTTTTTCATAATAAAATTAAAAAAAAAACAATTCTAATTTTTTTCGTTCTTGTAGTTTTACAATACCTACCTAATATTATTATAAATCTTCGAGTAAAAGGGATTTTGTGATATAATAAAAAAAAAAACATGTGAATAAGGAATAACGTCCTATAACAATGTTCTACAATACAAAGTTCCTACGGACAATTTATTAAGTAAAATAATTAAAATGTTTATAAATAAATTCTTTAGTGTTATATGGCAACACTAAGAAGATATTGCCCGATTTTGCTGATCTCAGTAATAAGTATCTAGTACATATTTTCTGAATGCCACTGCTTCAGCCGCATATTAATACCTGTGCATATGCTAATACTAATTCAACACTGTTTGTTACTTGAAACACAGTATGTTCTGTGTTTAATACCTACAATTTATGTATAAAAAAACATTTTTTCAACATTTTCATTAATTAATTTTTAACATCAAGAATAATTTTTTTTAAATGGCTCTAAAACATAGTCTTAATTAATTTTTTATTTTTTAAATGAAACCTATGTGACAAAAATTGTTACAAAAATGTCATTCAATCTGTTGAAAAAAGAATAAAATAGCACTCATATTAGTCTTTCTAATGTTTTTTTGCGTCTACAGAAAACTTTTAATTTTGTAACTTACAACGTTATTCGCGGAACATATTCAATTGTTATTTGCGCAGAATATTAACCATAAAGATAAACACTTAACATTTTGAATAATTGTTGTTTAATTATTTCAGAAGTTTATGAATTCATTCATCCTTACTGTAGCGGTTGCTACTTTAATTTTACTGTACATCACTTTGCTAAACATAAAAAAACTTTAAAATTGTAATTCATGTAATTCAATAGTAGTAGGTATTTCTTTAGTAAGTAAGCTGAGAATGTTTTTGCTTTTGTTTTTAATTATTATTAGATTAAATAATATGTTACTAGTTACACGTGTTTTTCATTATTTAAAATAAAATAAATATTTAATATTATTTAAAAGTAAAGAAGTATTATTATATTAAACACTTCACTCACCACTTTCATATAAGTTTATCAATTTATGAAAAATTGCATGAAACAACAAGCTACAATGTACAAATGTTATACAACTGTACACATATGTATGTATAAAAAGTTCATCTGATTACGTTTGAATTGTTTGTTTCAATTACTGGAAAAATAGTGATGCAACATTATGCGAGCTTAAAATATTTCCAGTGCAATGTTTTTCATTTCGGACTTTCATCTCGGACTTCTGCTCCAAAGTCAAAGGGTTGTCTATGTAATTCACAGTTCTCATGATTTATGCAGTAAAAAAATTATCCTGATAGATTTTTTACGTTGGGCAATTATTATTTCATTCCATTAGCAGATAAAATCGACTCGAATAATCACAAATCAATGTATTGCTTTGTGCAATGGAGATCGATAAACGTGAGGATATTGTGAAAAGCTTTTTAATAATATGATTTCGATTGTTTTATTCGGCTTCAGTGAAGCATAATTTTGCAAAAGATTGGTTTGAATAGTTAATGAAAATTCTGAGCTTAAGTTTTTGACTGATTTAACAAAACAATCGTTGCACTTTGCGTAATGTCGCGTAAATATTGTTTACACCTATACTTTGATGGAGGAAGGACCCAAATGCGTTTTTGTTTACTGCTCGTTGTTATTCTTGAAAGACTAGAACTTGTTACACTGTAGTTCAGCATCGTTAAGCTAAACAAAAAAAAGAGCAAGAGTATTGTGTAAAAAAATGCTTTCAAGGAGTTTTTGTAGGTAGCAGAAATCTAATTTCAATGCCGGACCATCATCATCCAATTCTAGCAAGCGCAGTCAATTCGCTGCGGAGTGCGGAGTGTAATTCCTACCGAAGGAGTTTCGCAACTCGGATGCTAGACCGCATGCATTAATTTCACCAGAAATATTTAACATAAAAGACGTGTTGACGGGATGAAATTGACAGTTACAGACGAATCGACTTGCAGAGAAATTGAAGATAAGAAAAACTTCACGCTAGTGAACGAGCACGGCTTGAGTTCTCGGTTTTCCAGGATCATAATGTCATTTTCTTTTCATGCTTTTTACGGTTACTTCTCTGCAAATTTACTTTCAATTTACATGATATTGTGACGTGGCAAAATCAACGTGCCCTAATAATGTTGTCAGATATCACTTGGTGCTTTCTGCATATGCAGGACCGCAGCTGCGCAACCTCGTGATAAGAGCGAGGACATGATTCTGTTGATGGGGGTGGGCGCGCAATTTACTAGAGATAGAACTGGCGGCGGCATCCCTCAGAGAAAAAATACACTCGCTTTGGTTAAAACCGTCGATTTCTATAGCGCTGTAAGCATTCACTGGTGTGTTTACTCAAGTGATAATCTGCGGTGCTCCGTTGCCTCACAAAAGCAATTCATGTTAATTTTTCAGAACCTCTGCAGCATCACAAAACCGACATTACTGCTATTTACTATAGAACAGCGATGTGTCCTTGTTAATTGGTCCCCACTATCACTGCAGTCTAGTGCTTGTGCAGATGAAATATGACTGCAATTGCGAATCGGCCAAACGAAACAAAACCTGCAACCTACCGTGATGCAATTCTTAAATACAGTCTGAGGAACCCTTTCAGTCCGTCATTTCACTGTGACAATGCATAATGCATATTGTATATTTTTAATTTCATGCCGATGCCAACGACTTATTTTCCGTTGTGTCAGGCCAGCTGCAGAGAGAGCCTTTCAAAACTCGTTGGCAGTGTTTGCCCTCCTTTTATCTAAACGATAATCGCCGCATTCAGGCGCATATTGTTGATAGTCTTAAGTGAACTTTTGCGCGGTTCAAAATGGTAATAAGATAACTTTACACTCTGGCGCCGTATGTACCGAAGTTTGCCGCCGGTTGATTTAACCCGGATTCCTTGTTCCCGTGCATGTCGTGGTTCTTTTGGTGGAGAAGATTAAGCCATTTAGGGGTTGCACGGCTTAAACTGTTGGGGCTCAAGTCGAACGAACGTTTATTAGCAGTCGGGCTTCCAACTCCAAAGACCGACCTCCTTTGTGCACGTGGAACTGCTTGAAAATCCTCAGTGCACCCATCCAGCTTACGCTGATTAGAGTGCAGACTGTTCTGATGCACTCTATTGCATTAGTGTCAAAACACGATGTACGACATTAAATTGCACACAGGGGAGCTCAACAATTTTTTCAATGCAATTATCTTTGTTGAGACGACGAGAGCCCAACTATAAAATATCGCAAAATGATACGAAGTCCCTGCACTAGCGAGCAGGTGCAGGGGGGAGGGATGCGAGAATTACTAAGGAATATTTATTTAACAGAGTTTCTTTTCATTTTCCATCCAACTGAGACTTCGAGTTTTGTTTTATGGTAATTTAAGCAGCTAACTTGTTTAATACTTTAAAACTTTGAAAAATGTTTGGAGCTCCGAATTTAGTCATGCAGTTTCATTTGGGATGTTGATGCGATAATGTATAGTGCACGAAGGACTTTACTTTAATAACTGATCACATCTTTGAAATGAAAACGGACTGATTGAGCAGTCAGACGATGCACATACCTATGTACGAGTGAATTACTTATACGGACATACTTTTTTGCCAGAACTACCCGAGTAGATATTTACATTGGCCTATCACTGCGAATGTACTCAATGCAAACATTAATATAATTAATGATAAAAATGCAGTGGTAACTGGACTAACGATCATTTTAGACAGCAGCATTTTTAAGGACTTTGTTCGTCTCCATACTCGAAATTTCTCGAGATGCGAAGTTTGATGCTTTGTCATAAAAACGCGAATGCAGGAAACTTTGTTTTTAATTTATTTGATTTTGACCTCTATTCTTTTTACTCAATCCCGCCTGCACTAATTATGGATCGCTTGTATGGTGTCGTGATACCAAGTAATGGGAGCCAATTTCCATTTTCCAAAATTCCGGTACTTACCCCTGGGCCTTGAATTATAATTGATGAAATTTGGTAATCCTTCAACACTTTCTAATCAATTCGGCAATTTTTTTCAATGGTATCTTACTTATAAAAAATATTTGTATTTGTTCCTGCATAATAGTACCTAAACCTTTATTTTTCCAAATCTATTTTCAATTAAAAATTGTGCACTTCAGTTTAACCCTTTGTCTGTGGAAGTTTTATATCAAGGTATGCAGAGAAAGGCGGATGTTCGTATGGGGACGACCCAAAGTAGTCCAGTTTCAACGCCATAAAAGCAAAACCAACACTATCACATTAATACTCCTGGTGGACCCTGACCGTGAGTGTAATTGCCTGGCAGTGAAAGAGTTAAGCGAAATTTTCGAGACCGTTGATAAGCTAAAAGAATAACAAACAAAGGTACCTAAAATTGGTATTAGTATAAGTGTTCGATAGTTGCAGTTTGGATGTATTGAAAAAATGAATTAACTTTTAACAAATAAACAATTTAACTTACATCAGTTTTGTTGAATGTTTTCGATCGATTTTCCACGAGAGAGTTCCAAAGTATAGCAATAAAAAAACAATAAAAGTTCTTAACCCCATAAAAATGTTCTTTTGTGTGCAGACATTAAAAATGTGTATGCTTTTAAAAATAAGTGGCGCTTAATCACAATCGCAATAAGCAATATTAGTCCTGAATTTAGTTGTTCAATGGCTCTTGAAATTGCTCTGTGTTTTACACATAAGACATACGCATAATTGCGCCGTTGCTGAATTATAAAACAAATTAGAATCCCTGAACTCTGTTTAATGAAATGAGACTCACCAAGCCACATGACTTGGAAACGGGACTTGGCGGCGGAGCCTCGCGGACAAAATGGAGTAGGACTAGAGAGCATTCCTGTAAGCCTATAATGTGATGACATCAGTAACACTTAAAGCCACACTTACCCGATCCGAGCATACATTTACGTCGTCCCGAAGTTCTGATATATTTGCTTTCACTTTACTAGAATTCTTGAGTCACGTCAGCCGGAAATTTCAATTTCGAAAGACCTTTGCGGTCACTAATCGAGTCTGATCTGGCTGGAACGACTTTCGAAATGGGCTTGCTACAATTTATTGCAGTTTATAACACATTGCATTTTAATTAATTTGCTTTTACAAATTATACAATAACATAGATATCATAGTTCGTCGTTTCTAAATACTAAATTCAATAATTACAATATGCACTCGATAACTTCAACCTTCAGAATGTAAACCCACTTCTTGTATTCCACTCTTGTAATTTTTCGAATGTAAGTGGAAGTGTAAGCTTACATACACTCACTACATCTTCGATTTCTACAATTTCATCTTTTCCAAAATTAAATAAGCTCCAGTTTTTCATTTATTGAAGGTCTTGAGTATGCAATGTGTCTTTGCATGTGTAGAATTGTTTGTAAAGCCGGAGGTACACGATACGGAAAACGTCATATTTATAAGGAAATATTTTTGTGGGATATTTTTCTGACAGCGAGTCACACGATAAGCAAAAATGAGCATGCAACCTGTATTTTGCAATTCACAGACTACCGCGACGCCCGTAAGAGCAGTAATCTCAAAACTGGGTACATAAAATTTTGTATGGTGTGACTCGGGAAATTTGTACCCCGCAAATTCCTTTGATGTGCCGAAAATATTCCGAAATTTTTGGGGTATTTATAAGCGATACACCATATTGCTTATCGTCGAGTCACACGATATGAAATATGGCGTATCGCTTATAAATATGACGTTTTCCGTATCGTGTACCTCCGGTTTAAAGTAAAGAAGCATAGTTTCATCATTTTTACTGTTTTCATTCTCTTTTTTAAATTAAAATAATAAATATGCGGGTGACCAATAAGTATTTACTGTGCATTTGAAATGTGATGTGATTGATGTGATGTGATGTTATGTGTTTTTTACTATAATTCATCTACATAGTATTTTAAAAATTGTGACAATTAAAATTAATTTGTAGAAGCAAAAGAAAAGATGACTTGGTTTTATGATAATTTGTTTTATACACAGTGTAGAATGCTGTAATTTTTGGATTATTATTAAAGATTTTATCCGTCCTTCTGTGAAAACGAGATAAAAATTTTATAGAATGCATTGTCATCGACAACGAGCCTATCTATAAAGTTTTAGACCGGCTAAAAGCATACACAATTGACACGGGCTGGAAAAAACATTCCACTTTCCATGCGAGATATTTTAATTAGATACTCTAATACAAATAAAAATATATAGTCTACATGACTTGTTCTTTTACAACTTTGAATTGTTGTAATGGGAACGTTTTATTTGTACTGTAACAAGATAAATACAAAAACCCGAATTCGAGCAAACGAAGCTATTCCATTGCCAACTGGCGGAAAAATAATTACAGTTATAGATTTATCCATCCATTTATTAACATTAAGTGAAATCTGGAAATCAGCATTTATGTTTCATAAACTCTCAAAATATCCAAAGAAATGTTTCGTTTCGAAAACCATTTCCAATGGTATTAAAATGTGCGAATCGTCTCCTGAACACAACCCATCAACACTTACAATCAACTATGAAATCAAATTCTCCTTAAATCTAATCCTTTTTGTCTCAAGGAGATTGAATTATTGAATTTCCATGAACACTGTCTGATATAACTCAAAATTCTATTCGCTTTTATTCCTCATAGTTTAAGAACGACTCCGCTCCTAAATCAATGTTCAGGTCCTTTCTGCGCAATCCGCTTAATGGCTTTCCTCTGAATTTCAACTTGTCGTGTCCTAATTGGATTGCAAGTAAAGAGATCAGTCTTATGTACAGATTTGTGGAGCCTGTTATAAGTTCTGCCATGGCCCGCGAGTAAATACGAGAAATTTTTCCAAATTTCTTGGTATATTTGGAAACTGATTCCTTTAAGCCGACTTTGAACTACCGTTGTTCTTGGAGTATCTTTAGCCCACTTCCTTTTTACCTTATTTAAGGGCCGTGCGAATGTAATACCGACGATAACAAGAACGATTTTATTTAGATTTCAAATTCGATACAAGGAATTTTATGTTCGATTCAATAATTAAGCAATGAGTTATTCTTTTTGCCGTTTATGGTTATGATTACGAAATTCGTGGCGGGCAATATTGTGATATGTTTATGCTGCCATGTTCACTAGCAACCGCAACAACTGCTACTCTTAAACCAATCTCCGCAAATTGTAATTTCTATCATAGGTCAATATGTTAATTTGCGGTCGACGTTAACTATTGAACTTTGAACGTGTTTTTAATCCTATTGCGATGGGTTAGTTGAGCACTTTTGTCGTGAATTCATTCTGTATAAATTTAAATTTTTTTGTTTTACGGAAATGGAGCCAAAATCAAGACTTTATTCTAATTGTTATGTTAAGACTTAAGAGAGCGACAATTCAGTAAACTGTTCATCGGATCCAGGTTAATCCGTTAATTGATACTGTGAAGTGTGAAATCTCAAATCTTAAAACTTAAGATATTGTATTTGTGTTCATAACTAATTTCAGTTCTACGTATTCATCTACATATTCTGTTATTAAGCTGAAAGCTCTGTACATTCTGATTGCGCTTTCTGTATTTAATGCTATGTTCCAAATTCAGCTAATCATATTGGCACGAGGTTCCTGGGTTTCATTGAAGTGTTGCTCATGTTGCAAACCACTTTCGACATCATACTTTATTTCGTAAACGCTGAACTGCGGCTTTGGAAGAAAAATTCTTGTGTGAATGCACCGAGTTTATTCAGAATGGATTATTTTACACCGATTCTATTTCAGCATCGACCTCATTTAGCGAAGATGGTGCCTCGCATTCGGTGAAAGGCTGCTGCCATTCGAACGTATTACATAAACTGTACAATGTGCATATCTATTGCAATGCGATTCTTAGATAAGATTAGCACCTCCAGCTGCTCTTTCCGAGTGCACCGCAAAATGCAATTTCTAAGCTTTTATACTGGAAGCAAAGCAGTTTAAAACTTCATCCTTTTTTAGTTTTTACCGTGATTAGCCGTAATGTGAAGTGCATCACCGATACGAAATTCAGGTGGACTTTCACAGGAAGCGAGCACCCATTTCAGCAAGAAACACGACAGTACTACAGACAAACACATCAGAGGGTCGTCATTGAAGATATTATATGAAATTGAGATTAAAAGCATTTTTTGGTGTAATGTTTTTTTATATTTTCAACGAATAGTGTCTCCTAGCGAAATATGAAAGTAGTTTTTTAAAATTAGTGCCTTTGTTCCACTGTTGTAAATAACTAAAGCAGTTTATCTAAATATCGAGATTCATCTTTAAAAACAGTTCTCCACGAGTAAAATCCAATAAATTTTGTACGAAATAACATCATCTAAATTTGGTTGCCATTAAATATTTTTATTGAAATTAAATTATAATAAATTTGCCCAAAACTCTCCAATGGAGTTTTAGACAAAACAATTAAAGTTTTTGAAAACAATGTTACATGGAATAATACTGCTTGAAAGTGTTGACCTTGTCAGTGTTCAAACTTGCCAAACTGTCCTTCCATACGTTCGTTCAATGGCATGAAGGCACGAAGCCCACTTGAATTTGTTGATTGCTTTTACCTAAATTATTTTATCCGCTCATTTGTTCTAGATTCACACAAGCTGTCTCCTTATTTCCATCTCCTCCACTCGACTCCAACCACATCCTTCCTCTTCGTGAAAATTGCAACAGACTTTTTCAATGAAATTTCCAATTCGGTTAAAATTTGTGCCAAATTCCTTGCTAATGGCAATATCCTTCAGTCCCTTGGCTTTCATTTTGATCGGGTAAATATTAAAAAACATTTTGGCTACATTATCGGCCATTCCGAGCAAGCATTTGTGTGAAATGGAATCAATAAAACCGTCCCAAATTGAATCCTTAGAATGGTTTTGCTATTATGGTTCTTCTTTGGTCTTACGTTTTCATGAATGGTTCGCTATTCAGCTAGTGGGCATGATGTCCTGCTGCTCTCTGGAATATATTTTCTTGCAGTTCCTTTTATTTACCTTAAGACGGGGATGGCTTTTAAGTTTTAACCATACCCCTTCTGCTTCTGTACTAGGGACTCCTACTTATCTTTGCAGTTTATTTTTTTATCTTTTCCACAATTTGCTTTTAAGTCCTTGATACTGCTAGGTTTCGTTAATTTTTAATGCGAGAAACGTTTTCCGTCACGAAGAGAATGACAAGATATTTTTAATATACATTTTCAGTACATTTCAGCAGCGAATATGAATGAAACGATTTTTAAATATTTACCAAATTCGTTCAGCGTGGTTTAAGGTTGAACATTTAATAACAAATATCGTATATTTATGATTTTGTAATCATAAAAAAATTTGCCTTCAAATAATGCCAAGCAATTCAGAGCAGCTCCAGAGTTGACATATGTACACCATTAACTTATTTTTTAAGATATTAAACAATGAAAATGTTTACAAGACCAAAGCAACAAAGTCTCCGAGCCAATCATGGATATGCTTCCCAAGGCTAGTTCCCAACCCTCCATCGACCCCAATGTCAATAAATCTTCCATGAACAAATTGCTGAACCATTCTTCTTATACCACATTCTTCTTACCCCTTCGTTTTTTTGAGTTCTATTGTAGTTTTATGTCTGTTTGTTTTTGTTTTTCTATAGAGCGTCCATAAAGCCGAATGAACAAATAAGTTTTAAATTATAAACTTTGACGTGAACGCTGAACTTTCTCTAATAGAATTTTAACTGTAAATACAGAAATGAAAAGATGTATTCTGTGCAGCTCTTTAGATTGCTGCATAGTTTGTTAGTATCACAACTATTTCCTATTTATTTATATTCTTTATAATATAATTCAAGACGTTTCGCAGTAAAATTTTTGTTTTGTATTTCCCGAAATTGTTGTGAAATGTTTGTTTCTTGTCGTCTTGGTCTTTATTGTTTTAAATGAAATCCTTTTCTTAATTGTTAGGTAGCTTATAAAAAAATGTTTAATAAGTTTTATATTTTAGATACCGACCAAGAATAATGAAATATTTCGTAATTTGTTGCTTTTACAAGGTCTTATTTAGGCACGTCCGTTGTCTGTTTTACACAAAGAAAACGTGTTGATGAAAATAATCATTTGTTTATTGTGACAATCCTTATAGTTATGCTATATATTATTCTCGTTGTAGGGTTTATATAATAAATTAGAAAAATAAGCAACACGGGTTTATTTAAAAAAAAGAAGATAAAATAAAAAATCTTTTTCTTATACGTACTCGTAATATAACCTACTATTGTTACTTACATTTAGTTTAAAATTCAAACTTGGAGAAGAGCTTTCTACGTCGAATTTGAAGATGATAAAAATCGGGCAAGGTCTTGCTAATGTTGTTATTTTCATTGAATTTATTTTTATTAATGAATGTGCCCATGTTAGCAGCTATTTTCAGTTTAATTTAATACTTTAAAGTAAATTTATATTTACATTTAAAATTTATTATTGATTTTTTTTAGTGTTAAAAAAAGCTTTCGACCGCAGTAATCCAGAGTGTTCCACAATTTGGTTTGGTTTTCAGTTTCTAATATTAAAACTATTTTGTTTAGATCAGCCAATTTTGGTTTGCACTTAATTAAAAACATAATTTGTTTGAGTCTTTTTTTATTTTTCCCGTCCTTGTTACCATTCCCAATTCGCATTCCACATCCTTCGAAGGGTAAACCTTGTTAAAAAAATATATTGTGCATTGTACAACAAATTCTTGTATATCAATATCAGTGACTGCAAAATTTTAGCTCGATGTGGGTTGAGAAAATGCATAAACATTAAAATGTTCAGGTGGAAGTGAAATCTGCCGTAATAATGCAATCGCGTATTATCCCGCTGAAAATGCAAACGCATCCCCCCACTGTCAATTTGATCTCGCGTTCGAAATTACGATGCAAGGAATAGAGCGCGGGGATGATGCTTGCGGAAAGTTTATTTAGAAGATCTGAGAGGTGCAATGGTTAAGTTCTTATTAGCAAAATTCCTTCAAAAAGGAAAACGCAAGAAAGGACTTGATTTATGTTAACATGGAAATTTCTACAATACGGAGATGTTGGGCGCGTTCGCGTTCTGTTTCCATTTTCTATACAAGGAATAGAGTTCAGTCGAAAAAAATAGTGAAAAGTTTTCAAGTAATAAATGTCGATGGAACACAGCAAATTTTCCCGTCGTCATATCAACTATGACAATGTAATCAATTTTGCCCTGCACTCCTGATGGGATTGCAATACATTTGGCTTCTAAGGGCGACAAAACGGAGGCGGCGCCATGAGATCGAAGCGTCTCTAGAGGTTGCAGAAACTGTTGGTTATGGTTTTCTGATATGGGCGTCAAGGACCTGCTTATCAACCTCGACTGGATCCCCCTTTCAAGCGGGGGCGACAGACATAAAAAATTTTCCATTCACGTAGTCATAAGCTCACTCAAGCAGGCAATAAGGGTTTACAGGATCGAGGAGCATGTGTTGACATGCCAAGCGTAAATTGGCACAATTGAATAGGTGCAATTCAGGCATATAATGGGATTTATACTTAACGATGGGGGAAGGGCAGTGGGGAAGCCGGAATATGATCAACTTCAGCTAATGGTAATTTTTAGCATTCGCCAATAATGTGATTGGTTATACTGCTTCTAGTGAATGACATTAGCACGTTACAGATTATACTGATCTCGAGGTTTGCTTATTGAATTATGGAAACAACATTAAGCCCTCACGTTCGAACAGAATTCGAGAGGCAGGGGTGCAGAACCGTGGAGGAAAAAATTTTCGACTTACCGCAGAAACGGAAAACAAACCAAAGCCAATTTCCAGTTGTGCTTCCCTCTTGAAAAATTATCAATAATTTTCCGTTTTCTGTTTAAAACAGTTTTATAAATAACATTTACTGATAACATTCTCTCTCATTTGGATTTAAACTAGGTTACATTTGTAAAAACAAATTAACAACGTTTTTTTTTAAATCTTTATTTGATTACCTTCATTTGCGAATTCTGCGAGTGTGAGAGTGCATGATGCTATTTCTGAAATTAACCTTAAATTAGCTCGCAATGATTAAAATAACAACTCCGCCGATAAAAACCGAACAAAATAACATTCAACATTGATAATTTATAGTATTATAATTGGTTCCGTGGTCGCTCTGATTGTCAGTCAATCATTGAATTCCGATCAGAGTGGTTATTGTAAAAAAAGTACAAAAAAACTCGCATAAAAAGGGCACAGATTGGTGAGTTGAAACTTTCAAGATAGTGCTCAGAATGTAATGTTAGTTTGTACTTTGGACTTTGTGTGTATTTCAATTAAATTCAAAAATTTCAATAAAAAATTGTACCAGTTATGATAAAGAAGTAGATTGATACTTCGAACTTGTAAAATCTGTGGCAGTGAAAGGGTTATATTGTGTGATTTTGATTTGCTAGAAGCGAGTCAATATATTGTTAATATGACACAACTATTTTCAACAAGCCATTGCAAATATTATATGTTAGGTATATAATCAGTTTCTTTTTCAATGTTTTTAATAGGAGCAGACAATGAAAAAATAAAATGGCATCCTAACCACACATAATTTGGAACTATTGATTTCAATTTATTTTAAATAAAAGTGTTTGTTTTTAACTTCAGGAAATGAATGCTGACTGTGCAAGTTGCAATATTCATTTGGAATGGATCTGTGGACCTATTATCCACATATGTATAATTCCTATTCGTATAATTCGCTTGAAATAACAACTAAACAGCTCCGTGGAACCAATCAAACTTTTCCTAATTATTCAATGACTTGTTACGAAGGGGACGGGGGTGGAATTATTACAGCTTGCTTGGATACGTGAAGAAAAACGTAGACAAGGAGTTATCGGAGCAATAAAAAGCCACATGGAATCAATTCTCGAGGCTGAGAATTTCTTACAGTTTTCCTCCTTCTCCCCACGCACGTCCTTGATATTATTATTTCTTGAGCATTGCGATTATGTTTATTGACCATGGGACAAATTGATTATTTGCTAGATGATATCGGAACCTTTTTGCGCCCCACTGATGCGGTCCCCTACAGCACTGCGTAGCTTATCTAAATTGAAATGTGTAATCCCCTAAGACCTCCTTGAGCCCGAATAGGAGACCAGCGAGTTTTCCGTGTGCTTGGTAAAATATGAGATCACCAAACGGAATCCATTTCCGAGTTATTTGGAGCTAATGATAAAGCACAGTAAGAACTTAGGAAGCCATTGCTCGTATGTTTGTGGCCAGTGTGTGTGCGAGTGTATTTCCATGGAGTGGGCCCTTTTTGATTTTTTATTCAGGTAGGCAAGTCACACTGCTTTCTACTGCGAACGGAGTATATTGGATAACAGTTTCGACCAAGTTTAATAAATTACGAATTTTGCAAGTACATATTATTTTATTATTTTGTGGGGAATTTCAACCCTTCTTAATTTTTTTGCCATTCCGTCTGCTGGAATTGTAGTAAATACTTGGAAAACGGTATATCATACACATCACTTGTATGGTTTAGACATTAAATGCCTTAAAGCAGATTTATCCCTTTAAACCCTTAAAAAATACAAAATATTACTGGTGTTTCCATCCGCAATTATATCCTTCTCACGGACTACGAATCGAGATAGATTGAATCTTGTGAAAACGTCTACAAATTTCATTTAACATTTTAATCGTTCAGCTCTTGAGATAATTTGAATCCTTTTTTAAAATTTTATTTTAAGTGGTGCAGTAAAGCCAGGGGAACGTTCAAGGGTGTTGCTGTAGAAGAGGGGCAGGACGCTAGTGTATTTCCCGCAGGCGTTCATTTTTTCACTAAACTTATTACAATATCATTAAAAGCTACATCTTCCTTCGAAGCTATTTACTAATGGAATCCTGTGATGCCATAATAAAACATTGAGTGTGGAGAGATGGAGTGAAAGTGGTCTATACAGTATACACTGGGTATAATGCCTGATGAATGAGGAGGGGAGTTGGACTTATCGCGCTAAGGGGAAACAATTTGTGAATTTTTCCAGAAGGAAATCGCAATTTTTTTAATGAGTCAGTTATGAGAGCAGATGGAAATTCCACATAATGATGCTGAATACACTTTATTGCAAATTTTATAGTTATCATTAACAGTAAGTGTGTATAAAAGATTAATTTCATTATTGTTATATTATGAACAGAGAGTTTTTAGAAATGATTGTATGTTGCAAACTGCAAATTCATAAGACATAATCGTTTCTGAAGATGTTATCTTCTTAAAGTAGAACCGATTTAAAGAACCATATAATGAGATCGCACTCAGAAGAAGAGTCAAATAACAAATTCAAAATCTATGATTCATCTCAGGGAATGGTTAAGAAAAGTTCTCAAGGACTGTTGTAATTACAAAACATTAAAGTTACATAAGTTCCGTCACATATTTTCCAATAGCGGTCCTTTTTATAAATTGTATGTTTCTAGGGCGCTTTGACATCATTTAAGTGCTGTAAGTGCTTTCAGTAAAAGGATAATATTTGCTCTGGATCTCCTGATTGTGCGGATTTATTCCAGCATTGTGTATTGAAATTGATTATCATTTTCAAAGAAAGGACGAATTTAAGCAAAGATAAATGCGTACAATTTGCGAACAACTTAAATTTCACAGATGTGCTCGATTATTTAAACAAATTTTAAGTCGGAACATTTTATTGGAAAGTCCGAATTATTTTCTGAAAAAATAATAGAAAATAACAAAAGAATCCTTTGGATTGGCAATTTTAAGTGTAGATATTTGTACAAAGTAGAGATCGTCACTTTGCAAAAGGATTCGTCCAGTGTAAAATAAATCTTACGGAATTTTGTTTCTTATTTTGATAATCCTGATATAATTTGAGATATGATTGCCCAAATTCATTTACAATTTTCTTTTTGAGTCTTTCTTGTTCAAACGGCTTAATACGCATTTTTGTTTAAAAATCAGACACTAATTATACCTACCCAATGGTAAATTTTAACACCTCCAAATTAAACAAATATTGTCGAGAATTTCGTACAAATGTTACTTAATAGGTACGTTATTGTTGGATTTGGAAAAGGTTGTTGATTCAAAAACGGTTAAAACCCATAAACGAATTTTTAATCCGTTTTCAATACATTTTCTGTCGCAAAACTGTTCGTAGTTTATACTTATTGATTTGTACTTATTTGATGATCGTGAGCATTTTAAGTATGAAAATCCGCTTATCTTAAATGTCCTCTCAACAGAAAGTACATTTGGATGTTATTAAAAAAGGAGAGAATAGAAGTTGTTTCAACTGTGTAAAAACTTATTTAATCATCAGCATGAATGAAATCCCAAAGATAAAAATGAAATGCAGGATATTCCTCCATTGATTTCATTAACTATAACGTCATTAAGGATTCACTTTTTCAATTCACCAGGAGAACAGGATGAATAAGCAGTCCTCTAAATTCGGTGCAACGTGCAACTCTGCATCAGCAATTCTAAGAATTCCTATGCGCACGAAGTGAATTACTTTCATTACTATGAATATATAAGATTATATTAATTTAGTATACGCACTTTTATTTCGCACCTTAAACTTTTTAAATGGTCGTTAAAATAAAAATAAAAATAAATAATAATAAAATAATTAAAATAATAATATAATAATTTAAAATTCATAATTTCAAAAACCGTTATTCGCAATACCTATCTCAATATTTATAAATAAGCCGACTGTTTTGAAAGTTATCTAGATATACATTAAACATCTAGAGTATCTCATAATTAGTCCGAACCAATTTATTAAACTTTCCTTTCTGGTTAAATAGTAAATGCTCTCGGGAACAGATATCAACCACTTTGGGAATAATTGAAATTATTTATACGTAAAAAATAAAAGCATGGCAGCACTTCTATTCCTAGTTTTTTCCATTTTTTAATTATAATTATCGTGTTTTAATGTCCTCTCCCTCTCTCTCTCTTTCTTAATTCAAATATATTCTTGATAATGTTTGATAGAAATATATTTTGTCATATCAGCAAAAAAAAAAAAACATTCTGTGAATTTTCTCATAATTATTAATTACGTTACGTTTTGCAATTGGCATGGAACTTGTGTTATAAATTTATTATATCTACTCAATTGCTCATTATTTCAAGAATTCCTGTGCTTGGCAGTAATTTTGTCTATTAAAGGAACATCTGTTTCGGCAAAAGTTGTGTGGCCACCAAATGATGAACCTTCAGAGATATAGATAGAAATAGCTCCTATGAAATCTATAACTCAATGTTCAAGTGCATTAAAACTCAGCAATTTGTAATGTCCTTCTACTGCACCTGCACCATCCAATCGCTTCTTGTTGTGTTCAGCGTTTTCTTTTATAAGGGATATTTTTTGCGTTTATATAATATAGGTACAGTTGCTCCAAACAGAATTCGTTTTTCCGAGGTGACGCAATCCAATGTTTAGTAATTTTGTTTATTTCGAAATAATTCTAAAACACAATTCTGCTTTCTGAATATGAATTTTTCACAAAAAATCACACTTCGTTCTGGTCATAGTGTACTATTGGTTAAGAAAATCTTTCTTCCTTTTCTTCTAAGTTTTAAATATTTTTAAAATTAAATTCTGTATAATAACTTTCATTATCGGATTAAGGATAATCGGATATTGTTGTTATTTTAAAAATCTCCTCTTCTTAACATCAAATCAATCTTTTGTTAAAACGGCAAATTTTAAATATTTTCTACCACAGCCATCGAAAGCATGCTCTACTGATTTTGCTATCTGAATAATTAGGGGTAGGTATCTTTCACGCGTATCTGGAGCATACATGCGAAAATTTTGCTCGCACACATACACAGACTAAAAACTAATTACACACTTCGTTTGTTTGGGGCTCTATTTTCATGGAAAGCAAGAAGTGTGAGTTTCATCTGAGGAAACTGCTGGGGATCATAAATGGAGCTACGTGCACAATGTAGAAATCCCTGGGAATGGTGGTCTTGTACAACTACACCAAAACTGAGTGCGGGGGTTGTATATATCGCTAGACAGTCAATCACTCGAGCTCAGAAATGACCCAGTCTTGAAGTTGTTTGCCAGAGATTGAGGGGTAGGCATTTGTCACTATTCGAGGACTGGTAAAGGGCTTTATTAGCTGATCGATGTTAAACGTCCACAAAGGGTTAATGTCGGTAATTTGTGGCTACGACCTTTTTCATTCATTCCGATCACAATAGCCCACAAGCCACCCTCTCACATTCCTCTAATCGATGGCACAAAGGAACACAAAAACTATTGTACACTACTTTAATCGCTTTTATCTAAAGACGGTGTACACTGAGTTTTGTAGAGACGCAATTAGTACAAGCAAAGCTCGAAAGTAAGTTATCCGATAATTGTAATATCTGCAAATCTCCGATATTGCACAAAATAGAAACGCAGGTCACATTATCCCTCCACAAGCACATAAAAATTAATGGCGGCATGCCGTAAATTCTCTTGTGCGGTAAAATCTAATATCAGCTTGTTAGCTTTCCCCAAGGACGATTTTATTTCAAACAATTATATGTGGATTTCGATTCTGCTGACATTACAAGGGAAATCTGATAACAAAATTCCTGGTAATGTAAACAAGTACAGCAGGTTTAAATTGTATTGAATTCACACAATGTTTTTAATTGAAGGTTTTCCCCTTTGAGCACCGAAATCCGTTTTTGAGGGGGTGTGAATTGCGACTGTGAAGTGAATCTTGCTCGAAAACTTTGGCATTTCGATTTAATTACATAAATCCAAGTTTAGAGATGCGTTAAGTGAAAACGTTGTGTAACAGATATCACGTAATGTTTTTGTCCATTATGAACTGTTAAAGGGACGTCACGTGCAGAGTATAATTCTCTACCAAAGTAACCAATAAAATACAGTTTAATTTTTAATGCAATGAAGTATGCATATTTTTATGTTGAGGTTCATTGAATCGGGAATTTAAAAAGACCTGCCAATGAAATTCCGGCTCTTCCTGGAATTGTACCTTGTTTGCGTGAATATTTTATGCATGAATGCATTCGAGTTCAACCCTTGCGATGGATCCACAGATCGATGGTAAATATCGTGAAGAGCAAAACCGCCTCAAACCGCCTCAAACCGCCTAAACCAAAAGTTCTCCCGAGCAATAAAAAATTGAACACAAAAAGAGGTAAACACGTTGCAACCACCACAACTGTCTCCGGTTCCTTTTAAATCCGACAATTAGAACACTCCGAACGAGCAAAGGGTTGGGGTCCGATTCAAATGTTACATTCGAACTGTGCCCCATAAGCAGCCCTTCCCACTGTGCTGGAGTTTTATTCCGACCCGTGTACACAAAAAAATAAATGCGAACCGAAATGCGATAAAATTGCCTCTTGGCTCATGTGGAACACTCGGACTGGTCCGATATGCGTAGGCGGCTCGTGGTAAATGCAGATCATTTTCACAGGAAGTATTTTTTACGACTTTCCGTTAAATTGCATTGGATTCCAAACATACATTCTAGATTTGCTGCGAATCGTGTATCGACCCTTGCTCGAGTGTGTCGCTTTTTAGGTAAAATATTTTATTTCATCGATTGAGGACATCGGACCTTTACTAATCCGATTCCAACTGTTTTTATGCGCTTACGGAACAGTTTACAGTGCATAAACATGGTTCAAATGTAAAGTGGAGAGGTGTGTGACGCTGTGGCATTCACCTCCAGGACTCCACCTCAAGGATTTAATCTGTGATCCAGATTATTTGTGTAACGAAGGTGATAATGCCGAGTCTTCTTATAGTTAGGGTAGAAATGATATTGTTGAGCAAGGGGAACATTTTCGATGATAACAGCTCGTCACAATGCCATAATAAACTTCTTGGTTTCAGGAACGTCGAGTAACGTGGAACACACAATGTAGTATCCCACAATTTTAATAGATAATAATAAATCTTCACCGCTTAGTTTGGAAGCAATACCAGTTTCTGTTTCCAGTTAGTTATAAAATAAAGAAAAAATGGATCTGATTGTAAAATGATATTTATTCACTCTCATAAACAAATAAAAATGGCTTTGGTGGTCCTATAAAGAGATCCGTCGTTGTTTGTACTAGATACTGTAGAAAAACTAACATAATGCATTGTATTCAAATTTCTTCTAACACAAAAGACAAAAGTTCAGAACTGCTGAAAAGTAATGTTTTCACTAATGTAGTCCCTTCTTCTTTTCTAGAACTTTTACTTTTTTTTGTTTGTTTTTCGATATGTAAAATTTTTCTGAGTATAAGGGTTGGAAGACATAATAAAATAACAAACTACTTAACTTACTGACAATTTTTCCATTCTGTGTCAAACTTTTTTCCCAAAAATTTTCGCAAAATTATTGGAAAATAAAAACTGAAAATAGTTGTTTTTGTCTGAATCACACTGTATCGAATTTGGAAATTAGCATTAATCATGCAAAGGCATGACACGAAACACGAATTTTTGTTGTTCGACGTCAAATGGAACTCGTGTATGCAATTGAAAAATGCAAATTTATCGGAAAACAACATCAATCTTTTGCCCGTTCGTCGATCTCGTCAACACAAAGTTCAATCGCCATTGGTTAAAGATCGATTCACTTTATTCGGGAGTTGTGTTTCCGCGCCTAACTCTAAATCCATTGCATAAATTCGGGCGGTACGCTCAGAAATTTTCAATTTCGGGCACGAAGCCCTTTATCAATTCCATGGTGACCCCGAAACCCTTTCTCTCCATCACAGCTTTCAGTTCAGAAATTCCCGAAATAATTTATTAACGTCCAACAGGGGACAACGACGGAGCACTCAGGGATCCAAATGTCAGTATGTCACCCTTTTTCCTCGATTAGCCTTTAATTTTACGACCGCCCCCTACGTAACGGTTTGTGCATTGTATCTTGATGCGACCGCAGCAAAAAAGTACCCAGATCCCGGATCCGTAGATTCAAATTCAGGGGGTGGAAACTGAGGTCTAGAAGGTTATTATAAAAGTATTGTTCTGCTTGTTTTCCCTTTTGTCCGTGGGATTCTCAAAGTTTCGAGACATCTTCCCAAGCTTTTCAGTGGTGTGCAAATCGATTGATTTGCCTCGTCTTCTTGGTTCAACGGATGTTACAGTTGCCGGCCGACGATGGTGGGGGAGGAGATCCTTGGAATGTGCAAGTTCTCACTGTAAGAATCGCTCTGATAGATTTACGGCCAGTTAATGGATGTTTCATAACGAGGCCTTTATTGCCAAAGAATGTTTTAAAAGTATTCTAAGCTGTAGACGAGTTTCGTATTATGGTCAAACTTTTATTAGTATACTATTATTATTATTATTATTATTATTATTATTCGGATCGTAAGACTGTCTGTGCTCATAAATTTACATAAGAGTACGTACATAAATATGGATTTAAGACTGAGATAAACGTTAAAAAATCTTATGTTGGCAGTTTTCTTCAGTTCTCCAACGCGTGAATCAATATTGTGGAGTTAGTGAGATGAAACACTGATGTTCTTTTTATAGTTGCTTCGCAGCATAACTCATATGCTTTCATTGTTCTCAGCACTTTCGAATATGATAATCTGGACTTACGAGATCATAACTTTACGTACAACGAAACTTTGTTTTTCTCTTCCACCATTGAATAGAAAAATATTTGAATTTTGTGAAGTTTAATCACAAAACTTCGTGAAAACACCAACATTAAATTGTTTTGAAATACTTTTACAATTTTTGAATATTTTCTTTAAGAGATACTACTGATTTTTAAGTGCTCATATTAACAACTTTTCAGTTTATATAATTGTGTAGTCAATTTCGAAATGCCAAGAATTTATTTTATTTTATTTTTTGCTTTATATTCTTGTTCCGTTTCGTTTTCTAGGCGGAAGGATCATACTTTGCATTAGACAAACCAAAATTGATTCTTGTGTCGAATTTAGAGGGCCAAACTTTTGAATATAAATTCTTCCGATTGCTGTTTTTTCCATGAAACTCTGAAAAGTTTTTCATCTTGAGATAAATGAATAATGTCCTGAGAATTATTTATAATTAATTAGTTTCTATAAAATATAATGAATCGTGAATTGTAAAAACCACATAAGTGACATTTTTACAAAACTTATTTTATTAATGGAAATAGATGGGATAATAAAAAAAAATTTCTTAACAATTTGATGTTTCATATAAAATGTTACAAATACGATAAAAAATCTTTTAATTTATTATTAAGTTCGTGTTATATGACGGCTAATTGCACAACTATTGGTTAAACTAATTTCATCGTTATCAAGGAAAATGTTGTTGTCTCATCCTGCTCAATTTGATGTTTGTTAATTAGAAATTAAGTCATTAATTACAACTACAAATTATACATTATCTGTATCTTCCGTTTTTTTTATGTTTTTTCACTGAAAAATTTTTCTGTTTTTGTGCGATTTTTCAGAAATTTTTGCTTGTAAATATAGAATAGATGATTATTATGTTAATGGAAAGTTTTGCTTATATTTTTCCGAGTCACATACACTAACTTAAAAATAAATAAACATGCGTTAAATACTAATAAATTTTACTAAAAGAAAACTAAATTAAAAGTACAGTTCTTTTGAAATTTGTTGATTGGTTTACCAGATTATCCTCAAATATTTGATGTTTGAAAAAATTCAATTGGCTTTGGTTGAATGTTTTTTTGTTTTCATTTCAGATGAGGTCTTCAGCAGGATCAGCCAAATCTGTAAAGAAATACTTGGGGCTAGAAGAAAAAGCAACCCAAAACCATTGACTGAGTGTGCATGTCAGTTAGGACAACAGCAGCAAATCCGAGGATGATGGTAAAGCGAAAAGCCTTTGCGGGTGTTCCCTCCAACAGTCCACAAAGCAAACCATAAACGGTCAGACTCCGCTGTGCAAAGCCACTGTGAAAAGAACCGCCGAAAAACCGTTTTTCAGTGCACTTTACTCATTGTGAGTGGAATAGGGATTCTGGGACACACATATGCAGAAATGTGCGTGCATTTGTTATATGCAAAGTGAATGACAAAAGTATAGTTAGGTGCACTTGTTAAAAATATTCTCACTAGTTAAAAGTGTCTGGGAGAGCTTTTGAAGGACTATCTCGTGCAATTTTGCGCTTAGGGACGGAGAGTGTGTCAGTGCTTTTGTGCGGAGTAAATTGCTTTCACACCTGGCTGAAGTACTTGAAAAGTTCATAAAAGTTGGGAGCCGCTCCCCGCACAAAAGCGGATGAATTCCGTAGAGCAGAATTCTGGATGCACTCAATTTTTCCCGTTTCCAGAGGTCTCTTGCGAATGTGACTAAAAGTGTCGGAGTACGCTTCCGTGCCCATACCCAGTTCAACCCTTTAAACAACGGCAAACATATCACGGGAACCAGTGAGCATTGCTGGTGTTGGGGATTTAAGGAACCACCTATACACGTATTTGTGCTAAAGAATCGTAGAAATCACAGTAATATGTTGCACACAGGGGTCGTTTATTTACGATTTGCAATTCTCTGCTTGCTGATAGCCACCGCTCCAGGTACGTACAACCCCATTTTATTACATTTTAGTTTGGACGCCCCAGAACCATCTGACTTCACTGCCTATACATAAAGCCCGTCTAGCTATAGACCGTATCCAATATTCGCATTTTGCATTAATGCTCGCCGAAAGTGCACTGCATTACTCTAACCCATGATCTCACAGGACGATTCCTAAATGCTCCTGGATATATTCAGAAAGGAATTTAAGTGTGGGAAGAAACTGTGGTGAACGTAATTTAAATTAGGTGACACTTCGGCTTGATTTATGTCTTGCGAGTAAGATTTTCGGGCTATTTTTTACATTTCGTAAAGTGCAAACATCATCAAAAGTAGAAAAATTCTGTTGCTTTCAGGAAGAGAAGAACAAAAGCACAGAAACACTGTTGTAAAACAAACGGAAAAGGAGAATGCTTAAAATTTTTAGAATTGAAATTTTCTCTGATTTATGTGTATTAAATGAAGAATCTTTTGCAACTATTCGCGTTTTCAGCGAGAAGTTTGTATGGTTGTTTGTATGCGTGTGGCCAAAAGTCCTACCGAGAGTCCTACGCGTTTCTAATATTTTTTATTTGATCCATATTTGGGGTTAGACGCCACCGATGACAGTCATACGTCCATAATATTTACTATTTGTTTCAAAATGTTTGAAATTAGTTAGGTGGTGTTCTTTTCTTTCTTGTAAGTAAATGGCACTGAAAAGGGTTGAGACTCTTTGACCCTTTGAAGTTGCTGTTCCAATAATCTTGAAATATTTAATTATTAAATTTGAGTCATTCCCTGAAATGTAAGTCAATGTCAGTGAAATTTTAAATTTGAAAATTAGAAGTTTTCGCCTTCCGAAAATATCGATAAATGTCAATCAATTCTGGATTTTACAGACAGCTGGCTACAATTACTGTCAAATTAAAATTCAGAACCAACGGATTCCAGAAATTCCACCAACTCTTTAATCATTCTCTTGCACAACGCCATCAACAAAGGATATTAAACCCGTGCATTTCCATACGTTATTAAACTTAGCCGCTTTCTTCTAATACAAAGAAAATAGTTAAGAAGGATTATTCACACTTAGCGCAGTTTAAAAAGTACATATTTAGGAACACAGAACGGAAAATATAAAGGAACTTCCTTTTTAGATAAGGCCGGAAACTGTGAAGGAAGTTCAATATTTACAGTGGTTGGAGAAAAAGGATTTTGCTTGTTCTGCGCCCGTGTCAAGTCAAAGGAGTGCCGGTCTCTTTTTTCTGGCCAGTTCAGTTGTATAAAATTTGTTTCGTGACAAGAGAACGTCTATTGTTGTGGAATGGGGGACAAAGAGTTGTTAATAGGCGAACTTTTGTTTATATAGTAAGTGAAGGTTGCGTAGGATGTGTGGACGAATGTGGATGGAAGTGATTAGTTTCTGTGGGGTTTAATAGAAACGAATGCAGGCAAAAAATGTGTGGAATACTTCACTTTTGTTTTCTCTTAAAGCGAAAAGTTTTTTACTAAATTGGAATACTAATGAGTATGTGAAATTATACTTAATGGTAAGATAAGAAAATACGCGTTTAAGGAAATTCTGTAAATATGTTGTACGCATTTTTGGATTGTTCTTTGAAATTCCATCGAAAATTGATGCCCTATTTTTTATTAAGCCGAAAATGGTGCATAGGAGCAATTGTACGCTCTGCTAGACTATGTAGTGCGTTCTATCCACTTCAAAAACAAGGAGCTTTTCCTAGTCATTGAAAAGGAAGAATGACTGAGCTTGGGTCTAATTTAAATTGAAATTCCGAGCCTAGGCTAATGCCTTAATTAAAAAGCCGTGTACAATTTATTTTTAATTAATTACAGTTTTTCAACCATTTAGCAACCCGTTTTCCACCCCAGTATTTTATTTTTTTCTTCCATTCTTTGAGAGCAATTGCTTTTCAACATCCTTGTTCCTCACCGATTCCATCTTATTCCAAAATATCCAGAGGCAATTCTTTGTTAATTTTCTGTCCAAATTGGTGTGTATGTGTAGGAATGATGTACGTGCCGGTGGAAAGCCTATTTCTCAACCTTCCGAAACATTAAAGGAAATTAAATCGACATTATCGTTAAGCCTTTTCGCTAACAGAAAATTATTTTGGCCCCTCTCAGTAAAGGACGCAATAGTAACGAAGAAGCGCCAGAAGATGCGGAATTCCCATCACACTCGATAAAGGATAAAAGGAGGAAGCGTCTGCGTCCCCCTAAAAAGGGAAAAGTGTCCTCGGTAATGCGGCTGGAAATTACGTTGGGGAGAGATGGAGGTTGCCTTTTACAGTTCACCGATTCCACCGCGAGCAGGAAACTCCAAAAAAGAACAAGACAAAAAAGGAATCGTAATTAGCGGCTGTTCGTGATTTGAAATTTAAATGAAATCTCTAGTTAACGCCGCTGTCGAATTACCCAGAATCATGATTCCGGCGACGGTAACACGGATTCATTGCAGCCGATTTACCGCGCGAGAATTCAAATGAAATGGAGAATCACTTCCATGGATTCTGAGGTGAACTAGCGAAATAAATTTTTAATTATCGTTTTCAATTAACGTCAGCGTCGACTGAACCAGCGGTGCCTGTCCCCGGATTCACGCCTCTCTGGTCTCCTGACGTCTATTTGTCTTAGTCCTGTCTACACCAGCGCCTTATTAAGTCTTGCCGTTAGTGTTACTTCGCAGAGATTATTTAGCAATTGCGAGGTGTTTTAAGATAAATGACTACTGAGCATTTGGCGTTCAGTTGTTGCGCAGTAATGCGAGCGGCAAGTCGTCCTTATTCGATTTGCGGCGCATGAATGAATTTCAAGTGATTGCGATGGCATCGTCTTATTTAATTCAAGATCATTGTCTTATTATATTAAGTAATTAACTTACCTCAACGTGGCAACCAAATTTTACTTTCAGCTCATCTCGTTTTGTTATCTCCAAATCTGTCCTTAATGTCGTTAATTTCCTTTTTAACTGCGACAACATTTAAGAAATTGCCACAGAAAATCAGGATTAATTGAAAAATAATAAGAATAAGATCTCAAAAAGACTCGCGGTTCCTTGATTTGTTTATTGTGTATAAAAGACGATTATACACCTCAAGGACATCATTATTGTAATTATTTGTTGATTGATCCTTAGGTTAGATCCGTGCCTTTAATATTTTGAATTTGGTAATGACCAATGAGTATATTTATAACACTTCTGGATTTTATGGAGCGCACTAATGCGGCTTGTTTTTGAAATTTCTAATTCATAGTGAGGAAATCGAAACTGTGCTGCGATGAAGGGTTTTTGAAATTTTTTTTTCTATCTAGATTAAATTAATTATATTGTTTTCTCCTAATATATAGAATATAGATATAAATTTATTCTCTTATTAAATTTATTATTTCTACCAAATTTGATTATTTTGGTAATTAGTTAATAACTTCAAAGTCTCAAACTTTTGCAAAACAATTTTAACTGTTAACGTTATTGTTTCATAAATTCATCCGGTTTCTGTGCTTTTGAATAAGTATCGCAAATTTCAATTGTATTTGTTAAAACTTGACTTATTACGGTCTTCTTCTTTTACTTTACAAGTATTTTCTCTATTAATAAGTTCTAAAAATAAACATTTTCTATATAATTCAATACATATATTGCATAAAAGAACACCGCAATAGGGCTAGGTCCACTTTTCAAGTTGTTGAAATACTTGAAATACTTGTGGTGAGTTTGATCCCAATCAATCGTCAACGCCATTTTTGTAAAAAAAGATTTTTGAAAAAAAAATTGTGAATTAATTTTAAAATTCTCTTCTTAACGTCAGTAAATTAACAAACTAAAAAACTGGTTAGAGGTGAATCCGTTTTCTCACAACTAAATAAATAATTTGGAATAGAAAAATATTGTATTAAATTGTTAAATTCAATATATGAGCTGATTGAACCCAAAATGTTAAGTAAAAAATATTTGAATTCATAAAGCATAAAAGTACATTTAGGACTGTTAAAAATAAGATCCAGGACACAAAGTTAAAGTTCGTAAAAATGGTTAGTCTTAAAAAATCAATAAAAAATAGTTGCATTTTTTTTTAGTAGGTAATGCATGCGGGAGTTATCACAGTTTGTCGTTGTTTTTACTAAAGTTTTCCACAAAGTGCAAATGCTTAGTGAAGTTTTTCGATAACCACTGCCATTGCAAAAACTTTCGTTATTAAAAATAGACAAATTTTAACGAAAGCCGTATTGAAAAAATTCGAACAAAATTGAACGCCACCTGCTCCCACTTTATGTTTTCATCCCCCGTACATATTTTCCAATGTGCGTACTCTCAGAAATTGCAAAAAGTAAAATAAACAAATCGATTTTTTAACACGTCAAAGTGGATTTCTTCGTAAACGTTTTCTTCGTCGTTTAATTTGGACCAAAAATAAATGTTTACTCTGATTATTTGGAAAGCGCTCTCTGTCAAAATATTCCCTAAATAAGTCTACAGAAGTAATCTTAAACACATATAATCATTCAGTTTCCGTTTGCAACACTAATTAATAATCAGGCAGAAACATGCTAACGTAGTAAAAAACGCGGTAACTTTTGAATTAATTGCACATTTAGCAAATAAAGTTTCGCTTGTCGCTGTTATTGGAATTTACATGTTTTATGTAAATAAGTAAATATATTTTTATGTGAATGTTTGAATTCCAAGCCGATGCGAACTAATGCAAACGGGAACAAATTTAACCCATTAAGTCAATTTAATAGTTCTAATGCAAAAAAACTTTGAGGAGCGGAAAATAGTTTTTTAAATATTTTGTAGCTTTTTTTTTATAAAAAGAAGAAGTTTTAAATATATTGAAAATGGTTTAAAAATTCCCAATACTTTAGAACCAATTATTAGGAGCATTTCTTTATGTTGAACAAAAACACAAAAAACAAAAATTTAAAAAGTTTGTCAACTAACAATAAAATATTAAATAATGCCTCAATTTTTTTTTACTTGAAGTCTAAATTCACAAGTGCGTTGAAATCGCAAAATGGCAGTTCTCATTTGCTTCTGCAAGTAAAGTAAATTAAAAATGCCACACCCAAGTTGCAAGGGCTGTTACAGGCACACTTCCTGATGGCATGCATCACAATTCAAAATGCTGTCCCGACACTGCGGGAGGAATCCCCCCGAGAACTTTAATTAATACAGTTTTGAGTTTATCTGTGACGGGATCTCTCAAGGGATGCAAACTTTCCTTCACATGCTCCTTAGCCCCCAAGGTGCCATTCCGTTCTCTGTTTCACCAGTTTAATAATGGCGCTAACTTGCAACGAATAGTGGCAAAGTTTAACGAGAAAGTATGTGGTAATCGCAATGGAGGCTCATTTAATTACAAAACAATAAAATTAGCATAAAAATCATTCCAGATAGGTTTCCACCCTCCGTTCTTTTTGCCGATGGAAGTTTTCTTTGCTTACAGTTTTGCACAAAAATCCATTGCGGTGGTGTGAAAATTGCAATTGCAGTGTAACAATCGAAAGGGGTTGTGTTTTCGCCGCTTTCGTTCACTAGCCCCAAGCGGCTGAATTGCCATTTTATCTTGAAAAGTTTTTTACTCCGACAGCAATTTTTTGCTTTTGCTTGCGGCAAACGGACTCCGGTTCATGAACGCTTTGGAAACAACTTCGATTGAAAGTGACTCCGTAAAATGATTTCAATTTTGGCAATCATAAGTTGAACAGTTCTTCTTCCATATGCCAAGCAAAGCATGATGAAAATTAACCCTTTTGAGCTGGACTATTTATATTTTTGCCAACTAATTGAATCACATACTTGAAGGTTATTTTATATTTTTCGCATTTGTAAAACTTTAATACGAATTAATATGTATTAAAAATGCTTAACAAGGGATGGTAGAGATTAACAATTTTATGATATTTCTCTTGATCTGAAAATAACGCGTGTTTTCAAGAAAACGGAATATGGTGTCTTAGAGGTGGAACAGGGGTCAAAGACAAATTTAAAATGTCGCCAGTTTGCCAGTGTGGAGGCATTGAAGACAAACTCTTTGCATTTGGAGCGCAGCGCTACATACTCACATGCGTTTAGCAGCACAGCAACATGTCTGAACACGGCACTTCTGCATTTAAGACCACTGATGATACGGATAATTAATTAACCCTTTTCGATACCGAAGTGACTTTCATTCACCATAAGTGCAATTCGGCGTTCAATTATGCGGTGCGGTTGTCGAGAAATAATATAATTAAAGACGTTTTCATTACATTTTTAAGCAATCAGAGTTATAAACTTATTTTCAAACTATGCAGCCAATATTAGCTATAACAGAAAACCTCTGCAGCACAAACGGTTAATTGAAAAAATTAATTAAAAATTAGTCGGTATTGCATCCCATAAATCCCGGGAATGTATGTTGTTAAATGAAAATATAACATTGTTTATAAGTTTCGAAGCTGCGAAAATGAAGTGAAAAATATAAAAAAAAGTAAAATGTTACAATTTGGAAACAATTTCGGAAACGGAACATTGTTATCGACTCTCCACTATTTTGCAAGATTGCTTTTGTATTTTCCAGGCGAAAAGTTTATTTTCTGATCGAATGCAAACAAAAATCTTAATAAAATTACATATTTTCATTTGTTGTAGGCAAACATATAAATCCATTGCTTTTTTCGTAAACGGAAATGTACATTAAACAGCGCAGAAGCTGCAAGTCAATAAAAATGACGGGTTGTTTCCCTGGCATATGTCGGCTCACAAAATATAAAAAGTGCAATTATTCTGCCAATTTATTGTCATACAGAGTCCCCGAACTATTTATTTACTTGCTCCCATGGCCAGAGCGGCCCCGCCCGCCGCGCCCCGACTACAAAACTTCGAAAATAAGGTATGGCCAACAGCAAGAAACACAACAACAGAAATTAAATCAATTTTATTTTCTTCATCGTTCACCATTTGTTGTTTACAATTCATTCACCACACTCTCAGCTCGATCGAGTTCATATTTTCAACGGTCTGACGACGACGAGAGCAACGAATTCTGGAGTCAGCAAAAAGGAGGGGGAGGAGTTGTGTTTTGGGTGAGATTGTAAACAGCATCCAATAAATTTTACCTCACCCTGTTTACGTTCCCATCTAATGCGTACAAGAGGGTTGATTCAGGGCGATTTTGGAATAGGAGGTTTGTTTACATGTGGGCGGTGGGCCAAAGTGCTATTTCGCTTTCAAGTGATTTGAGTAACGAGCGCGTCTTCGAAATGTGGATGCGTGAGCCAACGCAGTCCAGCGCTGGCCTATCACTTGCAACTCTATGCAACGCCACCAACTTCCGCATTCCCGAAGACTTCCCTTTACTTACCCCGACCCATTTTCACTTCGACCATACTTTTAGACTACAGCTACCGTTTCACGGAAGCTTATGAGCACTTAAAAGCAGGTGCGTTCCCGGGAAATTGTTTACAGGGGTCAGAAGGGCCGAGTCAAACATGCAATGAGGTTTTATGTGAGGTGAAATATCTCAATCCACTTCAGTCCCAGAGATTTACGACTCGATTTTTTCGATCCCATGTTTGAGTTTCAGGTGTTTCAAGTGGGAGTAGTTTTGCCGAATTAATTCAAACGTGATTGTCTGGAACGCTAGAAATATTGAAAAACATTATGGCTTATTTTTGTGTGTGTTATTGAAAAAGGTTCGGAGAAGAGTTTGGCCGGTGTTAATAAATCAGAAAACTGAAAATGGTCTGGTAATTTATATTTAAAACTCTTAATTGTATTCGCCTAATTGTTATCGTATGTGTATATATGAATATGTACGTCTTTAATAGAATTGTTTATATTTTGAATAATAACATAAAGAAAATCGCACATATTAGCACCGAAATAAGCATGGCTGTGCGAGGATAAAGGGTTAAAACGTCCTCTACTAAATATCTTATTACGCTTGCTTTTTTCTGATTAAGGGACAAATGTGCAATATTCAACTGACTGATTGCACAGACGTTGTTTAGGGAAGCGCAGCATTTGAAAGTGACTGAATGCTTGATATTATTAAACGAGAAACTCCTCGAGTGCATTTTCCGGTTTCGCAATTGTTTTAACCACATTAAATTGTTACCCCTTCCCTTTTCCTCAGGTCGAACCGCTCTGTTCCGTTATTCAAAAACTACAGGATCCACCTTAACGTTGAGGTGCATTGCGATTGGAACTCCGAAATGCTGAAATAATTGCACTGCAAGGTAATCGTCATGAGATCCATGAAAATTTCCTACATCACATAACCGGGTACGAGCTCCTGTTTAAGCAATCCGTTAATCAGTAATTAAATTCCAATGCAGATCCAGGACCCTATCCAAAGGAAGCACAATGCAAGTAGTCCGTTTACAAACAATCGGGAATCCTGTGGAGCCGTGCAGCCGTCAGCGGTTAAGCTCTACTCCCACCCGTGCAGAGCGATGATTACAGAAAACTTTTGGCCATCACTTCTACAGCAAATCAACGTATGGGATGAGGGGAGCCCTCCACTACGGAGCCTACGGAATCGGGTGAATTAATACGTTCGATTCTGGGATTACAACGGCAAGCAAGGGAGGTCCATTCAACTTCGGCAGCGTGAATGCCAAGGGGACCGCTATCATTGAGGGCTCTCCACTCAAAGGATTCGCTGACATGGCATATCCTGTCGATTCGTTATGGCACCACTAGTCCAATTCTCTGACGTAATTAATCTTAGAACTGAAGGTTTTGAAAAAGGCCAAGAGCCCTTGGAGCAGAACCCAGGGGTGAGCTCGACGCCTTTTTGTGTGTGCGCAAATGAGATGCTCCAACTTGTCGAGTCATTAAAAAACTTTGATGAGCGATAAACTTTTACCGCCTCCAACTTTTTATGGCCACTAACGGATTTTTTGCTCGCTTCCTGTCGTCCTTGTGGTGGTTTGGCTGCCGTTTAAGCCCGGTATAATGAAACATCATTTAAATTTCACTTGTGAGCCAAAGTGTGTAAAATTTTAATTCCGGCCGGCTTTGTTGCCGGTGATGCTTTTAGCGCGAGGAACAAAGTGTTGTCGTAGACAGGGGAAGGACCAGGGGAGGATGGGCGTCTGTGCCCAGTTCCAGATTATTTGCGATGCAATGCATGTCACAAGCAGAAATCCGTGTCAGCTGTGAAACAGCTTCGTGCATTTAGCACTACATAAGTTTTTTACACTTGAATGTCGCTGTTAAGCCGTCGTCGGTCGTCCGTAGGTACGTTTCCCGTACGCCGAACGTGACCAGCCTCCGCAGTGGCGTCACTACATGTGCATGATTACTTCAGGGATCTTTGCTGGAGTTTATTGTGTGGAACGCTCGGCAGGGGGAGGTTGGAGAAATTCTTTGGATCACAAGCAGTTTTTAGGGGGATTTAACGGAATGAAGTTATTAGTTCCGCTTATACAAACGGCTCAATTTACGTTGAAACTGCCCTTGACGGCTGATGAGCAGCACATGCTACCTACAACTTACAAGGACATTTATTTATTTAGGAAAGGGTCGGGATCTATTTACTCCATCTCAGGAAACCTTACCTGGAAAAGTAATCGGTCACAAAACATTTAAGTGCTCCCTGAAATTAATCTGCCAAAGCAGCACATCCGTAAACCTCTAAATTTATTGATAAAACTGTTGGGAGAACAGGACCTGGTCACGGACGTTGTACATTCACTTTTCTGCAATCCAGAAATCGTTCAAATTTTTATTAGATTTCTGTTCGATCTTGCATTTCCAAAAACCAATTAACCGAAATTATTAATTAGCACAATATTGCTGTGTAAAACTAACAAACAATTTTATCTCTACTTAATTACATTGTTCCATAGAAATATTGATTGAAACATACTCAAAGAGAATCTAAATTTGGATATGCTCCTCCATAATTATTACTACAAGCACTACTACTGATTTATTCGTTTTCATTGAGTTGTTTCAAAAGAAATCCTCTTTATATGGAAGCCTTGCAGAATTTCGTACTTAGTTTCGGATTACCTCAGATGCCTGGAGCTCTTCAAAAACAATTTAGAATGCAAATATGTTCAAAGCTGAAAAACTGCTTTTGCCCTGGACTCAAGTAGCTGAGAGTGTATTTCGCATTACAGCTTCAAAGTTTTGTTTCATAACTCAGTTTCTGCAAATATAAGGATACTCTTATTAATATGTTCTGATGCGTTTTACCTAATGCTATAAGCGGTACCATAATAAATTGAAATAAAGTCAAAAGGTACACCATAAATTCAAAATGGGCTTCGACTAACACCAACGAAAGTAAAATGTGTTTGCATCGCACAAAAGCAATTGTTACTGCAAGAATTAATGTTAATAAAATTAAGCTTATTCGGTTTCACATGATTTTGTAAAAGAGTAGGAAATAATGACATCAATATATTGAAGGGATTTGTTATTTGACGCAATTGATTGGACTGGGAAAGAATAGTGTTCTTTTCGCAGTGCCTATGAACGTCCATCAATTTAATTCTCCGTACTTTTAGAGTCCATTATTGAACATTTACTGGCCAAAGTAAATTTCGTTGCTATCCAGATTTTAGACCAGCCAAACACATACTTCAAGTTAAAACTCCCTAACTCCGAACTCGAAGGCTTAACATTGGTGAACAGTAAAATCTAAAACCCATCGATCACGGGAAACTGTTCGGCGGAAGCACGAAAAAGTCGCTCAATGGTTCGCAGGTAATCCTATTTTGTCAAGAACCCTTATCACCCAAAAAAAACTTTTCTGTTACTGCTGATAGGGCGAAACAGAGTGGTGAAATTTGTGGCGATTTTTGTATTAGACAAAAGTTTGATTGATAGTTATCCATCGATTAGAATAATTGATCCGGGTCTTGTCGGAGTTTACGGGCCGTGAGTGACCTTTCGAGATCCGATTTCTGTCACGAATATTAAGAACGACTCCTTTGTGCTTCGAGTGGTGTCCTTGCTTCGGATGACAAGCGTAGTGGTCCTGCTAAGGAATTCAATGAGCGATAGCTCTAGCCAAAGTCAAATCACAAACGGATTGAAAGGGTGGCAATACCCTTACTGTAAAAAATACCTCCGGAAAACAGGGAAAAACAAAATCAGATTAAATTGACTGTTTAAATGACAATTTGACAGGTACATGAATCACTTTTCGCAACCGTTCCAACTTAATTAATTGAATTTACACAGAACCCTTAGGCTGAGCTTATACCAACCTCCTCTGCAGCGGGAGCGGCGCGGCTTAGAATGTAGATGACACGTTCCATTCCAGCCATCACAACAATTTTCAGCGAGGCGCTTAGTGAATAGCTCATCGACGATTTCCAGATTAACAGACGGCGTCATATGTTTCCCTCGGGGTGTTCGTCTTTCTTTCACTACACATCAATTTTGGGGTAGTTTATTCTGACCACCAGGAAACGCTGGAGGATACTAAATCCAGCTGTTGCTAAAGGGGAGAGTAATAACGACAAGACAACGGAATTCCGGAACGTTTTCCGGATTTGCGTTCTGTTTACCAGCAATTGCAATGTAGGAAGAAGGCCTTCCTGTTTTGATTTTACAGCGGAACGTGTGGAATTTTATTAGAGGAAAAGAAAAGGAAAACAGATTTTGAAATGGAATTCTAAAAACTTATATTCGTACACGCTGTGCAACCCTTCAACCCTTTCTTCTGATATTGATGAAAAATTCCAAGCGATAATTCAGAAAGTGATGAATACCACACATTAAGATTACCTTAGGGATTTATATCTGACTGTTTTCTGCCACCCATTGGCAATAGTTTTAATCTATATTGAAAAGGGAACTGATAAGGAAAAACAACGAATATTAAAATATACCGTTTCGAAAATGGAGCAAATCTTTCTTAATGAAACGTGTTCAAAAGTCTTCCAAACGGTTGATATACATACTATATATATATCTTGCATCAGCACCTGATATTATAGGATTGCACACATTTCCGATATTGGTTACCGTCAAAGGGAGGACGTGGCCGATATCCTGGTAACACAGGAACGCTGCTCATTGGACACCGATTGGGACATGATGAAATGTAAAGACCACCTGCGCAAGCACGATGGGACTTGGAAACCTTCAAACGTCAAAATGTCATTGTGTCAGAGACACAAAACACGCATCAGTATAGCATGAGCATTAACCAACACTGTATTTGAAGTATTTTGACTCAGTATGAAATCAATGGACTGAAATGTCCTATAGTTTCTACGTACAATCCCGCACAGGGCCCGCTCCGGCAGCCGCTGACCCCGCTGGCCAGTGTGCAGTATAGCGGAGACTCATTTGATCAAATAAACAAAAGCAGTCAAAATAGATTGGTGCCACATGTGCACCGTCTGTACACCAAGTGGTTGGCTCTGTCACCCGCCTTCACTCGTCCCATCCCTTGCCATAGCAAACAATGGTCCGTGCTCTCACAAAAAAGTTCACATATATCTATTCGCAGGGTTACGTGCCACAGAATGGATACGGGAAAAACTACGATTTTTTTTGTGTGCTCGTAATAGAAGGAAAAGCGTGTTCTCCATTTTCATGGGAAAATCGTCCTCTAACGTCCAACATCTGTCACTCAGTAAACATCGAGAGATTTTTTGCGTTTTCCTAGTTTTTCGACGGGTTCGCCCATTCGAGAAGACTACGAATGTGGCGTGAAGTTCATCCTTGTGGAAGATGAGAAAGCGTCGAAGTCCTGCCAGTTCAACGAGGACCCTACTGTGTGGGGTTGACTCCGGGTCGAATCACCGAAAACCCAAATTCAATATGTTCTTGCACTATTTTTGTGTAAAGGAAACAACCAAAAATGGTCTTCAGTACAAAGCATACAAAACAGAAGAAAAAACAAATGCAAGCGAAAAACTTGCTTTAAGTTAACAAAACTCAGATAAATTGGTGACATGTTGAAGGGAAATGGAGATTATCTTAGCATTTCGTGTGTATTACAAAACGACGCATATATTTGTTTCTTTTTTTTACAATTTAGATGTTATGTGGGAAACTGCAAAACATGGTCGCAGGTGCTTGGATCCTGAAGCAAGCTTTCCTCCATAATTTCAACCGAAATTACAGGAATAACATTGTTTCGAATTTGGTTCATAAAAGTCAGGGCAAACTTTATAAATAAATCTTAGTTAATGCATATGACTAGAAATACAGGAAGACAGTGTTGTACAATAATTATTATCATCATATTTTAAAATGTCAGTTTTAATTTTTAATGTTAATGCATTTATAATATAATATAATTTGTTTCAAAACTTCTTTTTCTTGATTTAAGAAACTTCTGATTGGTGTACTTCTAATCAAACGCAATCAATAAATTACTATATTCCTCAAAACTTCGGCTATCACTTTGAAATGTTCTTAACAATTAGTTGATATTGCTTAAATAGTTGATCCTGGTTTCAGTAAAGTTATTCGAACGACAGAAGTGATTAATTATATTATCTTATCGATTTACTTTTTTATCTCAAACTATTTCCACTTCGAGTGGTATTCATCCCGCTTACTGAAAAAGAGATTTTAGTTGATTGCTTCAATTTTTCTTTAGTTACACTTTAAAATCGCCATTCGAAACACGTTCTTGATGACTTTGATGAAGTCTCATGGAACTTTGCATGGTTTCCCTGACTAACAATAAACGTTCGCTTTCAAAGTATTAAACCATCAACTTCTCTGAAATGTTTTCTTAATAACTCCGTAATTCGCAGCATGTCTGAACTTTCTCACATACATCACGATTTCTGCAAAAGCTTGTTAAAGCAATCCTCGTGATAAATGTTCTTTTGTGCACCTTCACTAAATCCCAATATTTTTCATCGTCTACACTGTGCAAATGTATCGACGTTTTCCTCTTCATGACTCATTAACATCACATGGTAGTATACACCCTCATTAATCATACTCGGGAAGTTGAATTATATCTCCCTTCGTCCTTCCATATTCACAGTATTCCAGATGAAATGCTATCACTACAAGGGTATAAAACTTGCTTCCTTGGGAATGTGTCATTATAACCGTCAGAAAGCATTCAACCTTGTCATTGCCATTCTGCATTTGTCCCAACTGAGGGGCAAAACTATCACTTCGCGTTGACAGTGAATTTCAGTTGAATATAATATCGACATCAGTTTTCAACGTTCATCAATCACCGCAAACCGATGCCCTTTTCCGATAATATGTCAGTGAAATTGAAAAATATTGGTCCTTACTCGGATCCTTGTGGTACGTGTCATCTTATCCAATGATTTTTATATCAACAGAACGCACAACCGACACAGCAACAGCATAGATCACAATATTTGTACCAACTACCAATCGAATGTTATCCTACTCGTATCAGCTGCATGTCAAGATAAGGAGTTGGGCAAGGGCGATCGTTATATTCCTTTCTTCCTACTGATTTTCCCCACCCCCGCATTCTTGTACAACCTGATGGAGGCTGATTCATTCCTCTTCACTACTTACATTGACAGCCTTGAATAAATATGTTTTTGAACCCGCAGAAATTCAACTTATTTTCGCATCATGAACAGAAACGGAAACAGTAGCGAGTTATTGAAACAAAATGGAAACTGAAAACAAGAAAAAAGTCAAAGAAAAAATAAAATTTAAATGTTGGAAGAAGGAATGACGACATTCACTTGAGCTGTACACCAGCTCCACCATTTCGGAGACAAAAATGCGAAACATGAGCTGGGGAGAAGGGGGAAATAATGTAGCGAATATTTCGTAAATGCTTAGCAAGCGGAGCACGTCGCTTGTAATGAATTTGGCGTCTATCTATTTTATGTATATTGAATCCTCCTTTGCCCTCTTCGAACAGACAGCGTCCTGCCAGTGCACAACAGTATGGGGTAATTGGTTGGGGGTGAGAGTGGGTGGCCAGGTTGAAAAATTGTCGCAGATATAAAATTCTTGGCACACATGTCTGAAAAAAAACAACAACAACATATAGTCCGTGTATAAGCTCCTGGTGGATATAAGAGAACTAATTTCTTGGAATTTTCACTCAGGCTGTTTCTTTTGTCTTACTCCATTCAATAGCTATTTTTGGTTCACGTTTGTGGATAAGGGGCTTGATCCCTGCCTTCCACCCACCAGCAAAGTTGGCTTTTAATAATTTTCGCCAGCGCCACGAGAAATTGATGGATGCCGAGTAAACAATTTCATCTCTGAAAATTTTTCATTGCCCGTAAGCATTTCATTAATGAAAAGAATTTCATAATTTCGCAAATTACTTGGGGGATCATGTGGCAACTGTTTTTGAACTAATGTTGGGAAGCAAAATGGATGCTGCATATTTTTGCAATGTTGCTTTTCGTTAATCCACGAATTCCGATTTGGTGTTAAATATTGCCGCTCTTTTTAAGGATCATGTACGCGAAAAAGCTTGTTGTGACTGGTTCACTTTCAAAGTTGACAATAATTATTGTTTAATATTATGCGCAATTACTTCTGTTTGGGGTGCTTTAATTGAAATAAGTTTCAATTTCACTTTTTTACAAATTGAAATTATTGATTTGGGTCCTTCTTTTGTATTGTGCAAAAGAAGTGAACCAAGTGATAAAGTTCATCGTTCTTTTAGCGATTAACATTAATTACTGACAAAGCCGAGGAAAAGTGTGGGAGAAGCTAAGAGAAGAAAGATGGGCAAATTATTTTCATCAACAAGTCATCTAAATTCAGAAATCACTCGCCCAACATTAAAAACGATCCTTAAAAGTATACTTATTAATTTAAGTTGACTTTGAAGTTAAAACCATAATCTGAAAATCACACCCTTAAAGATTTGCTTGTGCGTGTTAGTAAATGTTGTTAAGTTTTATTTACCAATATAGATACATTTAACGTTTTATATATATCATAGAATATGAATAAAATTCTCGATGGGTTGAAAAATATTCTGAAATTAATCGAAATTACTGCTAAATTTAGTTTTGAATTTGTGTTAAGTTCAGACTGTGATGTGCTTGTTAATATTAGATAGTTTTCCAAGTTGCAGGTACGAATAATAATTCTAGCAACTTGCAGGAGGCATACTGATCGTGCAATCGTATTTACAAAATATAACCTCACCTCCATCTAAGCGACATTCTTCTAAAAATTGTTAAAAATGCATTAAATTAAAAAACCGATTTTGCATGTTTGCATAATTAAACAAGAACGTGGAAACTGAATTCAAAGTTGTCATAAATAAAGCCATTTTATTCAATTTTTGCAAATTCGGTATTTCTCCGTTTTGGGTTATGAAAAGCAGCGAATGCCGTTTTTTGCTGACGATGTTATTGACGTACATTTTTAAACAAAATTGAAACAGTATTTTTTTGGAATGTTAATTATATTCAAAAAGAAACCTTCGCAAGTACAGTCCGCAGAAAACGTAGTTAACAGGATCGTGGCCAGATCTCTTGAAGATAAATCACAGGTGTCCTGCGTCCATGTTTTGTGGCGAGCACATGCAAACTTTGTTGCTTGTCGAATATCTCAAGCAAATCGGTTTGTCAGGTCTGGAAGAGAAAGGTGCGGTCAAACCAAATTTGAGATTTATTTCGCCGTGGCTCTTGGCTGGTGATAAATGGTATGTCTTAGGGATTTGGGAAAGGACTTGACTGCAGCCTCTCCCCTCTCTTCTGTGCTTCAAATGGTCTTCGTAAACACTCAAGCGAGACTGTATTCAGAACTTGGTGTTCTTACAAACACTGGAGAAGAAATCAATTAATCTTCGAGGAGAAACTTTCTTAGAGCATTGGCGCCTTTATTTTGTGAACATCAAGTAACAGTTCTGGGGTGGTGATAAATTTCTTTGTCCCCCATACACATTGGTGATTTGGATCTGGATCATTTTCAATACGGAAGAGGAGCATTTGAAACCAGCCGCAAGGCTGAACTCTCCTTGTACTTAACCAAAACGGGGAAAATTCACATTGCATTCGTTGCGAAAAACAAATCGGGAAAAGCGTTTATATACTGAATTTTAAGTGCTTGCGAAAAGAATTGTATAAATTTAAATAAATTTCACCAAAATCTGTTTAGTGTTTAATGCATACATATTACATAGTTTTGTTTATGTCCAATTAAAATCAACAACAATTTAAATTTAGATAGCAAACACACAAACTATTGTAATTATAAGAAATTGTTTGTTATTTGACGATGTAATCGCGAAGTATTACAAGTTTGAAAGCTTTAATGTAAGTTATATAATAATAATTAATGAAAGCGTTTTGCATAAATGCAGTTTCAAAAAGAAGGGAGAGTTTTGCATGTGATGCCTTTAAGCCGCGTAAACACATAATTAATAGGTTTCAAACGCAATGTACATTGTACAATATATACATAACAATTACGCAGTCCTGTTTTCCCACTGAATTTCATCCGAACGGGATATTAAACCGAGACACAAAGACAAACACTTACAAGGATGACAATCATTTAAAAGCAATCCCCGTCGGAGCCATGGAGTTGGCTTCGTCTTAAAGGAGCAGCTTCTTAAAAGGGCTCGTGTTGACCGATTACCCATCGAACTATGAATTCGTTTGCAACTGTTCTTGACTAATCCACTTAAGATTTCAATTAAGACGAATTTTCTTCACGTCAGGTGTGCCCTTCCAAAACGGATCTGACAAATGGCGCCCGTCCAAACGGTTTTGCTAAATACGACGTGACAAGCAAAGACCCAAGGACTCAATTTATTTATCACCTTAATCCGAGGATTGTCATTCCCTGATTTCATTACTGTAATTGGCCGGTCAGCCCTGCAGTCATGTACGAGAAATCGCCAATGCTGGCAGGATTCACTTATACGTCTTCATCAGGGGCGTTTCCAGCCAACTGGCTTAGGGGGGGTAATTTTAAAAAAGAAAAAACTTAATTTTTTTTTTATTCCATAAATACAAAACAATCAACATCAAAAAATATAATTTCTATACAAAAGGAATATTATATAATAAAAAAATAAAATTCTATTCATTTTAAATAAAAACAATTAAATAATATCACATCCGAAATAAATACAATATATAAGACATATAGGCCAAGAATATTAGACTTTTGCTTTCGAATAACTGGTGGGGTTCTGGAAACTGCTTTAATCTTTGAAATAGGTCTCAGATATGTACGTCCTGACTTTGGCCCAATTTCCGAAAGAAGCTTCAGCTGGTATGGACCAAAATCTTCCAAATTTTCGGCCTTTTTTCCAATACCAATCTTTAGAAAAATTGCTTCAAATGAAAGTTGTAGAGCATCAAATTCTACGTGTAATGACACTAAACACGAGTATTTTGCACCACCTGCTACCAAAGTACTGTAGGCCAAAGTGGGACCAATTGTCCTTTTTGACGAAAAATTTCTACCGAGTTGTATACGTATATCGCATTAAGAATTGTCTGTGTTCCAAATTTCAGGATCCTAGATCAATTGGTACTGCTCCATCACTTTCATGATCTCCGTAGTCCGACAGTGAAAGACAGCCGTATCTTGGAAACTAGACCACTTAGACGTATAAAATTTAAAATAGTGTTTCCTTTTGATCATCTCAACTACTCTAGCACTGTACCTTGACTATCCTCGGAGATAGAAAAAATTTATTGTTTAACATTACATTAAGTTTCGTAAAGTTTTGGGTAAGTTTTGCGGATTTCAGCTTACATCTCATAAGATATCAAACTTTAGAAAAACTCTTCTGAATGAAAGTTGTAGAGCGTTGAATTTTCCGTAAAATGACGCTAAGCAAGAATTTTTTGAATCACCCGCTACCAAAGAACAGTAGGCCACATTTTGAGTACACTTTCCATATTTATGGAAAACTTTAGTTTCGGTGTCAGTTTTCCTCAAATATCTTCGACAATTACTCGTTTATCAAGACAGTATCCGATATAAAAGTTATAGAGAATTAAATTCTCCGACAAATGAGGCAAAGAACGACTTTTTTGGACCACTAACCACCAAACTACAGCATGTCAATACTGACTGATATTAGTTGAAGAGAAGAAATGGAGCAATACCAATCGATCTAGGATCCTGAAATTTGGAACATAGACAATTCTTAATGCGGTAATTACGAATAAAATCATAAATTGTTTGAAATATTGGTAATTTTTAAGAATAAAAATAAATAAGCGAACGAAAAATTCTTAGGGGGGGTAATTACCCAATTACCCCCCCCTGAAACCGCCACTGGTCTTCATTCTGGTGTCTTACGTGCGAAAGTTTTGTTTTCGAGGAATTGGGCTGCTGAAGGGTGGAATGATGTTGATGTTGACTTGTTGAGCTCATATATATATTACACAACACGTCATGAGTTATATTCTCCCACCGTTTTTATACCCATTATCCTCTTGGTTTCTCGAAAGGTCTCGGATTTACACATTTCTTTAAATAATTTTTGTTTTTCCCTTTCCAAGTCTTTCGTATTAAATGATTACTTTTAAAATTATTACATATTTTTCATTTTATACGTATAGTATGTGTTTACTATATAGAATAACGTTCAAGGTGACTATTTACAATTTTCCTCAGGAAATGGACGAAAGAGACAAAGGAGAACTCATGGGAATCGAATTAAAATAAAGGGGTTCTTAAGCCCTCAAACACGGAATTCGATCCAAAATTTATAGTTAAAATGTCTTTGTCTTCTTGATTGTAAAAGCTGAATGTTTAACGAAACAATATTACATTGAAATACTCGAAATCTTCAGTTGTTTGAACAGTTTCTTTTTCCGCTTTGTTGAATGATCCACTCAGTGCCTAATCCCTTAATTTTCATGCACATCTTTGGAGTTGAGTAGAAAAGAGCTCAGCAACACTTTAAGCACCACCAAAAAAATTGATCTGTCCTAAAATATCTAAAAAACATCATATCTATTAGAAAACACCAAATTGATTAACACAAAACCGAAATTCAAAATGTTTGATTTATTATTATCTGAATGTGAATTAATAATTATTGTTGATTTTCTTTTATCCTTTTTCGGGACAATTTTCTCATGTGGAAATAACAAATGAAATAGATGTTCTTGTTTTTTTTCGATTTTCGGCCTGAACTATGATTCACTTGGGTTTGAAGCTGTCAATATTGAAAATTTATCACTTTCTTGTTTTTTGTTTTCTGTGGCTTCTTTCGTGCAGAGTCAAAACATTTTCTGAGAACGTATTACATTTAATTTTTACTAGTTGACTTTGTTTTAGTTTGGTTGTTTTTGTTTCAAGTATTTGTAGTTAACAGCACAAGACAATAAAATCATTACATAATATCATCATCATAAAATAGTTACCTTTTTTAAACTGACAAAGTAAACTTTTGGGAATGTCTTTGGTTATTTTTCCCGAAGTAAAGATATCAAAGGAGCGTGTTGGACATAAGTTTCTGTGAAATTTTCTGTTATAACTTTTATAAAAAAAATTACCTCCAATAAACACTAGGAATCAAAAAACTAGAGCTGCTGGTGTTTGCAATAAGCACAGCGATTATCTAAATCGGTAACGTAACGAAAATTACTGTCACGAAGTGAATACCCAAAAGGAAGATTTAAGGACACCTCCCAACGTCGCTGTTATCGTCACGTAATTGCGATTCATAGTAGGGTAACGCGACAAAAATGGAAATCACGTATATCAATTTAGGATAATTATTTCATTAAGAGGACTTGCGGGATACTCGCCTTAAATTTTTATGTCGGACAGAAGGCGCAATTAGCAGTGAGCTTGATGCTGCTGCGAGAGGGTTGGAGTCGTTAGGATTACTCGAACGCTTATTGAATCAGTACCGCGAAATTAGTGAGCACAATGTAAAAAACGTTATACAACTTTAATTTGAACGAATGGAATTTTTGTGCATTGCTGTCGTGCTTAATATCATTTTATAGAGAGGTTGGTTTTCACTTTTTCAGTTAGGAACATGTGAAACCTTTGGAATTGAAACGAAGAACGAAAACATTTGCTGCTCCACATTTTTACTTTAACCGTTGAGTAGAAAAAATAATCTTTTGCAATGTTACTCAAATATTATTAATAGTAATTCTAGAGCTTTCCATCTACTTTTCATACCTACCGTCAAAAGTTCATACAGAAAAGTTTGCATTCGTAAATAGTTATAGCAAAGAACTTTAATACATTGTTACATGTATTAAAGTTCTTTGGTTATAGCTATTCAGATTACAGTTTCTTGATTTGCATAGTTCTAATATAATTGTTTAATATAATTAATTATTTTTCAGTGTTCCAAGGACATTTTAACCAAATTTTTAACACACACTCGTTCAAAACGTTTTGTTCCAATCCAATAAAATGTTTCACATAAAATGATGAATAGAGCTTCGAACATTTTTTTGGTTCAACATTATTTGGAACCATAAATAAAAGTTAGCCAAAAAATTTCAAATTAAACCGATTATCACACGAAATGCAAGAACTTCCTGCCTTACCGTTGATCCCATATCCACCATTTAATGATGTTTTCGCGTTCAAAAGGTACAATAGTCGTACAATAAATTCTAATTTCTGAATCGAAAAGGAAGTTTAGCGTTTGTAATGCCATGTGGAAACATAAAATCGCAATGGCGTCCTGGGAAAAAGAAATCAACAAGTTCACTAACAACAGACAGCCAGTGTGCGGATGTGTGTTATTTTATGCGCCCTTAGAAAAATATATTTAGGGCAGCGATATATCTGCTATGATTTTCTTACTGTTACCTATTTCCAAATACAACGGTGCCGCCAACTTCCTCGGAGTTTTCGTTTAAAACGGAAAGTAAGAGATTTAGTAACACATCTTTGCCTATTACAACCACCGCTATTTTATGGGTGGTGTTCAACTCGCAAAATAAATTTTCAAAAGTAATTTTTCTTCATGCGAGACTCTTTTGTGCTCCTAAATTATAGAGAAAAGGCAAGAAAAAGAAATAAGGTGATGGAAGCGAGAAAGCCCGGCGCTTGGCGACACTCTAGTGTCCTTTTATTTTGCGCTTTCCTGCACATTTTTGCTTATGTAGCTGTTTATATTATATGTTCAACCAGCGGAGTCGCGTAATACGGTCTCGCCATTGGCACGCGTGCAGCAACACGTTTGTTGTGTAGTCCACTGTAGATTTGCAAGGATGTAGCAACATGAAGATAAACTGCGGGAATGTTGATGTGAGTGCAATTGTTGAGTTTCCTGGACTCTTTTCTCAAGAACCATTACGTACGGGATCCCAGAGGAAATGCAGCTCGTAACTCACTGCTGGGCGCGACAGATAGAGCTAACTAAATCTAAATTGACTTACTGGAGTTGGGAACTTTTTATACCCGTTCGTTCAGGGATTCGGGGGCAGATAACCCTGTTAAAGATGGTTGCCCCAGGATCCAACGACTGCGCCCCGTCTCGCTGGTGTGCATAAATCTCGCATAGGTAAGCCTCGGATTAACTAGTTTGACAAGTTTAGTTCACGCTTTGCTGTGGTAAATTAACACATGTTCCTGCAGGGCAGTTGCAAGGACAGGCCCCGTAGCGGGGTAGCCAGGTAGTCCGGCAGTTCGTGCTCAAATGTCCTGATCAAGTTACTGGCCGGCAGCGGCAGGACTCACTTGTTCCAAACCAAATGTGTATATGTTGCCATTGGAAGTTGGAATAAACTTCTACTTGTCTAATAACTCAAACCCTTCGTCGTTTGCTCAAAGTATCCCAAGGGTGGGTGAAGTGTGAAGAGTGACTACGGTCGAAATTTTTAGGACTGCCTTGGCCCGCATCCGCATCTCAAAAGTTTGACGTGACCTTGCCGCTGTCCAAACATCACTACTCTGTGAGGTGTGCATATTTGGTTGGCTGCAGTATGGCCTCCAAATGCATCTTTGTAAGCTTGTGCGTCTTCATCAGTTGTTGGATATTTAAGTTTGCAACCATTTCTCTGTTTGCTCTTCATTTAGCGAGAGTTCCTCGTTCCTCAGTTATCACGGTCGGAAATGCTAACCCAGTTCTTTAACAAATTTGAGATCCGCGTTCTTCTGTATCCAGGACATTGAGAAACTTTTCTAATTATAGTATAATCCTTGCTTGGCTTGTTTATTTCTCCTCGAGTTTATTTATGCGTCAAATTGTTTGTCTGAATCCACAAAACTATCACAAATTCCTTTCTTCTTAAATTTCCTTACCACGTAAGCCAAAACGACCTTGCCGTGGAATGCTTTAGGTTTTCTTAAAAATTCCCTTAAAACTAATGTGTAGGTTTATTAGAGTGAAGTGATGTCTTGGAAACTTAAAACCAAATTTGGAAGCTGTTATCGTTGGTAAATAAGTGCAAATTGCACCTAATTTTCCCAAAGAAGTGTGAACTCCATTTAATATAGATTGCAGTTTGGATTAAATAAGATTTGTTTTTAGGTTACTAGAGTACCTGGTAAACAGTGGTTTTGTTAACAAAAGCAAATTTTGAATAAGAATGTTTTTAAATTGGAATGAATTGTGCACAATAGAATTCAGCCCTGCCTCTCTATACTGGATTTTCAGCAATTAAGTCGTATTACGAGGACCCTACTTCAATTATAACCTTCATTCATCAGATGTGGAGCGTGGAGGACGCCGCAATGCAATCTGCTGCAATGGAACCGTCAGCATCTGGTGCTTGCCACTACACGTCGAAGACAACAATGTGCAATATCATCTGATAATTTTCTTTGCATTGCTCTCCGCATCCTTCGAATTCGGATTCATTCCGGCTGCCGAATTATTTCGGCAACAATGTCGACATTATGAGGGCACAAGCTCCCGGATTAACGGATTCAATTAAGTCCGAGTTTATTAGCTTTGCAGGGAAATAATTCTGAGAGTCAATGAGGAGTGCAGTGAGGAGCAGTTGAGCAAAGTTGAAAACTCATCATTTACTTCAATTGCGAATTGAGAGAGGTGGAGCCCCACCAGTTACAAAATACCTTTATGAATTCTCAATACCTCAGGCAAATCAGGACACGCACAAGCCACTCACCCCTCTTTCCCCCGGGCAGAATCCAACGCATCTTGAATTTCCCGGATGGACCAACCACTCGTCTTATTACTATTAGACGACGGTTGGTCAGGAACCCATTAAGGGGGGCGGCGTGGGGGCGCCAAGAATGTCTGTTCATAATGAAAAACGAAGAACTTAAAATAAAGAAACCTATCACATTTCCAAGGAGCCACTGTTGTTTTTGCTGAAGAAGTTGACGGACCTTTTCTGGGGAAATCTTTTTAAAATCATTTTGTGTGTTGTTTTAAGATTTTTTACGTCACCATAGACAGATGATTTAATATTCGGTTGGTTTAAAACGGCTCTAGAGACCGCAAACTTTGTCAGATCGTTCGAGGGCGAGGGTTGTAATTCTTGCACTTTTATTTTCTGTGTACCTTGGCGAGTTGGGTTCAACTGCTGTCAAATTCAAGAGATAAGAAAAGTTTAGCTGCAGCACAAAAAACATTAAAATCCCTTTTGAGGAACGTTTCAAGGGGAAATAATTTGAAATTTTCAAAGGCAACACCAAACTTATGAGAAAAAATCTACAAAACATTTGAATAGCTGAGCACGTACTGGACTTCAAAAAAGGAGCTATGAAACGTGACTTCAGATGTCGAAACGGGATTTCATAATCCTTCTCTTGCTCTTCTTTATATATCAAGGAAATTTCCCTTACCCGTCCCTTTTATTGGTCTTTCACTTGCTGGAGTCTCTCTAATTTGTCGCGCTTATTTGGGACCTTACACCTACAATAGTGATCCAACAACGACTTAAGAGCACTGAAAGTGGCTGACTGTGGCTTGTGGCGTGTAAAAAATTGATTTCCTTGTGGGGTTATGGAAGCTGTAAAGTGGTGACTTGATTCACTAAAAATTCTTGAGATGTAGACATGATTAAGGTAGGAAGTGACCCTACTTTCTTTTAGATTTATTTGAAGGGATGAATGGATCAAATCGCCTCGAGCGGGTTTTAAGTCACAACCAACCCTGAAAGCTTCTCCGAAATGCAATGAATATTTTTTTCTTGTCCTTTTGTAAGGGTGGGTAATGGAAAAGTTCGCTAAATTCGTTTACAAGCGAAATTCATGGTGCTCGGTATTTTCAGGATTTCAATTACATGCGTCGTGTTTTTGGCAATATTTGGAAATTGTGTTGTTTATTTCAACATTTGTTAAAAATGTTCACCATGGATTTACATGTACCATAATTAACAAGTTTGACAGACTCTTGTACTGGTTCCGTTTATTTTGAATATTTATGCCAAACAAACTCAGGGAAAATGATTTTCTGCCAATTAATTAGTTTCAAACACTTTAAAGCTAGAAACATCTGCAGAAAGTGTTGAATATCAAAACGCCGGGAACGTTTGTATGAAAATTGCCCGATCATACAGAACTTTCAATTTGAAAAATTTCCCTCCAAGTTAAATTTATGTATTAGATTTTGGATAAATAAAAACGGTTTGAAATTTGCATGAACTTATTTTGTTGTTGCAATTAGAATTTTATTTCTATCACTGTTATTTGGTTGGATGAAAAAAAAAACAATTCGAAAGAAAGAGCACAGAATTTTTAGCCACACCTAGAAATCGAAAAATAAGTTATGTTTTCCAAATTAAATAATAAATCCCGCCAGTAAACTTGGAACTCACCGAGTGAGTGGGGGTTGGAAAGCAAAAGAAATGTCGACGAGAAACTTTTTCAATGAACACCCAAGTACAATATCTTGGGTGACCAAGGCCCGGGGACGGAAATTTGTTTGAGTTTGAGGTAAGTTCCAACAGCTTTTTAGTATCAGGGATTGGGGGTGGAACGGGCGAGCACGTTTATTAAATTTACAACGTAAAGGGAACCAATTTCAGACGGATTGAGTCCGCAGCTCCCTCTTTCTTTGTAATTTAAAACAAACTTTGGCAATTTCGACAGCCAACCGCTCCCATAAACAGCGTAAAGCTGTTAAAATAGGATGCGGTACACGGGCAACTTGGGATTGATCCTGCGAGCTCTTATAGATATGTATGCCATTATCGTCATTGTGTGTGTGTGTGTGTGACTGCCTGGGTTGTGCAAAGTTGTATACGGCTTTTTGGTTCACTTTGGTGCGAATATTGATCCAAATGATTATGAATGTTGAAAACTTTGGTGTTGCCTAATTAACCACATTAAACTTTCAAAGGAAGTTATTTCAGTGCCATACTAGCACTAATAATGCGAACAGTTCTCAGGCAGAGAGTGTTTTCTCCTGTCTCCAGATCTCTTATTTCGAAAGTAGAGTCAGAAGCATCTTCGGGAGTAGCGTTCCGTGCATTCGCCTGCGGTCAGTATTTATCCAGTTATTTCTGCTCATCTTGGCGGTAGTGTAAAAGCACTCAACCACTTAGTAATGGATGCAAATATGTTTTCTCCAAAACAAACAAAAACCAATTTGTTTGCTTACTTAACTTTAATAAATTATGGCCTTTTAACACGATCCTACTTGACACGTTTCTAATTAATGAAAATTCATTCGGCAGTATCACTCAAACCTATTATAACAATTCCTTTTTTTCTATAGTACTTACTTTCAAAACGGGTAATATTACTAAATTTTAGATTAAGTATATATAATATATTTTACATATTGAAATGCTAAACTGATGTTGTAAACCCATGAATTTGTTTTTATATCTGCATTTGATAAGAATGAAAGTCAGCAAATCCAAGCTTTTCAATCAATCTTCGTTACGACTTCATTTTAGAATCTCCGAAAAGCAAGAAGTGGTGTTTTGGATCTGTAAATATTCAGACTTGCAGCTAAAGCTGGACGCGAAGCGAAATCTGAAGCAAGCAATACAAAACAAATCCGCGGTACAGATTGAAGGGGTGTTTTCCCCAATACGTAATATCCGGGAACTTGATTGCTTTTATTGTACATGTCACACGAAACAAAGCTCTGAACTGATATTTTGTCCTTCCCGAAAATTGGGTAACTCTTTTCTTGCTTCCTCAACTTTAACCCATCAGCTTTTAAGAAAAGGGGTTAGACCAAATTGTTTGCGTCAGAACCTGAGAAGCAATTTCAGACAAAGAACGGTTGCAGCATTCATTTGTTTATTTGGTCGTTAAATTCTGCTGCTGTCGTCGTTTATCTCGAAAATGTCATCGGAACAAATTGCCCAACCGCTCCTGCAGGAAATGCTCTCCGGGACGTTCTACGCCGACCTTGTCAAGAAACACAATACGAACGAATCTCACTTCGCAATAATCATTCCATTTGCTCTGGTGAAGCATTTTTAGGCTGTACTCAGGAAATAAGTCGAACTATTATCCCACTTCTTGAGAGAGCAAATCCCGAAGTTTTTTGCTGGATTTATAGACTTCATAGAACAATGCATTTTTACCTCTGCTCTGGTGGAGCACTACAGAAGGCAGTCTTCGCTCCGAATTGTGGCTAAACTGTCTGCTGGATCAACCCTTCGCTACATCTGTTGATTTATTTATACTGCAATGGTTGTTAAATTTTTACTCCACACCAACACACTCCACAGATCTGCAAAAAGACATCAATCATGTCTTCAGGAAAATCGTACAACATAATATTTCAAAAAATTTAACCAATTGTAAGGAGATGAATCCAAATTTATTTCACAACATTTGTAAAACATTTTTGGTTTTCGCTGGCAATTGTGCATCAAGTATATAGTAGTAACCGAAATGAATGTACATTCAGTACTTAATGTCGAAAATTGTGGGATTACACTGAAATCGAAAGCATATACTAAGTTCCAAAACAATTCATGTTTTAGTTACAAACAAATGCAAATTCCTTTCTCCGCGGGGTTGAGTTGAAGAACTTAGTGCTTGTCCTGCATTGGAGTGCGGTTATACAATTTTCGGCAGGACTGTACAGTGTATAATATATATTGTATAAACCGGAGGCGTCATAAAATACTGCAAATACCAATTTGTTTAATTTTGAAAACTCCCAAATTCCAAAACCCATCCAAACAACCGCACTTGGCCGCAGGATACTGATAACTGAAAGCTAATTAAGAATCAAGGTGGGCTGATATCGATGCCGTGGTTTTAATAATAGCAGCCCTCTTTTATCCCTTTATTGTTCACTATTAAAGCATCTACGCGTCTGGTTAGAACGGTGTTACACATATACGAGTATGTATGAAAGTACGATCGTGGCGTTGTATTTTTTGGCCATGTATTGTTGAGCTGTAGAAAGTTCACAGATTTTTAATGAATAATTAAAAATTGTTTGAACTTTTTTGATTTGAAACGAAGTAGAAGTTTCAAACAAAAGTTTACAATTCCTTCTCTTTTGCTAGATGCTTACCAGAACTTCCGGAAATCTTAATTGTAATTAAATACATTACAAATACCAACGTCAGAAGCATGTTCGAGGTTTCAGTTTCACATTGGTAAGCTTACTCACCGGTTAATGTCCGTCCTCAAATGCCAGGAAGGAGCGCGTGGTCCGACCCTTATGTCAAAGACACAGGTTGCGAGAGTATTTCACAAAGCAACATCCTGACAGATTAAAATTCCCTTTTGTCACAAGAATTCAATTAAATTGTTTAACTGGCTCTTAATTTCATCGGAATTCTGCAGCCACTCCCAGCTCAACCCTAAACTCATCCGTTCCGAGTTGTGCGCATTTTTCAAAATCACTTTCCACTCAACTCCAACAAGAGCTTGAAATTAGTTTTAATCTTCTCTATGAACTCCTGTATTCCGTCGAAAATTGCATTTTCATCAGGAGAAACTTCATTCCCAAGAGTGAGTGGTCTTATCAAGTGCACTGACGCGAACTTAATGCGGAAAGGAGGAATTCGGTTAATGCAAGTTTAGGGACAATTAAGGAGGAATTTCATTGCGAATTATTCAACCCGATTTCGAACCAAGCTGCTTATCGGGCTGAGACGTTTTGGGCACAATCTTCCAAGGTCTCAAAGCTGAGAATCTGTGAACCCTTCAACCTTACATTGTCAGAAACTATTGGAGGGCATTGATCACCCAAAATGCTGCTACCGCTTCTTAGGGAATCTCCTCTCCCGTCGGCGCCCCCGCTGGGCTTTACTCAATCAATATGTATAAAATTAGTTGTCGAGATTATTTTTGTTTCTGCCTTGAAGCTCGATTTTTTGTCATACTTTAAAATGCCGATTACAACAACCATAATTCATGATATAAAGTAAAATGGAGTGCAATGAAATGCGAGAAGTGAAATTAGGCGCAATACGTCTTGATCAAATGGAAATGAAAGGCGAGTAGCAATAATATGAAACGATGGGAAGAAATTATATTGGTGGGAATTGTGCTAATGAAGAAGAGAGGAGAGAGGGGAAGGATTAAATCAGATGAGGAACATTGAAATGGAAAAAGAAAATTGTTCAACTCTATTGAAATTTTTCCTTAATTGGCTTGCAATCAAATTAAAATAAAGATATAAAGTAATGTCACAAAATATAACTATTCTCATTAAATTCCAGTTATTCGGAATATTAAAATAAAACGCATAACTTTTGTTCAATTACGGAGCACTTATAGGGATAATTAGAAAATATTTTACTATGAATGACACTCTACATTTAGAACGACATAAATCATTGTTTATTATTTGCAAAGATAACTACTAAATGTAAATAATTTATTTTATATTAATATTCAACGATATTTGAATAACTTTTAAAGTACCTGAATTTAGTTGCGAAGCGAATGGAATTATTCATTTTCAAGCGCATCATCGTATGTGCACATATTTTTGATTTTTATTTTCCGCATTGTTCACTCCGCGGCCCTCATTTATTTGTATTTTTTAAGAGAACATCAGTGGCAGACAAAAATAGTATGTATGTACTACTATTTTTCTAGTTTGAGAAGGTACAGTCGAAAAATGTTGGCATATTTTGGTATTAGTTAAATTCACATATTTGTGTACAGTTTCAGAAGTGCAAAAGTACAATAAATACTAGTAAGGAAGCAATTGGTCACACTAATTACGTGATACCCTAGATGTAGAAAAATATACTCATTGTATCTAAAAATCTAGACATGCATTTTCTTATGTCACTAAGGCTAGTTGTGCGCGACTGCTTAATTTAATAATACTCAGCATGAGCTTTAATGTGATATCACACACGCCCCAAATTGGACAACTCCAAGGGAGATGGTTCCACCCCCACCCCCACAACCCTAAAAAAGATAAAAAAAACAATTTACCAAACCAGAAAGATCCCAATTAATTCATTTATTATATATCAAAAAATTCCATGTGAATCTCATTACGTTTACCATCTTAAAACTGCCGACGTTTTCTTCCATTTCTATAATTTTAATATCGTGTAAAAAAATACCGTGGAAAAAAATTTCTGAGAAATAATTAATTATAATCCGTATTTATAACAATATTTAACAAAAAAATGAAAATGTAAACGTTTAGTCAGCAAAATCAATATTTTTGTATAAAAACGACTCAGGCTTATATGGCAACACTAAGAAGGGGTTGCCCGATTTTGCTCATCTTCGAACTTGACCTAGCAATTTTTATCCAATATTATTGTACCAAATTACAAGTCTCCAGCTACAAGCGTTCTCGAGTTATCGTCTGGCAAGACAGACAAACAGACGGACATACATAAAACGGTTTCTTTTCACTTCCCAATCATGAATATATAGTTCTTTCTTTTCTGTGACGATTATTTCTTGGAGTTGCAAACGTCCGCTCTCAACGACACAACTACTGAATAGGTTACGGGTTATTTTTGCTCCTTTCTTTGTGCACCAATTTTATCCAAAAATTTAATACATGTTACCCTTCAAATGTATGCTTGCTATTATATTGACGAAGAATCTACCTGGCTGGCTGAGTTATTTGAATGCCTGGCCATGGCCAGGCCGAAACGCATTTAATTTAATTTAATTAATTAATTTAAAAATTAGTGCATTATAGTACAATTGCTGCTAGATGTTACTGCACTTAGTGCAGTAACGGGCCCTTTTCTAGTAGTTATATAAATAATGCCTTGTCGTATTGCTTTTATTTATAAGAGTTGAGCAGAACATCTGAAAATAATTTTGAAAGTCTGTAGTAAAGAAAAAGCCCAGACTTTGAAAATATTAAATTGATTGTATATTTCTGTTTTCTTACCCAAACTAAGTCAGACAAGGTTACGTTGTTTAAACATTTTAAATTGTTACATTGTAGCGCATCACCATGCATATTGCATATGCTTAAGGGCGGTTTGTTTGCATGCAATATGCATAATTTCGAGAAAAGACGAAAGCACGTTTTAGTAATTTCTCCACAAAGTTCTTGCGAAATACTCGAAGTGCACATATTTTATTGGTTGTGGCGGTTCAAGGCACATTTGCGTTGACGCGGGGAACCAGGGGATCATGGTTGTAACACGAAACTGCGCTCTCCCCACGCAAATTCTTTCTAATGCAATGGAATCCCGAGGCTAAGGGAATTACTCCAACACCCTCATTACGTTATTATCGCCAAATGCGTTATCTCAGAACGTAATTACACCAACGAGGAGTAGAAGACAAAGTTCTGCATTAAATTAAATCGAGCTAATCCCATAAATCTATTCCTCAATGCTCGTCCTTGTTCTCTTCACTTTGTCGTTGAAAAATCTTTACGTAAATTTTTTCCGACGAAATTTTAAAATTGTTGTTGTGTATTTGTAAATGGAACGTCATGTCATTAGGAGCTCAGATTTAATTTCCTTCACCTGCCAGGACTTGGCACTTGGCAGGATTTCTTGGAACGCTGAGATAAAACTGTCCACAAATTGGTTTTGCCAGTAGCAATTGATTTTTTGCGGTTGGCCGACGTCGGAGAAGAAACAAATTTTCCCAACCATTTCCTTCGAATAATGTTTGTTGATTAATTGATTTGATTCTAAGAAAATATTACGAGGTAGTAACATCACAACAAACTTACACAGAGAATTACAAAGGGAAAGGGAAGCCCATTTTATATTTTGATTTAAAAACACTTTTATCTTAACCCTTTCGGCTTGATCCAACTGCAGTGGCGGAATGGCGGGATTTTATATAACACAATAACATACCTTTTAGGATATGCGTAAGTGATAAAGTTTTTGAATTCCTAGCACAGTTGCTAATTGGCCTTATTAACCAAAATAAAAAATTCGTATTGTTCATAGTGCTCCAAAAGCAAGCGTTCTATCGCAAAGCGTAAAATCGATCAAAAAAGTATTCATCATAAAAATAAATAAATTGTAAAACCTTTTTATTAAATACATAGGTATGTAAATAACATTAATTGTTATAATATTATTTAAGAAAAAACCTTTCTTGCAGTCTATAAGAGTTGCATTGTCAAATCGAATATTGTATTAAAAGAAAAACTGGAGCTTCTAATTTTAAAATGCGTTAACAAAACATATACATCGAACCCTCGATTTACGCGGTCGCCTTCTTCTCCAAACACATGCAACGCAAATCCACATTTTGCTGTGAAACGAACGCATTGAATGAATTTATTTGAAACCGTTTCGGCCTTTGTCAAATCGTGTTAAACCGAAATTCAAGTGACGTGTTACTACAAATTCTGGCATAAGTTGACAAACTTGGTAAACTGAGGTCAAATGGTTGAACTGTTGTGTAAAACGAGGTGCTACAGAAATTACCTTAAAGAGTTTTCATTAGTAATTAATTTATTCAGGATCTGGGTGGAAATATCCGCCGTACAATGTCTGGACAGGAATAAGGATGAATAAACCAAAAGAATATTAATAATCGATAATCTTGAACTCCGTTTCTAACTTTCCTCTTATGGGGGATCGAGTGATTAATACAGACGGGCTAAATTAATCGATTTTCGATCTCTAAAAACGACGCAAACCATATTTTAAAAAAATTTTCCAAACGCGGAAATATATGCATTTTGTTATTCTTCGTTTTCAAATTATCCGACTCTAGTGATTTTATGAATGCTAAGGATGCAAATTACAAAGAGACCTCAGAGTCGATGTATTACCGCTTCTTGTTCGATTCGCACAGAGGAATCATTTATCTGCGGCGTATTAACAACTAATAAAAGCAAGGCTTTTCCCTTTGAATAAACAAAAAATTGTTTTTTCCAAGGATTCCTCTTGATTAAGGATATAATATTCTCTTAAATATACCTAAGTATAAAGTAAGAACTGCTTCTATCGATATCTTAACACATTTATCTATCGATCTATTTGTTTAATTTTGTCATTTAATTTGCAATTTGGATCTATGAACTGTTGAATTAGACTTTAGAGTCCTTTATAAGACAACGACAGAAGCCAGATCTAAAATTATAAAAACTGAACCTTTCTTAATAAGTATATTTATTAACAATCAGATTCGCTTAAATCGAAATATCTTGGTTAGGTTAAATGAAAAGTATAACAACGCAAATATTTCCAATTTCATTTGTCATAAATCTACTCGAATTGCAATTTACGAACGACATCAAAGTACAAAACAAGAAAATCAAACTTATTTGATTTTGCATTGAATGCAATAAATGGAAAATAACACACAATTTTTGCATCACGGTAATAAAATCAATTCCTGACAACGGGACATTATTGGAGGAAAATCCAATTTAAAGTGGAAGGCTGGAGTGCAAGGAAGATACGGAACCTGTTCCTCCTTTTCTGGGCACGAAGTGAATCGTGCATGAATTATAATAACTCAAGTTGGGAAATAAGTGTCTTGAAAATCCTTCAGCCCAGCTTCCATGCCTTATATCTATGTGCAGTACTTTTCACCTATATATTTCTAAACTCCTCTTTAGTGCCGCACAGTGGCTTCTTATAGACACTCGAGCTCACATACACGGAAATGCGATTCAATCGAAATCAAGTTCTTTTTGAAGTTGTATTTGCGTTATCCTTTGCTTTGAGGACGATAATATGCGGCACGTTATATTCATGGGATGGATTCAAAGAGAATTTTGCACGAAATTCAAAGTCGTTCCAGCGCCAGGTGCAGGTATTGGTGAAGAACTTATCATGAACAACTTACGAAAAGTTTTATCCGGGGGTGGCAAAGAGGCATGCAGGTCGGTATTCTGCAACAAGGACTTCTTTGCCCTGGAACCCTCATGAACCATTCATTCACTTTGTATCAAATACAAATTCATTTATATGCACGGATTATCCCCGCCCGTCCCCCAAAATATGCTTGTTTTAATTTTTCCACATAGCAAAACGGAATTAATAGTACTTTAAACAGTAAACATTGAGAGAAATGTTAAATGTTCCGAAGGGCTCAGCGTTCAGGAGGAGGTGCCATTCGGGGAAGTTAATATCGATAATGATTTCGGGAAGGATTCAGAAAGTTTCCTCAACGATTGGAACTCACCATCAAAGAGATTTAAGGTTTTCTGGATGTAGTTTAAGAGTAGTGCCTGGCTTGCTGCAAGGAGGGTGTCGTATGTGGTACCAGATCCTAGCAGCCCTCCACCCTCAAAGTTATGGCCTAGGATAAAAACATATCACCATTCGTTTGAAGGTCTTCTCGAGAGCTTCGGAGTGCCAAGAGATATTACCATAACGCCATGACGGAAATATATTCACATTTGCCAAAGTCTGTAAATATCCTCCGAATAAGCTTTCAGGGAGCATTTGTAATGGGCGGCTCAGAACTTATCTCGCATATCAGCTTACCCGAAACCGGGGCAAATATCTGCACATAAACATACCCCGATGGGAGCCCGGGTAATTCCTTCCATACGTGGCATCCACCGACGATGCTCCAATATCGTGGATTTGCTTACGAAGTTCTTAATGCGGTCCATATTGCATTATATTCGGCTCCTTGGTATACGAAATTGATCAAACGGATCGAACCGAAAGGGCTCTGACGAGACCGCACACTGGCTAATGTTGAACAAATCAACAGGGTCTAATCCTTCATGTGGGACGAAATTATTGCGAATTCAGCCTCGGGGGCACTTCCGGTACCTCTGCACGGTATTTAAGCCTCCTGCAGACTCATCGTACATATTTGCTCTGTTTGGGATGTTATTCGATGGAACCCCAAAATTGCGCCTATATTTATTATGGAATTCCTTGCAACTTACACACAAGTTGGAAAGTCGATGGAAATTTCATTTTCGGAGGACACTGAGTTCCACCACATCAGCAAAAGCTTACGTTTAGGATTTGTAAAATATATGACCAGCTTGGAAATGTTTTCATTGTAATAATCCTGTTTTATTGCATGTTCGGGGACGGAAAAAAGGGAAATGGGCTGTGGAAAATTCTTTATAATAAGGTTACGTACTTTGTTTTTCGCTTTTAACTAAATCAAATTATTCGCCTTTCATGTCTGTTCTGCTTTTATGCATACATTAATTGATTTATATTTTTTGTTTTCAATTTAGATGGTTTGTTCTCCGGAATTACGGATTTAGTCTTCGGTAGAAGCAGTGTTCACGTGCTAACTTTCTTAGCTGAATAAACTAAGAAGTGAAAACGGTCCCTTACACTTTTCTTTATAATGTGCAAACCTCGCAACGTCAACGTAGTTTAAACTGTGTGCAAAAGCAAGGGCTTAATTCCGACATGTAGAAGCACCGAGCACTACAACGCCAGGCTCTGTGCTCAGCACAGAGCAGGAATCCGGGAAAAGTACCGGAGCCGCATTCCGGAATGCTCCGCCTAAAATTAACCACTGGTGTAAGCCCTTCCACTTCCACTTGATGTCAAAAGAAGTGTATACATTATACACGTGAACAGCTACCTCAACGATTTTAAGTTCTACTACTTTGAAAGATTCTATAATGTATTTTAAAGTAAACACAAAAAAAGTTGCTTTAATTTTAAATAAAAAACCGTAGTTTTAAAACACATTATAACAATGGCATTTGCCATAGAATTTGTAAGGATCAATTTTGTGTGTATCAATATTCTTCAACAGTTATCTAAAACTCAAAGAGAAAGAACAACAATAAAAAAATATTGTTCAAGGCGAAAAAGATGAAAGAACAATATTTGACACGAGAACGCTATCGAATTCAAATTGGCCATATCGATTGCCATTTCTGGCATACAATCGCAAACGTCCTGGAAAAACTCTTCTCGGTTGCCTCTCGACAAATTTAATCGCCTGCGGTGGAACATAATTAAAACAATAGCGGACAACAAACATACCACAATGGAAGCCATTTGCATTTTTATGCTAAATAACAACAGAAAACTGCTATTATGGTGCAAAGACTGGCAAAGGGTGATTGTGCAAAAAGGACCTCGCTCCTTCCGATGGGTGGTGACTGGAGCCAGAGGACGACGTTCTATGTTAACGGCTTCCTGGTTTTTTGTCTGTGCAAGTTGCCGGCCGACCTTTGGTGTATGGACGGTTGCAATAAACATTTATGACAAGTCTATAAATGCTGCCCACTCGACAGCGACTGTGTTCTGTCCCGCCCCGCACTCGGCCTTGGTGTGGCCTGCCAGGAATGCATTCGCCTCCTGGCATGGGAGCGTCGCGAGCCAATTCGGGCTGTACTGTAGTGCATCCTTATCAGGGAGCCTCATCAGATGCCGCTAAGTTGCCCGGAATGTCTTTTGCGCACGAGTTACTGGCAACGGTTCCCGTTTGAACTAGTCTAAAACTGGGATGCTGTGCACGGAGCGAATTTACAATACAATGAGCCATTTCAGGAGCTCTCCATTTCGGCGAGCGGTGCTCCTTGCCAACCGGGATATGAACATTTAATAAATAGAACCGAAAATATCCGTTTTTGAGCTGAGTTCAAACACGGAATGGTTTCTTTCCGATTATTTTATTTACATTGTCTTAAGTTTATTCAGTTATTGATTGACTTTCATCTGGTGTGTTGGCAAATGTCTCGCTGGCAACTGCAGTTGACATCCATCGACTCGCACAGTACGGAAAAGGGTTAAGAGTGCACTCAATTGCGAATCACGAATTATTTTTTACTAAAGAAAACGATTTAAAATGGTTTTTAATAAAGCTATTTACAAACAGAATTTCCCTGCAGAATCGTTTTAATGCACTTCGGTGTCTCAATGTCTCATTATAGTTATTTAGTAGGAGTAGACTTCGAAGTAAAGGGGTTGAAGTATTGCAAAGATTGGAACCTTCTTTTGACTACTAACAACTTGAGCGAAGGGAGACCTTTTTGCCCACCACTTGCTTTTCCTGCAGTAATTAAAAATTTCCGCTTTAATGCAGAGAAGCCAATACTGCGCTTTTATTTTTACATTTCAACAAGTACTTGTGGTTTTGAGCCTAATATGAACGTAATTCGAAATAAGATGAACGCAAGACGTATTTTCTGATGTTTACGGAGCGGAGTGGAGGGGTAGTGGAAGTCATTTGCCATCTGTTGGAAAACTTAGTTGGTTATAATCCTCTTGGCAAGTAAGGACTGCTGTAGTTTCCCTGGAATTGTGGCACCTGTCGCATTTCTTATGTCCTTGGCATACATTTTGCAAATTGTGAAATTAATTACCCATGAAAGGAAAATCCACTGAAGAAATTATTTTTTTTGCTTTAGTCTCTGATGTCGCTTAATATAATATCCCTTCGGGCATCACCCGGAAGAGGTAAATATTTAAAGGATTCGGAAATTTCTAGTCGGCTGCAGAGAGGCATGCCTATGAAATATGTATGTATGCAGAAATACACAATTGAAGTGATGCACCAGAAGGGTTGGCGTTCTCATTTGATATTCTGCCCGAGTTATGCTCGTATAAGCACGTACTTTCCCCCCGGATCTCAGCGCGTTGTAGTGAGTTATGTGAATTCCAATCTCGCGCTATGGAAACAAATCTTTTGTTTGGACCAATTTTGCCACGTGACCCTTAAAAACTTCCCTCGATGACGATCGAAGAGGATCTGGTGCCATTTTTGCCCGTGCAGAATGTTGCAATTGAAAGATAACTTCAAGAGACGTCATTAAGGAGATTAAAAATTCTTGAGGCGAACTCTGCCGGCCTTCAATAATATCTGTAATCGATGTTCGTGAATACGCGTGGCTAAAATGCTTGTAAATTCAGAAACAAATTGGAAAATAACCGGGAAATATGATTCTTTTTGTGTATCTTTGTTTTTTTTTTCAGAGAGCAATTTTTGTTTTTTAAGTTGCTTTGTTGCCATGTGACAACCAAGGATTTAGTCGCCATGTGAAATTGGAGAAAATCTATAAAATATGTACAAAGCATTCAAATCGACGTGGAGCATAGAAGAACTTATCTTGCCCCAAAGGAATAAAACGCTCTATTCGATCCGAATCTATAGAAATAGTTCAGCAAATGGTTTTGTGTTTTTGTTTTTTGGAGTTTCTTTCGTCATGGTTGAAGAATTATAAGGAAGCAAAAGGATTCTGAGAATTTCCGATCAATTTTTAGATTATGCGCTTAAATAGCGATTTTTGGTTTTTGATACAAATAAATTAACTTCTCGAAGAGTTTTTCGAGTTTCATTTTTCAATTCAGGGCAAACCAGAAACAATCTTTTGCCAAACATCAATTCAGTATGCGAAGTTGGAACGGTTTTCTAAAACGAATGGTAATTATATCCTTCGAACCAAAGTAAGTTTCTGGCTGTTTGGTTAAATGTTGAGTCAGAAGCACATATAGCGACATTAGCAACAAATCGAACCAAAATGATATTTTGCATTTATTTTGCCATATTTGTATGATAGTATCAATAATTATTTTAGATTAATAGATTTAGTTGAATATTTCTTATATGGCACACAAATAAATCATTGCCTTTGATCATTTTCCTTTTGATCATTGGATAACATAAATGCACCTACATTGACAAAGATCCTGTTGCCATAATAGATTCTTAAACTCCAAGACGATTTCTGAATGACAAATGTTGTTCTGCCTCTTTAACAGCTATATTTCTATTGTAATTAAAAAAAGTTATGTAAAAATACCTATTGAATTTATTTTATTCTCATTTATGTCGAAGTTATATAACATGAAATCCCTCTTAATTCTTGTTATCGCCGTTTGTTTAATTTTGCAAAAAGCTTGCTCACGTTACATCAGTACAAATGATAATTTCATTGCGGCTTTGCTTTAGTTCGGTTTTTAATCCAATTCAACACAAACTCCACCATTTACCCACGAAACACTTAATCAAAACTCATTACTTTACTACACAGTACACAAACACAGTACACATTAAAGGATGCTCGTTCGCGTACTTTCCCCCTGGAAACCAAGTTAAAGGACCTCATGAAGCTCGGTGCGGTCACTTTTTGTTGGTAACTCCAGTCGAGTATATTATATCCCAGTGTAAAATGCACTGCAAGCTCCGTGCACTAGTCGATCGCATAAACAATTAATTTAGAATTAACTTTAAGGCACGTTGAAAATTTATGGAGCTCACAATCGCTCGTCGGAATTTATTTTCTTCTCGAACAATAAATTCCCCCGATTGCTGTTGTTGTTCTAATTTCAGAAAATACAGAACATCCCCGCTCCGGCAGCTCCCCTCATCATAAACTTTCACACAATGGTTGAGCTGCTGAGCACGTGTTATTGGGGCTGCTTGTATCTGTAGTAAATATGCGCTTCCTTCATCACCTGTATTTTGAGGTGAGTTCAAATTGCGAGCTTATGACTGCAATAGCCGTGAAGGGGCGCCCAATGCAATAATAGTACATGCGTTTTGCCTCCTTCACAGATTGTGCTGGGGGTAAGATTTATTTATTGCGAACTTAATCAAGTTGCTTGAAGGATAACACATCCTTAACCATTATCAACAAATGCCGCTGAGAGGCGAAAAGGGCGCCTGTACCTGGCACCCACGACTCCCACACATAACACTGCTTTTGGAATACTAATTATAATTTTATGTTTGAATGAAATGTGAGTTCAATGGGGGACCACGAACGTGCGGGAACAATTTCCGGATTTCAGAATCTCAGAAAGGACAACATTCCAGAGAAACTTGGGAGTTGGGAGTTTGAGTGATGAATGCAGTAATTTATGGAGGAACTTTTTATATGGAGGGTTTCGCTAAAATTAGTGAGCATTTATATAAAGAAGCAAAAATTCCAGGTGCACATGTATTCTTTGGAAGGAATGTAAGCAAACCTTGTTAGGACCAAATTATGGTGTGCACTTGCAGTCGAGTCGGTTCCCTTTCATAATATAATTAATCAACAAATAGAAAACGGAATCTGTTATCTATGGTTGAATGTAATCGTCATGTTGGACCTCCCTGTTACTTCTTTTAACAATGTCTGCAAAGAATAAGTATTAATATCAAGCGTGGAAACTTATAAAATTAAATTTTTAATATAATTTAATTTGCAGTTCATCAATGGCGGTAACACATTATTTCATAATTATGGTTATCTGCCTTATTCACAGTTTTTTAACCTTTGTTGCACTCTCCTTTCGCAGACATTTTATCTTATGAAATGCTCCATTCCTTTTGCACAAAAGCTACGCCCAGAGGAGAATTTTCTCTAACAAGTTGCAAAAATATTCAGCTGCATTCCTTTTTAATTTTGCATCAACTTAAATTCAGTTTTCTTTTGTATTTCATAATAACCAGCTTTCTGTAGCTTTTTTCACAACTTTGCTAACGTAAAATTGAAGTACGCTGTTAATTGATTAATTCTGGGCAAGTTGCTCCTTTTTTCATTAAATTCCATCAATTAAATTTTCGTTTTACACTAAAAATTCAGATCTTACTCCGTGAGTTTATAAAATTGTTGATGATAGAACACAAATATTTTTGATGCAAAGAAAACTCAAAGAGAATTGAATTTTTTGCGAATAAAAAATCGATCCTGCTAACTTTTTTAACTTGGGTAAATGTTAATATTTTTTTCAAAGATAACTATCATCGTGTGAAGCTATAAAATATTACCTCACAATTATGAAATACATTCTGAAATGCAGTTTGAAAATTTTGGCAAATATTTTATTACGTCAACGTCAGTAAATAAATTTAAATAATGTTTGTCCTTAAAATAAATCTATGCAATAATAAGGAGTAAGGGGCGAAAAATTTTTGATAATACAACATTCAAAAACAAATCATCCGATGGTTACGTGTAATGTAGCAGTAGTGACTATATAGTCACTATAAAAAACCTAATCATTAAAACAAAAACAACGAAATTATTGGAAAACATTCCATTTATGTTTGAAATAGTCATGGGGGTGGGAAAGGGCAGTTTTCCACACGAGCTCATGTTCAGTGTTCAGATATCAGTGGGAAACACTTTAAATACAGATGTCAAAAACATGAAAACCAATCGGGACGAAATTTGCATTTTACAAGGATAAGAGTACAAAGTAATAAACATGAAAACATTTTTGGGAAAAACAGCAATTGGGCCGGAGGTGCTTTGGAGCTCCACTGGAAACTGCGATCGTCCGGAGCTGCCGTTTTCGGCGGTCGACCTTTTGTGAATTTGCGACAATAAAGTGCAAAAATGAGGAAGTTTTCATAGGCCATTTGACCCCGCATTAGAGTAATTTTTGGTTCAAACGGAACACGATAGCCAAGTACATTGTATAAAACATTTGGATTGTTCCTTATTAGATAGGAACATATCTCCACGTGAAATGAGAACAGATCGGAAGAACGTGGATTTTAAATAAGAATCAATGAAAAAATATTAAGACGAAAAAACTTAGCTATTTGAAATTGAAATCAGAATTTCTGTATTAAATAAATACATTTTCTTGCAATAATTTTACTTGCAAGGATTCTGCGGAATCAATCGCCATTCAAATTGATTTGCTCCACATTATTGAAACTGGAGAAAATTAGTAAAATGTTTTCGTTTTGATTGCACTTTGGAGTAACAACACGCCCTGTGAACTTTGCCTTCTATGACAACCACGAAGTTGGCCTTCAACGTTAGTAGATTAATATATCCCTTCCATATTCGAAGTTGGGCTGAACAGCCAGCAAAGAAATCAATTGAAATTTGTTATTAGTTCAAAAAGTAATAAACATGTTCATGTAAAAATGTTAGTATTTTCTTTTTTTAATACATTTGTTATCAAAACGTTTCATTTTCTAATTCCATAAGATTAATTTTCAACTGAGCACTTTGTATTCTTTTTGTATTGCGTAAAAGCGAATAAAAAATTATTTCTAGATTACAAAATTCTTACATTACAAATTTTCAGACATGCATTTATGTTGCATTGCATTCCAAAACTGTGGAACTCCTCGCAATGGGAAAACTACTCCTCTGCAGAAGTTTTGTAATTAACTTCTGATTAAAGAAGGCATTCTCATATGCAAAAGTCGGAAAGTACCTGGAACTGCACAATCTCGAAACTTTCGCAATGCATTTCCAAAGCGATTTGATGCCACTAGGATCTACCTCAACATTCGCCCAGCCAGTTTACAACTCACCCCTTCCTAACGTCATCCCGGTACAATAATTTTCACCTTCGACCTCGATCAATAAAAACTTAATCATGCTGAACGAGTTGTGAAACATTTTCAGCTCTGATTATGCAGCTGGCTGCTGCGTTTATTCCCCCCCGTTCACGCCGTCCTTCTAAAACTCATTAAAACAAAATTATGGCAGATCATCAATTGAAATTTTCCCATTTCAACTCGATTTTTCATCTTTTTTCCAGATTTCACAGTTGGGCTTAGGGACGTGTCCGTAACAGTACCAACAGCGGTAAGGAGAGGTGATAATGCACTCCTTATATGTAATTACGACATGGAGGGCGATACGCTGTATTCCGTAAAGTGGTACAAGGGGCGCCGGGAGTTTTATCGATACACCCCAAAGGAGAATCCGGCTATGAAAACCTTCACAGCGCCAGGTATAAATGTTGAGGTAAGTGCAATTAGTTTACGTAACTGTGTTACAAATCCAGATGCCCCGGGGACCAGGGCTGCATATACCAAATGCGAATGTACATACGACGTGCAGCAAATGAAGCGAAAACTTCCCCCTTAAAAGACACTCGGAGGGTGATAACGGCCAGTGCAATGTAGATAACAGTTCATCCGACTAACCAGCCCTGATTTGTTGTGTGGGGTACATTGGGGTCGGTCGCCACCATCCCATTTTCTATTTTGATTTTTCGCATCCAATCAATATCTGCTAATTGAAGATGCATTGGAGCGAATTAAGGGCGCACAATTAAAGTACCCCATTCCGTCTGACGTGGGAAGAGTTTCAATAATCACGAAAAAGAACTCCACGATGATGGATGGGTTAATGAAGTGCATGGAAAATTTTCACAAAAAAACAAATAAACACAAGTATTTGACTTCCTAGAGATTAAGGATAAGCTTGAAAAATAATCCAGTTGCAGGTCAATTGGATTTTACACGCGTTCTGAACTGCATTATCTTCAAATGCAATTAAGCTGCTAAAAAAACTTTATCATACTTTTTATATGAATAAATTGCTGCCCGTTAAAAATTGTTCTGAACATAAGAATAGTCTTGTTTTCAACATATTTTTTTCATTATCGATTACTGAATTCTCTTTTGAGAAATAACACTAACCTACGATTAAAAAGTTTTGAAGTTTTGTAAATATAGGATCAACCAAAAATAATGCTTCTCCATACAAATCCAAACCAAAAACACCAGTATGTTGGGCATTAATTGCTAAATTATGCAGCGAATAGTATATTTGGGCTGAAATTAAACTTGTTATAATTATGGTGCTATGCACAACAATACAATCAAAAGTTTATGCGAAAAGTTGGTTTACATTGGATTTGCATTTGAAGTTTCTCCCAAAATAATTGGTTCCCGTACTTCGTTTTTTTAATGTTTCTGAAGAGTCATGTAATTATCATTCAAGGGTTAGTTTACAGTTCACGTTTTTACTATTTATTTAAAATTTATTATTGATTCACCCACTTTCAAAATGCATTATTTGCAATTAATAACAATATTTAGATTCAAAGGGACACATTGTACATATTACATATGTATATCTAAATGCGTAATGTTTTCAATATATAATATATCTATGTTTTTAAAATATTTCATTAAATCTTCACAATTGAACAATCTAAAATAATTGAGAAACAGATTGCTTTCTTTGAAACACTTTAAAAACATATTTTACAAAATTTTTAACAAAACATTTTAAAGCTTTCTACGAACAAAAAAGTCTGTTTTTGATAAATTTCGAGTGGATGACTTTGCAACATTTTGTATTTGAAATTTTTTATAATGATAACAAGTAATTATTAAAAAACTTTCGCTGTTTATTTGATAAATTTAATATATTATTTAATAAGTAGCCCTGAATTTGAATTTACTAAATTTAAATGAAACTAGTAAGGAAGCAATTGGTCACACCAATTACGTGATACCCTAGATGTAGAAAAATATACTCATTCTTATATCAACATTTTTGTATAAAAATGACTCATGCTTATATGGCAACACTAAGAAGGAGTGGCCCGATTTTGCTCATCTTCGAACTTGACCTTGCAATTTTAATCAAATATAATTGTACCAAATTACAAGTCCCTAGCTACAAGCGTTCTCGAGTTATCGTCTGACCACACAGACAGACAGACCAGACGGACATGCATAAAACGGTTTCTTTTCACTTCCCAATCATGAATATATAGTTCTTTCTTTTCTGTGACGATTATTTCTTGGCGTTGCAAACGTTCGCTCAAAACTAATATACCCTACATCTAGGGTATAAAAAGTGGTTTTGCCACTGCCGAAATAAGATTATTTTTTCATAAACCAATTAAAAAGCTAACCGTGAAAATTAAGTAAGTAATTATGAAATATGCATAAGAACAATACGGCGAAAATTACTTGCTCCTCTCAACAATATACATACTTAAGAAAGCGCGCATATGAATTAACAGGTTTCTCGAAAAATTGTCCTTTGACAGTTTCCCCGTGCCATATTCATGTATCCTCGTCGTTCTTTTATGTCGTTGATTGAATAATGTGAAATTATCGATTCCCTTTAATCTATGTTGCATATTATAGACTTTCTCCTGCTTCGTAAGGAGTTCCTGAATGATTAACCCCAGCCAGCGTCAATGACCATTTATCGTTCAGAAAGTATTCACCCACTTTCCATTTTCTCAAGCAGTCAACGTAGTGTCAAGGATTTCTCACTACATTAGAATAAAAAATAAAAATAAAGCCGCTCGCTGCGAATGTTTCCAAGAAATGTTTCTTCCAGAAGTTGCTGTGCCTCAACGCTTATGAATCCTCAAGGTTTCATAGTTGCATATGCATTCATGTCCCGACTGCAGTTCAACCAAGCGAACATTTCTGCATGACCTCGACAAACGTAGATGTCGCTCGTAATTTAAATTTATTGAAACACATTTCCACACTAATTGTTCCTGTCCGCTTTGTGCGGCACGTGGCCCTGTATTTCGCGTATCGTAACGATATGTGATTAAAAGCGATGAATGCATTCCAACGCGAAGGCATTCAAGAAATTCCCGCATTCATTTCAAAAAGCTGAATATCGCCGGATCCCGACCCGGTTCTCGTGTCTGCATCACTCGCTGCTTGGCTTGCTGTGAAAACTATTACTTTAATCAATGGAACTTTGAAGCAGCTTCCGAATATGAATCCGCGAAAATATGTTAATGGATTCAAAGTTGAGTTCTTCAAATCTGTGCATAAACAACGGGCGGCGGGGATGGCTGTCGTAGCGACTCCCTGCTAAAATCAATTAAAATTGATTTCATCGAAAACAGCTCACGAACAATCGGTTTTGATCAAAATAATTTAAAATCATTCAGCGGAATGTTTTACATGTGGTTGGGTGGAGCCATTAACCATCCTTCGCCCTCTCCGTGGGAGTCGCATGAGTGGAATTCAAAAACCATTCTGTTGAAATGCAAAAAGTTCGACATTATTTATAAGATTGCATGCATTTAATTTCAGATGCAATCAGGGCGAAGTCTCGTTTCAGGACAGAAAATAAGAGTGCATTTCTTCTGGTGCGACCTTTCAAGGACGATTGTTGTTGGCTTCCACTTTAATTCCACTCAGATACTCCGTGCTCATTGCGCTACGTGATGAGAAATTCAGTTGTTATTGCCAGCTTTGCGAAAGTAATTTGTTCTTAGTTATTCAATAACTTAAACCGAAATGCGCAGATTACATAAGAATGAACTCGTTGCCGATTTCTGTGGAAGGTGCATGTCCTTTCCACCATCCGCTGTGAGCGCTGTTGACGTTTATGCAGGATTTAGACATAATTATGCACAAAGTGTCAACATAACTGCGATATGCACTGGTTTAGTTTTTCCGCCATTTTTAATTACAGAGCACCGTTCCCATTCGAGGAGCCTTCGCAGCTGCTGATGCACAAGTTTAAGAGCCAAAACAACATGCTTAAAAGTTCAGATATATCTTTAAAGCATGCAGATTAAAACGGGAATGATAAAAATCAGTCGTAGCTGTTGTTCACTTGTCCAAGTAATTTGAATAGAAAAAAATATTATGACTGCGACAAAAATGATATATTTCTATTGTTAGTCACAAATTGCTTTGTAAACAATTCCCTCTACCGGGAAATAATGAGAATGAGTACAAGTTTTACCTGCGGTAGAATCACGTCTGCGGCGATAACAACAAACCAGAAAGGAATTGCTCCTTCTGAACTTTGTGCTTTTGTTTTCAAAATTTTGGATGAATTAGATGCTTCACAGAATGTAAATAATAGCTGTACACAACCATGGAAAGATAAACTCAGAAATTACATTTTCTACTTTGTTTTAGCGCTCACTTTCCAACCAAAGCCATGTCGTCCTGTCATCTGTGCAACTTAGTATTTCCGGGAAATTCAGTTGCGAAGTATCTGCGGATGCACCGTCATTCCATACAGTAATAGTATCCGGTGAATTGGAAGTTGTTGGTGAGTCATGTCTGTAAGAATTTGCATGTGTTTGCCATTCGGTACTTTGCTTGAAAATAATTTCATAGCTGTACTGTACACTTTGAAGTTCTTTTTTTATATTTTGTATATTTGCAGAAATTCCTGAACAGAAACCGCACGTAACTGGCATTCACTCGAGATATAGACTCGGAGATGTAATCAACGGTAATTGCTCATCGATGTACTCCAAACCTGCTGCGAACTTATCATGGACTTTAAACGATATAGCGGTATGTGAATTTTTTGTTGCTAACATTCATTTCACAAACACTTCGCTTTCAAAAAACAAGCTAACTTGAACTAACCAATTCGCAGTCTTTTTTCAAGCTTGCTGTTTATTAACTCCAGAAAATACGGATCATAATCTAAATAAGAGAAAAATTTTGTGTATTAGTATTAGTAAAATGATTGGTCGACGATGCATCTTCATAAAATAATTGAAATCGAAAGAAAAATTACGTAGAAAAAAATTAATGAAATGCTTTAAGAAAATTTATTACAACCATATTTGCTGCTGCACAGAATTTCATTTACAAAGTAATATCTTGTTATTAAATCGTTTTAAATTTAGCGAAGGGAGCGCTTTTCTTAGAGTGAAAAAATTAATCTGAACACAAATCGCAATGGTCGTTGAAATATGATTTTCCGTCATGTTGAACTTTTATTAACTGGATGAATATTCAACGAGATGTATGAATAGTTAAATTAAAACCTAGCTAATTTAAAAACCTTTGCTGAAACTACTTGTACTGAGTAAGTAAAAAAAGGACCAGAATGTTGCTTTCAAACCTCGATGTTCAGTTCGGATGAGAAAAATCTAATAATGGATGCGAGAGCACCCTTCAGGGCCTTCTGGGCTGCCCACAATGGCCACGATTCATCAAATCACGATAAACTGCTTGCATTCTCGGAATTTTTCATTACATTAGTGTAATGCGCTAGAGCAAGATGCAAAGAGTGCAGATTTCTGCGGCATTCCACATTATCCTGGTCATGGCTTGGAAACATTCTTTACTTCTGCGAAATCAATTTCCAAATCTGTTGCTTGCGTGGATTTATTTCTCTTTTACTATCTCCCATGCTCGGCATAAATTTCTATGGATCTCACATCTGAACAGCGAAACATGAAATTAAAAAGTGATAAAACAAAAAAATAAATAAAAAGTTCTACAGTAATTCGTTTTGTAGAGACTTGGCTCAGGTTCTGCTAGGCTGAGTGCAACCAGAATATGCATATTTTTCCACTCCCCACGAGGCAACATGTGAATTTCAGGGTATCCACTTCCCACCCAATCCGACCCTAGGGAATGGCCAGAACTTTTTATTCGATACCCATACGTTATGTCATATGAATTCCCATAAATTTAGAGCGAACAACCATTCAGAGAAAGAATTTTGTGCTGAAAGTTTGTAAACAGCCTGTTCTGCCTGTTATTCGGGGTGGGCACTTATGATTTAATTAAAATATCATTGTTCGCACAAACAAAGTACAAAGAGATGACAATTTCCAAAGCACCTTTAGTACCTACGAGAGATAACGGGATACGTTAACGTTTTCAAAAATAAGTACTAAGTGGCTGTCAGGCAGAAAGCGGTAGGTACTTCCAAATGCACCAAGAACCCGCCATTTTATCGAAGCAGACGATATTATGCAGTCCTTCGTCAGTGGCACGACGAGCTCTTGCTCTCTAGGAAGTTCATTATAACTGCGCTCTCCACCCGTACGAAAAACCCACCGACTAACTTAAGCGCAAAATTTCGAAGCCATTAAAGTCATATGCTTTGATGAGTTGGGCTGCCAAAGCGAAAGCTCAACGGTGAAATCAGCGACTTTGTTAATTAGCGAACCAGAAAAAGCTATTTGAAGTTGGCTGCGGAATTGTCTGTCCAATGGCTGCGTGAATCCCGCTGTTCATTCCTTGTCCGGCTGCTCAAAAGTCAAAGTCAGTGCATTGCGAGTGATGAGAGCACTTTAAACGGTTTCTACGGATACTAATTACGTGGAAATGTCCTTGGGCTGCCATGCAGAAGTTTTGAGTTATTAAGTCGTGACCGCTGACCCAACGCGGTACAATGCACGAGCATATTGCACATTTGTTCCGACTTCTCTAAGCAGAATAATTTGATTTCTCAGAGCATTCGGTCTTTGTGCACTGCGGAAATGTGCAATATTCAGCCATTAAATTACTCGATTACGCGATGAAAGACACGAAGTCGTTGCAATCCGGGGGGAGTGAGGAGGAGTTCATTGTTGTCTCTACCACGCATTGTTTTTGACGATTCGAGATTTGACTCATCCCGAACATGCGATCAACCAAAGTTTGAAAAATCGTTTTCTATCGGAATAAACAACAATAATAATTTTATGGATCACTTAAAAGAATAATTATTATAGTACCTACAGCTATCAAATTTTACGGTATTCTTTAATATATTTCGAATATTTTACATATTTATCCGTTTAAATACGCGAAAATATGCAAAATCAACGGCTTTTGCACTGAACAAGGGTGAAAAATATTATCCTTAAAATTACACGACAAAAACAATCGCGATTCTGTCATTAATTGGTTCGTAACTGAGCAATAAAAGAAATAGTTGTTGTTTCATTTTAAATTATCCATTTACAGTTGATGAAAATTGAAAAGTGTGAAAAATATTTATACATAGGTCCGCAAAATGAGGTGTTTTTACTGAAAATGGGTTTCATTTTACCAGCAATATTAATAAAATCGACGATAATATTTTCATGACCAAAATAATTTATTTTCTATGGTTTAACTTTGCAGATTTAAAACAAAAGTTATTGCCTAACATTTAATGATGTTATTTAAAATAAAATTTGCAGATGTAATCAAAAACAATATTTACCTATATTATTAAAATATTAATTATTATTAAAAAATGCTAATAAAATTAATTAAAAAATATTTATTGCTAGTAATGTTATTAATTTTTTAGACACCAGCAAACTTTGTAAAGGTTTACAACGTCGTTAGAAATCGAGATGATAACTTGGAATCTTCGGTAGTTGAGTTGAACTTTATAATAACACATCAACATTTTATAAGAGGACGCTTGAAGGTATGTATTTGTTACAAATAATTATTTGTAATTAATAATTTGTTATTAATTTTGTTTTGAATATTCGCCATTGTTATTGTCTAATTAAATAAGTACAGTTATCATTGTCAAACTTGTTGAATGCTTCCTGTATATTTCAGCTGAAGTGTATTGCCAAAATACATGAGATTTATGAGCAAGAAGTCGAGAAAGTTGTTGAGGAAGATCGACCCAGAATTTTGGCGTCAGGACGATCCCCAGATGCCAATCTGTTTCCTTTTGATCAACAAGGGGACGGGGAACTAACAAACCAAAATGAATTGTATTTGACGCATTACCGAGGTCAGTAAAATTTCATTTCAACATTCCATTTTACGTCTTGCACCAACACCTTCGTTCGTTTTAACGTATCCAAGACTAATTTTTATGCATTATTTCTGTTCGTTTTCATGTTCTTTTTAAGGTTCATTCCATCTACGAGCTTCTTACCGCATTTTTCACGACTTTTAATTCCACAAATTGAGTATTCGGGCCACGTACTGTTTCAATTTTCATTTGTCTGTACGTCACCGTGAATATTCCACAGATGTCCTGTCCATGGGAATTTCTTAAAAGCAAGAAGAATTTGTGGATGTTCGTTCGACGAAGAAAGCTACATTCTCGGGGAACCCACGCACACATGAGTTATAGCAAGAACATCAATTATGTAAGACCGATGGGAGGAACCGACTACATACTATACAATTCGGTAACGAATGCATGGGGTGAAAATGCTTAATCTTCCCCTCCCCGTGCGGAAATGCAAAGTTTCATTTCATAAGGCTCTTTTCAATTTTGTGGATACCACATGCACCACATTTCTAAGGAATGCTCCTTATGCACTGTCTACGATTGGCTCTTTGAAGTGGCCCTGACAGATTTCCACAGACGAGAGTTACTTAGTCAGTAACGCGTCGCTCATAACCGGACATGCCTTTCTAACCACTCCATTTTTTATCAACCACTCTACCGGAATTCCGGACATGGTTAAAAGCTTTCAAGAGAAACCAAATTTCGTGTTCCTTTAGTTCAGCCAGCGAGGTCCATGTGAATGGACAGAGGGGAAGGAAAACGGATAAAGTGTTGTGTTTTTAAATAAAGCGAATAGTTTAAGGGCCACTCTCTAAATGATTTGACCTTAATTTAAATCTTCCAAATCCAAAAGGAATTTGCAATATATTTACAATACAACCCCCTTGGGTGCATTTTAACTTATAGTAGCTATGTCGTTGTTATCGTTGAACGCACGGTCCCGTTTGTAACGACTTTTCAAATTAAATGATTGCACGTACAAGTGCAGTTAATTTACTTACTTTTCAATCGCAGGAACATTGTTAAACTTTGTTGAACTTCCTGCAAAAAAGAAATTATATTTTGCCTCCTCGTAACTGCCAATAAAGCACAGATAAATACGTTTCCTGATCCACTTTATTTATCTCAACTTCAAGTTTTCGACACGTATATCCAACTATTTTTCCGCCATACGTGTGCACATTAAAAATTAAAGAAAAGAAAAGGATTGTATTTTTCGATTTTCCAACTTTAGTTTCTTATCAAGTTTCTCGCCTTTGCCGTTGTTGTTTATGGTTGCTACATCCTTCCCACAGTGTATAAACTGGTCCAACTCCCTGCTATAAAAAACACACTCTCTTTGATGGCAGGAAGATGGCAGATGCTGAAGTCGATGCTGCCACTGAGAGAACAGTAAAATTTGCAAAAAAAATACCAAAAGTAGACCATAACCAATTGTTGCATCACAAGTGACAAACTCCATCCCTTATCACTTTGCAGTGCTATACGAGTTGACAAAAACGCTTTTAAACAAGGAAAAACATTTTCAATATGATTTCCTTCATTCTACCCCAAACAAGGACGATAAGATTTTACTTGTATTTTTGGGTTGGCCTTTTTCTGAATATAAACATGAAAAAAGTGAAATTTCATTTTGAAGCCAGATTTGACTTTTATCAAAATATAGATGGATTGTTTCTATTCGCCAATTTTTGCTCACTTGATTCCTTGTCAAATTCAAACAGAATTTATTTCAATTTTAGTTTACTTTTATAGTATAAACTAACTACTTAGTAAGTCTTAAAACTGAAATTTTTTCGGTATTCGGGATATTCCGTTATATTGTTACTTATTCCGTTTTATCTTATGAAACAAGCAAAACCCCGATTTATCACATTTAAGATGATTTTTGTGTTAAACAAAAGTTTTTGAGAATTTTGATATTATAAATCAATATATATTGAGTTATAAAATTCAAAACATTGTCACAAAATATAAATTTAAGGAGTCAGTCCAAGACAAAATTTCATTACTCCAGTCTCGGGGTTTCTAAAAAGCAGCTTGGTCACGTGACTCGTCCAAGCGCGCGAAAAATTAATGTATCGATTGCGTTCTATTCGTCACAGCTCAACTTAAAATTAATCGCTCTTCTCATCCTATTGACTTACAACAACTCAAAAAACCATAGAAACTGAAATGCTTAGATTTTTTCAAACGTATCCTTTCTAGTTCAGGTATTATTATAAACACATTTGCATAACTTATTATACAGGGAAACTGCATCCACCTGCGTTGAAAGTAGCTTTTGTATGCATATTATATGTTTTCTTCAGTGTTAATGTTCATAGACAGAATTCCACATCAATACCGAAACTATTTTTGGCCCATAAATCACAACTCGTAATTGAAATCATCCATCATCGCAAGATAATAGTGCTCAAGCGTAAGGATATTCAAAGATAGATTTACGCTCCATTTGGTACACTGCCATTCTCAAATGCCATGTTCGTGCTCACACTAAGTGTATCATTGATAAACGGAAAAAAGAGCTATGCAAACAGTCTTGCTACTGTCCTTTTTAGATCCAGCTCTTCATTATCCTTGTGTTCTACTCTTTCATATTTTCCAGCATTGCGCGCTTAATCTTCAAAGCAAGCTGAAAGCCTCATGTGCATATCAATGCGCTATCAACTCTGTTATGATATCCCTGGAGATTATGTATATTATTAACGGTTCTCGGAAAAAACGATTTTGAGCAATCAAAAGATGTTTATGTCCGTGAGTGATTGCAAAAGTTTTCTAACTTATGCTCTGTTTCTCTGGCTAACTCCATAATATATCATTCAGGATAAATGTGGGAAATGCTCAAAATCCGGCATTGTGTAACTATCTAACAGAAAAGCCACAGCGTCCCACCCCACCAAAGTTCCAACTGGAACAAGAGACAACGCTGAGCACACATCCATTTTGTTTGGTGTTGTGAACATGAAATGACCTCACAACTTTTCATTTCAGCAGACATGGCGTCATCGGGCTCATCATCATCAATAATACGTGCCAGACGAACTAGAACAACAGCGGGCACAATAACAGCATCAGTTAACACTTTTGATGTGATTTTTTACGGTACACTCATTCTATCGATCGCCCTGAGCATCAATTCAGGCAGCTGGATGCTGCAATCTGACTGTAAAAATAACAGCGAAGGAACGAGGAGACTCCGCTCTAACAACTGTCTCATCTCCACCCCCGTGGCATGGCATCAACAGCAAGAGCAAACACGAAACCAGAAACTACTGGCACTTAGCATATTTAGCGCAAGCAACTCCCACAATACGACCAGCAAATTTGAATTCAGCAACTCCTGATAATTACAGAAACTCCACCGTTGCCAAGTCCGCCAGGCGCTTATTTACATTCCAGGACATTACATCCGGCAGATAACCGTTTCGAGAGTCGAGTAGCGACGTCAGTCGAATGTCAAACATGAGAAAAATTATACCATAAGTATCTGTAAGGTTTTTCTTTTATGATACTGTTAATAATTTACATTGTCATTACAACTATGCTTATTAATTTAAAACCCGAGCTGGGTCCGCAAAGAGGCGAATTTTTTGTCATTGACTTGAGTAGGAGATTCTTGCTGGTGGGGTTTTTCGACTTTGCATATGATAATACAATATAGGTACATTATACAATATACATTCACTTAAATTAAAATTATTTGGATACTCTGCCCCTCCTGACATATTACTTGCGGACGCACCTGGTTTGAGATATCAGAAGGTATGTGAGTTTTAGATTACTGTGTCACCAACGAAACAAGTCGGTTGGCCCTGTAGCGTTTAATTGATAAATAATTAATAGTTGTAGATACACATATTTAACTAGACATTGTAAGCGAGAGCGCCCATGTCTTTCGTATTGTAAATGTATGTTTGTTTAGTTTATATTCTGTCTGTTTTTAGTAGAGGCATTAAGATATCTGTATAAGATGTTATTCATACGAGGAAGTTTTGCATTTTAAAAAAATCATGTTTCAAAGTCATAAACTGGAAGAGATGTCATGGTCTTCAGTTAAGGAAAGTTTAAAGTTTCTATGAGTTTTGGAGTGATATGGCGCCAATTTCTTGTCTCTTTTGATACAGCCGATATAATACAATAATAATAAAATAACATTGAGGGAAGGCTCCACGCACTTCTGCTTTAAACGGAATTCCATATTTGCATAATTAATTGATATTACCTATATTGCTGAGCGTATTATTATCCATAGATTACTTTTATTATAAAACTATGTTTTAATTAAATTCCTTTTGCAAATTTGCACTGAGATCAGAATGATTTTCCATCATAGATTCTGTTTTCATTATCTCAAACATTTTCTTCTAAGTTATTTCTCTTTTATCTGTAATTGGAAATGATTCTATATTTTAAAAATAAGCCATTCTTTAATAAGCAAATCATCAGCTTTATCAATGCGTTCAGGAACGTATTCAGAAGCCTAACAGTGGAGTCCTTTCCTTTATTTCTGTAAAATAATAATGCGTTTGAAAATATGTAGCTCAGCAATATGTTCTATGATATACTTATGTTTGGATCGTCAATAATATGGAATTCTACCATCCTTTGTCTGCTCTGGCAGCTTTTGATAGAACTACAAAATCTATTCAGCTTTCCGAATGTTATCTTTTAACATATTAAGTTCGTTTTTGCAAATCAGTCTCAGTTAAGTTCAGCACATAGTCCTTCATTTTTTAATAAAACAGGAAAAATTAATTGCAAACTTAGAGTTATATTTTTATTATTGATTATTATGATAAGTTACTTTGGGATGTTAGATTGAAGTTTCCGAAAAATACATGTTTGTAGAAAATGCTCATTTCATTAAATTGAAGAGTGCAATAGTGAATCGTATGTATTTTGTATATAGAATAAGTTAATACAAATCTTCGAGGACTTCCATATATTTTAAAAATTTAGTTTTTCTGTAAATAAGTATGTGTTGTATTATCCGTCCCATGTGGAAAATATGTTAATGATTGTTTAATTTTGAAAGGGAAATCCTGTACTATATGCCAATATTAAAAATACTCGTACATAATATTATTAAGTTTGAAAGCAGCTCAAAACGAAAATAAAATCGAATACATATATTTAAGTATAATGTAGTTAAAAATTAAATTTTTGTATATGAACGATATAAAAAGTAAAAGTAAAAGTACAGGATATAATAAAAATTGAAATCTGTCATAACAATTATCTGTAAAACTATAAAGGACCCTAAGTTAATAATAATAAATAATTGAAAGATATTCATTTTTTAAAAGTTCCACAGCATGGCATTTATTTCGCTTAAGCTTTTTTTGCCATTAGAACAATTTGTGACAACAATTATATAAATCAAATTGTGTCTAAAATGTTTACCTAGAAGAATGGAATAATTTCTGATGAACTCCGTTAAATTTATATGCCATCGTAATTATAAAATTAACGGATATTTTAATTAAATAACAAATAAATATATAAAGCTTTCTATAACTTCATAAGTTCATAAGTACAGAAAAGTCTCAGAGATTATTATAAATTTAGTACTTATAGATGTATGTGTATGTATACATAATGAAGTTTCCTTTTGTTTTTTGTTATATTTTTACCGTGTATATCTATATATAATCATTAGTAATTGTTTGTTATTCTTTGTGAAAAGCTTTTAATTTGCATTTACATGAGTTCCTCAATAGCATTACTTCCTATGTATAATAATAATTATTTTTAATCAAATTTCATAACTTGTACAACTATTATTCATAATTTTGCTTTTTAAACTTTCCAGCAATCCGAATAACTCGAAATAGAACTGATTTCATTATAGATTAACAAAATTTTGTAGGGCTCATTTGTAGAACTTATTGTTAGAAGAACATTTCATTTTGGGTCAGATCTACAATTAATTTCTTCTGATTCAGTTGTTATAAAATGGCTAAATATGAATATCTAGGTAGTAAAGTGGAAATTTGAATTGTTAAAAAGTATAAAAAGAGGGTGTTAAATAAATGTTCATATTTGTATTTATAACTGGCATTCATTTTTGACTCTGTACTTCATGTGTGTGTCAGGGAAACCTCTCCCGTTTTTTGCAGATGACTGGAATTTCGGTCTTCAATAGGGAATTGAACTGATGCTGCATTATTGGAATATTTGGCTTAACTTGTCGAAGACTTGTTTTAGAACTCGGATCATTGCAGAAAAACAAATTTAAAATATTTTGTACACATGATCAATTTCTTGCAGGAATCGGTCGATGTAAGCAAAAATACATTCTCTCTATTCGTCTATTCCCACAAGACTATTCGAAAGTATAATTGATCCTCCAATCAAATCAATTTTTAACTCTAACTTTAAGAGGCAAGTTTACCCAGAGCAGAAATCGTTTTCTTAGCATGGACAATTTACCGCAGTATTGGAGACACTTTTCAAACAAGACAAAACAAAAAAGAAAATTCGGGCAGCGCGAGTGGAGTCATTCTGTTCTGATAATAATACGTTCACCCTAAAAAACAAATCCAAAAAATTTTTCAAGGCCAGAAGAACACTTGCTTTTTCATAAGAAAATGTTGGCCAGAAAGTGAAAAAGGGAAAATAATCCAAGGACGGCTGCTCAGAAAATCAAATCTAAAAATGAAATGTGCCCCCGCATAAAAGAAATTTATATTCTTGCCGGCACTGAAATAATTAGAAAGAATTACAATTCGGCATCCGCATCACCGCACCCGCAAATGTTCCTTCTACCTAAGCTGCTTGTGGCGGCAAAAAAATAATAAATAAAATCACCCCAGAAAACAAGCAAAAATTGCGCTTTCCTATTCAATAGCAAGTGTAGCATTCTATTAGTTGTGTGTGCACAGAATTATCCACTTACTGCGCATAGAAAGCAGCTGACGTATTCTCTCACGCATGTCAGCCTCCTCTAACTGTTGGAAAAAACTCAGGCCACTTGCGAAAAATCAATAATTCTGTCCAATGGCCATCTGCATTCAACTCGTTGAACCAAATTTGCGAGAAAATGGGAATTTGGTTGTGGTCTCCGTTTTGCATAGGGTAACTCAAGAAAAATTAGGCAAAAATAGGACTTACAATTTATTAAATTTTTCCAATATTCTCCATGAAACATAATCAGATTTCTTACGGAAATCATTAACAATTCCTTAATCTTCATAACAATATGAAAAATTGGAAAAGTGCTCCGCTTAAAGGAAATAAAACCCTTTGTCTTATCATTTAAAAAAAGTTTGATATAGATTCAACAAATAATAACGGAGAAAACAGGTCATTAAGTGGACCTATTTTGTACGTTTAGGTAAATTTGCCTCTTAAGCGAAAGCCCTTAAACATTGGTTGTTATTAGTTGGTTGGTAAAAATGAACTATAAACGCGTTATTGAAAGGTAAAAAGACACCGTTTTATATGCCTTTATCGATGTCGATTTCTCTGAACAAAACTCTGTGCGACTGTGCGAGGAAGTAAAATAATATTTAATAATATGTATGAAGTTAATCGTATCAAGTTTATCATAAAACCTTCAAATAATGTAAGGACCTCTGAGACTTGAGGCCTGAGGGATTACTTTTGAAGGATACTTTTCACGATTCTGGTAAATAACAAGCTTAAGATTATAAGTAAGGACTTTTTGGAAAAGAAAAAAAAATATTAAAGAATACAATTAGAGTTCTAACGACACCTGAAAAATGGAAAGCAGTATACCTATTATACACTATTAATAGATGTTACATGGTCTGTAAAATTATAATTTGCAACTCCATTTTGCTCGCACCTTAAAATACGTTTGCAATACTTGGCAATCAGAATTACTGGCATATGATCCATTTCGATCAATGTTAAAGTATTCTAGAAAATTGTATAAATTTGATGAACGAATATCAAATGAAATGAATCCATAAAAGCAAATATTCACTTGCGGGCATTTTTGCAAATACTTAACAGAATTATACAACGGGCGGAATTCTGCTTTGTATTTACCATAAAAGTGCATGTTCCGTTCAACCAATTCACATATTCCAGCGACATGAAATGCAGCATTATGTGAATTGACGAAGCGAGCATAATTTATTGCTCGCAATAATATTTGACTGCAGGGCGCCATCATTATCACCTGATATCATCGATGCAATAATATGTTTGCTAAGCAAATAAGATTATTACGGCGCAAACGGGGACATTTTCAATTTCACTCGGACTGATGCAACAGTGCAGCGTTTGGTTGGTTTGGTAAAATGCCTATTAAGGCAGACTTTTGAGCCTCGCCGCCGGTCATTTTGGCATCGAATTCATTTAAAACATTTAATTTATATGCCAGTGTTCCCGGAAATTACAGCAGTGCTGCATGTTCCTTTGACCGTTTTGGAAATGAATGATGGACTCACTTAACATTTTCAAATTGATTTATTTATTTATTATTTTTTTGAAAGGTTATACATAAATATCGTTTTGGCTGTAGCTACATGATTAAAATTCGCATTACACATTTGCATTTAATTTATTTTTTTTCAGTTCGTTTTCCAAAATGAAATTATTTTTATGAGCGTTCAGTTAGTATTCTATACAAATAAAAATGTAAATGTCCGTTTGTTCCTAACCGCTAATCTCCGAAAGTTCTTCACCGATTGCTTTCAAATTTTGACACAACGTTGCATTCAAATACGATCGGGTTTTTATATGCTTTTTATTTAGTTTTCTCCCTTGGGATTGCCCAATTTGAGCCGTGTGTGATAACAAACTAAAGCTCTTGCTGATTACTATTACATGGAATATTTTTTTTTCTACTGTAAGAAACTTTACAACATACATACTTTTTTCATTTGAATATCGCTAGAATGCGTGATTTTTGATTTTGTCTCTAGAGGGGGAGTAGGTTGGTACGGGGAGCTGATTTTTCATGGGAACATTTCAATTTTCTATGTTTAACTGTTGTACAGGTTTGGATGTGAAATTTTGTTTAGTTTTTTCATGTAAAAATTTTTTAAATGGAGGTACTTAAATTAAAGTCCGATAATCTTCTTAACTACTTATCGCAGAGAAAAAATAATTAAACCAAAACTTTCGCAAGAGAACGTAGATGCGAATTAATGTGCATATGTCAGATAGATTATGCACCGTTATATGAGTTTTTAGCGAAAGTATAACGATTATCCAAATATCTGTGAGTATACCTGCATTAATTGTAGTCACGGGTTTAAAAGAAAATACCGGTCAAAGGACATTATGAAAATATTGAGGAAGACGGATTAATTATAATAGTCACGTTCCATAACAATAAATTATTAAGAAAACACTTTTTCCCGTCGTTTTTGTCGCGGATTTAAATTTTGGGACGAGTTTTAGGGTAGTAAACGTGGATGGATGGATATTCATGGGTTCTTTTGATTTAGAATGGGAGAATGGGAAGCTTTCCGGTGCGTGGGGTAAATTTTGTTTACGTGTTCGAAAATCGTAGGTCTTGGACTGGGGTGTGTTAACTACCCTTTTTGGAGTTGTCCAATTTGGGCCTAGGCCCTAGTGTAATAGTTGCAATTGTTAAATAATTTGGAATATTGTAAAAATCATAAAAAACATATTTACGGCAATGAAATTAGAAAAAAAAAACTTTTTCTGATTGTTCAAATATTCACATATTATATTTTCAATATAAATGTTATTGCTGCGACCTATAAATTATATACAGGAAAGCATCTCTAACTACGCAGTAAATAACATTGTAAATAATTTGATAACTAAATGGTTTCTGTGTTCAACTAATGCTATATAAATAGCGGGCATGCAATCTTAAAAATATGATGAAAATTGATTTTGAAAAAAGTAAATATTTCCCAAAAAGAGTAATAAAGAATGTAAATGGAATATTGTTTGGTGTCTACCATCCCCCAGGCGTGCGTCTTTCGGCTCCTGGTGCAGCCGACCCAGAGAATCTTGGCGATGTAGATGAAGGCAATGGATAATTAACGAACTCCGTCAAGAGGTTGTGGATGGCGCCAAGAAGTCGTTTCCGGGCTCCCAGGGCCGTGATTCCCAGCTCAACTAGATTCGCTTCCGTCAGCGTGACGAACGTGTCCAAATCTATTTCATTTACAACAAATGTTTCTGAAATTTGTGCAAAATATTATTTGTGTCCCAAAAATTTTATATTTATGGGCGCCCGCAGTTAATTTTCTCAATGGGCCAAACATTTATAAATCATTACATTTATTTTTTGCAGATAAAATTACGGAATAAAATTTTGTAAACCCTTCTTGCCGGCGCCCATGTTTCAATATTTTACTTATGTAGTGCTCGAGTCCGAGAATCGACAGCAGTGAGTGAATATCTTTGCACTGGCATAGTTGGGTGCGCCGATTTGAGGGAATGGCGTCAACAATTCCAGTTGTTGAGGCCATGTTGTAAAGAGAAGAATGAACGTTGTTCCAAGTCATATCGTTGCTGGTCTCAATGTGTCCCGGAGAAGTTCCGCTCAATCCGAGGCCAATCCAGTTCGAGTTTGGAGTCCTGGGTTCGCCATTGGGAGCTCGTTCGATTGCCTTCATACCAATCACGCGTTTCAAGTCAAAGTCGAAAGTTTGTGGTTGCTGTTTGGTGTTTTAAAAATATAGTCAACAATGATCCTTCAACACACCATATTTCCTGCGGTCTACTTACTTTCGAATCGTAATGGGGCGTCTTGTACTCATTAGCGTTGTAGTTGCTGCCCGCAATGCCGTAGTCACGGGAATTTTTGGTATCGGCCAAATAAGTGGAATCAGGAGAATAGTGAGCTCTGGACGTTGACGGGACAGATCCGTTATTGCATCCAGGGTACAGTTGCTCCAGCGAATTCGTGCTGCCGCTGAAACTCTGGTAGCCACTGGTGTTGGCAGTACTTCGCGGGGACAAACTCTGTCTCATTGGAGGAGCCGCCGACAGGAAATTGTTGTTGAATGGTTGGGAAGCATGCATGTTTTGTTGTTGAAGGAATTTGGATGTGCCAATTGGGGAGGTATGATTGGCTGGAGGTTTTTGATAGGGACTGAGGTTATTGAATCGAAAGTTGGATGATGGCGATGTGCCTGCAGTACTGATGGATGAATGGTCAGAGTAGTTGGACAATAAGGAAGTTAGACTTTTTCGGAAAGACATCTCCATGTCCTTATCTCTTGGGCTGAAGTACGTTTCCGGAATCTCTGGTACCACCATTGGTGTGGTCAGTTTCAGAATTTCGTGGCGAGCCTCGTATACCTTGTCTGAAAGTGCATTTACATTAATATTGTGTTACGGTTTAATTGACGGGATCTACCAATGAATTTTTCTACGCCTTTTACAACAACAGACATCGTGCTTTGTCTTTGTTTTTTACGAATCGAAATGAAGACACCAAATTTCTGACTGAGATTCACAATTTCCAAAGTGTTATCTTGAGTATCTGGAAAGTCAAAAATCAAGGCAACTGGTAAGTTGCCCTAAGAATAACGGTAATTAGTTGCGGTCATTAGAAAAATAGCAATACCCACTATCAATTGTTGTCTAGCCTTGTATACGCCATCGATTGAGCCGGTAATTGTCACTTGAGATTTTTTTATCGGTTTTATGTTCACGTCAGTTACATCCGGAAATATTATCTAAAAAAAATGTGATATACAACGATTGTATTATTATTTTATTGCCTCATACATATCTGAATGGGAGCAAAAAAGCTGTCGTTGATTCTACAAATTAATCATCAATTTCTTTTAATTCTTATCAGTACAAACTTTTCTACTGTATTCTTTAATTCTTAAAACTTTTCATCTTTAAAATATAGTTGTAATTGTCAAAAAAATGGAAAATATAATTACAAATTATCAATAATATACCTAAAATTAATTATGCAGATCATTGTAGGGCAGATCACATGATTTCAGTATTACAGATAAGCCAACAAGAACAGACAACAGACTAGACGTTCACAAAAAACATAAAATCCAGTGAGACCATAACATTGCGTTTTTTGAGGACATTAACGTATAGAACATATTCCTGAAACAGGAAAAGTAATCAACAGGGAAGATAAGAACTCCTTAAAGATAGTAAAGCGCTCCACACAAAAATGGAATGCGATTAAAAAACATACAATACAAAAAATGTTAAACAGGACACTCGGAAAACTACAAAAACGTCATTACGGTGTTACGTGGCGGAACGGCATGAAAGGGAATTCCTACAAACCTTTGTTTTAGTCCTTTCCATTATGCTTAAGAGGTTCATGTTATTCCTTCCTTTCACAATCTCGTGATGTTGTGGCGAAATTTCCAATTGCATATGAACCTGGATTTGGCTCTAAAAAGTAATAGCAAGTTCAGAAATTGCAGTGATAATCAGCCATAAGGACCGGCAGTTAGATGTACAACAAGGACAACACCAGTCTCCGACTAAAGTAAAATATGGATTGAAATGAGGTGGTTATTGGAGCAATTTTCTGTATTCACTGAATTTTTTCAATCTTGTTGAGAAAATCCAATTAAAATTACAGTGAATGTGCCACACAATTACACCGTTATTGGCAGATCAGGGGCATTGTACCGTGGGGTTGGTTTTAGCTGCTGGAGAATGTATGAATTTTACAATGTCTATCAAAGGACAACATGTAACTTTCGCATGGGAGGAGAGTAAAGGGTTAGAATAGAATAGCTTACAAAGCCGTTGTTCTTATCAAGAATCAAACGAAAGCAGCTTATAACATACAAACTGAAATTAATTCAAATATTTCACGTTAACAATTACCGCGCCCCTGCTGCGCTCTTGGCTTACAATTTCGCCCACTTCACAGAACCCTCGGAGAATGTTCTTGACTTTCGTTTAATACCTTAAAAGACTCCAACACTCAGCCGGAGTGTCAAAGGGTTTAACTCACCGCTATACTTTCACAAGTGAACTTGATTAGCAGTTCGGTCGCTTTCTGCACTTTCTCTGCTTCCTTCTCGGAGCCCTTGACAAGCACAAGGGAAGAGTGCAATTTCGGTCTAGTTGAAAAAATTACCTGAAATTGAACGATAACATCATTTCGCGTCCTTTTTGCAAAACAATATTACCTGAACACTGCAATTACTCTCAACTTCCTTGATATATGGAGTATCGTGATCAGGCTGATGTTGTCCTGGCCCCATGATAGGCAATTCGAAGGAGATCAAGAGTGGGGTCGAGAACCGCACCAAGGATCGAGCTCGTTCCACCCCCTCAAGAGGACCGCACAGCGACACTTGATTGCTCTTTTCCGTTGGATTCGAACGATTCGAATCGGGGAAATGAATGTGGGTGGAAGTGCTCTCCATAATTCGCCTAATGTTGTTTCCGCCGCGTCCAATTATGTACGAGTGGTCCGTGTAAGAAACATCCATCTTCATAATAACTCTGGTGCCCTAAATAAAAATTAAAGTCAAGTTGAATGTTGAATCGGTTTTGTTTCTGGCGAAGTGCTAGACGTCAGATGCCCGCGACATGAACGCATCCATCATGTGTTTGGGCATAAAACAATAAAGGACAAATGTACATGAATCTGTATGCAGAATAGCTATCGCTGGGGATCCGTGCAGAAGCGCACGACAGGACCTTCCACGTTTGTGGATGAATGGCCAGCGCTTCTGTTACTGTTTTTCCTAGTGTTAACAACTACTGCAAATGTAATGTATGGACATAAATTATTGAGGGCTCATAAGTAAACCAATGAAAACGCAACCACAGTATAATGCAATTTTCGACAACGCCACCCCCATACAGAATTCCGAGCTCCAATAGATTAACAACAAAGGTTTGGGGTTGTTACCTTACAAATGGACCCCTGAACGGGAAATAATGACCGAACATTGCCAAAATATCCATTGAACTTTAATTTAATTGCCAGTTTCCATGCGGAAGGTGGAAGCGTCCAGATAACGGCTGTACCGAGCAGGATATTGTAACAATGTGGAAGGAAATATGCGTATTCGGAGAAATAAATCAATTACGATCTCCATTTTCTGTGATTATTCTGCAACAAAGACTATGGACAGCTACGGAGGAGGGAATCATTCAAATGTTTATTGATGTCTGCAAAAACACCGAGGGGGTGTTATCAATCCAGTGGCTACTTTTGTTGAACGCAAGTTATCACCTATTTATTATATACATGAGTAGGAGGTCTCCAGTGGATTCAGCAAAGGAAGGTATACAGGATTGATTGGAGGAATAAGTAAAAAATTGTTCAAGTCATCAGATTTAACATTTGTCAAGCAAGAAGCACATTTCTACGTCAGGCTAAACTTGCAGTGATTTCAAGCGACTCAGCATATTTTATGCAACTCCAACTGCATAATATTGTATTAAATTCAAACTTCCGACTATGTCAAAAAAGCTTGGCTAAACTAGTGGAATTACACATCCAGCAAACAGAACTGTAATTATATCGTAAAGGATAAATTGCATGGGTTTGAAAATTATCATGAACTGAAAGTTAGTTGTGTCTAAGTGTGTGTGTTTTGGAATTTTATAAAACTTACCCGTGAATCCAAACAAGTTAAAACGCGCTCCTTGGCCCGTGGAACGTTCTCCGGCTTCCCGACTATCCGGACATGGGGGTCTGAAAGTGTAGGGAAGACATTCAAAATGAAAATATTAGTTTGTTTTTATGGGAATATCACATGCGGGCAAAAATACACACACACGTATTTACTTCAATATTTGCATGGCTGCTCCGTAGACCATGGTGAGATTCATCCCGTTGAAACTGGGATTATGTGTGTTTGGTTGTTTTTTTGTGGGGCAGGATTGAGGGTTCGGCAACCTTTTGGGGATACCTTTTTCCTGGACGGATTTGTTTTCATTCAGATATGAATTACTTTAACTTGATGCGGGTATCTGAGTGTTAAGAAAAACCAGCTCGGGTTAATTTAAAATAGGATCTCCCCACTTCACCTCAAATTGTAGTCTTAGTGCTTTACCGTGCTAATTTGAATTGCGAAGAGTTGGCTTTTCGGGGCTTACTATCAATGGATCCGTAAAATATGCGAACAAATATGTGTTCATGGACAACTCTTGAAGTTGAATGGTCAATGAAAGCTCAAAGGCCCTCAAAATATATTTGATGGAACTGTGAACGAGATCTTTTGTATAAATTAATACTGAATAATTGTTTATATTATTTGCATATTCCAATTTATGTGCTTTTTATACATTTGGATAGCAATAGAACTTGTTGAGGACTTCACGCTGACACTGATCAAAAGCAGTGCATTTAAAAACCACCAGACAGCGGTGTAAATTTAATTATTTTTCCCAGAAAAATAACCAAACATTTGGAAATGTGATTGGACATTCCGTTGTGCCAGTAATAATAACTTAAGCATTGTTTCTAATGCTCCCTTAAATTATACAATAAAAGACCAAATAAGTTAATAAAAATAAATTAAATTAAAAACCAATAGAAAATGCTGACTTCAGATTAATGTACCTACAGAGGAAGTGTATAATTTACATATATGTATGTTATAATTATAAAAAGCTCGAAGTATTTTATGAACATTTTAAAGAGAAGTAAAAACTAAATGCGTAAAAATCAAAATATAAACAATCGTGCATTTATATAAATGAATTCTAAATTCATATCTAGGAAAAGAATATCTTTTCGAAGTTTATCTATAATGTCTCTAATCGATAATTTTTTATGAAAACTGCAGATGTAATTTTAAACTTATAAATTCAATTCTGGATATTATTTGTTGATCTTTCTCATTTTATTTGTTTGAATATGTTTTGGAAGTTAATTAAAAATTATATTAAAATTTATAATAACATTTGAATTCGTTGCTAAATAAAATGATTTTCTACTGAAGAGGGTTTTGTTAATAATTTCTGACAGCAATTTCACCCCAATTAAACATCAATCCCAACAGAGTTTAAAACAATTTTCGAAAATTTCATAATTTCCTGTAAATAAATAAAAAGCAAGCAATAACAAATCATGATTGCGTTAATTCTATGTGAAATTCACTTTTTCAAGCGTTATGGAAAATTGTTTACATATGGACTTAATTTGTATACGGTGTAAACAAATCTGATGTATTCAAACTATAAAATTCGAAGGGAAGCATTTTCGTTTTGTGGTGCACCGAAAATGTTGGAGGAATTAGTATAAAAACCTCCAGCTCTTACAAAAATTCGAATTTTATGAACCGATTGGGATTTGACTTTTTTTGCGTGTACTTTAAATTGAAGGTTACAATAAAAATAATCGCTGACTAAAAAGCGGAGGCTTCACATGCATATTGTATATACAAATATTAAAAACGTAATATATTGTAGGTATATATAATTATATACTATGTAATTATTTGTGGAACTGTAAACTTATGTATTCACTTAAATAAATAAAATGAAAATAAAGAAAACATTACCTTTCTTAGTTTTTGCACCGATTTTTAGTCTGCAGGGCCAGCTGATGTAGGTTGAAGTATTTTTCATTACCTGCAAATATCAATTCATCAAGGATTCGTAAGAGGCTCTGAAATCAAAATTCAAGCACTTACAGTGTCGAAGAAGTGCTCTGCACTGTTTACCCCTTCAACGGTGCTCTCGGCTGTAAACAAAAACTTGTCGATTATTACTGTCATGGGAAGGCACTATTGTTTCTTTACTCTTGATCAAGTTTTCCAGCTTCTGGCGATCAATTTTGAACCTTTCCGTCATGAGGTCGTCGGGATTGGACACTCCTAGCTTCAGTGCAATCGTGCGAACGTCACTCCAATCACTGTCAATGGAGGAGATCTCGCTCTGAGTCTCACTCGAAGGACCGCTCACCGAGAAAGCACTTTTGTTGTAAGATGCACACGAGGACATCATCTTGTCGAATTAGAAGCCTGTAAGTACAAAGCGAATATCGAGACTAAGATTTCCTAAACGCATTCGGCTCACATGTTCAGTTTCAGTATAGTTTAAATCTATTAATTTATTGAAATTCGCACACAGTTCATATTTTTGGAAAAGTTAAGTTAAATTTGTAAATCAAGAGGTGAAGTGTCGTTTGCAGCGTCTCCATAATCACTGAGTTCCCACAGTGGAGAGCATTGTTCAACCGCCCCTAACAAAATTAATCTGCCACAGCGTTGCACATTAAGAGCCTCAAACATTCTGTCGATGGAACGCCAGTATTAATTAATCCGGGATGGATTCCCAGATGCACAACGTCCGGCGGCTGCTAAAACATTTCCCCACAGAGGGCGATAACAACAATTCTGGCAGCGAAATTGTTTATCAATATTGCTTCATCACTGGAGTAGATTATCTCAAAATTGATGAAATCTGCTTTCATTGTGCCACAAATGGGTAGGTTGCTTGGAGCGATGGCAACGGAGCTCCCTTCCCCTGTCAATGGATGATCATTAGGGGCGACTGCAAAGTTGCGAAACTTTTAAGGATGAATTGGAGGATATTGCACTTTCGTCGTTTGATCCATTATCGGGTGTCAAATTGTTTTCTATGGATAGTACAAGGCTACAAGCTAAATCACACCGATATTTTTTTATACGTTAACTATTAATGAGAGCTATGATATCTAGTGATTGTTGTTTTTAATTAACACAAAAATCGGATATCAGATGCACGGAAGGATGTTTCGAATCCGATAGTTGAGTAACATAATTGTTTTGTTTAGAATTCTGTTAGTTTGCGTCATTTTAAAAGTGTAAAAAAGGTCGCTGGAAATTCAAATCAATCCGAAACTAGATTAAAAGTCAAGCTTTCTACGTCAGTCATCCTTGAATTGATTTTCTTGTATACATAAAATAGGATTTCCATGCATCATAGGTATAGGTGTATTTTAAGATTACAATTTGAATTTATCCCGCAATTTCCACCGCTTAACTAATTCACAACGGTAAATATTGGGTTATATATATTTCGAATTTTTACTTTCACAGAAAATGAAAATTTTTAACTAGTCTATTTTTCGACAAAGGTAATATGTTAACACAGTGTAATTTTATATTTATCTTATTAAATTAAATACCGATGTTATAACATCAAAAGTTTTAATACATTTTTTTCTTTTAATTCTTAAAGTTAAGTTTTTCTTCAACGTATGTAATTATGTATATAATATGTAGCCTTCAGATTGTTTAAATTATTGATGAAAATATGTAAATATCTTTGTTAAATCATTATTGACTGAGATTTTCATTACGTTTATTCAGAAAGGCAAAATGTAGATATTGTTATATACCACATAATTTTCTGTTTAAAATGAATGCAAACACTTTGATCTCAATGAGCTGTAGAAATATATTATATTATAGTAAAAATTTATTTAAAACTCACGCAGAAATTTTTTTAAAAAACAAGGTCAAAACTAATAATCTTATATAAAACTGATCACTAACTGGAGATTTCCACAATTTAAAAATAACTAATCGCACAAATTGTTAAACGCGTGTTTCGGGTCAGGAGTAAGAATACAGTCTGAAATTAAATTTTGGAAAAGAGGACATCGACCTCAGTATCGGTCTCCAAATTGCAGTTATTACCGTTTTCCCTTGTTAGGATAAGTCAATGACCTGCTGAAGAGCGGCAAAACGAAAGCCTGACCGAATACCAAAGGCGTAGAGCAAAGAGATAAACAAAAATATTGCACCCTACGAATTTTGAATATTTTCGGATTTCGTTTGCAGAAATCCAAAAATTAGATAATGGTTGGTAGCAAAATCAATTTTTCTTATTAAATGAAAATAACTTTAACCAAATCAAAATCATCAGATATAAACGAATAAAACACTTAAGATCATTTTCAGCAGAAATATTAGTTTTTATTTTTGCTCGGCAAATTTTTTTTTAAACAATTTTTTTCAGTAGCTCATCATCAAATTTAAAGATAAACGATTTCATAAAAATAGTTGAAGTCATAGTTATGAATTTTTTAGAACAAAAATCATATCGAAAACATCAAGGCTCCTTCAGCGCAATTGTTGCGAGCTCAAAGTAAAGTGACGTCATTGAGAAAATCAAACATGTACATGCAACAAATCACTAAAATTTTCTTACCGTCTTTCCACTTTTTCACAATATAATTTTCTCAAGTATAGTTAAATTAAGGTAAAAAATCGAAATAAATTTAATTAAGTCAAAATGAGACAAACACGCGAAAAAAGAGATTCAAGAGACAAACGAAACGATGTTTTAAATAATTTGGTGATTATCGAGGAGTTTTTGAAATAATATAACTATTCTACAGATTCGTCAAAGAATGGTCGCTATTCTTATTGGGCCCGACTTCTTATTTCCAGTTTGAACGAAAGCCGCCGATTATATTATTGTACACGTTTTGTTCCAAATTTCCAATAACTTCTTTTAGACGTAAAACTCGTTCTTCATAATATAATTAAATTTAATTAAAATCACTAGGTACACATTAAAATTTCTCAGGAAATACTTGAGACAAAGCGCGGCTAACAGATTCCGGAAAACTAACTGCGCTCCATGCATGCGGCAGAACGTGGCGGGCGAGGCAGCGTTTTTGAGGTTGTAGTGCATCGAGCTGCACTTTGTGTGGATGAACTCCGGGATGACAACTGCACTGCTGTGTTTTCGATCACTTACAAAACTCTTTTCTAAACGGTTATAATTTATATATAAATTACCATAAGTTTTCTGTTCTTTTATTGTGTTTCAGAAGGAAAACAAATTCAAAATAAATTTATATAATTTAGTACAATATGCAAAACCATAAAATGAAATTGACTTTTATTAGAATTTTGTAGTAAGAAACATTCATGAAAAACATTATATTGTTTACAGATCTGTAAATAATAATCATTTGGACTTTCGTTTGTTGTGAATTAAATATTTGCACTTAACGCAAAATTGATTAGTTCTTGTCCCATGTCCATGATAAATGAAAAGGGGTACAAATGGCCTTTAGTACACTACAGTACTTATTTTTCGATGTTTTTTATTATATAATCGCACACAGTCTTCTAAAATTAACTACTGTGTAAATTGCACTGAAGTTGTTCGTAATTTATACTTACTTTAAAAATGATGCTCTGAGTTTAAAATTTTATATTATAATTTATTTGTTATATTTAAGAGTGCAATTTATAGTTTAGCGAGGTTAAAACAGGAGCTACAAAAAAGTGGCCAGCACTTTTAGGTTTGGGAGCTTCTCTGCAATTCTGAAGTCATCGATATTACTTCGAATTTTTGCAAAGGCTTTGTGACTCCAAGTTTGAGTGGGTTAATCGCAGAACGGCTGATTCGAGTTATTATTGAGCGCTAGAAAAAATAAACTGCAAGCCAATATTACTCAGCGAGGAGGGCCCGAACCGACGCAAATGCAATCCCCAAGGGGAAACAATAATATAATACCATTATCTTGTTGACTTGACTAGGAGCAGAGGTCTTTTATTGTCTCTCCCAGTTGTGAACCTTCAAGGGAATTTTCGAACTATTCGGGAACTGTGCTCGTTCAGGATAAAATTTCTTTCAAACTCGATGTGATTTTTTCTGCTTCCCTCTGAGTTAAGTGTTTGCCTACTTTGACAGGATCCATTTTCTGTCTAAGCTACGCGACTTTCATATTAATTTTTTGCTGCTGGGAACAACCAGAGTAGAAGTAGTGAAAGCCGGCCTTCGCTTTGGTCCTCATGTCTGCAAACTTTTCTCTAACCTTCTTTGTGGTACTATTATAAAGCGGAAAAGATTGTTTGACTTGGCTCTATTAGCGTTTGGACAACTCAACAGTATTCATTTCCTTTATACAAGAGTACATACCGCAGTACATAGTACTGGTTAATATTCGGTTGGCGGGATAAGCTTCTTACAAAATTCTCCATTCACCTCCATTTTCCATCATTCCGATGCAGGCTACGGAATACGATCATGAAGTCCTTGGCGCAGGAAAACTTGATGTGGGTGTTCAAACGTGCACTACCTGCCATCCCAGGAGAGTTGAATGGAAATTCCGAATTCATTTTCCAAATAGCACAATGTACGATGGCCATTAATCTCCATGAAGAAAAGTGCTTCCTGAGCGAGCTGGCGCGGATTAGAAATAAATAATATTCCTGGCAGGACGCCGTCATCCCAGTGGCAGTAAGGTTGAATGGAGGACTATCGAGAGGGTGCATGTACATACATTTGCTTCGAGGCCAGATCCTTACAAAATAACAACCCCGTTGCGGAGGAGCACTGACAGTCTATTCATCTTATTGGCAGGTGCAGTGGAGTTTGATGCATCGACCGCAGCGCCACCATTCTTGCTCCTTAAAACGCTGAGTAAATTGATTTGAATTCGTAGCTAGAGAGAGTTTGACTCGGACGACAGCCCCTGGAAGCCTTAGCTTGATTAAAAGGAGTAAAAGTAGTTTCCAATTTTTAGCGGAGAGTTTGCAAAATGTTGACAATGTTATATAGGATTTTCATGGCAGTAAAAACTCGTGGATATACTCTGGAACAATATTTGAATTGATATGCAAGTATATCCTAATGCGAAATCACTAATAAAAAATCCCTTTAGGTAGGCCTACAGGCTGAGGTAGATTTCGAAGTATTTTGATTGCGTTTATTTGGATCATTTATTTCAAGATCGAGAAACTAGTTATGGATTTATAAACTACTCATCGAGAGCTTTTCAACGATACACCACAAGACGTGCTTTAGAAAAATTCGAATTTTCACCCCCACCCCCATTCGTACCCCATCTACCCCTAATTTGGTGGTGTCACCGTTAACATCATAGAGAGTACTCTTATTTATGCAAATAAAGTCTCTCTCTAAACTTCATAGGGGCCGAGATATATATTTTTCAAAATTTCATCCCCCTCCCCCGGCCACCCGGGAAAACTTCAACTCTCTGTAAGGATAAGTGCAAAAGTTGTTACTCAAACATAGCAGAAAATATACAAATTCAAGGTTTTTTTAACATTCTAACAATATTTTCTACTTCATTGAATTCCCAATTTTAATAAAATGTACTACGAGCGAAAGTTCCCTCTTCTGTTGATATGCAATATTCCAGTTCTTGCATTAATTTATATTAAAAAATGCTTGTCTCATTAATTCAGCATTAACAAAGCCAAAAACTAGTCTGAAAATACTATGCACCTATTTGCAACGAACTGCGTGTGCGCCCCCAGGTCGACGCAACTACGGGTGCAAAAGGTTAATCCCCCTAGTTATTAAAAATGATCCAAACCTTTTAAACTGCATGAATGACTATATTTCTGAAACTGATGGTCTGTGCTTTATGGATATTTAGTAAGAAATCAAAACGCACATTCTTAACGATTTCGACCAAAGTTCATTGTTTTGCAAAACTTATTGTGTATGTATGTTGGTTGGTCCAATAATTTGTTCTCGTCGACTGCGAATGCGATAAAACCAGGGAATAATGAAAATTCATGCCGCCGCCGCGCCGTGGATGTACATTCCAATCCATGGCATCCAGAAATTTATGCCCTTCGAATATTTTGTATCTTCGGAGCGATGCAGGCTCATCCCGACAACAACAGTCGCAGAGCAGAATCTAGTCCGGCGTTCAATTTTGTGTCAGTGGTGTTCATAGTCCGCTGAACCAAAAATCCAGGCCGCGATTAATCATTCCTCGGTTTAATAAAAGATGTCATCGATGACGTATATACGGCTCTGCTAAAAGTCAAATATGTGACCATAAGTAAACGCAAGCCCCGCTTTTCGGCCTGGTTTGTTTCGCCAAGTGGCAAATGGAGCGTGCAGCCCCCGCGCCCGAACCTATAGAAATCTGTCCGCCATTGTCCGACCACCCTGATATCGGGCTGCGTTTCATTTGTGACGTGCAATTTGCCACCTCACCCCCGGCCCTGCCGGACATCATTCCCTAGCAAAATTTATGTACAGATAAGTGTGCCGTCTGCAATGGCTGTTGCACCGTTGCACCGTGGAATGCAACTAATGTGCAATTTGTGTGATTTATGCCAATTACAAAACGTGCATAGACCTTTCCCGCCATGTTGACTGTAGGTAAAGCTCGGCATCCGGGGGTCGCAGACGCCTTTGGAGAAGATGAATTGCTGCTTGTCCCTGGCTAACTTTATTGAAGCGCAGGGTTAAGTGTTATTTTGTATGGGAATATTTTGTAACTGCAAAAGTTGCTCAATGCTAAGTTAAATGCGCTAACCAATGCTCAACCAATATAAACGAAAAACTTCATTTGAATTCAAATTAGTACTGACCTAAAGGACGATTTTGGGTAAATCCGTTAGTATACCTATTTGTTTACTGCCGTACTTTTTAAACTGCAATCCACATTCCACAACTGGCAAAATGTATTAATTATTATTAGAGAATGGAATTCGGAAGAGTTGTTTGGAATGTAGTTTTAATTTATTTAATTGCATAATATGTAAATTTACCTAATATGTAATTTACGAGAAAATATTAATTCCGAAATTTCCGTCGAATAGTTTAATTAATTAATTGTTAAACCGTGTTCACTGATAGGATTTCGTAAATTGAATGAGACTGTCTTATTTAATGCAATTACTTTAAAACACATTCAGGCCAATCATGTCCAGGAATGCAATTAAAATTCATTGCTCTCATTAATTATTCACTTTCTGAAGAGGATGTTCACAGCGTCCTGATTTCATAGAAATGGAAATGTCTTAAACGCAACTAAATTCCTGACTCATGTTTTTTTATTGTGAATAGAATTAATTTTTTTTCTACTGCATTATTTATTGTTACCTATATTATATTACTAAGAGTGTTATTATGCCACTTTACCTTATTCAGTCATTTTCCCACTTAGTAGTAAGTCAGCAAGTAAATAAGTTATTTTTCCGGCACACAGTAGAATCATCCTGCAACCAATGCTTTATATCCTGTTATCACTTCTCATCCATCGCACAAAGTATTCACTGCAAATCTCATTTAAAAAATGGCAACAAACATTACACTTTGACTTTCAGGATAATCAACCAGCTCAACAATTTCGGAAAACACGCATCCGAATTCTCGGCAGCTGGTGTTAAAGCCGCAGACCTCCACCATTAATCTCCATCTTCTTCCTCACTCTAACAATTCTCTTTAAAAATTTCCTCAAAAAGGGGTGACTTTAATCTATTCTTTTCGTTTATTTGACTAACACGTGTTTTTTGTGCCTCTTGCTTGATTGGTGATAGTAAAGTGACGGATGACTCCTTTCAAAAGGAGGTTTTTTGGTGCTTTCCTATTTTTGCACGTTCCGCCCAAAATGTCAAGATCTACAATTGCAAGTCGACTTGTAGGATAATAAATGGTTCCGCAGGACGAAATATGGAAAATATTTAAACCGAAAGAGCAAATTAAGACACTTTCATTAACCGCAAACTAAGTACTGTTAAATATCTTTTGTTGGGAAGGAGCTCCAATAAAACCGCAGACTTCCTTGAGAACTAAATTATTAAACTTCCCCGAAGTTCAATTGGTAGATATGGAACAAACATAACGACGAAAAAATAAATTTAAAACCGAAAAGCGAATTTCGCTTTGATATGGACCAAAATTAGGACCACTTACAAATTTCGAGTTTTGTTTGTTAGGATTGAATTAAACTTTGAAAAACTTATTCATTGACAATTTTGAGACTCTTTGATGGAGAAATTTGTTCTGTAGTTATCACAACTGGTTATTGTATACAAAAGATTAGCCAAAAACTAGCGTTATTGTGTTCAAATACTCCTTGTCAAACGCTACCATACCCTAGATGTAGAGGAATATAGAATTGGATATCCTTATACATTAGTTTGCTGTGGAAAAATCTAAGACTAATCTCAAGTGCTGGCATTGTTCGTAGTGTGATGTGATAATAGTCGATCACAAGCGGATTGCTCTGGCGTATGAACGGGTTATACAAACTATACCGAGGCTCCACCCACTGTGCCCCACTCGCATCCGGCTCAGCTCACTGACTAGGGTGGTTTTTAATGGTTACTGCACATGAATAATTTGTAAACCTTTAAGGGTCTTATTAAAAGTGTGGCAGGAGTGTGATGCTATCGTGGCTAAGTTATACGTTCCGCATGCTAATTCGCCTGCTTGTTTCTCGGCAACCCTCTATCGGCATTACAGGACTCCTCTTCCTGAGAGTTCATTTTTAAATTTCGTGCTTAATTCACTTATCCTGTCGGCATAAGAATTGTTTTCTCCATCGCGTTAGTCGGCACTATTTAATTCAGGAACCATGTGTTATTAGATTTAAAATGAATGGGAAATTGCACGCTTAAAAAACTACGAAGAGGGGGAAACGGTGTTGAGGGATGTGAAGGAGCAGCCAATGCCAATGAACAATTCCATTAAATGTTGTATGCAGGATACGGAAGGAAGAATGAAAAATATTCCAATATTGGATTTATGTGTATATAATTAGTTTTAATTAATACTCGAAACCAAATTCAATCTCGACTCTAATAATTTCATAGTAGATTTGTAGAGAGTTGTTTGCAGGAGAATGGATTCCAGAGGCTTGATAAATTCAAATTTAAATATTATAGAAGTTATCATAAACGCCGAAAAGTAAATTGAATAAAAGGGTCTTGTGTAAAATTTGTTATTTTTTATTGTTTTTTTGTATAAATGGACCCAAAATCATGGAAGAGAGTAACTCAAAACATGCTTCCTCAAATAAAGAGAATTATGAGCAATTAAAGCGTTTTATTTCAAATTCCTTGTTACATGATTTTAATATACTTACACATTTAACTAAAAATTAATACTCAATTAATTACGTACATTAACTTGACTCTAAATCTTATGGCGTTCAAATTAAAATGGATCGTTTTAATAAGTATTGGAATTTCAATTTAAAATTATAATGAAAATGAAAATTTAATTTTGTTTGACGTAGAAATTGTGTCCGAGATCCGATTGTGGACGAGTGGTACTCAAGATTATATATCAGCCCCTCACTTTGTCCGTCTTCATGAGATTAATTTCAAAGTCTGCGCTGATAAAAGAACCAGCTCCGACCAACCCCCATTGAAGGTTTCCAATGTTCCATCTTCGAATGTTGTCGTCTTCAGGACTTTGTCTAGCTGCTTATAAGGCCAGGTGTAAAAACTATCGCACTAAATTTATACTTGCACTTTAAGGCACTTTTCAAATCGTAAATTTACTCAGATGTCGCGGTTGGCACAGTACACTTCTTCGAGAGCGGCCACCTGAGCCACCCCCACACTACTGTGACTTCAGTGCGCCCTTATGCTGATGCCATGAATATGAATAAAATGAAGCGTTGAAAGTGCCCAACGTGGGAATAAAGGCCGGAATGGCGCCGCAATTTCTTATAACTAGGAGTCGCGGATGGCTATAATGAATTTCACCGTCACACTATATTTAACACATTTTTAAAACGTAAAAATCCCTTCGGGATGCTGGAACGTGGGCGACAGTTTAATCTCATTAAAAATTTAAATAGCGATTTACGACTGCAGTTCCGGGAATTCTTTGTCCCACCACCGAACGAGGGACAAGCCCGTGGGGCGAGGGGTGCAGCAATCTGAATGCAGAATGACTTAAATTTCCTAACATTTTTGTAATTAGAATTACAATTGTGAATTATACATAATGATTCACTTGACATACGATTAGTGGGGTGAATTAAAAATGGATGTGTGCCATTTGCAATAGTTATGCACCCGGAAAACCGTTGTCATTTAGCTGGCAATCAACGCCATAATGCTACCCTGGATGATTGTTGGCCCTTGCGTGTGTGAGCTTCCACTTTTTAACACGTCCTGTGATTGTCATTGTGGGGGTGTTAACTCGTATTGCAACAAACGCATTCACTGCATTAATTGGACTGTACTTGTTGTAAGGAAAATAAGCATGTTTGCTACTTTTCAGTTTTCAAAGAGGTCCTTTCATGAAAACCTAGATATAGGCTTCGAAATTGACATTGTCCATAAATAATTCATTCTTGCATTATCTAATAATAAATATTTTCTTCTTCGAGGAAAAACTCAAAAACGTTACTGTTATCTTATAACATATAGGGCTATACGTACGGTTACTTCAGAAGAATTTCAATTTTACTTATTGCTGGGTCGGAGTTACGTTTTATATGAAGAATATGTATATTCTTAAAATATTTGTACCTATCAAGCACAGAAAACTGATAAACGGCGGATGGAAAAATCAGAAAAACAAATTAATGGAAACCTCGTACAATTCTGAAAGTTTCTGAAACATGAATCATAAAAAGTTATTATTTTGTTTGAAAAAATAGGTAATTTTTAAAGGTTTTCACTAGTAATATAATAATTAATTATGGCTTTCATAGTACCGGATGAAACCAGGCAAGTCTAGCTAGTTATTTTACACCAACCAAGCACTTATTATTGAACAATTGGATATTTATTATTTAGTGAATAGACCATCATTATGTAGTGGAGTCCTAGATGAAAATTCATTTCCATGTTTCTTGAAGGAAATTTATTCAGACAAGATTAATTTTGGGCCCTTCTCTTCTATGAAGAAGTCCTCTGAAGTCCCTTTGAACCTTGGCAAGGGGAAGAGGGCAGACGGGAGTGCGAAATGATATTCACTCATCATAAGTTAATTTAAAATTCTCTGAGGGCTTCGCACGTGCGTGTGTGTGTGTGTGCCTGTGCACCCAATGTATATTACGTCACCTTAAACCGGCCGGATAAAGGAGCTAAACAATTTCTGGGCCGTAAAATATTTCTGGATTTTCTCACAGAATAGTTTGTGAATTTGCCAGGATACAAACAGAACAGGATGTGGTGGGGTTGTGACACATTGTTTTCTGTGTTGTGTTTCCATAAAGACGCCTAACGCGTAAATCAATTACCTGATTAGGTTTTGCGTCACGTGCAGCTTAGATCCGTGTGTGTACCTGGGCTTCGTGCTTCTCAATCACAACTCTTCATTATACGTTGATCACTTGAATTTATATCGCAGAAAAGGAGCAATATCGAGTGAAAGTAAATATTTCTTTTCATTCCGCATTCAACTTCTGAAACCATTGATTCCAATATTTTTGTGATTTGCTTCTGTTTAAAATTTAACAAGTTCGTGTGCGGTTCTTAATATATTGGTAAATTTTTGGGAAATAATTAGGCATTTTTTTGCAAGAATATGATAGTCAAGAAACTGTTAATGTCTTTATTTTATAAGCAAAAATAGCATGTTTTACTTATTGTTAGTAATTTAAACAAAGCTATTTTAAGAATCTTGACGAAATAATTTACAAATATTAAAAAAAATTTGTTACATTCGCGTCTGTTTTGCTTAATGAATGAATATTCAGCATTCAATACGAAAATGAAAATTCCTCACACGAACAATACGATTGTTCTTATAAATATTATTTTTTGTAAAGCCTGCAGACAAAAATAAAAGCATTAGTTGGGGTAATTTTGGTGTGCAAATGGTAAAATACATTAATCAAAGTCCCAACATCCCCAGACGAACGCCTTGCAAAATATTTTGGTGGGTGCAAAAATAATTTTCAGAAAATCTTCACGTCATTTTGGTCTTAGTTTCCTCAAAAAGGTCCTTTAGCCACTTTCTTTGTGAGCAAATATGACAAATTGGGAAACTTAGGGTTATAAAGCTGACTGTAACACTAACAATAGGGAGAGTGTTTATGAATCTTTCCCAAATGTGGTGAATTGAAAAACGACGCACCCTTTCTTGTCCCTCATCTTTTTCTTCAACGCCGAAACTTTTATTAATCCACAAAAATTAATTGCGAGTTCTTAACAATTTTTGCCTGGTGGCTTTGGAGTGGGACTTCTGAAAGTCATTTCTGGTAAGGATTCCTTTCTCGATTTGCTATACGGAGTTGCATCGCAGTACCACAAATAGGCACAAACCAAAAAACATTATAAAAAATCGCGTAAATTACTCTCTTGCGGCTGCGATTTTAAAAAGATCGCATTTTTTACCTTCTATCAAGTAAATTTGCTTTGATAAGAGATGCAGATAAAAAGCTAAGAAAGGAAAAGAAATAATGACTACAATATAGCACAACATTAGAAGCAAAATGTTGCTGTACCACGGAATCCCTTTTGATCCTGATTAATATGATAATCCAAAGATTCAGGTCGGCCACCCGGCAATGTGGGAAGGAGCTACTTTTAATTGTTAAATCGTGTCCGCTGGCTAATTAATCCAATTACCGCTTCCAAGTAAAAATTGAACGAATTTAAGTCTTCCTCAATAAGGACCCATGCTTCGCTTAGTTACGGTGAATGCTAATTAAAAGGTGATGATCTTCATCCCTGGAAGCCACTGAAGCTGCATTTAGTTCTATTCTTAATAATGTGGACCGAATCGAAAGTGCCGCATGTATTCAATAATTTGTTGGTAATGCTTTATGGGTTTTTGTTTAAACTTAACGTTGATATTATCTTAGTTAGTCATCAACTGAGGAACAATAAATTTTGTAATAAACTTGGCTTTTACGATATTAACAAAAAAACATATTAAGATATTAAGAAAAAAACAGCAAACTTCTTATTATTTTAATTATTTTGGTTTTTGGTGTTACATTAACTACCTAAATGTAATTTAATTTCAATTTTTAATTGGGTGAAGTAAGGAACTACATTCTACGTGGAATAAGATTTATAACAAGAAGCAGATTCACATGCAGTGTTTGGTCGCATTTGTTGCTCGAGTTTAATTAGATAATATTACCATTACTCATAAAATGAAGTAAATCCCCTGCGCTAATTAACCCGCGGTTAAAGTGGCACAGGATCCGCAAGATAAACTCCGAACTACGAACAACAAGGGGCCTGAAACCTTCAAAGAATCCCTGCAACTGAGTGCAACTGAGAAAGGGTTAAATTTTTGCTACAACTTATGCCAGGTACAGAACTTTAATAAAAATTAATATTCCGGGAGTACCTTCTTATTGTTACTACTCTAATAGGGCAATTACGAGTGCACGCTATAATAATTTGGTGCAGTGGTGGTGCCGTAATAATTAAAATGGGGTGGTGGATCTACGACAGCAAGTGGTTGCGGTTGTGTTTTTGCCGGCTGCTGAACTAGACTGCGGGGGGCGGCCGGGTGCAGCCCATGCAATTTGACTCCGAATAAATTGTGAAGTGAAATGAAACTCTTTCGTCGCGATGTTTTCTGCTGCGCGGATTACTAGTGAGCATTATCACATGCAGTAAAATATGATGCGTCGGGTGCATCATGCGAGGGGGCGAGCGACTTGGCACAGTGGATTTGTTCACTGGGCTTTGTTTGAACAAATTTTAACAAGATAAAGCCCGTAATGGGATGGTGGCAATTTAAATATCCAGGATGTTAGGTCTAAAATAGATATCCTTCCTTGATTAATGGATGCATGCTGGGAATGCTTTTGACAATGTATGAAAACCCGTTAATCGGATTTTATACCTCAAATTGGCTGTAAGTGCAGGAAATAAAGAGCAAATGAAATTGGTACAGATCTAATTATCGTCTTTTTCTAGCGTGGTTTGTACTGTAACAAAATGTTACACCCCTTTAAACATTTGCTCGGCGGTGTTGTTTTTATTGAAAATGATTAATATCTCTATTATTTATTTGACTTAATCGCAAAGAAGCACAATTTTTTTTTATTTAATAAAAAAAAAAAACCGCGATGATATAAACTACATAAATTGATAAAAAACATTTCATTCAGTATCATAGAAATCAACTGGAAATGGAACAATTCATAAATTTAAGTTGCACATAAATCAAAATAATTAGAGAGAAATTGTTAATTTCCTGCAGTCGCAAATACAATCAACACTTTCGGGAATTATTCGCTGGCCAACCCCACTCTAAGTTGATAGGCGTACCTTCCGCAACTAATCTATATAGGAAATTTACGAGGAATAAGGCCGAACGTTTCCTGACTGTGATTTAAGCCAGCAGAGGTGAAAGTTAACGGCTTGGAGTGATTTGGCGCTTGCAAATCATCGATTTCGAGTGGGTGGATTGCCAGTAATAAAATTTCAAAGACAGTTATTATGGAAAGATATGAGTCCTTTGCACACTAGTATTATCAGACGCGCCTAAAGGCAGGCAATAATAAGAAATTGGAAATTAATTTTTTCAAGTACTATTACAAAGAATTTATTGTTTCCTAAGAATTTTCATAATTAGACTATCTATTAACTAACCCTCCCACCAATGTATGACACGCGGAGGTGCTGCACATATCTTTTTAAATATATTAATATTAAATAAAATAATACCTTTTTAAACACTTTTGCACCCTTTTTAATATTTTTTTTACAGCAATACTCAAAGTTGCAACTACCAATAACTCTTAATTTGCGTGGTAGTTTAATGCTTCAAAAATACCGTGTGAATTAAAATCGTTCAAGTGGAAAACATACTTAGGTATATGACATAAATATAAAATATATCTGTACATAAAAACAAATTGATGGTTTTGTTAAATCGACTTAAAATGAAATTAATTTTTCCTTTCCTTCCTTGTTTGTGGTGTATTCATTTTAACATGAACTATACATAACATGAGCAGTTAACTCTTTGTCATTTAGACGATATGGCAATCAACCACTAATCGATATTAACTCGATCAATTTTTTGTTGATGAATAATGTCAATGATTTGCCTAAAGTCATCCATCCAATGTCATTGCTGAACCAACTGCTATCGATCTTTGAAAAATATTCGAAGGAGTGAAATCGATGTGATATATTCACATGGAGCATGATTCCCGCTATCTGCATTCCATTAGCTCGAAAAGGATTCAACAATGAAAGATTTATTTGCCATTTCATATAATATGTCGACGATAGCTCCTGAACTGAGTAAGCCACCGAGGCATGCAGTATGCAGAGCTCAGTGGCACCCATGAACAGATGCATCATCAGCTTTTCGAAATATGATGATGCGAAAAAGCTCAATGCACAACGCACAGGGTGTGCAGGATTTCAACAAATCCGCTCTCGTGTTAATACAAAATGTGTACCGTCGAAGAATATGACTAATTTTTGTCAAGGATATTGCATCCGGATGCCAACACAGAGGAATGAAAATTTCAAGTCTAAGGCTTTGTTTAACTAATTAATTGTGCAATAAACGATGAACGTAAAATAAATCGTTCCCATTAAATTTTGCATAATCTTCGTTTTGTGTATGATTAGCTTATTTAAACTTTCGAAATTCGTACACAAATGAGTCTATTGTACAGAGCATCGAAATTATTTTTAACGCTAACGCATTTTTTTTTATTTATATTGAATTCATATAACGAGCAGCAAATGTCCAAACAGTTGGCCGCGGACTTTTCGCTGAACCGTGTTCATTGCGATCTCTAAACAATATTGAGAATCCAGGATTTTATCCTTTTCATGCTTAACTATGATATGTTTCCCGGGAAAATATATTTTTCGGGTACCTACTCGAGTTGATTTATTAATTATTATGTAATTAAATAATGTAAAATATGTCTGCAACAATATAAAATCGCAGCTTATTTTTACGTTTATTCAAACAAGTAGTTAGTTCTTTTATTAGTTAGTTTTCTGCATTAAAGAGCAGCACTACGATTGCTAAATTTAAGGCACGCTGAAAAAGTCAAGGATACGGAACGGCTACATGGATATTTTTATAAAAATCGGGCAACAATATAAAATAAACATTGTTCTCATAATCGTACAGTGCATGTACGTAAAAGAGTTATTATATCACAAATAGAGTTTGTACTTGCAGATGTCCTTGCTGGATAAAAGATGAACATTCAGCTGCTGCCAGTGTTCCTGTAAGCGAAAATGCTGTAAAGCTTTTCTCACATAAAACTTTATTAGGAAAATATTTGCCATGCACGGAGAATGTTTATGGCAGTTTTCGTTCGTATGTGTGCGTTGCAATTTGAACTCGAGTAATTTATCCTGATACTCCACACTGCAGCGATGGTTGGGTTTATGCAATAAACGGACGTGCTTCACTCTTTAAATAAATATTTCGCCGGTAGTCTTAGGCTTTCATTTCGACGATAAGAAATCTATGTATATCAGAAGAACGCCGACTTTCTCTAATACGCCCAAAATACACATTCAACAATTTGTTGGTTCCTTGTTGACGAACGCTATTCCAGAAGTACAAAAAATTGACAAGGTCCAAAGTGTTTTTCTATTTGTACATTTACGTATGTTGGCAAAACTTATGGTTCTGTTGGATGCTTTTCAGGCCACCAACCCCCTGAAACCCCAAAAGAAAAGTCACCATCCATTGATACTTTGTTCTGGCACGGCTGTACGAGAATAAATTTCATATAGAAATTTACGTGTCGTGAGTAAAAGTTTGGCGCACATGCCAGGACGAAAGCGGCCAGGATTATTTTTCTCCCCCTATCGTTCGAGCTGAAGCTATTGCAAGGATTGCACAGATTCGTCCCCAGTCGTCATAACAGGAACGGATTTGATGGGGGTTCCTGAAAGAGCTGGGTATGATGAAAAGGCTCCAATCGTAAAAAACGGTAGAAAAATTGTGCTTCCACACTTTCGTGCATCATTTCGGGATGCTTCAGGAGAAGATAGACAAACATAAAAGAACCAGAGAAAATGGCGCAATCACTGTGTGACATTTAAATAACGGTGCACACTTTGCGAAAACTGTAGGCACCTTTCCCCCGCCCCGCGCGAGTGTTTGTCAATTTATTGTTCAAGGTAAAGAATTGATTTGCTTACTGCTGCTATCAGTGGGGGCGAGAAACAAAAAGGAAATTTGTTTATCAGTTTAGCTCTGAACGGAATTAACCCACTGAGCAGGAGTTACATTGTGTCTGATTTTCTGTCAATATTCTCCGCTGGTGAACTGAATTCGGCGAAAATCCTTGTGTTTGCCTTTCGTTGCGGGGGTGCAGCTTCGGGTGTTTCTTTATGTTGTTTGTTGAAAATCTCCAACCTCAGAACATTGGAGTTAAGCATGGAATGTCAACATGAAAGATGAACGGCGCTGCGCATATTTCAGGTAGTTGCCGATTGCCATGGTTTTTCAGCCATGAGCGAAACCTTCGTTTAGCGTAATGACATTATTATTGGCGTCCACATAGAATTCCAGGCACGACACTCTAATTAGATATATAGGGTGGGCCATTTAAAATTTGCATTTTTGATCGGTTATAAATAAAAAACTAATGAATATTTTTTCAAAGTTATGAGTTTATTAAAAATGTTGGACCTTGACATTTACGAATGAAAAACAATATCATTCAAATGACCGCCACGACTGGCCATACAGTACCCCATCCGATCAACCCAATTTTTCAGTACATTGTCGATTGTTTGAGGCTCAATCTCATGAATGGCAACTTCGATTTCGTGTTTCAAGGCATAAATCGTTTCTGGATGGTTAGCGTAACACTTATCCTTAACGGATCCCCACAAAAAATAGTCCAACGGAGTCAAATCACAGCTCCGAGGCGGCCAATTCACATCGGCATTTCGACTGATTATTCGATTTTCAAAAACGGTGCGCAAAAGATCGATGGTTACGTTGGCTGTGTGGCAAGTGGCCCCGTCCTGTTGAAACCAAATGTCGTCCATGCATTCCTCTTGAATTTTGGGAAACAAAAATTGGTTGAGCATGGCACGGTAACGCTCCCCATTGACCGTGACGGCGGCTCCTTGCTCATTCTCGAAGAAAAATGGCCCAATGATGCCACCGGACCAAAAACCGCACCAAACAGTTACTCGTTGTGGGTGCATCGGCTTCTCCAAAATAACGTGTGGATTTTCTGATCCCCAAATGCGAGAGTTTTGCTTGTTCACATACCCTCCTAGGTGAAAATGAGCTTCATCGGAAAAAAGAATTTTTCTAGGAAAATGCTCATCTTCAGCCATGTGATCATTAGCCCATTGAGCGAAGTGGAAACGCATCGCGGATGGTCACGAGGCTTCAGTTCTTGCACTAATTGAACTTTGTAAGCCTTCATACCGAGATCTTTATGCAAAATTCTTCTCAGGGAAGGGCGAGAAATGTTCAGTTCTTGAGAACGATGACGAGTTGATGTTGATGGATGTTCAGCCACATTCTGGGCTACAGCAGCAATGTTTTCAGGTGTGCGCACTGGACGAGGACGTGAACGGGTTGTTTTATCCAATAACGATCCAGTTTTACGAACTCGCTTAACAAATTGATCCACAAACTGCCGTGAAGGCACTTCATTTCTATTGAATTTTCCACGTAAATTTCTTACAGTTTGAATAGAAGATTCACCACTTTGGAAATAAGATTTTAGTATTTCCCAGTTTTGTTCAAGCGTAAATCGACCCATTTCGTTAATGCCAAATATTAAACTAACTTTGTGTCATAACACTAATGACGGAAGTGTTACCATACTCGAAATAACCACTACTTCAAAATGCAAACGCTAGGTGGCCCACCCTGTACAAAAGCCCAGAAAAATGTATTTGCGAGAGCAAAACGAAGTGGAAAGAACCCATTTTTGTGCATGCCACTTTAGAACCATGATTTGCCTCTTGTTTTCTCAATAAAAATAAAGTTATAACTCAATCGCTTTGGGCCAAATCACGGAACTGTGTACACTGTACATACACGCATTGCAATTTTTACAGAAATGAAAAAACAATTTCAAAATGCTTGATGCAAAAGATTCGATATCCAAGTTGTATTTAGCAATTGTAGCTTCAAAAGTCGCAGGCTTACAACATTACTGAACTAAATTGCCGAACAACAAGAATTTAAATTGAATACATTCAAATGTCAACTCCTGAAAACATATTGCAGTTATGTATATACTATACTAAACAGAGTTCGGGAAATATTTTTCAGGGCAAATTGCTTAAACTATTCGGATTAAACATTTGTCCTTAACAAATTATGGAGTATTTGTCTCGTGAAAAGTTTCACTGCAATCAGACTTCAATTCTCGGCAGGACCATATTCCTTGGCATTCCAGAAAATCGATAACAAAGCGAGTTCCTTAAATGTATCTTATAATTTTTCTCCTGCGACTTTCCCGTTTAATCTGATAATGTGAAAGATAAATTCAGCTTGATTCTAATCTACTTCACAAGCGCCCTCTGATGATTTTTATTTAAATAAAGACCGTCTACGATTTGACTTGTACCTTCGCGTAAAATAGATTTTAAAATTCAGGAAACAGCACTTGAATGAAGCTTCAGTTAAGGGTCCTTCTGCACCTACAACCAACGTCTGACGCGTATACGGAAAATTGGATTGGCCTTCCGACAAATTCACGTTTTTCCGATTTTCTACGATTATCAAATGATTGCCCGGATTCTCTTCCCTTCAACATCCTCGTTTGCAGTATAACTCACTCCAAGAGTACTGTCTATCCTTCATAAAAAAGGGAAAAGGAAAATGAAAATATTGGCGGTTGTAGACTTCATGCTTTCAATTTTTTTCTACTTCACATCCTTCAGCAAGAATTTGAGGCTTGTATTGACACAATTTTCACAAAAATGGATCAAAGTAGAAGCATGCAAAAAGAAGGATAAATAAATAAATAATGGAATTTTTCCGGAAGTACAATAATGGTGTATTCAGGCTTAGGATTCTCAATCGATTGGGGTACACCTCAACATTCTTACAACTAAAAATGCTTTCTTCGAAGTCGAAATGTAATTCAATTCTCCAACAAAATTTAGACGATTTTTGCATCCCAATTTATTGATTATGCAAACAAAAGGGAAGAAAGGTGTCGGAATAATAATTGTTAGTCTTCGTGTTTCAATTTCTTCTGGTGTGGAAATTTTCCATTGTTCGATCTTATTGGAAAATTATACCAAGTGTAATAACAACTAATAGCGTTGTAAGTGGCTTGTTAAAGTGTAGCTGTAGGTATATCAGAATTCAGAATATTGCAATATTGTATGAAAACAAACACGATAAATTTAGACACTTCAAGTTAAACACTTATATATTATGATTAAAAAAATGCAATAATGGTTTTGAAATCTACATTTCTCTTTCAGTAGCGAATGTAATAAACGGTGGTAGTCAATGAACTAATATTATTAATTACTAACACTCGGTTGTTTTGGTAAAATCGAAAATAATAAATGGAAATTTTAAACATCATTGATTTTCGGTTATAATGCTATTAACCTATCCACTGTGCATTGTTTGCGCATAAATTATTACAATAAAGGAAATAACACAACAAAAACCAGGCTTTCTTCACTTTTTACATATTCTGCTTTATGGAATTACATATTTCACTTGGAAAATGATTGCAATATACCCAATCATTTGAACAAAAATCGAAGTCATACAAACTTTTGTTTAAATAATGTAAGAAGGAAATAAATAATTTGTCGCTATTTTTAACCTTTTTAATATTAACCATTAAAAGTTCGAAGAATTATTTATTACTTAATAAAAGGCGATACAAAGAGGTTTTCATAAAGTTCATATAGATATAAATTTGAAGAACAACATTGTAAGATAGTAAAAAGTTACAAATTCGCTGAATTGCAATTGTTGTGCAAAGTTGCCCAAGTAAATACTTCCTTTGAAATAAATAAATCACATGCGAGGAAACCAGTGAGAGTCCTGCTCCTGCATTGCAGCACTCTTGCAAGTATTTGTCATAAAATTCTTTTAAGCTAATGGGGTTGAATGACCAGCTCCTGACAAACGAAAAGCGATTGTTGATGTCTTGCCAATTATACTATTTTTTAATTGAACAGATTCTCATGCTCATCCCTGCGCAATGTGCAGTCGTCGTCCTCTACGAGTCCTGATCCTTTCATTACTCAAGTCGGCCCATAAAGTACAATTCATAGTGCAGGATGAATTGGAATTTCTTCGGTAAATTTGTCCAACGAAATTAAGCAAGAAATATATTCGAATTTATTTGAGTTCGCCCAAAATCTGCTTTAATGTCGGATAAATCACATTATGCTCGTCGTTTCCTTATTGTGCGGGGACGCAGCTTCCTTATATACAAGTTTTATTGGTCATGTATGGGTGACGAGTTATAAATTCCCACACGAGCTCGATGTCAGGATTTTTCACTTTAAGTGGGGGCTGCGGAGTTGAGTCATACATGGCCGAGCAGTGTTTTAAGATAGTGCAAGAATTATTGGCAACAACTCTACGCAAATGGAACGAACCGAAAGTGCAAGAATCCTGCAAGCGAACAGTCAGCTTGCGAGGACGAATAACCATCTTGAGACACATTGTTTTTCTCGCTTCCGTTGTGAGAGTTTTATTCTTTAGTGGCGTAAGCGATGGGGTCGGGAATCCTGAAAGAAAATGTTCGCAAATCTCAACTCTAGAGCAATATTTCTTATTCATAATTTTGGTTCAGCTTTTCTTGGCACGTATGAAATTCTTCAGTTAAACATTTTTTGTGTTCCGTATAAAGTTGGAAAAGAATATCGCAAGGATCACATAAATACGAGTACATAAACATTGTTTATTCTAACCGTTATGCTGATGTCATCCACGGAATTGGGGAATGTTGATCAATTTCCATTTTTGTTTGAAGTAAAAAAATCTGGCAGGTTTCCTTAATTTAGGGCGATTAGCTTGCAATTTAAAGGATTTTAAAAAGAATCACGCTGTCTTCTTGACCTTGAAATGTAAATATCTCAAAAATTTTGACGACCTACAGCAAAACGGATGATAAATTCGAGCTCAGTGGTCCAATGTTATCTTAGAATTGTTTAGGTTGCTCCATTTGCGCCAAAAATTTGAAATTTTGTTGCACAGTGATTTTTATAATGTAAAAATCTAAAAATAATTTGCAAACAAGTAAGTGTACCTATGTGTAAGTGTTTTTTCCATGTTTTATTATTCAATACTTACTACAAATATTATGTCAAAATGTACAATATCGACTTCCTTAAAAAAAGGAGCTTTAGATTTATGCAGCTACTAAGGCAGCTAATTTTGAACTTGAACGCGTGAATTTCATAAACTGATCGAAATGTATTTAACAGTGATGATAACTTTTCGCAATGTTTATTTTAGCTGTTTCCTTCCACTGTTTAATTTAATGCTTATTTAGCGATTTATTTAATGTTTCTTTTTAGTTATTTAATGTATCTTTTAAGCTATGTAACAATGAAACATGATAACATTTAATTTTTAGAAATTTCATTCTCTAAAATTCCATTAGAAGCTTTTCCAAGCGACCCGCATTAACCATAACCTAAATTACAAATTAGAACAAAGCAAAAACAGCGAAATATTCTTATTGATTGTTGCTAAAATCCATTCAAAGTTCGCTGCTACTCTGTTATTGATTTCGAATCCAGTACACTCTCCACAGACCGAGCTTCATTTGCTTTGATACCAAAGATGTCCTCGACTTCTTGCATGCGACGAGAAATTGGAGCACATTGGTTTCGTCATTCAACAACAGTCACATATTTCGCCAATAATTAATAGACAGCAACAAGCTTGTGCTGCAATTAAGGCACATGATCTGCTAATCAGCGCCCTTAAGCCGTGTGTAAGCTAACTCTGCTCCAGTTTGTCACTCCGTCAAAAGGACATCACCGAGTGCACTACAGTTCAAGTGCATGGCGCAGCAGAAGCAGCACTTTGGATGGGAATAGTGATCAGTGGGCGGGGGAAATTGTTGCAAATGCAATATACATTACAAATTGATTATCTTCAAACTGTGTACTTGTCTCTTTAAAATTGATTAGCAATTCTCGATCTCTTTCAACATTTAGGCACATTAGGTACATCATTTAAATGTTGAGGCTTGCATGCGTCATTCAGTTACATTTCTCAAAATTTATTTTTTATAGGTATACATATTTATAAATATAATACATTAGAATACATATACCTATGTTGGCTTACAAGTTAAGAAATCTAAATAATTTATAGGTTACGATTTTCCACGACTGCATTTATTGCTATTTGTGGTCAATACTCATTAATGTTTACTGCACGATTTTTCCAAAGACCTCAATATCAACTGTACAACTGTATACGATAGCTGCAGGATCAGTTATCTCGAAAATGTTTTAGAGTATCTGCCAGTCTAGAAACAGACAGCAAATCCAATCCGTTAAAAACGTTCAAATTTTTCAAAAAAATATTATTTTGCTAAATTTTGTAAATTCAAAATTGAAAGTCAATCGAATTTATGCAGACCACATTTTTTGCGTGAGATAATAGCAAAACTTTTGCGACAGTTTAATGTAATAAGTCAATAAGTGCATGGAAATAAAAATACAACGTAATCCATTAATGGCCGGAATCTCCTTAAAAATAAAAGAGTGATGTGTGAAAAATGACAGTTGTACTCTCGTTGTTTGCTCCTTTGAATAGTTTGAATAATGTGGTGTTGCGCGTAAATTTACTGCAATTTTGCTCCTGGTCATCGGTGTCCAGAAACTTAGCCTCAACAATGAAACTGGAGAACTTCCGTTTGAGCGTTCCCTCCGTAATTGTCCTGTGGAGACCAGAGGATTCTCGTTGGTGGCATTGCGCAGGTCATATTGTCCTCGTATAACACATTCTTGCGGTGCAAGACAGTAACTGTTATATGCGAAATTGTAACAACCTGTTAAGTCTATTTGTACCCCAGCGTCCCCAAGCACCGTGAGCTGTGGTGAGTTGGGTGAATCCACCACGATATTAACAATATCGCAGCAACAAAATCGACAGGATGTTAGAATCAGTTCTCGCTGTGAAGGACCTGTTTGCCTTCAGTACGGAACGTGCTGTCGTCCTGGCATCACGGAATCACCACGAGCGTTTTCTGTTGTCGCCCCTCAGCGGATATCCGCGACCATGTGCAATTGATACGTGCGTGACTTTGCTTTGATTGCTATGTCCACGATAATTTGTTGAAATTCCTTGTAGCGTGCTGCCAGTGGTATTTATACAGCTCTGTTATGCTGTTTCCGTGGCTCTAAAGTGGACTATCGTAATGAAAATGACTGTCTAGGAAATGTTTCCGTGAATGTGCCACTGATTCGAATGTAAATTGGTTTGTGTGCCGAATCACCAGTGCGAACTATTACCGATGCTGTTCTTGTTTTTTATTAATATCATACATTTTCATTAATTTCGTTACCATTTCAAACAGTGCTGTGTTGTTGTTGCTGTAGTTTTTTTCGTGCAAATACACTAAACGATTTCACCTGAGTTGGGATGGACGCCCACAATTCTTGCGGTCGTTCAAGCGCCCGCGAACTGCACCCCACTTGCGGCTATTTGCATTGCTGATTGCCAACCAGACTGTACGAGTGCACTTTTCTGGCGTGCACAACTTTTAGGTATATGGAATACTGGGTGCGAAAAGGGAATATTCAGGTCATTACCTATTTAAATAAACCAATTTCCTGGAGTGTGTCTGTAATTCCTCATTCTGGCGGCGATTAGATCTGCATTTTGCGATTCCATGGCAAAGGGACGATGTTGTCAGGCAAGTGGAGATGGGCAGCAAATTAAAATGTTTTTCGCTATCAAAATTCAGTTTTTTATGCAAACGGGACTAATAAAATGGAAATCCACTCGTCGATTCTGATGTTGCTTTCCATCGTATCCCCAGTTCGTCTAGCCGGATTGCTTTGGTTTTAATTAAATTTCACTTCGATACGGAGCGCGTCATTGTTTAACAAAATACACATCCCTCATAACAACCAACTGGAAAAGAGCAATGTGCTTTCCGTGAGCATAAAACTGCATTGGAAAATATTTCAATAAATACTCGTAAAATTTAATTTTTAAGATCGAAACTTTGGTGAATCAAAACTCCGCCAGTCGTTTTTAACTCTTTCATCTGATTCCATAAATAGCTGATCGCGAAACGTGGGTGAATTTTAAGTTTAGTTGCAGTACATTACCTTCGTCACTTCGTGGTTACGTTCGTAAGGTCATTCAATTACTTAATTATGAAAAAATAATTGTCATTAATTGCTAATGATCAAACTCATCTGCAACGCGATATTAGTAAAAAGACATAATTAGTGAAAAAATACCTTTCTCCGGTCTTTCCTCAGCATTTTAAAGTTACAAAAACTCAAAAATCAATTATCATTGCTGCAAATTTCTGTTCTAAGACTTACTTCTAAATATATTCGTTACATTGAAATTCATACCACAACCAAAACCAGAAAATGAAGATTGAATATTAAAAATATATCTGCATCGAAATCTCTGGTACAGTTGCCTTTAATTATTTTGACTTTAGCCTTTTTCATTTGTTAGATTTAATACATCTTCAAATTGTACTGACAGAAAACATCAACTGGAAATTGTTGTAATATAAATCTCTATGGAATAATTACGGAGTACGAACACATAACTTTTGAAATTACGTGATGCTTCAAAGTTCAAATTTTGAGTTTTTCCAGAAAACCTAATCCGGGAATAATTAATTCTAGTGAATTCCTGGAATATAAAATTTCATAAATTCTGGGAACTCATTCAATTAGTTTTGTAATTTCTTTTATAATATAATATTTTATATAGCCTTTTGTCAATTTTTGAAGTCGAACTTCAATTGGTAACATGATTTCTTCAATAAAAGCTTAATATTTTACGATTCCGTTGAATTTCCCGTCACATTAAAGACTAATTATTTCATGTTCCTGTTAAAATCCATCATTAAGGAAAAATAAAACACAATTGAAACAAGCATTTTCATGAACCTGAAATTCTATGCCTTGAAGTGGGATTATATCAGAAGAATTTTATCAACCTAACATGCTTTAGGGTTTAGGCTAATTGCCAGCTTATAATATTTTGTGTAGAAGCGTAGAGAGAGTAAATGTAAAAGTATGGAAAAGTACACCTTCGAATGTCGGTAATATCTACTCCTGCACCTCTATTCAAAAATATTTAACACGTGAAAAATTCGGGGATTTCTCAAATCCTTCGATTCGTTTTTTTCTAATACTTTGAACTCTTCCAAAAACATTACTAAACCTGCTAACTCAATATTGCGAATTTTTTTTAGAGCAAATAAAGAACTTCATAGAACAAATTTTGTTGCTCGAGAACAAATCGTTACAATATTTTGTATTACCAACCAAAAAAAAAAGCATCAAAAGTCACAAATTGCTATTGTATTTTGATAAAGGGCACGTATGATTGATTAAGTTGTCTTACTGATAACGGTTTTTCGACCACCTATGGACGAAATTGAATATAATATGACTGTTTTCATTGGGCGATGCGTCGCCTTTTCTCAAATTTCGATTACTATAATAATGTCATATTAGGTAAAACATGTATTTAGCAAGTTTGCATCCTAATCCAATAATATCTGAAACTAAACAATATTATTTTAATAGTTGACATACTGATGCTAAATTAAATATAAGAACCGACCAGATGAAGTACAATTATATAGAACGCCTAATTAAAATTAGTGGACCTGGTCATATGCTAATCAGTTTAAGTGAAAATATATTGGTTTTTGGGATTTTTCGATATTGGTTTTTGTGACAAGATTCCTAGCATCCAATTTATTTGTTGGTACGATATATTACAGAAGCAATCCTAAAACAAAACACACTACAAATTTGACATTACCCAGGATCCTTGCTGAAGGGAAAATCCCACAGATCTGACCCAATCAATTTGCTCCCAATTACGACCAATAAATCGGCGGAGATTATAATCGAACTCAATGATGGAGAGATGGATGACAACTTATTTTGGGCCCTTGGGAGATGCAATGCTTTCAGACGTGATGTGCCCGGCAATCTATCTCCAGACCCAGAATTGCCTCGGTCCCGTATACGCGCCTGCAGTTTGATGAACATGCGCTCCTTGAAGGTGTCGGGGCGAATCCTGGATGTTCTAATGGTAAGATCAACATCTACTTCTCATCCTCGATTCGGATGAATGTCGCCGTAATGGACGTACGCCCGTTTCCTCTTCACCGGCGTTATCTATAACAAATTGGAAATTTATGGAAAGTTTAGAGACTATCAAAGATCCCAGGCCAGACGACTCGAGTATTATTGGAAATTGCTGCAGACGATCGTATTCCACTTACGAATTTCCGTTGGATGAAAAATTGTAGTATATTTACGAAGCGGTGAGGGTGATTTAGTTTCAGACCCCGGGGGGCGGTGGTGCTGCAACAAAGGAAAACCAGCCGTGATTACAGAGCACAAGGCATGTTGAGTTGTCCTACTGCAACTGGTGGTAATTGCAGCATAAAGAATTTGCAAAAGTTTTGCTGCACTGAATGTCTCCTGAGTATTTGATTAAATTACGTATAACATGAGACATTTGGTGATGTCCTCGGCCCTCATGCGTTTTATGGCTCTGCAGAATCCGTTTACTGCAAATGTTGCAAGACAGCAATTTTCCTTAATATCATCTGTGGTTGATGAAGCGAAATTCTCCGGCGATGGTAAATGAAACATCAAGTACACAGGTTATCAAACTTTATTGATGAGAGATGAGTGTTTTTAAGACGCCAAAGTCGAAATTTAAATACAAGAAAATATTGTTCTCTCCAAAAAAGCGAGGTGTTCCGCTAACACCTAGCAAAAACTCGAGTGAAACTATATACATACACTACTACTGCAATAATTTGCATTCAAAAAATTAGAGCACACAATACAACATTTTAAACTATAGAAGTACAATGTGATACAAGAATATTTCCCTATACTTTTTCAAAACAATAGCAACGATTTCAAATACATGAACAAGCCAAACAAAAAACACACAGTATTCATTAGTTTAAACATTTCAATAACAGCATAGTTATAGGAATATGCCAAGCAATTTTCAGAAATATTGTACTTTTCGAAATGAACTATGAACGGCTTCAGTTTAAACCAAAATAAATTTTCTTGAGGGAAAACAAGAGTAATTCAATTCATTAAAAACTAAAACTGCGGAGTAAAAACTTTCTAAATACTGATGCGAAATGTTTAAAGCCTGCAGCCTTAAGTTTTCTTCGTTTCATTAACGCTAATTGCACATTGAAAAACGTGGCACAACTCAAATAATAATTAATGTGATGCTACATATAATATAAATAAACACTATTTATCATTCCTGGGGCTAAAAGCTAATGACTCTTTATAAATCAGCAGTGAATTTATGCGTTTTTCCATATCCATCACTATTCACAAAATTTAGAGTCCTTTTAGACCACCGCGTTAAAAGGACGAGATGAAATTTATGCGTCACGATAAAACACAATTTTCGGATGATATCATCCCTATTGACATTTAATGCATGTATACTGTATAGTATATTATGATTTAAAAAATTAAAAAAAACCTTACTTACGTTTTTAAGGGAAGTTCCAATAAGTTTTCCGCATCACAAAAGCGGTCCTTCGCCTGATGCCCTTATTGATTTTGTTCCCGGGTTCATCTACATTAGAAAAATCACTGCTTTGAATTTCGAACTTTGCAAGCAATTGGTCAAACCTATTACGAGATACCGTAGATGTAGAAGAATATACTCATTCTTTCCAAAAAACTAGACGTAGGTATGCATTTTCTTATGTAAGCCTAGTTGTCCGCGACTGCTTCCTTATTTTGTTTTCGCAGTTCGCGCCCTGTAGCACAACGCAAATGCCGAGAGAAAAAGCTTTTATTTTAATAAATAATATGTAAATGGTATTATTTATTAAAACATTTTTCATTTCTTAAACATTATTTAATGAAAGAAATTCAAAATGTAAATATTCAGTAAACAAAATCAACATTTTTGTAAAAAACTATTCAGGTTTATGTGGCAAGACTAATGTAAGAAGCAATAGCGGCGATTGGCCACTAGAATTGAGGGGGTGTTGTAGTTCTGATTGCTCAAGCTTAGGGTGTTTTTCAAGGTTTTCGATGTGCATCGCGAAAAGTGTACAGTCGTACGCAGACTGATTTTGTAAAATGAATTCCCCGTTTTTTATAATAACATAAAAAAGATTTAAGAAACAGAATAAGTGGACGCTGCAAATAACGCATTGTTCTTCACAAAAAAATATCGCTGCCGTTCGAACCGGCATTCATAATTTAATTATTAAAATTTAAGTTATCAAGTCGCTCTACATATAATATATTTAGAATACAGAAGTTATCTACCTACTTTATTTAGTTCCATATCAATCAATTAAAACTGCTAAATACTATTAATTGTTTTTTCTAAATTAAAATTACTTCATGACATTGCAAACGTTCGGTCTACATCTAGTTTTAAAGAAATTAAATTCAACGCCAAAATAAATATCTAGTTGATAAAAAAAGCCTTTGGACAAATTATATTTTTACAATTTATAGATTTATAGTTTTAGGCGGCATAGAATAAAAATTAATTTTTTCACAGAAACTTCCTCCTCGGGGGTTACCCTCCCCCCACTACCCCTCCAACCGATAATAGTAATACTGAGAATATAACCTTTGAGTGATTTGTCGACCGTTACGCATAGTCGGATACATTCTTGATTTTCACGTGGATTCAAATCTTTGAAATGCGAGTATAATTTTTTTGAATTTTGTCCTCTAGCTGAACCACTGTGCAACGCCGCCAATGCTAAGAAGGAGTTGCCCGATTGTGCTCATCTTGAACTTGACGTTGCAATTGTAATGAAATATTATTTTATATTAGTTATCGTCTGACAGAAATACAGTCACACAGACAACAGACAGACGATCATGCAAAAAACGCTTTTCTTTCACTTCCCAATCATGGGTATATAGTTTTTTTTCTGCCACGATTATTTCTTGGCGTTACAAACATTCGCGCAAAACTAATACACCCTACATCTATGATCTAGGGTATGAAAACTGGAAACAAGACTTGATAAAATCCTTCTCCAGAATTAGGTATAATTTTCTTGATTCTTTGTTATTGAACAAGGGAAAACATTTTTGGGGTATGTTTTTGATATCACGCTACAATTGCTGATGTTATTTTGGCATTTGGCAAATTATTGGCTCTGTTTTGGATAATAGAGGACTAATATATTTTAAGAACAACTTAATTAATTGAGAGTGTCCTTTTAATTCCTCTTTTTATTTTTGAATACAGATCCGGGTAAAAAAGGGTTAATTATAATAATAATTTAAGAGTGAGTCATTCCATGAAAAATCGACCAATTTTAGAACATTTTCTGACTTCTGGCTCCGATTTTTTTAATTTATTTTTACTTAATGTTCGTTAGTTTCTCAAAAATCGCTCCCTTAAATAGATAGGAGAACTTGAAAAGTGCAAATTTTGTAAAACGTGTTCTTTTCAAAAAATCACTGCATTCGCAAATACTGATGTATTTTAATGATTTATATCTCATTTAAAAGGAAATCACTTAAAATTTTAGAAATAAATGCACACAAAAATATGTTACGTAAAATGGACGAAAGCGATAAATTATTAACCGTTATTTTTGAATATCTCAAAATGTATATTTTTTCTTTTTTTATGTTATTTGTAATAATGTTAGAAAACTCATATTTCAATTTCAAGTTGGGTCAAAAATTAATTTGGGAGATCGAATTTTTTATATTCAAAAAATCGAAAATTTTTCATCGATTTGATATTTTCAAAAATTTATAAATCAGAAACAATTTCATATGGAAAGCTCAAACTAGAATTATTTTCTTCAGTTTTTTAAAACCATAGTTTGTTATATAATATACAACATGATAATACATTAAATATATGTATGTATTGTTTATACCTAAATTAAAAGATTAGTAACTATTTGTACATAAATGGGACACAATGTTTTTGAACAATTTATCGTTATTAATTTCTGACTTTCCTACGCAATCTGTAGATCTATATGAGGTGCGGTTTCTATAGGTCAGAGTGTCAAACATAAATTTACAAGATAACAGAATACTTCTCGTTCTAGTCAGGGAGTCATGCAGAATCCTTTTGTCCAATTGAGCGAAAGAATCCCAGAAAGGGGAAGTAGGTAGCAAAATATGAAGCACCAGGAAATCTCGAAAGTAACTGAATGCTTGAGGAAAAAAGCACGTTCCAAAAGGGTTTCCATATTAATTTTTGCAAAATTAAAAACATCCTGGACGTTCAATGACTGACAGTAAATTATAAATTATAATAATTCGACCCCACCGCAGCTATATCCTGACAACAATATTAACACCGACAATGTTAACGGTCAAATACGTAAACTATGGGATACCGAGTTGTTACCCCAAACGGTACGTTTGGAAAGAGAAAGTGTTCTAAAAAATTTGTAAAAAAAAATGAAATTTAAACCTTTTATAAAAGTTGGCTCAAAGTAACAACTCTACGTTATCGAATTAGAAATCACAATAGAACACACAATCGAGTCACAAAAAGTACTAACGCCTCCAATACCTTTGAACACTTCATTTGCGTTTTCTTTAAACTAGCTCATTTAACTTCATTATTTAAATAAATTCCTTTGCAGTCAGAAATTAACAATTCTCTTTGCTTCTAATTCAAATACGACTATTTCAAAAGAGCATAATATAATAATTTTAATGTTTAAATATTTAATCTATGTTAGCTGTAAATATCTCTCCTTTCACTCAGTTTCTAAAGGCACTACAGCCTATCTCCGCCCCTAACTTATTTATGAACGTTGAAAATTTATCTGACCATGCCCCCAACCCCCGACCCGATTCCTTGACTTAGCTTTTCAAATTATCTGAAAGTATCTCAAGGCGAGGAGGCATTTCATAATTCACAGCCGAGAATAAGAAACGAAAACATTTATTACTACAGGACTACTGCGTTTCAATTGGTTTATAAAATTAAGGCGTTTGAACGTGACAACTTTTAAAATTATCTATTTTCAACTCCGCCATTGGCTCTTTTCGGCATCAAATATTTCTAGAAATATTTTTGGTTGACTCCTCTCGAAACTTTGGATGTAAACCGATCATAAGATATCTGCGAAATTCGTGTGGTCAAAGCAGGAGTTTTACACACATATTTAAGTAATGTGAACGTTAATATACAGAAGTATTTCGCTTAGATATAATTAGCAAAGAGTTTTCAAACCACAACTGCAGCATAAAAATGTGGTAAAAATGGAGAAATTTTGTATTATGAAAATCCCAATTACTATTTTATATGTAACGACCAAAATCTGCTTCGTTTCACCACTCCTTTTTACTTTTGCTTGTTTTGTCGTTTAATGTAATTATTTCGTAAAAAAGTGTGTCTGCTTGTATTTTGTGCAATATTTCAAAAGGATGTTTGTCAGAGAACGAGTCGCAAATGTACGCGGATAATCACATTGTGATGAATACGCATCCCCACTACCGCGGAAATAATGGTCTTATAAAAACCGAACAAAGCGACGCGGCGTAATCTTCTTCCTTTTCTAATTAAACTTCTTATGAGTATAAGCTTATTTAGTTAATAAATCCGTATAAGTACGAGTACAACTTCATGTGCGGAAATTGTTCCCAGGTCGATCCTGCCGCGCCGGTATCCAGAGCAGTCTTCCTTGACGCTCCGGTGCTTCAGCTTGATTGTTTTGCACGCGTCGGGAGCACTTTCTTTAATTAGATTTCACATTTTAGTCTTTCGGCAAGGAGCACACGGGATGAGCTTAATTCAGGCGGTCAAGCAAGATATTAGGAATGTGGAATGTGGATGACGTTTTTATTCAGATTAATTTCTTGCGCGGGCTCAGAGTATATTTTATCACCGGAGGTTTATTAACATTTGCCAGAACTTTAAATTATTAATTAAAATTTTCCAACGTAGCACTTATGAAATATTGTACAAGTAAACATACCTACCTACTGCTTGATTAGGAAGGAAGAGGTGCGTCACGGGGAAGGAACTATGAGTGAAGTGCTTATTCACCTATGAAGTCAAAAGGAAAATTTCACGAATTATGGTACTAGAGGGAATTGAGTGTTTTAAGTCTACAAAAAGTAAATTCCTACTTGAAAAAAATAGTTTTAACTAGACATGCTTGTTTAAACTAGATATAGGTACAAACCCATGGACAACGTTAATGCTCAAATATTATATTTTAATAAACCGCCATTCTGGGCGAGAGTTCGCGTAGCTTTCATTATGGTCTCTGTGTTTTAATTTTCATATTAATATCACATCCTGCAATCGTTTCAAGTACTCTTAAACTTTTGCGGCAATTATTCATTTCATAAATTTCCAGGTTTTGATATAATAATCCAAAATGTTCATATAATAGCCCGGGGGCCGGGAGTATTTTAAATTGAAAATATTGATACCGTTGAAAGCCGGATCTTAGCCGAATTTTAACAATCACTAAATACGCATAAATACAAAATTTTCAAAAACCATATTACTATACAAATTGTGCAGCAGTTTTGAAATTCAGTCGCTTATTTCTTTGGCTATATAACAGCCTTGATAAAAGTGCAAATTCGATTTTTATGCGTTTCGATACACATAAAATGAAATATGAGTTTTCTCGTTAAGTTTCTTTAGTGAATTGTTTTTTTAATATAATAAATAACATTTGTTATCTTAAATAGAAGCAATCTTAATGGCACGTATATGGGATCCGCTTTGGGAATAAATTCCATGCTCGTTAAGACCTCTTAACTCTACGACTGCGGTTTTAAAGTTTAAGGCTGCTTGAAGCACCGAGTTCTTCTAATTCTGCGCCGTATTTGTAAATCAAAGTTAATCTACTAATTGTGTTCAGCCGCAAACCGCAAATTATCACCAATTAATTAGTACAAGGGAACACACGAATGGCGTTATCCACTCACCACTGATCCCTTCGTTCCTGTAAGTTTAGCTATAAAATTACCCCTTCCGAGTAAAACTTCCCTAATGGTTGTGTCACTTAAAACGATGCAGGCTAGAAGAGATGAGTTACTTCACCAGCATTAAGAATTCTTCGACTACTACACTTTCTGTCTACAGTGTCCTTCCAACCACCCACCCATTGTTTTACTTGGGCAACACACACTTTGTAGTTTGGATGATCCACTCTTGCGGACGAAAATCCTCTGCTCTTGTTTTCTGGAGGTAGATACAAGTTAGAGGCTAAAAGAACATTTACCGGGGAAACCCATTTTATGGAGAACATAATTCTTAATTCGAAGAACATTTAACTAAGTATGCGGAAGTGCACTGCTGTAACTTTTATACCGTCGTCATTAGCATTATAGAGTTCCTCTAATATTCATGGTGGATAAGAGCCCGACTTCATAATTCAAATTCCCATCAAAAATTAAACTCGAACAGCATTGGTAGTGGGTGCTTTCCAATAGTGTCGCAGGATTTCCACAATGTTTAATGTTGTATTTATGTGTTACTTAGGCACACCCCGAAAAGTTCAGCGGCAACAGTGACAGAGAAGCTTGTCGCCATTTGCGTGTTTTCGCGAACACGAGTGCTTTTGTAGCCGTCGACGAAATGAATTCAAATATTTAAAAGCAACAAGTTGTGAAGATAGTAAATCGGACTGATTGCACGAGTGAAGTAATTCTTGGGATTCTGTGCGACAAGTGTTGCTGCTTTTATGTACCACAGTTCAATATGTTGCCGACGACTTCCCTGGAGTGCAATTTCGTGATACTCATTGCCATTCTCTGCTCGCAAGGTAAGTAATCTTGAACTCTTTTCGCATTACATTTATTACTAATAATTTAATTACAATAGTTGTTGAAATATATATTTTGTCTATATGTATATATTGTATATATATTTATTTAGAGCTTAATACAAGTTATAAATAACAATAGCAATAGTCGCCCTTAGCAAACAAACAATAAAGAACTTAAACAATAACAGAACAAGGCTTAAATATAAAAAAACACCACCACTTAAAGATAACAGGAAAGAAGGAAGCGAGTGATTGACGGATATTTGAACATTGGTATAAGCAAAATTCAATCCAGCCACAGAAAAACAAGATCAAGCCGTGTTTAAGCTTTAAATTTAAAAAAAAAATTGAACTAGTTCTATGTATTATGTCTCAACGAAGATATTTTACAGTATAGGGTAGTTTTGCTGTGAGTTTTCTCCCGGGTAACAGGACATCAGTGGATCAATGTCCTTCAATTTGTAGCATCTCACAGCGCCATGTACTCGTAAATCGAGAAAAATGGAATGATCATTTAAATAGAACTGTAAACTATTTTTATTTAAAATTTCCATTAACAAATAAGTTCGAAGAATATACTTATGAATCATGCACCAGAACCTCATTTATATGTAGAGACAAAGGAAAGCCCAACAGAGAATTTCTTTTAGGTTAGGTAAAAACTTTTATACATTATCAGACTTTAAAACAATGAAAATAACTTGTAGGTAAGTATGAAATTGACCCTTTAAAGAAAATTCGTTTTAGTCCATTGAAATGTTACAAAATTTTGACCGAACCTTGCATTTTTTGTTTGTTTTGGATGTGTAGGTATATATAACTCGTTTTTCAGGGTTGACAATTGAGATATGTGTTTTCCAACATTATTGCACATAACATAAAAGTAAAATAAAAAAACTAAAACTATGCATTTTGAGATATTCAATATTAACGGTTAATTTTATCGCTTTCGTCCATTTTACGTAAAATAATTTTCTTTGTATTTTTTTCCGAAAAGTGTAAGCAATTTTCTTTAAAATGAGATATAAATCATTCATATACCGAAGCAGTGATTTTTTGAAAAATGCACGTTTGCCAAAATTTATATTTTTCAAGTACCGCTACCTACTGAATGGGGACAATTTTTGAGTGCTTTATCTAAAAAAAAATAAAAAAAAATCTGAGCACATGAGGTTAGTCATTGGTCGAAATTGCGGTTACCTCTTGGATAAGGATTCATCCCTTTGCACCGCCCTAACACCTCTCGAAATAAGAGAAATTTAAAAAATAAATAAAGAAAATATTGTTCACAATCAAGTGATCTACAAGAAACGCTTTATGTGTTTTCTTTTTTCAAAAAAAGCAATAGAAAAAAAGTTATAACCCTTAAATGATTTTTTTCTTGAAAAGTTTTGTCTATTTTTATTTATATCTTTTTTATTTTCAATTTTACGGTAAAATGACCAATATTGTGGAGAATTTGATTCTCTACACAAAAGGTCTAAGAAATTGTTTGTGAGAATATCGCGGAAAAACTTTTACACCCCTTCTTTCAAAATGGAGTCCAAATGGGGGAGGTTAACCGCGAAAACCGAGTTTTATAGTTACACTGCCTCCCCGTACACATCCAATAAACAAATTTTGTCCTACCGAAAATGCAAGATCAATGTAATATTTCAATGGACTATTTGACAATACCGTTGTTTCCATTCCGGTGCAAACTCTAAGGGTTTTCTATTCGCAGAAATCTTTAAAGATGTCGCTATTGTAAAAATGTCTTCAAAACCGTTTTAATTTTGTTCACAAATTAAAATGAAATATTTGAGTTCTTTCGAACGAATGCGTGTGTGTCTGTGTTGGTTCGAGCAGAGTGTCAATTGCAGCACACGTGAATGTGTGAAAATTAATGAGAAATGCTGGAAGAAGAATAGGAAAATTCGTACAGTATCTCCTTTCACCGATCCCTTCTCAAGGGTCGCATGTGAAGACAAGTGAAGGCGCACAAATGAATTAATGTAAATTTCACTCGTGGGAAAAATAAACAACACACCCTTATGAACTGGCTGGGGTAATTCGTTGGTGGCGAAGGTTGTTAGACTGTGCGAATGTGTGTTTAAATGTTTCCCATTAATAATCCGAGCACACATTCGTACTCTGCATTGAGGTCCTTCGCATTTGGAGGTTATAGCAGAGAACATGTCTCGGAATAGTCCTGGGAAAACTTTGTTTATTTTATTTCAATTGTAGAAGTTTTACTTCAAATCTCGGATTTTATGGCTAAACTTATTGCACGAAATAGCCTAATTACTTTAAATACAGGTAGTTATGCACACAGCTGCTTAAAAAAACTGTGTATAGTATATTTAACTCTATGCGAATATCGACGCCATAGTGGCGGCTTTTGAAAGCGTCTTCAAATTTATCGCGGTCAGTCTAGTCTGGTGGCTTATTTACTCTTTACCACCCTTACTTTTTAGGAGCGTTTTAAGTGTCCTAAATGTGGTATCTAAAGCGCCTGGGGCATATTGACACTAGCCCCAAAGAACTGTTCCGCTCGAAAAGGATTAAATCGCCCCTAACTCCTGGGTCTATGCTTATCAGCGTTCATCGAATCTTCTCGTGAAAGAATCTCGTCTCAAATACTATTATACATGGTATATTCTATGGTATCCATTTTATATCATTATTAAAATGTACCTATGTATAATTATAAAACCTCTAACTCTAAATCGAAAAGCTTAACTCGTTATCATAGTCTTCTATCTAATTGCCTCTTTCTTATGGGGGATGTGATGATCAATCGCTGTTAGAGGGCTGCTTCCACAAATGTGATTTCGGATAATTCCTCTCAAGCTTTTAAAGGTAAACCAATTATGCGAGCATGCTTCGAATTTTGTTAATTGATTTTCTTCACGTCCGCTACTTTGGTTTGCTCCACACAACTCTAAGCAGTTTTGTTTAGCCTTGAGGTTTTATATTAGGAAGAAAATTCACGCTGTTTAAAAAGCGTTTTCCGCCCTGTCTTAAGCAGCATAATTCAATTACCAGATTTATTTTGATGCTATTACCTCTGACTGTATGCTTTGAAGATAATTACATGATATGAAAGTTTAGCTAGTAAATGGGAACTCTTGGAACCTAATGAACTGTTTTCTTAATATTATATTATAATTTGAAATAGGATTGTTTAGCTTCCAGCAAAATATATTAAAATTAAGCATTTAGAACCGCTCAACCCTTTTCATATGCACAACGCAAATTTTTCAAATATTATATATTTCTGAAATCAAATGAAACACGACGTTTTCAACGATGGAGTGGAATATTGTAAATATCAAAAATTATTCACTTTAAACAATGTTTTTCTGTTGAATTTTAGGAAAGTTTATCAACATTTTTCGATAATCGCAGTCCGCAGATCTCAAAATCAAGGAGTTAATATTCTGCTGCTGTTATCTGAAAACTTCTCTTTTTACAGAGAAAAACAAACTAAATAGACGTATTGATTGGCCTTTGATTTTGTTTTATTATTAAAACCGTCGCTTTTTTCCCACTGTCTATATTAGTCTTCGCTGTCAGCGAAGCTTAAACTCCTCCAGCTAATCGAGCCGTGCAACTTGAGCAACCTTCTTGTGGAGACTCAAAACAATTTCAGTTTTATTACATTTCTGTTATGACTACTCTGTTTGGAACTGTCGTATTCGGTTTTATGAAATCGTTCGATTATGGGATATGGATGAAAGATAAGTTCTCATATTCACATAAAAACAACGGCGTCTCTTTTAATCAAATTTGATTTTATATTTTCTGCATTGCTGTTTGTAAGAGTAGTAAAAACTTGCCTCATAAATCGCTGAAACAATTTTGAAAATTGAATTGATAAATCAAAATAATGAACCAGTGAATAGTGATTAAAGTGGTAAACAAAATGGCGAGTCCATTGATTTAGAAAATTCCAGCAAATAACTTTCCCTCAGTGTGCGTGTTTTTGCAGTCGGCCCCGTAAAAAATACTTCTGTTCACAATCATCGTGATCAAATCATTCGCACACACACATCAATCGTTTCTCTTTACAAGTCATTAATACTCAATTCAATCGTTTATTCAATTTGTTCCAATTCAATGAGGCTTCTGCTGTGAAAAATAACAGAGAAAAGATATAGAGGTTCTTTTAAGGATAACCTCGTCACCTGCTATTTTGCGAACAGCTACTTAAAGCCCACGTGTCGACTCTCTTTGACAAGATAAAAGAAATTTACATATCCACTTACATACCATCGAGGCAATCTTTCGCACACACAACCCTGCTCCCCTTTTATAATACATTGGACGCCACAGCTTTGGCCCTCCGTAAAAATATGCGTACTTCTTCTTCACACCAAAGGGAAAAAGGTTTAAATCCTGTTGAGGACAAACTTTTCCGCTGTCATTTCGCAAAACTGGGATTAGCTTTGATTTACCCGGAGTGTCGGCGTCCTGGGTTCGTCATAATGTGAAAAACTTGAAATATGGGAAAACTTTCACATGGAAAAATCACAACAGTGTTCTTTCTTTTGATTAGTTCCATTTTTTTATGCGATAAGGTCCTTGGACTCTCACTCTTGGATAGGTAACCGTCCAAAACTTTTCATTCTTTATCGAGATCCGAATTTGTTGACTTGTGTTGAGAAAAGTTTGGAATTTGGAAAATAAAAAGAATCGCAAACGTTGCTCATTTTGAGGAAAAACCACGCAACACTGCAAATCATTTGATAATTCGTTGACTCTTGTTGATGATTTTCCGAAGAAATCAATCCGACGAACTAGAAAAGGACCAAAATTGTATTTATTCCAGGTTCGAAACTCGAAGTTGGAACGCTGGAGAAAAACTTTTGAACCACAATCTCTGTGCCGGACTGAATGAAATCAATACAGGGTTTAATTGGATAAAAAAAAATGATTACAAAAGCTACGGTTTGGTAATTTGATCAAAGTAGACTTTAAGCCAGCAAAATAAACAAGACGCAAAGTTGGGGGTACTTAGCAGCTAAGCTGAACGGACGTGGCGGATTTAAATGAATAATTAAAGTAAATTCCATGATTGTCCAATATCCATTGCTGAAACTCCTTATTGGTAAGTCTCTGTGTGTTTCACCAACATTCAACAAAATAACATAGTCACAAGAAACTGTCCGGATTAAATTGCTTGCAGAATTAAGTCTAGAGTTATAAAATGCTATAAAACACGTCTTAATTTTGGATGTAAGCTTCAGCAGTTTCGTTTTTCATAAATTAAACTCACTGAAACGAAATATCTTCTGAGGCACTTTTCTTTCACCATAAGAATATGCCAAAATGTGTTCACTCAAATATCAATTACTAAGTTTTTAATTTCCCTAATCTCTCGGCAGACATGTCTTCATTATAGATAATAAAACAAAACGTAAGTCAGAGGCTTTCGTAATTAATTAAACTAATATCTAACTTTTTGTACATTTATCTGAGCCAAAGCACAACAAAACCGGAGCAACATTTTAGTCCTTAAGCGAAATTTCCCGTAAATGTAATAAAGCTATAATACCTTATACAATATACGTACGTCATACATATAGTATATATAAAAAAAAAACTGTATTCTTTCTTCTTGTACAGCATAATAAAATTCAAATAATCGATTATTTATTATCCAGTATGAAACTTCTCCACCCACCCGCTTGCCCCACCCCGCACAGTTTTCCCGTTCAGTGTAGAATCAGCGCAAAACTTTTTGAATTGTTTCGAAGAAGAGATGCAATACGTTGAACAATTTTATAATTATGTGATTGAAGTATAAAAGTTTTGGCAATAGCATTTATTGTACTTAATTTCAGGCCGCCTTTGACGTAAGCAAACGTTTTTAATCTTTTGATATAAAAAGTTAAACGGTCGAGGATATAAGCAAATTACGAACTCAAAGGAAAAATATTCGCGAAAAGGTCAAAAAAGTTTCAATTGCTAAAAACACCAGCAAATGTTGCAAATTTTTGTTGAAATTACCATTTTGAGGAAAAAACAAAGAAGTGCAATTCGCTCTTGATAAAAAAAAAGGAGCACCCTCAAGAATATCGCAACAAGTTTTATCCTTTTTGATCCTAATGCAATACATTCTCATTGTTTACAGAGAGGAATGCTTTTAGGTTGAGATGCATTCCTCGAAGACTTTTCGTTTCCAAACTTCGCTATAACGCCATCGAAGTGCTTTTTTTACGCGACCTTCCGCTTGCAAACATAGAAAAGAATTTATTAGAATCGACTAATTTTATCAAGGCTTTGGAACTAATTAGTAAATACACTTGCAATAAGTTTCTCTTTTTATATATGTACTATAAACTGAATGTTGGTGAACGTAAAAACTGCTTTCATTTTTAGGGTTCCGTACCCAAAGGGTAAAAACGGGACCCTATTACTAAGACTTCGCTGTCCGTCCGTCCGTCACGCCGTCTGTCTGTCACCAGGCTGTATCTCAAGAACCGCTATAGATAGGCAGATGAAATTTTCACAAATTATGTATTTCTGTTGCTGCTATAACAACAAATACTAAACACAAAATAAAATAAATATTTAAGGGGGGCTCCCATACAACAAACGCGATTTTTTTGCCCTTTTTTGCTCGATATCAATAATGGCAACAGGTAGGCACTTGAAATATTCACAAAATACTCAGTTGTATTTTTACTTTAATAATAAATAGTAAAATTAAAATAAAATAAATATTTAAGGAGGGCTCCCATACAAAACACGCCATTTTATGCCTATTTTTGCTCGATATCAATAAATGGTAACAGGTAGGCACTTGAAATATTCACAATATACTTAATTACAAATACAAAAAAAAAAAAAGATGAAATTTTTGTACCTACTGTTGTTTACCTAGTCAATGGTACGGAACCCTTCGTGCGCGAGTCCGACTCGCACTTAGCCGATTTTTTTTTTATTGTTCTCTGCAGATTCTATTGCAGTTAAAGTATCTTCACATCCTTTTCAACAAAAATCGAGTTACATAAGTTTAACTAATTCATATTGTGCTTTACAGCAACAAAATATTAACAAACTGATCATTCAAAAATACGAAAACAGCTACCTATTAGTAAAACTTCATTAATCATAATCAAATTCTGCAAAATAAAATATTTTTGGTTGCAAAACTTTTAAAGTTAACTTCACGCAAAAGGGATCCTAATAGCATAAAAGCAATAATTTACTCTAAAACATATTAAAAGTTCTCGAAACGTTTGCAGCAACAACTTTTGAAATGATGTTTCTGAATAAGATAACAAATGGCGAAGAAAACGATTTTTCTACTAAAAATAATGCACTTACTATGTATAGAATCGCGATAATAAATGCGCGCCCATTCTGCACATTTCTCATGTTTTTTACAATTAGCCTCAACTGGAGCATTGAGCAATGCTTCCATAGTAAGATGATTTATTCTCCATTAACTCTGGCTGTAAATCTACTTCCTCCGCGCTGAAATCATTTTTCATACTCCCGACGCTATGCAAAATAAGCGTCGAAATATTTCCCGGGGAAATGAAAATGTTAATTTTGGTGCATTGTATTGCAAATTAATGTCAGTGTTTTTTTCATATTTGTTTTATTTATTTACTTAATAATGCACATGAACTTCCACTGAACAGAATTCTGAAAGCAATACTTTTTCGAACAATTTCCTGAATTCTACGAGCTTCTGCAAATATCCTGGAGCATGCAGGATCAGCGCAGTAAAATGTAATCGCTTTGAATTTCTAAAATGCAGATCAGCGCTTTTTGTAATTCACCAGGATTACGAGCGATTTATTTCTCAAAAGAAAAGTTATGCGGTCTGCGCCTTTAAGTACTATTAGAAAGAAGACATACTTTTTTCACGACAGTGCAAGTGGAGAACCTGGTCTAATCAAATTAAAACAAGAGAATGGAAATTGGATCTTTTAAATCCAATTAAGGATACTAGTGGAGCCTTTCATCATCATCAGCAAGCCAGGACTTTCATAGCTATGTTCAGGATTTATACAGCATTTCGAGGTATGCAAGCATTTTCCAACAAATCAGAATCACATTTTAAATTAATTTAAACGGCAACCCTTATGGAACTGTTTTTATATGTAGGTGTTTAACACAAAATTTGCAGAGCCGCATATTAGTTATATTTGGAGTTGAACAATGCATCCAAGCCTGTTTTTAAAAGAAACACAAACACTGTTTTAATCGAGCTTAATCGGATGAGGACCGTGCAAAATAAATTGCATGCACTGTACAGTGTACACTATACACAGTTTTATGGCTGTGACACTGCCTGGTTGTCTCTTTGTGTCGGGAGTGTTTGGAGACAAAAAAGGGTTAAAAGTTCGTATAGGTACGAATATTTGATTTTTGTTATTGCGGCTCCTCAGATTGAATGTTTTCTATACAATCTTGAAATTACACAAATGCGAAACAAATGTTCCGTTTTTACACGGTTTACACAATGTTTCATTACGGTTCTTGACACCACATTCCGAGCAACGTTTCTTCCCTGTAAAAAAAAAAACTTTCATTAGACTTCCAATGTTAGGAAAGTGTTCTAAAACATAATATATTATTAAATTCAAAGATACATATTATAAGCAAAACAATAATATTCATGAATTTTTGATATCATTCAATATCGATTAATCGAACGGTAATTATTGGGTCCTGATTGCGTCTATCCAAAAGCATCAACCTATTTTATATTTAATAACCTCCTTACTTTGGGAGCAATAACATACTCCCTCTGAACGACACTAGCGAACTATGAGCTATAACCTTTAAACAAATAACTTATTTAACTATAATCTCGATTATAATCATTAGGGACGAGGAATAATAAATTCCGTTATTTATCAACAGCACACGAATGATAAAGATCAGAACCTTTCTCTACAAAAGATAATTAGTACACAAGGATCATTATGCCCGAGTAATTTTGAATTATTCGTGATGGTTTTATTAATTGCAAGAACGGGGATGAACAACAAAACCCTTTTTTAAAACAACTTTTATGAAGAAAACGTTTTCCAGGAACTGGCCTATTAATTGATTTCATGGCCTCCGATGAGTTTAAATATTTGCTTTATCTTACAATTAGTGATATCTTAAAAACTGAATACAAACAATGAATTAAAACAAAACATTTTTAAAAAATAATTTGTATGACATGTTTATTGGCACACAGCTTAACAAACGATTTCATGTAATTTCCAAAAGTATTTCAAATAGAAAATCAAAACAAATTGTTAGAGCCAGACCCCATATTTATGTTATTTAAGCAATTTGTTGTAAAAATCGATCCGAAACGGAAATCCGTACACACAACCTTCTTATGTAGAAAATCGTACAATTTATCCCTTATAAATCTTATTTTCAGCGAAACTGTGGCGGAAGCCTCCGTGATTCCTATTTTAATTATATTTGTTCAGCAAATAGTTAGAATATAATGGCCGAAATGACATACCCACCGCCCCCGCCCCGAAAGGTTTAACGCTCTCATACCACCCTAAATAAATTCTGTCGACATTTATTAAATTACTTCGAAAATGTTATCGTACACACGGCAGAAGGCTTAATCTGGCGTCCATGATCACTACGGAAATTATACACAAAATATACCTGCAACACAATAGTTCCCAGTTTTCCACTATCACTGCTGTTGTACTGACTTTACTAACTGTCGCCATTTTAGTATTAGTAATGCCGGAATGTACAATTTCGGTTAATGTCAAAATCGATACAATCGCTAGACGAAAACTTATGCAAACACTTGGAAAAGTGGAAATGGATTGTGGTCGAATCAGTTTACTCGGCTAAAACGTTTTGGGGTTAAAATTAAATTATAACATTGCTAGTATATCAAATTCGCCACTATCAGCGATATTTTCATTTTGGCGATTTTAATTGTGTCAATTAGCGTTTTGTTTGTTTATTAATAATTAGGGAAGTGTATATGGTTAACTGATATCAAAAAGTTGTTTGTAAGCCCCAGTTGGTGTTCCTATTTGTATTAAAAATAATGGAATTTTAAACTGTTTTAGAACGCTATTCGTAATGAATTTTTTAGCAATTGTTGCAGTTATCTGGGAAAAGTCCTTCATATAAATACTTTAAAAAATGTACACTATGGTTCATTTGCATTGTCATTTACGTATTTGTTAATAAAAGTTTCGAAAAGAAAATTTTGAACTCTTTAAAAAGGGGTTTGGACAGCATAAGGAATTTATTAAGTGGGAAATATTTTATATTAATATAAGTAATTTTTTGTTGACTTTCAACTTTGCAAGCAAAACCACCGTGAAAAATTACCACACAATCCCTTGTAGACGATGGCATTACGTCACTGGATTTTTGACAGACTTCCAAGATATGAAAAGGTGTAACTCTTAAAGTGAAACATTGCCGAACTCAGCGGGGGTTCCCAATAATAAACCGTTTCACGGGAACATTTTTAGAAGCTGTAACCAAGACATTCGAGCGAACCCATGTTTTCTAAAAAAAACAAAAGGAAAGGTATATGGTGGCGGCGACTCGCCAAGTGGAAACCAGAGCCCGAGAAGAGCAACCCACTTACCACTAATGTTTTGATCGACGAAAATGTAACACCCCATGGTCCTCATCTTCATGTGCTCAGCTCAGCGCCGATTCAGGAAAAGAATAACGTGTTGCTAAGAGGAATAGCATCCGATGCCATTGCATATTTAAAAGCCTATTTTTAGAGGGATCGGTTGAGCTGCGACGATGGGCGCTTGAAAAAAGCGATTTATCTGCAAAGAGGTTTTGTGGAAGAGCACCCACTACGAGCAAGTAGAACACCCTCACCCGGGGACGCAACTCGCTGGGCGGCAGTTATGCTAAAAGTCACTGCGAAAGGTGTGACGCCACCCCTAAAAATGACAATCCCTGAAAATCCCCTTGCATCCAGAGCCCGGAGCCATTTAGCATATGGCCTCATCAATGTAAATGAGCCCAAAGGCGTTAGTGGGGGAGATGATGGGTGGTCCGGGATAAAGATATTGTGATGACTTTGTTTTCGGGAGCGCTCAAGACAATCGCACATTTCATTTCAATGGTGCAGTCCCAAGGAGCGAGGGTTTTCGTGAATTGTGCAATATTTTACAGAATGGGATTTTCGTGGGGGGTTTTCCAGTCTTTCCTGGCATCAAACCGGGTAATATAATGCTAATATGATTGCAGAGACTTAGAGTGCGGAAGGTAGTGAAAGTTATAAGTAAATCTAAAAACTCGAAGCTGTTTTGGTTAACATAAAAATGAAGAATTGTTACTGAAGGAATTTCGTTTTGATAGCAACATTAATCAAAGGTGAAGACAAGGTTTTTATTCTCAACGCCTAATTACGAATAGCATGAAAATTCACATTTTTAAAAAGTTTGGTAAGTACGCGTTTTACGACAGAATTCCAAAGGACGTAAAATTTTATTTCTATTAACTAATTCAATTGCTTTTCACGAAGAGCGAAGGACACAAAAGCAGAGTGAATGCAAAGAATTGAATTCAATATTTGCATATTTACAAGAAATTCAGTGAACCCTCAGAAATATTTAACTTTCACTTAAGTAAACGAGCACAAAAGCTGAAATTGTTTTCTTGAAGGAGTTCACTCCATTCGGGCTTCCATACCGAGCCATCTTGAAGATGTTTTTCCAATTTCCGTCAGGGTTATCGCCCACATCCAACATGGAATGTACATATGTAAAAATATTCTTGGTATTCGGCAAACCGCAAACATCTTTTCGACCACAAAAGGACAATCCTTCCAGGTATCATTTCTGGAAGAGGGTCCAAAATCGCTCTTGAACAGTGAGTGGGGAACGACATTTTTACGAAACAAAGACCTTCGAGAGCACTTGACAACGAATCACCCGAGAGCATCCTACTTATCCTACAATTAATCTTATTGTGAAGCTTGCGATCAAGAGTCATTACTTCGCACAACATGAATTTCCATTGCAAACAGCGAGCAAATATTGCCCCCACTGAGCAAAGGATTGCTTTTACAAAAGCTCCAGGCCGCCCGCAAACACACACGCTGCTTCGGTCGTCCCGAAGTTGGCATAGTGGCGACGGGTCAGCAGCCAGGGAAAATAGTCAAATCGAGTGTAAACAAGAAAATACATTGCGGATAAGGAAGAAAATCAATAAACCGCCGAGGATGAGACTATATCGCAGCGAATGTCCTCGTAAGGGTGCTGAGTCCGGCGAACCCCGCAAACGCTCGGCGCTGTTGTGATCCCTCCGCAGATTTATCCCTTCTGAATTTCAGATGGGGATTGGTGATCCGTCTGCAGGAGTGAGGTCGCTTATTGTTTACCGCTGTGGCTTCGTCGTATTTCGTATATTGACAAAATCAGGCTCATCTAATTGATGAGTTTTCTGTCATAAATTATACCGATTCCTAGCAACGGGGAGACACCCTCGCAGGCGTCCTCGCCGATCAGAAGAGAAACTTTAATGCTAGGAGAGAAGCAATTTTCTTCTTGAGTTATGGTTGAGCATAAAATGCTTTAGTTGAATGCGAACCTATTCAAAATGGGGTGGAGGAATGTCATGACAAGTTTAGTCATAATTCTTGAAAGATTCAATTTATGGGTGCGTTTTGTGTTCGAAGGACGTACTTGTAAGGGTCAAGTACTGCAAGTTTTCGAATGATTTCTGACGTAAAACTTATCAAGTAAAAAATGATGTCATCTTATCGGAAATTTTAATGTTATTCGCCATGACAAGATTAGTCATCGTTCGCCATTTCTAAAGTGAACTTTCATTGTATGTGTGGGAAAACGGGATTCAAAATTCCTGCTTTGAACGTAATTACATTCGGATAATTTTAAAGGATTCTGATGAAACTCTTTAAATATTGTTTAATCCTAAAAAAACGTTTTCGGGATATGTGAACTATGACTATCCAATTTTAAAACGATACACTTTGGATAGCCTTGTATCTTAGCTACAGCGATGTCTCTGATGAAAACTATTTTCAAACAATAAAAGGAATTCTGCATTTATTTTCAAAAATGGAAAATTAAATACAATTCGTGAATTATCTGAAAAGTTTTTCCTGCAGTTTGACTATTGGGAAAAAACATTTCAAGCAAAATGTTTATAGCTTCTCAGACTGGGATTTGTTTTTCAACTTGTCTTCTAATTGTTAAACCAGGAAAATTCCTTTTGGCATTTGCTTTTATTATTAAATGTACGGTCGTCACCTTGTCATGACAAAACAAAATGAACACATGAAACGGATGAAGGCAATTTTAGAGAATGCTAAAAGTGGTGGTAAAAGAAAACATTTTCTAAGCCGTGAATCTCCCTTAAATTAAGACGGTTTTAAATTCGTTCATAAAGCTTTCGTCGGAGAGCAGTGGACAGAAAAACATTCATGAAAAATTTCTTTATTTTGCACTTATAAAAGCGTTAAAATGAGCGCACTCGAATATTAAGATAAATGTCTGACGACTTTAAATATCGTTTAATTTTCTCAACATGAATTCAAAATGGTCACTCAAAGGGATAATCAACATTATCCCACCAAGGATGGCCGAAATTAAGGGCCAACCAAACCTCTAATGCTTCCGCATCAAACGGACAAAGTGTAAAAGGGGCGCCTTCATTAAAACACAATTCGCAATTCACAGCTCGGGTTCGAGGGGTGGAAAAGGCAAAGAAAAGCGGAGCAGGAAAAAGTTTAAATTTGCCGTCAAAAAGGAAAACTGGTGGAAAAGACAATCGGGTTAAGGGAGGGGGCAGAAAAACTGTTTGAGATACAACTTGTGTACTGTGAGTACGTGAGAATCATGGAATGTGGAACGTGGAACGTAGTTGCGGGGGTTGGCGTTGTCTGTAAATGAATTGTGTGCTATGAATTTTAAAAGAGTTTGCGGCTTTTATCTCGGGCATTAATGTACGCACGGTTTGTCAAATCTGCTGATTCGCAAAAGAAATTTCTCTTTTTCTTTTGTATTTTTTAATCCACCCAGCAAAATCAACGCCCAAAGCCTATCGCAGTGTCCTAAGCTTCTACTTTTTAACACCTATTCATGTCCACATAACGAAATCTAGCTGTGAAGCTCATCCTTTCCCCAAAAACATTGACCCCATCTTAATTGGAATTCATAAAATTTGGGATCTTTGCACATGTTTGCATTTTAGATCGGCAAAACCCACAGTAAAAAAGTATGAAGCACAATTCCCTAATCATCCTAGTTGGCAGAATTTTCTTAGAATCACACACTTTTGGAAACAGTTCTTTAAAAATTCCGAGTTTAGTGGAGTCCTTTGAATATATGTTGTTTTAAATTAATTAAAGTAAAATAGAAGCGTGAGAGCGCAAATAAGTAAGCACACAATGCAGAGAGATTTTAACGAGAATTGCAAGAACCTCGTTTTGTGAAGAGCTCGGGACAAAGACGACTGCAGTTGTACATTTTAATGAAAGGGAACAGAAAAAAACATGACTTCCAAACACACGTCCAATTGCAATCATCCCAGGAAAATAGGAGCCTAAATCGGATAATAGCTTCCAAGATATCAGAATTTACATAGAATTTGTCTTTAAAAAGCAAATCTCTGGATATCGATTTTGATAAAAATTTTAGATCATTTTTTCAACATATAAGTAATACATAAAATCACTTTATAAGTATTTTGAAAATACGACAGCGCATAAACAATTCAAATGTCCCTGATTCCATTCGGAACATTGCATATTGCAAAAATATTGCAGAAGACAGCAAAAATTGCCCTTACAGTTTAGGATTTCAGGAAAAATTACAGTAATATCACCAAAAAGTATCCTTACGAGGGCAGATCTGTTTAAAATAAGAAAACTGAAGTGAAATGATTACATTTTCACATTTATCTCGTTTGTTACGCTGCACGCTGTGGCAAAAGGAGAAGTCCATCGGGTTCTTCCTGGCCTTCCTCTTGCACGAGTTTGTGGCGTGAAGTTTACAATTATATTTGAGTAAACTTAACTTAGTTTTACACTGTTCATTACAAAGCCAAACAACGAAAGCTTTATCTCAACATCTAAACAATGCCCGTTCCCAAATGAGAGGGCTCGCTGCATGCAGCAAGGGTTTTCATATTTCACTGCAATTATTTCTACTCAGAACTCACAGTACGCAGCACCAAAGAGCGATCAACAGCGGCAGCTTCACAGTTTCGAATTTCCGTTCCTGTTACAAAGCCTAGCTGCAGGGCATAAATTTGTTCAGAGACAGGGCTTCATGTTCCTCCCGCAGGACGTAATCAGAGAACAAGGGCCGAAAGGATACATTTTCGGATTAACTTGAGATTCAATCATAATCAAAGTACAAATTTTCACTGGCAGTTGGTTCAATATCGCAACATAACGTTTCGGTAAGATCTTACCCGAAAGGGATTGTTGGCGTGCCCTGGTTCTGAGTGTCTGCACTAGCCCTCGCCGGTCGTAGCCGCAAAGGATCCGCCATTACTCCAGAATATCCTGGTTTTCATTTCATTAACATTACTGGGTCCAATCGGGTTCTGGGTGTTGCGGCTCATAATCGATTTCGGAAGTTCTGAAGGCATTATCCTTTTATCCCAGCGCCGCCGGGACACTGATGTCGCTTGGTCGCTTATGAACGACTATTTATTAAGAGCTGCAGTGATTGCATCGCAGATCGCTGGACAGTGGGCACAGAGGTTTCCAATTAAGTCTGGGTAGTGATGATTATTCGGAAAGATGCCTGACCGAAAGTCGCCCGCAATGTTGCTCTTTTTCATGCCTATCTTGCCGATGAAGGATTTTTGAAATATGGATGTTCCGATATGAAAAATTCTTTATTGTTTTGCCAACAAAGTGGGGCCATTGAAAACACTCGAAAGAGCTCCCCACTGCTGATATTAAGTTTGAAAAAGTCATTAGATGTGTACTCTGTCGAGTCGTTGAAAAATCCATTATCCACTTTCGAAGCCAAAGTGCTCTGTCGTTCCATCAGTCCATTGACGTTCGAAATCCTCTCATAAATCAATTTACGTTCCTGGTGTATGCTTTGTGACATACATATACTTGTGGGAATATAACGGGGCCGAAGATGTGGCGGCGTCTACCCCAAACCCACCCCCATCTCCTCCAAGTAAAGCTAAAGCATTTTATTCACAATGTGCTGATGATGAGGGGGCGGGGTAAGAAGACCGCGGTTGTCATTCACTCGATCATCGACTTGTACAGGTAGCAAATAAACCCAAGTGGAATGATCCATTTGCAAAGAATTTTCATTTCATTTTTTCTTCCCATTTTGCGAATCGAAAGCAGCATTTCGCATAATGGAGCATAATTAACAGTGTTTTCGATAACTGTTTACTTGAGCAGGGATTCTGCATCGACGGCAGTAGACGTAATAACTCGCACGATACCGCATTAGAAGGTTCTTTCCCGGAGAACATACACAAGTCATGGGAATTGAGTTAATGAAGCTTTTAAGATGAGTTTTTATACAGCATCAGCAGCCATTCCTTCACATTCTCCCGACTGGTGCCTTAAATACTCTCTTTGATGCATATCATTAGCTCAGTTTGCTTGAAATCATCCGGCTTAGTTCACAGACCGTATTCAGGATGCTCTTCGCTGCAGAGAAAGAAGCATTAAAAAATTGTTTTCCCATTCTGAACCAATTAACATGATTCACTTCATCTGAATCTGTTTAATGGTTAAATTTGTCTTTCAAAATCAAGTTCAAAAGGTAAAATAACATAAGTTCTACTTGGTTTTGCTTTACTAGCTAATTACGGCTCTTATTGACTTCTTGAGTGACTTCAACGTTTTTAAATGAACGGCTTAAAGAAAACAAAGAGCTCTTGATCCTTGTTGGGAGAAATTGGAAAGGAGAAATTTCCGCTAATATATTTTGCTATTGTACGATTCTGTGCCGCAGTCTCTGTGTGCTGCTCCTTAGTGAGTGAACAAAAACACATTTTATTATAAAAAGAAACTATTGAACATTATTATATTTTTGTCGGGTAATAAAAGCACGTCTTCAACTTATTAAAGAAGAATGCTTCGCTGGAATTTAAAAAAGGAATACTTCCTCATAACTGCGTTTACAGACGAAATTCATTAGCGAACGAGTAAAGCATTCAAAGTTGCATGGATAAAAACACATATCGGAACACGTATAAAGCAAAACTCAATAAAAACAAACATTAAAAGAGTTCCTCCTAGAAAATTATATAAGTAATAAAACCGTTTATATATGTATGTTTATGCTATCATGCCATGATAAAATTAATAAGAAAAATTTATATCCTATATCGCACTGTGATAAATTGATATCACAGAATTTTATTTATACCCATTTCGGTCTGGTTGCTCATTCCTTTGCGGAGAGTTTCATTAAAGTTGCGCAATTTGGTGCATCTATACAATTCATCTTAATGGTGCGGCGATCAATCAGGGAGGCTATAAATTACCACTGGGTGATGGACTTGGCAATCAGCGGATTGCAGTCCACCCTCCGTTTCTTACCGAATGCTGTGCACAACGCCGGCATTTTTTCTGCCAATTTATTTTCAACTATCATTCAGCTGCATGAGTCATTCACTTCCCCAAAATTCATCCCCCACCAGCGATTGTAATTTATATGTTTACAACGAGTTCCGGCCTCTTAATGATTTTAGGGTCGATTCAACTATTGTTTGCCACTTTTAAGAGTAGTTCCCAGCTGGCAGTTTTTCTTCCTGTTTATTGATAGAATTGAGGATAACTTATTAAACTCAGAAATTTCAATTAGTGCCATTAAAGAACAGGATCGCAAGGAAGCAAGTATGTAGTTAAATCAACAAAATTGAAACTGTATTATTTTAAGGATCTACATTTTACCTAAACACTGCAAAATATTTCTACTAAACGTCCCAATACTAGTTCCCCCATAAAATCCTGGATCCGATCGGATATCGCACTGCTTATGTCTGCCCTTTTATTTTGTCTTTGTTTTCCTTTGTTTTTCGTTATCCGAACGACCGAACCAAATTCTGTCACTTTCGCCATAAACAAAATTCAACAATATTTGCCAAACCATTTCAGGCCATTTCTCATAGAAATCACTGAGATATTATAAATTATTCAAATTGACACCAGGTTGCTGCCTCTTCGTGTCCAATGGCCACTCCCGGTGAATTGCTCCCTAATAGCTGTAGGGAATGAAGCTTCATCTCCACGGAACGTATACAACATTCGTCCATTCCTCACAGCTGTACTGCATAGATTGAAAGATATATGCGGGTCCTAAGGGCCACAATAAATCACCAGATCGTTGAGCAGCACAAAAAGACCATAATGAAGAACGCAACTACTATTAATGTGCGTAAGCTCCAATATAAAGCTATACATCAATTGGCCACAATTTTCCCTGTACTGAGAGCTGCGCTTGTCAGGACTCTAGTGACCCATAAAAGACACCTAGAAGCAACCAAATCCGCACTTTATAAGAGCTATAAAGGTCTAACTGGCGGGTGGAGCGAAACTTATTCAACTGGAAACATTACCCTGTTCACACACACCGTCATTTTTCATACTCACCCCATTGTGTGAACACTAGTTCCTGAGGACTGATGAAGACGATGCTTTGACGTACGACCCCGGACAATTGAAATGGTATCCCGACTAGATTCCAACATGAGAAATTACGAATTATCCTGGAGGGGGAGACAAAGGAAGCGGGGCAGATAGCCGACCTGTGGAGCAGGTTACTGGGCCACCACCACCACATCCTGTTCCTAAGTTCGTTTATTTTGTAAGCGCTGCGCGAGGGCCGTTCATTAGGACTTGCGGGCGGCGGCGGATGCACTATTCAATGGGGCTACATTAATTTGGTAACAAATACTCGCCTTTGTTGCTGTCGCAGTAGAAATGTTAAATTAAGGCGATAGCAAGTTAACTGCCGATGTACTACTCTCTCAGCAGGGGGTGGGGAGGAGACTTAATTAGGCAATGGCTTGGAAAATACTTTCGACTGTGGGAACAACGTCGTTCGTGCCTCTTGTGAGAGTCCTATGAAAAATGGCATTCTAACCGCAGATAATGTCAAATTTCTGGTTCACAACTTTCAGGGGAATTTCAGTGCGGCAAGTAAATTTTAATACCCATGAATCGGTTGCGAATGCTCATAGAATTATGACCCGGGGTTCGGTCACTCCCTTTCCCATCGTAAAACGTACCCTTTCGGAGTTCTTCGTGATCGATGGAAACAATATAAGTTTGGTTCAGCTCTCTACTATTGTTTGGCAGAAATAATGGGATCACATAAGTATACGAAACGAAATAAAATATTGATGTAGACACTTTGCAGCTGATTTGTTTAGTGTGCTTCGCCGAAACTGTTCGAAGGCATTCCTACCAAAATTCCTGAAAGATTGGCCTGAAATCTTCTTCGAATATTACTTAATGAATAGGCAAGTCTCCTGATGAGAGCAAAATTTTCACGAAAAAAAAATATGCAGTCTACTCGTACAGTTTAACGTATTTATAGTCGAATATGATATATTGAATGTTGAAAATGGGTTCCACTTTATGTCCGACAATTATTACAATTGCTCTCCATTGTAAGTCTCCATTTTGACAAGGATATAAAATTTTCCAAAATCTTAGATTTGTGTGCATCATGAATGCATGATTATGACAAGCAATTGAGCTTCAAAGGAATTGTTGGCTTTTTTCGCCATGCAATTTCTGGTGAATTTTGCTTGGAAAGTACACACGAAAATAGCGACAAATCTTTTTCGTAGGGAAACTTAAAAAATCGCTTGAAACAGATTTGTATATCTAAAATGACTCGCGAAACCACATTTCGGTTGCTTTCATTTCCATCCCTCTTGGGAGTAATCGAACCCTTCCTCTAGATATTTTTCCTCCGTAAGAATTTCTTGTTTCACCTCCGGTTTGAAAATCACACAAAATTGTTTGCAATCAGTTCGAGGTTCTGGTTTGATTTAAAACTCGCAAATTCCAGTCTGCAACTTTTTCTGAAATTCTCATTGTATAGATTTCTATATTTATTAGTGTGCGATTCCTGTGTGGTGCGCTGTGGTATTTTAAATTCTGCTGCTTAGAACGGGCTTAAAAATGCAGGTTCCTTGGCATTCCTGGAAATGCCCCACCCCTCTCGCCCACATATCCACAGCCAATTGTGCTGCAAGACGAGATGCTATGCAAAATGATTCAAGGAGCTGCCTGTTTCTATGCAACTGGAATTTTGCTACATCAAATCTGATTTCTCATTTCCCTGCAAAAGAATTCGATTCAGAAGCAGAGCCTTTGTCGATATCTTTCGGGTGCAGCTCTGATTGGAGGTGGTGAAGGAATTGAGCTGTAGATTCGATTACACGATTGGATCAAGGATATGAGGAGGTGAGGCAGATGGAAAATATAACACTGCTGCGGTTGTAAATTAGTGTCGCCTCTACAAGGAGTTTATGGTGCACAAGTTCCAAACTATGTAACGAGTTTCATAAAAGTGCTTCCTACTTGCACTGAAGAAGTTTAAATTTTCAGTACTTATGTCCTGAAAGTTCTAGTGGTTTGGTCTATCTGGAAGAATTGTTTTTCGGGTCTACATGAACTTAAACTTCAGGTTCAAATAAACACATTCACAAAAATATTAAAGAAAAGGTATATTTTGACCAAACATTTCTTATTAGTAATGATTTTCAACCGATCTATGTTGATATGAAACGTTAAAACTGTAAGACGTCCTTATAAAGTTAAAGCAATAATAATTATCTCCAAGTTAATATTCTAATATTTATATTTTTAGCAACAACAAATATTCACGTAGATAGGTATATTTCTAAAGTTTTACTCTTTTAAAATGTTACAAAAAAAAAACATAATGAAACTTGTCACAGTTGAAACATAAAATTGTTAATTGCTCGCTTGCCTTCCAGCAATTCTATATTCAAAAGTTCAAAAATATAGAGGAAATACCAAACTAGAAAGCAAATAACGAGTGACATCCACACACATCCATTATAAAAACCGAAAAGTCATCCGGGACGAAAATGAAATTGCATTCAATAGTTACTGTCCCGCGAAAATGCATTCAATGAGTGCCGAAGGAAATAAAGTTGCTTCCGGTATGACCCCGAATTCGCAATGTATTTCGTGCACTTGATTTCTCTCCAAACTCATGTTCAAATAGCGACTTCAATCGAATTCCCTTTTTTCATTGCTGTGCTTTTTCGTGGTTTAGCTGGATCCATTGCCAGAGGTAAATAGGACAAATTTTCACAATCAGCGTTTTTTTCCCCCAAACCGAATCATCATCGAAAACTATTAAATTTCTATTTTCCCTCCAAAAAAGGAGATTTTTAACGGAATCGAGTGTACATTTGGTAATAAAAATCAACAATTCGAGTGATGAAATAAATGGGATATTGGTCACAATTCTTAATTTAGTTTTTAACGGAAAATAAAGCACAATTCGTTGAAACATTTTTAGTGTTTTAAATGTTGATTGCTGCAATGCAGAAATTGTCGTTAAGAACAAAGAGAATTTCCTGAGCATCCTGTCAAGGGATTGCGTTCTCCTGGTCAACTTCGTTAGAAAAGAATGAATTGTATGGACACATGCGAACTTAAGATCTTACTACGGTTATGGTCCTTTTGCTAATCACAAAGCTCCTACATCTAACAGGCTGAAAAGCTCTGCCCATAAATTACTAGTTGTTGTCCTATATACATACCTACTGCAAACTGTGTCAATCGTGCACTATAAGGATCCCAAGAACCTTTCGAAAAAACTCTCCTTAGCATTTCGAGGAATCCTGGGAAAACTGGCTCGCGCAGCGGAATAAGGAGATGTTGTGTTGCTGTTTGACAAATGATGTTCAAACATTTACAATCAAGGTTTACTTAAATAAGCAAAGATCAAAAGAAATTCAAATTACAAGATTAGAACTGTTCAAGGACATATATTTTCGTAATTGTATTTTGTTTGCGTAGATTTCGTTGTGAAACATTTTTTAAATCATTACATTTCGTAAAAGGTCGAAAATTTCCCATATCCAAATATTGAAATACAAAATAAATCAACGAAACGTAGAGAAGAGATAAATCCTCACATGAGACGTTTCTCTACTTAATTGACGAAATACGAGTTGAATTGGTTGGAGGAAATTAAAAGGAAAGGCATAATACGTTCTGTGTCCACCTGTCAGTTGTATTTCTCCAACACAAATCTCAGTTGTACCCGCTTGGTTCCCGGCACCTTCCCAACCCTCCAAGCGAACGCCTTTCGGATCCCTGACAAATGATGCAAAACGGAACTATGTAAGTACAGGATCGAGTGATAAAATGAAGTCAAGGTATTTTTGCAATAAATTTAAGCTGCCTGCGATAACGTCAAACGCAACACGTACGGGCAGGTTGAAGAGGGTCGTTGCCGGTCGGCAAGGATGAAGACGCAAACGAAACAGGCTCTCCTTTTAGCGCCCCACTCCCCGTAATGTTTAAAGCGAGCGCGACAACAGAGTGAAATTCATAAATCAGTGACCCACCCCGACAACTCTTAATAAATTGTTAATCGGATACAAATCACTTTGTTCTTCACATAACGTAATTTGTCTGATTTGAATGTCACGTAGAGAAATTAAGGCACATTTCGTTATCCAGGTGAAGCTAGGCTCCGTACTCTCCGGTCACCCCAAGTCCCCCTCGCCATTCGCACGGGAATTTATTATTAGCTATTACCCAGAATAGGTTGAGAGAAGGCTAAGGTAACTAATGATGTCTCGTTAAAGGCTACGACAGCAGCTTTCGGTCCCCTCCTGACAGGGTTTAAATTAATCAACACCTTGCCGAGGAGGGTGTTGGACAATCGTGTAAGTAATGGGTGTGTATTGACCACCTCATTGCTACTGGCAATTTGTTTCAGTCTGATTCAACTAAAAGAACCGAACCCCTCTGGAAGAATAATTAGAAATTAATTATCGTAAGGAGCTTTGCAATCTGGCCACAACCTTTTGCATTAGGATGCTGGAGGACTCTTCAGCACTGTGTTATCCGCCACTGTCTGATTGCACATCTCCTCTGTGCCGGCGGCGCTTGAATAGCAGATTAGATCTGGCTCGAGAGCCATTTTACTAATAAAAGCTTCACAAAGCAGTCGATCTAGGTTCCCCAGTTGCTAACCCCATTTGCATTGGTTGGTAGGGAGCGTTCTTTAATTACCTGAAAGCCGCCATACGATTGCACACATCTTGCAATTAAATTTGCATTTAATCGACAACAACACAAAACACAATAGTTTGGTTCCGTTACATTCGTTGCATTTACACCTTCAAGTGAATTGCGGTCGGAGAAAAGGGAGAGCTATTCAAGTCAGATGCCATCCCAACAAATGATGTCACCTGCATCAGGAACAAGGTGACAAATTCAATCAAGTAAGTAACTTTGACCGCAATCAGTGCAAGAGAAATAAGTTTTTATTGGATCAATTAACCACACCGGCACACGCCGCCCCCAATATGCATCCTCTTGCGGGTGCGTAAATCGAAGCTACTCGAATCTCTGCAATCCCTGCGGACCACACCGGGGGACCGGGGGTGGTGCAAAGCCGAGTACATGTGCCAGCTAGCAGGCGTGAAAACCCACTTAATAACGCCTCGTCCTCGCTGGAAGTGTGCAAAGGATCTGGAACGACGCTAAATTATTGCTGGCTCTGCAGACTATTAAGGAAGACAAGACGAAGATAAAAAGTGGACATTAAATATTCACGTCCGTCTTAAGTTCCCCGGGAGGATTTATGCTTTGGCCCCATGATGAGGGGATGACGATTCTAAGGTGGGCAGAGCAGTGATGTTTGTTATTGCGCATAATGGAAGTTAGTGAGCAGCACTGGTGCTGGATTTCCTGCTGCCGGGTATTAACAGTTTTATTTGCTGTATACATCTGAAAACTCAGTTAATGAGCGAAGAAGTTGAATAAGTTAAATCCAGTGCAGGAGCTGCGACAGGACTTCCAGGGCAGTATGCAAACGACTCAAGGCGGATTGCTCGGTGCTCGCGAAACGAAAAGGTGAAAAATGGGTGAGAACATTGCAGTCGCTGGCTGCAGGGAAAGTAATAAAGTGGAGGAGATCCTCTTTTCGCTAGCACTCCTGGCAGAAGTGCTCGCTTTTACCTGCGGGCATGGGAAGCTATCTGAACATTGTTCTACATTCGTCGCACCTAATCCTTGACGACTTTCACGTAAAAGTGTGAAAGTTTCCGCTTTGTTAGATCGTTTTTCGTTATATTACAGTTTATTGTCACGGATGCGAGTGTGAAAGGCATTCTTGTCCTGAATTAAAAATTTTTAGCAAACTTAACTGAATGCTAAAAGAAGTGTGTACGACATAATAAAATACAACTCTTTGGACAAGGGATTCGAAATCGAACAAGGTTAAGTACACTGAAGGCTCCTTCACTGTATTTCTTTTGCATCAATTAGAATAATAGAAAGTAATACATACTAATCTACTTTGTTTTCGTAATTGTTAATGTTCTGATTGCCGTTTCAAAATTGTGATTGTTTTTAATATATTTCTTCAAAATGTTTTGATCGAAAATTAACTGTAAGCGTTTTGGCTATTCCCATCGGAGTAAAACTGAAACCGTCTTTACAAGAAGATTCAATGAGATTCAAGCTTGTTAAAATTATATATGTATTAATAAAAAATTATCCCGTATTGAACATTTTTATACCATGTCATAAATCAAAAGGGTTGCACGCTCTCTTGTGATGTGGCATTGTATATTCGAAATTGACATCGAAGACGGAATTTAGAACATCTAGGATGGGAGTTTTTTGAACTTATTATTATTTATGATTTACAAATCCATTAGATTTAAATCTACAATTCCATTCAGAAATTGTTCGTCGAGACATTTGTGATTTTAGTTGCCGATTGTATTTTCTTGTACTTTGAATACAGACATATTTGTAATTTTTTTCTTTCAGTTCATACTGTAAATCAAAAAGATCTTTGCAAGGGCCTTCTAAAGAGTTCTGTACAAGCGGCCAACAGAAGGTCCTATCGATCTGAGTGTGGTAGAATATAATAGCACCAACAACAATCCTCCTCTAAAAACCACCGATGGTTCGTTTAACTCCGTTTACAATATAGTTTTCATCAGCCGGTTACAATGCCGTTATAAACCACATAATAGAGTTTTTAACAACAGAAAATGTGAACCCTGAAGAAAAGTTTCATGTTGACAGGAAAACGGTAAATAGGTGCATTTTGAAATTTCCCGAATGTCAATGTATATTATATCTGACCTTGAAAATCTTCTCAAAAAATTCAAATATCGACGTGCTTCTAAATAGATAGATAGAAACATCCTCACATAGTCATAACTCTAAGAACTTCATGCCAGATCTTCTTAGTCATCACAAAAACATCATGCGGGCAAGTATTCGTTCCTGATTAAGGACCTGTCTTCTCTGACTCCAAGCAAATGCACGGTTTCAAGTTCACAAACATCAAGAGGAAAATGACTCGGAGGCATTGGTTCAACTCAACCAACAGCAAGAAGAATCATTGCTCCACACTTGAACTCAAATCACAGTCTCGACCTCTGCAGATAGAAACACTGGAGAGTGGAGAGTGCTGTAGGAGGAGAGTTCTATCAAAATACCTTTGTTGTACTTCGAGCGCATTTAGATTCCCCCGTTTATAACTCAGGGCGTATTTTTACGGGACTCTTGAATTTTATACCTGTTACAAATACTAAGTATTTCATTCTCCTCACACCCGATTGCAAGCTTATCCAAATCGTAAAACACTTAAACCAACTGTAAGCACCTATTTTATCTGCCAGAACAAAAAGTTTCGGAAAAGTGTTATAGGTATGTGCTTGATTCTAGGTCAAAATTGTATTAGGAAAATGAAAAATTTTAATTCGGTAACCACAAATTGCAGCAATCGGAAATTTCAACACAATTTTCTGAAATCATGATAACCAATTAAAGCATTAAAAGTTTTACTTTAAAAAACCGATCTCTGTTTTAATTGTCCACAAATTAAGAGGGAAAAAGTTCTATTACGGCATTAACGCTCTGTGGTCAAAACTTTTGAAGGGGTACATTTACATTAATGTCAAGAGTTCACTTGCTCGAAAATATTTTTGACATAAAACGAAATTATGTTATAAAATATTAATAAATATTGCTGTTGTTAGTAAAATCTGTATTATGTGATGGTGGTGAGGTGGTTATTAGTTTTAATTGCTTATATTTCACAAACAGTTATGAATTTATTTATGTAAAACTGATATAAATAAAGATATTATATTTGTGGTCTTAGCATCAACATTTGCACTAATAAAACATGTTGCCGACTGCAAAGGATAAGTGCAGGAGCAGTTTCTGTTTGTGTTCTCTTTTATTATTATTATGTAAAATATTCAACAACAGTAACTCATTAAAGTTGAAAGGACAAAATATTGCTAACTATAATAAAGTAAAAAAGTCTCCAAAATTGTTCCTCCATAAAAATCAGCCTGACAAAACAAAACACTGTCTTGTGAAGCCCTTCCTTGTAGGAAGGTAGTGGGAGGATTTTATTTTATTGCTTTCAGAAGCAAACAAACATCTTTAATTTTGAACTGTTTGGACGACATGAATGTCGGTTAAAAATTCATTTTCCTTCTCGCACGTTTTACGTTGAATGAAATCCTCAAATTACAAGTTCTTGAGGCATCGCCATTATTACTCGCGTCCTATTCGGTTTCCTGCTACTTCAATGTATATTGAAGTGAAGTAATTACATTTGACTTTTGTTAAGACATTTCCTCTGATCTTTAATACAATTAGTGTTTTTGAGCGAGTGATTAAGCCAGGTACGTTGCAATTATGGCAGTTAAAAATGGGAAATTAAAGTCACCAATTAGAGGTTTAAATAACAAGTACAAAAATATTTAAAAATCTGTTTTACGTTAGTTCTCATGTAAATTGATCAAAGGCAAATTTGTGAGATTATGCAATGCACCCACATCTAAAAATTCGTTCCAATTTATTATTGTTCTCATACATCGCACACACACAAACACAACCAATTGTATAGGCTTATTGATGTGCTTACTGCTTATATACCTCCGATTCCTAATCTAATTGGAATCCTGTCTGCTACAATTGGGTTGCGAATGCAGGACCATATTCATTTCATCCCATTTTCAATAAGCCTGCTTTGTCGATAGATGAAGTGATTTAAACAGTCGGCCTAAACTTTCTCGCAACTCTCTTCAGGCAACATAAAAGGGATAATCGGTAAATTGGATTTGTTGTCCCTAAGTGTTTTGCGCTTTTTGTTACTCAAATACGTATTCAGTTCACAATCTAATCTTGTCAAGCTCGGCAACGAGAACCAGCTTGCTATCGCTGTCTTATTCATTTTGAATTTTATTATTGTGTATTTTAGAGTTGTTGGGCATCGCTTCCTGCTGATGTGAAGACCTCAAAGAACATTTCAACGACCATTGAATTCATTACAAACCTGGAAACTTAGATATGCCAGTCGGCAGTCATACGCAAGGAGCAGTGGTGTATTACATATTTCCAGGCAAAGCAAGCCTAAACAAGCAGATTACAACATTTCAATGTGGCCTTTAGAAGCGCTTTCATTGCCTGATTTCACTTTGACTTTAACACATTTTCTTAACGCTCTCATAAACTTCTTGAAAATTCCCAAATCAGAAATTATGAAAATTAATTAATTAAAAATTTTTTAGAATAAATGTTTTCAATGACTCTATATTCTAGTTCTCTCTCTCTCTTTCTCTCTCTCTCTCTCTCTCTCTTACTCTCTTATTTCTGAGGGATGGTGCTTAGTACTGATGCACAATGCACATCCCCACTCCCACTCTTTGCATATATGAAATATGTTCTTGAAATCGACAGATATTATAATTATTAATTACTATTCTCCATCACTTTCTAAGGGTTTAAAATAACGCACTTCCCCTTCCAGGATTTCTTTAATTGTTCTAGTTTTGCTAATCTATTACAGTTTGCATCAGTCAAAGAAACTTTCGTTACTTACTACACCATTTATGATTGTTGCCAAATCCAAAGATCTTTTTTCTTTTTTATTTTGCAAAAAATATTTTTTAATGAAATGACCGATTCTTCTGTTTACACACAATTTGACAATATAAACAAATTCAAATAAAATTGGAGAAATCCAGTACGTGCATAACCAAATCTATCGTATTTAATACGGTAGGGTGACTTGCATAAAAAAACACTTTGCCACAAAGAAATTCTCAAGCAACTTTTGTGCTGTAAAATTCGTTAATGAATAAATAGTATTCTTTTACATTTATCGTCCAATGATTCGTCAAAATGACCGAATCAGCTGGATTACACAATCCCTTAAGATTAATGGGAGAAATAAATCACAATTTTGCAACCACCCGAATTGTTCCCCCCAGTTCAATCCCCCTCGAGCTGTCGACAATAGAGCCCCATGGAGCCCCAAGGAAAAACTTTAACTTACTAACATTATCTCGGAAAAGTAAAAGTCATTAAAATGTTTGCAAGTGACGACGTTATAAAATAATGACGCAAGCCACTCACTTCAATCAAATTTTTTATCGCCATTGAAGAGGTTTTTGTCCGTCTCTGCTGAGTCTTCTTCTTAGTGCCTTTCAAGGATAATGTAGCTCACTTGTTTTTGGGACATTCTATAAAACGCAATTTTTAAGGCGACCCCATTAATTTTCCATTTTATTCTCGATATTCTTCCGGGGAGAGACACAGGATACAGAGGGTTGCAAGGACGAACACAACCTACGAGTGGCAGAAAATCCAGAACTTTCTAAGCAAAAACAGTGCATGGCGAACTTTGCTGGACTTTGCAACATAAGCCAGAAGACCATCCTAAAATTATTTTGTGAAGGTAACTGAAATGTGGGGGACTGGGAAGGAGGGAAGCAACCACCATCAAATTGAATACACACTCCCGGGGTGGGGTTGTAAATGTCTTCAAACTTTGTCCAAGTTGCCAAATTTGCGTGTATATTGATTAGAAAAGTTTGAGGGTCGTGTGAGCCGTCTTAGAATCCGAGACGTTTTCTGGTGACATGGTCGCAGCCAGAACTCACCGCACCTGCTTTACATTTCCAACAAATTTCACCCATTTGGGAGCTCTAAATGCTGAGCATTTTTGCTAAGGATGTATTTAGTCGTAGTCCCTCCTTGCTGCAGCCGAACCACTGGCATCCTACCAACTGAAATGCTAAACTCTGATAGTCTGATTGTGTAGCAGCAGGGGATGAGGGGTGGGGGACCACGATACTCTGAGATGCAAAGAAGTTTCCAATTTCAGTTCCCAGAGACTTAAAATTACTTTTGGTGAGGCGAAATGTTGTGTAAGTGGATACTGTGCACTGTTCTGCTGCACAATAGCGTCGAGGAGCCCAGATGTATGTGCGGTGCAGAAACTCCGTGGTTTCCCGCTCTGTCTGAGCACTATCTATCTTAAGGATCCGCCGAGAGACGGAGCAAGTCTTGTAGAACTCTCTTGAACTTATGTAAACAATAGTTATTAGTATTTACCTGTCAAAAATTGAGATATATTAAATTCCACCCCACGGAAAACTTTTTGTGCACATCTCCATCACCTGTGGTTGAACTATTTATTTCGCATTTTCAAAAAATTTCCTCTTAAACGTTTCATTGATTCGTGTTTTTTATATTTTTTGCAGTTATGGTCGAAGCCCTGCGTGATGTCAATGTCAACGTTCCACCTGCAGTTCGTCGGGGTGAAAAGGCATTGCTAAGATGCAGCTATGACATGGAGGGCGATAGCCTGTATTCAGTTAAGTGGTACAAGGGGCGGCGGGAGTTCTATCGATACACCCCAAAGGAAAATCCTGCGATGAAAGTATTTCCGATGCCTGGAATTAGAGTTGAGGTAAGTCACAAATCTGCCATTCGATTTCGTCCGCCGACGTTTCCCCGATCCTCAAATATTTTTCGTTTCCTTTCATGTTGCTGTAGTCCGCTATTCTTCTCCGACAGTTTGAGGATTTCAAGGATTTCGATTTTGGATAGGGAATAGAAAATTGGGTTTAGTGAAAGCTTTGAAATTTTAATGCCGTTACGTTTCCTTGGAATGTGAAAATCGGAAAATTCGTTTGATACGTGTTGTGCACTGCTATGTAGAAAATTGCAATTCCCTCCCCATCGGCAGTGGGGGCGGGGGGAAACTCCACATACCACTAGTGTATGTCGAGCAGGATTTGTACTATTAGTGGACGACATATTGCGAAATTTTATCATGTGCCACATTAGCCTTATATTGTGTTCTAAGAACATTAAAAACTCTTTGAAATTTATCGCACATGCACCCGTGAACTCCCTAAACATATTATACAAAAGCAGTGTGCATCCAAATTGGTAAGCTGCAGAACGATAAGTTCCGCTGTATGTGTGTTCCGGCGAGCGGCCTAATTTTAATTATATGATTGTAAGCCTTACAGAATATACATCATAAATTGAATAATATGAATTAACGTCATGGATATAATCCAAAGGAACTTGTAACGTTTTCACCTTTAAGCTTTAGTACAATTCATCAATTCAATATATTTCAATCCTTTTACATTTAATATCAGATTTCCCTGTTCAGTACCTAACTCCAATTATTGTAAGTCTAATTGCAAAGATTTGAAATATGACGATCTTAGCATGGATGTCTTATATGAACAATTATAATCTAGTAAACGTATTCAATGTTCAATTACAGATAGTTCCTTATATGAACAAAGAAATTTCTTTTTGTCATCCAAATGAATCCTTTTCTGATGAATACATTTAATCGGTTACATTAACAGCGTAAGTTAGGTTCCTTCAGCCAAAAAAGGAGCTCTATTTTGTTCACTTTCATAGTTGACTACCCTCCTCCAGCCTTTCTTTGCTAATGAATGGGTTCAATTTAATTATTTCATTCACAATTGAATCGTAATTCCTAGTCTTGTTTGGTTACAAAAGAAGTGAGAGTCCTTTTGTATTCAAAGGAACTTTGTTTTCTTGTCTTTCTTGTATGTTTTGGATGTTAATGTTACATCCATATTTATTATAATCATTATGTTTAACCATTTTGTGTGCAAAATGTACCTATACTAAATTCGTTTTTCACAAGTAAATAATTACAATACAAAGGAACAATTATGGCTATTTAAATATTTTCATTACACAAAATGGTATAAATATTTGGATATTTTAAGCTGTTTTTTCTCTTTTATTCCACTAGTTGAAAAATGTAGGCGTCTATTTTATTTCAGTTTACTGACAATAACCATAAAAATTCTGTGGCGTCTTCATAATTAGTCCTTTAAATGGCACAGTTTACTAGAGCCGTAATTCATGAGAAAAAGGAAGAAATCGCCTTTTGTCCCATTAAATTTTCTCACTTAAGCCACAACATGTGGAAGGAGTAATAAAACGGTCTCAAACTCTGCTTACCTTAATAGTAATTACATAATAGGGGCGAAAAGACTCTCAGGGGCCTATTAAAATGTAGTTACTCCGCCTCTAGTTGTGCCACAATATTTACATATGCATATGCGCTGTAATTTGAAATCCTCCTCTCCGAGAAACTCTTCCGTCCACAGTCCTTTGCCGTACTTCATCCTTACTCGAACTAAAAGTTAGAAAGCCGAACGAATCAGGAGTAGGAGGGCGGAAGGCTAAGAGGGCCTGCAGAAATGTTTACATTATTTGCGTTTCCCCAAACACACATACTTTCTACAACGAAGCGCCGGCTGTAATTATTGTCCTGAGAGCGGAAAAAGGAGACTGTTGATCCCCGAGGTATCCTTCAAAAGAACTCACAGCGAATTTTTGGTAATTTGCCCTAGAATAATGCTTCCGCGATAGATGTGTTAGCAACAGCGACCTGACTTCGTATATAGTTCCCTCGGCGGTATTTTACATGATTATATGATACCCAAAACTTCTTAGTCCGCACAAGAGCTAAGAGGGGAGGGAGCAAGATTTATTGCTATAATCTACCAGAGCTCGAAAAATTTACTTCGTTGTTGTTCATCCAAAAGAACTACGTTCATGCGATACTGATATCCAGGAGAATCCCAAATCCTTTTGTATAGTGTCTCAGCAATCCTCCTTGCTGTTGCAACGAAATTCAAATTATTTATTTATAGTGTTCTATTAAAATGCAGCCATGAAATGCCCTAAATCAAAAAATACACGCCAGAACATCCAAAAACCGACACTCGTAAACAAGAGGGAATGCTCTTCCTCAACCCCGATTTGGCAGCTCCTCTAACTGTACTATATTGTGTACTTTTGTCCATTCCAGCGTCACTCGTCCAACGAGAGCCAACTTACTTTGGACAACGTGCAGCCAAGCACAATTGGGAAATATAGCTGTGAAGTCTCAGCGGACGCTCCTTCCTTCCACACGTTGATCGCGTCTGGAGAAATGGAAGTTGTTGGTAAGTGGACAAAGATTTTACTACCCTTTGCCAACAGATATCCGAGAAGCAACTACAATACTACAACAAATACTTATATCCCCTTATTCGGGATAAGTTTTTCCTGAAATGCCTGCATATGTGAAATGCCATCCTTTTGCCATGAACAACTTGCCGGACGATAAATGCTCTTCTGGCTCATGAGATGCCAACGAGGAGCACCGAGAACATCTCCAACGACTCTAAGCACTGAATAAAAGAAACGTAGCGTAAAATGAAATTTTATCTCAAGCGAAATCCCCCTCCTGCTCCTAGATGTATGCAAACCCTTCTGCCGTCTGTGAACTACAGACCGTTATCTTTGGCGTGGTTTAAACAGAATTTTGGAATAGTCCTTCTTGTGCTGGTAATGAACGACCAACTCTCGTAGTCGGCTCAAAATTGATAACTGCGGCAATTTGCAACAAGAAACCGGGGCAAACTTCTTAATGATCGATACATTTAAATTTTAAATAATATTATAATAAAATAACAGTCCGAGGCGCCCGTTCAAACTTGTATTAACAGATCTGTTAGTAATTAAATTGTTTAAATGTAAGAACATTTCCGAAGATTTTTTATCACCATTGCTTTTTATGTTAGCCTTTTGTATCTTTAACTTTACTTTACTTTGAACATAAAAAGCATTCACTTAATAGATAATAATAATTTGCTATGATAAACTATTTATTCATCTTTGCAATGAAATACCGTAAATTTGCACAATGCTCTTATAGAATTACAAATTACCGGGTTTTGAACTTGAGTCTCAAATGTTGTTATGAAGCTTTCATTAAAATATTCATTTAAGGCGGTATTTATAAATGCCTTAGAGACATTCAAAATAATTGTTATAACTATCTTGCATCTTGCAGAAATCATCCTTCTTGTGTTATTAATGATTAAATTGCAAATGGCGTTCCTCTTGAAAAACTGCAATTAGGAAATACAAACGAAAGTCGTTATTAGTTGTTAAAATATTGGGTTTAATACAATTCTTTGGTTTAACAATTATTAAAAATGCTGTTATTATTGAAGAATTGTTTCCAACTATGAAGATGAAAGAAAGTCCTGTGAGCACTTCTGATCTCAAAAGCAGATCCACAGGAACTTGGGCAAGAACAAAGGTGCAATTATTTCAAACTACATTAAGTGAGTGTGGCCCTCATTTACGTGAACTTGAAAAACGAATTTGGTTTTCGTCATATAACGTAATTAATATAATTGTTCTAGTTTTAATTTTTAAGAACGAATTTAATTGATGGAAAATAAAAATTAGGTCGCTACTAGCTTTTCTTAATTCTAGCGAAAGGAATTCTTTTTTTGAACTCAATTAATTCTGCTAAATCTCAGAAAAACTCAGTCGTTTTCGTTCGCGCTTTTATTGAATATAATTGTCCTTGAAATGTTTTGCGAATCATTCAAGACGATGCGTGATTACAGAAAACCTGCTTAAGTCCAATACTCATCTCCTAATGACTTGGACATTTTTTTATTAATTTGTGGAGGTATCCTTTTGCTGTTCATTTCACATACATATGTTCATTATTCCACCCTTCCTAGGATTGCTCAAATGTCTCCTAGCTTCCCTCATTCCGAGAAATTTGTTGTTACAGTTCTCTGCAGCAAATGCAACTGTTCACAGGCTCATCTGATGTCCTTATAAAAAATGAAACACTCGTGGGTGAATGACAATCATGATGTGTTTTTTCTAATTAAGAATCAGAGCAGGAAACATAATTATCGTATTAATTAATGAGGATCCCTAGAGATCAGGTGATTGGTGGTTTGTGGCATATGGAGGGCATAAGTTAATTGCATTACACATACCTATACAGAACGAGGACTTTTGTTAATTATTTTCGTTTTTATGAGCAGCCTTCTCAAGCTACAAACTAGATGCAACTCAATCATCAAGTCTCATCCCCCATTTCCAGGAGCAAATGGAAATTTTAATGATGACCCAGTTTCCAATTATAGCTGCTCTTTTCGTTAGTGAGCATCCAAAAACTACTTTCGTGTAGATGCAATAATGACAAATTTTCATTAAGCCATGCCTGGAAAAAGTCAAGTAAACACAACTCGTGAAAATATATTCCAGGGTGAAATTAACGTCTGGATTACAGCGAAGAGCAGCGCAGGGTGGGTGGTGGAATATGAGATTCGGATCAAAGGCGTTGGGAACCTATTTCAAGCACAATAACGCAAGCATTACCCTCAAAGACACATTCAATTATTAATTAGGCAACGGTGTGTCGCAATTTAAAATCTGCAACGTCATTTTTGTGAACAGAAAACTTTTTGAAATTACTAAAGTTCGATTCACACATTCCCGTTATGTGACGACATCTGGTGGTGTCGGTCCATAGCGAGGCATGAACGCAAGCTGTACAGTGTACAGGGAAACGTTTGGGAGAAGGGAATAACCTAGATACGTCTCTGTGTCGTTAAGTTAAATAAAAGATTTATTACAAAGTTGGTTGTTGCTTCGGGGGTGGCTCCCACAAGAAGAGAAAAGATCACAAATCGATGAACAACGCAAGTGCGCTGCACTTAAAGAATAGTGCATTAAAAGTGCATTGTGGTGAAAACTTTAGTTAATAATTTATTAAGACTTAGAGTTGCAGTTTTGTCCTTTTCCGCAACAGGTACATTACGATTGGGTTACATATTGCACGCCTTAAAAGAGTGGTGTGAAAAAGGATATTCATCATTGCGACTTGCAAGGTAAAAATAAACTGTTTTCACACTATTCCTTAACATTTAAAATCTCGTCCATGAGAAAACCAACTCGGCATCTCGCATTTTTTACCATCTCGCAAATTTTTGTGCATTTTTATCCATTTACGAATTTTGGTTAATGATTTTTACAAAATAGTTCGTAACATTAAATTTGTGTTCTGAATACTTTTTAAACTATGGAATTGCATTTTCGGCTGGTCTGGTTCATTTCTCACAGGATCTCCTTTTCCATACTACTTAGCAGCATCATGCAGGAAAGTAATAGTTTATGTCATTTGTTGGCTCTTGCCACACCCTTGGAGCAACAAAGGTCTGATTCTTTTTACAACTGAACCATTTTAGAGAGCTAAGGTTCCTGAATTGTTATACATATAAAAGTATTACCTACATCTATATTTTGAGATTTAATCTTCCAGACCACATGAAATTGTACTAATTTCTCTTTGTTCTACGTATTTGTGACGCAAATGTCACGTTACCTTCCAAATTGAATAAAAATTTACATTTGTAGCGGCGGAGCAATGAATTCTAACATCGTTGGTACCAGTACGAGAAAGACCAGCTCCACTTATATAATAACATCACAAATAATTGCCTTGAAATTCCGAACAACATTCTGCCGATTATTATATATAACACCCATTTAAGTCTGTCACACGAATCCTAGTTGTACATGCAGGTCCTGTAGAATACGTTGACAACATAAATTAGAGGACGTGATCGATAGCCACTTATTAGGACATGTGTTGATATAACGTCTCAATTGGAGTAACCGCAGTTTGCAATAAATAACTTTGCCGCAAGTAATTAAATTTTGATACGTCTGACTCTGGTAATTTATCGTTCTTATCCTGATTACTCAATTAATCTTAATCGGGTGGATGTGAGGAAAACAGAATATATGTCGCCATCAACAGAAGTTCTTTCTGCCTGTCCATTTTGTTTTCCAGACGAATCTAAGTTTGATCCAATTCGCAAACTTTCTGCAAATTATCAAGAACAAAATATTAATCAATTCTTGTACAAATACTGGTCGTTTTGAAAAACAAAACAAAAACACAAAATGCTCCATTCACTGACGAATTTTGCATGTGGACTGGCATAGAAACCATTAATTCTAATTTCCTTCACTAAGACTCATTAAGCATATAGTGTATCTATTTGAACAAATCGTAATTAGCAACCCGAAACCACAACTCAGCAGTTTGAGTTTTCTCGTGTGTTGCGAAAATGCAATGTAATTAGTACAAATATGCCTTATCATTAACTCAATTTCGGTCTTTGGCTGACTTTATTTGTTGAGGCCTTTCAAGGAGAGCTAATCAAGATATTTAATTGAAAGGACGAAACATGTTTTTCGGGAAAACATTGAAATGGAAGGCAGCAGCGCATCAAATCTACTAATTTCGCAATTTTACATAGCAATAACATTGTTTGGTGTGACGCAGCATAGTTTCAAAATAACGTTTTTTATACTATTTCAAAATTACTGTAATTGAATCACTGTAATGGAGTTTTAACATATTTCGTAACCTTTTAAGGTCACTCACCAAGTCACCACAAGAACTAAAACAAAACCAATCGAACTAATATGCGTGCTAATTTGGCTTACAGAAAACCAATATCATCACTTCGTGTGGACCTTTATTATCAACAATCAGCGACTTAAGATAACTGGTCCCAAAGTGGTTTCTTTCCTTCGTCCTATTCCTTTCCCATTTGCAGTGTCCTGGACTCACATGTATTGCACATGTTTGTAGTTAGGACATTTCTCATTAATTTCAACCTGAATCCGATATCGCAGATGGGGCAGAGTAATTTCTGCAAATAAGCCACAAATGAGGATAATTTGTAATTTATTGTTTACACTAGAAGACCTTGTTGAGCGTACCTCACAAGTGAGCCACATTTATAGGGATTGATTAAATAGAAAATGTTGTTAGTGCACGTTCATGTCGTTAATGCTAAAAATTTTAAGAGTTATTAAGTCCTGCGCATTGCATACGATTTCTTGATTCTCTTAATTCATTGGTCAGAATATCCTTACATTTCTTATGTGTATGGAAAGTTATGTTATATGTATTACACTACTTAACTTAAATGTACGAAATTGTAAATTAATATGCATGTTACTCGTTAACTGGTAATTAATTATGTAAAGTACCTACCTAACCGCAATTTCATTAAAATTGTTCCTATACTTTTTGTTTTTGGTTGCTCATAGGATCAGTAGTTCAATAAACCACAAGCATCCCCATAAACCGCGATTTAAATTTAGTGTTTAAATGATTGAATTAAAACCATTTTGTTACTTTCTATTTTTTAAGAGAATAATTTTTAATTGGTAATATTACAGTCTCTCAATTTCAATATTGTTCACTCTTAATTGATTAAAAGCAATCAAAATTTGATTGAAACAACGATTCATTGTTGAACAATCGCCTCTACATTATATTTGTTACGCGGCAATAAATTTCTCTGCTTTTTATTGAAGTTTTAAATTGTTTTAATTAATTTCACAACTCTATGCGTTCCTTAATCGGCATTCAAATGAGTATGAATTGATTAAAAAATAATTTTTTTCGTTATATTTTTGCTTAATTCGTACAATTTCAATTTTTGGTTTTGTGTTTTCATGGTTTTTCTGCCAAAAATATTGCAACAATTCTTTGTTTTACTGTAATTGCGTGACTTCTTTGTTACTTACAACATCAAAATTACATTTAAGTAAAAATGGACGAAGCAAAAACAAATGTTTATTTAATTGGAACTTGCTTCCATCAAATGTTTTGTCAAATTAATCCTAACAATTGTTTTAGATTGTCTCACAAGAATTTCGAACTTTCTCCTTTAGTGGCAGCTTGCTTTGAAGTTGATGAGAAATCTCCGATTTTTTTTTTAATGTCACTCATCCTCGATCTAATAAAGAATCTTATTCCCGCCACTTTATGGAACGCAATTGTGTTAAAAAGCTGACTGCTTTTGGTGGATTCTAAATCGTCCAAGGACTCCCATGAAGAAAGTTTTAATTCTACCCGAAGTACATCTGTTGCTTTCAAAGCACATCCTTTCCACCCTCCCACCGACCGAAATAAAATCTAATATACCCCTGACATGCTTCAGAAATAGAGAAGCTCGTAAATTTCTCGTTTTCCAGACTATATGCCCACCCACCACCGCAATTGAAAAGTACAGCACGGGGTGGTTTTATTGCCCACCTTTCCGCCCAGTGTGTGCCCCAACATGAGCTTCGTAGCAAATTTCCTTTTCCGCAGGACTGAGCGCCATCTTCCTGGCTTCCGGAAAAACAACTTCTAAATCCAAAATTTCTTCGAATTGACATTGTTGTCAGTAACAGATCAAATGCTTTTATCTCTCAATTGATGTGTCTATCAACATGACTGCTTGCCCCTAGTGTCAGTGGGGCGCTGCGGTGGGTGCAGGTACAGGGGATGGGCAATCATCATTTGTGAAAATGGCGAGGTAAGGAGTACTCTGCCAGCACACGTTGGAAGTTTGTTTTCATTTGCAATTGTTTTCAGAATGTGTTACGGGAATAATGCAACGGCTCAGGACAACTAATGGGTTGGGAAATGTTTATCCTGCTCCGCGGGGCTATCAGAGAGTAGAATCGTCACCCTCCCAAAACCCGCCCTCAGTGACATTGGCCTTAAGCGATTGCATCTCAGTGGAAAATTATTTCCCACAAGAGCACCACAATTTTAGGTGAACTCAGTCGCAAGGAGTTGCACTCCTGTTGTTGCTATGGGATTTATAATTGCAAAAAATGTGTAAGGTTGGAATTTCAAAAGGCAGTCAAAATTGGGTGGCATGTAGTTTTGTATTTATGAATGGCCTTTTTGTTTTATCGCAATACCTCTCAGAAAAATGACTTCCTTTATTGTCTGCATTTTGAGCACCCTGAATTCTGTTTACAAATTTGGGAAAGGGTGCTCTCGAAACCTTTCAAGTAATTGCGATTTTTCTGTTGACTACTTTTATTTCAATTTCGCCATTTGAAGCATCTGTGCCAAAAATTATATCAGAATTAAATTACGTCAAATAAATACAATACGAATCAAATTAAAAAATGTATATTGTACGATTTTGGTGCACAAATATAGGAGTAAGCACAACTTGCACTCGGTTAGACATTTTGGTAGTAATTATAGGAACTAATCTATTTTGCATTGCACAGTAATAAGCGAATAGCTCTTTTTTGCATACCTATACATAATACATTATAGTATTATAAAAATGGACCTGTAGATATGCTTTTTATACTTTTGATCATGTCATACAAACTGCATTTTTTGATGTAATATAACTGATCTTAGAAACATATTCGGTTTTGCTTTTGAAGACAGGTAAGAAATTTTAATTAAAGTGGCAATTTTTAACAGGGATATAATAATTAATCATTAAGTCGATCAGATTCTCACTCAGATATCAAGCATCAAATCACATAAGGTAGGCGAACAAAATATTAGTGAATAGTGAAAAATAATTCTAGTTGGAACATTGCAAAAAGCTGAAGTAGAACACAATATAAGTTAAGTTCGTCCGGGGAAAAGATTTACAACGTTGTGCGAGGCTGTAAGTCGAGGCCGCAAAGTTTAAACGAAATTGAACGATACTAAATTGCAATAATTAATAACTTTAATCTTTTGTAAATTTATTTTCAGAAATACCAACGCAGAAACCCTTTATTTCCGGAATCCGGTTAAGATATCGAGTTGGTGAAATTGTGCGGGGGAATTGCACATCAAGGCATTCCAAGCCCGCCGCTAATCTGACTTGGACAATTAATGATCACGAGGTAAGTTCTAAGCTGCATCCTGGAAAACTTTTTCGCATTATCTTCTTGGTATTTCCGCGCTGTTGTACAGCGCTTCCCGAATTCCCCAAAAGTTTCTCTGTACTCCACCACCAAGCACATCCAATCCATCCTGAGCAAGAGGAGCTGGCGAAGATGTATTAGTGGCTAGCAAGATGAAAAGTGGCCTCTAATGTTTCAGGAAAATGGCCTTTGTCCGGTTCGCCTCCATATGGAGCTCGCACAAAGCCACCCAAAAATTTAGTTTCCGCACAGAGTCCGAACTTCGGTAGGGAACGATATGACGCCATAATTTCATAGGGGGAACAATTTCGGAAGATTTACACTCGAGGACTAACCCGTCGAGGATGCTGTTAGTAGCAAATGAAATCTCGTGTCTGGACATAAATTCTGCACTTATAATTGCTTTCGCCCCTGTGGTTGTTATGTCCGAATTTGTAACGTTGCGAAAAGTATGCTCAAATTGTATAACAGAAAACAACTGAAACTGAATAGATTTGAACAAATATACGAGCTCTTAATCCCTGCAACACGACTTGTTTGCAGGACTTGTTTTGCAGAATGTAAATTATGAGCGCTAGTAATCTGTTGAAAAAATAATAACTCGGTTTTTAAGTTTTCCAAAAACACATCCAGTTCTGATCTGGAAAACTTTTCCATATTTTCAATAAAGCCTGTAATTGGATGTCATTGTTATATAAAATAGTTAATTTAAAATAGGCCAAAATAGGTTTCAAAAAGAACACACGACACAGCCACCTATACTATGCTCACGGTCAAGTGTCAGGTGGCATATTGTAAAACTCACAGCACGAGCACTTGTTTAATTAACGTGCAGTCCATTGTTTTTTATATGTAGGATATAACTATTGAACTCTTTAGTTGATTTTAAATATCATTTGCATAATAAAGTAATTCTTATTGTTGGCATAACTTACTTGACATTACTTGAGCATTACTTTCTCCGAAAGCGATGTATGGCCAACTGGCGTTCAAAATGAAGTGATTTTGTTTGTCTAACTTTTCAACTTAAAGTGTTGATCCCATACATACATGAAAATGTTTTACCGACACCCATTATTCTAACAATAAATAAAATCAAACAAAAGCACAGAGCTTAACTTTTTAATGCCAGCATTAAAGTCCTTAAATCCGAATAAAACATTGTCACAAGGCGAAATATTGTTTTTCACAAAACGAAATAAATTCATCATTTCATAGGGGATTTTCCACGCCATAATTCAGTCCTAGGGTGTTTCAGTAATGCCATCGCCCGTGACTGAGGGAATTCCCCGTGTCGTTTGATAGGTGGCTGTCGTTGTTCACGATGGTGACCCGGGCACCCTGCGAGTTCCGCTGCGTGAGCCGTTATCCCGCGTCAACGAGTACACAAAATCTATATCTTCGTAGTTCCGTGCATGAGTCAAGATTCAAATGTTCCATGCAGATTCTGCACAATCCCACCCTCGTTCTTGCCCCTCATTTACAACACCGCCGCTCGTATATACACTATACAGTACATATGACGGATCCTGGACCCGGCGCTCAAGTTTCTCCGGGTATCTGCAAGAAATCGGGCGAAATTGTATTTTTCGACATAAAATCTCCAGCGATATATCACAATTTGCAATTCACTTAGTGTCTTGACTGACAGGGGGTGGAAAACGACTTGAGGGTAGTTTCGGACGTTTGAAAGGGAGCAAGGCGTCACTCATGTCGTTCAGAAGAGTGCGGGGAGTGAGATAAGTACGTTTCGCAAAAGTGACGTCTAACGAGATTATTTACAGATTTTTTATGTAATGGACGACTTTTATTTGTGCCCAGAAAGGCAAAAATTTAATTTTGAATTATGCAAAGGCCAGATTTGCATATTTCAGGATTTCTAGGTGTTGGATATTTTTTCGATGCCTTCCCGCGTTTTCACGGACAACATTGTTACATACATTTGCATAGTCTGAGTGTTGTTTGTAATATGTACTCTTGGATTACATTTGCAATGGCACTTATTTTCGCCATATTTGTTTTTAGTGGATAATATGCCAGCTTCAATGCCTTTATGTCAGACAAAATGACGTCACCAAATGCGTATTCTGAATCTTACAAAATTGTTCCTCTTTGTACAAAAAAAAAGGAATTGTAAAGTAATACCGTCGTTGAAAGGTAGGATGAAATTATTTGCCTTTTCCTTGTTAGATTTCGTCGAATTTAACCCTCTTTCTGCCAGCAATTTAAAATTCCTTCAACGCCACAAATTTCAACGAAAGTATCCTTTAAATACCTTTGCTTTTCAGGAATTGCCCAACATCTTTGTCAGACAATAAAAACGGATTTTCCACAGAACTCGTTTTAAGCCCCTCGTTAGTCATTGACCTCATTATAAATTAGTCAAATAACCAATGCAAACCACGAACTCTGGAAAAAGTCCTTTTTTCTACAGCAAATCTTCGGGAGGAACCAGTAATAAATAATTGGAAGCAGATAAAAATATATTTATGATTGCTGAGCAATTAGTGGTTTTGAATTCGCCTGAGTCAGTAATCGGTTAAATTGAGGAAAACCTTTAGTGCTCCTTGGCAGATTCCCACAACATCCTCCCACGACCCACGATACGCTTTTCAAGTAGAAGACAGAAATACCACTGTAATCCTCTTACAGGCAAATCCTTCGCATGTGAGGCATCATAGACCATTAAGAGATCCCCGGACGGAGCTGGAAACTTCAATTTCTGGAATTCAATTCGTGGTTACATCGCAACATTTTATTCGAGGAAAACTAAAGGTAAGTACGTACGGGGGTTCCGCGGCCCCTGCCTTCAGGACTCGACCGGCGCTCTTGACTGTGGATTGCACAACTTAAAGCAGTACAAAAATAACAATTTCCATTCAGAATGGGTAGAAAATGCCGGAAAAATTTACGATCTTGTTTGCTTCATAGTTTTTTGGACTTTATGACTGGGACATGCTTTTTTATATCTCCCGGGCACCGTTGTTACGCTGCCATTTTACTACCTCGAATGTGCAGTTATTACATGCTGCGATATAGTTGTTAGCGCCACCTTTATAGCTGCCGCACACCAACGCAATGGGAACTGATTCGAATTATTTTATTGATTCAGATACGGTGCAGAGCCCACATTCACGATATTTATTGGCAATCGACTGAAAAGAGCGTGGAGGAGGAGCGCCCGAAAGTTTTGACGGCTGCCAGCAGCAATAGTGTGAATCTTGTCCAGAGCTTACCCTACGATCAATTCTCATTACAAGATGGAGATATCGTGGATAAAAAGGACACGTACATGACGCACATTCAAGGTAAGTGGGCCCGAATCGATGTGCTCGAATGATTTGCAGTTTCTTTGCCGAATTTAGTTGTGCTTCTATAAGGGCCACCTCAAATATCAGATTAGATGTGTTTTTTAGCCTATAATTCGCTTTTATAATGTTTGCTCTAAATGTTTGTGTATAACAGTCATACTTTTTATATTAGAATCATCAGTGACGTGAGACAATGTTACCATTATCAAATTATATGCAATGTGTTATTATTTTCTGCTATTTTTGATACTTAAATAAAAAATATATTTTTTTATAAATCATAATATGATATGGAATTAAATATATTGTACATTGAACGCAATACATAATTCACCAGACCTACTGCATCAAATTTGCTTTTACTGTTTTTACTCTTTATAATTGTTATTGTTTTTTTAGTTTAAATTAATTTAAATTCTGTGTCTTTGATTCGGCTTGTTATCCATTTACCGTTAAAAGTGTATACAATTATAAATCTGTATAGCAGGAAAAGTTTCCCTAACATCGGCCAAACCTCAATTTCGAGTTACCTATCGGGCAATCCTAATATATATGTATAGGGAAGCCACCACGCAGATAACAACTTCAAATCGGAACTCAAACCAAAAACCATTCTGCTTTGTTTTCATATAATATGTACTGTACACTTTACATTTTTACTAACCTCTCTTATGTATTTTTTGTTTATTTTTAATACATCTACTTCAATATATTATCTGTTAAGTTTTTATTTTTATTGGAAAATAAATTTAAGAATGTTTTAAAATGTTTAAGAACTGACATTTATGATTAAATTTTCCTTTATGCCGTCAAAACTTCAAAACGAATAGATATAATTTTAATCAAGAAAAGTAGAAATAATTACCCCTTTTGCTTTATCAAAGTACTCAAGACTTTTTTCTTCCTTGTTCAATTATGAGCTTTCACACCAAATTACTGAAAAAATGGTCAAAACTATAAAAAACCCTTAAAATTTACAAATCTAATTCAAATGTCTAAAAAAATTTTTGGCAACATTGGATTTCAAATAAAATTGAATTGTCCATGGGTAAATGGTAAAAAACCTCATTCATTGCAATTCAGTTGCATAAACATTTTTACCTGGGTAATTAATTGTCACATGCACACATAATTGTAAATGGCGACTGCAAAATTGTAAATTCTAGCGAATTGCGGTCTGAAATCGATTACCTGAGTTCGTAATATCCGCACAACTAATTGCTCCATCCGAACTGCCATCTCTGATATTTCATGTTGGGCTTAGTCATTATAGCCTGCACAACAATTTATTACACAATAAAAATTACCCCGATAAACGAAAAACAGACGAGAGATCAACCCGAAGAGCATTTCGAGGAATGTGCAAAACTTTAAATCACAAAATTTCCACTTTTTTGAAGAGTCTAATTTATGAAAGTTTATTTGCTACTAATCACAAGTGACAATCAGAGGGTTATATTGTTGAAAAACAATTTGTTCTTTCCATATTTTAAGTGACGACATTGTAAATTTAACAAAGGTGTGTGTGCGAATGGCGATGAAGCCCGCCGAAATGTTATCCATTGTTGACGAATAAAAAGTTGAATGATGTTCATCATTAGGTTGAAAGGAATTCCAAGGCATCAACTAATATTGTTTAACACTATTTCCATCTAGGAAGTGAATTCTCATGGAGATAGTCTGACACCAGGCGTGTTCTTAAAGGGTTAAAATAAAAAAAAGGTTAAATCAATTCGACAAAACTTTATAATTCGGAGATATGCTGATTGTAAATAATTCGGATACGGATTATAGAGCCCTACTTTAATTATTTTAACTTCAAAATAAAATTTACAAAGCATTTCACTTTAATTAGCTATAATTTAATTTCGAATTTCAAGTTGTGGCTGAATTGTGTTGAATGCATCCAACGTTTGCTTTCCGCTCCTCGGAAGTAGGTTAATCATCTCAGTCCCAATTAAATCCCCTGCTTAATCTGCTCTCGGATTAAGTTTAACTGACTTGGCACTTGGGCGTTGGGCCCGATTCCGAGAATAATTCTCGGGATTGAGGATATTCCAAAAAGCTTCATTTTGTATGGCACAAATTTATTATCTTGTGTCCAGTATTGGTACCTTTTTCCGTATTTTTTTTTTTTTTTAAATAACGTACTTAGGTAATAATTGCTTTTGGTGTTAGCAAGAATATCAAATATCAATGCGGATATGAGTACCTACAAGCGTAGAAACTGTAACTGCACTCATAATAGTATAATGCATTATGCATAATACATAAAGTAAAGGGTGTTCAAATTTGAGGTATAATTTTAAATTTTGAATAAAACACATACTTTTTGTTTTAAATTAAAGTACATCAGTTGCGGTTAATAATGGAAAAGAATATCAGACAGATTACCTCCTCTGATAGTTCCGCAACTTATTATTTTTTTACCAAAATTTTCACTGATAATGAAAATTTTCATTTTCTTCATTGGCTTTAATTGTTGTGTTAACTGTATTTTGTAAGCCTACAAGTGCAGATCTTTGTGTAAAATATTGAAATTGTTGGTTTAATGTTCAATTACTGCAGTGAACGACGACGAATAGATGTCCTTGGTAATTGGTTGTCCGGCAATACTCGCCCTCACAGCAACTTCCACCAAATTTAAAATAATTTTTAATAATAACCGGAATGTCACTACTTGGCAACTCTCAAACATACCAGCGTGCTCTGGTGCTAATGAAAATGGCGGCAAATTTAAAATTATACCTCAAATATGAACACCCTTTATATTCTCATTATCAACTGAGTTCAAGCTCCCTAGTCGTTTGGAGTAATCGATTAAATATCAACAGGATTCATGGCCGGTGTTCTGAAATTATAACAAAAAATTCAAATACATCATTATAATGTGCTTACATATTTGTTTATTAATAAATTAATTTTTTTTACTGTTGTTTTTTTATTTTTACAGGAGATGTATCTTCGTTAAATTCTGGAAGTGCGCAGATCAGACCATCGCTGTTTTTAATGTACTGCAAGATGCACCTATTCCTATTTCTCGTCCTGCCTGTTTTTAGTATTTTAGTAGTGAACCAGTGTAGAATATCATGACTTTAAAAATCTCTTTAAGCATCATCGTGATTTCGTAGGAAATATTTTTCAACTTCATTTTAAAACTCCTTCTAAACATTTTTCCGTTTTTTTTTATAGTTTTTATAGAACAGCAGGATTAGAAAAATAGTATTTCAACTTTCATCTACGTTTTGAAAAGCAGCGTGATTCGTTGAAATGTTGATGTACCTAAAAACGTCTGAGTTGAGATTTTGATTTACGGATGGAAGAAGCCGTAACTCGCAAAATTCTGTTGCTTTGTAAATATAGTAAGTGTCAGCTTTTAATGACTTGTAATCGTAAACAAAAAAAAAAAGGCTTAGCAATTAAGAAAAAGATATGAAAATACAATGTAAAAATATAGTTGTAAAATATATCGATAGGTTTCTGGAACTATGAAAAAACTATTATATTGTACTTAGTCCTGATGTTTTCAGAATATAATAAATATAATATAATTAATGTTAAATTTTTTTATTTTGTTCAAAATATATTTGGTTTTTGATTTCTAATTTCTAGCTCTCGCAAAAATATATTGTTTAACAACTTCAATTCAATTTCAGTAATTATTCTTTTATAATTTTGTGAACATTTTCATGATATACCTAATTTAAATTGTTTAAAAAAATGTAACAATATTGCAGAAATTTACATAACTATAGTTTGAATTGTACAACAACATAGCAAAGTAAGTATGGATGTACGACATGAATGTAAATAATTATTATTTATGTAGGTACAACATAAAGACCTAGATGTCATTACAACATATAACAAAACCTGTGCAAAATTTCAACAAATATAGGTTGTCTTAATGACAAAATAAATACTCAAATGAAGCGTATTCGCATTCTCTGTAAAGGTAGAAATATATACCTACATACATTTGTTGAATAAATTTAATCAATGTACGATATAGAAAAACAGAATTGTACGAAAAAAGAGGTATTAATAAAATTAGGAGTAAAGAAACTGTTTTTACTGTTGCAAATGCCCACCACCACTCTTAAAATAAGTCTTTTCTGTACATTAAAGCATTGATTAGCCAAAGCAGGGATTCTCAACGGGGCTTATGGAGTAGATAGAATTTAGAAAATTGTCGATAGATTTGGAGTGTTATTTTAGGGGTCGATGGAATTTTTCCGTTTTTAAATTTCATTTACTATGTGAAACCAATAATGAATAGAATGGCGGTGTCTCCCCGTACTGTTGCATATAAGCATCAGATCTTAACTTCTTTATAAACATATTAATTAAATATTTATAATATTATTAACTAATTAACTATTTATCAATCTTAGTTGCATTGTTGGCTTGTTTTGCAATGATTTGTTGTTTTATCCTGATAGAGCAGAATGGCACACCTGTTTAGTGAGTATGTAAAGGATATAAAGTAAACTGAATATGACTAGGAAAGCGATTAAAAATAAGAGGGCTGTAATAAATTTCAAAAACGCTGATTACCTACTCTCAAGAGATACCAAAGGAATCGCTTATAACACTTTCGGATTCTTTACCTCAACATTTTAAAGAAATCGTAGGAGAAAGTTTTTAGGGAAAGTGACTACACGAATACAATCACTTTTGCCTCTTCCGTCCGTCCTTGAAAAAAGCCTTCGCTGCTTCCGTTGTTCAGTAGTATTACAAGCCACTCAAAGTCCTCTGGCGGTGAACAGAAAGCACTTTGTTTAAACTGCTACTACAGCGACTAAAACACACTAATTCCGGTTGGTAGACGAAATGGCTACAGTATGCATGTGCCACTTGCAGTTAGTTGTGGCGGGCGAAGAAGGAATGCAAATTGATGACGGAAAGGAAACTGCAATTATTGCAACTGAGCTTTGAGCGATTATGTTATGGGAAATGTTCAAAGGACAGGCAGAATATTATGATAATGGCTGGAATTTGCCTTGAGCTCTCCGTTCAGAAGGAAGAAACCAATAGGACCCTAAGATGTGCCTGCGGTTGCAGTTATGAAGAAGATTAATTGAGGTTCACTTAACTTCAGTAGCCAGGCGAGGTACCATCTTGTTATCATGCAAAATTCATGCGTCGTAACTCGTATGTGCCTGTAGTGTTATTCAATTGAATATTAAACATTGTCGGAAGAGGAGTTCTTCTCTGAAAGAAACATTACCCCTAATTGACCAAAAATATTTATTGACAAGATAGTTTTAACTATAACTTTACAAAGTGAAGTACTTAATAAATATTTATTGTAATTTAATGATACAAATTCACTAATTGTCAGCCGCTTGAGGGTGGCAAAAGACAACTTATTGAAATCTTCAACATTCAAGTGCAAACATCTATCAACTAATTCATTGCACAAGTTAATTAATTATTCAAGAAGAAAGCCTTCAGTCTTGCGAAGAGTAGTTGTGAAAGTAATTGTGCAAATTTCATTTTGTTGTACTTTAACAACTTGGAACATTTTTCAACGTTTACAATTTAAAAACCATTAACTTGATGGCGACGAAGTTTATGACCAAAGTCTGGAGGAAGAGGGATATTGAATTTCCCGCAAGATTGACCAGCAAGAGAAGGATGCTGCGGGAGAAGAGGAGAAGTTGAGTACTTGGAAAAATTGAGTTATCTGAGTCATAAAACAACGACTTCACCTGGACGCCGCATTAACACAGATTTATTATATAAAACAGACACATTGGAAAAAGTCTTGCTTTATGCAATAACTTATATCAGAATATTAACGAATTTTAAGGAACATAGCTCTTTTGTGGAAGTGTTTTTAATTACTCAAAAATACTCGATTATACCTATAGAAGCGTACAACGATTGCTTGCTTCGAAATCATAACAAGCATAATGTTGAAACATACTTATTTATAAAGACTTAATTTTTGTTGGGTCCGCTTTTCCTATCTTCCTCGCCAGTTTTTTTTTCCAGTGGTAAGAAGGGCAATGTTTCTGTGGTCCAGAAACACGTGAATAGTTTGTAGAATCTGGACAGGAAAGTGTGTCGTAAATTTCAAGTGTAAAAGCAAAACCACTATTTGCAGTTATGGTTGCAGAACCTTCAACAATCTCACAGGAAGTCTCTGTGGCCGGTTGTTCTCCAGGGGGATCACAATCGACGAAAAGTTGCTGGTGCAGGTGCGCATAAATCTCCACCCCGTCCGATAATTATACAACGAGACTTGCCTTTTGAGGAGATTATCCAGAATGTGCTTTTTTTGATGTGAATTCATTAAATTAAGACCACTTTATAGACTTTTCAACAAGCTTTATAAATGTCAGTACAACTTTTAAAATCGACTAAATTATTTAACAGTTACTTTTATATTGGACGAAATTATCATTTCCACAGTGGCATTTAAATTTTTATTTTAGGTACTTACCTAGTAACAATCAAATCAGTACAGTACAGAGGAAGAGTAGAAGTTAAAATTGTATGCGGTATATTAATAAAACAAAAATTAAGAATATTCGAATAACAATATTAAAACATTAAAACGTGTGTGTAAGGCTCGCGTTTATTTTAAAGGTTATTTAATTTTAATGCACCTAGGTAGGTACCTATATTATTTATATTTAATAATATGCTAAATTGGAGTTTAATAATTTCAAATCAAATAAATAATAAATATAAATAAAGAAAGTAATTAATTTTTGTCCCTTTTTAACCGGCAGTTTCCATCATTTGTTCGTTTGCTGTCATTATCAAAGGATAGCTACGGAAACTTTACATCCCAGTGGATAGAATAGCCATATCATAAAATCAAATATATCGAAGACAAACAAATAGACAAATAGATTTTCTATTTTATATATGCATTTATAATGTATACCAATAAACATTCTAACAATCAAACTTGTGATGACGTCACAATCCTATATTTACCGAAGAAATCCCTCAGACGAATTTACTCAAAATCGATTCATTAGTTCAGCCTTAAAAACATGAAAATAACAAATGGCAATAGCAAAACGAATTTGTGTTCAACATAATTAAAATCATTAAAGTCAGTCACAAGTTCAATTTACAAAATGGCGTATTAAACAGAAAAATATGTGGGAGTCTTTCTAGCATATAAACTGAGGCAAACCCAGATTAAATTCGAGCAAATTGGCATCAATTTCGGATTAACTTAAGAGATGAACCGAATAGAAACTCAAAAATTGACGAAATATATTGTTATTAGCTGGAAAATCGTTGTTTTTTTTTTTGCGAAATACATTAAAAAAGGTTCGCCAAAAACACCTACGGACATGAACTTTGTTGTGCACGTTAAATCGAATTGCGCTCCGAAAATCCCCTCAATTTCATTTCGCAGCACGTACAAATCGATTCCTTATTCAAGTTCAATCTGCATGTGATCTGAAGTAAGCCACATGCCGATAATAATCGTTTTTGTTTTTCCAAAATAAATATGCCATCCACTGATAACTTATTTTGTTTTAGGAAGAAGAAAATATTCAAATACCACTCAAACATATCCTCCTCGACTAACCGAACCAATCGAAAATCAATTTACAAAATTTGCCCAATTCGTAATGTACTTTTGAGATTCTTAAGCGTGGGTAATTTAGAGTCAACAGTTCTCCTCGAATTAGAAAGGCCCAAGGAATTTTAAACAGCTGAAGGAGAACGAATCGCTTTCCCTTTTCCTGACTGAACTGATATAAGTGTTACGGAATCCTGGATCCACTGCAGTTCCCTTGGCAAGGGGACGAATCTTATCGATACGGGAAGTGTGTGGAAGTGAATCGGGAAATTTACCGGCGCCTGAGGAGAAGTTTGACCTGGTTGCTTATCGGCCACCTCTGACCTCAAGGAAAAACTTTCCATATTCAGAAAGGGTTTGCCATGCAGCTCGAATAGTTAATGCGAGAACGGGTTGCGATGGAGGAACTTAAGCTATTAGAGATACGTCTGCAGCCAGTATTTTTTCTACCCAGTACCATCCGATCCTTCTCGGAGCTACAGAAAGTTACTTCTTCCACACAGAATAAGCAAATGGGGTAAAATGTCGAACAATGCTGTATAGAAAGTTAGGAATTTTCAAGAAAGTTTAATTAGTCGACAGAACTGGAACAGCGAAATGTTTATACGAATTTTAGAAGTTCTCCATAAAAGATTTCATGAATTAACAAATGCTGCTGCTGTGGATTTCAATGTCTTTCCTGTTTTATGTATATAATATCGAATTTTAATTCGTTTTTTATAATTTGCAGTTCATTCAACTTGCAAAAATCACAGTCGAAGAAGAAGGCGCCTGATTTTGTTTTACAATACAACCACACGGAAAGCTGCGTGACTTGCACACACCGACACCGGTTAATTAATTAATTATTTAAGTTTATTTTGTTAAATACATCAACTTTTCACTCAGCAGCTCATGAATTACAATTTCTGAAATATAACCAAAAAATAAAATGATTATATTATGTCCCTCTCCATTCATTTAAAAATTGCAAACGAGTGTAAGAAAATGCATCTACATAATATTGACAATTTTTATACCCTAGATGTAGGGTATATTAATTTTGAGCAAACGTTTGCAACACCAAGAAATAATAGAGACAGCAAACAAAGAATTATATCTTCATGATTGGGAAGTGAAAAGAAACCGTTTTATGTGCCTGCTGCCTGTCCAGATGATAACTTGAAAACGATTGTAACTAGAGACTTGAAATTTGGTAAAATAATACGTTGAAATGGTGAGGTTAAGTTCGATAATGAGCACAATCAGGCAACTCCTTCTTAGTGTTGCTATATAAGCCTTAATAATTTTTATCCAAAAATGTTGATTTTGTTTACTGAATATTTACATTTTGCCTTTTTTTCGTTAAATATTGTTATAAATACGTATTATAATTAATTATTTGGCAGAAATTTATTTTACACAGTCTTTTTTTACACGATATTGAAATTATAGAAATGAAAGAAAACTTCGGCAGTTTTAGGGTGGTAAACGTGGATTGATTTATGGGGTTTTTTGATTTAGAATGAATGAATCTTTCCAGTGGGGTAAATTTTCTTTACTTTTTTGGGGTTGTGGGGTGGGGTTGATAACCACTTCCCTTGAGTACTATTAAATTAAACAGTCGCAGACAACCAGCCTTAGTTACTTAAGAAAATGCATGTCTAAATTTTTACATAGAATGAGTATATTTTTCTACATTAGGGTATCACAAAATTGGTGTGACTAATTGCTTCCTTACGACCTTACTAGTTAAAACATAAAAACCGTTTTATTGCATGTTTGCAATGCTTATAGCAGGAATAATTACAAATGTTGCGGCCTTCGTTGTTTCTTTTTCTTACAGAACTGAAAATATCCGAAAACAAATAACTCCGTACACTAAAACTCTCCTTAAAAAGTTCTATACCTACTCCCATTTTACATATCCAGGGTCGAGTAATGCACCCCCTCCACCCCATACCCATTCCACCCTAGTCAAACCCATTCTTTTTTGCGTTTTCTACTAACTTCTGCAGCTTACGAGTTCATTTGCACCCTTCACGAGTTGTCTGAAAAGTTTGAACGACGAAATGCTGCCCTCAGAATCTGATGATCATCAGCATCTGCGAGAAACCTTCGCCCCCACTAAGGACTAAAGTGCAGGAAAAGCAGTAACGGATTGTTAATATTGACTGCTAAATATTCATTTTTTTACTGTCTGTACACTGCAGACTTTTACACAATATCAATTTACACGCAAATTGCAATCCAGACAGGATTAATTACACTAAAGTGTTGACCATCTCTCGCAAAGTGGCTCAAGGGGGTACTTAAAAGCAACTTCAAATAGCGCCGTCATTACAGCCCGTTTACAGAATGCAAATTAACCTGCGTGCAGGAAGAAAGCAGTGCTAATTCCAACAGCAAATGCGGCCGGAGTCCTCCCACGTCCTTAGCGGAGCGTGTTCAGTGCGTGCCGTGTATGTTTCGACAGTGGCGAACAGCGACTCACTTTCAGCGGCTCTTCGGGAACATGTATTTTTTATTTTGACATGAATACCGAGAAATGGAGTTTGCTGGGTCCTTTTCTCCTCAATTTAAATATCAGCCCTCAGTTGAGACACATCTCTTGCCTAAATTCGCCATATCAATACGATTATATTATTTATGAGGGACTTAATGTATAGATTGGAGTGCTTTACGCTTTGGGCCGGTAGATGCCTACATCCGTTCGAGAATTCCCAATTTTTGTGATGTATCCCGTTTCAGTTATATCTGGCCACCTTTTTTGGCAAACTGAACTCGCTAGACAATTGGATGGAGTTACCTGTGGGCAGATCCGCAACGAGAGGAACATGCACACATCCTGGCGAAGGATTGAAAGCCAAGGAAATAACGTTGAAAGGTTATCGCGTGCCCAGGAGCGTAAACATCCAGAAAGGCCTTCTCCACACCGGACGGTCGCTTTGCAAGCTGCTCTGCTTTTGACAATCACTCAAAAAGGATTTCACAGGGGCACAAAGTGCGATTAGGAGCAGTGCGGATGGGGAGCTGGATAAATAAATAATAACGATCGGCAAAGAACTCAATCAATTAGATTAACTTTTCTTCTTCTTCTTCACTTATAAAGTTGTATTTATTAGACCTCTTTCTCGCATGTAGTTGAGTTGGCATTTTTTCAAAGCTCAGATTCCTTTTACTTCGCCTTGCAAAATTGAATTAATTTCACTTAAAGGATATTACTGTTGAGCGTTGATATTTGAAGCGGGCTGATGCCCATGGGCGGGGGTGGGTAAATCACCTCCAGCAAGAGAAACACTTTGATGCGCAGTTTTACGGGGCCAAGAAATGGTTCGGAAATATCGAATTCATCCCTCAAACATGGCAGAAAAATGCAAATCACCTGGGGCTGTTAACTTTCAACGCTCTTCCTTCAGGAGTGGCAAGAGCACAATTCAATCAGAATAATTTTGAAGTTCCTGTGACTGTAAAATTATTTCTATTTGACTTTGAATGAATTTAATTCAAAGGAAATCCAGCTGCAATATTTTTTGTAAAGCAGTTGTCGGCAAAGTAAATCACGCGTGACATAGGTAGGGGAGACCGGGGCACATTGGCCATAGGGGCAGGTTGGCCAACTGCAGTTATTTCTCATAATTACCACAAGATCGGGCTAGGAATCAAGGGGTAGGTTGGCAGCAATGCCAACTTCCTTCTGCAAAAACAGTATGGCTGCCTGATCAGAGTTTGACAAGTGATATCAAATTATCGGTTTTGTGTGTTTCAAAGTAAATTTTTAGTGGAGAGTTAAAAGTGTTTTATTTAGCTTGTGAATATTTCAGGTGCAACAGGTTAGTAGTATGTTTAAAGGTTGTAGTTTGAGGGTTAGTTACATGTTGTTTACAGATTAAATTGGTTTACTGAATTCTGTAAAAAATATAATTTATATAAAAGATGCCGATGGGGCAGGTTGGCCCAGGGAAGACGGGGCACGTTGGCCAATGGCCACCTGGGCCAACCTGTCCTGACCAATTTTAACACATGTTCTAATACAACTTTTAATTGAAGTTACGATGTTTTATAAGATTTTATATTATTAGGAACGTCAATATGGTGCGAAATTACAAAAAAAAACAGAAAGAGGAAAAGTTCCTGAAAATATTATGCTACAAGCCGTTTTAGAAGTAAAAAAAAATAAAAGGCCAATCAGGGTTGTAAGTGAAGAGTTCGGAATACCGAGAAAAACTTTGGGAAGATATTGTGCAAAGTTCCAAGAGTCTAATGAAACAGCTCAGCACAATCAGCCTACGGTCACTGAAACTGAACAGCCAGCCCGGAATGCAATGGGTCCAGTGCACCAGCTGTAAGCGCTGGGCTCATGAGGAATTTGTCGAAAATGAAGTCAACGGACTATTTTTTGAATATTTCAATTGTGCTGACCCTATGGACTTAGACAGTGAGTCTGAGTAAGTTTCAAGGCAACAAAACTTATAATAATTTGAAAAAAAAAAAATTATTCTCTTAGTATGTAATTTTCATGCATTCATTGTGTATTTCTTACGTATTGGTCAAATACATTGTGTAAATTGTTAAATTCACTTGTTTTATTTTGATTTCCTACATTTGTGTCCATTTTACTTCTGAAAATGTCACTTGGGCCAACGTACCCCAACTCCCGGGCCAACTTGCCCCGAGGTAGGGGTACATTGGCCCACTTGACCCATCTCCAAAAACCTTTTTCTATAATTTTTTTCAACATAGTTTTCAAGGTTTAGAAGTGATATACTGATTCTGTAAGAATGTCCTAACATATTGCAACATAAAGTGTCATTAAAATACTTATGATTTTTTTTTAAAAAAACATATTAAAAAAACTGGGCCAACGTGCCCCGGTCTCCCCTACTTGACACGGGGAAGGTAATATTAAATGCGAAATATATACACCTACTTACAATTTACCTACATAAATGAGAAATACATAATTATTTGAAGGTAATTTTTATGCTTATGTGTTATGTGTCGTTGTTATGTATTATGTAGTTAGTATCCAATCCACCTACATAATTAAAATCCGTTTTGAAGGATTTCTGCGCTAAATATAAATTTATAATCTTGAATTGTTCTTTATTTGCCATTTCATATTGAAAAATTCAGAAATCTGCAGGAATTGATATTTAAATCACACATACACATATGTGTATGACATAGGCATTAGTTTACTAGAATTGCTTTCTACGGCTTTTGTTTTTATGAAATTGCAATGCATAATGCAGCAAATTAAATAAATTACACAGGCAAAAATTAAAAGCAAACCAGATTTGTCTTACAAAATTCTAAAATCACAATAAAATGTTAAAATGAACACTTTTCTCGATTTTGTTTAACTCTGAATAATATTATATCTGCATGTGTATATAAAAATAGTACAATAAGCAGAAAAAACAAACTTATTAGAGTAGAAGTTTTATAATAAGCCAGAATATTGATGAATATTTATGTAAGGACAAGATTCTGATTTGGAAATCGGGAAATGAGGTCGCCCATTTAACTTTCTTAAATGCAGTTAATTTATCTTGTGTTATGTTAAAAGTTTTCCAATTTGGGACTACGTTATCTGTCACATCAAAGTTTTTATTGCTCTTCTATTGAGCAATTTCCTCGACGTGGTCCAGTCCTTATTTGCGAACACACCTGAAATCACCGCCTGGTCTGGAAAACACATCTCCACTCCAGTTCGACAGTACGCATCGGAATCATCAAACTATATAATCCATACAACCGCTTAGCAAGGACTTTAGGTTTAGACGTACAATATAATACGTGGAAATATGTAGATAGCACATGTCCTCATCTACTTTTCGAAAGATAGACTCGGAATGGGAGTTTTATTTTATCGCAGAATCATACTTTAAGAAAACCTCGATAAAGTTCTCTAGAGGAACGAATTGAAATTTTATTAAGGATAGAAAATGTGTTTTTTTTTTTCATTCAGGTAATTATAAATGTAACCAATATTTGCCGATGCTGTGGAAGTCAATCAACAATCACTTTGACTATTAACTCTAAAGCCCACATATAATATACTCGTACATAAAATGGAATGTCTATTAATTTTCATAAAATATTCATTTCATTATAGATTTTAAACAAAATCATAGGAAAAGATTAATTTATTGTTGAAAATTGTTTCGTTTTAAAAAAATTATACAGTTATGATAGGAAACAGGGTTTATTGTTATGTGCAATTTCATTCTTATAAAAATTAATAATATTATAATATTATTAACTTAACAAAGCTCAAGACCACAGGTTTCCCCAAAATGTCAATTGCGGTACATTTAACCGCAACAACATTTAATCTAAAAATTAGAGAGTAGGTAGCAGGTACACAATAAATAAGAATTGCTTTTAAGTATAGTAAGAGATTACAAAATATAGATCAAAAAAGCCGTATTCATATTTAAAAAAAACGTTCAGATTAAACGAACTGTACTTTACGGTACTGTACTTTTCAAAATTGTCCACGTACTTAACGACTTTTGTAAAGATTCAATAAAATTAAGGTGTGATTAAATTGAAAACTACATGAAATTAGTCTTTTCTAAAAAATATACAAGCATAAAATATTGTGTACTTCTATTTAGGTACGAGTATAATATTTTAGTTTTTATATAATATATAGGACATAGGTAGTAGGTACCTACTACTTATACATTAATTAATTTTTTAAAGCTGAAAAAAAAATAGTTTGTATGGTTAAGGTGCACAGTGGCGGTAACAAAAAAAAGCGGGGCCCGTTGCAGATAAGCTTAGGGGCCTCCTTTGTTTAACCTCTTTTTTCTTAACAAGTACATATTAACAAAAATATTGAAATATACACAAATTCAAAAACCCTAACAGCTCGAGGCCCTGCACAGCTGTCCACTTTGTTTCCCCCTGTTACCGCCCCTGGGTGCACTGGACTGGAGTAAGAGTACATACATATACGTATTTATTGTTAGTATGTACTCCGATGCTTGGCTAAAATTATAAGATGAAGTTCGTCTTCATAAGATTAGCACGAATAATTTCTATGAAGAAATTTTGATTTTCTTTCTGAATTTTATAGTATAAGTACTCGTATTTTTTTCTTGAAATGTCTCTTTCTTTCGTACAAGATCCTGAATTTGCATACCGCGGAATATTCAATCTTGGACCTTTACATTCAGTTCAGAAATCAATAAGATAGCTTCAGTGGTCAACAATAGGAAATTGCACTATAACGGTATTCCCTTACCGCCTCCCCTATCCCGCACTAAATCAATATATAGGTTTCACGAAGCCGCATTAACTTCGTAAGGACTATAACGTCGCAGCTGCAGTGTAATGTCCGATACACCACCAGCCCACTTAGGACTTAATAAAATCTCAGCCGAAGGAAATTGGTTGGGAAGACACGATAATCTCAATGCACGTACAAAACGAAATTTTATGGCGCCATCTGCGTCAATCGAAGGTCGTATAATTTCAATTAATGAAACACGTGACTCGTACCCTTAAGTGTGTATTAAATGGCAGAATGACCCCAAGGATAGTAAAGAGACGAGTTAAGACGTGCCAATTCCGTTCCGTCGGCGGCGTTTTTTTCTAGGTGCGAACGGAAGCAATTTATTATCCTTACTATTGGGACTTTTATTTCGGTCACTTGCATACACCCTGTATGGCGTTTTGTTACACGGATCGATTAAGTCTTACAACTTACTCGGCGAAGTTGGTCAACTGCAGAAAGATCCTACAAGCAGGACGACTTCGTTTTCATTTCTTGAGGCCCCGACCGCACTTAAGATTTTTGAAGCGAACGAGAATTGACCTCTTCGGTGACCGGTGAACTTGATCCCTGACGACTGTCATAATTAAAAAAATTTACATCAAGCAATTGCGATCTGCGAAAATTGCGTTGCGAAGATCGACTTCTAAATTGGCATTCAGGAGCGGATTCGTTCCTGTTGCTAGCTCTCAAAGACTCGCATACTTTGCCGCTTTCACTCCACCGAAGCGGGTCCATGTCCTATCCTGTGAGATTTATCAACTGCAAACGTGGGATAAATTGTACCCATTTCCATAAAATCGAGTCCTCGTTTCGTGTTGACTAAGTGCACTTTTCCGGGAGTTTCGCATGGAAATTGACATAAAGACAGCGGGCGATGACGGGGAATGAACAAAAAAAACACGAATGAAAATTAATCCTTAGTGAAAATTTAACTTCCCTCCCATTCACTGTTTTGCTGTTTTTCGCAGAGAGTCCTTGGCTGGGGTGTTATTTTGATTCAGTCCCTCGCTATGCGTACTCGACCAAATGAGCCAAAGTTGAACTTCGCGAAATGATTAAAGTTTTCAACTTCATTCTTTTATATATTTTTATTTTCTCGTTGTTCCGTGTTGTATCAACTTTGGACAATGAGCTCATAATTTATCATTACACTTGAGATATTGAGAAGACCGAAGTTTGGTTGCACGTCGACAAACTTTTCACTTCGGCTTGGTGTTGTCTGTCTTCAAGCTAAATATTTCGTGTAATATTCGAAAAGCTTTATGGAATCGCATTAAAACGCTTTTTACATATTACTTTTTGTGTACGAAAGTATGAAAAGTGCCTTTTCAAATTTTTTCAATGAAGAAACGGAATTTCGTTTTCTATTGTTGTTTTTTTTCTTTTCGGGATACCTAAACATTATTCCAGAAGGCTACTCGTGTTTTTATCAAGAATTTTATATTTCACCACAAAAGTAATAAAGAACTCACCCCCTCAATCTCACAAGTGGAATATTTCCACCTTTTTCTGAAAGGATGCTCAATTACTACTTTTGCTTCAGAAATAAATCAATTTCACTCAAAAATCTGAGTACCTCAAGCTTTTCATAAATTACGATCAAGGGGGAGGAAGACCTCTCAGGCTAAGTGCCCAAAACGTAAACGAGTACCACTCGCAATATACATTTACTTAAAATTCGATATGCATTGCAGAATTCCATGGAACTGGAATTGCATAAATAGTGAATACTTAAGTCTAATCGTTCAATCACTAAATAAATACGATATGCCGGAATTTTAGTGCATTTTTCAATGTAATGCTGGCCGGAGGAAATCATTTCAATGGAAATAATCCAAATTGCCAGATCGAATTATAAGCACCAACTGTATAGCTTTCAAAAACTAATTTTGAAAACGTTTTATTTTGCGTATTTATAAAAATTGCGCCTATTTGCCTACTTTTGGTTTATTATTTTCAATAATAAACCTATGTAATCGAGCACGAAAAAAAAATTTCAACCCCCCTGAAATTTTGTCAGTTTACGTTTTGAGATGTGTAGATTTCAAAAAACGAATAAAAAAAAATCCGTCCGTCCGCCGTCCAGGCTTTTTCTCGGAAACTACTGGAGATAAATTAATTAAATTTGGTTCAAAAAGCAAGTGACATCTGACAACGGTCCTAACAGCTCGTGTGTTCGATCGACGAATTTTGAGGGGGGGAAATTGAGGAACCAAATATTGAAAAAATCATATTTCCGAAACCGTTGAAGCTTTTTTCATAAAACTCGGAATATACAATGCCCTAATATTACTCAATAGAACACATTTTATTGCATGAATTTATCTCAATTGGTTTTTGAGTAATGGAATTTTGAAATTTTTAATCTCCATAAAATATTCCATTTCTTGGTGGATTAAAAAACGTGAAATCATTTCACATGATCACTACTACCATCTAGACGTGACTTTAAAAATGTCAAATTTTTTGGAAATAATAAACCGTTGTATAAAATTAGCAGTGTTTTTTAATACCATTGACAGACATGTAGTATGAATACCATGATATTGAAACTATCTCACCTCAATATTACGTAGTATGAGAACCCCTGACAAACTTGAGGTCGTGGTATGCGAAGTAAGCAATTTCGGATTTTGACAGCTCTCATATCTCTTAATGTGTAATGAAATTGTATTTAGTTTTATAAAAAATATTAAGCAAAAACCACTATAAAGAACACAAACAACCCCGAACTATGTTTAACCTTCACATTTTGATTTAAGAAAATATTTTGCCAAAATATGTCAAATCACAATACCCTATTCTCCGCTACTGCAAGTTGGCGCTGACGCAAATAAATTCTTCCGAGCTTTTCGCAATACTACGTCGATTGAGCTAGTTTCATTACTACTCCAATACCACCTAGGTGAGATAGTATGGACTATGGACCTAGTATTCGGTGACAGACATGTGGTATTTACGTAGTATTGAGATGAGATAGTATCAATGCCACATATCTGTCAATGGTATAAGGTGTAATACCAAGATCATATTATAAACTACAAGATACACAATCTATGATCTTTGGTAAAATATACATTATACATATAATAGTCGTACTTATTTATCAACTGTAGACAAATATACCTTTTAAAATATTTGAAGATAATTTTACCATTAGAGAGAAAATATTGATCTGCTGGAATAAAATAACGAACAATTATGTTTGTAAAAATAAGATATCACTTATTGTTTTGAAGAATTTTATAACCCCGCAATAAAGCATTCTTTCACTGGAAATGCCATAAATACCAATTTAGAGCAACATACAATTTTATATAATAGGTAGGTACAAGTAATTGATATTCATTTCAAAAGTTCTCCCAGATTTTGTTAATTACTAAATTGATTTTTATGTTCCGGAGTAAATATTTACTGAAATCCAATTCAAACAATGAATTGTGTTTACATAAATAATTCCTCCTCATTTATGCAATCAGAAAGGACCGCTATTGTACCGCATTATCAAGTGAACTTTAATGGATGGATAATTAAAGGATATTTAACCCCAAGGGCACAGCAAACAGAGAAAGCCACAATAAACGCTAAGCATACATATCCTGCACCGTTCACGTAATTCAAGTTATTTTTCTTATCTGTTTTACTACATTCCTCGGGATATCTCTTATCCTATATCCAATTTTCTCGGCAACTAATGCCTGAGCAAATATGTATAACTATAAATTAACAATGGTATCATCTAGTTCCAGCTCAAAGCAAAGAGGAAGGAGCCACCGGGCAAGTTTATACGTTTACAAAACAAATTAAGATTGTTTGTGAAGTGATGAGAATTTTTATGAGCCGCCCACCTACAACTCCAGGTATGTAGGTAAAGGGTTTGTGTTGACATGGCCAGATGGAAACCGTATTGGAAATCAAAGTTATTATGAGCACGCATCAGCCACCTTCGATCTAAATTTACTGCGTCCTCAGCTCATAAACTCTTTCCAACTCGGGGACCGTTACATTTGGGTATGCAAACGTAAATGTATGTAACTTAATTCCAAAGCATGTTCAAGGGGGAGGGAGTAAACTGCAATTTTCTGAGCACAAAACATCAAATCATTTATACTTATTTTTCATTGCATATGTTATAAGAAATGATTTATGTTAACTGTTTAATGGGATGGATTCGATAAATTAATACTCGTACGAGAAATAACTGCAGCGTTCTTCAAATAGTTTAATCTATTAGTTTTACATAAAATTCGCAAATAAAAATCACCTGCAAATAGAAATTCGGTAAAAAATAATTTCCTAAGACAATTTCCCATTGTTCATACAAAAGAAACAACAGTACAAAACAAATACACTAAATTCATGTTAATTGCCATTGAATCAATACAAATGCACAACAAATAACAACCACCGAGCGTGGCTGAGCTTAATTTACTGCCAGTACAAAGTTGAACAATGGATTCTGCTTGCTCCTTCAAAATTAAAGAAACACTGCCATCCTTTTTGGAGGAAGAGCACGAGAATGTTTCATTTAATTGAAAATCTATTAAACCTGCACTGTTACAAAACTACCCTGGGAATTACCTCATTTACCTTCTTTCAAGCGCAAGAAGAAAACCCCAGAGTTTAATGAAGTAAGTTTATAAAGCAGAAAATGGAAAGCCAAGAAAATAAAAACGATGACGACTATGAGAATTGATTGATGATAACCGTCCTGAAATTGATTGGCAGACATTTCCATAATTTTCATATTGATTCCCATAGAAATATATTCGGCGCTCGTTGGAGCACTGAAATGTTTTTTGATAATGTCTCCGAAAATATTGGAAAATAGAAGCATCATTATATTTATGGATGCGAACATACTTAGGAAACCAATGATGTACCTACATAAACTTACAAATGCGAGGACAATAAAACACAAATTTTGAGTCCTTTTTGATGTTTCATAAGCTAATAATTTGACAATTTCAAAATGTTTGGAACAACCGCTTGTGAGTGTTTGATGAATAACTCCGTTAAAAACAAGATTTGGACCTCCTTCAATTTAAGGTTCTGGAAGAAATGAACCACGTCCATTCATGTTTGAGTACAAAAAAAACGAACTACTTGATTATTATCTATGTATCGCTAAAGTGACCAAACATGTCTGTGCTAAAAACAGCAAATTGAAAGCCATGTTATTTATGACAATAAATCAAAATATGCATTTACAGCGAAAATACCAAGTGTACCCAGCTAATAAGCATACCTCCCTATATAAAACTGTATAATAAACATATATCGATTACAATGTTTTCTTTTTTCTAACGCATTCGTTTCAGATGGAGACACTTAAAACCGAGATGTAAATTCGAACAAAACCGTCTCCCGTTTTGGGGTGGCATAGTGAAACCATTTTGCACATTTCGCATAAGCTAACAGAATTATTAGGGTGAAATTGTCAACCATAAAAGTGATGCAAGATAGGTGGAGCCCCCAAGAAACACTCCACATTGTGCGATTGATGCAGATCCTCACCACTCATATCTAGCGAACGGAGCACTCGGGCGCCACGTGAGGGGTTGACGATTGTGAACGTGGGACCAGTTCCAATACGCACAGGATACAGGGCATCGGAACCTTCCTGCTCGGCGGCAGTGTGGCGCCAGCTGAGGAGTTGCGAGGAGCATTTCGAATCCATTACACTTGTTCTTGTATGCTGAACCAAGAGGAATCTGGCATCCTGAATCTGGTCGCTGTTTGTTTGTCTCCACACACTGAAAGCCAGTCTAGACAGTGGGAGATTTCTAGCCGACATCGAAATGGCGGCAATCAATAGAGCTGAACCTAAAGCTTGAGGTAGTTCGTCCCAGTGAGATGCTGTTTTATGCTTCCTTCGCTTATTTTGTGTTTTCAACCTCATTGAGCTGAGTGTTTCATCAGGCCATGCAAAGTTCAGGCACATCATCATGCCAAATTCATCTCATTTCATCATGATTGATTTTTGACTTTGTCGACGCCACATTGTCTTTAAAGTTGTCTTCGAGCAGCATTTGTTTTGCGGTAGAGGATGTAAACTATTGCAATGGCTTCTCATTTCCCCATTTAATATTTTCCTTTTTCAATAAAATCCAAGTGTCCGACACTAGTCTAGAAGTAAAAAACAAATAGAATATTAAATATTTAACAGAATGCTATATGTTTCGTAGAACTAATTTGCGAACAGTAATTTAGCGTTTTTCATAATTTCAATAAAGTCGCTTCCAGGACTGTTTAATAACAATTAGTGATATAATATCGAGTCCGAGCGAGTCTTGTCATTCTTCCAGTTTTTTTATAAATTTGTCATTCATTCTTTAACTTTACTCGCATTAACGTTTTGCCCAAGAAACATTGAATATTTCTTTGGAAATCAAGCGTTTTACTTATTTCTTATCTCTTTGTTCAAAGATCCTTTCAGGTTACTCTCGCAAATTACTTTGGGCTTAATATCGCTCTACTATTAGCATCCTTTACCTGAATAAGTTTCACGTTGTAATTAATAGAGTGCTTACAGCTCAAAGCTGTGATACTTACTAAAACTTCTTAAAGCATCTTGAAAAGTAGCTACTCGATGGAATTCAATGCTAACGTCTTCTGTATGAACATTGAACACTGCACAATCTCCCACCCATTTGCATTGCTCGTCCCACTCGCGTCGTCGATCCGACTGACCGACAAATTAACTAAATTAGTGTGCAGCACAGACTTCTGTATTTTTAAATACTCCTACTAAGAGAAATGAATTTCAAAATTCCAGCCATTTGAATTTGGTTGACAGTCCAGTCATCAAAATTAACCCCAAAGTTCAATGAACTCATAGAGGCTCAATTAATTCTATTAAAGATAACCTTTTTTTAAATCTTTTATATAAAACAACACCAAATATGAAGCAATGAATTTTTTTTTATACATTAGTGCGAATTTTACTTGTAATTGTAAATTATTATAATTCTAATTGTACTTTAAAACATGATATTGTATGTACCACAGAATAAATTCATTCGTGATCACAAATTAAGAGTCCTTTTCTAAGGGGAAGGGACTACATTTGGCCACCGATTTGTTTAGCAAATTAAATTCAAACAAAAGAAGAAAATGTTTTTTGGCAACAGAATCATCAATATATGATATGCTTGAATCATAATAATGTCGCAAGTATAAAAACATCCCCAGGATGCATGAAGTTATTCAACAGTGAGTAATCTCCGCATAGAGCTGCAATGGACAGAGAAGAATGTCGTCTTGACTAAATATTTGTCTAGCGGTATATTCACCTCTATGGTGGAGCATCCCCTTCCTCCTCGGCAAACATTCCGTTCATCGACCGCGAGGTTGAAAGCTTTGTGAAAAATGGGGCTGCGTCATGGCCTTGGCTAATAAAATTCAGACCTCACCAGTTACCCACCCACCGTCATGTTCCTCCTTCAACACCCACGCCACAAAGAGTGGGTGGACATTTTTCAGTTTGGGTGCACAGACAAATTACTATAAGCAACTCATGGTGGATTTGCTCTCGGCTCGCGATTTTCACGCTAGACCCATTTCCGATGTTTAGAACGAGCTGCGGATTTAAGGAAGTGCCCTCAACTAAATTATGAAGCGCATCAGGCAGATTGAAGGCGCCGAGAAACGGACGAGGTGGGCGGGTTGCCGGGGGTTCGGCAGGATGAACTGATGTCCGCCTCCTGCCCCAGGTCCTACATCGAATCTCTAGTTAAAATAGCTTGGGTTAAATGAGGCACTTAATTTTGATGAAAAAAGTTTTATTATACCATTAAGTTGCAACAGGATGAAATTCTTTTTAAAAGTTATCTGTTCGCCACTGTTGACAAGGAATAACGAAAGTTTTCTGCATTAATTGTTCATTTTCTTTCAGGAATGTTTTGCAAAGGATTTTAGATTGTTCTTTAAATTCAACATCTCCATGTCCTCTTGTTTTCCTCTCAAAACAATTCTTATTCATTTTTTAAATAGATTGAAAAAAATTATTATTAATCTTATATATGGTAAAATAAAAATTATAAAGGTATAGGCTAGGGGCTCAAAAATCTCGTGAGTTCCTAATATCCAGATATAAACAGGATACACACAGCATAAACAGCCTTTGTCGTAAGGAACTGTGTTAATTCAATAGAAAAAAGAGAAATGAGAAAAATTATAAAATGAGTAATCTTCAGAAATATTTTGAATTAAAATATAAAAACTTTACCGTAAACATTTGTTGCAAATAAATAGGTTCGGATAACCTGCAATCCGTCTATTCCGAATACATTCGAATAGTCTCCAAAAAATTAAAAGTCCTCGGCACAAGTATTAAGTTGGGTTTTATTATCGGTTTTTTATTTTTTACTAAAAGAAACTTCCAGCTATACTTCAACATTGTGGTTGCAATGGACAAAATGATGAACCCGGTTAGAATATTAAGAAAACCCTCCAACTGTACTTAAAAAAGCAAAATGATATTTCCTTTAGATAATTCTAAAATCCAAAAACTGTTCTTCAAAACTCCCCCAACTTCAGAAAGACTTCATCCGTGCAGAAATTTAGCTGAAGAGAGTCCGTAAAAGTCATGTTTAAAAAATGCAATTAAAAACTCTTTCAAAATATTCCGTACTTTTGTGTGTGAAGACTGAGGATGAGGTTTCATGAGTTCGGAACACATTTCTCCCATAGTGGATATTTGCTGCGGTAAGAGTCCATGCATTACGTGAAGGACAAGGTCTTAAGGATCTTTTGCTAACAAAGTTTTACAGTTTAGTCCTTTCTATGTGGTAACAAAGCTTTGATATCAAAGCAAACAATTTGAAAGAAGAACCTTTAAGTCTACTTTCACACACCTTTCCAATTTCGTTTGCAACGCATCGGACGTCAAAGGTATCCGCGCGTGTTTATCCTATCCACCAGGAATCCGCAGGTTTTACTTCCTCCCGCTACGACAAGCGAGGGAATTCTGGTCAAAAAACACCGCAGAAATGGGAAGGGTGTGGGTGGGCCAAAGACACAACTGGATTACTTAGGAAAACAATCACGTCTAATGTCTAACTGGATAAAACCTAATTTTCATTTCTTTTGGGATTTAGTTTATCATTTCTCTGACTTCTTGCTGCTTTCCCTCCACGGAACGCCAGTCCTTCCATCTTACGTGTGGGAATAAAAGACACAGCACACATAAATTAACAATAACAACAACAATAGCGGTGCTCGCAGGGTCCACTATTGGTTTGGGAGGAAGACTTGCAGACGAGGAGGGCAAATTCCGTGGAGGTAACTAACATATCAAACCTCTTTTGAGGATGAGCTAAAAAAGTGGCTGTAGAGACTTGGCTCGTTTCAGGCAGCCGTACTCGTTCCAAGAAGATTTCCCACAAGACTCAGAGTTTTTTCAGCTGTGCACGTTCAGTACTTCTTTTGTGGCAAATGTACTGCGGGATGGGAAACAGGTGGCAATACTCTTTCCAGTGGAGCTTGGACAGGTACAGGATCTCATATTTTGCTGAAATACTCAAAACAAGCAGTTAAGTTGAATCAGGATCAAACGGGGTGGGCGCTCCGACTCAGGACACTGTGGTTTCTTAGGCAAATGATCTCCTACGAAGAAGCCTGCAAAGAACAAATGCAAACTGCAAACAGCTGCAACTGTTGAAAGTAATTCGTTGTGTCCTCCTCGAGCGTAATAAATTCCGAGTTGTCTGTCTGTCTACCACACTTTCGGATGCACAGCAGTTAATGCAACCAACCCCAGAAGCAGTGGGATCTTTTCTCAACAGGGCACTTTCCAAAAAGAGACTAGGGATTGTGTTGTACATCAATTTCACAACTTCAACATGCGGTCCTCTGGGAAACCCTGTAATAACTTAAAATCGATTTCCCCACTCAATTGCAGTCGAACACTTTTAACACAAACGAGTCCTTGGGATTTACCAGATACAAATTATAAGGGCTAGAATTGATTTGAATTAATTACCAATGCTACTAGCCTTCATCTTCTGCCCTGAAGGATTGTGCTATTAGTAGAAGTTCAACGAACAGGCTTGCAATGGTTTACAAAACTGTTAATCAATTTAACTAGTTTTATGTTAAGCCAGGTGTATAAGACATCCCAGAACACTTTTATTGTTTTGACTATTTTTTAGGAGTACTAACAGATGAGGTCAATGAAATGAATCTTTGCAGTTAGTGAAGAAATATAAATTGGTTTAATCGTTTGCACTTTTAGAGCTTAATGAGAATCGCCTAACATGCATCACAATTTTAAAATAATTTTTTTAAACAATATGACGGACCTATCTATACCTATTTATAAAATAAAAAGGAAGCTCCCTATCGATTGTTGTTAAATAGGGCGCTTGAGAGTAACATAATATAAAAGTAAGCTTCTTAATCTCTTTTCAATGATGTTTTCCAACATAACATATTGAATTGGACTTTATTTTTTAATATTAACTATTTTTCGGGAATTCGTATTAATGAGAAAAACAGAAAACATTTTCCCCACTTCATATCTATTTCGGATTACTTCCCAAAGTTTTTAATTAAAAACTTACGCACGTACTGAAATGAGTTTTCCCCTTCGCCGAGTTATAATCAAGCATCGAGCACAACAAGTCACCACCGACCGAAATTAGTTTCGTATCTTTTGATTAAGTGCATTAGAAGGCTCTGCGTGCTGTCAACACTTTCCTGAGCCAATTAATAACTGAAAATGAGTTATGTATCTTCTGGAGAACTTTAGTGGTACTCAGACAGGACGTGATGGAAATGGGATAATCTACCAAAGAGAACAATCTGGATGTCCACCTCGTTCCCACTTGGAGTAACCTGCACATCCTTTATCAAAACATTTGCAGAAGGAAACTCCTCCAAAGGTGTCGCAGCACCCAGAACATATTCCGGTGATACTCTGGAGAAATTTGCCGTGATACTAGCGTTTGGCAGACGTCCCTTTTGTTTACTCTGCAGACTCCTGGCTTCTGGCCTGGCAGACGGTGTCATCAAATTTTGTTGTCACGTATCTCTGGGGTTGCGTTGGCAACAGGTCACCTAGACCGTGTTCTTCATGACTTCCGCAGCGAATTGCTAGGAGTCGCCACCAGCATCAATCGTAATCCACTAAAATACATATTTTCCAGTTTCTACCTTGAAATGGATTTAGCACCAATTCACACATATTCAACAAATATAAGTGCCATTGTTAAATGGACAACTATTCGGTTAGTCTCCGCAAAATTAGAACAGCTTCACTCCTACCAGACTCGACTGAGTTTGCGGACCAAAAGAGCCGATTTTCATCTTCAGGTCACGTTCCGTTGTCCCCCGCCAGTTCTTGCCACTGGAATCACAGAAATTATTCATAAAAGTTGTTATTAACGGAATAAAAGGAGCTCCAAATGCCAAAAGATCTGTTTTGCTGGGGAGCATCATCACGGAATGAATATCCGGCGGGGATGCATTTTAAAGATTCCGGTTAGTGCTGTGGGATTTTGGGATTTCGAATGAGCTGGTGCTATTCGAACGAGCACGTGATCTTACAGAAATATCCCCAAATAAGATGTGGACTTGTACATGACTGGGGTAAGCGTGCATTATGCTTTCACACAAGTACATATGTGCATCTTTGCAGTATGTGGTGTGTATGATTAAACTTTATTGAGTATTCAAGGAAGTCTTTTTCAGGATAAGAAGACGTCCGCAGGGAAGCAGTGCAGACGGCTGCCAAAATCCAATGAAATACAAAGCAATGTACAATATATAAATGCACTTTACAAAGATTGGCATGTTTAACGTGGTATATTGTATGCTTATTATAATTTTTCCAAACTTTCCCCCTCTGGAATAGTTTTCCGAACGCCCATGCCTTCATCTAATTCTGCCATTAGAAGTTTTACGAGTGTTGGATTTGAGGATAATCCAAATTCAAAACTGAAGATTTGGTCTTATTCAGCATTACCACATAGGATGTAAAGCACGTAACATGTCCAAACGTAGTAATCTACATATCTACGTAGTAATGCTAACATGTTCAGGAGTTAGACATGAAAATTATATTATTTGTTCTAAAAATAAAAATTATAGTCAGTAATTATTGTAAATCAAATATTTATTGCAATTGTTTAGCAGTCAAATATGACTGGCTATTGTTAAAACATTTGTGTGGAAGTTCTAATTGAAATTCAGATAAGATAATCATGATTGGGAATCTCACTATATGCTGATTCCCGAGGTTTATATATAATAACAATCATACAAAAACGAGGAAGTGTTTTAACCTCTTATGTAAATGTTGTCACAAAATTTCAACATATTAAATCATTCTTTATTAATTTTGACATCTTCTTTCAGCCCCTGCCCCGTACCGTAAAACTTTCCTTCCGTTGCAGTTGGACAAAATAATTTCCTTACAAAACTTATGTACATATGTATGTTGTATATATGATTAAAAAAATTAAAAACTTGCAGGAATACATATGTTAACTTGTACGATTATATTCTCAAAGTGCATTTTTCCTTTTCCGACACGAGTTCTAAATGCCTTTGGCGCTTTAAGATATCTTCTATAGGCACTTACTAAGTGGGGTGCACATGCCACAGAAATGGTCTCGCCACTTCATTCTGGGTCAAACAAATGGAAAAACGCTGTTTGCATCCCATATTGATCCACAGAGTAATATGGGGAAGTCGGCTTAATGCAGCTGTAGATGATTTAAAATTGCTCTCGTATTGTAAATGGTTTGCAATGAGGGTTCAATTTATGATTGCCTTACGGGGCGAGTTCTTTTAAATAATTATGAGAATTCACACATTTTAATTTTGTAAAACAGGAATTAACGCTAAAAGTTTTATTTTTGGAGCACTGACGTATATTGTGGAACATTCAGTGTGTCTGTTAACAAATTAAAGCATCAATGCTTTTAATGTACATTTTTAAAACACCCCCGCCCATTTATACACATCCATTTGCTATAGACATATTATACGTATGCCCTGCTATTGAAATTTAAATTGATGATCAATTAAAATAATTTATTCTCGAAAAACTTCACAATAACAATGTAAATAAATACGAAAACGTAATCCTGAAATATCGCGGAATTTACAACAGTCAATTGATAAACATTTTGCATAACGCGACCTTGCAGAGCGTCAATCAAAAACAATGAAAGTGGGGACTTAACAAGGTCTTTGTAAGGCTTACAGATCACAAAATCTTACAATAAACCATAATCTCCGTTTTATACAAACTTTTGTCACTACGTACCACACCTGACCGGAACGAATTGTGGGGCATCGACATTCGACATATACGGCTAATACAACTGAAATTTATATTCAACAATTGGGTAAAATGCAGAGGACCGCCTTACGTAATAATCTGGTGCGTGGAGTTAAACCAAGGATTGCAAAAAACCGAGAGGAACACGGCCACGAAATGGAATGCTTTACGGGCGACTTTATAAAACAATGAATCAAATTCACACAGAAAATGAAAATAGTAGATTTATAAATATCCCATATAATAACCAATATTTTTACAATCAAAAACATCAACAATATTTAAAATGATTCAAAATTAATATATTCAGTTATTTCTCCTTTGTTCCTTTCGTTTCATTTATCATAGAAAACTAGTTTATGCTAGAAATACTTGAAAAATTACGGAAATAAGTTATGGATAAAATCAACTTATTCTCAGGTCACTTTACACAAAATACAAATAAGGTTCAATTACATTTGATTTACGTTGATAGCTTAGGCAATAAGGCACCTCGCTAACAATATCACTATATTTAGTAACAAAAATTCTATGTTAAAAACACTTGTCTAGGAATTGAAACGTTCGTTGCTCGTCAAAATATTGTAAGCGCATCCCAGCGCCCACGATATTTCGTGACCGTCGATTTTTTTGTACAACTGAAAATGGAAGTCATAAAAAAAATAATACAAATGCATATCAATAAAAATACCTTAATTTTCTTTTTGTCGGTAAGACCGTAACCTTCCCTAAGAAGCACTGATATGAAAGTTAAATCCAGACACATAAATGGTTGGTCTGTATTTGCAACAGCACATATTTCTCTGGCCATGTTTCGGTAGTCTTCCACCGTAATCTCTCCTCCTTTGAAAGGATCTACCAATCCAGTTTCAATAGCTCGGTCGAAATAGTAACTGAACGCAGCAATAATATGCTGTTTCAAGGTAAGGGGTTTCGGTTTGACCAGGGGAATCACAATGCCCTTGATCAGATCCAGACAAGCGTCGAAATTAACCACTGGTTTTTCTGAAGTAGAAATATCATTATCTGCACCACTGCGAATAAAATATTTGTATTACAGCAACTTTAATATTATCAACTGAAAGGAACTCACCTGATTTGATACTCAACATTGGAGTACGACCAGGATTTGTTCCTGACAATTGGGTTGACGCATTCGCTCTCTAAGATCGTCTGATTTTTCGATAAATTGCGCGTGAAAACGGCATGTCTCACTGCCATCAGACCCAAGCCTAAGTAGCTGTGAGTAAAAACACTTATGTCCCTGTTGAGCATATGTACGGAGTGGATATATTTTTCGTAAATCGGAACTTGTTCGGGGTCTGCAGGCGAGAAGGTGACTTGCGTGCTTCCACCCCCTAAGTCGAGTGCAGCAGCATGAGTTGATTTCGACAACCGGCCAAGAAGAAAGTTTACAGTGAACCACGAGAAGATCCCCTCATCCGTGCCTTCCATTATTTCAACAGCATTTTCATCAACAATAAACTCAGACCGGACAAATAACTCTCGAATTGTGTTCAAAATATTTTCAGCCTTTGCGGTCGGTAACAACCTTAAGCCTGAAAAATGATCAAATCGACACCCAAAATTAATATGTAATTTGTATATTCTAATTATGAAACAAATTTTGTGTAAATGAAAATGTTTTTTTTTCGAGGTAAACTAATTCTTCGAAAGTAGTTCCGCAATTTTAGATAAAAATGCGATTTTTAGAAGAATTAAAGAATCATTATGTAAATCAGAATTTTATGAAGAAAATATTTTCCAACAGTGGTAGAGTTTTTTGTGATCGTTGCTTTTGTCATTCTGACAAATATCCCGAATATTATACACTTCAGTTAAATTTGCAGGAAACTTTTGTATATGCACCTCGAATTTCATCGGCACATTCGCTCATGAACCGAATTTTCATAGGATAGGGCGTTATATGACCAAACGCAATAAACTTAATATCGGGTGTTCGTATAGGTACATATAAAAGAACTTAAGATTACATTTTGAAACGAGGAAACAATCTTACTTACAAGTTGCTGTATTCTTTAAAAGAAAATTAAAGGATTGTAAATTAAAAGCTTTTGTACATGCAATGACGTCGTTATAATCCATGAACTAATTTTGCTTACCGGCTGTAGCTTTTAAGACCAGCGGAGTTCCAGACCATTTGTTTTTTGGGATGAACTCTTTTGCTTCGTCCAATAATAATTGTATGGAATGAGCGCCCTGCAAAAAATGACTTAGTTTGTGTTCTTTTTATTTGTAGTTGTAATAGAATACCTTGGTAGGATTATCGGCAAACGACGATAACCCTGGTTTCACTTCTTTGAATATTTCTTCGTCCAAAATTAATGCATTGTCTGAAAAATGCAATGGCTTTACAAAATCGCACAAGAACTAAAAGTACGAAATACGCTGATTTCAAATGTTGTCACCGAATCTGATGATTATGGTGAATTTACACCAATTTTTGAATTAAAAAATGATTCCAAAAAATTAAACCATTGTTCTTAACCTTTCATTGCTAGCTTTGCCCATTGGGTACCTATATTTTGTTAACCTTAAAAAGGAAGAAATAAGATTATACCTAAAATACTTCGATGAAACTTATAGGCTAACACCCTGCTTCCTGTTGATCCTGCGTCAATAACCACAGCATATTGCGATTTTTGATAACCAAATTTAGAAACTAATCGTTCAACCAGTGGATTCATGGAATCCATATAAACACCTGTAATACGGAAGGTTCCATAATTAACAATTAAAATTGACTAGAAACGTTTTCTTACCAAACACAAAAAGTATCAAAAGCACACATGCAATTAAACAAAAAAAGGATGTTTTAAGGCCTTGCGACATGTTTCCATTGCCACTGGTGGGTTTTCTCCGTGCATTGCGATCATGATCTTCAGACTGGGCAACCTGTAATAGATTTGGGAAAAAACATTTATCAGTAGTGTATATAAGACAAATCAAAATACAAAATAAAATATTGGCGATGAATTCTGCTTGGATTTGAAAACGGTAAATAAAAAGCATTCAAAAAATTTAATATTGACCACTAGAAACTCTGTTGACTTCCAGAAACCGTGCTGCTGGAATACGAATTCGTGTAGAGCAATTTAAAAAACATTTCAAATTTATTAGGTCTTTTATAGTGAATTCAATCCCTCAGTATTGTTTTGGAGAAAGAAGTTTAGGTAAATATTTTGTAAGATTCAAACAATTTTTTGAAATACGGTACGAGATCACGACTTTGGTTTGGTCACTTTGTTTATATAAATATCTACTACGTTTATGCATAAATAAAAACATGCAAAACTACTTTGCTGGCAGAAAAGTTCTAAAATTAACACATGTCGAAATGCCGACAAGCTATCATTACGCACCAGTTCATAAGCAACTTTCATAACTATGCCCGCTGAGACCAGAAAATATACAGTGTTAAATATAATCCGATTGTGGTGTAATCAATAATTAAACAAAATCACATAACAATTTTTTGCGATACCGAGATGCTTGGTGACAGATTTGCAATTTACTGTTCCAATTCCATTGTTAAAGTGTTCCGTTCCCCTTAAATCATTGAACTTTGGAATGAAAACGTCAAACTTCCATCACGGACCACCTGCAGGAACTAGGCAAATTTTCTTGCAAGCCGCGTGATTCCCTTCCAATAAATGAACCTACGTGCAAAAGTATTACTGAAACACCAGATTACAACTGATATACTATGTTGTGCGTGCTTATATGACAAATTCACCAATGAGATGTGTTCAGAGACCGGTGAAACACAAAATTGAAGGTACATTTCATCACCCCAATTATTAAAACTTACATTACGTCTTCGGATTTTTTGTGAAGGCATTTCGACTGTCTCTTAAATTCTATTTCATTCAAACTGGCACCGAAAAAAAGTAAATCAAGTGAATCAATTAAACATTCGTTGAAACACCCAAGTTATATTTTAATAAAAGAAAACAAAAAGCACTAACAGCCGCAACAAAAACTCGACTAATGAACACTGTTCCATATGATCAGAGTTCCGCAGAGTGACCAGAGAAAAATTAACTACGCCAATTTATGGCGCCGATGAAGATTAATTTAAGATAAAGAGAAATCATGATAAGTACTTTTGATAGTGTAATGGAATGTTCGCAAACATCACTTGCAAAACTGATAAGAGCAAAGAAGAAAAAGTAATGCTTGCACCGAACTGATATAGTGGTTCAATATTTTTCTTACCTTGTCAAAATACTTATAACAATAAAGTGCTGATTTATAAAACTGCTGATAGAAATTGTTACAAAATTAAAACAATTTTAAATTATGCGACATTTATAGTATAAATTTTATACTTCAAGTTCTCTCGATGTTGAACCATTTTTTCATAAATTCAGCACCCTACAAGTGCGAAAATTAACCAATGATTATTATCATATTAAAAAGGATGTGACTTTTTGTCAATAAAATGAATTGACTTTTGGCGAAAGGTATTTTTTCCTCTACCGAAATCGGTAAATTTCGTTTTTTTTTCAGATTGAGGTGGAAAATGTGCAGCAAATTACCACGCCATACAAGGGAAATTTCATCGTTGGCGATTTAAAAGAAAGACGGTTTTTCCGGGAAATCTAGTACTCGAACAATGTGACATGTTACATTGTTCCGAGAAGTACTAATTTAGTAATAGAGGGCCGGGCAAAAGTGACAAATGAATAAATTTTCATTTCCTAGTCAGTTGTCAGTGGGTGTGGACGGTTTCTACGAAGGCATATCAACCGCTTTTTGTTATAAAGAACTATAAGTTACAATAAATATTTTATACTCGTTCGTGTTCACGGTGCTTTTTTAAAGATCTGTAGAAAGTGTTTGGAAGCATAAATTTAGCAAATTTTCACGGCCGAAAGATGAGTGAAACTCAAAATGCGTGTAATTCTGAAAATAAAGTTCAGGAAAAAAAGGAAGTTCGGGTTTGGTGCGATGGATGGTGAGTTTCCAGCAATTCAGTTCAATTTTCCTGTATTCTGTGTTCGGGAATTGAAATCAATATTGATAGGTGCTTACACTTATGTCGTTTAAACTCGATCCTAGTGGAAAGGTTAATATTTAGTTTCCCTGTCGGATCCCAGCACCCCGAATTAATTGTTTGTGTTTGAGAGGTTTCAAGTGTCCGTGTAGGTCGATCAGAATGCGCACGACCAGATTAATTTAAATGGAACCATTTCAGAACGGGTGAAGTCGGCCTCTAGACCATTGACTCACCCCAAATGACGAAAGCGGCAATTGCTGAGCTAACAAATTTCTTGCATAACAGCAAAGGTGTGCTTATAAATCAATGAAGTTGAGTTACTCAAGGTCAGGTGACCTTGAGTCCAGGGATGATGATAGCCGATAGGCTACCGGAAATTACACTCGACACAAAACCGCTAATGCAGGCTCAAGCGCAACGAAGTCTGCATGAAACAATTTGCTTTTGCGGCATTTGGTTACTAAACAAATATTTTTGCATAATATGCCTTGTTTACACAACTAATACGGTCAATTTTGCACTTCGCAATTAAAAATAATTTTGCAAACAAACCAAACTTTGCTGCATTGTTTTTGCAAGAAAGCTTTCATGTTTTCAGTCGGGAATTACTTGTTAATTTTAACAATTTTATTTTTATACGTAATAAAATCCATTTAAGATGCAAAAATAGAACATAGAAAGCTTAATAATAGAACATCGTCATACAATGTGTTTGTTTTATTAAATTAAAATGTTGATCCATAACAAATTTGATCAAACTATTCTGAAAAGAGTTTGTATAAATTTCTGCTCCCAAGATCCCTTTAAGCATGTTTATAGCTTTATTTATGTGCTCACGGTTTTTACATAATTCTCGTGTAATAGAAATATCGAGGTCGGGGTTGAGAAAGAATCACCAGCAAAATATTTCAATTCAGTGTTCAGAGCAAAGTTTGTTTCATAAATCGTTCTCTGCACAAAAAAGTTTACAAACATACAAAAAACTTATCAAAGAACGTTTCACAATTGCCCATTTTTATAGAAAAAATGTTTTGCTCCAAACGCGTCAGAATAATAAATGACTGCAATGGCGAAAATCATTAGTTTCGCTTAATTCGGTAACTTGTTTGTTCTTGGTCATCCTGGAGCAAAGTCGCTGTTGACTCAGCTTCAGCAATTGTATAGTTCGATTTTCGCCAGCCAAACGAATGTCATTGCTAAACAAGAAAACACAACTTCATAAGGGCCGAACTTTCCAAAATCAATGTATTATTCAAAAGAGCTTTCTATACATATTTTTAACTCATTCATTTTATTTGTTGATCTAAACATGCGTTCAGAAAACAAGCAAATAAAATATCTGGAAAATTCATCAAATGTTTAACAAGTTTTTAAAGCAAATTTGTGCGTAAATTTCTTGTAAAATATTTCGTCATAAGCTTGTAAAATAAAATGTGCTTGTGTTCCAGTCACCGTTCCTATGAAGTCAATCAATGAATGGTGGCACATTACTATCTCTCATTTTTATAATCAAATTGTTCATATTAAATAATTAATTATCAAAAAGACAAGTTCAATAGCCACAGCAAATCGTAGCAATGTGTCGGGAAGTGGCGTGATGTTGTGACGCGAAAGCTGCTTCGAAATATTCCTGACCTAATATTGCTTCTGTGAATGGTCAACAAAAGATGTTGTCAATTAAAGCGTCCGCTGATTGTTCCTTATCGTTACTCCCCTCGAAAACATGTCTGCCTTAGCAGGGTTGTAGATAAGCATTGAGTGGCGTGACTCTCCAGTGGATAAGATTTGTTCCCTTATTTAAAAATGGGTTGAGTAATATTTAAATTGTTTACAATTTCAATAATTTCATTCCTGCAAAGTATAAATTAATCACTGGTGTCTTTCCAATATTGTTATAACACCTTGCACGTCTGTCGTAAGCAGGATTCAGTAACCAAACCACACACAAATAACAAATTTATCAATGGGCAAGTTTGGGAGCAGCACAAACTTGCAAAAGGTCATCAACGTACGCTCGTTGTTTAGCAGTCAAAAACGATTCATTCATTCGCTTTGAAGCATTTATGAAATATTGTACTCCTGTCTCTGTAAGTTTCTGCCATGTTTCGATTGAGTTTTTCCAGTGAAATCCGACGACAGTCGCAGCGAACTCCGTCCTGAACTTTGCAACAGGAACCCGGATGCAAGTGATAAGAATCGGTTCAAAAATTTCAATCCAATGGAAAATGTTTATGTGGAGCGACAGAAACTGGCAACTGCGTCGTCAATCGGGTTTAAATCAAACAAAAATATGACTTTGAAATTGTTGTTAACACATTAAAACGAAAAGGAAACCGGATTGTAATCGCAATGGAAGCGTCATCAAAAAATTTATTTGAAGAAGAAATTAGTTTTTCAAGTTTGTACATACAAAGGACTTGAAAATTTCCTTTGTTTACTGGTACAAAAATGTCTGTAATTAAAATGAATGTCTTAAAAAAGCTCTAATTTGAAACACTAAACCACAAAAGAAAATTTACTGTGGTCCGTGACCACAAAAACACAATACAGAATTAGTTTAAACTTTAAAGATAAAAAACCGTTGCTAATAAAAACAACCAATTGTTTTAATTGAAAACTGCACAAAACTGTTCCACGAGGAAGTCTGAATAGTAATTGCCGATTATTGTTCAATAACGCCGGCGAAATGTACCTTGTCATGCTAAATGTCGTACATTCTGCAATTTCATACGTTGCATATATTTCAATGCACAATGGACGTAAAAGCCTTATTGCAAAAGAATCCATGCAGTTGAAATAGAAACTGGTTGTCCTTTCTCATTTCGCTAGCAAATGTGTGCGGTTTCTCAAAATATTGACTTGGAAAACATTAAATAACTTTCCTCATAATTTGCTTGCAGCTACGATATGGTTCATTTTGGGCACGCGAATTCCTTGAGACAAGCCAAGGCTCTGGGCAATAAACTAATTGTTGGGGTCCACACAGATGAGGAGATCACAAAACACAAGGGTCCACCAGTGTTTAGCGAAGATGAACGGTATGGAAAAGACAAGACAAAATAATTCACATTTAATTTTGATACTAGTTTTACACAAAGTTTCTTCTTTGGTTTTGACTTTAGCACTTGCACAGGGTTGTGATATTTTATACTTAAAGATTAAATTCTATTTTACATTACAGATATAAAATGGTCAGAGGGATAAAGTGGGTCGATGAGGTCGTTGAAGGAGCCCCGTACGTAACAACATTAGACACACTGGATAAATACAACTGTGATTTTTGTGTTCATGGAGGTACATTTCTCTAGATCCGTAGAACTTATTTATTCCTGTTTCTCTTCTTCGTTTGCAGACGACATAACCATGACCGCTGATGGAGTCGACACATACCACTTAGTCAAGGCTGCTGGACGATACAAGTAAGCATTGGGATGATTCCTCATTCAAATTAAAGAACAGTTGATTTATAGGAACAAATTTAATTGAAATGTTTCCATTTTTAATTCATCTATATTAACTTCGCGAAAACTTGCTTGTTTGTTTAATTGTGAATTTGTGCCGTTTTGAGGAAAACCGTTCGACGGCTAATTAACACACTTCCCGTCATCCAATCGAGCGAAAACTTTACAGATAGTTTCGCATTTATAAAGATTATGCATTTCATAAAATTTGCATCTCGTTATTACAGAAGGAACGGATAAAATTTTTAATATTAATGCAAAAATGACAGCGTTTTGCACTGCGCATAAAAAAAATTATCATAAAATCTTATCGTTTTTTTTAATTAATTTTAATTGTCCCCATTTTGAAAATACTTACTGTGTAGATGAATTATAGTAAAAAACAATGTTTTTACGGGTTGGTTTTTTATAATAATCACTTTCACTATTTGAAATTATTTGATACAATTTGTTTATAAGTTATTCTGTAGTAAAATCCAGTTCCTCTTTCAGAGAAGTATCGAGAACGGCAGGAATTTCTACGACAGACTTAGTTGGCCGAATGCTCCTTCTAACCAGGAATCACTTTCGCCAGGGATCGGAAGAGTATTCAATTGAAAAAGAAGGTATGTTTCAATATCTTCATTAAAATGTGAGTTTCTATCTTAGAGTATGAAAATATGGAGATGCTACATGCTAAAAAAAAGTGAAATATTTTTCACGCATAGTGACAAGGCGGTGTAATTTTTGGGCAAAGTTTAAAATATCACAATGAATTTTATAAAATTAATATGGAAGGCCATACCATGATTTAATATCTAATATTTGAAAATGATCATTCGGTCTATGTCGCAGTAAAAGAAAATTGAGAGCTTAAAAAAGAAAACATAAAAAAAGCAAATTAATGTATTTCTAGTTTCTACACCAATTAATGCCGTGTTTATGCATAGGTAATCGAAATGACGAATAAATATATTACATGTAAAAAAAATGATTCAAATAAAAATTTTTAAAGAAATCCTCGCGGGGAATATTTTGTTTCCACTGAGGCAAAGGCGTTATGGAGAAATATCGAAAATATGTCAGAAATGCAACACAAAACAATGCAATTCATTACTTAAAAAATATTTATCACATAACCAATAAAATGAAAGTTTAAATTATTTTTCCTTTGTTTATTCGTATTTCACAAATATTTTTGAAAATTTGTATGTAACAGTTTAAGCTTCACAGTAAAAGTGACACGTCATGAGCCGTTAAATTTATTCTAGAGCGAGAAAGCCATAGTACGATTTACACGTTTATAGCGCCTCCATATTTTTATACTCTAAGGTTTCTATGCATTTTTATCAGAAACCCGCAATTCCAATCCTATAAACAGTTATTACTTACAATCCATAAACATGTAACAACATTTACACATGCACAATTAACACTGTGAAAGTTATTTATTCCTATATTTCCTAACAATCCTCTCATTAATTTTTTATTTTTCTGTGTATTTGATTTTCCCTCTCCCAATTCAGCAATTGAGAAATTGTTTCTAAACCACTCGATATCAGGTTCATCTAGGATGGGATTGGACCACTCTGCACAAAGCCCCTGGACCGGATGTAGTCAATTTTTGCCAACTACCCAAAAAATAATTCAATTCAGCGATGGAAAAGCACCAAAACCCGATGACAAAATTGTAAGTTTCATTTAATTTTTTACTAGTGTGATTGTTTTAGGTTAATGCCACAATTTTATCTTATTTCTTTTCAGGTGTACGTCGCGGGTGCGTTTGATTTATTCCACGTTGGTCATTTAGATTTTCTGGAGAAAGCCAAGCAATTAGGTGATTACCTAATTGTCGGACTTCACACCGATCCAATCGTGAACAAATACAAAGGAAAAAACTATCCGATTATGAATCTCCATGAACGAGTCTTAAGCGTGCTCGCGTGCAAGGTAATAATGTATTTGTAATTTATATTTATTCATGTCCATTGTTCATAAGACCATACCTGTGAAATATTCAATATAAATATTTTTAAGAATTATTTCTTGTACTTGAATAAATTTTCGGTTGTTTTTGTAATCAATATTGCGCTAACATTTTATCATAAGAATATATTTCGAATATTAGTTTAGTATTAACTGCTTTTCCACTGCATTTTATTCCTCGATTTTTCTTATTGCGATTTGTTGAAAAGTAACGACTAATTTCCTTCAAAAAGTAAAATATGCTTTGATAAACTCGACTTTTTAACGAAAATTAAGGTTATGAAAATACATGAGAATCGTACATTACATAATATGTATTAATAATACATACAATGCTAACAAAAATGTTTCTTGTGTTTTCTAGTACGTGAATGAAGTTGTGATTGGGGCGCCATACTCAGTTACAAAGGAACTCATAGACCATTTTAAAGTTGACGTTGTGTGCCATGGACAAACAGCAATAGCGTTGGATGGCGGAATTATCGATCCATATGCAACTCCAAAAACTATGGGAAAATTTGTGCTTATCGACTCGGGGAATACAATGACAACAGAAAAAATTGTGCAGAGGATAATAACTCACAGACTCGAGTATGAAAATCGAAATACGAAGAAGGAAAAGAAAGAACTTGAGGTATACGAGGCCTACCAAAAGTCGAAGCAAGCCCAAAAGGCTGGTTAAATACGAAAGCTCTTGTTCAATTTCTTTCTTATCATTTCCAATAATATTTAACACGCGATCAACAACACCGGGTAGTACTGAATTTTTTGTTCTTTACCAATCCTCGCAGATTTTACAAAATTCATGCATATCGTAATAATGCAGTTGTTGCTTTACTTACACACCAAAGTTCTTACAATTTTGTCAGTGATAATTTACTTTTATCTATAAATATTAACATATGCGAAGTTTTTTATATAGTTTTGTTGTATAGTTCTTAAGTTCTTATTCCAGAACAAAATTCCAAAGGGATTCAACGTTATTTTTTATAGGCTACTACCCTGTAAATTAAAGTATTCCGTGGACGTTATCGTTTAATTATCATCTTCTCATCACTAACGCAGATTGCATAATTGCATAACTCTGGCATCTGACAGAGTTTATTTCATCAATTCTCACCTTTTCGTACCGAAAAATGATTGCACACCAGAATTAGTTTCTTTAAACAGAAAACATTTTCCTTTGTATTATTGCGACTTTTTAGTAAGAATTTTTTATTTTACATAAGGTCAATTTGTCAAATACATTTTGCTACATACTGTAATTAGTTTTTTCTACTTACCTGTTTTATTAGACATTTTCAGGGCATTAAGTTTTCAGAATCTAATTTATGTTATAATTTTGTTCTTTTGTATGTAACGCTCATAGTGATTCATATTGTTATCAATAAAAACTGTAATTGTACTATTGATTTTCATTTTAAGCTGCCTTTTTTCATCCTTTAACGTTTAATCAAATATGGAAAAAGTAACAAATACGTATTTCTGTTTCTCAATTGTACTTTTACTCATATTATTATTATTATTATTATTAGTTAGAGGGCAAGCCTCATGGCAGGCACTGCGACCAAAGGAGATCTATTGTGCACAGCCCCTTACTAAGATAGGGTACCGTCCGCGGATCTTATGTCCGAGAGGTCCAAAAACTTCTTCAAGAAGATCCGCCTTTTCAGCCAGACTAACGCAGGCCATTCACATAAGATGTGAAGGGAAGTCTCTTCACCTTCCAAACATAGACGACACTCAGTTTCGTCAGACAGTCCTATTTTATGCAAATGGTACAGTCCATGGTGACCAGAAAGGTAACCAACCAGCAATCTTAGGTGCGTCTTTTTTAAATGGATTACATTTTTATAATCAAAGGGTCTAAGCAGCACTTTAGCCTGACGGAGACCAGAAGAAGTGCTGAAACTAGACTGTTGTAGTCTCTTGACCCAGTTCCCAATCAGAAATCTGATGGAGGACCATGCCAAGCCACAGAAAGGTTCTGGGCCTAAAAAGTTTGCCATAGAACCCTCTCTGGCAAGCGAGTCAGCAATCTCATTGCTCTCGATTCCACAGTGTCCCGGAACCCAACAGAGGGAGACCCTGTTGCGTACAGACACTGGAGCACATCAAAACACTCAATGACGATTCTCGAAGAAAATCGCCAGGCAGAGAGCGCTTGAGGGCTGCTTGACTATCCGAAAAGATAGTAATAGTTGCACCCATAAGTTTGGCGCAAGTTTGAAAGACAGACAGAGGCCATTTGCCCATGGCAATCGCAACCTAGCACCATAGCTCAATTTTCTATCCTGGACCCATCAGTGAACCAATGAAGTCCATCGCGATCAAGAAATGGGCATGATTATGCCCATTCTGAACTTTTACTCATAAATGATCCTTTTAATTACTTTGTGCTTCAGTTGTTGAACTCAACATTTCGCCAAGTGTTTATGGCTAGATAAAAAAGTGACCACTGCACAGTGTGGCATGCTAAAAGCTTCAAGCTGTTTTTTTTCTTAATGTGATGCAAAAAAACGCGTAGTGTTGTTACAAAAGAGAATACATAGTTAATATTGTATAATACTCGTTATTTTGATAATTATAAGTATTCATAAATTATTATCGTATAAAAATAATTATATATAGTTTACACAATATAAAACATTTGTGTTATTTTATTTAAAAATTACACACTTCAACATAATATAAAATTTACAATACGTATTTCGGGGAGATGCCGATAACTGTGATGAGCCACTTTGTTGACGGTTTGCAAAGGATTTTGGGACGTTTATTACCGATTACGAGAAAAATAGTTTAAAATTTTAAAAAGATATCCTTCGTAAAAGGATTAGGACTTTAAAGTGGTCTACAGTGATTAACATCCTGAAGGATTTCTCGTAAACGGTACAGTTCAGAATTTTTTTATTATTTATATTCTGAAAAACCAGCTCACCACAGTTATCGGTCATCGATTACTTGTCAAGGGACAACTATTTATTACTACCAAACTAAATGAAATCCATTGGATCAATTCAAAATTGGAGAAGTCATTCAGCTGGCGTGTTGTCGCGAATCCAATCAGAAAAGTGAGGAATGGATGTGTAAACGCTTGGTATGCGAACTCCTCCGCAATTTTCAGACCCAAATGACATAATCCCGATCTAAAATCATAAAAGAATCCCTTACAATCTGGTAGTGGAATGATCATGTATAGACCTGTGAATATATTCCAAATTCATGAATGAAGAGAGGAGCTCCACCAAAACCCTGGCACACATCCTTTCCTTCACCTCCAGCGCACATCCACTGACCGTCTATTTGAAAAGATGTTCGTTTGCTATTATTGTTTCAATTACAGCTTATTTAAGTTATCATACCAGCCGTGTTCGGTGAATCTAAGGCACCCGTCGATCCATACACGTTCATGCACATTTCCCATCCTGCCAACGGTAAGTCGACGAACTGCATTTCAGGAGACCTCGTGTTCATGGACGAAATTTTTCCCCATCCAGCTATTATTGCTCTTTTATTGACTACCAAATTTTTCCGTGATCGCTGCAAACAAATCGGCTGCGTTGCAACTATGAAAATGAAAATTTATTACTTTTATTACTTTATTTTATTACTTTTTTTATTTCAAATTAAAGGCTTATTTTTGTTGTTTCATGCATGTGGGCAGTCGCGACAGTATTATGTGTGCAATTGCAGTAAATAGTAATGTTATATTACCTGAATAGTTTAGAGATGTTTTCAGAACCAGTAGAGCAATATCGTGATGATACTGGCCTTGCTTGTAGTCCGGATGCACAATTACATGACTGATTGCATGGTTAACGGTCCGCGGAGCGCAGAATCCTGTACTGGCGCAATCAGGATCTGTGCTTGTGTCATACTCGCCAACGCGCACAGAGGATCTTAAATAAAATAGCTTGTTTCAAAACTCTAATAGCATTGGCAAACATCCACTCACAATCGATGACCATCAGCTTTGGCCAATGCGCAGTGCGCGGCCGTTAATATAACACGTCGCGAGATTATGGACCCCGCGCACGGATATGCGAAGCTTCCTGTGTTGGCATCTGTCCAGTAAAAAACATTATAAGGAACATGCACGACAGAACATAGAACTCATACTCTTAAATCCAATTCGGGCAATAAATGGGTAAGAGCCCAAACCCTTGTAGAAGTGACCTTGAACTAAGCTCTTGCCGCAAACTTGGTTCCTCTCCAAAGGATTACTGGGACAACATATGTAAGGGATGTCCTCATTGCCTCCACAAAACATTGTCTTGTCTCCGTAGTAACAGCTTCTCGCGACTTCATACAAGAGCGGGGAGCACTCCGACATTGGAATGCATTCGCTTGAGCCCAAGCATTCAGAGTCGTGGTAGTTTCTCACCTGCAGAGGATCTGGCTCCAGTGAGCGCTTGCTGAGCTCGGAATCAACTAACAATGCGCCTACAAAAGAAGTATATGACTATATGAGGGCGAAAAACAAGGCTCCAAAACTTTTTCTATATTTTGCGTTTATTCATACATCCAGGAATTCTCAATTTTGGAAAAATCTTTGCCCAACTGAAAATTCTTAATTCAGAAAACAAGGAAATAGAGGCAATTAATTGTACAACCACATCCTGAGCTAATGATCAATACCGTCATTTATTATTAGCTGTCATTTATACATCGGTTATTTGAAAAAATAGGTTTTTGGTTCGTTACGAATAATTAAAGAAACGTAATTTAAGCTTAAATTAACTTAAATTTCGTTAAAAATACAAAAAAATTAATAAATAAATAATTCTCTACATCTTTTACATTATCCTTTGTCAAAGCAATATTTTATATTTATATCAATTCTCAGATATTGATGTGGTATGAAAGTATAAAAATTATTGTTGTGGAACGGAAGAAATAGAAAACAATCAGAGAAAATAATTGCACGTTAATCTAAAAGCAATCGAAACACGCAACTGGCGGAAGTGATCAAAAAATGTCCTCTACATGTTATTCATGGTAATGCACAGACATATTCCTCATTCACTTTGTAAAAATTGTGGATGAAAAAATAATATTTACTAGGCTCTACAAACAGGCAATAAACAACATTTTATTATGACCTGCTTTTCGCACTAATTTACGTGTTTTGGAAAATTGCACATTCTTCACTTGATTGAAATACAAAAACTTTACCAAAAGTTCCCTGCTCACTCTCGACCAGGATGGAGCACTGCAGTAGAATTATCAACATTAACAAATTAAAATTATCACAGTTAAAGCAAATCCGATCCATTCTGGTGCAAATATCCGCGAATGTACTTTCAGATCGACATGCACGCATTTACTGGATTGAAATTAGCGTTTTCCGGGATTCTTATAAATGGTGGGTTCGAATATTGCCTTCCGGTACACTCACATCACCACGATTCAAAATCAGATTAAATTATGATGTAGTTGGTGGAATACTTTGGCGATTGCTTCTGGTATGATGAGTTGCTAAACTTCTGTGTCAGCTTTTCCAAAGCTTGTGACTCGTTTTTGTACATTTAATTGGTTTCCATACGGAACCTTTTCAATTCGAACTGATCAAAATTTTTACATAATTTCACAGGTAATTCTCGGATAAATAAACAAGCATTTGCTCCACTTTTATGTGCCCTGATGGGAAATAATTTAAAGATGGGGTGATAACATATTTTTTCGGTTTATCCAAACTCTGCTTAGAACTAAAACGTGCAGACGAACATTATGGACAATTTCACGGATGAAATTATTTTAACCTTTCCTTATTAGTTATTTTGTAATTATTTGAAAGTCGATTATTTTCACAGTGAAAGTGTGTTTTCGATGATATTTAATTGATCCAGCAACTCGCAACATTGTCGGTATTTAAAAATTTAAATTTTTGTCAGAATATTTTTTCATAATGCAGTAGTTTCGGAACGCACTTGCAATCACAGTTTACCTTTAGACAAAGCAAATTTTTTCGTACACAAGAACTTATAAATTACAATCATATTTCGCATTTCTTTTGGCTTTCAAAACAATTTTTTGGTTTAATGCAATTCAGGAGTAAAGGTTTCCAAAAATCATGGTTTTAAAAAGGAAAGCGCTCTCAATAAGCAGGTTTTAAATAATCCCAGATTCCAAATCTAGATCAACTGTATACTTATATGAAAGTGGGCAATGGCTTACGTTAAACTAACGCATCGTGTATTTTAATTGGCAGTTTTGTAATAAATAAAATATAGGTACAAATTACAAAATATTTAATATTGTTTTAAGCAATAAAACAAAATTTATAAAGGAAGCGCACTAACTAATATCTTTTAAAATCTTTAAAACATGTCATCTTGCAGCTAAAAACTACTCAAAATGTACAATAACAAATCATACAATCACTAAATATATCTTTAACATCGATGCTCGTCCTCCTGAGCCTCTTCAATGTTGCTGTTTGCAATTGGCTGAATGCCTTCCATTAAAATAACTTCATCCTCGCGATGTTGTCGATGCCGTATTAGTAAGTTTGCAGCGTGAGGACCCGTTACCCATGCCACTTTTCGGTAAATTCCATCCGGTATTCCTTTGCGCAATATGAATGCAAAAAAAATTATTACTATCACAGCTATGAGTGATAGCCATTCCCAATGAACAGCGGACAAGTTCGAGTCAATCACGGACCATTCCGTTGCCTTTCCAGGACCGGCGAGTGACTGGATCCGTGCACTAATTTTGAAATCTTTGAACGGTAGAACTTTAACAAGGGTGTAATTCATGCCTTCAAACTTCTTGCGAGAAATGCAGTTAACATCGCCCACAAAGCGGCCCTCGACACTTCGCCTGAAGTACACATTGAAGAGCAACACTGCGCCATTTGGATGCTTCGGAGGATCAATAGTCACGTGGAATTCGTGTTCGTTCCCACTTGATACAATACTCACGTCGACGTTGTCTACTTTGTCGACTTCCTTCTCAGGCGCAGTGCGATCGCTGTGCAAAAAATACGGACCGCAACCCTGATCGTTGCAAGCGAAAAACTGAAACACGTACAGCGTGAAGTATTCCAACTGGCTTATGCGAGCCGTTTTGGACGTTGCTGAAATGTTAACCGAACGGACGTAATTCTTGGACTTATGAGCATCGATTTCCTCGCTTGCGTCACGCCTCAGCCGCGAATTATAGGATATGCCCTCGCAGCTGTGGGGAAGATCCACCGAGCAGAAAAACTTCTGTTCTATAACGGACGTGAACTCGAACTCGTCCTTTTCGAATTCTATTGCATCGCAACAATCATCATAGTCCGTCAGCTCAGGAGTCATATCCAGGTGGCGAAATGGTTCCTCGCAGTAGTCCCTCTGGTCCAGTAGGCCCTCGTTCTCAGGATGTTTGAATACATCGATCACGTAGAATTCTATAATTTGATTTTGGTCCTCCACAGAAGGGGCTGCGAACCACCCCAATTCAATGAAGTCTGTCGATTTGTTGTGGGTGAAAACCATGGGAGGACTGGGAATGTCGGATTTTGTTGTAAAGAATGCAATCTCGGATCGATGTGCATTTTGGAATTGATCGCGGAATGTTTTTAAAAAGAATGCGTACTCCGTATTCTGCTTTAGAGACACCAAATAATAAATATAGTGGGAGCCGTTAGTTTGCAGGTCTTCCCTCAAAAGAAGTTCTGTAACCCATAAATTCCTACAATGCGAAAAATATGTTATATGTAACTTTATGAATAATTATTTTAGTAGTGTTTTTAAATAGCATGAAATTTTACTTCACTTTTTGCAATAATCTTCAGTTTGGTCGAAGTCCAATGTAATGTTATCTTTAGGAACCTCCGTGTGGAAAATTTTGATTTCTTGATCGGTATCAGCGACTTTCCAAAATATGATTACTGTGTCATGAGATGCAACCTGAACAGGAGGATATTGTAGTCACATTAAACATTAAACATATTTTTAAAAAACAATTTTATGGTTTATTGAGACAAGAAAAATCATGAGAAATTTCATTCAGTACAGATAAAAACTTGAGCAAGTTGTTTTGTTTATGAAATCCTTTCGATGTTGTTGACTACAGATTAAATTTAAACAAATTGTAAGATCTTAAGATTAAGATCTTTCTACTTTTGTGGGTAATTTTAATTAATAGAATTTGATTCATTGATTAAATACAACTTGTATTATACAAGTGCCTATTCCAAATTTTAATACGGTTAGATCTAAGATTACAAGTACCTCAAAGCCAACACTCAAGTTCTGAGGTGAACAATGGATTTCCTGATCGTTGTACAGAATTTCATCCTTTTCATTCGGATGATCCACCAATGCGATAAGCTTTCGCACATCTGAATTGCAAAGTTTATTATTGGAATGGATGAACATTCCGAAAGATGGCATTTTAATGTTTTTCTTCATATTCCAATCAAACAACTCTTCAAGGTTCTTGTTTCCATAAATCATGAGACCGAACCTGCTGTCCTCAACAGCACTGCCAGTGATGTTTTCGAGGTTCTTGAACATAGCAAGGCTGGTAATGGACACAGTTCTGTAAATGTGCGAATCAACAATATAATGCCCAGATAAATATATACTATAATATATAATAGATATAATATCCAGAAAAATATACTTACTCGATTATTCGCAAATACCCAATGATTTCTCTAATTTCGTTTAAATTGTCTTGCAAATCCTTCTCATCGATCCTTTCGGGTATTCTTACGGTTAAGCTTCCATTTACAACTCTGCAGCCTCGGTATTGTTCGGAATCAGCCAAGTTCGTTATAACGGATTCAGCGCATATTTTTGGGCAATCTCCGATGCAAGGTTCGCACTTCCTGAACACTGTTTCGTTTACCACTTCTTGTTTTGATATATTTCCCTAAATGGAAAAAATTATCCCATTTTGTCGATTCTAAAGGTTATCACAATAGAAGTTTACATTTTCCTGAAATCCAGAGGGACATTCTTGAACACATTCGTCGTTATGTATAAGAAAATTTTCAGAATTACATTCCTCCATTGTGTAGCACCGGAAGTGATCTTTTGAAAGAAACCTACCCAACAATGATATTTTATATTTATTTAAAAATGATACGACTTAATCCGTCTATACTTTCCAGGAGGACATCTTTCTACGCAGACTCCATTGTTTGAGATCCCTTTGCACACATTGCAGGACTCTGGAGAACTGGTGTCAGTGCAGCCTCCTAAACATTGCGGATGACAAGGTTCCTTGTTCACTGAAATGAAACGGTTTCACAAAAGGGTTGACGTAGTCACGAATTGATTTCGAATTATCGTTTATTAGAACATAATATTACAAAATATTGTGGCAAATGGTTAACAAATCTTTCACTTACTCAAATTGAATAAATTGTCGGCTAATGTTTTTTGGCATGCCGATCTCGACCAGCAGTAATCACATCCAAAGCAATCGTTACTGCACCATTTATCTCTATCCTTTTGTATATGATTAACTCCAGGAGATAGCGTCAGATTATTCCAGTTTACCTGCCAAATTGCTTGAAATTGTAAGGCGAAAAATATCAAGGCATGGCGAACTTACACGATCCAAGTAGCAAAGTTTTGGACAACGATCTATAAATATGTGCCCTCTTTGAATCGCAACCAAAGACTTGAATCCAATCTAGAGAAAATACAGAAGTATGGAAAGTCAGTGGTAGGCTTTTTACACAATTGACAATTGGTAAGGAACATCATGATAAATTTAAAGAAACTGATCTAAAAACAATGATCGGCAGCAATTATCTGCACGTCCTTGTGATTCATTACGCTCTGACATCTGTAGCAGTAAGGAACAAGTGCGATTTTCACGGCACATAATTTTATGTGTTTCTTTCTCCTTTGAATACATTAAAAATTAAAAAGGATCATAAGATTACATATTCACATTGTAATTTTAATGATCATGTGAAGTGAAAGACGATATTTTACAAAACATAACACAACAGCAAGCAAAGAAACATTGAGATTAGACAATGTCTGATCAGTTAGTTTTAATTAAAAATTTAGCTCCCGCAATTGGCAATGGAAGATGTTAATAAAATATCTAGAGACACACAGTGGGAATAGTATTTTTGTATTCATATAGTAAGTGCCTAAGTGATGACAAGACGTATTGATGATAAATAATTTCTTAATGCAAGTAAAAATTTATTAAGCTTGCAAAACTTGCTTTATTCTGTTACAATTTGTCCCCCTAAGCATTTCTTATTAGGCACCAAAGCTGTAGCACCGCTATACGTGGTTTTATTTGAGTTCAAAAAGTCTGTATTTTCATACATTTTCTAAGTTCCGAAAGCAACGCCACCATCTAAGATTGTGTGATTTTCGCTAACTAATACATTTAATCAAAATATTTCGTGTATGACTAAAAATTCAGTCAAAATTTTTGATAACATATTATTCAAGAAAACTTATTGTTTTTGTAAATCAGTAGACTATGTACGAGTTTGAAATTACCGTTGTTAAATCGCTGAGTGCGTATATAGCAAGGGCGTAGTTCAGGAACAGTCGTTTTCCTCGTATCACAGTCAAATTAGGGAACATTTTTTCGAAACTCGTCAATCCAATTACATCAAAAATCAAAATGAAATCCGTAACTTCTCTGAAATTGCGGTTGTTAATCACAAGTGAAGAACGCATCATGTTCAACTATGAACATTTACTTTAATTTGGGAAACGTGTATTTGGAAAAATCCCCTGAAGTGTAATTCTTCTTCATGAGTACAATCACCAGTGATCCTTTTATCACTGTGCACTCTTCAAGCCTGGACAACTGATTCGGAGTGAATCTCACATCAACGCTGGGGCAGGGCCGTTCCTTGTCTCTCCTTAAGGTCGACCTATTTATCAAGGTCGACGACATGTTCGTTAGAGCGGAGTTAAACACTAAACTTGCAAATAGTAAACCCAATAAGGAGGAAATCATATTTTCACTACACTCCTGCAAGGCACCATTCACTGGAAAAAACAACACTCCCACAGAGTTCCGTCCCGCGGCCCTTTTTGCGACGTGCTCAAAATCGAACTGATCAACCGCGGGAATTCGTTACTGTGCGGCGGGAGGACAACAGGCGACTTGCATTTTTATTTGAATGCAAAGCGATTGAAACAGTCTGCACTCGGAATTCTGTTTCCCGATCCCTTGCAGCGGTACCTCCAGGGAAGTGCCTCCGTTTCGGGCGAAGTCAAAATTAAGCATTTAAAATTGCATATTGTCAACGCTGCACAAAGCTGCGAGCTGCACCTATCGATGACAACGAAAGCCTCCTTCCATCCTTACTTTTTTAAATCAAATTGGATTTTGGGCCATCCATCAATTGACCCCGCCACGATGGCTGTCAGCTTGCTCGCGTTTTGTAGTTCAAAATCAAGCAGAGCAATTCGAGTAAAAAACTAGGGTTAAACAATTCCAACTCGAGCTTACAAGAGGTCAATTTAATAAAGCTTTTCGTGTTTTAATTGTTTAATGAAGACACAACTGCAATCATGAGTGTACTGTGTTTTTGGCGTCTGCAGGTCTTACTGTTGCAGTGTTGCATCTCTTCCCCTGCCGCGAAAAGTTTTGCTAAATTCAATTAATTATACCATTATACCAAATCATATTTCAAAGCAAAAATAATCTTGAAATCAACGGCTGACATGAAAGAATTGCTCTGGTCTAACATTCAGTAACTTTCAAAGCTAAACGAGCAAACTAAGAAGTTAAGACCAACGTACCTCAATTACACGTAACTAGCAAAGACCCGGCGTGGGTTGCTACGCCCTTCCTTATTTTATAATTATTATCGTTTATAGTTATTCGCTGTTTTCTTGTGTATAGGTGAACTGTATGTATATTTTTTAGAACACCACCCTTCATTGAAAAAAAAAACTGTACCCTAAACGCGACGTATATGCATATGTTTCCCGTAACTCGGGTTACAATAGAATAGAATAGTTTGTTAGTTTGGGTGGTTCTGGAGGGTTGAATTAGGACAGTGTTGCTAGTTCTTGTTGTGCTTTATATAAAGATGCAAGAATGAATTTTTTAATTCAAAAATGCCTGATTTTCATACAAACTTGCATTCCCTATTTTACCCCTTAGGGGTCGAATATTTTCTTCATAGATTCAGAATTCGTATATAAATAGTAACTACTGTCTTAATGGGTATACAACGGCATATAATATAAATAATATTTGGGTCGCGTACGATATTATGCATACGATATTATGCTCACCTTATGCATGTAGGAGAGAAGTACACCGAGTCTTCGCCTTCCGATTGATTGAAATCAGATAGTGCATATGGCTGGAATAACTGTTAGTTACTGCGATATAGTTAGGAAAAAATAAATGGAACTTGTTATATATAAATTAAAGTATTCTTATTCTTCATAGTACACACTCAAACACACAAAATATAAGGAACGCTGATGTAAATAAATACTATAAACTGGAAGTTTGCATTAATTCATTTTAGTAAAGACTAGTTTTCTTCATAATTCGTAGAAACTCTTCTTGATTAACTTCGCCGTCACCGTCCAAATCTGCCTCATCTATCATCTCACGGAGTTCTTCGTCAGTAAGATTTTCGCCGAGCTCCCTTGCGACACGCTTCAAATTTTTAAATGAAATTTTACCAGTGTCATCATCATCGAAGAGCCGAAACGCTTTTAAAATTTCCTCTCTGGTATCTTTCTCAGCCATTTTGGTTGTCATTAGCTGTAGGAAATCGTTATATGATATCCTTCCGGTGCCGCTTCCATCGATTTCGGCAATCATCCTTTTGATTTCTTCCTTTTTGGGTTCAAATCCAAGCGCGCGAATCGTTACTTTTAACTCTTTCACCTCAATACTGCCAGTGCCTTCGGTATCAAACATATCAAATGCTTCCTTGATGTCACTCTTCTGCTCGTCTGATAATTCAAATTTTGGACCTGATAATTCAAATATTCATTCATTTAATATCGCAGGTATTTTAAATACTGCCGGAATTTTAACGCATTTATTACATAGAAAACGTTTGCTGCTTCAAACGTACTAGTACGAGGATTCCAAATGAGTAGCTGTCTACTACAGACATAAATGGCGCTAAAACGTACCTGATTTTTTACGTCCACCTACTGCAGGCTGAATCGATTTCTTTGCCGCTGCAGAAGGAATGGTCGAAACAGATGCTGAGCTTTGCTGTAATTAAACAACTTAAATCAAGAATAAATTACAGCACACTTATTTTTTGCACCCAACCATTTTCCGTATTTGCGTTTAACCACACCTGAAAACTTGTTTCTGTTATACAAACAATTAGAAAGATTTTTCATAAACCTAACTCAAAACTGAAAAACAGCCAGAATGGATAGGCATGTCTGTCAAAGTAAAACTAAATTTCCCGTAAAATTTCCCTTGGCTTCGATTTGTTTATGAAATGTCAACTTAGTTTTCGAAACAGCTGATCGCATTTAACTGATTTTTCTATTTTTGTGACATTGTTACCAGATAGAAAATTACAATTGCATTTTCGAATATTGATGTCTGTCAAGATGATTAATCTATAAACAATAATTTCCCCTACTGATATGATTTCAATTTAACGGCCGAAAGTCTTCTTAAATTTATTATTACACTTTTATTTAATAAATTTTTATTTAGGGTTATGCTCTATTTTTTAGCGAAGGTAAATTGAAGATTTTTGTTGCATTGCATTTATTTAAAGCGAATGTTTTGAGCACGGGAAAAATTTCAAAAAATTACAATTACGGGAAAGTACTGCAAATATTAATATGCTGTTCAGGTTATTGCCCTGAGCAACTATTTTTTTGCAATCTTGGGGAATGGTTCTAGTTTTCTTGATTAGGGCAATTTGTGGATTGAAAGTGTTAAGTGTGTCAATATTTATGATGAATGATGATAGATGAATGACCTGGACCTTCTTAGAGTCATATTGTGATAATATTGACACATTTTTCACACACTTTATTTACTAATACTGGGAATTGCAAGTTATCGATTGAACAATTTTTTTCCGAAGTAATGTAAAGACTCATTAATTTGTACATACCCTAGGTATACTTTTATTTCCGTGGGTAATATATACAATGTTATATAAATACTAGATTAAAGGCCCGTCCAGATAGTTCCGCCTCCTTTCGTTCGTCCGCCTCCGTTCGTTTTTTCTTCTTCTTTCGTTTTCGTCCGGTTTTTTGTAATGTCCACATAGCACCGTTTCGTTTCTTTCGTCTTTTGGACCTTTGACACTTGTCATTCATTGTTTACAATTTAATAGCAATGGAAATATTGAGTGAGCTATTCGGGGATTGCACTAAATTCACTCTATTACATTAAATTTACTGTCTCCGTACGATTCACCGTATTTCAATTCAAATTTATTGTGATAGGCAGAAAGTGAGGTTATGCCCGTCCGCCCTTTCGCCTAAAATTCGAAATTTCTCAAAGTTTTTCCCTTCCGTCCGGTTTCGTTCGTCTCCGTCCGCCTCTATGTGGACACTTCCATGGGCAGTATATGGAACCAAAAAACTGAAAAAACGAACGGAGGCGAACGAACGAAAGGAGGCGGAACTATCTGGACGGGCCTTAAGAACTTAATGAACTATGAACACGTTAAATTAAATCGAATTTGTACATTTTAAATAAGTGTTCGTATGCCAAATAGAAGCAAAATATATTATTTTTTCACTGCTTTACATGAAAGCGTTTACGTTATATTTTATACAGAACTTGTGAACAATCGTAGGAAAGCGTATCATCGCAATAAATCGGGCAAATATACTTATCTTCAGACACACAAATTTCCCCATTGAACACTTGTCCAGTGGGGCACGATAATGACGTTCTCTTTCCGGCAATGCAGAAGGAATAGTTCCTACATCCCGAGTCAAGATCTGGAAAAAAACCATCTGAATCGCAATATTTGAGGCACTTCTTTGGCATGCAATTGTGTAATTGTCCACCACATGTGAACTTGAAGGGGTTAACGCATTTTTCTCCGTTGAAAATGTTATTTCCGCGACAGGTAAAATTGGTAATCTTTTCACCGTTTTTGCAAAATACATAGCTCCGGCATTTTGTTTTCACATCCGCGTGATAGCCATCCGATTTGCCGACGCAAATGGTGTCGAAGTGACACAAATGCCCTGGCGAATGTCCATGGCGAATGCAACTCTTGCCATCAAAAATGTGGCCGTTTTCACACAAGTACGTAATTTTGTGGCCGCTTGAACAATAGTAATAAGATCGACAGCCATTTTGGTGATCTGGATAGTAGCCATCAGGTTTCGCCAGACAAATATTATCTCCTAAAGGGCAATCGTACAGATGCCTTGGGACGCAATTGCTTCCGTTAAAAATTAGATTCTCTGGACACCTGTATTCGGTTTTGAGCCCATTCGCGCAATAGAAGTAAGTTGTGCATTCAACTCCTTGATAAAGCCCTTCAGCCCTGTTCTCACAGTCCTTGGAAATAATTGGATCCGTACACATTCTCCTATCTGCAAATTTATCAAAAAGACAACTACCCTCCTCCGGGTTGAAGTATTTGCCACTGGGACAGAAATGCACTTCCACAGTTCGTCCAAACATACAGCGAACAAAGGAAGCGCATCCTTCTTTAGGATTTATAAAAAGTCCGTTCTCTTGATCGCTGCAAACGTCCTTGTTTTGATTCCAGTCAGCTCTGGGACAATGGTATACTGATGTTGGAACACAAAGTTCACCATTGAAAACTGCTTCGCTGCTGCACTTGCCCTTGCCCATCATTTCGCCATCTTTACACGATATAAAAGACTTGCAATCATCCGAGAAAGGATCGAAATGCGAGCCATCTCTCCTTCTCTTGCATACCTCCTCCGTGCTCTCATCATGATTGGAACAAGACGATAGTCGATCAACAGGAACACATTGTTGAATTTCTTCTGCGAACCTTTGATTGGGTGAGCACAGTTGAACGCCCATTACGTTTTCGTTTTTACAAGTAATGTGACCAGAGCAATCATCGATACTGTAACTGCCATCGACCCTTCCGAGACATCGCTGATCTCCAACGAAGGGATAACCTATCGCTGTCGTATGTGGTAGGTCACACATTACAAGGTCTTGGTCAACGCATTGCAAACCGTCGTAGAGATGGTGCGGTGGACAGTTGTCCACTCCGAACAGTTTCCCTGATTGGCAAGCGAATGATCTTCGGCATTCATGCGTTGTATCCTGGTATACACCGTTAATTCGTCCAGTGCAGATCGGCTCGTAGCACGTTCCTGAAATTCCAAATTCCATCATGCACACTTCAATTTGATCTTAATAATTACCAGAACTCCGTGTGCATTTTTGGGCATAAAAATCAAACATAGATCCAGGAGTGCATTCCTGCACTTCGGCGTGTCCCCGTTGAGTGCATTTGTAGTAGCTTGTGCAGTGACTTCCTGGTTTCGCATAGAAGAGTGCATCCACATTTGAGCATTTGATCTTAACAGCTGTTGACAAACAAAAACTGAGAGCTGAAAATTACAAAAAATTTCTCAATTGATACACATATTTTGTTATTAGTTCTTGACATCAGAAGAAAAATATGAATTTCTCATTTCTCATCGAATGCGACATTGGAAAAGGTATTTTCGCATAGTGATACCAGACACTGATAAGGATTTAAAATGAGCTTAAATTAAAGTTTTTATGCAAGTTCCATTAAAAATGTTGCAAGTATTGAAAGTTTCTGATTCTGTTAGAACTCTTGAAGCTGTTGTAATTAATTGTATTAAAGCAATTTCACATAACTGAAATAACTTTTTCAAAATAAAAATTAATTAAGCCGAATTTAAAATTCACAAATTGAAAACATTCCAAACAATCTCAAAGTGTGATAAGAAATTATTTCACTTCAATTAGCAACATAAGAAATTCGGACACGTGAGAGTCATTCTGGCGGGACTCTAGAGATCTGCCTAAGCGGAAACACTTTGCATAATCGATCCACAGCGTCAATAGCCGCTCAATAGTCCAATACCAGTGAAAGGTTAATTTAGCGGCAACGAAAATTATTGATTCTAAAGATCCGTTTGGATTAATTTTTGTACTACTGATACTACTACGAAGCAGCAAAGTTCACAATGAAATTTGGCAGACTTTTTTATTATAATTTGTTGTAAATGAAGGAATCTACATACTGTTCTTATTTTTGGGAACACTTTCTCTTTTATACTGAATACTATAGAAAGAAGTTCATCCTTTTTATACCCTAGATGTAGGGTATATGCTATATTAGTTTTGAGCAAACGCTAAGAAATAAAAGAAAGAAATAAATACGGATTATAGTTAATTATTTGTGAGAAATTTTTTTTGCATTTATTTTTTTACACGATATTAAAATTATAGAAATGGAAGAAAACGTCGACAGTTTTAAGATGGTAAACGTAATTGGTTTTTTGATTTAGAATGAATGAATTAATTGGGATCTTTCCGGTGGGGTAAATTGTTTTTTTTATCTTTTTTGGGGTTGTGGGGGTCGGGGTGGAACCATCTCCCTTGGAGTTGTCCAATTAGGGGCGTAGTAATTATGGGGCTGAGTACTATCAAATTAAGCAGTCGCGGGCAACTAGCCTTAGTGACATAAGAAAATGCATGTCTAGATTTTTAGATAGGATGAGTATATTTTTCTACATCTAGCGTATCACGTAATATGTGTGACCAGTTGCTTCCTTACTAGTTCAGTTCGACATTCAAAGCAGTGATTTTTCTCATTCAAATTTCGCATTCTACCTGAAGTCAGCACAATAACTGATGACGGAAATAGAACCCTTTTCGACCAAGCCATTCCGTCAACCACTTCAAAAGCAAAGTGCCGATGATATTACGTATTAGTGCACAAAACACAAAACACTTTCACATTTCGCAAATCGGTGCTCATAACTTCAATACAAGTGTCAATCTGGACTCTGGTGGATCACCCACAGTCTTTCTTCGAGAGATGGCCTTTCGCTAATCGACCTTAAGCGGACGATGAGCAGCATCCGCTTCAGTCTGTGTTTCAAAATCGATCGCCGTCGAAGGCTTTCGGAGCATGAATAACGCTACCGATGCAAACTGTGTATATGACATTTAAATACAACCGATATGCGTTGTCACTTTGTTTTACACTATGCTGGATAAACAAAAGAACTTTTTTCCACGCCGCAACAATCTTTCCTGTTTCAACCGCCAGCGGAGCTTGAATGGATTCGCTGAGATAGAATCTCTGGAATTTATATCTTAATCTCGCGGAGTTTTATCTGGCTCCTGATTGGAAGTTTAGCAACTACCCACCGTGCATCGACGATCGCTGTTTGAGAGACTAGTGCCGAAAGCCGCGGTCTACGAATACATATTTTCTGAGTGACCAACGACGTCTGCAAATGCACTGTGGTCCACCGGTCGCGGTAAACCTTCCTTTCTGCAGTAAATGGACCACTCCGGCTTGGAAACCTCTGAGAGTTGATGCGGAGTTGTTGTGGACTACTGGTTTTAAGTGGCGCTTTCAGAACGTGTGACGTTTTGTTTATGGAAATCAAACTCTCCCGTGTTGTAAAGCTCAAATGCTAAACAAACGCATTCGATGTGAGAACGATAGTTGGCAATATCAACCGGAACTACACGTCAATGTTACAAATAATAAGCAATCACGCCGCAAGGTAAACACTGAAAAACATTTGTTATATTTTCTCAAATAATTTAACTCGTAAAACAGATTTTATTAATTTGGAACCAGAATGTATTTGTTCTTAAGGGTATAAACATCCGGATCGGTTAAGCGGAGTTTGACTTTGAACTTGGTCATCCATCGACCTTGACCTCCACTTATATGGAAAATAGAAATACGTGTATCGTTTTTATTAATTTATAGTTTTAGGCAATCTTATTCATCAAACAACTAAAATAACAACATCCTAAAAGAATTTTTTATAACGACACACACGTATTGTTATTTATTTTAGAATATAGACAAAATTATACAGTGACAGGCAATCACTGGAATTAAAAAATTAATTAATAAAAAACGTGTTACTTTTTTCCAAATTGAAAGTGTATTAGCAATTTTCCGTTATTTCTTTTATCAATATAACAAAACACGAAATAGCAACAAAACGAAAGTCAAAAGTTTTCAAAGTTATGCACACTTTTTGCAGCAGTCTTAGAAACATTTCCAATGGGCAAGCGCAAGAAGTCACCCTGGATTGGCACCGTCTTGTCTACTGCAAGCAATTAAGCATTTTCAATGGAAAGCTTTAAAATTTACATACTTGAACTTGAGGGCTGTTCATACTTCATTGTGGTGCCCCTTCGGACCTCCCCATGTTGCACTTTGCATAAATTACAGATACTTTTCTGTGTGAATCGTTTATTTGCATTCATGATCCCGTCGACTAGGCTTTCTCCCTTTCGTCGGTTCGCACCAGGAGTTATGAGGAGTTCGGTTCCTCTTAGGGGATTTCCAGAGACAAGTGAAGGTCGCTAAATAAATTCCGCAAAGGAACAATTTTGTTTCTTCTTTGATGACTTAATGGAAGTTCTTTTTAATTTTCGAACATTTGCAATTACATATACTAAAACGCGAAATATATGTATGTATAACCAGTATTTCTTTGGCCCTTTTCGACTCCTCTTGCGTTTACCCATATTCATCATTGCACCCGTTGATCTTAATTCTTAATATACATATATATAATAATTCAAAAAGAAGGTTCGTTAGTTCTTTGCAGAGAAGTCGTCTTAAGAATTAATGCAAACTTACTGTATTTATTATACATATTTTTTTTACTACGAAATCAATTCACAATAATATACATTAAATTAAATGGAAAAACACTCTGCAAAATCACTTCATAAATAATCTTAAAAACGCCTATTTTTTACAAATCATCACAGCGCAAGAGATCATTGATATTACCTCAAGCAGTACTAGATCAAGGGGTATTGAAAGTTGAGAACGAGCAGAATCAGTAAACATCAGAATACCGCAAAAAAAGTTAATTTTAAGAGAGTCTTACGCCTAACCTAACTTTATTCCAGCATAACCTCAAAGTAATTGGTATCTCAAGAAGTTCCTCAATTCATCAATTTGCGACTAATGTGGTGAACTGTGGATGCTTGAATTCACTTGATATTCTCGAATAACTCTCAGATTTTGCATTTAAAACAGAGAATCTTTAATTAATAATGCGTTACTTTTGAACAATGCACGAACACAATGCTAATTAAAAATGGTTTTGCATAACGCAGCACAACTACCTATAATGTTATTCCCCACACACCTACATGCTTTTTTAAATAATTTCTGATGGGAAATTACCAAGATCGTTGTCATCCACCTTGTGGAAATAATGGCTCTTGCTGGAGTAATGTGTTCAAAATATTATTAATATTACTACACATATAACTGACTCATTGGGATTCAGAAGTTATCCGATTGATAATAGGTCTGTTCGCGTACTCTCAGGAATTATAATACATTTAATGCATTTGCAGGAAGTCGTTCGCGTACTCACTTTTGCCTGATAATTTTACCTACGTCACAGCTTCCCCTCTTTAAGGAACTTTCAGGAACTTTCAAGCAGTATTTCTGCCTTCGTTTTCCTTATCGTGTTGAAGAACTTTGACACTTCTTTTGAAGTGACGGTTTGGTTTTTTGAATGAAAAATAATATTGAAATGGATTCAAAGAAGAATATATACATAGAAAAGTTTATAATATTACAATACAGGGCGAATATTACGTTGATGATTCTAATTCTGTCGCCAATACAGTTTTTATCTCCTCATAACTGCATTGAATTCACTCATTATTTTAAAATTTTTGGCTCCGAATTTTGTGTCAAGAATTACACTTGCACGAACTCTCAGTAAATAATGTTCTTCTGCTTTTTCAGAATATTGCAGGAAGCTGTTCGCGTACTTTCAGTAATCTTAATTTTCCCCACCAACAGAAAGAGGAATTTTCTGGAACTTGCAGGCAAAAAAGTACGCGGACAGACCTAATATCCCGAATTTCTTTTTGAATGGAATTTTGGCAGTTAGTGTACAATATACCTTGTCTTCTGAGTTCTCACTGTGATCGGTGACACAAATGCCGAAACTATATTAAATTTTAAAGAGAATTTCCTTCTCGTCGTATAAATACGAATATTTAAATATTATAGATAAAGACACAGCGAAATCAAAATAACGTTACATACAGTATACAGATTTTTCCGTCCCGGAAAGTTTTAGAAACAATATATGCTAAACAAACACAAATATAAAGTGTAAACAAATAACGGCTGATAAACACCTGCTGCACGCAGGGGAAGAGTACGTAGAAGAGAACGGATGCTTACAGGTAGCTTACCTGTTCATGCTTGTGACTTACCTGGACGCACCGAGTAGAAAAGGTTGAGTGTGGTGAAGTGACACGCAAGCCATTTTAGCCGCACTAGTCGAGCATTCCGAGCGTGGAGATTTGCTGTCCAGTTTTCTTTTAGCAGTTGGTGGCTCGCGTCTGGATGCAGTTGCGGTAGTTCGTCAGGTCTGGAGCCAACGGTAAATGCTACTCGACTTGTTCCAGTGGATTTAGCAAATGAATTGACCACAGTGAATACATACGTGGAAGTGTTTTTGATGAGTGCAGCTTGAGGGATTTGGAATTTATTTTCTATTCCCGTTCAAATCAAAGTGCAAAAATTCTGTGCGTGCGCAGGTCAAGCGAAAAAAGTGTTGAAAAAGAGAAGTGCAAAATTAAGCTCATTACTGAAAACGTATTTTTCACTCCTTTTTCGAGATTTTCCAATGGATTATTAGGATTAACCGGAAGTGAGGAAGGTACCGCGACGGTTTTGTTGAACCTCTACGAATTGCGGCCAAGGTAACGTTGCTATTTTTTCTTGCTCTGGTGGTTTTAATGTAGATCTATAACCGTAACTTTTCGGCCTTCTTTTCCTGTGTATAAGTTTTAAGGTACACAAGATGGAAGAGGTTGCGCCAGCAACACCATCATGATCATCGTTGGGCGACTCGCACCAACACCGATACGGAAACCGGTGCCTTTTCTTGACCGTGTACGCTTTCTTTGTTGATGGTATTTTTTCCTCGAGATTTATTTTTTAATTTCTTTTTGCGCTCGTCAGTGGAAGTCCGAATTACATCAACAAATTCCGAGAGAAGTCGTTTTTCTGATAAGTGTTTGGGCCTCTTGGTGACAATTTATAATATCTTGTTGTTTCTGTTTTAAATAAACCTGCTATTTATCACAAAAAAAAAAAAAAAAAAAACAAAAATCAGTAGTCTCGGTCGTGTTGAAAAGAACAGATGCTGACGATGGCTGTTGACTAAAGCCGCCCAGTTCCAGTTCAAAGTGTAATTTAGTGTTTTCCAGCAAACTTATAATTGTTGTTTTGCACTTTTTTCAGCAGTAAAAAATGAACAAAGGTTGGAAATGTTTAGCGAAGTTCTGCAGTTTCAGATTCTGCATGCAAAACAAGAAACAACTGCCGCTTCCTAAGGAGAACTGTGATTTTAACTAATGAATAAAACTATTAGGAATTAATCCGCATAATTCTCCCGAACAGCTTGAAACAAGTTCGTATGTACATGACATATTGTTTAAAATTGTTTAATGACAGTTACACTGATGTGAAACTCTCTCCATAATTAAAATTGTTTTGTGCTGTACTATCATGCAATGGTCACGTGACCATAATTCCTAAGAACATTCTCTTGAACGTTTAGTCACCAGAGACAGGGGGATATTATTATATAACTGCACTCTGAAGTCTTAATCTAAACTTATGTAACACCACATTTTTAACTTTATAAGTCTATTTGGCTACAGAGCATTGTACGTATTGGTGTGGCTTATGGATAGATGCTCTAAACTCTAGAATCCAGTTTTAGAATGTCATTCATACTAGTGTAACAGCTAAAAAAATAGAAATTACTTGAAAAACGGAATTACAAATTAAACGAAGCAAGATAAAGGTATAGTGAATGTATCCTGGCGACGCCCTTGAGTCGAGCGTGAGTTAAACGATGAAGGGAATTCTGGAATCCTTATTTCTACTTTACACTCTATAATCTGTTGTAACATCGCGGCAAAATCTTCTTTCGAAAAAAATTCGTTTCTTGAATGGAGCAAAAAACAAAGAATATTCATTAAGGTAATTTAATGAACATACCTTTTAGTTTTCACAAAAAGTTTCTTAAGTTATCTATTAATAGTCGCACGGAAAAAATGAAAGTCTCAATATTTCTTATAATCCTTTCAAAAACACAAACGCGTAACAATAATAATTATTACGTAAATTGGGGAACAGTTGTACTTTCTTTGTCTTTTAAGTTGTTTAACACAAAATTTTACTTAAATGTTTACTTATGTAACAACAGGATTCAAAGCAGCTTTAAATTACATTCACGTGCGTAGTTTGCCGAAAACTTTGAAAATCACTTTGAAGATCACTTTGAAAACGGCACGACAATGCTGTGTTTATTAACAAATTCATTTATTATAATTGCTCTAATAAAAAAAAAATCCCTTTCGGCAGGCCTACAGGCTGAGGTAGATTTCGAAGTGTTTTGATTGCATTTATTAAGGCAATTTATTTCAAAATCGAGAAACTAGTTATGAATTTATAAACTAATCATCGATACCCCACAAGACGTGGTTTAGAAAAATTCGAACTTCCACCCCCACCCCCATTCGTACCCCACCTATCCCTTATTTGGCGGTGTCACCGTTAACCTCATATAGAGGACTCTAATTTATGCAAATAAAGTTTCTCTCTGAACGTCATAGGGGCCGAGATATCATTTTTTAAAAATATCGACCCTCTCCCCCAGCCACCCTCTTGGGGTTGCTCATTAACGAACTTAACCGAGCTATTAACCCCAGAAATAACATATTAAAATTTGGTTCTAATATCTTCAAAAATACTGCCTCTAGCGTGTAAATATATATATACAGGGTGTTTAAAAACAACACGGCAATATTTAAGGGGGTGATTTCTGAGTTCATTTCAATAATTCTATTCTATTCTAATTTGCTTTGTTTCGCACTAAAGGGCGAAAACAATTATTTGACAAGAAGTATCAACATAATATTACCAAAATTTACCAAAAAAAAAATGGTTCAAATTTTTCATAACTATTTTTGTATGGTAAAAGAACATGCAATCAAATGGTTTTTGCGTTTTATCTCGAAAACGAAGGAAGATACGTCAAAAATTCAAAAGAACAAAAATTTATATTTTTGCTTGCTTTATCTAAAAAAAGTATCATAATTAGAAAAAAGTCAGTGACGTACACATTTTTTGTCAATAATATTGCTTAAGGTGCCCCCACGCACTTCACTGGACATAATAACCTTAGTTTAATTAAGGTGAAATGAGCTCCTTATTACTACACACAATACTGCAAAATTTCAAAAAAATCGGACAAAAGATATTTCAGATATTGTTAAAAAACCGATATTTTAAAAAAAAGTTTAACAGCCTGTATCTTGGAAACCATGCGTTTCCGGACCTATGTTTATATGAACTTTTTTTCATGAAATGAACTCAGAAATCACCCCCTTAAATATTGCCGTGTTGTTTTTAAACACCCTGTATAAACTTTCGAACGGGGGTGGTTTCGTACTCAAGGAGGCATGAAACGAAAAATTATGAAAGACACTAAACTATGGTATACTTCTCAATAGGTAGATTTTTCTTCGAAATCTACCTGCAATGCATACGAGCAGTCGAGCACACTGAAAAACATGCTCCAAAATTAAATGTGAAAATTCCATAATACATAGTTTGTTGATAAACTTTTTCTCATGTATCTTCTAATTATTGCATTTTTAAAGTGCGAACAGCAATTGTGTCATTGTTCTTATCTAATCTCTGAATTCCAGACTTGACGCTTTTTGCAGAAGGGTATAAAAAATACACTACGTCAAGGACTTATTTACACCTACAATTCCCGAAACTAATATAACTCGCTTATCAGTTTTTCTCAGTAAAAATGTAAACAAATCCCCACGCTCCTCGTTTTACAACAATTCTTCTTGATTATTTTTTATCGCGCAAAGAACTCCGATAAGATTTATGTTTTGAGTAGCGTTGTAATTCTGAAGGCAATGAACATCGATGTTATGACTGCATTGATCGAATCCGTATTAACCGATATCGTTTTCCCATGTTTAGTGATCGAGAAAATCGCTCGTCCCATTATAATTAAGTGCGTGTTTCCAATTCATTTTTCACAATGTAAAACTTTCCCTCGGCCAAAAACCCGTCGAAATTGATTACTAATTTATTTATTTTTGTCGATAAAAGTTATGTTTTGTATGCATTCCGCGTTTTACTTCACCTGCAGATATTTTCGCTCGGATTTCACACGTGCCTCTTTCTCTTCTCTTCCTTGGTTTGGTTTTTGTTATGGTAAAAATCTTTCATAATTAATTATTATTATTACAAATCAATGAAATGTGATATCACTGTGCATTACTAGATACTTTTTTGCGGAATTAATGTTAATACTGCTTTGTACCAGCGTCAACTCATGAGTGTATCAATAAAGTTCGATCTGAATGTCTCAAATTTCAGTGAGGATGCAAGAAACGGACAATGGCGGAATGATATACATGAAAAGGCCCCTCACATGATCCCGTGGGAGGGGGAGGGGTAAATCGAGATGAATTCCAAGTCATGATATCTTACAGCATGCACGCATTTTTCAATTTTCTAAATTACACTTGTTCTCTCTTTTAAGATAAATGATCAGTTGTAATTGTAGGGCAGTTACATAACTGAGATTTTGCCCAAAGAATTGCCTTTCAATCGATCAGTTACCGTCGTTGTCGTAGGCCAGATTTGGTCAACAGGACCACTATTCAGGTCCAGAGTCTACAATTCTCTCACTGGATGAACAAGCACGATCCAAGAATGAGTTACTAAAAATTTTCCTCAATTAGTCTTTTTCAATTTCAATTCACTCTCAATTTTTAAAACATTTCAAGTTGTAATCAATTGGAATAATATTCGTCGATATCCTTCAAATGAGTTGTTGATCGAATCCTGGCTAAAAGTGGAATAAAAGAAATCGAACACATTAAAATGTTAGTGACCGCGACGAAGGGCTTCATTAGTCAATACCACTCCCTCTAATTTACTTACTACTCATGCATATGTAAATATGTTTTTTTTTTATTAAAGTGTCGCTATTGATTTTTCGACCGCAGCCATGTGAAAATTTGTGCAAAAAAGCCGACAATTGAAAAACCATTCAAGAAACAAGCCATTGAGTTTTCATCATTCAAGCACATACATAGTCAAAAAATGGATTCGAAATTATGCGTGACTTAAATGAAATCACAATTTGCTGAGGGGCCTCAGTTCTTGCATTTGACGACTGATGCTTTTTAAAGAACGATTTGCTTCTGTAAATATTTTTTAATTTATTTGGTATGAAATAAGTAATTGTTTTTAACATTTTTATTAATTCAAGGCCACTTTTGATACTTGAGAAAATTACTCAAAGGGGAACCTCCAGCTTCTAACCGTGAAGCAAAAAACAAAGCAAATGTTTCCAAAATACGTGTGAATATAACCAGAACGGAAATTTTACACATAAACGAATTGTTATTCACCTTTGAAGGGTACTTCACCACACATACCGCCACCTCACCGCCGCACGTTTTCCTATTCCGTCGCGGTCTACCAATCATCTAAATCTACGGATGAGGAATTCACTCTGCAACGCATACGCACACTCTTCTAAAGTAAAGTTATGGGGATTTGAATTTTTGCAAAGTTCACTCAACTGAAAGCATTTGCAAAAGTATTCGGTAATGTTATCAACGTTAAAATAGTAAATAATGGTACATTAAGCTAGAACAAAACTGATTGCAGACACGCAGATTTCCGTCATATCTGTTGTTTTGATGCTAATATGAATTACATTAACAAATCCTGGGCGTTCGAAAATATACGGCATGCTTGACGATATGAGAAACGGTGAGAGTAACGCTCTCATGCAATCACACAACCATGCTTAGTTATCTTCCAATTCCAACTTCCAAGAGAAAATTTTCACATTCGCAGTACTCGAGACATTTGAAAAAGGTGTTGAAACAAACAAATAAATACATAGGAATATTTTCGATTTTTTAATTCATGTGATTTTTCTTCAAAAAGAAACCGCCTTCAATTACGATGAACGAGGTGAGTTCGGAGAAGTCCGTCCGCGATAAATGCCTTCCATTCATGCAACAGCATCGTTAAAGTTCACTGCATTCCAATGCGTGTCTTCTGCTTGACATCGGCGAAGAAGTCTTCTGAGGAGGACCGAGTGTTAGTTAATTCGTGTTGCAAATGCATCCGGTTGGCTTGGAAGACCAACAGCTTACAGCTTATGCAAATGGAGGCATTCACCGCTGCCTTGCTACACGAACGAATCGAAGTCGCGGATTGTGTCGACCGTACAGTCAGTGTACATTACACATTATCAAATCCTTCTAATTATATCAGTATCATTCAAAACTGGGAGGGCGGTGCAGTGAGGTGGATGTGGATGTAAACGGTTATAAATTGAAATGTTTCCGAAGACTTTCCTTCCTCGAACGTGCACTAAAATTCTTAGCTCGTTTTAGGATAACTGTTAGAACACTGGTGACTGCTGTCTACATAATTTTGCACAATCACAATTAAAAAAATACTGGCAATTAGTAATTACATAACCAACATTGCTTTCCTAAGAGGCTTCTTATTTGTATGTAATTTGCAATCAACTACACTACAACGACTCGCATGGCAAACTGCAACAATTGTCCGACAAAAATCACAGGAATGCGATCAAATAGGAATGGGGAAATTGATGAAAACGAAGTGAGTGGAGAGATGCATTTGCACGAGCAATTTGAAATGCAATTGATTGATAAATGACTGTAGCCTGGCACAATACAGCACTGCATGTTGCAGGCATTGTTTGCTTTAAAAATTCAATGCAATTTTTCCTGTTATTAATAATTATTATATAGTATAAAAATATAATATTGTAAATACCTAAATCCACTGAATTCCACGTAGCGCGAAGTGGAGTGCATCGGCTCGTAAATTAGTTCGTTGCTTGGACTGCAAGATGACATTGGCTTTATCACCCTCCGTCCCCGCACCCACCCTAAGAACGCGGAGTTTCATAGTATGTATTACCTCCTAAATAGTTCAAACCAGACCCGTAGCTAGGCCTTCGGGGGCCCTGGGGCGGAAAGTGCTTTCGGTGGCCCTAATCCTAAACGTTATTTATATTAGTTTGTTCGAACTTTATAGTGGAATCATTTTATAAGAAAATGCGGTCTAACCCGAACAAATTTGCAACACGAGAGATTTTTTTTTAAGTGATAGCTAAGAGTGCCCTTAATCATCCCTCCAAAATCGCCACAAATCGCACCTTGGCAACATGGTCAAAATGGAAGATGCCCGCGAAGATTGCGGCCAAAATTTTCAATTCAGCTAATATCTCGAGAACGGTTCGATGTATTGAAAAAGAAAATAAATTGTAGCTCTTTCGATGCCGATTAATTTTTATATCTACACTATTTCTGTCGGACGTACGGCTGCAATCTGCTTTGGCGTATTTGGTTGAAATCTGCATTTTTCAAAAAAATTCAAAATTTCTAATTTCGGATTGCTATGCAGGATGTAATAGCAAAGATGGTCAACCTAAAACAGGGTGATAGGGGATCTCGTGGCGATCAAAAAGCTGTACGAAAAAATTCTATCTCCATCCCTTTCCGATTTAGAGGGGATTTTCTAATTCTTTGATCATGGGCGAGGTTGTTCCAATAAAATGCCCATATCTCCGAAACTACTTGAAATAGTTTAATGTTTCATACCTTATTGGAAAGATATTAAATGTACGTTTCTAACAATGTTATACACTAAAAAATCTAATGAGCCACTGAGTGTGATTATTTAATTTTAATTTAATTTTTTAACGTTAAGTTAAAAATTTTTTTTAGGCCTCCCTCTTCGGGGCCCTTTTGGCTCGGGGCCTCGGGGCTTTGCCCCGGTTGCCCCAGCCTAGCTACGGCCCTGGTTCAAACAAAGTTCTGAAGTTAGTTCTTCAATCTTCCACCCTATATGACTTTCCACTTAGACCCTTTTTTAAGCATTCGTTGACTGGACTAAAAGACAATTTTAAACTCGCAATTTCGTATTGAGCAATTGTTACTTTATTACTTTCGTTTGTCGTTATAATTACAATTATTATGTTTATTTTTCAAAAAAAATTATGTCATACGTTTCCAAAATACTCCCAAATTAATTAAAAGCATTTATTATGATAAAATACATTTTTGCAGCGGTGCTCAGAGAACTTTTTTGGAATATTTTCAATCCACTTCCGTTTTATATAGTTTTAAGCCTGAAATCAAATGTTTTTATAAATGTTGTAATTGATGATAATCACTGGGTGTCAGACTGCGAAAAAAAGAGTTAAACACCCATACCATCGATCGTAAAAATGGATTCATACAGACATAAGTATTATACTTAAGATTACATAATAAGAAATGAATCAAACTTGCTTATCATTAATTTACCGACTTTTCCTTTACAGTTCAACGCTGAATGAACATCGAGGTGGTCAATGAGGCTAAAAAATGGTTATAGTGACACGAGTAAGTAACATCTTTAATTTAACATTACTCAATGATATTACCTTAATTCCAAAATTGACAAACAAATCCAATGAATTATTGTACATGTTAGTGAAATGAAATAGAGTAATTTTGTTGAAAATACATACATATTTTACTACATTGGGCAAGATGCACCTGCTCACAAACCGGCTGACATTCTGGAATTCTGATTGACCATTAACAAGATATTTGGTCTTGACGTGGTTGGTGAAGCCGAAATTGATCGCGGATCGAATATTTTTGTCCCAAGTAGGCCATGTGTGAAACTCATTTTCCAACAAAAGGTTTATTTTTTGAATTGATGCTCGTGGCACTCCTGCAGTGCGCTTGACAAAAATGGAACGAAAATCGTTGTTGTTTTTGGCTGAGACGAGACCGCGTTGTTGTGGTAACATTGCCATTTCGATCTACATGCTTTTACCAGATGACTGACCACCTCCCCAAGCGGTACATTGCACATTAACCGGGGATTCTCTGAAAATCACCTTCGCGGAACGAAACTTCCGCTGGCTCTCGTTCCGACACAATTTCACCATCCAAATAGTTCTTTTGTTGTGAAGAACCCGACAAGAATTTTAGTTTTTCCATCGCTTTTCTATGACTAATGCCAGGAAGAGAGACAGTTTTGAATGTTTATATTCATGGTGTTTGTGTATAAGTTTGAAATTCTTATGTTGCTTTGAATGGGTTCTAGCAAACGGGCAATCTGTATAATATTATATTTTGAAAAGAATAGTAGCGGTTGAAAAAGCGTTAGAAGAATTGTGATAAAAAAAGAATTATTTATCCATCATTGGGAGTTGAAAAGAAACCGTTTTATGCATGTGCGTCTGCCAATCAGCAGCTGAACTTACAATTGAGATTTGGAACAATAATAGTATAATACCTACTTCTTCAAAATTTTAGATTCCAGTTCGAAAATGTTCAAAATTTTGGACCATTTTCTTAGTGTTGCCATATATTTTGTATCCATGTGACTTTCTCCATAAGTACATATTAAATTTGCATCATTAAATTTTGTAATAAATATTTTTCACGATTAATTATAATATATCTGTATGTATATGTATAATTGTATATTTACTTGAACATATTTGTTTATTATTGTCTATATACAGTATACACCTATGTATTCAGCTCGGAAAAAATTTTTTAACACCCTCTATTGTTTGATGTCTTACACCCCAGGAGTTTTAAGGGTGTAAAAGAGGTTTAAAACTAGATTTTCGTGAACTTGGGCATGTGGGGTATCTTTTTTTATGTTCTTAGGGTAAGGAGATCGAATATGAAGTCGATTTTGGCAAAAGAGTGAAGGATTAAAGAAATTAAACAATTTTTTTATAAACATTTTAAAAAAAATAAAGAAAATTCTCTGCCACCCGCCCCGTTTGGGCACTAATGTTCAGGATTTGTGGGTCGCTTCACTCTGCAGGTCTCCAATCTAGAGTAATAAACTCATGTGTAAAGACTGCAGCGTTTATATACTCTTAAAAATTATTTTCTTCACTGCTACATTTCTTGCATTGACTGAGTTTGTAATGTTTCGCATTGATCCAAGAGTTTATGGTCAACTAATAACTTGTTTTATTTTTATTGCTACTTCTCCCGTTTTAACTTTTAACAATATTATTTTGAAAGTGAATTAAATTAATTTTTTATACAGGGTGTCCCACATAAGGATAGATCGATCAAGACACTATGCTACATGTGAATCATAAAAGAATCACACAAATGGGGAAACCAATCCAATTTAATCGTGGCATAGGTTAAAAATTAATTTGATCTTGTTCAGCGCAAAATCCTGAAACTTCGTTTCCTAAAGTCAAACACTTTAATGGACAAAATTGAATTTAAATCGTTATATTGAGTTTTGTTAGTGATGCATGTTTTAACCTATCTATGTAGATTAAAACGGAAAGAATTAAATCGGCACCTATCTATAATTTTTTTAATGAAATAAATACAAAATTAATAAATGCAAAACCTACCTAAAATACCATAAACTCTGTTCATTATGTAATAATAACCAAGCCGTGAATGCACTTATACCGTAAATGTTTCAAATGCGAAATAAGTGAACTAAAGTGTGAAAAAATAATCAACAATAAATTCATGAAGACAATTTATTGCTACTATTAACACGGTTTAATGCCTTCAAACTGCGCCAGTGAGAAGTGACTTGAAACAGAAAAACGGGAAAATCTATTTATTAAAAGAAAAATTTTTTAGTATTAGCAAATTCACACCAAAGAAACAAAAACACCAAATCATAATGTAGTGTATATAAATTGTCCAATAATAAAACATTTCATTTCTTAAATTGGATCGAAAATTTTAAAAGGTTGATTCTTCGTGAGTGTAGTTCTGAACGCGATAGGGTGAAGTTTGAAGCTGGCATTTTCGATTTGGGGTAAGTTATTTGTTTAGAGCAATACAAGACAAATATTGGGAAATGTTTATCAATTTGTTTTTACGTTATTTCTCAGAGAATTCGAAAGCAAAGGTGGTGCAAAGTGAACTTTTTATGATTGTCTTGCGACTAATATCTGAAAACTATTTTCGCTTACTACGAAATGCCTGCAATGAAAGTGTCAATAAACAATTTAAGTTATTTATTTAAATGTCAATTGAGAATGATTTCTCCAGAAATTTTCTACTGAGTTTATATTAAAAGTGGTTTTTGAGATGCGTTTCTTTCGTTGGAAATTAGCCATTCAACGGGATGTAAAAGAATTCAGAAAACATACTGCAGTAAACCACAAAGAAAAGTGGTTTAAACTCAATGTAAGGAGGGAACATTCAAACTAAGAATTTGTAATACGAGTATTTATCAAAAGCGAGAAATTTTACCAATGTACCTATACGCGGTATACAGCCTGTGTTTTGTGAAAAAATATCTGTTTATAAGAGTTATTTGAAAACTTGATACATAACAATATTTTTCGAAATTCCGCATCATTAGAGTTTTCAAAAAAGACTCTTGTTAAAGAGTATAGTCCTTAAAGAAAAGTCTTACTTGTTTTATCCGAAAACAAGTTCAGGCAGATATACTCCCCCAACCCCATGATCAAAAGATTACCCTTAAGAAAACATGCAGAATTTTTCGTCCTTATTGCTTTCATTGTATAAAAACAGGACTAGATCAGTTCTGTACTACAGAATTTCATTGTACATAGTTGTTTATCTGTTTTTTATTATCTTTATTATTTATAACGTTCCCTGTTTTTCTAGGGTGACTACATCTGGATAGAGCCCGTTTCAGGGAGAGAATTCGATGTAGCCATTGGTGCTCGTGTTGTATCGGCCGAGGGACGACGAATTCAAGTGCGGGACGACGACGGTAATGAAATATGGCTAACACCGGAAAGACGTATCAAGGCAATGCACGCGTCCTCCGTCCAAGGCGTGGAGGATATGATATCCTTAGGAGACTTGCACGAAGCTGGCATACTGCGGAATCTGCTCATCCGATACAATGACAACTTAATATACGTAATAGCTTTAACTTTTGAAATCACAGTTATTTAACGTAAACGGTTTTTTGTGGTTTTGTTTTGGACAGACCTACACTGGCTCGATTCTTGTGGCAGTCAATCCTTATCAAATACTCCCGATTTACACCGCTGATCAAATTAAGCTTTATAAGGAAAGAAAAATCGGAGAATTGCCCCCACATATTTTCGCGATTGGGGACAATGCTTACGCGCACATGAAAAGATATCGACAGGATCAGTGCATCGTGATATCCGGAGAGTCTGGAGCGGGGAAAACGGAAAGCACGAAACTAATTCTCCAATATTTGGCAGCCATTAGTGGCAAGCACTCTTGGATTGAACAACAGATTCTCGAAGCAAATCCCATCTTGGAGGCATTTGGAAACGCTAAAACTGTGAGGAACGATAACTCGTCGCGGTAGGATGTTTAGATACAGGTGAAGAAGATCACTGTAAACTAACTCTTTCATTTTTCATTGCAGCTTTGGTAAATACATCGATATTCATTTTAGTGCAAACGGTGTTATAGAAGGTGCTAAAATAGAACAATATTTACTAGAAAAATCTCGAATAGTTTCACAAAATCCAAGTGAACGCAATTATCATATATTTTATTGTTTTTTGGCTGGCTTATCAGCGGATGAAAAGAAGAAACTAGATCTTAGTGTATCATCAGATTATAAGTAAGAATATTTCTTGGGTCTCTCATATAAATAATCCATTTGCATTTTCAGATACCTTACTGGAGGGGATTGTATAAGGTGTGATGGACGAGACGATGCTGCTGAATTTTCCGATATTCGATCTGCAATGAAAGTTCTCTTGTTTTCAGATCAAGAAATTTGGGAAATCTTGAGACTGTTAGCTGCTCTTCTCCACTGCGGAAATATCAAATACAAGGCAACGGTAGTGGATAACTTAGACGCGACTGAAATTCCAGACCACACAAATGTAAGACGTGTAGCTGGTCTTTTGGGGTTGCCTGTTAGCCCGCTTATAGATGCATTAACAAGAAAAACCCTTTTTGCCCATGGAGAAACAGTAGTTTCAACTTTATCAAGGGATCAGTCGGTGGATGTTAGAGATGCCTTCGTAAAAGGGATATACGGGCGGCTTTTTATTCATATCGTTAAAAAAATCAATAGTGCTATCTACAGACCACGAGCAAATGCTCGAAATGCAATTGGTGTTTTGGATATTTTTGGTTTTGAAAATTTCGATCAAAATAGTTTCGAACAGTTTTGCATAAATTTTGCGAATGAAAATCTTCAGCAGTTTTTCGTGCAACATATCTTCAAGCTGGAACAAGAAGAATACAATCACGAGGGAATCAATTGGCAGCACATAGAATTCGTTGATAATCAAGATGCTCTGGATCTAATTGCTATAAAACAATTAAATATTATGGCGTTGATTGATGAAGAAGCGAAATTTCCGAAAGGTACAGATCAAACTATGCTTGCCAAACTTCATAAAACTCATGGCACTCATAGGAATTACCTGAAACCGAAATCAGACATAAACACAAGTTTTGGACTCAATCATTTTGCAGGAGTTGTATTTTATGACACTAGGGGATTTTTAGAAAAGAATCGTGATTCGTTTAGTGCGGATCTATTGCAGTTAGTTAGTTCATCGTCAAACAAGTTCCTCCAGCAGATATTCTCGCACGACATTGAAATGGGAGCGGAAACAAGAAAACGAACGCCAACTCTATCAACGCAATTCAAAAAAAGTCTAGACGCCTTGATGAAGACACTTAGCACATGTCAACCATTCTTTATACGATGTATTAAGCCCAATGAATTTAAGAAACCGTTGTTGTTCGACAGAGGGTTGTGTTGCAGACAGCTAAGGTACTCTGGCATGATGGAGACAATTCGCATTCGTAGGGCAGGCTATCCCATTCGGCACGGCTTTAGGGAATTTGTTGAGCGCTATCGTTTTCTCATCAATGGCATTCCCCCAGCTCATAAAACCGATTGCAAGGCAGCTACTGCTCGTATTTGCTCAATTGTTTTAGGAAAATCGGATTACCAATTGGGACATACGAAAGTGTTTCTGAAAGATGCTCATGATTTGTTTTTGGAACAAGAACGGGATCGAGTGCTGACTCGAAAAATCTTGATACTTCAGCGCTCTATTAGGGGTTGGGTGTATCGGCGGCGTTTTCTTCGCATGCGCGTGGCTGCTGTTATTGTCCAAAAATACTGGAAAGGATACGCGCAACGGCAAAGGTACAAGCGTATGAGAGTAGGATACATGCGATTGCAGGCGTTGATAAGATCACGAGTACTTAGCCACAGATTTCGGCACTTACGAGGTCACATTGTGGGCCTTCAGGCACATGCGCGCGGTTATTTGGTTAGGCGGGAATATGGTCACAAAATGTGGGCGATTATAAAAATTCAATCGCATGTGCGACGCATGATAGCGACGAGAAGATACAAGAAACTAAGGGAAGATTATCGACAGTATAATGAGGTTCTGAGATTAAGAAAACTTGAAGAGCAAGAACTGAAGCATCAAGGAAATAAGCATGCGAAAGAAATAGCCGAGCAACATTATAGAGATCGCCTCCATGAACTCGAACGAAAAGATATGGAAAAGGAAATGGAACAACGCAGAAGAGTTGAAGTGAAAAAGAATATTATAAATGATGCTGCACGGAAGCAAGATGAACCGGTGGATGATGGGAAACTAGTGGAAGCCATGTTCGATTTTCTTCCGGATTCAAGCAGTGAAGCGCCTACTCCGCACGGAGGCAGAGAAACTTCTGTTTTTAACGATTTACCGCATATTAACAATATTTCTCATGAGGTACGTTTATCAATAAATTATTTTGCTTATTTCCCTAATTCTTATTAATACAAACTTTGCAGGATATTATTGGTCCTATCCATGTGTCCGAGGATGAAGAAGATCTCTCTGAATTTAAATTCCAAAAATTCGCAGCCACTTACTTCCAAGGGAACGTAACTCACCAATACTCGCGCAAGCCCTTAAAGCACCCCCTTTTGCCATTGCACACGCAAGGAGATCAATTAGCTGCCCAAGCTTTATGGATAACGATTCTTCGTTTTACCGGGGACTTACCAGAGCCCCGGTACCACACAATGGACCGTGATAACACATCGGTGATGTCGAAGGTCACTGCAACACTGGGAAGAAACTTTATAAGAAGCAAGGTACACGATTGGTGTATGGGGATTGTGAAATTCAATATTACTAATTGTTTAATTCTTGCAGGAGTTCCAGGAAGCGCAATTAATGGGGCTGGATCCAGACGCTTTTCTTAAACAAAAACCGCGGTCAATTCGTCATAAATTGGTCTCACTAACGTTAAAGCGGAAAAACAAACTTGGAGAGGATGTGAGGAGACGTTTGCAGGATGAAGAGTACACAGCGGATAGTTATCAATCCTGGTTAGAATCAAGGCCTACGTCGAATCTAGAGAAACTTCACTTCATTATTGGGCATGGGATTCTTCGTGCCGAATTGAGAGATGAAATTTATTGCCAAATTTGCAAACAGTTAACAAATAACCCATCCAAATCATCCCATGCACGAGGATGGATTTTACTTTCGTTGTGTGTAGGATGTTTTGCTCCGTCTGAAAAATTTGTGAACTATTTGCGAGCATTCATTCGGGAGGGTCCTCCAGGATATGCCCCATATTGTGAGGAAAGGTTAAAGAGAACTTTCAACAATGGAACTCGCAATCAGCCGCCATCATGGTTGGAACTGCAAGCAACCAAGTCGAAAAAACCTATTATGCTGCCGATTACGTTTATGGATGGTAATACAAAAACTTTGCTGGCAGATTCTGCAACAACTGCACGGGAGCTATGCAATCAGTTGTCCGACAAGATAACTCTAAAAGACCAGTTCGGGTTCTCCTTGTACATAGCTTTGTTTGACAAAGTTTCCTCGTTGGGAAGTGGTGGAGACCATGTTATGGATGCCATCTCTCAATGTGAACAGTATGCTAAGGAACAAGGCGCGCAAGAAAGAAATGCTCCTTGGCGACTATTTTTCCGGAAGGAAATCTTCGCACCTTGGCACGATCCTACACAAGATCAAGTCGCCACAAATCTTATTTACCAGCAGGTGGTAAGAGGAGTCAAATTCGGTGAATATCGGTGCGACAAAGAAGAAGATCTGGCTATGATAGCTGCCCAACAATATTTCATAGAGTACGGCATGGATATGTCTATGGAAAGGCTTTTCACTCTTTTACCAAATTTTATTCCCGACTATTGCTTAACTGGAGTAGAAAAAGCTATGGATAGGTGGGCTGCACTAGTCCTCCAAGCTTATAAAAAAAGTTATTACGTGAAGGAAAAAATAGGATCTCTAAAAATCAAGGAGGATATTGTGGGCTATGCAAAATATAAGTGGCCCCTTCTCTTTTCTAGATTTTACGAAGCTTATAGGTTTGTATTCTCTTTCTTTATAGTTTTGTTACTGGCTAAAAACACTTTTCAATAGAAATTCAGGCCCGAATTTACCGAAGAATGATGTGATTATTGCTGTTAATTGGACTGGAGTGTACGTCGTTGATGATCAGGAGCAAGTGCTTTTAGAGTTATCTTTTCCCGAAATAACATCTGTATCAAGCCAAAAAACTAATAAAGTGTTCACACAAACTTTTAGTTTGTCAACGGTTCGAGGAGAGGAATTCACTTTTCAGAGTCCAAACGCTGAAGACATCAGGGATTTAGTTGTATACTTTTTAGAAGGCCTTAAAAAAAGGTATGAGACCAAATGTTTTCTTACCAAGTGCAATTGAAATCTATTTCTCCGCTTTTCCCAGATCGAAATACGTAATAGCACTTCAAGACTACAAAGCACCAGGAGAGGGAACGAGTTTCCTTTCGTTCCTTAAAGGGGATTTGATTACTTTGGAAGAGGATTCAACAGGTGAAACTGTTTTAAATAATGGATGGTGCATTGGCCGTTGTGAGAGGACTCAAGATCGTGGTGACTTCCCCGCAGAGACTGTTTACGTTCTTCCGACTGTATCGAAGCCTCCTCAAGATATTTTGGCTCTATTTAGTGTGGAAGAAGCACATCACGGTAGAAGATTAAGCACTATGTCTAACGGAGGCACAGAATCCCGAGATAGACCTCACAATCTAGCCGAATATGCATTGGATCACTTCAGGCTACCGCCAAAGAGAACCATGTCGAAAACTCTCACTCTCAGCTCTAGACGCGGCAATGAAGAAATTTGGAGGTATTCTAGAGAACCAATAAAGTCACCCCTGCTAAAGAAATTGCAAAGTAAGGAGGAATTGGCCGAGGAAGCGTGCTTTGCGTTTGCGGCGATCCTTAAGTACATGGGAGACTTACCTTCGAAACGACCTCGAATGGGAAACGAAATAACCGATCACATTTTCGATGGACCTCTAAAGCACGAAATCTTAAGAGATGAAATATATTGCCAGTTAATGAAACAATTGACTGATAACAGGTGAGACTGGAGGTTTGTTTTTATGTATCCTTCTTAAGTCATGTTTATGTATTTATTTTAGGATAAGATTATCGGAAGATCGTGGTTGGGAGCTGATGTGGTTGGCCACTGGGTTATTTGCGTGCAGCCAAGGATTACTGAAAGAACTCACATTATTTTTAAGAAGTCGCCGTCATCCAATCTCACAAGATTCTCTGCATCGGCTACAAAAGACAATTAGAAATGGACAACGAAAATATCCGCCACATCAAGTCGAAGTCGAAGCAATTCAGCACAAAACAACGCAAATATTTCACAAAGTCTATTTTCCCGATGATACCGACGAAGCTTTTGAAGTGGACTCGTCAACAAGAGCGAAAGATTTCTGTCACAATATTTCACAACGCTTAAATCTTAGGTCTAGCGAGGGTTTTAGTTTATTTGTAAAAATAGCTGACAAAGTAATATCCGTACCCGAAGGAGATTTCTTCTTCGACTTCGTCCGTCATTTAACAGACTGGATTAAAAAAGCCAGGCCCGTTCGAGATGGCACAAATCCCCAGTTCACCTATCAAGTGTTCTTCATGAAGAAATTATGGACGAATACTGTGCCCGGAAAAGATAGAAATGCCGATTTGATATTTCATTACTATCAGGAACTGCCGAAACTTCTTAGAGGATATCACAAGTGCTCGAGAGAAGAATCAGCCAAATTAGCTGCACTAGTTTATAGGGTTCGGTTCGGAGAAAACAAGCAAGAACTTCAAGCAATCCCGTAAGATAAACAACAACATAATTATGACTTCGCTTATAATATGCTTTTATTTATGTTTTTCTTTTCTCAGGCAAATACTAAGGGAGTTGATTCCCACCGATTTGTTAAAAATTCAGAGCTCAAGCGACTGGAAGCGAGCTATTGTTGCTGCATACAATCAAGACGCAGGAATGACTTCGGAGGATGCAAAAATCACTTTTCTCAAAATTATTTATAGGTAATTTTTATATCTTTCGGTTTCATTTATAAATATGAACAATGTACATACATACTCATATATCAGATCACTTTTTAGTCATGTCAAGCAAAGTTATCGGAATCTGCTTGTTACAAGTGTAGCGATTGTTTTAATTCAACATTTGCATTTAACAAACTTTAACTCGTAACAACTACTCCAAACATAATATAACAAACATATTGTATTTATTTCATGCAACCCAATATCTAGTACATACTTGCCTTGTTCCTTTATTGTTATGACTATTTCATCATCACATCAACCTAATGGATATGATATACATATATTATCACTCCAACTCATTATTTTACTTAGATCTCCGAGTAGCATGAAAATTCCCTGATTTGTTGATTTGTATCAACACAGAATAATGCTTAAATTTAGTAAGTACTAGCATAGTTGTTTGAAAAATATACAATACACTTTACACATGCCTTAATGTGACCAGAATTGCTCTACGCTTCTACGATTTGCCTTTCTGGAGCATATTTAGTATTAACTTAGCCTAAAGATTACGAAATTATTCCTGCTGCCTGCAGGAACAAGTTAGCTTAGTATTTAGGACATGTTTCAGCTAAAATTGAAACCATAATTTTGCAGATGGCCGACTTTCGGATCTGCATTCTTTGAAGTGAAGCAAACAACGGAGCCAAATTACCCTGAATTACTTCTGATTGCTATAAATAAGCACGGGGTTAGTCTCATTCATCCTCATACGAAAGTAAGTATTTACAATCTGGCACAATTCACAATTCAGACGCACACATATGTTTTTTCAGGATATTTTAATTACGCATCCTTTTACACGCATCTCAAATTGGTCTTCTGGAAACACGTACTTCCACATGACGATCGGGAACTTAGTTCGAGGCTCGAAACTTTTGTGCGAAACATCATTGGGCTATAAAATGGATGATTTATTAACCTCTTATATATCTCTAATGTTATCAAACATGAACAAAAACAGAACGATAAGAGTGAATTAGTTAAACCATGTATTGTATTCTGGAACCTATCGTTGTTTTTGATTTTTAATTCTATCTTGTCAATTTTTGTTTTATTTTCATCGTTTAAGAAATTAAATAATGTTAAAGTAAATTTTATAATGAACTGAAATTTTTAATAATTTATATCAAATTGTTTATAAACAATAAAAAAGAAATAGTCATTTGGGTTTCATTTTTTATAGTTGAAAACATGTTTTTCCACTTATCCGTCCCAATTTAGTATTCAATGCTAATTTTCAAATGTACTTCTTAGGACAGGACTGAATAATTTAACTACTACTAAAGCACATCGCAGAATGAAGCTGAACTTAGTATTATAACAATACGATTGGAAATCTATCCGTGATGTGAAGGATATAATTCCTTGATATCAGTTTTATACCCCAGAATCTAGATGTTTCCGCACTCTGGAGAGTATATTAGTTTTTAAGGGAACGTTTGTATCGTCATTGGAAAAGGATAACAGAAACAGTAAAAGTTTTATTTATATTTATATTCATTTATTGGGAGGTGGAAAGAGAAAGAGTCCTTTTAAAGACGTTCGTGTGTCTGTCTAGAGTTTCAGACGATAATTAAAGATCGCTTGCAGCAAAAGGATTTGTTGTTGTTTTAAATGAACATAATTAGACAACATTTCTTCTGTTCTAACTTTCTGAGTGTTGCTATGTAAGAATGAACAGATCATGTTTATACGCACTAATGTTGATTTTTTTCATAAACACATATTAACTTAAATATTGGGGTATTCCGTGCCAAATCAGCAAAGAATATCTTTGTCAACCCAACCATCTTAGATCTCGTTGAAATTTTGAATAATTGTACTCTATTATATCTTAAGCCGGAGTCGGACGATAGCAAAATTCACAAATTTATAAACAAATATTTTTGTGATATCGAGTGCGAGTCACACGATAAGTAAATCTGTAAATCTGCGTTGCTGCAGACTTCGCAGACGAGTGACGACCGTCGACGCACAGTGGGACATAATCTCGAATTTCACGCCAAAATTCTGAAACTCATTCCTACGTTTTTGGGGCCGCTGATTACGAATCTGGAGTAAGCATTTGACAAAAGAAAAACAAAATGGTCGATACAATATGGCGGAGAGTTTTTATCGATTAGGTACGTTAAAAACTGTTATATCCTCGGTTATATCTACCTACATTAAACAATTTTAAATAATCTTTTCGAACTCATATATTTCTAAATACTAAACATACATTGATCATACATTCAAAACTTATACCCTTAACCTATACACACATTTTTTAACACCGAACAAAGCAAAAAGTTTAATATATTTACCATAAATAGTTTTTTCAATAGTCCTTCTGTGGTCAACCCAAAGTAAAGTTCGACACTTACGACTTTACTCGCTCAAACTTCATCTACATTATTTTATTTATTATTTACATTCATTAACGATAATCACTTTAACCAGAATAAAAACTTCTTTAACTGTTGATTTGCATCAGCCAATTGAACCACATTTTCATTTTCGTCCTAACTTGTAATTTCTTCGCTCACCATCCTTCTTGAAAGGCCTAATGACAATGTTATGTAAAGTACACGAAGAGTACAAGTCTTGAAAAGTATAAAAAAAAACCTTTCGGCAGGTCTCCAGGATAAGGTAGACTTCGAAGTGTTTTGGATTGCTTTTCTTGTTGTAATTTTTTTCAGAATTGAGAAAATATTTATTGATTTATAAACCACTCATCAAGCGCCTTGTTAATTAATAATTAATTGAGAATTTTGGGGGATACGGGTGCTGCCGCAGAGAGACAACTGCTCTAAGTGGAGCTGTTTCAAGAACCTGTATGTTGCCATTTTGGAAAAAGAAATTGTTATACTCTTTAACAATTTTACTATAAAGCTCCATAAAGAAATATTATTTTGTGTCTATGAAAAATTATCAAAAATTGGGGTAGTCAGAGTAGTTTTACCCCTTAATGTTCAGAATAAATTAAGAAATATTGATCTTCTATAACAAAAACTTGAGACAATACCGGAAAAGCAGCTCAAAGCAAAATTTTTTTTTGCTTTCATTTAATAAGGGTTAAGGTTACATCCTGCAATAGGTATGATCATGTGGAGCATTTTACTTTTTCGTTATGTTTTTAAATTTTTTCGGTTGCAATTTCACGCTAATTGTGGTCCAGGTAAAATTGTTGTTGCTGTTACATAAATTATTAAACAACATTTTATTATAAGTGATAATATTCTACTTACTTTAAGCTTTCGAATCCATTCTTTAGGCTTCAGATTGGTTCATTTGTATAGTTTTACTACCCACTCGAACTAACTTTTAAGAAATCGTCTGAAAAAATAAAATGGCCATTTTTGCCCGAGCGAGGTTCTATTTTGAAGTGTAATATAAAAGCAGGTATAAAGAGCAAAACCATTTCTTGGTCAAAATTAGATAGTCCGTTTTGTACTAATTCTAATCCACCACTTCATTTCCATGAAATGGATACTTCATTTTTAGGGTTCCGTACCCAAAGGGTAAAAAACGGGACCCTATTAGTAAGACTTCGCTGTCTGTCCGTCCGTCCGTCCGTCACCAGGCTGTATCTCAAGAACCGCTATAGCTAGGCAGTTGAAATTTTCACAAATTATGTATTTCTGTTGCCGCTATAACAACAAATACTAAAAACAAAATAAAATAAATATTTAGGGGGGGCTCCCATTCAACAAACGCGATTTTTTTGGCCTTTTTTGCTCGATATCGATAATGACAACAGGTAGGCACTTGAAATATTCACAAAATACTCAGTTGTATTTTTACTTTAATAATAAATAGTAAAATTAAAATAAAATAAATATTTAAGGGGGGCTCCCATAAAAAAACGTAATTTTTTGCCTATTTTTGCTCGATATCAATAAATGGTAAATCAGTAAATGGTAATGGCACTTGAAATATTCACAAAATACTTAATTACAAATACAAAAGAAAAAGGTTACAATATGAAATTTTTGTACCTACTGTTGTTTATCTAGTCAATGGTACGGAACCCTTCGTGCGGGTGCGCGAGTCCGACTCGCACTTGGCCGATTTTTTTAATTTTGCCCACGTTTTCGGGATTTCGTCCAACTGTGCGACGCTCGCATGATTCTGGCAATTTGAACCCTTCAAATTCCTTTGGTTTGCCGAAATATTCCGAAATGATTGGCGCATTTATAAGCGACATGCCACATTTTATTTATTTAGTTATTTAAGCTTAATGCAAGCTTATAAATGTGGGGGTTTTGCTATCATCTGACTCCGGCCTTAAACGCCAATCATATATTCAAAAAATTCTATCTTTTACAGTATTTGAGTAATAAATTTTTTAGTTTTTTTTTAACACATACTATTATACTAACTATTTGTTAATAATTCTTTAATCGGAGTTCTATATGGTTATGTGATGTCTCGTGTCATTTTAAAGAGTATTCAATGGGCTAAAATTTGATATGAAACTGAATAGTTTTGGCATAAACCAGTACACAGATATCTTTCGAGCCGAATATTCGTCATTACTTCACAAGACCTGGAAAACGGAACGCAGTAGATTTTTATTGAACATTTTATCAGAAGCGAGAGCAACACATCAAAACTACTGTATAATAGTATCACACCTAATCCTGAAGAGAGGAAAATTAAACTTTTCCAAGCACTTATTACTTAATTATATAAAAGCACATTAAATTCTTTAAAAAAATAAATAAATAAGTAATTGAAAAATATGAAGAATGAAGAAGATTCTAAAGTGATAAAAACGTAGGGGAGCGGCGTACAATGTGCCCATAGTTTTGAGTTTAGAGCTCTTAAGGATATTTAAAGCAGGTTTCGTTTAGATCAGGATTGAAGGCATGAGGCGATGGGAAATTTACTAAGCTTTGCTATTACTGAAGCAATCATTACTCAGTTGTAGATATTTTCGGAGATATAGCTCAAAAACTGCAGGGACCTCTTTGCGCCACGCCGCGCCGCCGCACTATTAAAAGTGTAACATCTGCGTGGAAAAATGAAGTAAATACTATAGATATTCGATACTTTTCAAAAAATTATTAGAATAATAGGTTAAGTATGTGAAAAAATTTAAAAAGTCTTGATCGGCTTAGTCATCATAGACGAAAACACATTGAATGCAAATATAGAAACCAGTGGATATATAACACCGGGAAATTCATGGCATTGGAAATGCCCTGACCACAGAAATGCTAGAAATATTTTATTTTTTTATGGTTGAATTACGGGTAATTAACAACTAATTAATAGATATTTAAATTTAAGTTATTTAACAGTTTATTAAGGCGCCCTTTAATTAACTTAATTTGATTAGTTAATTAATAGCTAATTAATAGGAACTGTGTTTGCTGGGTAGTAGCACATTTCACGTACTTTTTCAATTTTTCCTCGGCACTAGAAGGAAGTATAAAATATGTCGTAGCTAAAGGGACAATAAAAAATTTAAAAACCAAAACATCTTTGTCATTGAACAAACCTAATTAATGCGCCACTTTGTACGAACCGCGTGCGCCACATTGAAATTTTTCTGTTACATATTTTGAAAAATGATTGATATTTTGAGAAAAATTGAAGATAACGGGAAATCAATTATGATGCTCAAAAGAGAATATCACAGTGAGCCTTTGCATATAAAGTTTTCACAAACGACCTAAAAATACTAGACGTTGTGAAGGAATGAAACAAATTAACAAAAAATTTTAAAAATGGTTTTTTTTGAATTTTTTCACAAGACCTATTAATTGCGCGCTTGATCGCACCTGTTACTTAGACAAAGTTGGGTTATTAACTAACACACTTATGACACCGGACAGATTTCATCTACCAATTGCTATAATACCAAAAAGGCTCTGCTCTGCATTGTACGCCGCTCCCCTATGTATTTAACAACAAAGTATTATATATTTATTTTCATAATAGAAGGACGACTTAAGTCCATCGGATGACGTATAACTAATTAAAAAATAATTCTAAATCATAAATCTATTTTGTATTTGAAATAAAATAATAGATAATTAATTATGGTGTTATTTTATAGAGTCAAATTATGTAGATACCTGGTACATACTACATACGTACGTCGTACATATGTACATCTAGATACTATGTTTCCTTTTTATATATTTTTTAATAAAAATTTGAATGTGTGGATTTTTTATTTTATTCGTTTTTATCTATAAAAAAACGAAAACCTCAGAATATATTAGCCATACCTATTACGTCTTATGGGGTTTCATTTAGAGGTGGCTTTGCATTTTTAATGAATGCTGTATATTTAATATTTCCGCTCTACGCTTTTAGGTTTTGAAAGGTTGTAAATAATAGTTTTTTTTATGTTTTAGTACAAAAGAGTTTTTTAAGTCGTACAAACATACAACTGGTTTTGGAGTTTACAGTACGAAATGACTTATTTTGTAAGTACTCGTCAAACTCTTTTTGTGTCGGAATGAAGTGGTAGATGTTGCAATTATTAAAATTGCTCCAATCGTATAATTGACCCTGGTTGCTACAATAAGCGGAAATAACCGAACGTTCATTTTTATTAAATTGCCTCTAAAAATGATCCCATCTAACAACTGTTCACATTGCGTTTTTGTGGAGCTCCTGCGATAAAGCAACAGCGAAGCCGAAGCAACTAACTCCCTCGCCATTGCTGAGGGAAGTAATTGCGGCCCCAAGTTTCCCACGGCACCTAATTACGCTTTTGATTTGAATGTGGCTGCTGCACGAGTTATATTTTCTTCCCCATTCGGCTTCTTACATGACATCAGTGGAATTTTCGTGTTATTGTTTTTATACCGTGAGCAAAAGGCGATTTTGCGTGAGAATATCGTTGCAGGTCACTTTAAGAAATAAGAAGTCACCAAAAATCTTAGCGCCCACAGCAGGAAGCTGGTGGTCTTCTCGGTCTCACCACACTTTCTTTCAAGATTTTGTGTCAGTGACTTTGAGGTGGTTATTCATCTCATCTCCTGCTCGAACAGCCCCTTGCGAACACCTCATCGGGTGTAACAATGAGCAGTAATTAAGAATCACTCCTGAAATCTCTGTGGGAAAATCTGAAAAATGGTAATTTCCCTGATAAAATAAAGCAACAGCCTCGGAAATGAAGACAGTCATCTCATCATAATTCAAAGTAACCGTGGGAGCGAAGGAGTTTCGATTCGTCTTCCCTTGGCTTTCTGGAGTAAAAAGTTTATAGCTTCGCGAATTAAGGAGAAAAATGGAGAAACCTTGGGAAAATCTTCGTTTAACTGTTCTGCTCTCAATTTTTTAAACATCACATTAATCCTGCGTTTGCGAACAAACTAAATTTTAATTTACAAAAAATTGTTTTTTAATTCGTCGAAGCGGACGTTACTCATTTTGCAAAGTTAAAGTTGCACTTGAACGCACTCAACCTTGTTGTTCACCTTAGGTAATCACTAATCACGTCTTGCACCTCATTTGATTAATTATGGAAACAATATCTTGCAGTGCTACGACTTAAGGGTAACTATTCATTTCAATCTTACGTTTTAAAGAAAATTTTAATGCATTTCAAAACTGCTGCATTTGAGTGAGCTCTTAAAAATTCAATTGAGTTCAACTTTTCTTTAGTTTTCGTTTTACATTTTAAACTACTTCTTCAAAAAGCGCACACTATATTAATAAATTAATAAAAATATTAGTGAACTACCTTAAATATATTTTTGTTTAATCAAAGCATTGATAATATGACTTGTGTTAAAACGAAAGCCAAGTAATGAAGCAGATGATTTAAACAAATTGCAGATACAGCAGCTGTAGCACCTCGCAATAACGGCGCTATTGAAAATATTTGTATGTAAAATTCCATATTTCCAATTCAGTTGTAAATCATGCAATATGCGTATTAAATATAATTTTTAAAGATAAACATTGAGTGAATTGTCCTTTTTTCATTTTTATGTTTGTCATTGTTTTATAGGTTATTGCACACTTAGTATAACATTAATACATATTACATAGTCTTGCTTGCAAGCACCCGCGATGGGCGATGCACTTTATGCTTAAATTCACATACCAACGTTGATCAGTTAACAACAAGGGTTTGGTCCCAATTAGCCCGTAATTCAAGAGCTACTGTATGTAAATCGCACAGAAAGTATGTATTTTTAGTTTCAAAAAGCCTCGTACCTTGATTTTGTTCTGCATTGCTTACCAATTTGTGTAACTTGGAAATCGTTTTTACTTCTTCTAACACTCAACAAACACTCAGCCCCCAACAATATCCAAGTAGGTATTGTACTCAGTTTACAAGAGTACCTACACTGCGTTGCAGCTCTCAATAAACTGAATACATTTGCTGAAAATAGAATTCTGCTGCTGCAAAAAATTCTTCGAATTTATTTAAGTATGTACTGTCGTTCAAGAAAAACTCATATTTTTTACAAAATAATTTATTTCTCTGCAATACATAACTTTTGTCTTTTTCTCTTTTGTTCATTATATAAAACTATATACAAAGTTTAGCTTAATCCTATCGCATAAAAATACTTAAGGTTTGAACCCAGTTTGTTACACCAAGCGAAAATTCAATGAAAAAATGACAAGAAAAACCTATTACACAAAAAAACTCATGTCAGCAATAAAATATCAGAAAAAATACATCTGAAAGCATTAAAATCACTGCCAAAATTCTGGCAAACACCATGAGCAAATTTTAAAATTTAAAATACGAAACTGAGATAAAAAATATATATATATTACAACTATAAGTCTTAAAGAAAGCGGCTACATTACTTTTCGTAATGGAAGTTTTTACCTTCAAATACAATCTCAAAAATACCGAAAGACACTTAAGTACATCCTGTTGCTTTGAATCCAACAAAAATTCCAATTAAAACTTGGCATCTTGGAAATCCATTGCAAGAAAAATCGAGTAATGGAGAACTTGGAGGAAGCGGTTGCAACCAATTCTAAAGACAACGTGTACTTAAAAATTCTTTGGTATTATTAGACAAACTTTCCATCCCTTTAGTTCCTAGCAATTTAGCTTAAACTCATCTGAGGCTCATCGTCTTTCGTGTATGTGCTCGAATTTCTTCTGTTGTAGTCTGATATGAACGGCAATACAGTGACTCATTCTGAAAAGTTTTCCAAATTCGCTGTACGCAACTACGAGAGCCTTTGGTTTTGTAAAGTCATTGCAGTTCTATTTGTTCATTGCTCCTGAAGTTTTTAAAATATAATTCAAGGCAACACCTCCTTGCCCATATTTATAATTGTCAAAAAATGTTAGTTCAAATATGCCCTTTATTTTATTTTTATTTTTATTTTTTGAGTAGGAATGTTTTGTACAGTCTCGGTCTCGCTATTTACTTCCATTGCTAAATAGTAATGCAATGCATAAACGCAGAAGGAGCAAACCAATGGCGATTGACTTATATTGCGTACTCCAAATTATTTAAAAAGAATATTTTTTCCACTATTTAGATAAATTATGTTTTTTACAATTGTCTTTGGATGATCTCCGTTGGAATTGATAGGGAAATGGAAAGTGCCTAAGACATACAGTAGTTCACAAGAACGTCTCAAGAGAGGCCTCCGTGGGAATTCCAGCCTACGTCCGCCATTGATGGTAGTGAGTTTTGTTGATCTGTAGTGGTTGCTGTTGAGTTGTTATTACTGGTGCTATTGTTATTGTTATTGTTATGCCGTGCACGCATAACCTCTTCAGCAGGATTGCAATGGGGTCTGGGTCCTGGTTCGGGAGTGTACGTAAATGTTAATCCTGTTGCATAAATAATACCATCGTTTCGTACTAGAGAAATAGGCACTTGTGTAGGTTGGCGGACCTGTTATACAAAGTACGTTATTTTCACTTACTGTTGGCGCTAAAGCGTTCGTATTCTTACCCAAAGCCATTCGCCTCTAAACTGGGAGATTTCAGGAACCACACACAGGAGCGTTTCCGTACATCTGTACATAGTTTCAGCTTCTACATCTCCAAACCACACCTGAAGATGGGGTGTAAAATTGTCCCCACTCAACTCTAGCATTGCTACATCACCGCCGCCATTCAAGTTTAAGGAATTAACGATAGGAACTGGTGTTACAGGAGAACTGGAAATATTGAACATAATAATTTAAAAGCCTAAACCAAAATAGGATAAAACTTACGAAACAGGACCCATTCCCTCGTAGAATTGGTATTCAGCTTTATCCGTTGAGATTATAGTCCAGCACGCCCCGTCGTTTATCATTTCCTTGTTGGGCTCCTTGGGGCAAGGAGTGGCTTGAAACTGAATAATTTTTTCTTGTGATAGACACAAGTACATGCGTTCAGTGTCCTTCATGTAGAATGCACATTTGTGGAGCTGTGACACTGGATCATCAGCCTCCAAGAGAGCCATTTGTTTGTCTACTTTTCTAATGATTAATCGAGGTAGAGCCATTCCTGTTACCGAACAAACTAACTTCACAGTGGACCCGTAATGAACGTAACCATCTCGCACCTAATACAAGTTAATTATTTTCGTAAGATGCATAACAGTGGTTCTTACCTGAAACTCTTCGGATTCGCTTTCATTGTCGTCCAAAAGGTGAATGGTAAACGCACCCCATTGGGTCGAGCTGGCATGAAAGTGTCCATTTTCGACGTGCAAGTATCTTGTGGATACCGTCTGTGAGCGCAGCCTGTTGAAAAGAGCAACATTTGTTCCACTAGCAATACACAAATCAGCGTTTTTTAGGGACTGTTTTTTCTTTGACGGTTTCGATATCACTTTTATCCGTTTTGAATTAAAAACGCCGATATCGTGTCCATTTCCGTAGAACATCTTCACCGACAACATGAAGTGCTTGCGTTTGTCCGAATCGGAGATGTATAGAGTCTTTGCGGCGCAGTATTGCTTCCCGTTGTTGAGGTCAAGTTGCTGCATGTCTTGATCCGAGTTCCCAATACCGATAAACGCGCACAATTGGGCTCCTTGTTCGGTTTCGCCCTTTTGGAGCATTTCCTCCTGTCTGTGGCGCCAGCCATTCCCGAATAGGTATATGCATGGTGGTGGACAAAAGAAACGTTTCTCGTTTCCGTATGATTTTTGAGCAACCTAACACAAGTGAGTAGTAAGAAAGCAATTAGTAAATAATATTTTCTGGTAATATGTAGTGCTGAGTAGGCACTTGTTGAATTTTTAAGATAAAAAAGTTGCATTAGCATCGAATAGAATTCGACACTGAAATAATTCTCAAATTCAAGAATCAAAAATATTTCCCACGTGCACATGATTCCAATTCTCAGATATTCTGTACCAATTAGATTAATAAACATTTTAAAAATGCATTTACATAAATAGATATTTGCTAAACAATACACTATTGCGTTTGAACAAATTTGAACATTGCTAAAGTAATGTAAAGAAGGTTTGTTGGAAAGATAATAAGCATCGTATTGCTTGTTAGCTGTTGCAATACAAATACTATATGTATATCTAAACACGCTTATGTTATTATTTTCGTTTGGAAAGAATTGATTTTGTAAATAAACAAGAGTCTGGTTAATAGAAATATGAAAAATATTAATTTTAAAAGTAGCTTAGATTTCATTTGAGCTTCAAAGCGATCAGATTGAAGGATGGAGCTGTTTTATTTTTGCAATAACTCGGTAATAAGTACAAAGAACATAATTTGCGAATCGCAGCACTTATTCGTAAGCAGAACATACCTTAGCTACTACTTAGTAATGTTAAAAATGTTGTAGTACAAATTATACGCGACTTTGGATATTTGATTGCTTTAAATTAAAATCAAATGTATAAGAGCAGACAATGTTTTCAATATTAAACTATTAGTGAATTAACAGAAACTTTCAACAAAATTCCCAATTATAAGAGACAACCGCAGTTTCTACCACTATTAACAACAAAAATCAACCAATTTCTAAAATCCAAGCCAAAAAAGAATGGAAAAAACCAACTCAAGAAGTTGAAAAGCTAATCGACGGTGTTTTCAACATTGTATTCGTTTGGGCATTGCACTCGTACTGAGCTAGTTGCAACAATTCCGCAGCAAACAGTACAACATATTGCAGACTATTAGTTTCAGCACCGTTTTAGTGGACGCTTCGATTGTTTAACCCTTGCAATTGCACCATTGTAAAATTCGCACCGCGCGCAATATAACTTCGACTTTAAGACCACTAAAAGGATGGCATTGCATCACTTAATAGTCCTGCAGTGGTAGCTACATTTGACTAATGATAACGTAATGACAGTTTTTTCTTGATTTTGAACTGCAAATGGAAATCCATGGGGAAATTGGAAAAGTTTTAGTTCCTTAAATAGTCGCATGATCACATCTAGTATATTTTACCTATCAATCCGTTTCAAGTGAGGTCATTAACGCGACGGCAATTTCAACAATTTTCCCGTATTGCAATTTAACAACCGACAGTTAGTCCAAACGTTTGTAAATAGGTATAGGTTCATTTTTTCAGTATTTCAATTGTTGTTATTATTGCACTTTAAGAAAGTACTGCGTGCAGGACATATGTATATATGAGTAATTGTGTATAATTATATAAGTCGGTTATTGTAATGCCATTTTCACAAGCCATTTAAAAAAATATTTTTAAAAAGTTTAGGATTAGAAACCATAAATGATTGTTTAATTCAATAAGTGTTTTTATTATTACACTTCAGCTCTTGAAATGTTCACGTCTGAATATGGAAGAAACACCCAAATTGTTAAAACTTAATTGTTAAATCAAAACGCCAGTATTTATTTGTTTTATATTCTAGTTATGTTTTACACATTCTGTAGCAATTTAAAAAATGCAACACGCAAAATGGACCTTATTCCAAGTTTGTTCCAAACTTAAATTTCCGAGATATTCTCTCAGCAAGCTTTCGTGTGTCGTCGACTTGACAGAACTCTGCAAAGAGTTTTTTAAACTGAAAGTAGTCATCCCGAATTTTTTTAAACGAAAACAAATTCAGTGTTTTCACTGAACTTAAAAATTCAAACGACACTTTTATTGTCAAAATAATTAATATTTTAAGGAAATTGCATGATTCCAGTGCCCTCAGCAAATTCACGGTGAAAAAAGTCGACCAGAAATCCATAACTTTTGATGTTAAAAAATATGTAAATGGATCATCATCACTTGATATTCTCACGGTTCGATATCGACATCAGTCTTCCAATACGCATATTTCTTAGGTGTCTAGCCAAAAAAATACTAATTCCAAGAGTCAATAGAAAGAAGTGTTTGGTAGTAAAGGACGTTTCCTTGGATTCCTAGGAAGATGTATACCAAAAACATCCAAGTGCCGCGAGGTTTTTTTTAGAAACGGCGAAGACATTTGTCGCATTTTAACTGCGTTGGTATCCCAAAACATTTTAAGTGCCGAAGCCACCTTTCTGAAAATCATTAAAGATGATCTTCAAGTTGCCAACGAACGAATTTCAGCGAGTTCTTATAAAAAACGAGAAACAAAGTTTACGCCAGTCATTAAAAATTTGTATTGTATATAAACTATAATAACTAGTCTTAATTTTAATATTGAATATTCGAATGCATCAATTCTTTAGAACTCTTCCACGATTCCTTAAGATATGCTCTTCATTCAGTTGGAAACATTTTGCGAAATCTTTTACAAATTAAGTAAAGAAATTGCCTGAACGTGTAACCATGCAAGGTGTGTCGTTTTATTCAAGTAAAATCAGGTAAAATTCATAAGATTAATTTGATGCTACACTAGCAGTTAAATTATGATTAAAGATAAAATTGAATCCTTTCTGAACTTTGTTTCAATTTTTGTTGCTATTATGAAAAAGGCTTTATTAAAATCTTATGATAAACAATGGAGAGTTTGCAGTTGTGTGCTACATCTACATGTAAACTGTAAAGCGCTTCCTCCCGTTTATGAACTTAATGCGTTGTTGTTAGCGATTCCGCAATTGTACCTCATGGAAAATCAATGAATGCACGAGTAATGTGTGTATGTAATCATAATCATAATCCTCTTCCAGATTAAAAATTCATCGCAGTTTTTATTTCGCAAACAAAGCTTTTTTCCAGCATTATAACTGTTATTTATAAACCCTTTGGATTTGCATACTCTATACATGGATGTCATCTGAAAGTTTGCATGGAACTATTCAGTAATCCGAATGAAGTACAAAATTCCAACTGAACAAAATAAAAACTGTTTTTGTAAATGGTCTTATCAAAGCTCGTTAATAGAGGGATCTCTGTAATTATTGTTTTTAGTTATTGTGCAGGATCGTTTAAAGCTGATTGAACTTTTCCTTAAAAGATCAAGTCTTATGTAAAGTTTTTTGCAGATTTGTTTCAAAATGTTCAATTTTGCTGCACGATTTCATCAGCACTCCATTGCCGTTGGGATTGCTGCGGTTCCTTCACAAGATGCAACCAGTTAAGGAATCGTATCCCTTTTCATTAAGTATTGATGAGGCGACATGCTCATTGCTCAAGTTCAATTGGGATCTATTAAACAATTGTTATATGTGTATATGGTTTCCGATAAGTAATTTTTAAAAATATGAATTTGAATTGTTTTTTAATTATTTCTCCTTTTTTGGTGAAACTAAAAAAAAATCCAATTCATTTATCACCCAAAATATTTTTTGCTAGAGATTACAGTAGTCTCAATTTTCCAGACGGATATAAAACGAGAGTCGAACGGATTAGCGGAGCATCTGGATTATAATATGGAAAATATCGGGATTAAAATAAAATCGTTATATCGAATGGACAGTATTTATTGTCGCTTCAGAAATAGTAGTAGCACATATGTTTGTCTTCGTTCTTTTAAATATCTCCTACAGTCCGACGGTAAACTTTCTTATACCAATCTTACTTGCAAGACTCTAGCTCTCTCCTTTTCGATAAGTTCTAATATCCGCACTTTTTGTTTTATACTTAAGTAGCGCATCCGGATTACCGTATTTGGTATTCGGTCCGGACCATCGAGGCTCTACTGTACATATAACTACAAATGCATAAAATGGGTCGAAGAATCAAACAATTTTGAAAAATCTCAAACAAATATTCAAATTCGTCTGCAATACTGAAAAATACTGTGCATTCTAGATTATTGCAATGTTCGATATAATTGAATGTTTAGATAATGTATATATGATTTCTACTCAAGTTAATTGGAACAATCTTCGAAACTGGTCTCGATTGTTGAATTTTTAGTAACTAAATGTTTGGGTTCTATTGTGGCTGCTTTTTTCTGTCTTGTTAGTGGTTTATGTGTAAGACAACTGAATTTCATATAAGCAGTGAATATAATGCGGTTTGTTAGTATAAACTATTTGTTTAAAAAAACCGAAAATGACGAATAAAAATTCAAAATACTGACCCTTGATTCAAATTTGAAATTCCTCGTTTTATTTATATTGCATGTTAAAAGGATTTCTTATTCGTTTAAATTTGTAGGCGTGCTTACAAAGAAATGCATTTTTTAAATCGTTATTTTTGTTTATAATAAATTGTGATCAGAAGAAATTTTCGTCATTTTTAAGGAGTTAAATCTTTTTCACTCGTATTGAATTAACTGAAAATATTTCATTGAATATCTGAGAATTACTTCATTGCACGGACGAACATTACGAGTGTTATTAGAAGGCATCCCAACCGGATAACATCAATTACAATCGGCCGGCGAGTGTTGTTCATTGCAATTAAATCAGTCTCTTCCCGATTGAGGAATTCGTATTTTTTAATGCAAAACTTGTCAGCAATTACCTTCGCATGCAAGATCACAATCACCATGTCGTTGCGCTCCCTCATGTACCGCTCCATAGCTTCCCTGGTCAGTCTTTTATCTTCGATATGAGGCCTATAAATTGAATTTGACGGCGCTGATATTGAACTCGCGGTGCTGGTGGCCATAAGGACGCCACCGCCGCCGCCGATTCTTGGCAGAAGGGCACCATGATGCGCGGGTGGACTTGGCGGAGTCTGAGCGTAGGCAACTAATCCGAAATGCGGCATATTCTCCACAAATTTTTCCGAATTCAAATTTTTCATCATTGCGTACAAATGAAAGCCATTTTCTTTTTTGTAACAGCAGTTGGTGTCGATTTCTTTCCTTTCAAACTTTAAACATTCTCTCGTTAATCATCTATCACAGCACAAAATACAAAATAAAATCTATTTCAATAATTTGGCACAGGAAAATTCAAACAATCACCGAATTTCTAGAGTCGTTGCACTTCTTTTATTGACATCTGTCATTTAACCAAACTTTCTGCGTCATCTGTCACTGCCGAAACTTGTTTTGATTGTCGCGAGCGTGTTAACTGTTTTTCCTTTTTACTGACTGATAATGCAAAACTCAATAAATTAATGTTTCACTAAACCTTTCAAAATAAAATGCTACGAAATTTCGAACGTTAAGGGCGAAAACATAAACACGGACTGACTGATTTCCCACAAAACAAACCTTTTTCATGCAGTCACCGAAAAAGCGTCTTGTTATGCAAGAAAGAAATGCAATTAGCACAGGGCATGTGCATGACAGAGAAGCAGTTAATAGGAACGAGCTAAAATTGGAGAAAAATTCTTCAAAGCCTGTGGGAAAATCACGCATTTCACTAACACAACCTTACCGCCACCTGTTTCTTAAAAAAATTTTCCCACGCCATACCAACTTAAAAACATTCAATATTTCAAGAGAATTCAAGCATGTTCTAAAATATGTTTATTATAATTCTTAAAAATTCAAAATATACATAATATGACGTATTATTAAAGGACTTGAAATCCGAGATATTAAGTGCTTAGAACGGAGCCGGTCTCCATTTCGTGCTTTTGTGAAAAGAGGAATTCAGCTATTGAAGTTGCTTTCCTTCTGAACAAAAAATTCAGTTAATTCATAAATAAACACTGGCGTTCAAATCCGTGTTCCCTGTTAGGTTTGAGTCTGTGGGCCTGAACCGTTCCAATTAGTTCAGATTTCCACCCTGGAAAGGTTTTGTGTATTCGCTAAAGGCGGATTGTGACGTCACAAGAGAACCAGAGGAAAAATTGGTGAACACGTATGTATTTCGTATATGGAATAGAATTAGGAATATAGAAAATCTATTAAGAACAAATGCAATTTATTCATTAAAACAGTGTAAAACAGTAAATCCGGCGAATTTTCAGGAAAGGGGAACACCACAGAAAAATTTTAAAGAAAATATTTTATTGTCTTTGTTTACACGAAAGGGGTATTCAGCAGTTGACTGAATGTGGCTCACAGAGTTTTAAATTTGCATGGAATCTAGCCCACATTCAGCACAATATAATCGTTAATAAATAATGTAGTTTCGTTGCTTGATTCGTTCGCAATCGCAATAGTTTTTCCTGAAATGAATAAATTCTGAGTTCATTACTAAACTTTATTCTTATTATAGGTTCATACCTATTAAAAAAAGGGATTGTATTGACACACACACGATCAATTTAAAATTTATATGTACAATTGACTTGTTGAATGCAAACTTTTCTTAGCTGTACATAATAAAATAATATTTTGTTCAACTAGATCTGTGTTATTATTTTTTCGTATGTACTAATATAAAAACCCCATAATTATGTATAAAAGTCTGGTTGCGTGTTGAAAGCGTGGGAGCAATCATATGTAGAAAAAATATTCTACTTTCTCATTAAAAATAATGTAAGATCACGCACAAAATTTAATTTTTCTGAGCTAACTTTCGAATTAAATTACTAATTCATTAATATTTTGAAAAGAATGAGGAAAGTAGAACCGAAGACTTTAAAGAACAGGTAGAGAACAATTCCAAAATGTTTGGCTTTTCCCATTTGATTAAATGGGGGTGAGATACCTCTTTTCTTTTTGTTACTTTCCTTTTTTGGGTGAGTTAATTGAGTAAGTTACATACGAAATTCTGTAATCATTTCTTCAACTGATAATTAATAAATTACAAAAACTGTTCGTATAGTGTCGTGCTTTTCTTCGCAAATCGACAAAAATTTAGAGAGTAAATTAGGAAAAAGCATCGAAGTCGATGTTACAATTCTTTCTAAAAGGCTGTCTTTTTTAGTTTTAAAAAACAAGCATTTTGGTGTTGTTTAATAACAAATTTTCTTCATTGGATAGATAGTACCTACCTAAATATTTATTGCGCATAATATAACCAAACCATTCATAACATAACGATATCCTGTCTCTTCCCACTGTCTTCTGCAAACGGTAAAGCTCAGAAATATCATCACAAATATAAATAATAAAATTTTTTTATTTAAATATAATAATTATAATAATTGTCTTAAATCTTTTCGGTCTTGCGCTTAGGCGGTATCTAATACAATTGAGTAATATCATATTGATGATATTCCGGTATAATAAAGTTGGCAAAAATACAATAGCACAATAATAAACATTTTTATGCGTCTTTTTATATGTATTCATAGAATATTAACAGTATGTATTCAGTTCTTTATTATTACTTAAGGGATTCTTCATACCAAAGAACGAAAAAACAGGAGTCTGTGTTTTTATTTTTACGCACTAATTTTTGGATAAATTGCTATTAAAAACGTTATTTTGACATTATTATTTCTTAAACACTATAAAAATTACTCACACATGAGTTGTTACTTTTCCCTTTATTTCATTATCTTTTATCTTTTTTTCTGTGTAAATATAACGTATAAAATTTTTTTCCAAAAATTCTTATTAGGAAATTTGAGTCAATATTGTTATTTAATTAAAAGATGTTTGACTTAAAATGTTAGAAAGTGAGACATGGAAGATATTTACACGACAGTGTTTATTTTACGTACAGAAAGTTTTATGTACACTTTTTGTATGAGATTAAAAACTTACAAGTTTATTAAAAATTTCCTTTTATTTATTGGTTTATTTTCTTATAGGGAGGGACACAGGATTAGGGCGATAAATGGAAAGTCGGTTTGGTATAGTAGAGATATCTAACAGTATATAAAGTCCTTCTACGTACTTTGTTAGCGAAGGGTTGGTTTATTGCGAGGAAATAATTTCATTTTTAATTGTGCATAGGAGATTCCGTGTAGGTTTCTTTCATTCCAGAACTATTGTAAAGCTTATTAAAAGAGATGATGGAACTGATGAATAAGCTGCGAATTAAAACCTGTTGAGTCTGATGGTGGATGGTTTACATTAAGTATCAAATTCTTATTCTGTTTAAAGTTTTAGATTTACTTTGACCATAAACCAACTGCTAGAGTGCATGAAAAGCAAGTAAATAGCGTTGTGTGGATTGATCTATTCTGGAGCACTGTTGTTCTTTAAATAGATTTGCAAAAAAACATCCTGCCTTTTTCACTACTTTCATTTCGCGGAAAGTAGTTAAAGATCGCTTTGAATTAACTTGAACATCGACGCCAAAACTATTAAAAAAAATTCTTTAAATCATATTCTGAAAGTGGTCTTTAAGTTTCTTTCTTCAATTTCTTAATATGTCGATGTTTTCATGTTTGTGCAACACGAAAACATTAATAAAACCATCTGTTAGAATTTTTGACTTCAACCACGTTCCACTTATGGGTTCCCATCGATTACGATTTTGTGTTGCGCGATCTCGAAAAATACTGAAGAAGGAGACTATTGAACACAATTACATTATATAATTCAGCCTTTTATGGGAAACAACAATGAATAGTATGTATAAAAGTAAGGTCATCTCCAAACAAGATAAGCTCCGTTGTTCAAAGCGTTTTGTAAATCATTACAAGTAGGGTCAACGGTAAATAAAATTAGATTTTACAGGACTAGATATTTCGGAAACACATTCTAGATTTAAGTTTATTATCCCAGAACATGTTTCAATTACTGGAAAACTGTTGAATCTGCGCTCTTCTATAGGAAGTGAATACGCTGTTACGTAAATATCGCATTTGGTGTGTAATGTGAAAAGTGAATGGTCTACATTGTCTAAAAATTCGTTAACTTTGTATTAAAAAAAAAATCGTTATCACAACATTTAATTTTGTTAATTATATATAAAAATAATAATAAACTAAAAAATTAAGTAAAATCTAATGTCAAACTGATTATTCTGCTCCTGCGGAGCTGTCTGGAGTGATATTCGAATCGAGGCTGGCACAATCCGATTCCTGTTCCTGATTGCCTGAGTAATTAGCTGCTTCCTGCAATCGCATCAGCATATTAAGCTACAAATGTGGAAAATTTTGTAATTAAGAATCGACAGAATCCCGATAATCGACTTACTAAAGGATCTTGTGAATCGCTATTTCCAGGAGCTCCTGCTTCTAAACCAACATCCTCTGCGTTAATTTGTCGCAGAGGAGGAACTGAGTCTGGACCATATGACCATGGATAAGTATCACGAATAAAAGTTGATGGGTCATTCCATGCTCCACCACGTCGGCCGTATAACTGAACGCCTTCCCGCACAGCTTCCATTAAATACGGAGCCAAATGGTAGTTCCACACATCGGTGAACCACACTTGTGAGTCCTTCAGATCCAGCGGACAAGATAGAAACAGTCTTGGGCCAATGGTGACGTCACTGGAACTATGGTTTTCTAAAAATCGATTGATGTGTTGCCACACAGTAGGCAGCCACGCCAACACAGACGATAGCTCGGGTTGGCAATTTTGCGTTGATAGTTCCAACGAGAAAAGGCGTCGACGTAGGAACCGCCCTAGAAAACCTTTAACAGGTTCCATATGATTCGCCGTTAAAACCTGCAAGAGGTTTCCACGTCACATATAATCATTCAATTTTAATTTTTGGTACTCACCCATCGAAAATTATGATGCAATTGCAAATTAGTGGTATTACAGGTCGCTTGTGACATAGTCCCAATTATGCATGGGAGTTTGGCAGCAGGTCCAGCGCTTAGTAGACATGAAAACACATCTCCAAGAGCGGAAGCATGATGTAAATTGTCTAAAATGATCACAGATGGGAGTTCCGAAACTCCATTTGCAATTGAGGCTTGCTCGGCAATATGACCAAGATACTGGCGCAGTTCCTTCGACGATTTATGGTCAACACTGGAAAAGAAAACAGCATTGCATTCAGAGATACGCTTCGGGTGCGTGGCAAATGAGAACGCTTACTTGAATGTTGCTATAGCTTCTGAAGGGTTTCCTCTGCCCGATCTTGCCACAAGAAACTCGGCCAATTTTCTTGCTAAATACGATTTTCCAGTTCCACTTGGACCGCACAAGATTAGTCTTCTGTGTTCCGTTAGAAGGCTGATGTATCTGTGAACTATACTCCTTGGAATAAGACTGTCGAAAGTCAAACTTCCTACACCTTGTAGGCATATGTAGAGGGTTTTCACACTTCCTACAATGTAACCACAGGGCAGAAGCTCTGGAAAGCCCATTTCCGGCCCTCGTTTCGCTTCACCCAGATGATAGGATGTTATAGAGTCCGTGTTCAAACCCAAATTTGTTCCCGGGTCTATTCTCGACGCATAGTCTTTGAATGTCTTGCGCACTATATAATCTAAGTTTTGCCACGTAGTTTTCCCTGAAATGTACGTATACGCGATAACAAACTCATTTAAGGCTGGATTGGGGAACGGTTTCATGTTTCTGTCTTCGAATCCGTTCTCGTGTTCGTTTTCGTCCCGTGATGACTTCACCGAGGAGTAGTAATTGTCAGATTCTAGGATTTCTTCGGCATATTTTGCAAACGAGTCGGGCTGACCCAAATAGACAGCGATTGCTATTTTCTTGCCGTCCGTTGAGTCTGGGACGTCCTCCACTGCGGGTGCAAGATGAGTTGGACTTGGGGCTTCTATAGCGGGCGGTGGTGGGGTGAGGTCTATATGGGTAGGAGGACTTAAGGGCGGAGGTGGTGGTTCAGGAGCAGGAGCGGGAGGAATATTTTCATCCTCAGCCTCTTCCTCTAAACTTTTCGGTAGTTCCATCGGAGGTCGGCTACAACTATCTGCAATGCTGTACCGTCTGGACTCCCCTATGGAACCATTTGGGCTAACGGCATTACCTAGGGAGACTTCGCTTCCGGCTAAGGATCGACTAGTAACTAACTTTTGTAAACGCTCATTATTCTGCTTCAGACTGATCATCTCTGCTCGCATTTTCATCACAGTATCCTTCAAGCTTTCTAGTTGAGATGCTGAACTAAGGGCTTCCAGTCGAATGTCAGTTAGTACAAGATCCTTTTCGCGAAGCTGCTTCTTTAGGTCTTCGACGACAGGATTACCTTCCAGGTCGATTGAATCCACCGGCTTCGCATTTTCAATGATCGGAACTGTTTTTTGTGGGCTTTTTGTTGGCGATGGCGGAGGCAGGCTTGAATTCGCTTCGTTGAAGCAAGTAGGAATGCTGGAGTTTTGATCTAAGCTGCTGGATGTGCTGCCCACATGTCGACTCGTTTTCGATATTTTCGCATTCCTCGAGAATGCTTTCGTAAAGGAACTTCGTAACCAGCCCTTCTTTTTCTTCTTATCCTGTGCTGAACAACCTGAGCTTACGGAATTCAAAGAGCACATTGAATCCGAACTGTGATGACGCTGTATTTCGGATCCACCGTTCGTGGTTGTCGTCGATGGCGGAGGAGGCTGCGCTTTCATAGCTGCTAGTTGTTGTTTGTTTAAGGGATCTGCAGAACATGTTTGCACCCCCATGCTCTGCATATGCGCTGTGGTAAGGCCCGCTTGAATCGACTGCTTCCGCAGCAGCTCGATCGTTTGTCGCATATCCGTGAGCTCGCTATCCTTGCGCTCTGCGGTGGCCGTCAATTGCTGAAGTCGCTGAGTCATATTGGAAAGACTTTGCTCGAAGGCAGCTACAACATGAGCCTAAAAAACAAAATAAAAGAAAACGGTTAGTAAAAAGTTTAGAGCTAGGGTCCAGAGTGATTCCTCCGATTTGCGGAATATTGATGTTATGAACGCTCATTTGATATTCGAAATTGAATTAAAACAATTGAAAATCTTACTTTATTTCAGAAAGCAAAAGAAAGATGTATGCAAATAAATCGGTTGCTTCTGGGCACTAAAAACAGAGTTTCAGAATATCAAAAAAAAAAAAAAAAAAAAAAAACAGAAGCATTAATATTTTGTTTGTCACATGTGAATTTATGTAACTGCTATACAATTTCTTAATTGTTAATTTGCGAGACGAAAAGAGAGCTTGAGCATTAAATATTTAAGTGATCTCTGATTGCAACTGAAAATTGCAGACAACTTGCGAACATTGAAGAGGAAACTTAAACCAAGGAAGCTAAGAACCGAAGAACATCAACTGTTCTCAGAAGATCGGATCTTGAAAATGAATTTATTAAATTACAGACAATTAGGAGTAATCAACCCCGGACGACGACAACAATCTTATAAATGAGGACATTGCATTTGTTGACCATGTCAACGGCCGCAGCGGGATGGCTATGAGGAAACAGTTTTAGTTTCTTCTACTCGATTCATTTCAATTGTGCTTGATTCTAATAATTACAGCATAAGGGAAAGTCAAGGCGAATGCTTTTGTGATGCTGGCTTAAAACATCCACTCTTATGTAATATTAAAGACCTCACTTACTCCATGCATTACGGATTTCCTTGATATCTGTTCAAATGTTTTCCATAGTTGATCAATCATATCGTCTGTATGTGCGAGATTATCATAAACCCGCATTGAGTTGGAAACTTTCAACAAAACTTTTTCGTGTTTCAGAAACCCTTCAGCAATGTTTGACTTGATTTGATTGACATCGTTTCCCGCAACAATCTAAAAAACAAGGCGAATGAGCACTCGAAGGTTTCCTGTAATGACTGGGGCCTGTGAAGAGTCTTGCAAATCATGATGATAGCCTCAAATTTGTGTGACTCTTCTCTTTCTTGCACGTGCAGCAATGTTTGAATGCACTTGAGCAATTCTAGGAAGTCGGCCAAGTCATAACATCGCTGGAAGACTTTTCGGAACTAAATGATGGACAACACAGAATTGTTCGTGATTTGCATGCAGCGTACTGAACCACAAAGTTGAACAACGAAGCAGGTAAATAAACAATTAGAATGACTGGCTGAAGAGCAGAACGAATTGGAACATGAAAGTTTGGCGAATTGCGGAATGCTTTTAATTGTCCAAAGTTCTCTTGAATGGACCAAAGGTTTGGAATCGCTTTATAGACCTCTTAGATCCCTTTATAGATTGTTATATTTTACATGTTATTTGTGTTTTAGCTCCTCTCTTTTTAAAAAATATTACGAAACTCGCTTCACCGGGTTCGTTAAAGATAGAATCATGCGCTGAAAGCAATTTCCGGTTGTATTAATTAACAGAACACATCGCTTAAAAGAAGTCAATTCGAAACACACTAGTTTCATTTCTCGTGACATCCAGGAAATAGAATTGCCTGGCGACTTCCTCTAAGTGCAATGTGCAGTTCCAGTGCAAGATAAGTTCCACGAAAGGCTAGATTATTTCTTTGGAGCCGCTTTTGATTCCTCCAATGCACTTCTATTTCTCATCCAAGACCTCCTAGCGAACACTTGGCCGCATTGCAAATCATAAGCGACTTGTAAGATTAAAGCGTGCAGGAGGAGCGAATTTTTGAAAGGGTCATGCTTTACTAGAAAGTGTTGACTTCTAAAATTAAATCATTAGAATTCGTAGTTCGTCCGCTTCTTGTTCAGATTACGCATGGTCACATGCTCCGCAGTGCGCGGCCTAAGTGCATGGAAGAATAAAAAAGAACGACCAAAAAGAAGCTTCAGCATCGTCAGACGCGCTAGAGTGGAGAGGAGCACAATCTCAGTCGAGTCTCCTCGAGATCTTTGACCTGTAAGCCAAACAAATGGGCTACGACGTAATGTTGAGCGGTTACTTTGCTTGTTGCGATTTTTTAAAATACAATTTGCTGTGGGATTTCCTGCGCTAAGATTTCGCTGAATTCTGTTTTACTGACTGCATAAATTCTGCGAAACCATTTTCTGAATAAAAGTTTTTTCAACTCCGAAAAGGAAAGAGAAATCTAACACATCGTTCCAGGGAAGATAACTTAGCTTCTTAGTATCATAGATCAAAACAAGCTGGAAGATTAGAGGAGCCTTGAATTTAGGGATGGCAGAAATACATCGATGAGTCGATATATGCACATCAGTGCTTTGTTTCAATGTAATTTTACCATCTTCACTTGAAAAGCGCTTACTCGTCAAAATATCACCGTAAGAGAAAATTAGGGCTGTGAAAAATTTAGGGCACCTTCATTTTTCGTGGCCTTCACTAAATTTTTGTGGCAAAAATGGCGTGTTATGATGCCAAATTCGTTGGAGTTGAAAAAGATTTTAGTTGCACTATTTCTTTGTACCCTGCACATTTTGTGCACATTATTGCGGAATCAAACAAATACATGAAGCTGAAATGGAGTTATTTTACTGGCTGAAAGCCACACCCAATTTTTTAATTAATTCAAGCACTATTCGTTTTTTGTTACACCCCATTTTAGATCTGGTGACACCAGAATCCAGAATCCAAATTATTTCTCTGTCTCTAAGCGGCTAAGCGCATTTCGCATAATTGCACAAGTGCTAGTAAAATATTTGTTTATTCAAAACATTTTGCGTGTGTCGCTGCATCTCTCCACATGTTGCCAATTAATATTGTTTTTCACTAACAACAAACTTGCGATTTGAATATCAAAATCTACTCCTAAAGATACTACCTTCTTTCGATGCTGGTCATTTCTTTTAATAGCTACTAATAAATTGTCATCGATTAGAAAAGAAACAACATTCAATCCAGCAACATTATTATGCAAAATTGACTATAAATTGTTGAGACACGTTCGGTCGAATGACATCTGCTAATGTGGTACAAAAAAATGGGAACTTTATACAAAAATGCAATTTGGCAGTGAAAAAAAACGTGGAATTTGTGGTTCCAGTCTTTTTTCAAGGTTTAGGTGAATAAAAAGTAAACAACGATTAAATGAAAATGAGCAAGCCAAGTGGAATCTTTTGTTATTATGTAATCCACTCACGCCTGATTTTTTGTTACCGGAATTCAAAAATTTGCACTGAGTGTGCACATTTTATATTTGTCTGTTTGTTATTTGACTGAATAATTTACAAGTAACAACAATTAGTAGGAAAGCGAGAAAACGTGTAAGCATATTATAAACAGTATATCTACACAAACATAACTGACAAATTTATTTGTTTTGGGTCGTTGTAAATTCCAGTAAAAAGCCCAAATGTGAAGCATTTTTCATCAAAGTATATCGCTTCAATTGAAATTCGCATTCCATCTGGAATTTTGTTTAGAAAATGCACTCGCAACATCGTACGCGGACAGTGTAAGCGATACGACTGAAAATAGCATTTCAATTGGTTCTGATGAAAGGGTTCACATGGTGCCCCTGATGTGAAGCACCAATAAATGCCTGATTTATGTCAAATTTCATCATGTTGGAAACATCGACGACGCAAATGCCGCACCAAATGGAAGCAATTCGGCACCATCGCACCAAAAGCATTCTTTTCGGGTTGCTGTCCACTTCAAGGTAGTGCACGAAGGCGTGTTCGTGCGCATGTGTAGGGCGCTGTTTGAGGAACACTACCTTGCTTCCTCGATAGACCATATGTTATGAGTGCGATTGTCGCTTTGGTTGACCTTATAGTTCATTTCGTTTTCAATTTAAGAAGAAAACGATTTCAAGGGAAAATTACGCAAAAACTCTTTGATAAAGTTGTACTTCATGCTTTAATATTACTTACTTTCTTTCTGACTCCGTTATATAAAAATGTAGGTAAGAATCATTTTACTTTTCGATTTTGTTGGTTATTTATAAAGTTCCAAGAAGTGAAGAGGATAATGAGATTTTAATGCATCTCAAACAGATAACTGTGATTTGAAATTGTTGGTGGAAGAAAGTAAGCATTCTGATTAAATTACATTTGCTTCTCAACCGATCTGTTTACAGTCGAGCTCGATTCGTTCCGGAGCTCCGGAGTTAAGACAACTCATGACATGAGAACTGTTTATCGATATGTCTTATTCGACCTACTTAGATCCCACACAATGTGACGGCGGTGGTGACTCCCATATAAGTCGAGATTAACTGGGCAAAGTTATGTTGCTGCTGCTGACAACTGATACCAATGGCCCATATTCGCGTAAGGCTGTTGAGTTACTACCTGCGATGCGATTTCACATTGTTGTGGTCAGCTCCAAATCACTCAAAAGGCATCACTTCCGTGTATCTTGCGAAAAGTACTTTCTCATTGCTTTGTGTTCGGCTGCGACTGCCTTGAGCTGGCTGCAAGTTCTGAGGAGGACAACTTCCTTCAGATGGCTTCATTTTCCGCGGAATTCGCCGCAACAAATTCCATCATCGACTACGATTCGGTGGGAAACAGATTGGGACCGAAAACTGAATTGCTAATTTAGCCATATTTCACACATATCGCAGTTGTCACGACCGATGCCGAACGGACAGGTGGGCTGCTAACTGGGCACCGATCCCAAAGCCATTACAATCGACACTTCTCTATCTGCGCTGAATTGAAATTAGACTGTTTTAAGGTTGTCCACGCATCGGACTCTTAAATGACCAATCCGAGTCCGATGGACGCGCTTTAAGGATGAACTAGTTCACTCATGAAGTTTTCATTTTAAAACGCACAAAATTCTGTCGAAAGCATGTGAGTTTTTCTTAAGTAGGTAACCAGGAGCAACATCATTCATAGTTTGTCAACTGCTACAATTAAGGTAAAAAACATTATAAATGACAAACCGTCACATGTGTTCACATCTGTCTTTACTCCAAGAAAAGTTTTCATTTTCACATTCAGTTCAAATTTGATTAATGAGCGCTATGAAAGGAATTTGGTTAGATATGTAAAAATCAATTGAACATACTTTTTTTAATGGAAAAATTACCACCATTGAGATAAAAAATAACTGAATCAGTTAATAATAATTATATTAAAAAATATGGAAGTATTTCATTCCTTTATTTGAATATGTAGCAAAGTTTCTTATTTTTCCGCATTTTCAAAAACAGACAGTCAGCAACGACAGTAATCGTACAATAGAACTAAAAGTACTACTGGTTCACTTCCAAGTTGGTGGGTGCAAATGCCGAGTTAGGTTCTAAGGGTTAATTTCATTTCCTGATGCACGAATGAAATTGAATTATACTGTAGGCAGAGAGAAGCTAAATCGCGATAAATAGTGATTTCGAGCACTGTTTCAGCCTCGGTTTCAGCGCTTACTTGTATAGCTGAATTTAGCTCGAAATCACTATTTACCGCGATTTGGCTTCCTGTCTGTCTAGGTTATTACAGTCTTTGCACATCATATTCTCCCAAATATGAGATTATAGCACAGTCACATGTTTAGTATTTTTAGAACTTTTTATATACCTAGAACTACAAAACTTGCATTTTTTGTGTTCCTTTATTCCGTCCAATCGAGTGCTAATGTGGCGGAAAAAGGGTTAAAGTGCATCCGTCTTCCAACTATGAACCAATGAAAAGTTTTGCTAGTAAAACAAATTGTTACCAGCCGACGATTTTTAAAATAATAATATACAATTAACATTTAATGTTTACCGAGGTAAACTTGCAACAAGAAGGCTAAATCGAAAATCACTCATTATTGAGTGGAAGCACGATGTTACACGATGCCTGACGGTGTTGTCACTCTAATCAGAATGCAAAGCAGTTCAGCGCGGAGCGATTGATGCTCTTTACTTAACCCACATAATCAGGATGAGGCTGCAATTAGCAAATTACTTCACGGAAAGTATCGAGTAATGGAATAGAGGAGTGAAAAAGAAGTTAACCTGAAATATTGGACAGCTCGATCTTTTGGAGTCCCGCTTAATGGCCAATTCGTACCACGGTATCATCGGCTTGCTCCTCAGCGTGGTCTGGCATCCGACTTTGCAATCGAGAGGATCAACGTAATCGGTGAAATCGGAGGAATTCCACAAGGTGGGCTGTGCAGGTGAGAGGCGGGCTGCGGCGCTCATCATCCGACCACGTGTGTGTCCCAATGTGTGGTACTTCCGGTCCCCGGACGCCATTTGATGCGTGGGTGATTCGTGTTCATAGTCCAAGATTTCAACACTAGAACTTTTGTTGTTGGTGGTGATCTCGCTGGGGCGATAGTAATTAGTCGACGGGTGATAAAATTCAAAGCTCTTCTTTGGTTCGCTTGGCCATCTTCCTGGACCGTCAGCGAAGGCCGCACGCTTGTACTGGAACGTGGCGGCTCGCTTCGGTGGTTTTCGGAGTCTGCTACGCTGGGTCAGATCCTGCAGTTCAAACGAGTTTTGTGGTGGATTATAGGGCACTATTTCGTCCAGAGATGAGTACGTGACTTGCGATCGTTTTTCATTGCAAGGACTTTCAGGTTCGGAAAACAGGAACACCTCATCTGTGAGGTAATCGGGAGTTTTTGGTGTTGCACTGCTTTGCAAAGATTCGAGCGAGAATTGGGAATTCTTCTGACCACTTTGATAGCTGGTTACGTCCACTGGGGCTATTGGCCGGAATGTACTATAAGGCACCGTGCTGGGCGCAGAGTAGAGGTGCTCGTCAAGTTCATTCTTGGGATCGACCAAGAATGCAAGGTCACTATTGTTGTAGGCGAAATCGCTGCGGAGAGACACTGTTCGACAACGTTCCACCTGCTCGGCCCTGCTTCGCGTTCTGCACAGTCCGCGAGTTCTAATTGTGGCGAATCCATCATGCACTTGTGTTTGGGGCCGCATTACAGACATTTCACTAACTGAAACAATTTTTCACTTAAAACACGGCAATTTTTAAGAGATTATGTCGATTTCGAACTGATGAAATTATAAATTATGTTGTTTTGATCGAATTTCACTCAAGAAAAAATGAATGGTCGATTGCATCACGAAGCTCAATGTTATTAAATGCAATTATTGCTGATGATATAAACAAGTATAAAACATGTGTAAGCGCTAAAAAATGAGGAAACGAGGAATGGGTCACAAATTAATTCATAAACAGTAAACATTTACATCATTCACTGACATGTTTTTCTTCCAGGAAAATTGTTATAAAACAGCAGAACAGAGGTTGCGGATAAATTCCGCAGAAAATTTATTGAATAGAAATATACTTTCAAATCACAATTATTGTCAAAAGAAAAAGTAAATTTCCTGTGCTGAAAATCATTATGCTTTTTTACTTTAACACACAATGCCAATCATTTTAGACTTTTGTGTATTCTCAATATTTTCACGCTCTCACAAAATTGCTTTAGTTAGCATTTAAAAAGCAATTATCTATAGTTGATTCAAAACATCTTCAGGCAAAACGATTAGCGTTAGTTTTACTAACAAAATCTACTGGAAGTGACGACATCGCAGAAAAATCCACAGTTCGAGATCACTTCAAGTTAATTCTGCACTTTAACAATTACTTAACGGCCATGAGCGACGTAATTGCCGCGAAGCGCTAGCCCGCTCTAAATACTCATTCATTAAAAGCAATTTTGTTGATCCGTCTGTAAAGCTTTACGTTTGGCCCTTGTCTTGCAAGGCGCAAACTAAAAATGTTTTTGGAACGCTTTTATTGATTTCGTTTATTAAACAAACGTGATTCGGACAATGGTTGTTCTTAAGACGGTGATAAAAGTGTGACGCGACAGTTCCCAGTTCCTTTCTTACTCCTTGTGAGTTCCAGAAGATTTCTTTCTCCATTTTCAGCCAACTCGCCTGGTTTGATATCTCAAAACCTGACTACTTTTAATGCATTCCAGAGTTTTTCAAAATGGCTACTAAAGAATACTTCTAATTAAAGTTACAGGAATTTTGCGGTGAATCCTTTAAAAGGAAGTTTGCAGTGCTGAATAACAATTTAAATCCCTGCATCAATTGAAATTATAAACTAGCTCATGAAAAATTAATGAAAGCTGACCCGAATATTCTCCTGACTCCGTATAAAGTAAGTAATTAAGAGCAGCGGAAATCAAATTATTAGAAAATAGTTTAATTAAACGTACTTTATCATCATGGCACAAATAAGGAGCTTTTTCCAAAGAAGACCTATTTATTCACCTTAATTGTGCAAATTAGGCAATTGTTAATGAATGTGATACTAAAACTTTCCTCAGGACGGTTTCGATAGATAGTTTATAGTAATTTGAATTAAGAGCAGAAACTGACGCTGAAGCACAATTCCTGTTTTCCAGAATGTTGCAGTGGAATACGCGCAATATAATTTACAAGCAAATAGTTATTAGCTTAAAGAGGTCTAAACCAATAATGCATAAATTCATCAACGAGTGCTGGTAATGGACCTGTAATTATGCAAGGTTTAAGACATATAAGTGTTTACTGCGCTTCTAGTAAGTTCATTTGTAGCCTGCAAATCGGCCAATTAACCAAATTTTGAATGCAAGAGCTAAACTGAAAATCGTTTTGATTTGTTTTTAAACGACGGATAAGTAGAAACACCGACAGCATTCAAACATATTCATACGAATGCGCCCAATCTTCCAGTAAAAACTCAAGGGCACGACTGGAGTGTGATGTAATTAAAATTCGTTTTTTTAACTGAAGCAGAAACTTGATTTTTCAATGTCTTGGCAATGTAAACCAAATATGGATAAATTAGAAAAAAGAAAAATCTTAACATCTATATTTTGACTTGTATGACTTCTTTTTGTTTTTTACTTTCAGATATCTTTATGATATACAAATGCACCGTGATCGTTGAAAATCGCCGTCTTAAAAAAATTCGATTCGAACATTCTTGATATGAAAATCCGCCGTGGACCGAAAAAAACTACTAGAGAAAAAACTGTATCCTATCAGATTAAAGTGATTTATTAATTTTTGAATTATAAACTGAAAATATTGGTAATAAAGTAAGACAATTTCCCTGAAATCTACTCTGTCGTTCTGCGTTTATTTAATTTACAGATTACTTTAAAATTTTTGATAAGTCTTTGGAATTACGGCTGGTTGAGACCACAATCATAAGCCCGATGTTAACAGATCATCCTTATGGAATTTCCTACCATATCTTATGGACATTCAACTATTCAAGTGGACAAAGGGCTCTTTACAACTTCAATATGATGATCATCAAGCCAACGGTTTGGTTTTGTGTGCTTGCCTATTGGAGCTCTGCATCCAATCGGAAGACTGGCGACAACGAATGGAAACCAATCAACAAAATAATTCTTTTATATTGTCAATAAAACACACATGAAATTACTGAAATTGAAAATAACAATATTCAATGATTTTCAACTGTCTTGATAGGTCCATTGTTGATTCCAATAAAAGCAGCAAAGATGAAATAAAAACTATTTTATATTGTTTTCATGCCAGTAATAATTCCAAAGGGCAGTTCCAGCAGTGGATGCAAAATGAGCGCATGCAAGTGCAAGACAAAATTGCGATGGACTCTGCGGAGGAAAACTGGGGGACGATGGATCTAATTAAACTTAGGCGAAGTATACGGAAACGGCGAATTGCAACGACAAATGCAGTATATGGGAACGCAGCCTTAGTTCTGACCACAACAGGCCGTGGTGCATTCATCCAGAGCTGCTCACAAAGAGGCTAGGGAACAAAGACGATGCACAAACGCACATGAAGAAGTCAGTGATCAAATCTTTTTCCCTATTTTCATCATTTTAGAGCGACAGTGTCTGATTAATATTTATGACATGATACAGAGATTGGCTGATCGTAAAGGAAAGGGACGTGCGGGACGAGATTCTCGCATTTCCTTTCTTGACATTATTTAGTCACATCTTGACTTTGAAACTGGTCATCTGTCAAATTTGTCTCATTGTTTGTCATTTTACCCAGTATTCGGAATCATGTCCTTCAATAAAATATGATTGGAAAAATGTGTGCAACTGTGCACTCTTGAGTGGACGCCAGATTGCCATGTGAAATTCCCATAAATTTTGCATAATATGATGATTTTTACCCAGTTTGTATTTCAGGGATTCGAAGGCCGTCGAACAGGATTCACATCAGAGTATGCCACTATCGAAAATGTTTCCTGCTTATGTGTATTTTTAGAACAACATTTGCTGCAATGCAGTGGACGATAAAATACAATGAAATTGCTAATAGTAGCTGTTCTCTAATCTGATGGGTCGGTACTCCAAGTAATACTTTTTATGTTAAATAAACTGAAACGCAACGAAAACATTTGCTTTTGATTTGGTACCGGTTAAAAAGACGCGGTCGTCCATCAGGTCGAAATGCGACATTTATCTCTTTTAATTGATGAAAATCAAAAATGAATAATAATTACTGCAGGGAATTCATTTCGAACAGAAGCACAATCACTGAATAATGTTTCACATCACTGCCAACATTACATTGGTGCACATTTCACTTGGCTTTTAAATCACCATTGAAATCTTGTTTAGCACATAAGCGGAAATGGATGGCACTGAATCCGATGCACTTCTGATGAATAACAAAGAAAAACGTATTTGGTGAACTATTTTATTCAAAATCAGCGGTATCGAAGGGAGCCTAGCTTCTGCGTGCGTGATCTATCATCGTCGATTCCTGATAAGCAACCAAAATCCAAATAGTATCCGGCAACAGCAATTAATTGGTTTCATTGTTCGATTGTGAAATTTATCAGCAACCTCAGCAGGTTTGCCTACTCGCAAAACGAACCAATTGATTACTCTGCGCGTGGAAAATAATGTGGGGCACGTACTTTCCGCCCAGATATCAGAGCTTGATCAACAAGATCGATGCGCGAACGATTCACGATCCGCGTTCTGCGGTGTTTACTCCTCGACACAACGAACTCAACTGGCTTCCGGAACGGCGCAAAACGAACCACAACTCTTCTTGGCTAGGATCTTGACTCTTGAACATATAGCTCGTCTCTTTTCTTGGGGTCTTTCTTGAGTGGAAGCGCTGAATTGCAGTCTTGAGCAGCCAGCCGTCCAGTCGCGACAACAACTGCTGCAACAACACCCCCCCCCACAACTCCTGCTGCAACTGCAATTTTCAACGTTCGCTCATACATTCTCGTTCGTTCGACGAGGGTGAAGAAAACAATGCATCCATCTCGCACCAACCCGGCAGAATACTTGCGCTCTTTTCAAATGTTGTTGCAAAGCGGTCATCTCTATTTGGCGTTTTTCCATAGATTCATCAGGAAAATTAGTTTCCCTCCACTGTATAATAAGATTACGCCGTACCGTAAAAAACAGTCGACGACGATTCTATCACACATGTTCGGCGACCATTTTCCAGTTCCATTGAGATAAATCACTAGCACTGGAGTAAAACTTTGGGTGGCCTCCCAGTGAACCCCAGAGTTAAACTTCCGCGCTGAAGGTCTGCAGTGGCGCCAAGCTTCTTAGCAAAACACGAGCACTTTTTCAAAACGATGACGTCAAATGGGACCGAAGGCACCCTCCCCGGCTAGTCGTTTCCTGTTTCCCATTAATCGCATCCAAGTCTAGAAAAGACGGAGGGTGTATTTCCCGGGTGTAGTCTTCTGTTTGGCAGCCGGCATTGCTCTTTCCTGGTTTTCCATTGCTTCGTCCCCTTGTTGATAATTTGACGGTCATGTTGCTATCAGGACATTTCATTTACTCTTTTGTGTTTTCCAATATAATTGATAGCATTCGTAATTAGTTTTCGAAATGCGCCATCATTTCCCATCACAGCAATAGAAAGTGACCGAAAATTCAGACGAAAGGGACGTACTTGGGTCTTGCTTCGAAATAATTGCAAAAAGGACTTACATTTTTTAAAGTAGCCTATTTTGCCTTTGGGTTAATTAACAACATTAATTAATAACGAAGGTCACTGACACAAAATATCATAAAACCGTAATAATAACAATGCAAATTTTCATTATTTTCAGCTAATAGTAATAATTAAAAAAAAATACATTGTTCGCATTAACAATGGGTATTTGGAACTGTTCATTATTAGGTCATTATATGAATTACTCTATTATTTTGCATTACCAAAAAAGTCATTTGGAATCCCATTTATTATTTTTGGTAATGACATAATAATTGCCAATAATTTTAAAACAGAAAGAGTCTTAGTGAAATTATTGTTTGTTATACGATTTGGCACCATCCTATATATCGTTTTACAAGTACTTTGGCCCATACTCTATGTATAATATTTGTCATTGATATTTCCTCCTGGATATTCTGAAATTGTTTTACCATTTCCTGTAGGTTTCATCTTGCATTGAAATCAAACAGATACGAGAGCTTACTTAGTAATTGAATTTGATAAAGGTAAGATATGAAGAAACTCGCAATGCGGCTAAGGAGAAACTTGATTGCGATATAAAAAATGAAAACTTGGAAAAAACAATGCAATGGCAGCCGCCTGAGAAGTTGGAAACTCACTGAAATGGGAAACCAAGTATAAAACCCAGCTCCAGTCTCCACACCATTTTGAGACAAAATCTTCGGTTGCATTGAAATAGCTGCGATGTGATCGTAACGGTATCGGAATAACCAGGCTCCATGAAGAGCGCTGATAGATCAATCACTTTGCCTTAAAAGAGCAAGGAAGAGCAACAAAGGCGAAGCCACTACAATGCACTGGAAATGCCTCATTGACCTTGCGAATTGGAAGAAAACCAGAGACATACCTCGAGGCCTTACGATCAGAATCTAAAAGTGCATCAAGATGTTTGCAATTCAATACTTGATGGTATGATTATTACGCTTCAATTATATTTGCAAAAATTATTGCACAAAATAATCAGTCACTCTAAAAAGCATTTTGAAGTTATGGTATTCCCAACATTGATGAATCAGGATCTGATGACAGAGTTGAACAATCGCAATTTTCTCCTTTCTAAATTAGCTGGGCAACAAATGCGTCACCAATTTATTTACCACCGAATCCTCTTCAAGTAAGCAAGTCATTTTTTTTAATAAAGGAGGCAAAGGACTTTTGTGCTAAAGAGAACAACCTGCGATGCATTGCACAGTCCCTGAAATTTAGATCGATGTATGATGCATTCAATTAATCTCTTCACATTTAAATTTTAACTCATCATGAATGAATGTAGAATAAAAATAACGCGTTTAATTGGGTCCGAACACCATTTCAGTTTCTCTGAAGTGCTATTTCAATGCCATGAAAACTATTCCCTGTTTGAAGTATTCCAATTTATGGCGTTTTAGTCTTCCTCAACGGAAGGAATCGCTACAGCAACCAACAATAAAACTCCCACAGCGAATGTAAATGGAATGCAATTGCTGCACTCGCCATTAAGTTATATTGGTAGCTCGGTGCAATGAATATGATCCTCCCTAGAACTTGCTGTTTTAATGTTCTCTTGTATTCCGGAGTTTTGCCAAAAATGCAAACCTTCGATTGTGACAAACTGCCAAATTTTGGAAAGTGTTATTTCAATGTTATGCAACAGAATTTGGATTTGTTTCAAATAAAAATTTCAGAAAAAACAGCTGTCCAGGTACAATGACAATAATAGATACTTGAACATTACATTACATAATTACGAAAACAATGATATTTTCCTTCATTTACCAATTTTAAATTCAAATATAAATTATTTTGTTTCCTGGGCTATTTATATAGGCCATTTTTTTCGCACAATCGAAAAACATATTTGAGAACTGAGCTGCAAAAATATAGGCGAAAAAGATAAAGCGAGACCGAGCCACTCGCCTTGTAATCCAGCCTCGTTTGAATATCTACATCATCAAGGAATGTCCTTCACGCTCCTGCTTTGCATGAGGATGCATTGAAACGGTTGAGCCGCAGGATATATACAACATCATTACTTTCCCCAAGAATAATGGAGAAGTAGTGCCTCATCTTTAAATGCTAAAGGACTGTGTCGCCGCAATTAGTTGCTCTCTATTCAGGCACGTAATCGACAATAAGTGCGACCACGACGACGTGAATGCTGCTAAATAACGTCTCTACATCACAGATATCTACTGGGTTGTTATAATTTTGTATGTGCAGATTTATCTTTGTCACAGAAGTGCTGAGCGCGTTGACGTTAAGTGAAAATGTAGAATTACCAAGGTTTAAGGCTATTTTACTTTCATACCACAATTAACACTACAACAGATGAACCTCAATGCATTATGCAAGCACTCACTGGACCTGCAGGCAGTTGACATCCAGAGAGAGACCAACATAAAGTCGGGCGAAAATTCCAAAGTTTGGTTGATTACCAATATCATTTCGAAGTAAGTGAAGTGTGCGCACTGTTAGGAGAAATTTTGGAAATAGTTTTTTTACTCACAAATAAATATGTGCATAACGAACATTCAGCACGTACACAAATTGTTTTATGTGCTGCACAAATGGACCTTACACAATTCTTGGAATTTCAATTTTAATTTAAATGATATTAATTTTAAAATTTTGGATGTTTCTTTCAAGTTGATTAGTAATCGTAAATACAAATTCAAAAGACAATATTATCAGTCAGGGTTTGTCTCTCGCAGCGACCAGACGATTTAAAACGTATCTAGCGAAAAGTACCTAAAGTGATTAAAATAAATAAAAATATTGCAAACATAAAACGCGGTCGCGTGGTGTTCCACAGTGATGATGACTCTATTGAGTCTAAAAATCCCAAATATCTAAAAAGACATAATATAGCAAATGTAATCACAATGAGTGATAAAAGAGTTAGCAAACCACAGCGCGGGAATCCGCCTGCATCACGAAACAACATTCCTGGAAACAGCAGTACTGCGATGAGCGGTAATTACTACGCCCCGTTGCAAACGCTTGCAAATTTGGACGACTCTGAAGATGACGTAGACCAGACCGCTGGCACCTCAAACAAAAAGAATGAAGAGCCCAAGCCTCCGCCAATAAATGTCATTAAAACAAACAGTGAACAGATCCATAAATTACTAATTAAAAGTGGAATTAACAATTACACCATCAGACGGATGTCGATCGGTATCAAGATAATACCAGCGTCCCTCGCCAGTTATCAAAAAATTTGCGAGATTCTTACGGAATCCAAATGTGAGTACTTCTCACATAGCTTGAAGTCGGAATTGCCCCTCAAGGTCACTGTAACTGGGCTGGATTTAAATGATGCAGACCCGCTAAAATCTCACCTAGCTGCAAATGGGATCAAATGCAATGACATTAAGCCCATATTAAGAAGCACAAAATTCGGACAAATATCCATCTTCATTGTGTACCTCGAACGTGGGACAATAACTCTTAAGGAACTCCGGGAAAAATGTGGTATCATCAACCGAACCATTGTGAAATGGGACTTTCACAGAAAGCTACCCAAAAAAGTCACACAATGTTATAACTGCCAAATGTTTGGCCACGGGTCAAAACACTGCCGTGTTAAAACTTTTTGCGCTCACTGTTCTGGTCCACATAAAACAGCTGAGTGCGATGCGAAAGACGATGTCAAATGCGCAAATTGCCACGGCAGCCATAAGTCAACCGATCCAAGATGCCCCAGCCGGATTAACTACGTGGACTACAGACAAAGGATCTCGGCGAGGAAGACTTCGGGCAACCGCTACTCTGGAGGATATGTCCCCCGCCCAGAAGATTTTCCACCACTTGCGCGGAGAAGAAACATGTTCTACAACCAAAACAGACACGGTAATTTTGACTGGTCAACTACAAGACTAAATCAACCTCCCCTCGATAATCCAAAGGAATTCAACACAAATAACTCAATATTATTTTCCACAGCAGAAATTCAATCAATAACTAGTGAATTAATAGCCAAACTTAGAATGTGCAAAGACAAATACGACCAATTTAATGTAATTACGGACCTAGCTTTGAAGTATCTCACAAATGAACCATAGTAATATAAAAATTGTCACCTGGAATGCTAGAGGCATTAGGTCCAAGTGTATTGAATTTTTCAACTTCTTAAACACTCATAAAATCGATGTTGCGCTAGTTACTGAAACAGGCTTAAACTCTAGCTTAAGATTTTCACACGACAAATATAACTGCTATAGAGTCGACCGAGAAACTTCCCGAGGTGGAGGAGTTGCGCTGGTAATAAATAAAAATTTTAAGGTTAGCCTATTGCCGCCAATGGGCTGCAAAGTAATTGAAACCATAGGAGCTGAAATCAAAACCAATTTGGGTGATCCTATAAAAATAATTTGTGCCTATTTTCCTGGGGGCATATCCAATATACATATAAAAGGTCAGTTCCGTACAGACTTGCTAAAACTGACCCGAACACAAGGAAACTATATCGTAGGTGGTGATCTTAATTGCAGACACCGTTCATGGGGTTGTCTACGAGCAAACTGCTGGGGAAACATCTTGCATGAACTTAATTCCAACTATCCGTTTACTCTCTTGTATCCTCCCGACCCAACGTACATCCCATCCTACTCCAAAGCAAATCCTTCAGTACTCGACGTATTCCTAACAAACTGCGCTGATCAACTCTCGCAACCAGCTGTTATAAACGATCTATCTTCAGACCACCTACCGGTAGCCCTTGAAAGTCACAAGGATCCTTGCCTGCGTGACCATAGAAGACGCAATCTAAAACTAACAAACTGGTTACAATTCCAAAATTTAATCAAACAAAAACTACCCAAACTTTCCGAATTGTCGCTCAATACTATCACAAATAGAACTCAAATTGATGGCATGATCACATCCTTAACAAACATAATTACGGAGAGTATTGAAACCGCAACCCCACTCACTGCAGTTCATAACCAAAGCCAAAAACTACCGAAAAATATTCTTGATATGATTGCCCTGAGAAATATCACTAGAAGGAAGTGGCTACGTTACAGATTGCCATCTTTTAAGTATGATCTAATAAGACTGAATAATGAAATAAAATTTCTAATTTCCCAGTATAGAAACAAGAAATGGAGCTTATTACTTCAAAACCTGGAAAAATCGTCCAAGCCTTTTTGGCAAGTTACAAAAGTAATAAAGAAGAAACGTAATTATATACCTATGCTCAAGTCACTGAATAAAAGCTATTTCACAAGTAAAGAAAAAGCTGAAATATTTGCACAACAATTTGCAACTAACTGCAGAGTCTCCGTAAACTTGAGCAACCCCTTGACTACAGCGCAAGCTGAGACGTCCGTTACTCAACTCAACACAGCCCAGTACAATGAGCCTGATTCGTACGTTCTACCTAAAGTTATAAAAAATATCATAAAACAGTCAAAACTAAACAAATCTCCTGGAATAGACAATGTTCCAAATATAAGCTTAAAATATCTTCCTAAAAGTGGGCTTGTATACCTAACATTCATCATAAATTCTTGCCTCAAATTACAGTACTTTCCCAAAGCTTGGAAAATTGCAAAAGTAATCCCAATTTTGAAACCCGGAAAACCTGCAGATGACCCTGCCAACTATCGGCCAATAAGCCTATTAAGTAATATTGCCAAGATCCTAGAGAAAGTCATCAAAATACAAATAGCTAAAGTCTGCGAAATGAATAATATTATACCAAACGAACAGTTTGGCTTCAGAGCAGGACACAATACCTTACAACCGGTCCTGAGGTTTTCCAGACATGTAAAACAGAATTTCGAAAGGAAAAAATCTACAGGACTCATTCTAATTGACATCCAGTCAGCGTTTGATACGGTCTGGCACGATGCTTTGCTGCACAAAATGATGGTGTTTAACTTCCCACAATATTTAACGCGTCTAGTTCAAAGCTTTTTATGCAATCGGCAGCTCAAGGTATACCTGCCCCCAGATTTCTCTTCTGAAAAAGTTGTAACGGCAGGGGTTCCCCAAGGCTCTGTTTTGGGACCAACCCTATACAATATATTCACATCGGATCTCCCTAGCATCCCCCGATGCATCATATCAATATTCGCTGATGACACAGCCATTTACAGCTCGCATGAGGACTCTGCTAAAATTTGCGAAAACCTACAAAAAGGACTAGAAATTCTACATAAATACTTCCATAAATGGAAAATAAAAATGAATCTGAGCAAAACCCAATCCATGTACTTTACGCGAAAAAGACAGACGCGCTTCCTTCCCAATCAAAATATCAGTCTAAACGGATGTAATATCCCTTGGACTATTTCGGCAAAATATCTAGGCATAACTTTTGATAAAACACTTACTTATTCTACGCACATTGATACGGTTAAAATGAAAATCAACATGCTAATTAAAACTCTCTACCCATTTATCAATAGACGGTCCACCCTAAACTTGGAAAATAAATTAATTCTATATAAAGCTATATTTCAAAGCTTAATGTTATATGGTGCCCCCATATGGTTTCAATGCGCGAAGACGCATATTAATAAGCTACAAATAATGCAAAATAAAATACTTAAGATGATTCTCAAATTGCCATGGCATTTTTCCACCTCGGAATTACACAAAATCGCGAAAGTAGAGCCTATTTATACAAAAGCAAATAAAATTGCAATTAAATTCTTTGAGAGATGTTCCTACTCAGAAAATCCGCTGATTATAGATTTATGTCCAAACGGACTGTAGACGTCATAGTAAGTAGAAATTAAGTAGTTTTTAAGTTTTATTATTATGAACACTAATCTTAAGTAAAATCTCACTGGGTTTTTTGTAAAATTATTTTTTCTCCCAATGTCTCATCCTGTTAAATTGCTCCCCAGTCACCTTCTGCTAGACTACATAACAATAATATAGATGAATGAATGTAAATTCCGGCTCTAACTATAAGACCTCTTATTGTATAAACAAATGTACATCAACTACTAAAATATATATAAAAATAAAAAAAAAAAAAAAAAAAAAATAAAAAGACAATATTATTGACCATTTGCTGCATACGTATGTCAATATCAAGGTGTAAAATGCCTATAAATAGAATTAATATTGCTTTGTATGTATTACATAAAAAAGATAAACCCGCCATGGTTGTATCTTGAACAAATATTATATTAATTGCTTTCGCAAATTCGGAAATTTAACGATATCGAGCAAAATCAAAGTGGCTTTAGAGTTCCAAGAATAGGAAATGTGACAAATATATATTATAACATTAACAGTTTAGTACTCACATTTGTCGACAGTTGACTGTATAGACTCATAACCTGTTCCCGGGCATCGGTTAGTTCACGTTTTAAACGACGAACTTCGTTTGCTTGACGCTCTTCAGCTGACCCATATAAAGAACTCCCTCCGGACAGAAGGGATGCAGCACTGCCGTGAACTGTAGAACATATGATAGTAAGTATGATTAAATTCATTGTAAATCTCAGCACCTTCGTCATTCTTTTTAGGGAAAGCCAATCGAAGACAGCCTGTTATATTAGCGGAACCAGCATGTGTTGGAGACAGTGGTCCACCGAATCCTCTGTTGGGCGGGGTTGGGGAAGTTGGCTGACTCCATGGAACCGTCACAGTATTTCCATTAGATCCTGGTGGAAGTGTTCCAACCGGCAGACAATAATATGGTTCGATTTCCACGTCAGGCCCTCGACTTAACATTGATGGGTACATTTTTTCCGATTTTGTTGATCTGAAAGTGAATAAAAAAATACCATTAACTTATTTAATATTTCACATTAAACGAGTTAAGCGATTGCAACTAAATATTGAAGTATATGCAATAGTTTCGTAGATATTCTAAAAAGCTTTTAACTAGTCACACAAAGCCAAGAAACAAATCCATAAACAATAGCATGAGATAAATTCTGATGGAATATGCTAAAAATCTGTATTTTTTAATGCTAAAAAATATTATAATGACTGAAATCTATTTCTAGAACTTCAGGTTTTTAAGCAAATGATTTCAACATCATATAATCATTTCACTTTATTGGTTGGCTTCCAGCAAGAGTGTTTAGTTCGAACGTCTTAAAGAACAGTTCTTAAAAAACATTTTACTTCCAGTTAAGATATATTATACTAAGCTCTGCTCTGTAGCCGCTGCTTTGATTTAATTGGTCATAATTCAAGGGATAATTTTCCATTTATTTTCAACATCTCTTAGTAACAGATTCTTCAAGGACTGCGTTGGTTTGAAATTTTACTCATATTTCTTGCAATTATTCAAGTCCACAATTTATCAATTTCTCCGCAAAACAGATTCCCAAATTGTAATTTCATGCTGAGTTTAAGCGTCGCCACGTCATCAGGAGTAATCTTAGTTACAACGAGCTTCAATCAAGCAGGAATTATGAGTTCAGTGTAACAGACCAGTTTAAGTGGTTGAGTAATTCTTTTGTATCTTGGTATGTGTACGTATATTGTTTTTACTGATTCCCAAGAGACGATTCGATGCATTAAACACGAGGAAAATGAAATTCCTAAGGATGTGATGAAGGACTAAGTTTGATCACATCTACCAGTGTCGAAGCCAAACTATAATTTGAAAGAAAGCCCACAAATCTCGACATGTGTATTGTGTACAATATACACAAATCGAACAACGCAAAAGAAAACCAAGCAAATGCAATTTGTGCTAACTAAGAAAGTAAAGTTAAGCGTAATATCGAGTGTGACTTAGCAACAACCCCACACGGAAGAAACTTGCCCACCTCGGGCAAAATTGTTTTTCAAAATCTTAAATACCTGGGATAAGTCCTTTCTTTGAGATAGCTTTGTAAATGAGAAGACAAGATGAAATATAAAGCAATACTCTACAACAACTACTTCTCGAAATGATTGTTAACGCAATGTCATTTGCATTTACCTGATACTATTACTCCTATTTAATCGTGGACTTTGGATATAAGATGATTCCCCACGATGGATTATCTTATGTCCGTGTCTGGTCATCCCCGGTGATCCAATCTGTAAGCTTTCTAAGGAGTCCCCTTCAGAGAGGCGACTGCTCGCTGTGTTGCTATGTTTCAGCCACATGGCATATGTACTATACTCAGGCTTTACCTCTGCATAAGTCTGAGTGTCCGACAAACTACCATCAAGGATTTTACCCGAGCCACGATTTGAAACTCTGAAAGGATTAAAGTTTAAGGTTCACAGGAAATATCCAAAAGAAAACATTGAACAGAAAAATTTTGTTAATGCAGTAGGAGATCGTGATTTTGCGAATTGGTGTATATTTTTTTAATTATTCTTTATCGCATCTCATTCACATCAGTTGTTATGTAAACAAGCTTTTTAAAAACAACATTTTTAATGACAAAATGCTTGCGAGCAGCTTCCGTTCTCAATAATTGATCAGTTGGATATAAATTTGAAAGTCATCCCTAAGTTCCGAGTTAAGAACTTCCTGCTTGCTTCTAATACCCTTCCTTATGCTGTCAATATCCTTGCAGGACTTTCGAGGGAGTTCAAGGACTAAACTATTTCGCTTTTCCATGTTAATATCATACTTTACTTAGTTTCAGGCTCTCTGTTTTTATTCTAAGGCTTTTTCAAAATATGGATCGCAGAAGCGGCCGTGAAAGTAAATTTTGAAATCGCTAAAATTTTAGTAGACTTAAAAAACCAAAAACGTTTTGAGGTGCAAAGATCAAAAATGCTAAAGCATCGTTTATCACATCCGCTTATTAAATTCTTCATGAGTTTTTGACCCAAAATTAAGTGCGTTGTACCTGCAGCTTTAACATTCGCATAGCTTCCAGTGCTATAAGTGGCAATTTTCCGGTGCCATTGTGCCAATTAAAGAAATTTACAGAATGGAATCGTAAATGAATTGTTTTTGTTGGACTTTTGTGTGGTACTAGTGTTTGCTCGTAAACATAACTAAATGGGTTTCTTAAGTACCTATGTTGGAAGAGATGCACATCAGTTCCAGGCTTTGGCAGACTGTGGGAGCCCGTGGAAAGACGTTCCCTAATGGACTGGCTTAATTGGGTAGCTCCTGGCCCAGTTAATGAAAAGCTTCTATGCTGAGTGTTTGGTGGAATTTCTGTAAGGGCATGAAAAAACCGTTACCATTACATTCGACGGTTCAAGTAGCAGATGCAGTAAATACTTACTCGTTTGCAGATCTGAAGTGCAGGTTTGTGTGCCGCCGGATACCTTTATCTTGCCGGACCTGGGCACGGCTGACACGTGAGCTGTTCTGCCTGATCCTTGCTGTTGTCCCATAAGGAGAACGTTTTGCTGATCTGTCGTGGTAATGTTTCCCGTTGCAGAACCATTTGATCTCTTCACATACCCAAAACTTTGGGGTACACCTTTCGTTCGCCCGGAAGTTGATGCTGATTGCTTGGATGACGAGGATCCCGACGACGATGATACGTTACGTCGCGAATGACTAGGAGAATACTTCTCTTTTCGGCCTGATGTTGGACTTGATGGCTGTCCATGACCATTATGGGGTTCCGGCATTTTTGACCAGCTGTCACGACCAACTCCATTTCGAGTGGACGAGGACGAACGGTTGGAACTGTTATTCAATTCCATTTTCGATCCACTTTCAAACCCACCACAGAGAGGAGACGTACTCAAGCTATCCAAACTACCGCGACTGCAGCGAATTCTGTGATTAGTTAAAAAACGAAGGAAAAAAGTTAGATAAGTCCCAAAAAAAAGAAAGAGAAGTTACTTAATTGTCGTTGTGGTAAAAACTAGTCTTTTTGTAGATAAATCCCTTAAAGTCAAGAATAACATCTATAACACTTCACAAGTTTTATTATATAAAAAAAAACGTTGTTTTCAAGTGCTTTTCAATTGAAATGTATCTAATATCTACAAATTATACCCCGACAAAAAACGAGTGGAATCGATAAAACTTATTTGAAATAAATATTACGTGATTCAATTAAATCCTGCTCTTCTTCATCCCAACTTTTGCGAGGGGATACTAACGGTTACCGGTTTGTGATTTGTTACATTAAGTTTAATCCACACATTCATAACTCCAGTCTCCAACCGATTTCGAGGTAGATGTAATACAAATTTTTCAATGTCCTTTAATTTTCTGTGAATTCTCATTTCTTAAATATTTGGTTCGACAAGATATTATGCCCTTGCTACACCTTATCTCAAAAAAAAGCTTTGTCTGGATTATCATAACACATTTTCTTTGGTGTTCTGGAACAGAAAATCTGTAACTGAAAATCTGTTACCATCGGCAGCCTTAAATCTGAGCAACAAAACACGATCGTTGACAATTTACTCGGCACGCCTCAAGCCCTTGCTGTGTGCGGGGATGCGACATTACACAGGAATCGTGCTGGGAGCTCGCAAGATTATTCTAAATTGATATGTTCATCCAAATTTAAATTGTTCAATGGCAAAAGTCAATTGATACGCTGCCTGTATATTCTAGAGGAGCGTTCAATTGGTGAAAACAATACAAACAATTTTGCTTCTAAATTGTACGATTACCCTTTTCGCTTTCCGTTTAGAATCACTTAAGGAAAATTGAAAGGAAACTTACTTATTGAATTTTCAGACTAATTTACATGCAACCGTTCAATACTAAGGGTTTAAATTAGCAATAATTGAAATCTAATACAATCAAACTTTTTTAAACTGTAATTAATAATTAATCATTCCCATCAGAATTGAGAGAATATTGAAAATTTAAAGATATGCTAGATTTTCCAAAAGCGTGAAGTGGTTAAATGATTTTCGTTGCTATCCCATATTTAATTATATTGTGAACCAATTTTTATTGTTAGTCTCAATATGTTGATGCCTAAATATTATAATTCGCAATTGGGGCAGTGAAAAGCTTGCTTCTAAATTTCGTATAGTTTCAATTATTATTCAGAATTATTTTCAAAGAAATATTTTTACATTGTTCAAGATAAATAAACTGTAAAGTTTTATTCGGTGTGTTATTTTTGATAATGAAAACACGATTAGATTTGAAAACGAGATTTATCATCAGTTGTGTTTTAACTGTGGCAATGGCATAAACTGTTATAAAAAAAAAAAAAAATACAGAATATCTAAAATAAAGAAAAAGAAAGCTTTAAAGTTTAATATAATGTAGGATATAATTAATTTTTAAGCAATACTGTAAGTAAGAATAACGGCAATTCCAAAAATTTAATTTAGCATTTGAATGACATTGCTTTTTCTCGAAAGCGCTTGTTGAAGTGTTTGTGTAATGTGTTTATTTAGAAAGTCCTTCAGATTATGAGAACACCCGTTTTATGAATAATGCTGTCTATATCAGTTATATTTGGCTCTGCTATTGTTTATGTAATTGCGGTATGTAACAGTATCCTTTTAATTTTATAACAAACACTTCTTCATTTAAATTCTTAATTTAAATTACTTGTTCCTGCTTGAGTGGCACTGATGAGGTTTCAAAAATCAAGGAATGCACGGAAGCGATTTACTGCAGGAAGTGGTACGAGTTGAAGGAGATAAAAAGTAAAACAATGGTTCTCCTCTTACGAACCCAATGACATGTTAACAATACTGACTTTCCAACCCTCTATGTGCTTATATGCTGTGGGGGGCTTAAAACAAATATTTTCAAAGTTAATTACTATGTTTTGTTTGTCTTTCAGGTATTTAGAGCAACTTAAGGTTTTTTTATGAAATTTAAAAGATCCCGTCTAATATTATGGCATATATAGTGTAAGAGATTTGGAGTAATTTGTAGTAAGAAGACAAAAAAAATACCAACTATGTATTAAATATGTATTTATATTGAATATGTATGAATCTTTACGAACATTCATAGCATTTGTAATATTAGACAATAGTTTAAAAGCATTACATGCAAATTAACTGCAACGCTTTCGGTCTGTTGATTTGAATGACAACAAGTTGCTTGAAGTGCTATTTTGCACAGAATCACGAACATGCTAATTCGTAATTAAGCAAATTGATTGATGCATTGGCGATTTAATCATATCGATTTAGTGTCATGCAGGAAAATGCAACGGAAAGCTGGCGGTGCATGCAAAACATTTGAACCATGTGAACGCATTCAGCGGACAAGGAAACTATTTTTATACCCTAGATGTAGGGTATATTAGTTTTGAGCGAACGTTTGCAACGCCAAGAAATAATCGTCGCAGAAAAGAAAGAACTATATATTCATGATTGGGAAGTGAAAAGAAACCGTTTTATGCATGTCCGTCTGTCTGTCTGTGTGTCTGTCTGTCTGTGTGTCTGTCTGTCTGTCCAGACGATAACTCGAGAACGCTTGTAGCTAGAGACTTGTAATTTGGTACAATAATATTTGATTAAAATTGCAAGGTCAAGTTCGAAGATGAGGAAAATCGGGCAACTCCTTCTTAGTGTTGCCATATAAGCCTGAGTCGTTTTTATACAAAAATGTTGATATAAGAATGAGTATATTTTTCTACATCTAGGGTATCACGTAATTGGTGTGACCAATTGCTTCCTTACTAGTTGTAATGAAAAAAATAATATAAAATAAGTTTAACGATTAACTGCTTCGGAATTATTAAACACATTTTACTATAGAAAATTCATGATATGCACGTATTTTAAATAGCATTCGATTGATTTTATTAAAAATAGTTCCATCGTAATTTAACCATTCAACCACAAACAAAGTTTATTTTTATAACAATTTCCTCTTTAAATAAAAAAAACGCCTTAAGTAATTTAAAGTTGTTACAAAACTTTTTGGTATTTTTCTAGCGTTGACAAATTTTGGTATACTCTAGAGGAAATAAAAATAAGAAAACTATTTTCAGGAACCGAATGTTTTTCTTCAGGACGTGACGAAAATGTTTACATCCGGAACTTATTTCTCTAAATGTTGCGCATGAACGTATTTTGTGGAATGGAATTTATTTAAAGTATCGATTTCACGGGTATTAAAACTGCGGAATCTGCATGAATTAGCATTTTTCCGATTGGTACTGCATAACTGCAAGCAGCAAAATAATTTTCCCGCGGAAACACTACTGTAAGTAGCCTCTTAACGCCTTAAGAAATGTATGGAGCGTCTTGGCTCTTCCCCCGGGGCTCGTTATGGTTTCGTATCGATTTTCAGTTAAGCGTAGTGGAAGGGAAGAAATGCGTTCAGCACGGAATGTCATTTGTGTCAGTGCGCTAATTTCATAACTCAGATCGGTTGTGGTTCGCACAACAGCAACAAATCAAATAAAGGAACGTCCTTCATGGCTCTAGAACCTAGAAAATCACTTCCGAATCGATCGTTTTCAACGCCATAAATAAATAAGGAAAATTGAGGAGCTTCGTGGCGACCTGCCCACGCCGCGCCGGAAATGTCTGCCAGTCTACAAACTTTTTCTGCACGGCGTAATTTTAAGGAGATGAAAGTCATAAGTTGGCGCAGCTCCATCAAACTATACTCATACTTGTGTACTTTGGACTCTGGATTATAGAGTTACACTGCTCCCAGTAGCACAAAGTGCTGCACTCGGAGTTGCGAAGGAGGAAGGATGTTTCCTCGTTAACATAGATGTTCAGAATTCGTCTCACAACGAACTATACTAATGGAAAAATGGATTTCTTTTCAAGGCGACGTTTTTTTTCTCTTTTTTTGTGTCCTTTCTTCTCAAAACAACTATTCCCAAATTAATTTTTCAAGGCTTTGTAGGAAAGCTAAATTTCTTTTAGGGAGTTGCTTCGTGTGAAATTGTGTCCTGAAATCGATTTGTAGAACAATTCTGAGGAAATGTTAGCAAGGAACCTTGAAACAAAACTTTTGTCTAGGACTCTCTCACATCTAATACTGCACGCTTTAAGAGCACATAAAAACATCTCCAAAGGAAGCAGGAATGTTTTCAACATTGCATTTTCAAGGCTCCAATGAAACGTGTAAAAAATGTTTCAGATTTCCCATCAAGAGAATGTTATCGGGAAATGGTTTTGACTACCGGAAAAGGTTCTCTGGCAATTCTCAACTGAAATAGGAAAAAAAAAAATGTTTGAAGCATATTTTCAAAAAATGAAATTATATTTTAGAATCGCAGAACTTTAGTTCAAATAATAAATTAATAGTTATCTTTTACTTTTTTCATAGGTTACCATAAATCACTTTGAATATTTTGCTGTTTTCGAATTCCCAGATTTTACAAGTCGTGAAAAATATTATTATTGTAAAAACGATTTCCACATGATTCCCAGAAAAACTGATAGAAACTGATAAATTTTATTCGTTCTCACATTTAAATTTCTGGAGATTTAAAATTGCGGAAAGAAGCATCCCCTCAACTGTAGATGTGGGACCCAACAGCTTTGTAACAATGAATATTCAAGACATCCTCCCACTCCTCGAAGAGATTTACTTCATTCTTTAAAGGGTCTATTGAGAATTTCATTTTAAAAACATGATCCCCAAATATTTGACCTTTTGAATGCCAAATTTCCCCTCCTGGATTTGCGTTTTTAATTAAATCAACCAACAGCACTTTTTTCAAGGCTTTCCTCTTGCAGATTGTTAAATTTAAAAAAAATAATAATTGAGCACAATCTCGAAATGAGACCTTTTCTAAATTGATTATCATAAAAAGAGGGCTTCAAAACTTCTATTCTGGAAGTTTATTACTCTTCGAATTCCATAATTGCATTGCAGTTACTAATTAAATTTACTTCAGTAAAATGTGTTGAAACAAGCTCAAGTGACTTTTTAGAAATTATCGAGCAGAAATTGCTGAAGCAACGCGAAGAATTGATGCTGTTGAACTTTTGCTGTTGAATGTTATAAGATTTATAAGAATTAAATGATTTAAAACATTCCATGCAACTACGTAATTCTCCCTGCACACCCTCTTTATGAAAAAAATTACAAATTTCCTTTTCTTTACCCTCGAATCTGAAAAAAAAAAACTTTATATCAAAGCGAAATTATATTTCCAGAACCAGTTACTCAATAAAGAATTTATTTATTTTGTTATAAAATTTTCTATATTCTAGAAAATGTTGCTGCAGTTTGAGGGTCGGTCAGAAAGTTATCGGGGAGGCTATTTGCCAAAACTTTGTTAAATGCACGTCGTTGAGAACTTTATTATAAAACACGCAAAATAGATGCTCCCCCTTTTCGAATTTATAGTATAAATTTGCATTTTCAACCTCACAAAATAATTTCATTTACGAAACTGTAAATTATTGTATTAATTAATAGTGTAAATAACTCAAAATGAAATTAGTAAAATTTGTAATATTTTGTGAACGGATTTATTAATTTCGAGCGCCCGGAGAAAGTTTTGCATCTTCTTTGAGTTGAAGCAATTTTTTCGAAGCATCATTAAATTGAATATAGATTTTTGATTTCTATTAAAGAATGCCCAAAATTTTCATTTTGAGAAGACAGAGGGTATTAATTATCTTGACTAAGCTAGTGTGCATTAAACAATTTGTTTCCTATTAAATGGATTACTTCATTTGCGGTAAGCCAGAATAATTTAATTTCTCTACCTAATCTAAGAAATTATTCTGCAGAAACAATCATTTAAGCTGGCTCCTTGGAGATAGCGAAAAGCGAATTCTACTTAAACTGGGAATCGTTTTGCTGTACGAATCTTAACTTGAACATCCACAATTTTGGGCTCAGTGTGCGAAATTCCGTATGCAAGGAAATTTTTCGTTCCACGGCGAACGGTATTAAGTACATACCTCGAAGTTAATATCCTCAGTATCCATTCGAATTAGGAACCCTAAGATTTGCAACCCTGCAAACGGCGATGTTCCTTCAACCGGAGAACCAAATTAATTAATCCTTGCGATTTGATGTGCTATGAAACTTACACACGCGGAACAATTTTCAAGATAAGTGTCTAATTTTTGTTCGTTTTTTTTTCGTTTCTCTAGACAGTTATATTCCTTTTTGTGGTATATTTACGTATATTTAGGGATGATGACCCGAACATAATCCATTTACACAACAGCAATTCGGAAAGACCACGGCTGGAACTAAGCGCGAGTCCGTGGACATGCAAGTCCACACGTTTCCAATCCCCGAAATTACTTCCCATAGGGAAGTCGAAGTATCCGTGCCTGGCGGAAGAGGGAATACATCAAAAAAGGGTTGGTTTGCTGCGTTTCCTAGCGCTCAGGCTCAGTACTGGCGATGTGGGGGCGCAAGGTGGTGGTGGTAGTAGCCACGGAGGCAAGCAGAGCAGATGTACCCATTTGGAGGAAATTTAAATAAAAGTCAGCGTCCCGAAAGTCGTTTTGACTCGACTGTTTTCAACGGCCACATGGGGTGGGAAACCCTTAGATTTTGATGGCACACAAAATTAATGTTTTCCGAGCAGTTGAATAGAGAGGACTGTGTAAAAATCACAAGTCTTCTGATTCAATCCACGAAGGACTCAAGCAAAGTGGGACAGTGGAAGGTTTGCAACACACAAATGTTAATTTGAAACACTACAGTAAGTCTGCCTGCAGCAGACTGTTTGTGTAGCGGAGCACGGAGCCGAGCCACAAAAAGCCACTTTAAGAAATGCACAAAGCCACAAATTAAAGCACAAATAAAGCGCACTTTGAAACAACATCGGGAATCCCCAGGAAGCGGTTTTTCTAGGATTCCAGCGATAATTTCACCTTAACACTTAGCGAAAGAACAATCAACGTTAAATATTTTCAACAAATTAGAATATCCACATAATCGTATAATGTTTTCGTTAAAGTTCCTCTATATTAAACCGTAAGACTAAAATCACAATGAAAATGTTCCCTTCAGCCTATTGTTGAAGTCTAAAAACAAGGCAGAGGGGGCTGTGTTTGGTCCCACTAAAGTCAGTGTCTGTCCCGAGTTAATAGTGGCGACTAGGTTTCTAAAATCCCGCTAGTTTTTTAAACAATTCAGTAATGTAATTTTTATATCCTAGTTATGTTTTTAAGTTCGTTCAAGCCGGCAGAGTTTTTTCACTATTTCCAAGCGAAGTTTAGGCGCGACCGATCCGAACCGCCCTCGACACAAATTGTGGTGGATTCCAAAACTCACAATGTGTTCCCTTGAGAGAATTTGCGGAGTATGAAAGCTTTTCACCACAAGGGGAACATTTGCAATGAGTCACTTTGGCTGTTATTGGTCAAAGCACTCAAAGGAACAAGAGTGCAATTCTAGTTTTGTCTTTCTCGACGTCTATTCGAACAATTGCATTTTGTTATTATACATTTTGGGGAAGTACCTGCAAATAACGTTTCTATAGCTGTGGATTTTAAGTTGGTGACTTTAAAAGAAGCGTTTTTAAGCGGTTTTACTGATATGCTATTTTATTGCTGCAAGTGACTTTGTTGACTATATAAGTATTTGGTAAATATTTGTAATAAGTTTCAGGACATTTCTAAAGCACTGATATTTGCGCCGACTCAACACAGCGAAGCAACAATTGGTCAGCCATCGTACGAAAGAGAGATGAAACAAAAACTCATGAAATAACGATGACACAATTCCCATTCGCAGCTCCCAAACGGTTTGTTGATTTGCAGATAAGGGGCTGGTTTTTTTTTTTATTCTGTCTAGCCAAAATATTTATAAAATTTTATTTCGTAGTAGTTTTGATAATTTTTTTGCATTCACAAAAGATATGAAATTAATTAATATTGTAAATTCAAACGTGATAAATTCAAAATTTTACAAAATCCATCTTCATAAATTAAACACAAAATATTTCTCAAATTTTGTTTAGTTTCTAATTTTAAAAGTAAAGATATCTATTTGATTGCTCAAACGCAGTCATGCAAACAGTAAAAGCTTGGTTCCTCTGCCGAGCTCTCGACAACGTGGTGAAAAGTTCTGCTCAAGCTTTTCAAGGTTGCTCAAAGAACAAGGAGAGTTGGTGATATTTCGAAGCCGCATATAATTTTTACTAGATGTCAGTGTTTGGCATTGAATTTTATTTGAAAATTTCAGATTTACGTTTTTGGCAAATATCTGTTATCTGGATATTGTCTTAAATTATTTAATTTTTTCTTAAATGTGAATAAATAATGTATTTAAACTTTTCCCTTGAACAGAAATATTTTAATTTAACTATTTTCAACCAGAAATTTTAAAAATCTCTACGCAGTATTTTAATTTAAGTTTCAAAAATCAAAAAGACCAACGTGCATTCGAAGATGGGAGCATCCATCCATAATTTTAACTGTATGAACTATCGACTAGCACAGTTTCATAAATGTATTATGTATTAGCTATGTTATGTGATCCCGTTCCCCACACAGAATTAAATAATAGGTTCAAATTTGTAAACAACTGTTATCTAAATAAGGATCACGAATATTAATTTTTTCGTAAGCACTCGTGAGCATCCCTTCCACCCGCATTCATATCAATATTGTTTAGTTTTTCTCTTTTTTTACGATCGATATTTCTAGTATGTGAGGGGTGATTGTCAAAAACAAATTCCGGGGTGTGCTGTTGAATTAATTTTCAGGATCAGAGTGGTTTTGATTATACAGACGGGAAGGGATGCGCTGTATTGTACAAGTACCTAATGCGCTCATAATTCAGTTTACCCTAAAATTTTGTGGGATTCCAGTGAAGTAAAATTGAAGAATGAACAAATTTTAATATTCCTCTCATGTTCACTTTCTTTTGTGTCATTAAAAGAATTATGATGGAAAAGCAATGATTTTCTCACTCCGATTGCTTTCGCTTTATTCTTGTGATAGAATCTCAACGGCTTTTTTAACAAAAGGAAGCCGACTGTGGGAGGTTTTTGTTATTTTATGAGGAACATATGTTCTCTCTGCTTTCACTCCTATTTCATATGATTCAATAAGGAGCGCTTGATTTGGCCTTTCATCTGATTATTTTCTTCTTGTGGCTGCGGAAGTGCACTATTAAAATAGGTAAGAAATTACTGGATGCTGGGATGATGTAATTAATCATGTAAGTTTGATGTCATGAGTGGAGCTTATATTTTCGTTTTCATTACTATACGTCTTCTTCTTTAAATTATTTTCAATTGAAATTCGAATTTATAGTTTTTTATGTCAGAATAACGGTTCTACAGCTCACATAAACTCAATAAATTAATGCTGACTTCTTCTTATTCTTCTTCTCGTTGCATAAAAGAATGAAATAGATTGAAATTCTATTAAAAAAGAAAAACAAAACAAAAAATAACAAACGATGCAACTTCGACGAGCGAATTTTATTTCTATAAAGGAAAGATGACTCATAAGGGATTCCCTCTGTAAGGCGCAGTGAATCAGGGAAGATTCTTGAGAAAAGGAGTGTGGGCCCTTCTTAAGGTCTAGCCTAAATATAAAGCAGCGTTACTCACCTTTCTTCGATGGTGGTTGGCAGCTGGGAGCGGGCTCGCATCAGGCTGAGGAAGTGTTTCCCGTGATTGCCCTCGCCGCCCCCCTCGGACATGTAGCCGTTGTCCACGTCTATCAGTCGTGACGCGGGGGTTCGCCGCAGTGCATCGCCATCACTGCAGTAGCCTTGACCAACGTCCGACTCGCAGAAGTCGTTCACGTAGTGCTGACCCCGCGCTCCTCGCGTGGGCAACGTCACATGGCTGTTGTAACCCCTAAGCAGGGGGCGCATGGGCAGTACGTTGACCGGTTTCTCCTCTTCATAAATCGTGCCGACGATTTTCGAGGGCACCGTGTGGAATTTCGCCGTACTAGAGTTATCGCCATTACTTCTTCGCCCATCTGAAAACTGATCCTCGAAGTCCAGTTTTCTATTGGGGATTACATTTTTCGGCGGAGTCATCCTTGCGTTGTAGTGAAGATCGGAGCCGGACTCGGAGCTGGGCCTGTAGATTACACTCGACTCACTCGAGTTTGAGTGCAGCCCTCCGCCACTCTGCGTTGAGCTGGAGTGCAGACTGTCGCTCATTGATATGCTCGGGTTTTGCAGGAGTTTATTTGTGTGAAACATAGGGCCATTTTGAATGGCGTCCACCATCGATAGTGGATTAACGATATGCATTCGATTGTCCCCCATATTGCCGCTTGATGATATGATATCCTGGTTACTGTTTGATATGTCATTCTTATCCGCTTTCAATTCAGGAACTTCTGGTTTCTTCTCCAACGCTGGAATTGTTTTGCTTGTGCCTTTGATGGCTGCCATTGGCTTAGGAATGCCCGTCGACGCGTTCGTCATCATGGGTTTGTTGCTCGAAGTCAAATTATGCTTGACCTCGGTGCGCACATCAAGTTTGCTGCTCGATAATCTGGAAGACATTTTCGATTTTGCATCAACCTTGACAGCAGATGCAGATTTTTGATTTTTAATTGACAGCTGTGAAAGTTTTGAGTCGCCAGCTTGAATTTCCGTTTCTTTTCGAGCTGGACTTTTTTCCTTTTTCAAGGAACTTTTCAATGTTGGTGTTTCTTTGGCAGTGGTCTTCTGTGGTCCACCAAAAAGTTTTGAATGTTTTACATTTTTGGCACTTTGATCCTTAATTCGTACGGCAGTAGATGCGGAAACGGAAGGTGGTTTGATTTGAGACACGTGGCCATCGTTTAAACTTAGACTGGAATCACTTCTCTCGCTGCGAGCTGAGGAGAAGCCACTGCTCGAACTTGTGCGTTTTGACACCTGAGATTTCGCGGAGGAGGAATTGGTCGAGGATTTCTCCTTATTGAACAATTTCAACTTTTCCAGCATCGAGTGTTTTGTGCTTGTTGCATTGGCGGTGTGCGCCAAACTCTGCGGCTGCAATTGTTGCGGCAGAGGCTGATGTTGCTCCTTGACGAGTTGCATCCCTGTTTGGGCGGCGAAACCAGTCGCAGGGATTTTGCATTGCAGTTGCCGGAGTCTAGAAAACAATTTGTGACGGTTGATAAACTCCGAATCACAAGAGAAGCTCCTGCAGGAACCCATCTACTTACCCATTATTGTTTCCCTTTGGGGATTGTGTGAGATTACTATTACTTGACGGGGGACTTCCAGGACGACTGCTGCTTACTTCACTACTGCCGGTTTTTGCTAATCCTGGTATGGCTGTGAACACGAAAAAGAAGAGGAGTAGATTGTTAACAGTCATGTTCTATTATTATTTACGAGCGCAGCGTGTGCATGCATTAAGCCTGTACGAGTGTACGGCAGAGGACACAATCTATTAATTATTAAAACTTCAATTTCAACTTAGTTAAAAGACCTCTTCTTCCCATGATAATAGACGCACACTTGCTCTGAGTGAGTTGCATTCAACGGGGACATAACAGCGAGTTGGATTCAAATAATCCTTAGAATGTAGCAAGCTGCACTGGATATTTTATTGACATGCACATGCTTCTGCTTCCCACCAGTGCCCTGCATCCTCTGACCGTGCACAGAATTATTTGTTTCATAAACAAGCGAAAGCCTGCGCTTTTGTTATGTTAATCGTACAAGAAAATTTCATTATGCACTCTGAAGCGAAATCTGTTCACATTAAATACTTACAGGGTGTATGATTTGGCGTGGGTGGCAGCGGTCGTATTTTGTCTGGTGGGCATCTCCTTTGCACGAGAACTGTGGCTGGTAGTGGTATCGCTGTTCCGCCATTCGTTTTTGAGTACGACACTGGTATTTGTCTGGAAAGAAAGTAATAAAACAGCAAAGAACGCCATTTAGTGACTGCATGTACAGAGGAATGGTTGATTTGTTTCATTTTTTAAGGGCGCTATTTATAGTTCAAGTTTTTTGTGCCGGATTTTTTACCTCATTGGTTAGTTTAACGTTTGGTCGCAACTCACATAAAATCATTAAAACAAGTTATTACTCATTGATGTTTGTTTATGGAGTTATTATATTAGTATTGGATAAATTTAACTCAAACTTTGGATGTTACAGGTTCCGATACTCCTACCGGAATATAAGTCAACTTTCGTTAGCCCTTTTTTCCTTATTACAACATAAGTCTTTGTGATTTTCAAAACTACGATCGAGCAGTTTTTCAATCTGACTTTGAATTTCATCCAGTTATCAATACTATTTTGAGAATGATATCTTTTTTGGATCAAACTCGAACAAATACAAAAGTGGAACCTATCAGTGAAATGTGAATCATCCACAAATCGAAAACAACAAGTCTTCCCAGTGGGGACTGGGGGATTCCCCGAATGTGGTTAATTGCAGCATTTTTACGCTCTTAACAGGTTCACCAAAATACTACTTCCTGCACGTCTTGTTATTTTGCTTATAATATATTAAATATAATTAATTAGTGTCTTGTTTATTTCTGTAAATGGTTTGTGAGTAATAAATGTAGATGATTTTCGCAAAGGAACACCGCTCTCGAAAATAGAGTCCTTTAAACAGTGGTAAGAACTTAAGATGCTCTGAAGTGACGCCCGTGACATGACAAAGTGCAATCGTGTAATGACTCCGGTAATAATCACCAATGTGCGCTGCTTGAGTGGTCATTACGGATGGAATCAGTGCATTGGCACTGTGATGCATTTTGTAATGTTGTTTCAAAATAGTACCAAAACATTATTCTTCCGAATCCAGTTTACTTACATTTTTTAGTGTGCGGTGCACACCCTTCGGTTGCACGCCGCTCAAGCGAAGATAAATTGCCCTTAAAAATAGATCCAGAATTCTCTATTTTCACCGCGTTCTGGTGCCAGATAAATTTGGAAACTGCCAGAGGGCGTTCGACTTTACATAGATAGGCGCGTGCGGGAAATTTTTATAACACTGGAGTTCATTTATTTACTGGCGAAATGCTGTTACTTGACGCAATGACTCTTGCACTAGTTCTTGGACTTGCAATTAAAATTAACACGGTAATAATTCGAGGAGGAATTACATGTTCGAAGTCATTCAAAAACGGTTTAATAGTTTTCACGTTTAAAATCGTGAAATACTTTTTGAATTGTTTACAAATGACAATTCTTTGCAATGTTGAACAGGAATGCTCTTTCTGGATAATATTTCGAGTCCTAAGTATATTTACACATTCGAACAGAAAAGAATCTCGACTCTCGAAGACTATTTATGTGCCTGCAGTAAATTTAGCATATTTTGGAAAACAACTTATGAGGGTTTTCGGAAGGAAGCAGCGAGGAGTCATCTGTATCTTTAATTTACAATTAAGCTAAGCGCTTCGGTGGGTAAAAAAAAACTATTTCCCCTTTGCTTTCATTATTATGCATTATGGAATACATACTTTATAAGTCACTAGGAAATCTTGAAAGCACTTAGAATACTCATTGTAGTTTCATTTTTGCAACTTGAGTAATTTTTTACTCAAAATCGTGTGTCTGCAAGGGTTAAACGTGGTTGCAAATTAATGCAATGCCGCGAGAGCTCAGGTCTATGACCTGCACTCGGATTACAGTGCATCTCAGCGAGCCTGTGCTTAAAAAATGAACATTGTTTTTGGACATCACAGATTGTGCAGCTGAAATTAAGTCTGCTGCTTGTGGCAGGGATGAAACTACAGGGTAAAATTATACCTCCTTGGCCTGCGTAAATGTTTAAAATTTTCATTACTGGAAACGTAAAGCTGCGAATTTCAGCTTCGAAGTAATACAGAAAATGCATTCTAGTTGAAAAGTCGTGGCATCTGTTCACACTTCGCGGCTAACTTTTCTTATGCCTAAAAAAGGATCACTTCGAGTGTAAAGGATTAAGATTAATATGATTTTTTTCAGTCCAACATTATCGACAGATATGTAGGTATGTTTGAGTGGGAGCGAAAGTGTTCTCGGTGGAAGTGATTCGAGCGTCTTCTTTGTTTTTTTTTTAAAATCCCTCGATCTCCATACTCCGGTGCCTGTTGCACTTCTCTGCATCCACCCACGGAAAAAACGCGGAACACTTTAAATCCACGCACGTCGCACGGCTGAGGTGTGAGGAGAGGATTTGGTCTTGCAACTTGCCGTAAATTAGGGTTGCGCGACGCGTTCGAGTCTTGTTTGGCGTCGACACCGGTTCCATTAAGTGGCAAGTAAACTATGATTGGCGAGGCGGGGGGTGGGTGCACCAGGAACTGAAGGTGCCAGCGGAGACTATGCGCCAAGAAGTGGTCAGTTCTGAAAGGCACTCCTTATTCCAAGCCAGTGCTCATGACTTCGTTTGTCAATCGCTAGCATTTTGCAAATTCAATTGCGACCGTGAACTGCGCCAATTTGGAGGAATTCCCGCAAGCAACAATGTCTGGCGCTGGTCTGCGAATTGCCAGTGCTGGGCGTGCCACAGGCGAGTTCAGTACGCGAGCAGCTTGGACTTTGCTGCAACAAGGAACGCTGGCGCCAACCGCTTGTATTATGAACGGCCACAACTGCTTGGTCTAGTTTCAAGTTTCCTACTGCAGCTTATCCTCGAAACTTCAGTACGAGTTACTTCCAGCAGGCAATTGCTGCAACGTTGTACCACAAACGGTTAATTTTAGATGGTGGCAACTTAAAATGCAAATCCACAACATATTTCTTGGGATGTTGAAACATCATTCCCGCACTGACATTTAAAATTTCAAATAATTTCATTGTAGCTACAGACGGGAATTTTAATAAAATGTGCATAAATTTCAAGAGCGAATAAACTCACAAACTTAACCTTTTTTAAATTACCTTCGTACGTCCGGCGAGTTCGGTAAACTCCTACATTTTCGGTTCTTGCCGTGTGGTGAAGACGACGATGAATTTCCCATTGCACTCTTTCTTTCCCTTCTAATCGTCGATGATGAATTCAATTCATTAAAAATTTATATTGAAGCACTTTTCTTATCACATCTCGAATTCACTGATTTGGCTTTCATTCGTTTATTGTTTTGAATTATCACAAGTTCAACAGCTTGCTAGAAAACAACGATTGCATTCTGTTGCGGTCAACGAGGATCGAGAAAGGCACAATGCACTGGGGAATACGATGTCGCTGCAGTTTAATGCAGGAACTTCAATCTCTGAACACAAATCTCATTTTCGTATCTGAGTTTATTTGTGCATAGACCACTTAAAATTCCCTTATTATCACTCGGTCCCTCTCCCCAGGGCCAGTAGTCCAAGTTAAAAGGATGTTGTTTCACAACACAACACAAAAATGAAACAAGATTTTCTACTAGTTAATTTCAAGGACTCGTAATGTATGCTCTTGTAGGACTGCATTTGGCAGTTAGTTACATTAGCGCATATAGGCGTTGCGAGAACCACCCTTAAGCATCCCCAGGAACTCCAAAATACATTACCAACACCCAATTCTAGAAGCGTAAACAAACATGAGGGGATGCTCTCGCTCTTCTGGACCGGACACACCCTCTTAGTGGAACTCTCTGGAAATAATTGATGTTCGGCAATGGAGAATGGTCAATTAGGATCGCAAGGACTGACGCAAGAGCTATACCAGAACATATTAAATAAGTAATGGTAATGTGGTTCCAAAAAGTGGGTGCCACGTTCCAGGTGCTTGCTCCCTTGTATTGATTGCCAGCGAGCCCCCAACTGTCTTGTGTTTTGAAAGGAATGACGTTCTATTCTTTCCATCGTTTCCTTTTGTTTGATTAATTCCTCAATTTTTCCTGATCAATTTTCGTATCCGGTTTCCAAAACCATCTGCACACAGAGGGATTTTATTGCCCCCAGGGATGCTAATGCCACCCCATCATGTACAAAGTCTTGTCTCTGACAGAGACAGTTTTTCATTTTTATAGCGGTTTCGTTTTCAATTTAATCGGTAATGTATCATTTGCAGGAAAAAGTGCCAATGTGGGTGAAATCATGGAATCCCAAGATTTAGTTGAGCTTACATTTGAGTGCATAAATAATGAATAAACTGCAATAAATAAATCTGATTCATCTGCTATAGCGAGTGATTGTAACAGAAAAAAAATCAGCAATTGCAATTGCATGCATCCGCATTTCGATGTATTGTAGTAATGTTTACTTCATTTTTATAGACTTGCAGTTGCAGTGTTTCACTTGCTGAACTGAAATCCTGTCCAACTAAATTTTGTGTTAACTATAAATGTGAATTTCGAAAATGTTTGTAAAACTTGGGATGGGGAGTGCGCCACGACAGAGGATGCATTACATATTATATTGAAATTAAACACTCATTCGTCGTCTCGTGTGTGCAGTAAGTATTACTAGATGTCAAAGAAGTGGCACTTTCCAATCAATCGATTGCAGACAAAAGATCATTCATGGGAAAAGTCTTTTTACTCCGCACTTGATTCCCATTCGAGGCACATTCGAGTGCGCTCCTCTCGAGTAATCGATAAGGAGTCTTGGTTCACAAGAGTCTCCTCGCTAAAAGCATGGTTATCGTTTATTTAACTGCAAAATGGTTGGATGAATTACTGACGTCTTTTCATTACGCGGGGGAAGGAGACGCTTCCATGCGATGCTCGCAATCTTGCCGTTTTTTTACAAATCTTGTGTAAAGAGTCTCGTGTCTGAAGCCGAGATGTTCTTAAGACAATGATAATGAGGCGCTGTTTGGTGATAGGATAATGACCTGTCTGCGTGCCATCGGCTCACGTTCCATTGCTTTGCACGGTGGAGTGAATTAGTTTTGAGGGACTCTCAAATGTGCATTCAGCGGGGAAACTTACGCGATGAAAACTCACGAATTCCTCGAACACCGAACTGACGAATTAGCACGAGACCATTGAGCGTATGTGTGGGTGCGATCGCGCGGAAGCAAGTTCAATGCAGTAATTGAGTAATTACATCATTCCTGTGAAGCATTCCATTTAAGAACAGTAAAGATTGCAATCAAAGAAGAAAAACCCCACACTCTTCACTCTTCCAGTTCTGCAATTTTCATTGCTGCAACATTTTACGTTAACCGAAATGCTCTTTCTTATTTTGCCATTTCATCGTAACTACTGTTAAGTACTATTACTGGCTGTGGATCTCACGATGTAATCTTCATATTTTGGAGCGCACTCTTTATGCAAATTCGGGTTCTGCATTATTGCAGTATTTACACATGTTTCATACTGAAAGTGTTGACAAACACTTCAAAGTTAACAGATGTGAAAAATAAAATCGCTGAAGGAGTTCTTTTAAGTAATTATTTATCAAAAATTACAAAAATGCGATTTCAACCATTTGCACTCCAGAGTACAAGACAGCACCGCTAAAAAAGGACTGTTTATACAATATTTTATTTTTATAACTGAGATGTGAATGATTCTTTTTCAGTACCTATTTCAATTAAATTCAATGTGCCGTTCTTTTGTCGTTATGTTTGTGAATAGATTTCTTTTATAGATGGGTTGAAAATGCGTAATTAATTTTTTAAAACTTTTCGCCGTAGCATTTTATTTGTAATTTTGTGAACTTTTGTCAAAGCAAAGCAAAAAAAAAAAAATGTGCTATTGTTGTGGTTAGAGGAAAACATTGGCGAGATGCTGTCTAATCCATTAACTGAATTAACAATCATGAACAACCAAATTTTCATTCAAGGTTTCGAAGATGGGTGCGCACCTCATTTCCCACGCACAGCAGTTCCAAACAATGCTCATCGCATTGTTCGTTAGTGATATTAAAATTATTCCGAAATCACAGCCCCGCAACAGACTCCTCCGCAAAAAAGGAACTCTTGTTTACGCATATTCAACGAACTTCACCGCTAGGGGGGTTGACACTGTGTCGTTTCGTGCCCATAAAGCACCGGCGGCGCCACCCACAGGCCTCGGAGGCACCCAACTGGAACGATTATCACGGTCGTTTGCATCCATAAATTCCAGAATGTTTTGCCAGTGGGAGCAAAGGTTCGATTTCCAAAATAAATAGGATTCATTTTAAGACTTTTATAGAACCCTAATTTGAGCCCGGGAAGAACAGATGATCCTCTTCTGCCAATCAATCAAGCGGCGGTTGAGGAAAACAAGTCGGGATGGGAAGACAAGCTGCCCAACATCATCCGTGGTGGACCCATCAACTTCTTCGCCCGACGAACTTTATTTGACATTATCTTAACTCTTTACAGAATCTGGGTTTACTTACGACAGGACGATTTATGCCCGTGGGACGCGAAATAAAAGACTGATATGTATTACATTAAGGACGCATTATTATCGACAGTTTGAAAGGGTTAACCGCAAGTAACTGATAAAGACAATGTACGTTACTGCCATTTATCCACGAGGTGAATGAATCAATAAACATTAAAAAGACTTTTCCAAGCTGTACTTTCAAAAAGCACATTTACTACTTTTCTACGTCCCTGTACATAATTTTTACGACTAGATATGTAATCGTCCTGTTCCTCAAGTCGGCTATAAACTCCCAGATATATTCTTATCCAGCAATTTATTAACTGAGAACTGAGTTCTCTCTGAATTGAAGAAATCGAAAAACGGTGTGATTAAGGAGGTGAAGACCGAAGATGAAAAAAATTTTTTTCATTGAGGTGCATCATTTACATTACTTCTAAATTGGAAAACCTCTTTGGTCGGAATATTCCCACAGTTCTTCCACAATAATACAAAAATCGACAAAAATCATATACACATATGTAGGTATAAAAAACAAACTTAAGTTTGATGTAGCCAAACAAATGTGTAAGTGTGTGTGAGCGCGGTAGAAAGTATTTAGTAGATGCTGTGGCTCAAAGTGTGCTAAGGGATTACGAAATTGGGGATGTAATTTTAGTTGTAGCATAATATTGTGTTAATTACTATTTGTTCGCCACTCCCACCCATCTATCCTTCTACCCTTTTGCCCTTTTGCTGTATAACATTCAAACCCTTTGTTTGCTATCTTCCAGTTTCATCATTAACTTTGTGTGGGCCAGTTTCCGTACACGACTACTGCCGTCTTACCCCTCTCCGCTGGCTTCATTTTGGGATCTGCATTGCAACTCAAAGAACCTCTGTTAATTTGCATCTGGTATTGAGCGGTAATTGGATTTCACAATTGTCCCTACATTTTGCAAATGTATTTCTGAATGCCTGGAAATACGGGTTTCCCCGATTTCACTTGTTTCGAGTGAGTTTACTGAACTGCGAAAACTGCTTAAACTAGAAGGACTTTGCTAGATCTGTTGATCCATTTTTTGCAGCCAGTCCGTGCTAAGCCTCAAGAAACCCACTCACTTTGACAGCGGTTTGCGATAAGGAATTGCAATCTTCATTAATCAAAGCAAATAACTGTAGTTGTAAAGTGGTGTCCGCTCGTGGAGGGTTGCTGTACACAACTCACTCCTCAATTTGTCGTTCATCCTTGAAGTGTAATTACAGAATTTTTTAAATTTTTTTTTTCATTTTCAATTTTTCACTATACTTTTTTGCAAGACTTCATTGCTCTGATTTTTTCCCACTCGACACAAGATTTCCGTTTTTTGACTTCGTAACTTTTTATAAGGGGTCGACGCCCCTGTTTACAATGCCAGTAGGCTTTAAACACAATATTCAAAACACACACACACAATGAAAACGAATTTTTGTTTCCGCCAACACCGTGGGGTAATCCTTTTAACAAAGGCAAGCAAAACACCACTCGCTGGTCCTTGTTCTTGAGCGAATCCTTGCGAAATATTTTTTTAAATTCAAATTAATGTACAGCGATCTGCAGTTTGAAATCGTTCCTCAAACACTACCACGGAATTTTCGTGGCAACCAGATTAAAAAAGGAACGCACTGAAGAACGGAAGAAACACGTTCGCAGAGCTAAACGGGGCTGCGGCCACCGGAGCCCGACCAGACTGCATTCGCCGGTTCTTCGGACGAAACTGAATGGGGCGCCAGGGATTACCGTTGCCGAGGCACCCAGCCACCAGCTTTCCTCGTCGGAGAAGCATGCTCGGACGCCGTGCCGACTGTTGCTTCGTGAGGAAGCCAGCCGCGAGGATATTCCAGTTCCAGATTGCATTTTTTAGCCGATTTCTTTTTTCGAGACACACTTTTGTTTTTGTGGAGAACCATCTGAGGTCTGAGGAAGTGATACAGGACTCTTCGCTTCCCAACAGTGGCCATCAATACTCGGTTGCCCGGGGTTGCCCCCGACAATTTTAATAATGGAGTCGTAAATAGGATTTTTCAAAATTCATATTAGTTATTTTTTAATATCACAATTTACATAACAAAAACAAGACAAAAGTGCAAAACTTCGCTCAAAACGAAAAAACAAATAACAGAAAATGGAAAATGTTAGTTGTTGAGCTCGATTCAGTAAACTCTCTTCATACTGGCAAGCCAAGGGAGAAACATTTGAGGCCATCTATTGTCATAGTAACACTGATAAACAACCCTCGCGACAATTTCCCTTTCATCCGAAATCGCATCTGGGATGTTGTTCCCAGCGAGGATCCCGGCGCATGACGGTGGTGTTCGAGGAGGTATTTGAAAAGGCTTTGGTAAATGCAACCCGTTCGCAGACTCTATCACTCTAATAGTCTAATCGCTTCCTGCCTAGAGTGAAGAAAAGGTGGTCGAAGACAACATTGAATTAGCTTTCGGAGCTCGTTCTTGCAAGTTGGGTCCATGACCATATGGGGAATGCCAGTTTTGCGAAGAGCACTTCCCAACAGCAGCAAGGTTTTTCAACGTGAACAACACTTTGACGCAGGCACTGACTCATTATTGCCCCCCGAACGGCGAAGGTGATCCCACCGGTACGACAGATTGCTTCCTCCTCATGCCCACGAGTAAATAAAGAGATCTACTAGTTACTACTCTTCTATACTGATTTACACTGTTCCCAGTGCCGAGTGTTCCTGCTCATTTCTGTGTACGGAATGAAATCACAACTTCTTTAATTAAGTGTGATAATTACGGCGTTCATGCGACTGCGACCCGCATTGTGTTCGCCAATGTCCGCCAGGCGAGCTCGTGCAGGTCTTTGGCACTAGTTTCACGCTCCTTTGCATTCTTCCACGACACAATTTGCTCAATTTACGATCGTCCAGCGGCTCTCGGCAAACAAATTGCGGAACCACAGAAGCGGGCTGCTCGTCTGGACCACTCTTGGAGGGTGGAAAAGTCAGCGAGGCGGAGGACCGCCACCCCCTTATGTTAGCTATTTCTCAATGGCGACTCAAACAATGTGCTAAACGCAGAGGGAATCGAGACGGGGCGACCCCGGTGCCCTTCCGGTTTTGGCACATGCGATAAGGGTTGGAAATGATCGAAGGACACCGGCAACCAACCTGCATTATGGATGCGTACGTCGAATCTTGCATTTAACTCACACATGCCGCATGATTTATGAGATGATCTGGGGGTGAGTTCATCCCCTTCACTTCTTAATAAATTTCAATGGAGGTTGCCAAACGAAAAACGTTTCCCGTGTTATTCAACCCTGAAAGGGAAACACCAAAGGCAGACTTGAAATATTGGAGAAAATCGCATTTCGAGGATGTCTTCGTCCTTACCCACGCTGCGGCGTTAGCAGCAGTAGGAACTGCTGAAGAAGTAACATTATGAAAATTATGACTTTCTAACAGTTATGGCTCCCCATTGCTTCTAGTCCCCCGTTCCTCGTTTGTATTAACTACACAGTTCATCCAGCTGCGTTTATTGCAACTTCTTGAAGGACTTGTGCTTGCTTCCAGATTTAATGGCATTACAAGATTAACAGGGAATTGAGTGAAGTTTTAATATTCCATTTGAAGTGGTCCTTCAAGTTTGCAACGTTCATTTCATCGTCACAAAAACGTACACAGCTGAACTCAATAATCAGGAAAATCATTCACGGGCTTTCCAAAGCTCTCCTGAGCCCGTGCAGACTGCATTCGCCGGTTCTTCGGACGAAACTGAATGGGGCGCCAGGGATTACCGTTGCCGAAGCACCCAACCACCAGCTTTCCACGTCGGAGAAGCATGCTCGGACGCCGCCGCGCCGTACAGACTGTTGCTTCGTGAGGATGCTCCACATTGCATTTTTTAGCCGATTCCTTTTTTCGAGATACTCTTTGATTTTTGGACGAATATCTGCGTAATTGATGCAGGACCACTCGCTCCGAACTAGTTAATACTTATTTTTCACAATCGTACATACATACAATTTTACATAACGTAAAATAAGGTAAAAATGCAAAATCCAAAACAAAAATACTAAACTGCTGAACTTATGAAATGCGATATATAATAATAATGACCTTTTAAAACATAAATCAAACTTAAAAGTAAGCATTTTCTATTATGTATACTTTCCAAATACCTGCAAATAGCTGCTGACAAGATGTGACATGTTTTAAGCTCTACCGCACACGCACTTGCTCATGAAGGAAAATAGTGCATCGCTAATGCAAAATCTATGAACGGTCTTCACAATTACTAATTTACTAATAATTTAAATTCAAAGAAACAAATTTGACATTGGCAATCCATGCATTCCGCACAAAAGATGCGATCTATTATTCCATCGTACCACGTGTTCCACCCTGTGGATTTACAAACAACGATCTAGGTAATTTTCATAAAAATACCAGTTTACATAATAACCGCAAAACATTTAGGTTTACAAATTCGCCGCGAATTAATTTTCGTTTTACTGCAAAGTAGAATTTTTTCTACTTGTTATACATTATAAAAATTTATGTTAAAATAAGGTTATATTGAAATAAAGTTACATACGTTAAAATTTTTACGTTAAAGTGATTTATAAAGTTCAGTGAAGACTCCCTTAAATACTCGAATTAAACTTAAGAAAATTAAAATACCACCACCGATATTATTTTTCACATTTGGATTCGTGGTGAGTTTCAAATTCAACAAAAAGCTTTTATAGGGATTCTGGTGTTGTTCTCTACTTACCGGTTCACCATTGCGTCATTTTCAGGTTGTTGCAAGGGCTGCTGCTGCTGCGATGGCTGGGAGCTTTTCGCGGGCGAACCGGTGGAAATTTTTTGCTGTTTTGCTTGCTGCTTGAACCTGCTAAGTGCGAAGAATAAGGCCAGCACAGCTTTCAGCCTTCCAGTGCAGATGTCGCTTGCCGTAACGGTTTCTAATCCACCCACAGAATGAGAGCGAAGTGCGAGAAGACAGGAATTGACGTTATCGAGCTGAGAAATGAAAACAAAAATTAAAGATTTGCAGTTCGAGGTCCAAACGTGATCTGTATGTAAATGCAGACGTGCGATAATATGGATTGAATCTTCAGTTTTTCTATCCCCGGACAGTTTGGAATCGTTCCCCGGGTCGAGTTCGTTTCGATGCAATTTTTCCGATTTTCGTGCCTCCCCATATTGGGGATTTAATACCCCCGGCCCCAGGTGACGAAGTCCGTTTGATACTACGTATCAAATCAGGAGATCTATGCCATTGCCATGTCACGACTTTCGCAAATAAAATAAAAAAATTAACTAAAATTAAGTATGTATTTAGGTAATATTGCTGTTACTATAAAGGGAATTAGTTGTGGCTTATGCAGATGTTTATTTTATACAAAAATTTTAAAAAGTTACAAAAAATATATGTTGTCGATATTATATGGTAAATTCAAACGAAAGCATTCGAAATGCATTTATCGAATTGTTTAAAATAACTATACGTCTTGGTTCGCCAATCAAATAATAAATTCTAAAAGCAATACACATAAAAGGGAAGAGATATGGAGAAGGAAATAGAGACTAAAGGATTTCCTGGACTAAGCGATCATTCACGTTGTTCGCAGTGGTTTGAAGCAATTTTCCTTTCCAAATCAGGAATGCAATTTTTTCACTGATTAATGCAACGAGATCGCAGCGGGCTGAAGAAATTATCGGGATGCATTCTGTCAGAGGCAGAGGCGGGATGTGTGGCGTTGTAATGTCATGGGAGTTGCTCAACTTCGTTCTTCTATGCAGCTGCAGATCGGCGCGGAGGGGTCGGGCAGCGGGCTGTCTGGGAGACAATACCAAAAATGGTCCTTGGGCTCCATAACACACTCGAGGCGCAGATTGGCGTCAGACTGGAGAGTTGCCCTCGCCTTTTACGTCACGTGCTTTTTGCAGCTCGTTCCAAGAGTTTCATGTCCCTGTTGTTTAACGCTCGATTTGGAAGAAAACCGCGAGCGCAGCATTTGCCAGCAATACCGCGGCGACGTGCATCCTTCCCGAGTGCAATGATATTATGAAATGCAGGCTGAGGAGTGATTCATCACGACAGCCGTGGGAAATTTGAGGTGTGGAAGATGATATTAACAAATTCAACACAACATTCTCCGGAGAAGTTGCAATGCTGGATCTACCTCCATGCTCCATGCATCGAGGGTAGTTAAAGGGTTTTCTTGCAAGGATGGAGAAGGTCAATCAATAAACGCCTCCAGAATTCGATACTTACGCAACAAATAAATAGTGGCGAATGCAGTGGAATTCGGTGGAAATCGAGTGATCAAAGCAAACGGGGGACTCTAATTATCAAGTGCGGGGGCGATGAGCCCGACGTCAGGCTCTCACCTCATCCAAAGGTATCAGCAGGAAAATGCACACCGGATTTCTGCACAAGCAGCATCTGCACGACAGCAGCAGACATTTGCACAACAACTTGCAGAAGCAGACAGACGTCGCGTCGTAAAACAAGTGATTTGAATGCACCGCGGGAAAATTGCGCCGCTTCTCCAATCCTAATTGTCTAATTAAACGCAGTAATAAGGTGGACCCGGATGGCACTCGGCGGCGCACTGCCGTCGCGAGGTAACCGAAATTGCAGCCGCCTTGCTGCAATTTGGGCAAAAGCCATTAAAATTTGCATGCGAACTTCAGAGTGCGTTTACGCGAACAACTCGCCGCGGACGAGCAGCGCTGGTCTCAATGTGTGTCAGTCACAATAATCGTAAATCAGCACAAGATGCTGAATTCTTGCATAAATTCCGCGAGCCGGACTGCGGCAAGTGTTGCTCCGGCCCGGGCTTACGGTACCCGCACTTAGCGATCATAATTAATTCGATTAGAGCAAGTCGACGGCTGAGGACTTAATAAGTGTATCTTCATCGCGGGACTGGAAAAGGCGGCCCCATTGGGCGGATGGAAATGATTTAATTGAAATATCACTAATCACTGTCAAGGATTTTCGTGAAACGTTGGCTGTCGGTGGAGAAGGGGAGGGGCGGGGGCTGCCGGACTTTCCTCTGAAGTGGATGGGATTAATTTTAGGATCCTCAGTTTTTGTTTGACCTCCTGATTAAAATATTTGATTGTTCTAATTGCTCACTTGATATCACTTTGCATTGATGCAGCGACATTCCTTACGTTCTTAAAAGCGCAGTAACCCGACCATTTTAAATATTCAATTGCTGAAATTGAGGACGTGGCAGTAAGATCCAGATAATCCCACTTTTCATGATTTGTTCGAATCTGTTTTATATCGTTATAAAATCCACGTTCGGCAGTTTGTTTAATAGAACAATATTTTTGAGAAAGGAACTTATAGTAACTAAGTATTAACAAAAACAGTTTAATCTCTTTGAAACTATCAGACGAAAATCACTCTGTACCAAGCGATGGGATTTTTTTTTTTTTATAAAAGTTGCAACATTTTGAAAAAAAAGTATGTACACTTTGAGGAGTTTTAAGGAAATGTGGATAGTTAATTGGATTGGCAAAACCCATCCTAGACTAGTTGAACTCAAAAACTATTTCAAAATTAGCACTTTGGAAATTCCGCACTGTTCCTTCTCATCTAATCATATTCATTGCGAAATGTCAAAAACTTTCGGCAAAAAACATGACCATCTACAAAAAATGTTTTAGGGGCCGCTGAAAGTGGAAGACAATCACTCAGAGGAGCATTATTAAAAAACACTCATCGCAGCAGCGTCTTTTACGAATCTTAAATCAAACGAGTTATCCTGCAAACCCCGCTTTATCTGTCAATCAAATTAGCATTGAAGACAGATCTGTAAAAAGATGATCCTCTCCCATTCCGCAAGACAAACGTTAGCTGTATCTGATTTTTAATTAACATTCAAATAACTTCCACCCTTTCCCCTCGGACAACTTACAATATTCAAAAAACGAATGAGGGAGACAAATTTGCGAGTCATTCATCATCGTCGCAAAAACAAGACGCTCCAAGTCGATCCAAGAAGACTTTGCATTCGCGCCCAAAGATCGCGGCAATATCAAAAGCCGATTAATATTTACGTGGAAATTGTCTTGCACTGATCATGAGCAATTAGGATTTAGGAGCACCTTTAATCCGAAATAAATAGCAACAAACCTTCCACGTGTTTCCGGCGGAGTGAGAAACGATCAGGAAATGAGTGTTTGGCTTTTCTTAGAAAAATTCCTGCGAAGTGCGAAGCCCAGTTTCTGGTTAAATTTAGCGTGAATTTATTTTCGCACTTGTTGAAGCCTCGAGTCGCCATTAAGTACTGAAGAGCCACAGCAAAAAACGCATATTTGTATTTTGTGAGTGTTCCTCAATTGAGGAAGACATTCTTCCACAAAGAGGCCAACTTTTTCAAAAGAAGCTTTGCGAGTGCGAAGTGTACGCGGAAGTTTCTTATTAATCTCCAACAATTGAGATGATGTAATAAGTTCACAAGAATTCCGGCAAAGTGCACTTTCGAAGTTGCTCAAGCGAAAGAAACTGCAATAATTAAAATCATTAGTTTTGCAGAAGTTTCAGACTTTCAGTCACGCCAGCTCAAAAATAAGGGCAAAACGGACGAGACTCGACAGGACTTCAATTCGAATTTTCTCTTTTATTTCTTCAGGACTTCATCTTGGGACGAATATTGCTTCGTGAAATGATAATTACCGGCGAACTTGGCCGGATTGACGCGATTTGTATAGGATACAGTAAATACTAATTGCCATCGATACTATTCCAATAATAATTATCCCCATAGGGGCTGCTTAGCCCCCCCCCCCCCCCCTTTCGATGCAATTTGTCTGCTGTAAGGAACAATTTGTCAGAAAATTTAGTTCGACACCGATGAATTTAATCGATTTCCAATGAAGCTGTCGGACGGAGGAGCAAAACTGCCATTGCAGGCAAACGACCGCCGAACAGGATTCTCGCGGTGGACAGCCAAATCCATAAATTACAGGTAATTTTACATTTCCCTCTCCCCATAACAAGGACATGATTTTACTTTGGCTTGCAGATACAAAGAAATGTTTTCACTGCGCCTCCCCCGCAACTGTTGTCGCCGTGCAGAATTTCCTCTTTCCTAACGAGGAAAGTAAACTCCAACTGTGCTCATGCAGCCCCTCCGGCAAATAAGTACATATTTAATACATTTTTCCATCGTGATGATGGCGTAATAAAAACATAGGCACCAATAACGAGGAATCTTGATTACCAGAAGCATGTTGGCCAACTTAAAATTCCGCGCACTCGTTCGAGCAGAGAATCAGAACCAGAAAAAAGAGCCACAATGCAGCGGTACCAGGCGAATAAAGGCAAATGGGACGCCGCACTGTAATTGATTCCATTACGACAATTCGATCACCTGCTCGAAACCACCTGAGCGCGATTTCGGGGCTCTTCAGCATCCTGATATGGAAGCCGTCGGAAGTGAGAAATGGCATCTACTTGTGACTCGCGGGTGCAGTCGAACTGCCGAACTCAACTTATGTGAATGGAGATCTATTGCAATTTATACTAGTGCGGCGCGGGTATGATCCCCGAGTTTTTGTCCTTTCGATTAAGGCGCACTTAAAATTCTCGAATGGTTCTTGTTCATTCTACTATTTTCCGGGGTTTGCGATGAATGGCCTATCGGAGGAAATGACGCTGATACAATTCGGCTATTAGATTTGAGTGACAGAACTACGGAACAGTTCTTGCGGGCATTGGCCTTTGTTTAAACTAAAAAACGGAGTCTCACCGCCATCGCCAGTTTCGCAGTGTACAGAAGAGTGTGAGCGTCCATCGCAAGCAGAGCAAGCAAGCACCAATCCTTATCAGCGGCCATTAACTGCAGAAGTGCTCCTATTTTAGCCACAGTTCGTGGCAGCTCCAGAGAAATCGGCTGGTAGCTTTCTGTCCATTAAGTCTTCCAGGAATGTTAAGCTGAAAGTTTTAGTGGTTAAGAACACCGGAGATCCCTCATCCGCCCCTCCTGCTCCCCAGTGAACTATTTGGAAATGGACTCCGATATTAAATTGTTTGCGGTTTCGGATGACTCTCAAAACAAACAATTCTCGTATATCAGCTCTGGGCGATTCTTGGTGGTCTTTTCCCATAAGAGAATCGACTTCGTGATTTGAGGCAGCCTCCAGACAAAGTAGGAGCAATAGGTGAATGTGATGCCAACTTCCGCTCCTCTATGGCTGTATAATGGTTCAATAAATATGACATCGACGTCGGGTGATGGAAGGGCATGATTCATCCAGAGATGTATTTCAGAATTACAACTCTAAGTCGTTTTAAAATGTTTTCAACTTATCTTCAGTTTTCCACGAAGAACGAGTTTCAAAATCTGCACTTTAGTTTTTCGTTTCTGGGTGAAAATTCCAGGAAAAACTTGCACGCAAGAAAACTTTTGGTCAATTAGTTGTTGTTAACTTAGAAAAATTTCGCTTAATGTAACAATGACATTGATGTAATGTAAATTCTCTTATTTGTGACACTGCAGCACGCAATGTGCAACATTAAACATTTTTCACGACAATAGCTTCCGTGTGAAATTGTGGGAAGGAGGAGGCTACTTACAAAACAAAGAGGGAACACTGAAACGCCATAGAAAATATCTCAGTAATTTATGCCGTGACAATAGCTTACTCTATTTTTATTATAAGACTTCAAATATTTTGTTTATTTCCACCCAGGGGCCAGGGCCCAGGGTGCTCATTGCGCAATGAAATACAACGTTTTGTATTTTTGAAAAATTTTAAATTGAATGAAGTGCAAATCACAAAGGTTCCTGAATTGTTTTTTACTGTACTGGACTCCGCAATGTATAATAATGTGAGAAAAAATTGTTAGTATTTTTTTTAAATTAATAAAAAATGTTATTTGGGATTTCACCTTCTAAAATATTAATTTATCTTCATTTTCGTTCATTTTATCTTTATTTATTGAATACCTTCAAAAAAATTGCCGCACACAGAGTTCCCAACCGCATTGCTAATTACAAAAATTAATATGTTTTTTGAGTTTGAACAATGTATGTTACTATACCTTTAACAAGGTGTTAAGTCACGTAAACATCTGCCTGCTGCAGTAGCAAACAGATCGTTGTTCGTTGATGATACCCGTCAGCAAAATTGTTGCGAGTTTCAACTCCGCTTCAAAGAGCAAACAATTTTGGAAGACTTCATTCAGCCATCGTCTCACGTATTAATTCACGAAAACAATTTTTTAATCATTCAATTTGAACATTGGAGGTATATAATTTTCGTCTGCGGTCGATCCAATCAGGTATGAATGCTAAAGAGCAGCATCAACATACCCCAGAGATTCAGTGACACGGCAAAGCAAGAACACTAAAACTAAGCCGGGCTTTGTCAAAAGCATGCTGGCGAGAACAATGCCAAGGAATGCCGATATCGGAAAATGAATAAGGAAAGCCAGAAAGGTTAAGTGAGGCACAAAACGTGAAATGGAAGAGGTATGAAAGGGTTTCATTCAGAACGAACTGATACCAATTGCGGTAGGTCACTGCTTCAAGGAATCGCTCAGATGGCCGCGTAATGGGGTCTCAGGAAAAAGGAGGTTTTACAGGCGCGGTGGTAAAGTGAGGAGGTATAATATAAAAAAATTGCAATTCGAAATATTTCGCTAAACGTTACCTTGTCGACAAGAAGTCCTTGAGAAATTCACTTCAAACTCTTAGTAATTAACTTTAAAGCACCAACCGACACTGGAACTGACAAGAAGCACTCAAGCAGCAAAACAACACGGTAGAGCACGGCGGATCGTCACACCTATCAACCGCAAGACAAGTCCGTCTGATCACTAGATCGCACCTCCGAGACCTTGTTCCACCGTGATCAGCGAACCGCGTGAGTATTTCCAATCAATAGGTAAATCGGGAAGCCCCTCTAATTATTATTTGTGTAGCGCTGTTTTGTTGCGATCATTCGATCACTTCCGATGATCACTCGATCACTGCCACTATTGAACGGCTCAACAGTTGGTTGCTTACTAACGCAGCCATGGCCCATGACTAAAGTGTCGAGGACTCGGGACCACTCGTTCTGACTTCAAGAGCGATCAAGAAACGCGATCGAGCAACCGATCGAGCTTTGGATTTTTTTTGGAGAAGACACAATGAGAATTGGGAGACGCTGAGTTGAAACTGCCGGCTGCCAGCGAGTTCCTCCGACTACTAGAACTTTCCGGGATTTTGCTCTTGATCGGGGCATTGGCTCTCGAGGTTTCTATTGGAACAAACCGGCATTCCCAAACAGAATTGCGGGAGATATCATATGGACCAACTTGCACATTGATCAAATGCAATTAATTTACAACTAGCGACTCGAATCCCCTCTATCAAATCGGCACTGGACCACTGCATTGTTTTTAAAAGAATTTGAATAATGCCCTCTATTGTGGATTCTTGCTACTATACACACAAACATATATTTATTTGATTATTTTTTAACGTATTTTTTTACATTCAGAATCAAACCCATTTAGTATCTACAAATGGTTTCATTGTTGTTTTGATGTTATCTGTTTTTGGTTCTGGCTGTTTGGGAATCATAGAGCATCTTGCTCAATTCTCGGGCTTTTTATGAATTCAAACCACGAGAATGGAAGACTTCTTTCAACAAAGCTTCTTCGTGTCTTTTTTGTAAATTTGTGTGTATGAGGAAAAAAAAACGGTAAAATACCTCGTAAAATATTTAATATCATATTTTAAGACGAATCAACGGAGCCGATTTATTTCGAATTCCATGCGTAATATTAGTAATGAGAATTAATTGTTTGTTTGTTGAAAAATGTTACTGGCTTAAAGCAAGATAAATAAAAATAAATATGTGTAACGTAAACTGAAATTAATAATAAATGGCTTAATGGCTAGAATACGATGATAATTTATTTTGCTCAATTAAACAAGTCTTTTATTAGCACTGAATATAAATCATACGAGTCTTTTGTAGAAATTTTTTTATTATGCACTGGCATAAGTTGAGCATCAATTAGAAACTAATTGCAGAAGTGAGAAGTATGTTTATGGTTGTCTCAAAATAAACGCATTGTAAAAAACTACATATTATAGGATCTAGTCCACCACGTTTGATCTTCCGCGCTCGCAGATTTCGTGAACCTGTTCAAATGTTGAACTAAAACTGTAAATGCTGGAAGACGGAAGTAAATTCTAGGGGAATGCATTGTTGTGGCTGCATCACAGCGGAAGACTTGCATCCGTGTAAACACTTGGAAAATCTATCAGACGTTATCGGTCTGGGTTAAAATATAAACAAAAACAAAGCACAGAAAATTTAGGGCACTTATGTAAGTCGCCACTTCGACAAGTGATCCGACGATCCCGCTGATCCCGGAAAACGAAGCGTGGAAAACCAAACAATGCGAACTGCAGTTGACATTCAAATAATGCCGAATGGAAATTTCGAACGAGCGAGTGTCGCAACCTGGCCGCATACGCTGCAAGATGTCGAGGAGCTAGTCGCAGAACGGACGACAAATAAACGCCGGGTCCGAGGAGCAGCTGTCACGTGTTGGGCAATCGTCGAAAAGACATTTTGCGCAATGTTTGTCCATTATCGGTCGCGCGTCGCAGCGGTTTGCGAGATCGCTGCACCTCGGGACTCAGACGGAGGTGCCACAAAACGAGGGCAAATGTTGCAGATTCTCCTCAAAGTAACCGAGCCCGAAAATGCATAGACGTGCGCAGGGAGGGGCGGCGAAAGAAGGATTTGGCCCTCTTTAATGATCGGGACATTTCCCAGTCTCTTTTCACGCCTATTTACACACCTTCTTCCTGACATTGTCGCCCTCTGGGAATCTTCTTACGAATAAATCTGCTACGAACAATCTGAATCTACTACTTCCAAAGCGCTGCTCTTTTTCCTCTGAAGTCGAATGCACACCCCACATAAATTATCCTATTTACAGCAGCAGTAGGATTTTCTCCCTCATTTAAATCTTTTCCTGCCCGAAAGTCTTTTTATCATAATTAAGTGTACTTTTGCCCGCATGATGCCAAACGCCAACAAATTTATCTGTCCGTTTTAATTTGTTCGGAAGATAGATTCAGTCGTGTTTGTAAACTAATGGACTTGCGTAGCCAGCACTCGCAACTAGACAAACATGTCCCTTGTGCGTCAAAAATAAGATTTTGATGGATGCGGTTCAGTCTAATTCAATTTAGCCTATTTCTAGCGCGGCCAGCGTTCAGGGAGGCAGGTAAGTGACCTGATAAATCTGGTGTGTTGTCTGGTGACTCTGCCACAAGTGACGAAATGACTTTTGAGGCGATTGAGCAACACGGTGCGGGATTTAATTATAGTTGTTGCGCTAAATCCTCGTCATAGGACCTTAATACGATGACAACCGACACTCAAAGATAGAAAAATCCGCGCTTCCAAACACGAGGTGCAGTTGCATAATTGCATTTACCTGTTGAAAAGTTTCCTATCCGAAACGCATTCTATTCTAAAGTTTTCAGATTCTAAAATTAAAGTGGGACTTCTTTTGCAAGAAGTTACAAAATGAAACGAAAATAATTATTACGCTTTCGTTTTAAAAATTACTTAAAATTAATTTGAAAACCGCTGTCATAACTGTTTTTCAACTCGCCGAAGCCCAATAGTTAAATTTAAACTTGGTTTATCCAAAGTGAGCTTAAAATTAAGCTTAACGTTTTTTAAACTAAGTACAAACTTTCAAATTGCACTCATTTGGCAAAAACTCAACTAAGCATCGAAGTTATTACGAGCAAACATTTCCACTATCATTTAAAATTAATTTATTAGAGGTATTTATTGGAGTCCAGCACGCAATCGTCATTTGTGAGCGATTTGCATCACTTATTCTCGCAATGGCTGTTGGCGGCGTCTTACTTACAGGGAATTCTGCTAATTGGCAACTTGCGGTATGACTACAGCCTGCAAGTATCCCCAACGAAAGCCCGCCGCGTTGTTAGTCATGAACTTTTCACGAAAAATGACTCGCGGCCAGGTTCCGCTGCAAAAGGCATTGCGTGGGTTTCAACACAAAGTGTAGCAAACAAGAGCGCACTTCATCAACAAAAAGTTTTAGGTTGCAACATGTGGTGGTCAGTGCGGCGGCTTAAAGACGCCAGTTGCAGCAAATTACTAAAGCCCGTGCAGTGGGACTCGGTGCAATCCATGAGGGAGGACAAATGTTGTATTAAGTGGGTATTTTTTTAGCTATAACCAACCGTCGAAACTCATTCCCGATGGCAACCACGTTCTGTGCCATTGGGGGCGATGTGATATTTATATTGATTTATAACAGTCAAAATCGTGGACATCGATGCAGGTCCTGTCCGAAGATTACTTTCCGCATAGATCACACACGACCCAGCGGGCAGGGAGTGGCGCTTCCGTGGTTCATCGATTACCGAACTTTATGGGGCGCGTAATGACACCGAGATTCCTTGTCCCAACCAAACTTCTACTCGTAGTTCGATTTGGAATTGTTTATGGATCAGAGTTCTTTGTTGCTATAAAAGTTTACAAAGTTGCACTTTTCAGTGCTAAGCGAAAAGTACCGAACAAATTTGTAAGTCCGCCAAAAGCAACGAGTTGAAAAGTTTCTTACTTAAATACTTAACTAAGAGAGTTAACCGTTGGAAGGCATATAATACAAATTGTGTAGAAGGAAAAGTTGTTTGAACTGTGTTTTTTTCATTTTAGAAAAAATTTAACTGTACCAAAAGTTGAAATTGAATTACACTACACAAATAACTATTTTACCAAGCTCCATCGACTGAATCTGCTCTTGAATAGAAATTCCCGAAAATGCTGATAAGTTTTCGCGTAAAAGAGACGAATTAGATTATCTACTTCCTCTACAAACCGTTGACGTAAGCTTTGTATATGTATATTATCGTGACTAGCAGATAAGGATTAAAGCACTTTGAGTTTATCCCTTAATTCTGGATCAAACTGAAAGTAATATGACATGATTCAACCTGAGTACACTGGAGCATTTATTTCCACAATGGAATACAACAAGATGTACTTCCAAAATGGAATTGAAATTAGGAACCCTTCAAGGCTTCAACAATTAGCTATTGCCGGCTCCTTCCACCTCAGATTACCGTCGTTCCTCAGTGGAATGCTTGTCCCGGGCTAATGGAGCTGGGAGCACACAGAGCTTATGTTAAACCTATTCTGACTGATGCCGCTGCCATCTTGAATATATGCAAATCCGTCTATGCAAATCGCCCGAATTATGTCACTCGATCTGCTCAGAACACGAAGCCACCTCATTTCAGATTCGTATAAATACAAGTCTCCTATGTCCTTGTGATGTGCTCCTATTTTTGGATTTTGGTGAATTCATATCAATTGAATTAGAGCAGAAACAACCATCGAAATAGCGACTTCCGGTATAATACCTCCCCACCATGCAAAGCGTCTTACGTAACTTTAGGAAATTATTGTTAATAAGACGTATTTCTTTTTCGTCCTTCTAGGAATGGCAAATTTGATTCGGTGCAGGTCGTTCAATAATTTCTCAAGAATTATATGCCAATAAAAGAAAATAGAGTTCATCCTTCTTTGTTTAATATTATTTACGAGATTTTTTACGTAAGGGCTTTTATTTTTTTTTTAAATAAACTGCACTCAATTACTCACCATTTGTTGTTGGCTTTTGGGTTTCTTTATTAAATCAGGTACTTTAAAGGATGTGACAGCCTCGATGACGTCGGCTAGAAGGATTCCATCTCGGCAATCTGCAGACAGATCAGCGACTTTTTTCTTCGACTTAGCCCGGTCCAAGTAGTAATTCGCCCAATCTGTGTATATCTGCGAAAAAGAAAAACATGAGAGGTTACATTTGAAATATCTGACATCTTATCGACATCCCAGGGCCAGGAGCACTATTTTAGTAGACGTTCTGATACACTTCTGGGAAGAAGTGCACGAAGACACTAATTGTTTTCTTAGGACGAAGTTTAATTGAAAATTCAAACAAAGCCTACGAAATAACGAAACAACAACAAAAGCAGAAGAAGAGGGTTGGTTGGCATGGTTGCTGGAGTGCGGATGGAGTGGGTGGTAATAAGTGTGCTTGGAGCGAACGCCACAACCGAGCGCAGATGTTTCTCCATTTGCAGCCTACCGGCACTTTGTCGCTATCTGGGTCAATTAGAATGCGATTAGATGCAGCCGAGATCCAGAAGAAATTGCGAGAGTGGGGCCACGTGTGCCACGAGTGCTGGGCGCTCATGAGGACTTGGGGGGTGGGTTGTTGAAACTTTTACGCAACAGGAAACCTGCGGCTGCTGCCGGCTGACCTGAACTCCTTCGTCGCTTAATGACTTCGATGCATCACTGAAGTTTCCAAAACACAGCCACTTTGTTGTACTAAATGCGACTCAGACGGAATTTTGTATGATGTTGAAACTGGGGAGCCTGGCTCAAGCAACGCTTGCAAAGTGTGGGTGTATTCAAACATGAATTTCAATAGGTTTGGCATTCAACGAAGCTGAGGCGAATCCAAGGTGTGATTGCATTATGCAGAATTTATGAATTTAATAAGGGATCAACTCAATTATTTAATTTTTAGAAACAAACTCAAGGGCTAAGTGTTGTCTAAGATTACTTTTAAAAATCTTCAAAATTATTATCAAAAGTATTATCAAAATTAACAATTTCTAACAACCACTGACTACAGTCATATTCTCATGAAACTTGTGGTTACTATAGTGCAGAGATTAGTTGTTCAGCGGACAGAACGGTTGTCAGGAGGGGTTAGTAGTTGCTTATGAAGATTAGGAGGAGCCCTCTTTTAAAATACTCTAACAGTTATTATAACAAGTTAGATAAATTAATATACTATATTTACCAAGCAAGCGCTTGTTGGTTAGCGGTAAAGAGCAAGGCAAACAATCAGTGAACAACAAACCTTTGCATAGTCATATCCTGAGTACGTTGGTAGGTTATCATTTGACTCCTGCGTACTGACGCATCGTCCTAACATCATGCAGTGCTGACGATTTTCGAAATTGATTACGATAAATTTAAAGTGACACTATTAACACTACTAATATAACAATAAAAATCCATTTTTCCATTTTGTAGGTAGGTACACAAAACAGGATTGAATTTTGTTTGGAATTCTTAAAAAAATTATTTGCACTTGTTCGTTACAAAAATATTTGCTCTATGTCCTTTCTTTACTGTTCCAGTTGTATTAAATATTTTTTAGTGGCCATTAAATCCGAAAATTCCGTAAAGCTACCCATATTAGTGTTTGTAAATCTCAAAATTATTGATGTACACTCTGCATGAATAAACAACACAACTTCGAGGAAAAAAGAGACCAATTGGTCCTTCTCATCTCTTAGGCTTTGTTAAATCCCGTTATGTACGATTATTGCTGGTACTTCGAAGATATTGCAGTACTTGTAGGAGTCATTCGTTACATCAAAAATCTCGTAAAGCTTTTTGAGCATAAATGCCTATCCGAAGACTTCTTAAAATTAAAAATCCATAAACCATCGGAGTGGGGCTAGGAGCAGCAGGACCTTCACTTTCAAATTTCAATTTCACTCACTTTTACCTAACGCAGCTATCAACCCCTAATTTACCGCTTGACAGCGGATTCCAAGGGTTTTTGGAAATGGGACAAGCATCAACGCCTGAAGGGATGAGGTAAATTTAATATATTGAAGCCTTGAAGGTAACGCACTGAAGGAGAATGGGCTGCCGTTGTCACCGACTGCTACTCAATATTTGTTTATGAAACCCCATGACTTAGGAAGGGATAAGCACTTTGTGATGTGAACCCAATAGTCATTTAGGGATTCTGATGTGACTCCAGCTTTCAAATGAATTGAACTTGAAGTGAGAACAACAATTTCTTGTACGCTGGGGAATAATACTTTATGTAAACGAAAAAAAAAAGGGTGGAAACCATGTCGAATGAGAGTTATTTGCGCAATCAAAAAAATGAAAATAAAGTAAAAATTTTAAAATAAAATTTAACTCGTTGTCATGAACTATGAAGAGTTCAATAAAATTGTTCGGATGACAAAATGAGCGCTCAGAAATTATGTTTCTTGGAAATTGGAATCGCTTAAATCATAGACATGAGTTTAACATGTGCTTCACTTCTTATAGATTCTAGGAATTATTGCAAATAATTAGGTAGGTAGGTACTTATGAAAGTGTCCGAGCAATGAAACAAGTTTTATCACAAGTTTTATCTCTCAGATAAACTGCATATCTCCCTATCACTAGAAATTTTTTGGGGATCGTCAATTAAATTGGAAACTAATGTAATCGAAATAACCTCTTTACATTATCAAAATTTAGTTATTGATTGATACATTTTCATTCTCATACATCGATTGCGTGGAAGTGCTCCACTTAAGCTCTACTTTTATATCTTTTTTAACCGTGATATGATATTATTAGTCACGATCATTAAAAACAGTATTCGTTTTTAAGAGTACAATTTTTTGGGTTATTTTAAAATGAAATTTATTACTAATAATAATTAATAAATCACTTGAAATATTAATGTAAATTCTCGTAAATTAATCTTAAACAATTCGGATTCACATTTCTTTTCGGAAACATTTGGTAATTTAACTGGAAACATAATATGCCACTGACATGAACGCACGCAACAAGTATTAATGAAAACGAAATCATGAACATAACAAAACAATTGCAGTGCGCCCGATGCACCAGCGATGATTTATTATCGCCGCTGATCGAACAGATGCGCTTCAGCTTTTTATAAATTCGGAGGAAACGCAAGACGCGTGCCGCGGTCAGAGACTCCTGACGGCACCTCAACATCGTGCGTTGCTTTTTCGATACCGAACGCACTTGTGCGCCTTTTTGTAGTTCATTTGGCCAGCATTTCTAGTGCAGAACCGTTTACTGCCATTATTTACTATTTAGTAGTCGCACTCTTACAGCAAATTAGAACTTTACAAATTACTTCACTTGAGAACTTCACAGTGCTGCCCCGTTCGACTAGGCGCTTAGTAGACACTCGCTTTTCGTCCGACCATCGTCTTGGAGACTTTGGTATCCTTGGAACAGTCCAGTTGAACACTAACCGACGAGAGGGAAAATCAATAGCCCCATTGCGTCGACATCACGCGTTTTCACCAACGCGCAGCCGCAAGCAACTGAGCGTTCTCTGCGGATCGAGAGACGGAGCTCGGTCGACTTGGGAAATCAGTTTTCTTTTTATACGGCATATGGCTGAATTTTCCAGATCGCCACGGGAACGAAAACACGAATTTGTGTTATTTACGTTTTCGTCCTATTTCTTGGAATATTTCAAAATTGAGTCTTCTGCGGCCGTTTATTTGGTCTCTTTTTGAATCTGCGCAGGTAAGAGTGGCGTGGATCGCCGGAAGATCGTTAGATTTTGTAAACTTTGACTCATTGTGAAATTATTTTAATTGGCTCTAATTAATGGTACAATTGAATTGATGGAGAATTGCATGCATCGATTGATCAAGAATCAAATCAACCCAAAATGGTACAGCATTGCAAAATTATTTGCAATTTATTTGTAATCGGTTTTGATAAAGTTGTGTTCGTTTCGTTAATTAATTCACCTATTTCAATTGTTTGCTTAAAATAAACAAAGTTTGAATATTTACTTATATCAGTTTTGTCCTTCAGTTCCAGTGTTTACAAGAAGTTCTACAGTGTGGAATGAGAGCGAACGACTCCCAACCTAACGAGACATTTCACAGTCACTGGCCATTTTTTTTCGCTTGTATGTTGAAATTTGAATTCCGAAATGAAAACAAAGAAAATTTTCTTGCATCTAAAAATTTCCAATACAAGTCGCTGTCGTCTACCAGAACCCTTATAATTAGATTTATCCCTCCGAGTAAACGCACGACACATTTCAACCGAAGGACGCGTTTGTTCATTTGTTTTTCGTCATTTTCCTCAGTTTCTTACTTTTTGGTGCCTTCAGACTCCAAAACTGGAAGATGCAAAGGAGGAAGCCGCAGTCGAAGAAAGCACGGAAATTCCTTGGATCAAGTCTTAGAAGTGATGCAGCCGTGTGCGCCAAGGCGGGGCAGGGAGTGCGGGCAACGGCTCATCCTGCCGTATTTTTAGAAAAGCACGATGAGGTAAACGAAACCCTCCTCGTGTTCTAACACCCACCGTCGAAAGTACTCATTAATGAACCGCGAAGTGCGCGCGACTTCACGGCTTTATCAGCGGCGTTAGTTTGGCTCGAATACTTTTTGTTTTTGTTTTTTGACTACTACTCAGGGGGATTCACCCGCAGGGCCGCAGGAGTTGTCTAAGTGCAATTACCTTCAATCTGGAGCACACATCCGGACTTGAATACTTGAGACTACAGATTACTAAATACTGCATATACAAATACTATTCACCGGTTGTTATTAGTGCATAATTAAAGTAATTTACGACTGGGTTGTGTTCACTGGAGAAGCCCTTTGAGTTAAGTAATGCATTAATGTAAATTCTTGCACGGTCTTTGCCTTTGTAATAGAATATTTTTCACCATCTTCTTCAACAGCAATTGATACTCGCCACTGATTGAAAGAAAGTAGAAAGTAGAATTAAAGACTTTTGGCAGAAGTTTTGCAATCTGCTATGAACAAACCCGGTGCTACGGGAAGAATCCCAATTGTTTTTGAACACAAAAGTTCACAATATGTTGGAGTATTTTCAAATCGATATCTAAGGTGTTGGGATAGAAGCGTTTTAGATGTTATGCAATGTAGAGAACCTTTTAAAGCCGACGAATCCTCTTTACCTTTATGAAAAAAGCATCTCGAGAAACATGGAAAGAAGAAGTAGAAGTCTTTGGAAGATCGAAGTCTATACGAAATTTTCCAGAGAGGGGTATGTGCCACGTTGTCTTGTGTAACTAATAAAATTTATTACGAAAAGTAATGCGTTAATGTTCCCCGCAGTCACCTATTGCAAAGGAAGTGAATCTCCTTCTGGAAATCCATTGTTTTGCGAAATATTTTTTCTGTAAACTTATACAATACAATGAAGGAGAAAGACATCTATTGGTTTTGGTTTGCTGTTTTTGATTTCGCAGAAAATAAAATTTGTTCACTGAAAATCCGTTAAAGATTTGAACTAACTTTTATTTTGTGTAATTTAGCGCTGTCTCTTTACTTTCAAATCTATTCACCTCTTTATTTTAACTTAATTTGAATTAAAAAAATTTCAGACTTTGTAATTGGATGTTTTCTAGTGTGCATTCGAAGGAATTGAGGTCATGAATTCCCAGAGGAAATTACTTCTATTTTATGCACCCATCTCAATTTCCTTAATCAATGGTTCACTGACAAAGGCCATTAAAACCCAATGGAATTACGTTGCGTTTATTACAACCATAAATCAAAAAATCCTAAATCCTTCTGTTGGGGTGGCGTTGGAAAAAAACCCTCTCAACACGTGCACGCACAAAACATTTATTTCTAGTCTGATTAGAATCCTTCGCCGACACCCCAAAAATATGCAGTTCTAGCAATTATAAGGACATGTGGCATAAAGCTGCATTACACGAATCCCACCCACCCGAAAACTCGCCCCAGTTTGCACCACCCTCAAAAATAACTATCCAGTCGAGGGTGTAAGTTGCATATGCCGGTATGCCAGGGTTTAAAGGATCGCTGCAAGGAGCGAACGGGAACTGTCAAGCGAACACGTCTAAGTGGCAAAATAACTCTGGACCTGGAGGGCTGGTCGGGATGTCTCGGGACTCTCGGGTGCAAAGTATTTAAATGGGAGATTTGCTGCTGATGACGATTTTAATCGGATGCTGTTTGGCGCAATTGCACCGTTTTGTCGAAATGTTTGATTGAACGAGGGTATTCCGGAGGGAGGTGGATTGATGGGGCTGCACCAGAGGGGTTGTTTAATTGTGCACTTCCCTGTTCAAGCAAAGACAGGGAATGCAGCCTTCATCAATTTTAAGAGGGATCTTGCCATGAAATTCTTCCTGAACCTCTCAAAGAGCGCCGCGCTTTGAAGGCATTTGCGGCACGGAACGAACTCGAGTTGTCCGCCGGAATGAGGGTTCCGAATTCCATTAGCTGGTTGTTTGCTCAAAACATTCTTGCAGTGGAATTGTGTGGAAAACGGGAGAAAATTGACTGAAAAAACAATATTATCTGCCACCTGTAGGATATCCGCGATGGCCCTCGCTGTTAGTTATTTTTCAGAGTCTCGAATTGCACTTACAGGTTAATTTAAGCCCAGCTCAGTTTTCCTTGCTAATTGAGGAGTCATTAAGGTCCTCCGCTCGCGTCAGTAAATTAAGTATCACTAACACGAACCAATGTGCTTATTAGCCATATTTCACGATTGGATGATTTCCTTCTGTTTAGCACTTTCCATATTATTTTGCACCGCTTTTAACGGATTTTCAGTAATTATAACTCTTTGTCTTAGCATGAAAAGGGAAAGCATTAAGCACTCACTGTTTCATGGGTGCAAAAATAGTTTTTCTAATAAGTAATTTATACTGTTTCTCGTTTAAGCGACCACAAAACTCTTAGTAGCAACTCAAAAAAGCCTTTAACATTGGTATTTGCGAAATCCTACAAATAAACTAGAGGGAATTTTTTTGTAGACGAAATTTCTACAGAATATCCTTTAAAGTCAATTACTTGGAATTTCACAGAACCAGCTAAAAACACCTCGCTAAAAGGATAAAATTATGATAAAATCCTTTCTATGATGCCTGCCACCATTTACAGGAAGTTCTGGCACAAAAATCCTACGTGAGCTTGTCATAAGTGCTCGAATAATCCGATAGAGTAGGTACAGTTAAAGAGTGCTGCGGGGGGTGTTGGGTGAATAATATTGAAAAATTATGGCGTGTCAGAGAAGCTGAGTGAAGGTGAGTGATCCGAAGGGTTCCACAACGCCACAAGCCTACAACGAACGTAACACAATCCTCGACTCCACACAGGAAAGGGGGATTCAGTTTCATGGGCTTCTAAGCCCCATAAAAAGTTATTCGAATGCTGAGAAAGAGTGCGGTATACCGAGGTATAATGGGTTTCTGCATGCGAATGAACAATTCCTGAAAAACCAACGCGGAACACTCTGATACGAGAGGTGCTCATGAATTGTATCCTGTGAAAAAACGACTCTAGATCACTATAATTGATAAAAATGTGAGTAAGGGTTAGAAAATATTACAATATTGTTTGACCCAATTTCGCGTATTTTAGTGTCTCCCAATTGGATGCGTCATGCGACTCCGACCGCAAATAACAGATTAAGGATTGTAGATTTATGGCAAGCAATCTGCGTAGGACAAATCCTGCAATATAAGGTTTGAGTCTAGGATTTATTTTCTACAATTTAAGAGCAATCAATTTTTTACTAAACATTTTTATGCTATTGCTACAGAAGTCATTTTTTTTTTTTAATTTGTATTGCATGTGTAGACAGATTAGTAAAAAGAGTTCAAAAACTTAAGTTATTATATTGACTTTTATTCTCTGCAATATAAATTAGTAGGTATATACAACTTCACATAATTTTATGAAACTTCCAACTTTTTAATTGACGCTATTATTGACATCGAGTGTCTGTCGAGTTTTAATTGCTTTAAACTAGAAGAACCGTCCGTAATTACTCATCCACAAGGGATGCGCATAGACTGGAGTAGATAAAAGAAAACCAATTAGAAAGAGTTCGTCTTGAAAAGCAAAAACGAAGGATTAATCGTTGTTTTTCCCGTTTACTCAACCAAAACAGTTTGCAGTACAATCATTTGTATAATTACAGGATTGGTTTTAACGACGTCCCTGACATAAATTCCGAATTAACCCGACGCATTCTATCGTAATGAAGATATTTTCATAAAATTTTGTGAAATTATTCTCTAGATGAATATTAGAGAGCGAGTTACTGCTTTTACATCGCACTGATCCTTTGGGAAATTTGTCCTTTTGCGTTTAGTTAAATGTCAAACGCATTTAAAGTCGCATTGCGCACATTGACCAAGTGTAATAAAATGAGAAGTCACGAAGAACAAAATACGCACATGGACATATCTATTTAATCCCGGTCCACCCATAAAATCCGAAAACCCTTAAGTAACATGTTTCACAATTTTCCAGAGGAATAAAACCGAGGGGAATCCGGGAATATTGGAGTACGGAGGAGCGCTCTGAAGATGTCTGATAAATGGCTCCAGAAGCGATTTAAATGTTCGTTGCCTACAGCCGAGAATGTATTGTGATTACACTCAAACCAAATAGGATTGTGAAATCGTTGACTTTATCAGCGACAGCCGACATAACTCGTTCAGAAAGGATCCTTGCTTGCTAGTTAAGAAGAGGCCATCAGATCAATTGTGCTGTGTAATCTTTACAGTTATGCAAAGTACCAAGTGGAACAGATTAAGAAAAGAGTTTAGGAAAAAAGCATGCTAAGTTGTTGCCCCAGAATTGCTTTATCTTCGCTAAGTTTAATGAAAGCATCCCTCGAAAGTTAATGTTTCACTGGGGACCCAAAGCCATTTTTAGAATCTGTCAGCACTTTTCAGCACAAAAGTTTCCAGGGGACGGGAACTAGACGAAATGAATGAATCATTCTCCCAGTGAATAATTGCAAAAAGAAAACTTATTAACAAATTGCTTCACTGACCCTCGATGCTTCTCATCGCGCGACCCTTTCAGAGTGTTATGGCATTTCCCTCGCAAACTATAAAGGTTTCCCCGCTGATCCTTCGCAAGGACACCAGTGCTGACTCCACACAGTTATCGTCACTGGCTTTAAACAATTTACGAACCCCGGACACTTTATCACCTGAAAATTGAGCCCGCCTCGTTTTTTGGCATCGCTGAATTTATTTCGCAATGCAGTAGTTTTCGAGCATTACACGAAATTCGTTTCGAAAATGGAATATGTGAGCGAAATTAAATGGCTTTGTCGACAGGACGAAGGGAACAGTTGGCTTTTGTTTGCTCCAAATGAACCTGGAATAATGTGAGAATTCGCTAATCAACAGTCGCGACCGATGTAATTAAATTTCCTGATTTCATTTGTTGTAGAATTAATTATTACGGAGAATAATGAATATGGAATTTTAAACTTTGTACAATGTTTTTGTGGATGCATAAGTCGCTTCGTTTGTAAAATGACGAAACTTTAAATTTAATTCATAAGAGTTGAGTTGACGGAAGGGCAAGTTTAATTAATTAACTATACTACAATACATTTATTAATTACTTTATTTTTTAAGCAAAATGTGTTTCTGTTGAAAATCCATGAAGAAAATTTGTGCTCTTTTATATAAATTTCCGCAATGTTAATATGCATGGTAATTGTTATTAATAATATAATCAATTAATATCGGAAAAATTATAAAACCATATTTAATAAAATACAACCTACCTCGATGTATCCTTGAATGCTGTCGCATTGCTCCAGGACAAGCACAGCTGGATTAAATTTTGGTTCATCCGGCGAACAAGGACTCAGAAAGCCGCTGTCGGCGTCACTGTGAGTTGAAAGTGGTCTTGATTTCCTTATTTTGTACTGAATGCTCCTGTTGGGCACGGGTCCAGGATTAAACAGCACGTAATTGGATTCAATAGGGATTGTCCGATTCCTGTATCGCAAGTCCTGTTTCGAGGCACAAGTACCGTAGCGGCTCAGCCGGAGCGAATTCGTGCAAAATGGCGCTAGATTCAGAAGGGTTTTCCGCCGCACCAATGATGATGAATCAGCGGTGATAGTTTTTGTCTGCCGGTTCAAGGACACTGGGCCACTCTGCCCATATCTTTCGCCAATTTCTTTTTTCAATGAATCCGATATCGATTTTGGGAAACAGGGCAAGCTCCTGATGACCTCATCCATGCACGGGGATACACTTTGCTGCTGGGACGTGCAATTGTCGTGATCAAGCTTTTCCTGGTTAACGGCGTAACTGTTCTCCCTTTCAAAGGATTCGTCCTCATAAATAATTTCCTCAATCGGCTCCTCTTCGACATCGTTATCTGATTTTGGGCTTATATCAGGATTTGGGTGGAGTTCATTTTTCTTTATGTTCTTTTCGTTAATAAAGTCCACATTCGGATCAAACAGATAATAGTTGTCTAAGTGAGGGATTCCCCCCTTTCGAGGTCTCACAGGAATATTCTTGAACAAACTCGCAGAAAACTCTGGCTTCGCTAGGATGTCGTCGTCATCGGTCGCCATTGTAGTTTTGCTGCTTGGATTGTGAAGAATGTAGTCATTTAAGTTAGTTAATTGCAGTGTCTCATCCTTTTCCGAGGCATTGTCCTGGCTCTGTTTTGAGGTCCCGGAAAGCGAGAATAATCCGCGACTGTTTATCCTGGATATGCAGCTCTTTAGCTCTGAAACTCGTCCTTTATAGAGGCCCTTTTGCTTGCATGAAATGTCGCTGGATGCGACCGAGATCGGCTTGATGACACTTTCCGGGATACGACTGTCTGTTGTGTGCGAGCTGGATTGGCTCTGGGCTTGTTGAATACACAATAGAGAACCCTTCAAGTCCACTCCTTCTTGAGTGCTTTTGATTAACCCTTTGCCCTGTTGTTTACTTCCAAATCTCTGTTGTTGTTTTCCAGGGGAGACGCTTTCCTTTGCTGGGTTGAGTGACGGAATTTGGTCCACGGATGGCAGAGGTGGTGGCTCAGGTGGATCTCTGTAGGGGGGCGGCAAGGGTTTCAGACCCATTTGAAGATTTTCGATAATTGTGTTTGACTCGCAGGAAGATGGGAAATCACGAAAGAGTTCTACGACTTTCGTGCTGTAATTATGTTTGGTCTGCGACGGAGACGAACTGGAAGAGTTATCTGGACGTTGAAGTTCATGCGGAGGTTTTTGATTTGATGTCGCTGACAAATGTAGAACGTGAACTTTCTGATGCGAAGCTTCAAGCTTTTGTAAGACTGCTGAAGATTTTAAAGGACCCCGAGCCAGTTTATTCGCATCCGCATCAATTGCTGGCTTCGGCATTCGCAGCCGGGAGTGCTTTCCCTTTAGCTTGAAAGGTGACTCACTCCGTTTTGGCTGCTGCAGTATGTGCTGGCATCCATTTTTGGTTTTCCCGTCAACTGCAGGACAATTTCCTGAGCTAATTTCCTGAGGCGGAATATGATTACCGAAGACTCCCTTTCTTTGATTTGGTTGCCTATTATTCTGCTTTTGAAGATTTTGTGGGGTGTGACCTGCTCCAGATAATTCTTGGCTGGCCAGAGACGGTCTTCGTTTAACTGTGCCCGTGTACGAACTCGGGGAATCCCAATCATAAACCGAACTTTTCAAATTTGCACTATTAGAAGAAAAGGTTGCAGCGTTCTGAGCACGCTTCGGTATCATTTTTCACTGGAATTTTTTGCATTTTTATTTATTTATTCACTGTTTTTGTTCTTCGTTATAAACCTCCAATTGTATTAAAGTAAAACAGTTCTGTGGTTCTAAAGTTCAAACAAAATAAAGGAATGTTATTATGGCTGTGACTTGCCACTATTTATTGGATTGTTGGAATAGGGATAACAAAGGAGAGAGTGGTTGTGACATGGTGCAAGAGCTCTTCTCAAATTCGCTTTCGTACGAATGCGAATGGTGGCGAATTTTACTACATCATAAAGAAAGAACACGAAAAAGGAGACTTCGTGATATGATTTATTCGAATTCTTCATGTGAGAGTTCAAATATGTGTTTAGTGGGGAAAACACAGTCTCTTGCTTTTGCATAGTTTTAATAGAAAAGAATTTGGGACTTTTCCAGAAAACTTAAAAATTAAATTAGGAAATCGAGTTTTTAATTGAAAAAGCTCTTTCAAGACACTTATATGCTTTTTTCATACTAGGTATATGTAAGGAATGCTTCATCGAATTCTGAGACCCAAATAATGTTTTTTATGACGTTGAAATTTGGAAAAATGTTTATTCATCGAAAAAACAAACTTAATTTTCTAAGTTTACTTCTGGTACTCAACGTTGGTTCTGAACTAAAATAAAATCTGCACTTTATACATTTTTAGCGAGTTTTTCGTTCCAGAAGTGACACCAAAAAACGAAAAATTTAGGAGATTTTTCATAAGCAACAAAAAGAGCAGTAAAATGTGATGAAGGGTTCAAGTTCTGGCAAAGAAGTCGCCTCGATCGGTGTTCCAATCAGTTACTCAGGGAAGACCCTTCTGGTGAAATTCATGCGAATAAACCAGGAACCAACCACGCACACATTCCTCCCGGTCTGGAACGATGAAAGCAAATGGATGAAACAAAGCCCCCAGGACCAGGAGCTGTACTAAACCACTTCACCATTATGCACCTTTGTTCAAGGAGCACGGATAAAAACGGAAAAAGTGAACAACGACAAAAGGGAAGCCTTCGCCTCGAGGTGTTGTGGCGTAGGACAGATGCCGCCGCACAAGGACCCACGCCGCTCTGCGGTAACGGGAAGGATTTCTGAATTGTGGCCAAGAAGTGGCTCACAGTCGAAGGAGTTCACGAGATCATCTTCACAAAATTGCACTTCTACGTGTTGTTGCTGTTGCTATATATTTCTAATGTTGGGCACTGGTAATCCAAGGACTTGTTTATCGCGGCGCTATGCGGAGCACAACTCCGATTGCTTCAGTGTCTTAGATCGGACGATGTGAACACTTTAAAGGCTCGTGGTTAACTGAGTTGGAGGGCGGCCTACTAAACCACCCACTATCGGCGGTAAGAATTACAAGTGTCTGACCTAGAACTTAACTACTGCGCTCACTCCTTTCAAACTTGCTACGTCATAATTCCTGGAGAAGTTTCATCCCCTCAGCATGGTACGCGAGTGCGCGTTTCCCCAGCCGACAAGGAACTTTCCCTTATCACGAATCGTGACTTTGACCCGATCCTTACCTTCACCCTTGTCAAGGGCTCCAATAAATGGGATTTCAGACAGAAAAAAGACAACACACACGATAATAATGTCCTCACGAAAGTTTCGTCCTTATAACAAACTTATTCGGTGGAATTGGCGTCCATATTTGAACACTATTCTGTGATTTCGGAATGCTTTGAGATGATTCTTTATTTTTATTGATTGAATAAACACCCAAACAGAAAGTGTCACATAAACTATTAGGTATAACTAAAGACAAGAAAGTTAAGAAAGGATATGTGTAATTTTTATTGGCCATAGATTAGGTTTTATAGCGTATATATACGTGTTCTGCAGTTGTATGAAAACTGCTAAATTTGGATGCTTGAATTTGTTCAAAATATCAAAAAGCAGTTTTCATATTAGATTAATTATAGTTATAATTTCAACAATATCAAATCAGAAAAAAGGTTGGGTTTTCGATTGCCTTATTGGAAAGTTACACAAAAGTGATACAAAATCATTGATAAATAAATCAGTATACACCGCCGCTATTGAGACTTTCACTCGTGTTTTTAAAACACTTTTTCAATCCACGCTTGACGCTAATCGCCCAAAAAAACACTAAAGTGTATTTATGTTATTTTACAATACGAAAACAAGAAAGGTGGTCAAAATAATATCAATAGGCAGGTAAAATATTAAAAGTAATCCTTTTTTTGAAATCCATTAATATTTCAAAATACGAAACTCAAAGTACATAACTCAAAAATGCAACTGAATTCCTCGCATCAAACAACTATTACCTATATTGTATTCTGAAATGGGGTAATTGGAAACGGTATAACCTTTTTAAAATGAACTAGTTGTACGACATTAATTGCTGAGTTCGATTGAAAATTAAACAATGGACCGTAAAAACGTTTCTCCAAATCGGCAATCCTAATCTATTAGACAACCAAAATAAAGCAGTATCAGATTTTCGATGGTAATTCCAATTTGGGGCACATTCGCCAAAAGAAGAATACGCTAAAATCGCATCAAGATGCGGGGGAAGGGGATTCCTACCCCTCAGTGGAAACGAGCTCGTGTCATTTGGAGTGGGCAAACAAATCTGTCCTGCAGAGCTTCGAGTGAGTAAATATTTTGCCGACACCACGTGCACTTGCTGCGGCTGCGCACAGTCTTAATGTGAAATCCATAATGCAAGGAAAGCGTCCGAGCTGGGCGAGAGACGCGCCCAGCCAAGGAAGCTGCAATCTTTGAAACCCAAATGAATCATTCACAAGGACATGGGTAATTATAATTTAATTTGCAAACGCACTTACCTGAATCGTTTCCTGCGCAGAATACTTTTTGTTTTCACCCATGCTTCGAATATTTTTGTGCGAAGTAAGACGGCATCCATTACTTGAGCACCACTGTTTCAATGCAATATTAAGAAGCCTGATTTGGCTACAAGTTCATTTCGGTGGCTCCTGAAATTTAGCACATCTTAAATTCAACGGATTGCGATCGGAGGCGTTGCCACAGGATCTAAGCGATTCGAGGATGTCTCCGTTATCAAAACTGTCACGTATAAATACCGAAGCAGAGCCGCTGCCTTATTCCGAGGTCCCGTGATACCCCACAGTCTGCCCCTTCAACCCTCAATGCTTATGATCGTTAATACGGAAAGTCCCCCCTTATTTTTGGCGCAAGAAAAGGAAAGCTACGTGCCTAGACTAAATTTATTGCCTCCCCAGCGGCACCCAAACATAGACCCAGGGAAAGAGCAACCAACGACCACCCTCAGCCGGGTTGCTACTTTTTCCCTTTATTATTAGGACGTGTTCTCCAAGTTTGGGGTGTCCTCTTGATTCAACTCTAGAATGTCCTTGTTGCTTTAGAAGGCGCTAGAGTCGCATCTGGCTCGACTGCTTCGTTACCCAGTTGGAGCAGAGGGGGCGAAAAAGTTTTCAGTGCTAATTAACTCGGCTTCATGTGCCCGGGATCAGAGGATGCTCACATGTTTCGAGATTACTTCATTTGAACATGCTAATTCCAGTTAACTGTTCGGGATGACGTGGGGTTGCAGGGCGCCAAAATCCTTCTGATTACGGGAGTCTGTCCGAGATTCCTTCGGACACATATGGATTATTCATCTTTACCAGTTGCATTGTATTCCTCTTCCTGGGCAGATAAATCTCTTCCCCGCAGGGCATCTTATGACCATGCACCATGCAACCTCTTAACAATACCACGTGGTTGGTGTGTATACGGGTTTGTAGCACTGAACATGTGAGGAGTGGGGACACAAAAAGATAACAAACTGAAGAGGTTCAACAAAAGCCAAAGCTTGAGGAAACAGATAAAAATGCGGAAGTGTAGTTTGCGCAACCCTCGCTAAAATGCGAAACCTTCAGATCGCCAAAGCATATGTCCCAGAAGGCAATTCCGAAACAGAAGCAGGGGAGAGGTGAAATGTTTATCTGAAAAGGTGATACCGTCTTGAAAATCATGTAGAAAGCTTCCCTTGTTCAACTTCCCAACCACGCCACGTTTATCCCCCTTATCTATTTTTATTCTATAACTGTACATCAGTGCCCGATTTCAAACTCAACGCAGCGACCGCTGGCGCGAAATATCGCAATCATTTTTACACTAATTCCACGAGCACCTTGTTTTGGTACTTTGCACTCGACCTCACTTTTCTTGACCGGATTCAATTCATTTCGTCCGAGCAATTGCCACAATCGCCCCAACGGTTGGGGATAATCACACGCAGGTAAAAAGAGCGTCAATGCCCACAGTAACCGTCTTCTTCGAAAGTCGAGTAACAACTACCCTCTTCGAGCTCGTCAACGCTTTCTCTCGAACACAGCCACATCCGTCGCACACAGTTCCAGGGAACTTCCTGTGAACGAGCGGAACATGCGCCCCCACCGGAAGTGCGGCCTCCAACATCCCTCTGTCTGATCCTTGAGCACTGGTCGCGAAACAGCTGATGCCGGAGAATTGGTCCGCACACAGTGTGTTTAGGGTGTGTCACTGTACCTGTCCAGTTTGTCGTACGTAAAAACGCGTCCTTTTTCGAGACACGATAACAGCACACTCGAAAACGACATCGGGAATCCCAATTCAGACCTGTTCATGGCATTGGGTTTTGTGGTCTCGCCTCAAGGGCCTCATGTTTCCGATTCTGGAGGGTTTAAGGGGTTCGGTGGCCCGCTCGATGGCTTTATACCTTTGACTGTGCGGGGACAACGAATGACTGACTGGAGTTCATTGCTAATCGAATCCCAAGGGAATGCCAATGATTGATTTTAGTTAAGGGAAGCAATGAAACAATGCACGATTTAGAAAACGCCATAAACACGATAGAAAACAAAAACAATTTGTACATGTCCAGAAATTATTAATTAAGATTGGATGAGATTGGTTTGGGGAATTTTCGAAGGCAATTTAATTTATTAATTATATTATTGTTGAATTACTTTTTTATGAAACTAGAGATCATATGCTTGGTTCCTTTTTCTCTGACTAACAACAATATCAAAATATTTAAGCTCATTAAAAGTTTTAGTTGTTTGTAATAAAAAATTATTTTTAATGCTAAAAATTAATATAGTACTTAAATCCTTTATCTTTATCATCATCATAATTTGGAAAAAGGCGATTCTGGACACTCACTTCTCAATTCCTATTAAATTCCCTGGATCCAATTCAATTACAAATCACCAGTCTTACCTCGAACGCCTCCCCGCCCCCTCATAATTTGGAGAATAAAAACCCTTCGGGGCTTACCTTGAACTCAGAAAAGTTTTCAAAACTTGAGGAAAACGACGGAGTTTAACTGAGTTCTAAAACAAATTAACAAACTGACAATAAACACGAAAACAATGTCCGCTTCCATGCGAGGAACACTATTCCCTATTATTTTTCTTTTTATTTGGACTATTCAGACATAATAATATGTTCCAGTGTTTTTGAATTTTGTGGTATTGGTGTCGACCGCGACGTCATAAACGTTATTTGGAATTGGCCTCAAAAAAGTAACGAACTTGCGTAACCTTATTGCAGAATCGCTGCATAAAACGTTTGCGAATGAAACAATGTTTTCTAAAGTGTTGAAAGCAACCTTTCTTTTTTCGTTTTTTGCTCATATCTAAAAAATGTTTGCCTATAAACTTAATCATGATTATTTCATTATTTGCTGCAGCAAATCTTTCGGGCTTTGGGTGTAATGAACCTTTCGTCCCATCAGTTAAGCAGCGCACAACCAGAGCTTCTCAATAAAGTACACATTGTTGCAATTCCCGGACAAGTTCAAACGCCCACATCTGCATGCAAAATATCACATAGCCGCATATGAAGCATGGAACTATGTTGTGTTTTTGGACCAGTATGCACTTAATAATGTTTGCTGTACATTTATAAGTACAATGTACATGCTTCAAAGCGACTTTGGCAAAAACCTTCTCGGCTTTTGTGGCCGACGTCAACTGCTTTCCGCAGCCTGACAAAGATTAACTTCCCTTGCGGGATATCGTTTGATAGACAATTTATTGCGGTGGCATTTGCATGGAAAGTACTCTGCACTGGATGCTCCTCCACAGCGAATTAAGTTGCCCAATTAATCAAGGACGATGCATGACATTGAACGACTTTGGTGAATTGTTACTTAATGGCTTTAATTGGTATTGGTATAGCCGACTGGAACGTCACGAACGTGGAAGTTCGTCGTTCGAAGGAGTTATGTACCTATCTAACTACGTTCAAAATCATTGTTTATGTTTTCATCTACCTAGGTATCTATAAAACATTTCACTTACGAAAATCAGGAATATTAGAACTTTAGAAGAAAGCACAAAGGATCCAAATACCAACTTATTTAGGTTCAAGGGGCCAATTTGGGGAAAACGATTTATATCTCATGCAGCGATTATGTTTCCTCAAAATTGGAATTCATGATAACGAACAAATGTGGAATATCATGAGTAATTATAACATCTTATTTCGTAATAACAAAAATTTAAGAATTTTCTATATGTAATAAAGCATGGATCAGTGTGGATATCCTGCCCTTTCGAGTTGCAATTAATTCCGAAAAAATATCATTATCTGTGTCATACTCATCAGCTTTTTCGGCCTAATCCTGCTAGAGGCTGTTTTTTGACTTTCCCTCCTTTTATTGATTATCAATCCCACTGAAGAAAGGGATCCTGCTCATAGTTAAAGTCAGGAGCATCATTTTGCAAGTAGGAATTAGTAAGCAAGCTTCAACAACGAAACACTCCACGAGTAATCGAAGATAATTTCATTAGGCTGTGCAAACAGTAATTTTCAATTTGTTTATCTGACCAAACTGGCGAATCGATTTCCCCGATGTTCTGCTGTTCTACTCACGAGGGCGGTAATTGGATAAAAGTAAAGAGGGATCAGCGTGGGATCAACTTTTTAATCACTTGGACAAAGAGTGTGTGCCCAATGAGCTGCACCACCGCACCGCACCGGTGAATAGGCATTTCCCTTCGTCCTAATCTTGTGTTTTGCATTTACTCGTTCAGTTTACTGCTTCTACCGACAAAAAAGACCGAGTAGAACTTATTTCGATTCGCTAAATTAAAGTTAATGTGCACAAAATACAAGTTCACAGTTTTGGTAAAATTAAACACAAATTGCGCTCGCAAACGCTTCGATAGTTATTTCGTTCCCGCCGATTGTTTATTTAGTGAGATGCCGGAGCTGGGGTGCGTTTGCACTTTCTCTAACGTAAATATTTGGTCGCTGTAATGAACTCTGCTTAATTTTCAGGTGTGCTTCAATTATAGAATTCACAAGTAAATCACGGTTGTGATAACACTTATGAGTAATCCAAATAAGCAAACATAACTTATGTTGGCAATAGTCAATCGACAATCCTGCTATGCGCATTACATTTGCTTGTGTAGGTGAAAAGTCGAATTACTAAAAACATTTTCTACACGTATGTTTCTCAAATATGTTTATCAGGGATCTGATAGCTAATAGTCAATGTTAGATAAGTAGTTTGTGGTTGTGCAAAAAAGGTGCAAAATATCGTTAGGGGCAACATTTTAGTACAATAAAGTCACACATAAAAGTATTGCCATCAACTATCTCCTATCGGAAGTGTCGATGGCTCTCAAATCAATTTACTATAGGAAGGTGCCCATTGGCCAATCGATTAACATTCTATTTGCTTTGGTCAAAAGAATGACAATGTCCGGTTGAGAAACAACACTCTCAAGACTCCAAGCGAACTCCTACAACACAATGCTACATAACAACGAATAAGTTTAGTAAAATCTAACCTCGCCTCATACAATAGCAGATATTACAGTGGGATACAATACCCGTGTCCCATCACATTTATTTCATTAATCTGTATGTCCTGATTCAAGGTTCAAAACATTCTATAATCTGATTTCTAAAAATAAAGCCCTCTTATTAACATCAAATTATAGATCAAGATATTAACAATTACATCAAAGTAAAGGTGTTGTAAACAGCTGAGTGTACCGCTAACCACGAACTCAAAAAAAATTTAAGAGATAAAACTTCCCCTTTCATTAAGAACTCCAGGGTTACTTACAATGAGGGTTGAGTCTGTATTGTTTTTTAAGAATCTCTTGGCGCTCCGAATACCTTCCAGTGATCCGCTATAGACTGCCGTGATTGACTATTTCCGGTTGGGGTGTTGCGGCATTGTGTTTGCTGCTGCTCATAGCTTGTCACCTTCAACCTTTGTTTTATCCCATTCAACAATTTGAGCGGAATTCGCCATCAGAAGGTGGGAAATGAGCTGAAAGAGACGAAGGAAGATGTTTTTAATTACAAGAGCAAAATTAATAATTAAAATATTTAAATCGAGCATATTAAATACGGAAATATAGAAATTGCACATAAAGTTAAAGGTATATAAAATATAACACAATTGGAGGTAAGTTAAGCGATTGTATACAGCCCAAACACAAAATTTTCAAGAAGTAGGTATGCGGTTGCGACTCATCAACCTGGATACTCTTTATTTTAGACGTGACGCTGCCGACATCCTATTCCTCCATCAACTTCTTTCTGGCAACATTGACTGTCCCTCTTTGTTGCAGTCCATATGTTTTAATTCTAATCCCCGTAATCTTCGTTCAGTCCCCCTTTTCCGTCCAGTGTCCCATCGTACTAATTACGGCCTTAACGAACCCCTATCGAGAATGCTTCGTAAGGCTAACTCCCTCCCATCCTTCGACTTCCACCTCTGTAAATCTTCCTTGAGAAGAATAATCTCCCTCCCCGGTTGATTGCCACCGTTCCTGACTGTATTTAGTATTTAATTTCTAATTATCATGATTACTGTTATGAATTTTACTAGTATTTTTATTTCTTCAATTAATTTTATTTTGTTATTTTCTTTTTCTTTTGTTTTTTTGTGATACAGCTTGTATTAAGCTCAATAAATTAAATTAAATAATTATATAATAATCATGCTTAGTGATTTAATAAACCTCACCTCAATGGAGTTATTTTCATTACTGCAACACACTGAGACACGGGTCTTAGTCCAGCTAACGATTGCTTTTCCCGAGGGTATGCAAACCCACTGGGTTTGAAATTCCGTTGCCATGTACCCTCAGGGATCTCGTGAGTCCTACAGTTCGAGCTAATTCCATAATTACAAGTGACGCTTGAGTTAGCAACGTTCATGCAAAACGCCCCAGAAGGACCCATCAGGCTCCAATCCCAAAGAACAGGAATTCAGGGATTGTGGAAAATGCAAATGAAGTTCCATATTCACCCCTATGATTTTGACGGCCTGTGGATGGTGATTTCCATTGTTGGGGGCGTTTTTAGATCTAAATCAGCGGAAATTAGTGCTTTGTAACCTGCACGTGCTGAGAGTAGGTGGCGTTTCAGATCCCAGTGCTAAATGTTAAATTGAAAAATTTTGATTTATAACTGTTTGATTTTTTTATTATTGCAAAATTACCCTGTTATTAAGTGGAAGGCAATAGAAAATACAGTATACTATGTGGTTTTAAGGGAGTGACAGGGGCAAGTGATAATTAGTGAAGTGTTATTCCGCATGTAAAAGATGTTAAAAGCTATTTTTTATTCAATGGAAGGAATAGGTGTTTGCGTTTTAATTTTATTTATATTACACTTCTTCTGAGTTTCCCCTTTTCTTTCCTGCAAAAGAAAATATCCTTCTAAATCAAACGATCCCGAAGTATTGAAGTCAGAAGTGATCCTAAAAATCCTCGCCATATATCGTAATTATATAAGATTTAATTATTCAATGGTTATGGTATTAAGAAACTAATAATAAATTCATTGAAACAATTTGGAACTTAATTAAAATTTCTGCAGTTTTAAAACTTTTTCAGTGCTTTTGGAAAATGATCAGATTTACATTTACAATGATTTTATGTTTTTATTTCCACCTTCTCTTGAAAAAATAAGGATTTTATAGAATCGATTCGCTGGTGGTTCCAAAAGTATGAGGTACAATGGACTTCGCTTTTTATTTGTAATGGCACAGCACGTTTTCTGTTAAAAGCTTTTTTCATGTACATTAAGTCTGATCAAAGCGAACACAGCTCCGTTAAAAATACATGAATAACGAAATTTGTGATAATGCAATTGATGCCAAACAAATCGGATCAGCAAAAGAGAAAGAAAAGAAATCTGCTTACTTCTGCTGCATTATACTCGCAGTTGTGCCTCTGCGGATCCCGATACGTTTGTTCGTGCAAAGTTTATTGTGTTCAGAAAAAAATCGATGTCCATATTGGATATTGTTTCCTGAGCTTTTCATACGATTATTCCATTTGAAAGCCCTAAATAATTCATCACCCTTGCAATATGTTTCCCCAAAAATATTTTCCATTTTCAAAGGAACAAACGAACGAAAGCATTGGGGGACATTGCAGTGTTTTTAATATAGAATAAACTTGACTACTCAGTATTTTTTATCAGTTTTAAATTATCCCTTTGATGATACACGAACGCTTAAGCGCTTTAAAATTATTACGAATACTCATTTCTGTAATCTGCTGCAATTGCAGGTAGGTATTCCTACTAAACGAATACAATAAAATTATTAGGATGAAGGATAAAGAGGGAAGTTTAGTGGATTCCACTTGAAGTAAAGAATAAATACTTTGTTTGTGTCTTTTAAATGAGCCAATAAAAGTTTTAATTGCTGCTTTATTTTTAAGGATGCTTGTGCTAAATTGCATGAAACTGTATGATAAAATGGCGGACATATGTTTGTTAGCACAGCTTCGAAGCAGTATCCCTTATTGAGTATAAACACAAAACAGTTTAATATACAGTGGTATTTTGAAACACCCGGTTTTATGGAAATAATAAATGAGACGCGGCTGTTCTCGCGGCTCGCTAAGGAAATATTTCAATTGATACTTGAAAACATGTTTGCAGCTGTGTTTAACTTTAAAAACAATTAGAAAATGCAAACGGCAAAATCTTCAGACCAATAAAATGAAGCAGCGGGTTTTATATAACCACAACCAGTGTAGAACAAGAAAAGTACACACACTAAATATACTTAATTTTCCAGAAACATTCGCGGTAATGAACAGAAAATATAATTAATGCGTAACGCCTATGAGTCGAGTCGGTGGAAAAGTGGTAGACCGTGAGCTTTTTCTTAAAAAGCTTATTTTAAATTAATTAACGATTGGGAGATTGTATGAGCAATACGGTATTATGTTCAGATATTTCAAGCCAGCAATCAGCTACCGTATTTGATTGGAATTTCTGTTTTTCCATTACCTACCTATATGTATTCGACAGTCGACATGCCACAAATTTCGCTCATTCAGTACGAATGGCAGCGCCATCTTTATGTAAACGGAATACGCCTTGGATCTACTATTATTTTTATTATTTTCTGTGCTATATGATATTCTATATATAAATATGTATCTACGCCTTGCAGGGTATGAGTATGTACCATTTTTATATTTCATTTAGTTTTCACATATTTTTTCACACTTGATTTCCGAGGTCTTATAATACATATTATTATGTGCAATAAATTTCAATAAAGGATATTATGCTGGCGATTTTCAGTCTTTAAGTAAATAAATGGTAAAATGGTAAATACTAGGCTTTAGAAAGCGAAGTGATTTGTTTACTTGAGTAAAACATTTTTGAACCAGAATTTTTCAACATCTCTAACTTTCTTTAATTCTTCAACTTTCCACTCAATATAATCGAATCCCTGGGCTTTTTCGGAAATTGCGAGGAATTATTTGATACGACGGAATTACGGATTATGAGATAACAAAATAGAAATAGAAGTTGGAGGCATTTTGTTGGATTACTGATCAAATTAATGCTGAGTAATTGAAATGCGGAAATTGGATGGATAATCTCGGAAAGTGATGGTATTCTCTACATCTCAATGTAATCCTGTTTCTTCCAAGCAAAAGCGTCAAAATTAAATTAAAAAAAAAATCCAAAATACACTTCGTCGTATTTGGTGGCATTTTATGGAATGTCATCAGCTTAATGTAAATCGGGAAAACTTTTCTATTCTACATGATGCTAAGATGAGGAATTAGGAGTTCAAAAGAACATCAAAAATCTGCATGACTTCCTCGCTAGGGGTTGCTTTTTAGTTGAAGTCCTTCTCCGTCAGCCGAACGTTCCAGCACGTGGAGAGGCATACGCACAAGGCAGATGCCGTGGGCTCACCCCCGCCCGCATGTGTCAACATCTGTTTGCACACACAGTTCGGCAGGGAACAGCGAAATAAAATTCATTTCTACAGCCGACAATATTAAAGTAGTAAATTTATGCAAGAAGTAAAGGAAATTTTTTCAGCGCCCGAAGGCGAATCTCAGGAAAGCAAACAACAAAATCAAGAAATATTGCAATCCAGAAATGATTCTTGGGCGAAACATGCTCCAGATAAATACGAAACCGTCGTAAGACCTTCGAAATCCCGACTTAACTCAAGGATACCGTCTTCTGAAATGAACATTCTGTAAATTTAACACATTTTCTTCCGTTGTGAATTCGTTCCGTATAAATTATACGAAAAAATCAATAAACGTTTTTTTAAACAGTTGAAATCGTATTCTTGCTTTGTTGATTTAAATGCCTTCCATTATTTCGTGATTATATTTACGTTCTAAAATTTTCCAATTGTTTAAATTGTACACACTATATGTAGGTATACCTTTAAAAATAACTAACTCTTTAGTCATCCTAAAGTACAAGAAAATAGTAAACATTTAATAGTCTAGTGCGTCGTTCTTTACAATTAGTTTTTTGATTTTTACGACACGTCCCAAAACATCTCGGGCTACAATTACCATTGCTCTAATAAGATCGCAAGGAACAGTGGGTAAAGAAACACCAAAACGACTTTAATTTTACACATGGAAGAACAAAATGACTTCAATTAAATGTTATTGCACTCCGATTATCGCGGAATGCTTACTGTAAGGGTTCCGTACTGAAAAGATAAGGACCATTAACATGCTTCTAATTCGTCTTTAGGGTAGCAAAGTTTTTTCCACATCCATAAAAGGGAAGAGAATTAATCAGGCTGTTTTTCTTCGTGGTTGTTCTAATGTCACGTGTGGCGCAGAAAATGAAATGACTTCTTAACTTGGTTCTGGACAATTAACGCTTTAACAGCCCAAAACAGCAGTTTTCGCAATGACACATAAATTTTTTTTAAAATCGCATTAACATTTACAATTTTTTAATTCGAGTACTAGAAAAAGAAACAAGAAAAATATTGAAAGTAAGTAAGAGATTTTGCCTTAAGAACAACATTTAGGAAATAATAGCATTTTACACTTTACAGCAAATATCGAAGCTTTTCGCAGCATAGTTGTCTATTCTGTTGGGTCTTGGATTTTTTTAATTCAATCTCGTAAATGCTTCATAATAGAAAACATTATAGATACACTCGTCTGTATATTTCAATATTCGCATAATCGCATTCATAATTTATTTACCATTTTCTTTTAAATTATAATAAATATTGCACTTGTACAACTTCGTTATCTCTATTTAAATTGAAAAATTTACATTAACTATTTAAATTTAAATTGCCTCAACTAGTAAAATACATTAGTTAATGGCTCGTTAAATACAACCTCAACAATTTGTTTGTTTGAGCGTTTAAAGCAATTAGACTAAATTAGCTAAAAAGGACGAAAAGGTGAGTGGATTGGTGTGAGCATCTAGTGTTGTCATTTTTGACTAAGATAACTCTTCAACTTATCCTGCAGATATTCAACGACAGTTATGTATTTTTGTTGTCTTGCCACTTGAAAAGCCGTTAAGCCATCTTGATTCTTCAACAATATATCGCTTCCGGCAGCAATTAGTTGTTTGACAATGGACAAATGGCCGAACATAGCGGCAGCATGAAGTGCTGTTTCGCCATTCTATAAAGAAGAAGAAAGTAATTATCCTGCTTGGATCATGTGCTGGGTATCGACACAAACTCACAGGAAGAAGACCTAAATTTGGTCTATATTTTAAAAGTTCTCCAACAACAGCTGAATGTCCTTTATGAGCAGCTTTAAACAAAGGCGTTGCTCCATCACACCGGACGGCATTCACATCAGCCCCATTTTGGAGCAAAATTTTGCATACATGATCGTGTCCCATTTGTGCAGCTATCCAGAGGGGCGAAGCGCCGTCGTTTCTCCGGGAATCCAGATTCGCGCCAGCAGCTTGCAACAACATCAAAACAGGTCTGTGCCCATTCTGAGCAGCTATGAACACTGGAGTCGCCTTATCCTAAATAAAATGAATTGCTTTAATTGTTTCTATTGTATTAAATATAAACACAAAATATACGATATAATTTTTACCTTCATACAGCAGTTCACATTCGCTCCACAACTGATTAACTCTTTCACCATATTCACATGGCCACCCTGACAGGCAACAAATAAGGGTGTTCCTCCATCCTGGTAACATTACCAAATACAATACCATTGCACCATAATTAAATTATGCAACTCACCACTGACGGATTGTCTATGATAGCACCAGCCTTTATGAGAATTATTGCAACGTCCAAGAACCCACCTTGTGCCGCAAAGAACAGGGACGTTGTACCTGTCGAGCGTCTCGCATTGGGATCGGCTCCCTGTTCCAGTAGTTCGATTACACAAGCCGTGTGACCGCCAGCTGCCGCTAGTATTAAAGGAGTCGTCCCATCCTTTTAAAACAAAATTCAAATTTGAAAATGCTACAAAAAGCAAATCAGCAATGTTCATCTTTTTTGTTAATATTTTTCAACCTACATTTATTGCGCAGAAAACAATTAAAGAGGAATCTTGCAGAGAAGTGACCGAATTGATATAATAAATAATAAAATAAAGAATTTAAGCCGGAAACTTTCACCCTAGAGGGAGTGTCTTTTTGGAGGTGTTTACTCGTTTTGGCAGTGAATTTGGCAAAGAAATTTTGGTTTTTTGTTATTTATTTGTTTTATTTGTTTCATAATAACGGAGAAAACAAATTTGTTTGTTTCTTTTAAATCCAAAATAACGTAAAATATAAGTCCAAAATTTCAGGTCAATCGGTTAAAACCAGCTCGAGAAAACTTTTGCACCGTTCTCAAAGCGTGATTTCGAGAAAAATGGGATTAACGTAAACTCTCGAAAATAATAATAATAATAATAGCAGCCGCGATACAAGGTTAGGATGCTTTGCGTGGAAGCAATGTGGGATATTACAATTTCGCAAAATAATATACACCGACGACGACATTCGTTTTTAAATCTAGAAATGCAAAAACAATATTTTTCTTAAACAACCAAAGTGAATGTCCTCTGCACTATGGAATGCTTCATTAAAATCGCCCACTGATTGCTCGAGAAATAGGAAGGTACCTACTCGTGTCTAGTTCTAGTATTCTGTTTCTCCGTTTGCATTATTATAGAATATATCAGTATTTATTATAGAAATTATTAATATAGAATATGTAAAACTTATGGTCGGACTTTTTTTGGTTTTTTACTTTCATTTCGAAATGGAAAATCAAAAACTTTTTAGACTTGCATGCAGTAGTGAGAAGGGGCGGAACACCGGTCATTCCCGGCGGATGAATACCAACTTTATTGGTAGGATGAACCAAATACAGATCTCAAGCTAGTATTAAACAATTAAATACGTTTAAACTTTCGCAAATAAAATTTTACCGAACATATTTAACTCTACTGATTTCTACATTGTTCGCTTTATTATTTTCCTATCACATACAATAAACACAACGCACCCAATTGTTTATAAAGTGTTTGCGGTTACTTTCTGCTTTAAGCTAAAACTAAATCCAAACAAAATAGAGTTGTTATTTTACCTGAAATTCTTGAAATTATCAGAGATGAAATTGGAAATTTCCGAAGTGAAAATAACTAAATGAACCAGTTAGCATTTAAGAAATCGAGCATTTAAAAAAGCAAAGTTTCATCAAGCCGAAAATACAAACACGTTCTATTTAGATTAGCATTTTAGAAAAATCCATGATCTAAAGAGTAAAGGCCATGTTTAGCACCTCTCGTGACGAAACCTGTGAAGAAATTGTAAAAGTGCTATAAGTATTTGAGCGTTTAATCGTGTTCCGATTTCGATACCGGAATTGTTTTGTTACGCGTTGAATTCAGTTAATGGAACTAATGTCAAGTAGACCAAAAACTACTCAACAACCGTACTACAATTAACTCGAACCATTCATTGCACCTGACATCATAGAGAGAATAGGGGCAAATTAAAAGAATTGGAAATGCGGCCTGCATTCGACACCGTTTCAACTTGAACGCAGACTTTTTAGTCGCTGTAACGGTCAATCGCAAGAAATTTCCCATCAACGGACCAAGCCAACAACACGGCCGGGAACCTACAGCTGCAAAAAGTGTAATCACTGTCTCGCAGCGAGGTGACAACATTAGCGGCTACAGCTCGCTGGGATGGAATACAAGAACTTATCTCGGATTTCCATCACACTGAACTAGAGCAGAATACTTTTGTAGTTTTGCTCTACAATCTGCAAAGCTAGTAGAGTAGTGGTTTTTGAATTTTTAGTAGTAACTGGTTGAGTATTCCTTGGAATGAATTAAGTGATAGCCGTTACTGCACTCACTTCCAACATCGATCCCCACATAATCGTTGATCTTCAAACATGTTTGAATAATGTTTAATTCGCCTCTGCAAAAGAATCTCAGTAAACAAGGTCGCCTCGATATGCTGCGTTACGGCATGTAAAAACAGACAGAATTTGCGTTATTTAGGGAAGAGAAAAGTAATTAATATGCACGACATTCACTGGCATTCTACTACAATGAGTTGCCGCTGCAGAAATCGAACAAGTTTAGTGCAAATTGCTGTGGAACAGATATCTGTCTTATTCTGAAAGCAAAAGAACTCTGACGAAATTATTAAAATTTTATTAGAAAAGAGGTCCAGAACAGTGAAGTCTAATTTTAGACCGTGCGCCCACTCCACCACTCGGCAGCATCATTCAAATCCGCCAACAGGCACGTGGCCTAATTGGATTCATATTGGATGCGAAAGGCACATCTCTCTGCAAGAAGAAACATTTTAGCAATTTTAATGGCTTTCTGATACATCAATAACTCTCACTATGTCGTAATAAAAACAACAACTAATCGCATTATTTTGAACACCAATTGTAATCGTGTGCATTACCGTCGGAGCGTGGAATATCAGATTACAGGTGTGCGCGCATATCGCGAATTATGTTTCTGTGATGAATTTCATATTAAGAAAGCAATTAAGATGCTATTTTACCGCTGGAAACGGGAGCGCCATCGCAACTAATTGTTTCTTTGCACAATCCCTGCCCTGACTACTTCAGTGCAACTTTACACTCGCGTGTTTATTATTATCACGTACCATCACGAAGTTTTCTAAGATAATTGCACCTGCAATGTTACAAAAGTGAATATTTCGAAATTGTGAACTGACCGAGAGTGCGATTAACTGCACACCCTGCAGGAGTTTCCGCCTGGAAAACTTTTACGTAATTTACCCGATTTTTTTCGATTTCGATGTACGTATGCATGTTGGAGTTCTCATTATGAGCAATTCAAAAGTTCGAGATGTACGGATTTAATTAAATTTGGAAGAAATCTTTAACATAACTGAAATTCTGCTATTCAGAAAGCAAAACATTTTATTCGTTCAATATCAAACACTATTTTACATTTTTACCGTAAATATAGTCACGTTTCTGACTAATGATTGTTGAATGATAAGAACACGTCCCTAAACTCCTTCATTGCTCGAAATGTGAAAACTGGACCTGGAGGTTGTAAATAGCCAAATAGGTTCGTGGATGGAGATTAGAATTAGTCAAATTGATGCCGAAATTGTAAACTTCTTACTTCTTCTTAACGAACATTTATTTTGGTGCACGAATTTACAATAATTTAGATCGCGTGGCGGTGGAGATATGAACTACGTAATAGTATTCCTTATTCTTAAGAGGCAAATTTACCAAAACGTGTAAAATAGGCCCACTTAGTGACCTATTTTCTCCATTATTATTTATTGAATCTATATGAAACCTTTTTTAAAAGATAAGACAAAGGGTTTTGTGTCGACTAAGTGGAGCACATTTTTGAAAAAGTTTTTAGTTTTTTTTTTATGATCCTTGAAAGTAAGGACTAACTCCAACTTTTGACCCACTTAGTGACCAATTTTCTCGAAAACTATTTGACCAAATTTATAAATTTACTATAGTAAATTGTATTTCCAGAGGTACGTTAAAAGGTTTTGTGTCGACTAAGTGGAGCAGTTTTCCAATTTTCGATCCAGGAATTTCCCGAGAGTTTTCCGAATGAGTTCGGTTTTTCCAAAACAAATTTTTCACTTTTTTATTCTCTTTTTCGTATTTTGCGATAAATTTTCCTAATGTTTTTCATATTGTTAGAAAGATTAAGGGATTGGTAACGATTTCAGCAAAAAATGTGATTATGTTTCATGGAAAATATTGGAAACATTTAACAAATTGAAAGTCCTTTTTTTGTCTAATTTTCTTGAGTTATCCGATGCAAAACGGGGACCACAACCAAATTTCCATTTTTCTCGCAAATTTGGTTCCACGAGTTGAATGTAGATGGCCATTGGCCAGAATTGATTTTTCGCAAGTGGCCTGAGTTTTTTCCAACCTGGTATGGCGGTATACCAGTACCTAGTCTAAATAAAACAGATGATGTTTGTAACAGATGACCGTTAAGTATAGTGAGACAGACAGTGATAGTTATGCTCCTGTCTTAAATGAACTCTAAAAAAAGTTTTGATGGAGAGCGTAAATGGTTCTATAAGGATTATAACCATACTAACTGTATTGTATTTCAATTGTTACTATTTTTTAAATCTTTCTAATTATAGTTAAAATATATTGTAACTCAAAAACTTTATCAAATGTAGAATAAATAAAACAAAAAATTCCTTTTATTTTCTAATTGGAATAATTGTTCCTACGATATTTCTCTATTTTATGGGAAAACCTTACGTGATGGAGAAAAATCAGTGCAGAAAGATACACTAAAATAAGCTGCTATAATCAAAACAATTTTTAAAAAGTATATTTTTGCAGACCTATGTTATTATTTTTGTAGGTGCATATTCGTTCTTTCCACAAAACCCTTCAGGCACCGCTTATAACTTGAAAACCCTACACAATAGCAACATACCTCGTCCTTGCAGTCAACGTGAACTTTTCCACTGTCGAGAACTCTTCTCAGCGTAATCTCGTCACCGCGTAATGCGGCCAAGTGTAGGAGCACATCAGAGGGTGTTTCCTTCTGAAAGATAAAAAGATCTGTCAGTAATTCATAAAAGGGGCTTTCTTGCAATTTACTGGACTACTTGCTCTTGATTTGCCACATTCAAACACAAAATTAGCCGTTAATCCCAATTCTCATTTTCAATTGTATGCTTACTCCAGGTGAATAGATTCAATCAGAGACTACATTTGTGCTCCCACGCGGATAAGTCATCATGCACTCATCCAGTGGTTCTGGATCAATGAAGGTGAAATTGAAATATTTTCTTTCTGAAGATAACTTTTGCTCGAATTGCAACAAGTAATTAATTAGCGATGCCATCACATGGCGCCATCTAATTAATTCGGTGCTTGTACCGTGATGCAAAATTGCGCGAGTGGCTTGGTTGTGTTATGCGGCTGTCTTCATTGAAGCACTAAAGAGCTGCTGCCCATCGGGCATGGAAATTATCTCCCGAGGTGTGGTGAATGTTTCGTTAATTTCATACCTCGCCGTCCACAATCAATGGAAGTGCCTTAGTACTGATTTCACCGCGCTACTGATTTTTAATTAAGAACTTTGTAGAATGCTCTGAAAATTACAACACGTAGATTGAAGGTACAAAGAAATTGCCCGTTACCGCGAGAGAACTTAGCAAGTAGGTACAACAAAAAACACACAGCTAGCAGCACTTTCAGGCTGTGGTAATCGCGGTCGATTAAATTCCTTTATCTGGTGGCAAGGAATGGAGAGAAAATGACAGAATTTTAAGAAATTTTACCCACTTCAACTGGAATTAATCATGGGGCGGTAATTATTTGTTATTTTTTGAGAAGTTTATGAGTTTCTAATCCAATAAAAACTTTAGTTTTATTCTCATAGAGTGAACGTTATTTATTTGCATTTCTATTAATGGCGTCTTTCAAATTCCACCGACCCAAAAGGTCCAACCCAACCCACCCAAAAGGTCATATAAAAAACGCGAAAGACATTAACTGAAATATTAACTATAGAGACGTTAGATTCTTCAAGAGTCTGTTTATATATTGTCGTTGTTTTCGTTTCATGAGTGTTAATATTAAGTACAATATGTTAATGTTTAGTGCAAATATTATTTTGATTCAGTACTCATCTGAGAGCATCGCGGAGATACGGAAGTAATATCATTTTATAATTTCTTGCCATACAGAACAAACAAAAACATGAAACTTTATATAGTTTTGAGTTAGCGTGTAATAAAATACACACAAACGTGCGACGTTAAATGAAAAACTTGGCGGCAAAAATGTAAAACAAATTCCAGATACACAGCTACCTGATGAAATCAAATACTTTTAGCCTCCACGATGTAAAAATGCCAACTAATAACAACTCTTACTTTTCCGTAAACACAAGCTTCAGTGAAAACATGGAAAACCTTAATCTATACTTACCTTTAGTGACATTGGTGCTAAACAGGTACTGCACGTAATAAAGGCCTTATTGTTCCTGTACTTTCTTCTCTGCCACCAACCTGGTTTTTTGAAAGCTAACAACAATTCGCCGCACTCTCTTGTGGTTACTTTTTCACTTTTCACCTTTGACTGCACAGCATTTTTGGTACCGGCCAAGCAATCATTAATAAAGGAACATTTTCTAGGGAAATAGAGGAGCCCGTGATAATCTCAATCGATAATGAATAATTGCCGCCACTGTGAAACTTTTAGTATTTCCCGTTTATAAGCCCGTAGATTACATCAGAGAACGACTTTAAAATAGACGAAGCTTCTGTGACGATAGCACTGGTTGGGATGCGGTACGATCGCTCACGATCAGCTCTTCGAAAGATCTGCGACCATTAGGTGAACGTTCCACCGCCAGACTAATCCATGAAAGTTCAATCGGCAATCCTGCATCTGATCGCAGTTGTGCTGGGGCCGGGGGCTCTTCTGTATTCCTCGCTAATGAACGGATGATCTTAAGCGGTTTGGACATCAGACTTGCACCGATGAATGGATCTCATTGCGAGAGAAGTACTCTTCGTGCGCCGGCACAGGTCAAGTTCCTGGAAGAGCTGGTTTCTTGTTTTATGTCACCTGAAATGATGCAAACGAAATTACAAGTTAGAGTAGACTGGGAACTGTAAACTTGTATGAGGGGGAGAGATGCGCGTACGTAAAATCTTTAATGGATAAACTCCTAAACTCAATGTTGTTCCTAAATCTCTTCATGCCTGACCATATTTTTTACACGGGTTCATAAAATAACAACATATAGCTCTTTCTTTCTGCTCTGTGAGCAATTCTGCGGTTCTATTATATATTTTATTATTAGCTGATACTTATATGATAGCTACTTATTTTTTGAGCCATTAAGTTATATTTCATTTTTAAAGACAAATAGAAATCGCTTTACTTTTTCTTGCTATAAAAAAAATTTTGCTAAACGGTTGTTGTAATCATATCACGTCTAATTGCTACTGTAGTAGTTTACTTTAAAAATTAAAATAAATAAAGCTCGATGTTTAAATCTGTTGTTAGTGCTTTCATTCCCTTTAACTTCGTCTTAGTTACATTACGTGAATTCAATAAACCGTTTCTATCGAGAATATTAAATAATTGTTCTCTACAAAAAAACTTACGTTCTTCAGTTAAAACTTTGCCGTTACTGAATCTGATTTCTTATAAATAAAAAAAAAATTGTAATAACCATAAAATACTAAAATCCATCTGTTGGATTTTGGACAAATTAAAATATCCCGAAAATGGAACGCTAATATTAAGCTCACATTAGCTCACGATTAGCAGCACACAACAATAAACCAAAACAGTTTAATTCATGTTTTCAGAAAAACAGTTTGAGACATGAAGAGGTAATTTTAGATATTATTGCCTTGCAGATTGCACACTTTTTAATTTATAATATATTAAAACTAAAAATAAAAGAGTTTTTAGTAGGTACTCTGAATTTATGCAAACCTAGATCAATTTCAGTTCGAACGTAACATATTATATTAAAGCAGGAGTGTTCAAATTTTAGAAAATATGGGCAAAACTTTGCTCTCCTTTGTTAAAAATAAATATTACCGAACTGTCACAAAAGAAAACAAAAAAAATCCTTTGAAGGATTTTGGCCATGCGCAGTAAATAAAGAAGGAAATTTTGAAATTTATATTAAAAATACTATGACACACTTTCTTACTTTTCAGGCGGGGAAAATAAATCCCAATGCCGAATATTTTCTATATTATTTTTGTAGAGAATTGAAAAATTATAATTTTTACAATTTCTATCTCAAATCTCATTTTTGACTTCAATTTGTTAGGTAGGAGATGCATAATCGTGGCCAACTTCATTGCCGACTCTAAAAATCAGCGCTGCCAATTTTGTCACCCCCTTTTCGTTCCGCCTTTAGTGAGGTTGTCACGGATTCTATTTGTTTTAACAAGAAATTGTGAAAAGTAAGAAATTGAATTACTAAAACATGAATTATTTCCAGTTAAAATATTCTAATATTATTTTAGTATAAAAAAAAAATGGAAAACGATACTGGAGAATTCGTTGACTTGTATTGCCCCAGGAAATGGTGCGTTCCACGTGGTCTAGCTTCAAATGTGAATTTATTATGTTAATTGTAATATTCTCTGCAGCTCTGCAAGCAACAGAATAATTCATGCTAAAGATCACGCATCTGTGCAACTTAATATTTGCGATGTTAATCCAGAAACTGGAATGATGACAGAAACAGCCAAGACCTACGCCATCTGCGGAGCCATCAGGCGAATGGGAGAATCTGATGACTGCATCGTTCGTCTCGCCAAAAAGGATAACTTAATTACGAAGTAATTTTATTTAAAGCAGTTTTCCGTGGGACACAAATAACTTTGTTTTTTACAGGAACTTTTAGATCACTGGAAATTATTTAAAAAATGTCCTAAGCCAGTAATAAATCTGTCATTGGAGAAAAGTAGTTCTTTTTGTAATATCTATTTTAACTAGTTTAGCTCTTCAAGTTTTTGGGTTGTAAGAGTTTGTACGTCGTTCTTATGTGATCTGAATTTAGAATTATTTCGCGAATTATTACAATTACTATTCGCGTCATAAAATATGAATTCCTTTACAGATAAGTTTTCTGGCAATTCTTCAATTAATTACAAAATAATACAAACAGTTAAAAGCTCCTAATTCTAAACCGAATTTTGCTTTAAGCAATTAAAATTCACAACTCGACAAAAGGTTTTGGTTTAAACGAATCTAGAAGTATTCTAGAAACTATTCGTAAATCCAATGAGGAGGATATTCAAACACCACAAAAAAGCAACAATCGTTAACCAAAAACTTAGTGAAAGCTCTTCTAGATGAAACTATTACTCCCGCTTCCTTCAAATACTTATCAAAGACGGATTTTCTTCAACAGACAATAACGAAGTCGTTTTTACAACAAATTCCAATAATTAGCTGCAGGTATACAAAAAATGCAGATTAAAAGGCGGTTTTTTTAAAAACTTTACATTATTCTAATTCCTTAATTACGAGAGTAAGGAATTTGTATTTTAAATATAAAAAAGCTTGTCCTTATCATACATAAATTAGAAATGAATCCACAGCAAGTACGTTGGTTAGTAGCTGAAAATATATTATGTTATGTGGTGAAACTCATTAAAACTCGGTTTTACCTTTGCTTGAATCCATATTTTTTTCTCTCGTAAAACAAATCGGTTTTTGAGCTTCCTAAATTGACAATCTTTGGGCATCCGTCTCTCTAAAAACAAAGCAACAATTAGCAAGTGGTCATCTTTGTTTCTAAAGGCAACATTTACATCCTTCTCTTGAATAGTGCATTCCTTGCAGTAATATGCATCCGACACCCCCGGACCACCGCAAATTACACATCTTCCCTGGTACGAGCCGTAGTTGCACTCGTCGCAGATTCGAACTAGCGTGCAGGGCCTAACATAGGAATCGCAAATCACGCATTTCCCATCGCATTTCTCGCAAAGTCGGCCGATAGCTGCGGAAGATAACGCTTTTTAACACCGAAACACCTGTTTTTATCTGACCTACCTACGCCTGGTTGCTTGCGACAAAATATTAAATCGGGATGATGTTTCGCCATAATTACAACTATCTATTCAAAGTTTTCGTGAAAAGGCTGTTTACGTTATAAATAAAATCTGCACTAGTAAACGACTAAACGTTGAGTCGTTGACTGTCAATTGTCAATTGTCACTAAAACGTCAAGATATGTGGCATCGTTCGAAATACCGTAAATGAAGTGTGAAACTGTGAATCTGCCGTGCGTGATTAAACCGAAAATCCCTCCGTTTTAGACCTAAGTACGGTTGGATCCTAGCAGAGGGTCCCTTGACAGTTGATAGACATTTGACAGGCGGAGTTTACACTAAAAACATGTGAATGCGTGCTTACCGATACGCGAATTAAAGTAAAAGCACGCACATATACTTGACATTAGAGTATTAATTCATATAATAATGCATATGCGTGCTTGTCGATATGCAAAAAAAATAGAAGCACGCATTTTTACTTGAAATGACAGCTCGAATTACTGTTGACAGGTTTAGCGGGACCCTCTGCTAGGATTTTACCCTAAGTACAACTACAATGAATTATGTAAACAGTACATACCATTGATTTCGCATATTTTCGGAAAGAGAGTTTTTTAAGTGCTTTTTTCGAATGCACCCCAGCTGCCAGCACGTGTAATTTGTTCGTCTGTCAGTTGTCACTTTTTAATTCAAAACCATGGATCAAAATAATCCGCAAATCAAAATAGGAGACTATATTATAATACAAAGGCAAAAATACATAAAACTTCATAAACTGAATAATGGAGATTCGACCGCAAATCTAGGAAAGGAGCAAATAGAACTGCGAAACATTGCAGGACACAAATATTATTCCACATTCAAAATGGTCCCTAAGGAAGGGAAAAAAAGGATTAGTACGCTAGAAATTTGTACGGAATCAGACATGAAAAATATCCAAGACGTGTTAGGAATCAAAGAAAGTGGCTTAGATAATCGGAATATCATAGACAACGGCGGTTCACAAGGCTTGAAACCAGAGGATATTGAAAAGCTCCGGGAGGAATACACAGGATCAGCGCAACTAATAGAAAAAATTGTGGAGAACTCTAAATCTTTTACGTCGAAGACAGAATATTCTCAAGCGAAATACTTAAAGAAGAAAGAAAAGAAGTACTTTGAATTTGTGCAAATCCGTCAACCAAATATTCGTCTCTTGGCACAGATTTACTATAGACAGGATCCCGAAAAGATCATGGGGATCCGCATTGATACTCTATCCCAAATCTTGTCCCACTCTGGAACGTGTGGATACGGTAACTATCTCTTGTACGAGTCAGGAACCTGTGGTCTGATACCAGCTGCCGTCATCAATGCCGTAGGTGCTGGCACGGAGGCGAAAATCGTCCACATGCATCCTGGAAATATCCCCCAGAGGCAAGCAGTTCTTGCTCTTAATTTGCCTGAAGAGCAGTCCAGTAGGTGTATATCAGTTAACATTTATTCAGTTCTTCGGGAATTCCATCAAAATTTCAACCGACTGGGAAACCGAGTTGAAAAAAGGAGCGCTGATTCTGACTCAGTGTCGGAGGTGCCTTGTAAAACTCTGAAACTAGAATCAGGAAAGGAAATTCCCCAAGATTCTGCTGCCAGTGTTATTGGAACAGAGCAAGTAGAATTGCCTGCGGAAGATACATCTGCCAATCAATCCGCAGATGCATCCAAGACCAAAGCTCAGGTATGGCAAGTCGAAAATCTGCGAGCTTGTGAACTGATGAAGGAAAAGTTCGACGCCCTGGTCGTAACTGCTCGCGAGCATCCTACCGCTATTCTTAAAGCGTTACTGCCCTTCCTGAAGCCTTCAAGGCCTGTGGTAATTTTTAATTCATCAAGAGAAGTCCTCATGGAAGTCTACGTGGACTTGAAAGCGTCTTTTGAGGTCACAAGTCTGCATTTAACTTCAAATTGGATGAGAATGTACCAAATACTTCCTAACCGAACTCACCCTGAAGTTAACATGAGCGGCAGTGGTGGATATTTGTTGCATGGATTTTCAACCAATTGAATAAATACTAAAAAAAAAACTTGCGTTTAATTCAAAAACGAACCTTTAATTATATTGTTATTTTCCAGGAAAGAATAAATGGACACTGATTAAGCAAACGATCCTCAAATGTGAATACAAACAACTACAAGAAAATGAGAATTCTACGAAAGAAGGGTTGATCCACCAGCAAAACTAGCAAGGTTGCTGAATTCGTTTTGTCTTTAATTCTTCCAATATTACTTTACTGATCTCGAAAGTGGGGTCAGATAGACGTTCCACAATGTCGAAATGGTCATGGTTAGGGATGATTTGAAACTCCACTGAAGCGCCGCTTTTTCTAATGCATTCGGAGAACTGCTGACTCTGTTTGATGAACTCTTCGCTATCATTCTCGGCAACGTACAAATAAATGCGGATGGCAGAAGTTTTTAAATTCTGCAAATTCGATAACATTGGGGAAAGTTCTTCCGCAGTTTCCTCATTCAACGAGAGGATATTTCGGGGATTCGCGGCAGTAGTCTTCCACAATTCGGTCAAATCATAGACGCCCGATATCAGAAAGACTGCTTTTAACAAAGGATGCCTTACTAACTGGTCGTCGTTTAGTAACGATGCAATTAAATGCGCCCCAGCGGAGTGTCCTACGAGTAATACAGACCTGGAACATGTCTTTTAAGTTTTCCGGATAAATAGATTTCAGTAAACATTACTTTGCTGATGTCTTCCTCGCACAATCGAGAATATACTGAACGCCTTTTCGAACTTCCTCTATTATCTCTGACAACGTGACCTTTGGACATAGGTCATAACCTAGTATAGCTACTCTGCTCTCCATTCTAGCATAAGGTGCGACAATGTAAGAAGAATTGTCCTTGGTCAATTCTTGCCAAAATCCTCCATGGATGTACACAAGAATAGGTGATCCTAATGGGGCAATATTTCTTTATTTTATTAGTCTATCTGTTGCGTACCTTCGTCTTCCTTTTCATAATATGTATCTACTTTCTCGCCAGTGTTCAGTCCATATGCAACTGTGGAATGTTTAAACAATCTCCGACTCCTTTCAGATTCTTTAAAGAATAATTCATTATCCAATTAATGTCTTATCCAAAAAGCTGTTACTGAATATATTGCTGATTTCTTCTCGTTAAGTTTACAGTTTGAAGAAAGTTTTTAAACACAAACCTGAAGTTACAAAATGAATGTGATGGTCCAGTACTTCGGTGGAACTGTTAAATCTTTTGCTCCACTGGCTTGGAGTAAACTGCTTTTCAAAATCCATAAAGCTCATCTATAGTATTTTCGACCTTCAACAACGAAGCAGCAAGAAGAGAAGCACTGATCACAGCTGAACTTAAAATTACAATGATGCGACCGCAACGCAACTTAGCAGTAAAACAAAACAACTGCAAGCCGCAGATTAAAATATGGTAAATAGTAAAGCTGATAAGGCTTCCTAAGCTCATAATCTCATGCTTTCACACACTTTCAGAAATGACTGGTTTTGTTGTAAAATTAGAATTCTATGAATGGTTTTCAACTTACAGCGTGTTGCCTCAGTTAATCATATTTGCGCTGTATTCATATGAAAGGGCTAGAAGTTGGAAATTTATAGCTAATTTTTAAATATTTAAAAACGGATAAAAAACGTGATTGCAAGAAAGCGGGAAATTACGAATTTTTTACAATATTATTCATTAAAATTTTACATTTATTTAATAACTAAAAATTTAAAAATATATGAATTAAAATCTCCATTACAACTTGCAAGTTGCAACAATTTTGAAGCACAGTAAGTAAACTAAAAGCACTATAAATCTTCATCATCCAATATTATTATTTCTTCTGCCATTGTAGATTTGGTTTCTTTGGATTGTGCCTTGTCGCTAATCAGGAAGGAGCTCGCGATTCTTCCAGTTGTATCACTCGAACTTCCTGCCTCTGCTGGAGGTTCGCAATGTTCGGAATTTTTATTAATTTCAGTACTGCATCCATTAAATTTCTCTTTGGGTGCTATGCTGGCATCAATCGATGTCACGACGCCGTCCTCTTCTGTTTTATTACATGGTGAATTCCCGTGTTTATTCCGTTCGCGCCCCACAGTAACACTATCCTGTTCGCTGGCAAACCTACCGACAATAAAATATTCGTCAATACCAAATATTATACATATAATCTAAGGCTCTTGAAAATGTTTACCTATCTATAATTGAAGAAATTTTCGTTTGGTTTTTTTGATTTTCAGCAAGTTTAGCACGCAAATTTGGGTCAGCTTCAGCTGGATCAACTGTGTCAGAAGTAAAGTATTCAACTGTTTCGTAGAGATCTTTCTTTCGTCTTCTCTGAAGCAATTTTCCGAGTTTAATAAATGCTTCGTGTGCTACGAATCCGAAAATACATTAAAGTCAATTAATAACAATTTCATGGTTTCCATTTTGTTACCAATCCTATTTATAGCGTCATTCCTCAATCCAAAGCTGTGCACGGTGTTACAGTGCTCCAAACACTGGTACACATCAAAAAAGTCTGGGAAACAGCTACTCCGATTAACAAAGTCTTGCAGTGTTTTATCGAACTTGGGAAAGGCTGTTTCCCTGAATATTATCGGCTGCTTCACAGCCCTGTAAGCATTTTTACTCTCGCCGGTGAGATTACAAAGCATTTCGTAGATCTGTAAACAAGTGACTCCTGTTTTAAAAATCCTTGGGCTTGCAATTGCACCGTTTTACCTTGCATGCTTTTTTCTTCTCGTGTTCAACTTTTAGATATGTCGAGTGTTCGTCCTCTAGGTCCACTTCAGCCCGCTCCAGAGCTTCGATCTTCCTCTTAATGCGCAGCAAAGCTGTGTTCAGTCGAATTATTTGTGCGTCCTTCTTTTTGCTTCCCGTACTTGTAACATTTTCGTTGCTCATCACAGCGTTCTTACTTTTCTTGCGAATCTTAAGCTCTTCAACAACAATTTTTACTTGGTAGTAAACTAAATTAGGATTTTTGATAATTGCCGCTGTGACAGCCTTTACCGTTTTCGCAAATCCCCTAGATTCCACAAAATCTGGGTGAACGGAGTGATAGTACTTAAGTAACTTATCTCTAATAACTCTCTCCATATCTTCGGACGGATCGGCGTCCCTACAAGCCGCTAGCAAAGCGGTGAATGTGGCGTTCACTGGAAGTTCTGTCGGCGACGCACCGCTTTTCTCAGTAGGAGGACAATGCAGAGTAGAAATCTTCTCAGGATTGCTTTCACTACTCGAGGTGTGTTTTTGCATGCCAACTATGTTCTCATCATCATCGGTAGCAATCACAGGACTTTGGGAAGCCACCCATGACTGGTCAACCTTATCGGAAATTTGTGTGGGTTTTATGCGTTTCACCAATGTTTCGACCTTATGCTCTGATATCGTTGCAATTTTCCGCTTAAGATCACTGCTCAGGGACGACACACTGGTTATCTTCAAATCACTACATTCCGGCGAATCGATGATAACTGTAGTGGGGAGCGCTGTGCAGGGGCTGTTCCTGTCCAGTACGGCGGTCTTTTGCTTTACTTCCGTCACTGTGGGATCCTCGAAATGATCTTTCGCTGAACTTGTTTTTCGTATTTCTGATGGAACTTTGCTAGGAGATTTGGCTACCGGGGCTTGACCAATGGTTAAGTCGTATTTTTCAACGGACTTCTTGTTTAAGCCTTTTGATACTGTTTCTGATTGTTTTGTGCTTGAATTGCGCAATATACCATTCGGTGATGACTTTCTGCTGGAATCTGCCAATATTCTGGATTTCACCCTTTCAAAATCGATTCTATCGGTCTAAAAAAGCAACAACAATTAAAAGGATATTTACACCGAACAAAGAAGTAATATATTTTTGATAGTGTGTGACAAAATGGGTTCTGCAATATTTTATCTGTGGAAATGACCGTAAGAAAGAATCTTATACGCAAATATATTTTGAGATTTACTGCTAAAAGTCTTGTTGGTGATCTACTGATCTACAAAATCTTGGAGTGGAATTAACTGAAGTTCTTATTTGTTGCAAAACATCTATTTTCCATACGTATATTATGTAAATGTAAATAATGACGATATTTTCTGGAAAAAGCGTTACTTTAAGAAAAAACGAGTCAATGCTGTCCAAATTTTGAAGTGTTTGTTTATTGAAATTTTAGATCCGTTCCAGCATATTATACATACAATAAAAACAATTATATTAAATTTATAAGGTAACTATACAAAAACAAATCAGGAAATGTGGCCAATAAAAGATAAAAAATAGAATAAAATAGAAAACATGGTACCCAGAGGCAGACTTAAGATAAGTTTTTTTTGTGTTTTTTTTTTTTTATGCCGAGGAAGACATCTCCTACGGGTCCTTCTTCGTTCCTCTGCCGAAGGTGACCGCAGGTCAGTGCACAGTGCAGATTCCTTACCCCGGAAAGCCTCGCCAACTCGAGTATTTGTTCCATGGCAATCTGTCGCATGTCCTCCACCAAAGGACCTGTGACAGTCCAAGGAATCCTCGCAACAGGCGGAAATTTACTATGGTTCCTCAAAAAACAGATGACAGGTCCCATCTTCAAAAGATAGCCATGTTTCGTAGATGCTCCGCGAAACTCTCACATCCCATAAACACTGAAATCAACCATTTGATAGTTCTCGCGATAGGAATCTATCAACGGCTCATTTCGGCCCCGAACTAAACTACTAAAGGCTAACTTTGTCTACATGTGTTAAGGCAACTGAGCTTTCAGTAAAATTTCATTCAATTAACAATATTAATGTTAAAACTTATCCCAGATTTCTAAAAGGAACAATAAGAAAGTAAAGCAAGAACCGATATTCACGAAAATATCTCTTACTATAAAGGATCATATATATGTAAAATAAATTTATAATTAGACATAGTAATTGAAGCACTAAGTATGATTAATGTCAGTTGTAAAAAGTTCAGTCCAAATTTTTCTCACTTTGCACAATATGTTCTTGAAATGGAACCCAAACTAAATGTTTGTTATTGACCTCACGAAATTATATCAAATTAAAGTACTAATAATAACAAAATATAGTTAAGAGCTTACATCTTCATCTGACGAGTCTAGTAGTTCAATGATTGGAGCCATTTCGTCGTCATATACTTAAATTCTATATTACGCGATGATCGCAATTATGTCAATCTGTTCTGTAGCAACATGCGAGATACTACGTAAATTAAAATATTAGCACAAATGTGAATTATTTCGCTCTTTCGATGTTTTTTTTTTGTTTCCTGTTGTTCTCATTTGACAGCTCAAAAATTTTTGACGTCTTCAATCTTCATATGTAAAATCTAGTACTGTGTGTAAGTTACATACATCTAGGAACGGGTTCATAGTTAACGCTTATTAACTATCCCACGGGTGCCGTTGTTACTAAAAATTCGTAAGAATTACGACACAGAAATAAACATGAATAAATGGGAGAATTATACACTTTTATTATTTAGGAACTTATAGGTACATTCATTGGCTGTCATTTAATATCGAATATCGATGTGTCTACTCTATGTATTTTACATACATCTAGGAGCCGTGTTCATACCTAAGAATCAGCATAACTATGGTTTACCACGTAGTTAAAAATTAAGTTTCTGAACGCGCTCTGGTCTAGAGTGAAAAGAATTATAACCCAAGAATCATGCTCTACTGAGGCTAGTTAGACCTAATAAACATTTTTTCTTTTACATTGAACTAAGTAGCGAGACTATCACCTTATTCCTATACCTATACCTACATTTTTCGGCATTTTATATGTAAATGCCCTAGATTACTTTCAGCACATCCACAGTGCGGAGCAAAGGAAATTAAAGGAATAGATTAAAATATCTGGGATTTCCAGTCTTGGAAAGAGCCCATGATACAAGGAACATTAGGAGCGTGTTCAAAAACTTTACTATAGTCAACTACGTAGTAAGCCGTAGTTATGCTGCAGAACGTCATTTTGCAACAGAAATTATGCTTTACCACGGGAGTTTTTGAACGACTCGTAGTTAACTAGGAGGTTGCTGTCAAAAAACAGAAACAGCAATCATTACTTGTCTCTTTCCCTCACGTCAGTGTTGGGTAAATTTTTCAAGAAATATGTTTAAATTGTTAGCGTTATTAAAAAAATAACTTAAATTTGTTTAACAAAAATATATTTTTCTGCTTTATATCACTGTTTATCCTCTTTTACACCTGTTATTTGTCTTAAGTTTAAAGCCGGAGGTACACGATACTGAAAACGTCATATTTATAAGCGATACGCCTTATTTCATATCGTGTGACTCGACGATAAGCAATATGGTGTATCGCTTATAAATATCCCAAAAATTTCGGAATATTTTCGGCACATCCAAGCAATTTGCGGGGTACAAATTTCCCGAGTCACACCATACAAAACTTTATGAACACAGTTTTGAGATTACTGCTCTTACGGGCGGCACGGCGTCGCGGTAATCTGTGAATTGCAAAATACAGGTTGCAAACTCATTTTTGCTTATCGTGTGACTCGATGTCTCAAAAGTGACATCCACAAAGATATTTCCTTATAAATATGACGTTTTCCGTATCGTGTACCTCCGGCTTTATTTTCAAACAGTTCCTTCTTCTTTCTTCCTGTCATTCGAAAACATACTACAGGCTAACCCTGCTCTTGAGTATAGTCAAAATTAAACTACGAGATAATTAACTACGGGAGTTTTTGAACGCAAAATAGTTATAGACTATAGTCAACTATAGTTGAGTTTTTGAACGCGCTCTGCGCTCTAGGTATCCCAAAGATTTTTTTAACACCTGGCGTGACGTAGTAATGCGTAATTTTTAGCCGCACTTTTTAATTGTTACTGAAATCATTTCCCTCGGCAATTCATCTGAGAAGTTATTTAAAATTCCTAAAAGTTCTAGTTTTTTTTTATTAATAATGATTTGTGTAAAACTTGCTGTCATATATTTCATTGTCTCTTGCAAATATTTTTCAATTAATAACAACTGAACAATCAATCATAAAAATATAATCATGATCAAATTAAATGTGTAATTATAGACGAAACAATAAAACACTAATTTTTTTGTCACAGTGTTTATTTTTTTTACTTTTTGTTTACTGACAACATTACACTAATTTCTATTTAAATATCTTATATTAAAATACATTCTACATCCAAAAAATAACTTCTTCACTTCTTCTTCTTTCTACATTAAAATCATTTGCCTTAAGCCGGAGGTACACGATACGGTAAACGTCATATTTATAAGGAAATATCTTTGTGGATGTCACTTTTTGACATCGAGTCACACGATAAGCAAAAATGAGTTTGCAACCTGTATTTTGCAATTCACAGATTACCGCGACGCCGCGCCGCCCGTAAGAGCAGTAATCTCAAAACTGTGTACATAAAGTTTTGTATGGTGTGACTCGGGAAATTTATACCCCGCAAATTCCTTGGATGTGCCGAAAATATTCCGAAATTTTTGGGTTATTTATAAGCGATACACCATATTGCTTATCGTCGAGTCACATGATATGAAAAATTGCGTATCGCTTATAAAGACGACGTTTTCCGTATCGTGTACCTCCGGCTTTAACAGTATTTCAGGGTGTTTCGGAAAAGCAAAATATTTCAATGATTCTTCACCACATTTTCTTTTCATGATATTTTTACAGTTCTTTATTACATTGTTCTTTAAATGCAAAATGGCATCAATTAATAATCTTTAAGAACTTTTAAAATTTGCACTAAATTTGAAAACAAAACCTGTCAAAGCATCGACTTCATTGGGTGAACGCGATGACGCACAAAATGGCGCGGGTGCGAAATCATTTGCATACCTTATGCCGATGGATTTAGGTTGTCAAGAGAGGGGAGCGAGTGGTGATGGCGAATGAACATAATGAACAAATTTCTGTGCTTCCACAGAAAAAGAGAATTCTCAGAGTGATTCAGTTTGACGTTTCATCCGTTCATGCATACACGACGGGCGATATTTCCACTATTTTTGTGTCGAGCACAATAAATCACAGAGTGCAAATCCTTCAACCACGGGATTTGAATAGCGTGTGTGCATAACAGTGAAAATGAAACACCACAAAATGAGGTGAAATTAAAATTGCTGCTGAATGTGTCAAGTGTATTCGCTTCTTCCTTTTCTATTTATTTACAAAACCATCGTGAAAGATTTTGCTTTGGACTTTCGAAAGTAATAAGCAAATTAAAAATGAAGTTATGATCAGTGCGTTTCTGGATATAATGTAAATATGTCGCGGAGAGCAAATCTGATTGGAATATGCGGAGTGAGCAGTTTATGCATTATACTGCTAATAGCGACCCAGCATCGCCCTTTTCCCGACTCTTCCTATACTACAGAGTCCTATGATCAATCCATTACGATACTAGATGTGCTGTCACAACAGAGAGTAAAAATTGTCCAAGAAATGGAAAACTTCGAATATCCTTCGGGAAGGTTCGGAGTCGACGCTGAAAAACTCACTGATCTGACCCCAGAAAGTGGAGGAGTCCCGGTCCGAAGTATTATAATCACGACATGGAGGTCCGGATCAACGTTTCTCGGCGATATCTTAAATGCCATGCCAGGAAACTTCTACCACTACGAACCACTGCTCAATTTTGAAATTAATCAAATCCGGGGGCCGCCAAATGATAAAACGGCGATAAGAAATTTGAAAAAACTCCTAACTTGCGATTACTCTGGCATGGAGGAGTACTTAAACTACGGGAAGGAGCATAAGTATTTATTTGAACACAATGAACGGCTCTGGACAATGTGTAAAGATTATCCACAGTTCTGTTGGCGCGCAAAATTCTTAACACCCTTCTGCAAATTATTCCCCATGCAAAGTATGAAAGTTGTAAGACTCCGTCTGTCCATTGCCGAGCAACTTTTGGAGGACGAGAGGTGAGTACTTTGGAACTTATTGTTAGATCCAGAAATAGCCTTTCGCTATCAGCCCCTTAGTTTATCGATTAACTGCACAAACCTGATAGTTACTTATAGGAGTCAATTGATAACATATATTGATACATTGGAATGGGTAAAATTGCTTTTACGCTTTTGTTAAAAACTAATTCAGTCATTATTCAAAAAGTTGTTGGTTCCTAGAGTCATGTTGTTGAACTTTGGCAGAGCCTTTTTGATGCGGAAGTATAAAAGGGTTTTTTAAAAATAAACAAAGGCATTCGGAATTATTCATTTTTCCAAGAGAATGGACAAAAAACAGTAGATTGATTGATACCAGACACAATTGAACAATATTAAGAACATTTTCGGTTCGATTCGTTCCGCACTGTGTCCAAAATAACTGCATTAAAGGTCAATGCTTAAGCCGTTGATCAAAAAGAGTAGGGATTGCATGATCGTCCCAAGCCAACCATTCGAATTACTGTTCAGCCAGCGTCGATCTCAAGGTGATGAGAGCTGCGAATGAATGGCACCAGATTCATCTTTGTGGAAGCTAACACGACTTGCTGGGGCTACATTGCGCACCGGCACGGATGCGAATCTTGCGTTTTGAAACTCATTCTAAACAACCACTTTTCAAATACTAGGGTTTGCCTCGTGGTAATTGCACCTGGCTGAATGCACGACCATCGTCACGAGGTTTGCGCTTGCAGATTAGCATGCGAGATTGCAAAAATTGCATAACTCATGCCAAGGCTCCCAGAATTTTGAACCACTGAGGAGCAAGTTGGAGAACTGTTTCCGACGCTAATTTATTGAGCATTTTGGACTGTCCCAAATGCGAAGGGTTTCACTTTTTAGTGCCCGTAAAGTCACTGATACTTCTTCAACGTTCTGGAAGTTTAAGGAGCTAAATTGGAATATCTCCAAATTTTCTGATTTGCTTACATGCTGAAGGATTGCAGTTGTATTTATAATTTGTACTGCAATAAATTTACGCATGCAAAAGTAAACAAAAATTAAGTGGGCTTGTATTTTTGTAGACACTCCGCATTGAGGGGAAGCTGAGGATAATATTTTCAAGCTTTCGTAGTTTAAAAATAATGTTTTATGTTAGCAACGTCCAGGGTCGGATCTAGCAGCCGCAAGACTCCGATGCGATTTGCGTGGGAGTCTTAGTCCCGTTAACCCAATTACTTCTCTAATAATGAGCGTGATTTTCCCAATAATTTCCTCCAGTACAGTTCCGCGCACTTGCATTGTAAATGAACAACACAATAAACAATTTTGTGTGTACATAAAAAAATTTAAAATCTAAATTTATTCGTTTACCGCGGAATTTCAAAATATGCTCCCCCCAACACACTTCCATCTACATATTATAGATAAGCTTTTGAGTCCGGGGAATTAATATCGAAAATATTTATCAAAATATTATATTATTGTGGACAAATTATGATGGTGGTATTTTGTTTGGTTTTATAATCTGTGTTAAATGAGTTAAGGCTTAGTAACGATTGTCTGCAGGCTGCAGCTTAATATGGAAAACGGAAGTGGCGCGACAAAATGAGTGAACCCCGAGTAATGCAATACTGTACGTTCTCTATTTTTGTTTATTTTGTTTTCTCTATTTTGTTCAAATTTTAAAACTGCTTTTATGCTTATAAGAAACAAATTTGTTCTAAAGTTGTTCTTACAAGATATTTTCAAACACAATGTTTTTGAGGAACTATTTTCGGCTCTATACTGAAAATGTATGCATGAGTAAATGAAAAGAAAGAATTCATGTTTTTATAATAGTATCCCAAAAGTATTCCCCATTTTCCGTGTTTAATAAATATGTATAATGTATATAACATTTATAGTTCTGTTATTTCCTCAAAAACTTCAATATAATATATTTATTATATGAATTCTGAATTCTACAAAAACATTCACTCTTTCTTATTTGAATAAGAGAATCCGTGATTAATATTTTTTTCAAATATTTTATAAACTCTCAAATACAAAGGCTTAAGCAGCACGATGTAATTGCGCAGGATCAAAAAGGTTCTCTTCTGCTAAAGTAACGTCCTGTTCTTCCAAGAAAACAATTCTGCGGTAAGGGACATTGAGAACACCCTCCACTTTAGGTGTGACATCGACTCATTCAACCCTTTGCATTTTTGCTACTCTGGAAAAAAACAGAGACGAAATTCCCTTCAGGGTGTCATCAGCCCCATTATTGAAATCAAAATCAATTCAAAAGGAAAGGACGAGGCAAAGAGCGCCACACGGACGCAATAAATGTGCATGGAATTAGTCCGTTCTCGGGGGTAGATATAGACGTTACTGTTAGGAAATCGCACGGTGACTTTTGTGGTTGGCGCGGAGCCAAGTTCTTTGTTATCACAATGCCCATGAAATCAATACGCGGCTTGATTGCACCTTGTGTCATGCGGCCAGTAAAATCAATACGTTCTAAAAAAGCTTATCTGATCTGCATTATGTAAGCCTCTTCAGCACGAGGGGATGTGGACTAGTCCTGGGGTAAAAAAAGCAAAATGCAGCAGATTATCACAGTGTTAATGTGCAGGAATGAGGACAAAACAGTAAATTGCCCGATGTTCGAGTAGACTGTGTTTTCTATGTCGTTCACCTACCTCCGCAGCTAATACCTCCGTGCACAGGTAATTCCTTAACGCTTCAGATAGCACGTGGAAATTGAAACCAGGAAATCCCGCAACGCTGAGGAGCGCCTTAATATTCAACCTCAAATGTGCACGTCTCATCTGCGCAACTCATTCCCTCCGCGGCGGATTTAGGTACGTTGTGTGGAGTTCTGTTTCCTTTTCGATTGTTTAATGTTTCTGTCTTTCGATCTTGCTTTGCCACTGCAATGAGCTTATGGGCTCTGGAATCCATAAGCAGTTTATTGGTTTACTTAGCGCCGTGTCGGTGCAGTTGAATCACACTTCTCCTTGGCGGAGTGCAAGGCGAGAAGTGTAACAGGAAATTGAAAATTTTATCGATGGACTGATAATGAACTGGAGATTGAAATGTTTGCTACTTCAACACAACAAGGACCGGAGTAATCACTTTAATGCAATGGTTCCCATTTCAATTTCATTTTCTCTTGATTTTGTTTACGTTCATATATGTTTTATACTGAATTTTCAACAATACTAAACTTGTCATAATTTGCTTAGTTAATTGGAACAATTGGATAATTGTTTCATGTTTGTAATCTTGCAAACTTTTTTTCTCTCTTATCAAGAGAGGCGCATTCTTCATAAAGTATCGCGTCATTTTTTGTTGCACTACGAAACCAATCAATGACAAAATTAATGGCAAACTTGTTGGAAATTTTATCATTAAATGATAGTAATAAGAAATTCTCCCTTTTTGTTTCTAACATGGCTATTTACTAGATTGTATAATGTATAGATATATGCTGCTTTCTTAATGCATTAAGGTCTGTGGGGTTAAGACCAAAAATTCAGTCGCCTTTCAACTTTTGAAATTGGCTAGCTTATTTTGCTCCTCTTCGGATTTCACACAGTTTTCGATTTCATAAAAAGGACATTAAGAACTCTTTTAAATCTTTTTTTGTACCGCATTGCAATTGAAAAGGAAAGCAGTGAATGAAGATAAATTCCACGTTTTTTCTTGACTACAAGTTGTAGTCTACAACCATCAATCCAACGAATGATGAAGTCATCTTTCTTACAATTTTACAAATTTAAAGACTTTTAGTGTTTTGTTTAAACATTATATTTATATACCTACATTAAGTTCTTGAAGTTAATAGTTTATATGTAGAAAAGTACATGGTAGACACTAGACAGCCCACAATGTTAAAAATTAAAAAACTGGAAACTTTAAACTGAAAGTTAACTTAAAGTTACTCGCATGACTGAACCAATCGTGTATTTATTATTGCTCAGGCAAAACATAAGCATTAATTTCACATTACCTCGGGCAAATTGAAGCTTGCTTTGTAGTTTAGTATTTACACACAAATGCATAATTCTAACAGTGCTCATCTTAAATCATTGCATCACATTGATGATTAATAAGCACTCTTCAGCCGACCGCAAAACAAAACCAATCCGCCAACGAATCTTACATAAGCTCAGAACTTAAAGTTCACGGATCCACCAGGGATTAGGGTCGTAGCTTGGTGTAATCGTAATGCTCCACTCCCAGCTACTAAAACGTGCACTTAAACTCAAATATCACAATAAAGAACAGTTCAACATTTCTCCCTGGCGCATATATTTTGCAAAATATTATGTTAACCCCTTTGCATCACGCGAAAAATAAAAACATCGTTCTTATCACTAAAATTTGTTTTGATATCTTTTAAGCGAAAATGTTTCACAGGAAATGTGAAAAACAAACTCCTTATTTTATATAACGATAACAAAAGATATGGAATCTAGGTAATTACTTGATTACGCGACTAAAGTGCACGGACAAAAGCGTTTGGTTACAAGCGAAGTGACTGTGCAAAATGAGCTAATAAAGCAAATGAGTTAGTCGCGAAATTGTGATGCTTTCCTCTTTTGCAATTCTTACGGAAGTCAATTCCAGAAAATTGTGTTTGCCACACTTACACTCTTAGCAACTGCATACAAAATGCAAGTTTCAAAGCACGACTCAATGCAATTAATGTCAATTTTAGATAAATTGCTTTTAAATTCGCTTTCTTTCCCTTAAGGTGAAAAATTCTCCGAAGTTGTCCTTTGAAAATTGCCAGAAAATGCTTCCCGAAGTTCGAATTCAAAAAGAATGTGTAATGTTGGAAATGTTAACATCTTAATAAGCACAATTTTTAAATCAGTGCATTTTAACAAAATTACAGTAGATATGTCAATTTGCAGTAATAAAAAATTATTTAATTCAAATTCGAAAATTCAACAATCGGTTTTATTGAAAGCGGATGAAATAAACAAAATTGCAAAAATGCGGTGTTTTATAAAATAAAATTCACCGTTTGTATCGGAAATAGCCCTGCAGAACGGAAATGACCGAAACGAAACGGTGCTCATTTGTTTTTAGCTTTACCTTTTGCTTCGCTCTTTTTACGTTATAACGGATTTCTTTTCACGGCTGCTGAAAATGTTGTACGAGTATAAAATCATGTGTTTTAATAACATTAACCCCTTGCCATACGATTTAATTTCCAACAAGGCGTGCGAAACTTAAGAACAGACTTGGGCGTAGTGCATTAAATTTTCAGTGCACCAAACTATTGCACTAGAACGGCTCAGTGATACTTCAAAACCAGTTTGCACTATCACTAATTGATTAGTGGTAGTGCAAAGTCATTTTCACTATCACTAAATTTCAAGTGCTAGTGCACATTTTTTCACTAGCACTAACTGCTAGTGGAATCTGCACTATTACTAGGTGATGCGTTGATGATATGTTCAGCGACCCACTGTGCGTGGCTCGTACGATCCCAATTACTAGCGTAAAGGAATCGTTTGCGTAGAACTGAAAAATGATTTAACCCTTTGTACTCGATTTATTTTCAATGTTTCTGGGTGTAAGCTTTTTGTAGTTTTTGACGTGGTTTTATTTTTTTTTTCCAAGTTTTCTTTTGCAGTATCTTCTTTTACACGGTGTTTGTAATTTATTTAGTTCGGTAAGAACCCTCTGTCTAAAAACTACAGTTTCAAGAAATTTTTTTGAATAAAAAACACTTTTTACACAATATTGCTAAAATTAGTTTTTACGCCTATTAGTTGCACTAACAAACAAGAAAAAAAAACATCTGTAAAAACAAAGTTTTTATACTAATTAAAAATTAGTCATCTGCATAATATGTATATTATTTTCAAAATTGTTATGTATTTTATGATAATTTTTTTATGCACAATGCAGAACGTTGTAATTTTTGAATCATTATTAATTATTTTATCCGTTCCATCTGTGGTAACGGGATAAAAATTTAATAGAATGCATTGTCATCGACACCGACCCTATGTGTAAAGTTTTAGCTCCATTGGATGACGCGAAATGTGTTACTTAGCCATCGAAAGGTTTCCCTAAACGGCACATACACAAATCCACAAACAAGCAAGTTTTCGCGAAGTTAATATAGATGAGTTAAAAATTAATTAAAAGGTTTATTTTAATAATTAAGATTAACCCTTTGTAGTCCATGTTGGAGAATGATAACAACAATAATTTTTTATATGCCTTTTAAAACCGTAATTTTGAATCCTTTAATAACGTTAAATATCATATCCCTAACAAAAACTACAGAGTTTACTACCAAAAACATTGAAAATAAATCGAGTACAAAGGGTTAAAATCATTTTCCAGTTGTGCGCAAACGATTCCTTTACGCTAGTAATTTGGATCGGACGAGCCACGCACAGTGCTTTACAACCGCTAAACATATCATCACCGCATCATTTAGTGATAGTGCAGGTTGCACTACCAATGACCAATTCCACTAAAAATGTCTAAAAAATCAAATGTCCTTTTTAAAGACATTTTAGGTTTCTGCTACAAAATATGGCTGAACGCGGCCAACAATAACATTCTACTATAAGGACAGCAGAGTGCAGACGAAAATTGTCCTGTTCAGTTTAACCCTTGCCACCTCGAACAAGGTTGTTATTATTTCTAGCGAGGCTCGACGTTGTAGGCCAAGGGGTTAATGTTCGCTATTTTTATATTCTGGATATTTTTGTTTAAATTTATTTAAGCTTGCGAGTTGCAATTACTCTTTTTCATTAAAAATATTTATATATCTTTCTTTCTTTTTTAAACAATATTAATGTACTGAATTGCTTTATTTGTAAGTATTTGTTAAAAAAATCTAATCAGCGTACCAGAAAAATATATATATGTAAATTAAAGTGCAGTATTACTTGAATTTAATAATTTTTATTTTCTAATCAGCGGTTGCCAAAGACAAAATAGGTTAATTTAACAAAACATAACGGATTCAAGTCTTGAGTTCAACTTTTTACATTATAATTTCAAAGGTTGTCACTTGTTATTTACGTTTTGTCTCCGGCAATTTGCTCACTTGGTTCGGAGGATTGTTTAGAGATTTCGCTATCGGAAGACTGCCTTTCCGCGATAATGCCTGCGACTCGTTTTGGTTCAGCGCTGCTCAGCCGCTGTGAAACCCGTTACTCATGCACTTCTAATTTCGTGTTTCTTCTAAAAATGCTGCGAGTTTCTATTTGACTCTGCTCATTTCCATTAAGTGTTACAAATTTCATTTCGTTTGCTAAGAGACGCACGAAGCCACCTTAAGTAGACGACGCCAAGAAATTGTTCTTTTTACTCGTTTTCATTACATTTGAAATTATTGTATCAAAATGCCTGATAAACAATTTACATTTAATCTTTGAACCATCAAAGTTGCCTCACTTGAATTCAAAACATTAAGCAATTTACAAACTATAACAGTTCTAGAAATAAATGTTTTGAAGCTAATTACAAAACAAATGACTGGTAAAAAATATTCATTTGTAATCATTACCAAGCAATATTTCGGTGTCGTAGATTTGGACTCAGTTTTAACTTCCTCAGCGGCTGTTACGAAAACCACTGCGATGATGAAAGGCGAAATCGGACTGCAGCAAAGTATTGAATTATTCTGCCGCCTGGTTGGGAAAGTTCAATAAATGAACACAAATAGTTATTGTTTTTTAATTAAGTCGCAGTGCTTTCGTTTCTCCCAGCGGCGCTGGCATGCATTTCCCCTTCCTGTGCACAAAAATCGTTCCAAACTCGCTGCACCCAATCGTTGGCTTAAACAAAAGTGTTCGTGTGCAGCGCGGCGGTTGAACCACGCGGGACACTTGTGCGTTCTCGAAACCGGAAACGCAGCCAACTGTTCTACTTAGCAGCATTTAGTATGTATTTCTTGTCTCAGAGACCCTCCAGTGCAACACTTTCTCCAACTGTGCCAATTTCGAAAAACAATCAACATAGAAGTGTTGGCACACGATTTTTATCGCACTCACATCCTTCCTTTATGTGCCAATTTTTCTCATCCCAACTAACTACATACGCTCCAACTGACCCCGTTAATAGAATATCCATTTAGAGATCTTATGCTATATTCAGTGATAGCAATTTAAAAGAGCAGGAGGCCACAAGGCTCACAGGGGAATAAGCGATAAAAACTGTCTGCTGTCCAGCCCCCAAATATCGTTTGCTCCAATGCCCCAATTCTGTTCATCTGTTGGCATCCGCACAATATTATTGACTGCGGGACTGCAGCAACCCCACAAAATTGCAAGTTATGTTGCTCTTCCTAGAGCACTAGAAAATAAATAGCAGCAATAATTCAGTTGCAAAGTCCGGCGGAATCGACACTGAAATTAGTCCCCAATTCTTAAGAAAAGCACGGTTTCGAAACTTTAAGTAATTGTTGTAATGAACACCGTTGTTATGACGGCGTATTCGGTAAACAATGATATGCAAATACACTTTTCGTTTCAGTTGCCTTTGTTTGGAAACAATTATCGAAACAAAACATATCCACATTTGTGCATTAGTCGTTACATTTTCTCCTAACATGCTAAGTGATAAATAATATATGGAAACGACCATTCATCCGATCGCAGAAGCGATAGTAACTCATTAATTACTAGAAAAATGTAAGTTCTTGAATGCATCGTAACAACCTCAGCATTGTTAAAAATCGATACAAATGAGAGTTATTTTCTTTCCGGAAAGTTTCAGTAATGGGCGGATTGGAAAATGCAATATTTTTGGATTGGAATTCTTTTAACTTTTTTCGTTGCAATTAGTTTGAAGATTTCTCTTAATAGATATTAGATATTATGGCATGAGTTATAAAAAAATTTTGCTCTAAAAATACATTTCCAACATCATGCTTATCATTTTGAAAATTGGATTTTCAGTTACAAAGTTATGTTGTGGTATTCGGAATTTTGTTGTGACCTTCAATGGTTTTGGTTCGGAAATGGCGTTCATTATCAGAGGCCATGGTGCTGGAGTAGTCCGGTCTGAGGGACAACAATATGTAATATGTATGTCCTTCGTCGGGTCACAAACCCATGAGGTTGGCCAATATCTTTAGTTTGTGTAGTTCTTATGTACAGCATTTCAACTTCTCAAATGATGTTCGATAACTGAAAAAATTGTTGAAGTCTAGCGAGATTTCATAATGTTACAAGTGTTGCAACGAGCGGATGTAGTAAATTTTGATATTGTCTTCATCCGTTGAAATATCGACTAAAGCCTAATTTATCCATAATTATTACATATCATTATTGCTTTAATTTGGAATAGAATCTCTGATTGGTTAGCAAGAAGGTGAATTGTAAACAGGAAAGCTGTGTGATAAAAATGGCAATGAGTTGTATTTATCTACAAGAGAACCCAAGACTGAAAAAACTAATTCTACTTTCTAAATCATACTTTTTATTCTCAGTACAATGTCAATAAGTATCACAAACTTAATGTGTTCAAATTAACATAACTCAAAATTAATTTTCAGCTTGAATGCTCGACTTTTGCTGCTTGTGCGAGATCCGCGCGGAACGATGCAATCGCGGAAACACCGTTTATGGTGTCCAGGTAATCCTGATTGCGATCATGCACCGAATTTATGTAAAGATTTAATTAACGATTATTACGTTGCTGAGAAATTGTACAAAAAATATCCGTCCCGCTTTAGGTAAGTAAATTACGAAATTGTGCCTGTACGCAACTGTATAATTTTTTGCTTTTGCAGAACTCTACGCTATGAAGATCTCTCTATAAACGCTTACGAAATGACACAAGAAATCCTACAGTTCTACGGACTTCCCTTCGATTCTATGGTTGAAGAATTCCTAAATACGCATACTAAATTGAACATTGGAGGTGTCAGTTCCACTTTTAGAGACTCGAAATCAGCTCCATTTCACTGGATAAAAGACTTAACTTGGGAGGAGGTGAGAAACTTGTTCCTTATAACATTGCAAAAAAAGTACTCACGGTTTTCTCTTAGCGCTTTAATTTGAATAAAAATATAATAATATAAAATGCAAATTTACGTTTTTAAGTAATCAATTTATTTTAGAAAACTAATGTTTTAAAAAATTTGAAAAGTTCCGCAACAGTATAAAGCATTCTCCTCATTTACAGATTGAGGACATTGAGGAGAGCTGCACAAAAGCGATGGAACTTTGGGGATATAGAAAAGCAAATAGTTCTAGTGAACTAACACGATCTTTTGATCCACTATTGCCAGCACCATTTACATAAAAGAAGACATCAAGCGCAGTTTTCTAGCATATCTTTAGAGCAATTTTTTAGTATAATGGATTAAAAAACATCCTAAAAAAAGTAAGTTTATGCAAAAATTAATTAAAGAATGCAATGAAAATTTCGTAATATGAACGAAATATCGAACTAATTTTGTAATTTAGATTTTTAGGGTAAAACAAATGCACGTGCCTAAAACACCGTTCTTGTGTGTAATTTTACGAAAAAATTAAAAGTAGTGTTTTCGCGACTATTATTTTTTACTTATTCCTGTTAGTAAAAGTGATGATGTGCCTAAATACTTGAGTTTATTGGCAGTCCCTGCGGGACAACGTTGAGTTTCTTATGTAAGAAAAGTAGAAAACTAATTAAGTACCTACTTCAATAATATTACAATCTTAATTACGTACATTGGCATATTAAAAGTTGTCTTTTTATAACGCTCTTTTAAAAAGTATTAATTTCGTACATTGTTTTCTGTCAATAGAAAAACGAGAGAATAATTGTAAATTTATTTGTTTAAATTAAAATCAAAATGAGATGTTAATTTATTTTATCTATGTGAATTGTGAATGCAAATTGTCAATATTTGTATGTATAAGAAGGAAAATAATTAATTGTTTTCTGTATGCAACGCTAGCATTTGGCATTCCCACTCACTATGTGCCCAGGGTGGCGACAGCTCAAAAAAACTGCCTTGTGCTTACAATATACCGCATCATCTAGTACTGAATGCATTCAGTCTTAAGCAATACTTCGTGTAATTAATTCCCGAATACTTTCCGAGTATAAAATCCCAAATTATGCTGAACTGTAACTGCCAAATATTTATCAGCATTAATTTAGAAATCAGTACTGTTACAGAAAATTTTATGGTGTATCCTGGTAATCTGGAAATTCCGAGAGCATCACAACGGTAAGGAGCGGGGTAGAAACAAAGTTGCTGTATTTGCTAGCGGTAACCAAAGCCAAAGGGTTGGTTGAGCTCCTGTAATATACTAACTTCGTTTTGGTTATTAATTAATTATTATTGAGTGACGGTATTATTACTACAAGTCGTGGATTTCATTTATAGTGCAAGATAATATAATAAGATAAGATAATAAATGTACCTTTCTAACAAGGTTATACACTAGAAAATCTAATGAGCCACTGAGTCAGTACAGTGGTTTAAACTTTGCAAAATTTCATTTCTTAACAATGATCTCAGGCTTTGTAGGCTTTTTACGCAAACTTTCCATTATTATTCTGACTCAGTGGCTCATTAGATTTTCTAGTGTATAACCTTGTTAGAAAGGTACATTTATTATCTTTCTAATAAGGTATAAGTTTCAGAGATATTGGCATTTTAGTGCAACAACCTCGCCCACGATCAAAGAACTAGAAAATCCCCTCTAAATCGGAAGGGGTGGGGATAGAATTTTTTCATAGAACAATTTTTTGTTCGCCATCAGGTCTCCTACCACCCTGTTTCGGGTTGACCATCTTCGCTGTTACATCCTGCATAGCAATCCGAAATTAGAAATTTTGACTTTTTTTGAACAATGCAGATTTCAACCAAATACGCCGCAGCAGATTGCAGCCATACCGTACGTCCGACAGAAAAAGTGTAGGTATAAAAATTAATCAGCATTGAAAGAGCTACAATTTATCTAAAAAAACTTTTTCAATACATCGAACCGTTCTCGAGATACTAGCTGAATTGAAAATTTTGGCCGCAATCTTCGCGGGCATCTTCCATTTTGACCAAGTTCCGAAGGTGCGATTTATGGCGATTTTGGAGGGGTGATTAAGGGCACTCTTAGCTATCATTTAAAAAAAAATCTCTCGTGTTGCAATTTTTTTGGAGTTAGGCCGCATTTTCTCATAAAATGATTCCACTATTAAACTGTTTTCATTTTACAAATAATGCCTTGCTACTAAATAAACTTATATTTTGAAAATTCCATAACAGTTTTGTGCATAGGAGGAACTAGTTCATTAATAAAGAGACTAATAAGAGGAAGTACACATTTAAAAAAATTAATCTTTTTGCAAATAAAATCAAAATCAATTTCATTCGAAATATCGCTAAAATGAGTTTTTCAAATTCTAACTAAGAAATTTTATTGCATTATGGACTTCGTATTGTATTTGAAGTAAAGAAGGGCTATACATACATTTGCAGGGAAAATAACGTGAAAAAAGTATGCAACTTTGCTACATACATACATACAATAACAATTTATAAATGTATAAACAAACGCGGATTTATTTTCCAAGTGATATAAGTTCTTTTCGTTAAATATTATGTATTTAAGGTGGACTTCAAAAACTCTAAATTTATTTTAATGTTTTAATATTCATATTTATTAAATTATTATAAAATTGATTCTTGTTCCTGAGTTCAGAGTTTGTAAAAATATATCGGTAAATAATGCTGTTTTCCAAAAATGGACCTAAACCACTTTCAAAATAATCACTACAACTTATGTAATTGTTTTTGAAGAGAAAACATTAGTTATAGTTTATTATTTTATACTTACTCAATTGTATGTTAAGAATTGTACACAAAGGCTTTTTAAACGGAGAAGTGAAATCAAAATTCAGGCGAATATCTCTGAAAAATATATTTGAATCGCGGGCAGTCTTTTGTACCAGACCGGACAAATTTTGCATTTAATATTTTATAAGTAAAATTGATTTTCATCAAAATTAGAAATATTAAAAGTGGCTATACTCTCGAAACGTTACAGCATGCTTGTTGCAATATTCCAAACTCTAAAATATTAAAGCAAAAAAACTTATTATACTGGATATACTGAATTGAAAGTAATCAGAAATGATTGATTAAATGCGTAATTGCCCAAAAATATCTTAAAATATACATTATTTATATAATTTTAGACCATTTAGTATTAAGTGATTACGGCATTTGAGATAAATTTTAATCACAAAGTAAGAAATCGTTTCGTTTTTATTTTGTGGTCTTATGCGGCTGTTATTGAAAATTGTGTTATGTAGTTGTCAAGTACATATTTAGTTTAATGTTTCGAAATATATTTGTAAAAAACACGGTTTCTTTATTATTTAATAACTTATGTAGCTACTTAGGTCTTCGGATTAATATATTTTTTATGAAGTTTGGTTGTTTCAGTTAAATTATTTGATCAACAAATTTGCATTACCCCCATTATTCTCTACACTCTGCCAAAGTATTTATTAACATGTTTTCACATAAGTTCGGCCATGAATTATTGAATTGGATTACTAGAGAGAAAGAGAGGGAGAAACCATTCTAATGATGATAGCGAGTGACAAACAAGTAATATTAAAAGCAACGTGAAATCTTGATACATTTAATTGGAAAATGGGCATTGGACATGTTTTTAGTTTATGCCATTTAAGGGATTTTTCTCATTCTCTCTCTCGAAATCGGTTAATCAAAAATCTTGTTCGTTTTGTGAATCTAGAGACGGTATAAAAGGATATTTTATAACAAATTCATTCAGTTACAACATATTTTAATATTTAAAATTCGATAATTTTTCAGTTATAAAAAGTTAATACTATTTTTGCAAAAATTTAAATTCATCTTGTATTTTATCCGCAATCATTCTTGCTATCGCCATGGAACTGGTCGCTCCAGGAGATGGAGCGTTTCGGCAATGCAGGATGCGATCCGATCGGTCAAATACAAAATCGTCCACTAGATTTCCATTTATATCAAGTGCCTGTGCTCGGACCCCAGAAGGACCTCTAGTCACATGAATTTCTGATATTTCGGGTATGTACTTCTGGAGATCTGACATTTGAAGAGGAATCAGCATCGATTTAATGGATTCCTTAAGACCAAATCCGAGATGTTTCCAAGCCATTTTAATAAAACCAGGATACTTTAGTGCATCAAACAGTTCAACTAGGTTTACATCACTCCATCTAAAAATTACCAGAATTTTCGGAATGTGTATCCGTAAAATTGAGTGTCGCTTACTTGTAACCTTCTCTTTTGAAAGCGAGCACTGCATTCGGACCCAGCCAAACACTGCCGTCCATTCTGGGCGTGAAATGAACACCTAGGAACGGAAACCGTGGGTCAGGAACTGGATAAATGTTCCCTTTCACCATATGACAACATTTGGAATCTAGGAGTAAATATTCTCCTCGGAATGGGACGATTCGCGGTGACTTGGAGCACCCAGTCATCTCTGCCAATTTATCTGACTGTAGTCCACCACAAGTTAGAACATATTTGGTTTTTACTTCATGTCCTTGGTTGTCCTTTACAGTCACTGGATAATCTGAATTTCCGGGAGTCCCAGCGAAACTTGTAACCTTAAAATTAAGATAGATGTCTCCGCCGCAGTCTTTGAAATCACTAGCATAACTCTTTGTAACTAAAGCCCAGTCAACAATACCAGTATGTGGCGACCAAAGGGCTTTGATACCATGGCAATAAGGTTCAATCTCGCAAATTTTATCACCCTCAATTACTTGCAGATCTGGAACATTGTTTTGTTGACCTCTGGTGTAGAGATCCTTGAGTTAAACGTTTAGAAATGTTCTTCCGAGATAAGACATCACATACCATAAGTCTTTCCACCTCACTTTCTTCTGTGGCTACAATAAGTTTACCGCATTTTTTGTATGGGATGCCCTTCTCATCAAAGTACTTGTAAGATAAGTGTAATCCTTCTACACATAACTTAGCTTTCAGAGATCCAGGCTTATAATAAATCCCAGCGTGAATAACACCACTGTTGTGGCCGCTTTGATGATAAGCGAGTTTATTCTCTTTTTCAAGAATTGCAACTTTTAGTTTCGGATGTCGCAGTAGAATTTCTCGGGCTGAGGCGACTCCTACAATTCCACCACCCACAACAACTAAATCGTACTGAGGTCTAAAGAAAACAATTCAAGGCGTGAATTACATACACATAATGTCGAATTAAATAAATATTACTTTCCTGATCTTTTCGGAAGTGGAAAACTTAAATCTGGAGCAGTCTAGGAGAAACCTCTTCGACAGTAAATTGCAGGTTCTGTGAAAAGCCATCACAAATAACATGAAAACTATAATAACACAAATCCCACGAAGTGACCTTGAAAGGTGATAAGAAATTTCCACGACTAGATTTTGATTTTGGTTGTTTCGTTCATATGCCACCAGGGGTATTCAGCTATTGACGCCTCTGAGTGCCGCTGACATCAAACTGTCATTCGAATCACCACGAAAAGGGAAATTTTACTGGTGAACATCATACAAACATATGTTTTGGTGTGGTGAATAAATTAATTCGTTTCAGAAATTGATACAATATTGACCAAAATGAAATTCTCTCATCTTGTGATCGAAGTACATGATATCGTAGTGCAAACAGCGGTTTCTAAAGATCACTCAATACTTGATAAAGGATGCTGAAGTTGAAGTGGCGACGGCAAGAGTTAGTAGTACAGTACTGCTGTGTACAATTAGATAGAAAAAAGAATACATTTTAATTTTTTAATTAGAAATATATTTAGAAAATTTGTGATCAAGTTTTAATATCAATTTACAATACTTTTTAATGAGAGAAAACTAAAGCCAAAACGAAATCTTGGAGAGATACCGATAACTGTGGCAAATTAAATTTTGTATTTTTTCCAAAAGATTTTGGGTCGCTGATCACGGGAAAAATAATAAAAGTAATCCCAAATAAACCGTTTACGAGATATCCTTCGAAAAAGATTCAGTTCATCTGGTTCCCAAAATCCTGTGGAACCTGGTTTATTTACACTTTAATTTACACTTATTTATCACTTTAAGGACCTAATAACAATGTAGAGTCCTTATTTCACAATAAAAGCAGTTTTACACACATCTATAATTTTGTGTAAAATAATTTTTTCTACGGTGATTTGTCAATACAAACTTCAGCAAAATTAAAGCTACTATATTCGGGGTGGAAAAATATTTGTAATCTAATACCTAATTTATCTAATCTAAGTCTAAGTTATATTATAAGTGTGAAAGTCTGGATGTTTGTCCGTCAATCACGCCTAAACCCTTGGTTCGATATTTTTTATTTTTTGTCCAGATGTAATACTTATTCCAACTGAGAACATAAGCGTACTTTTTTTCAACCCTTCAACCCTTAAGGGGGTAAGAAGTGGTAAAAACGCCAATTTCCAAGAAATTTGAAATACTTCGTCAACTTACCTCATAGGGTTTTGCCAAGACGTAGTTTCTTGAAATTCTACCCTTAACGGGGTGAAAAAGAATGAAAACGGTTTCTCGGGAACCGCTGAACCGATTTCCATGAAATTTGGAACACTTCTTCAATTTTCCTCATAGGTGCTCAATAAAAACCGGTTTTTGGAAATTTTGCATGAAAAACCGCCATTTTTGAAGTAAAAAAATCATAAAAATTGTTATTTGGCCTTTTTGGTTAGAAAAAAAGCTCAATGAGAACTGCCACCCTCTATCCTAAGTCAAACGCCCAAAAATACCCTCAAATGTTCAATCAAAAATCAATTAAATTATTATTATTGTAACCAGATATATAGGAAACAGGTAATATTATATTAAGTCCCTTTGGCGGTAGTTATAAATTCAAAAACGCTGCAATGTCTTTACACATGAGTTTATTAGTTTTGATTGAATACAATAACATTGGTAATCCTCCCACGCAGCAATTACTTATTTAAAAACAAAATTTTCTTTTTTTTTAAAAAAAATTTAACAATTTTTTTTAATTTTTCACTCATTCGTAAAAATCGACTTCATATTCGATATCGTCACCCTAAAACAACATAAAAAAAGGTACCCCACATGCCAGAGTTCACAAAAACTTTATAAATGCGTAATTTTACTCCCCTTTTTCAAGCCTGAAACCCCAGGGTGTATTCTGATCAAGCTGCCGAGCTTCGGGACACAACACAACTAGGGCTCAAACGAGGGCCCAAATGTAGCCTATGTGCGAAAGAATGGTTTTTTTCGACCGGAAATTAAAGAAGATATCTCTGACACGGCGGACAGACATTGCAGTTTTGGGACTCTACTCATCTTGAAACGTTAAACAAAAAAATTTGAGGGGGTGTTAAAAAAAATTGTTCCGAACCGATTACAATTTACAGAGGTGTATTATAAGTACCTAATATTTTTTATATGTATATTATGATTTTCACCGACCCGGGTGAAACCGGGTAGACAGTTAGACACCTGCTTCTTCTTAATATTCTCATCACAAATACCGAACTTAATTTTATATTTTTGTAATATGCGTTTGGGAATCTTGGTAGGTAAGTATTTTAAATTTGGTTTTATAAAATTCTTCCGCCAAAAGCATCTAAGAGGACAACGCACCCTTTCCGTCCAGCCGAAGCCGTGAAAGAATTACTAAAAAAGAGTAAATCTGGTAATTTCTGTATATTTCCTTCAAATATGTAAATCGTGGTTTAGACAAATTCCATAAAGTGATTTTCCTGGCAGAAAAGTAAACCGCAGCATTATTTAGTAATCCATTCCAAGTTGTTTACACTGTAAGTAAGTAAACTGTAAAGTACACTATAATTAAGTACCTAAATAATGCGCTCTGAAAGAATAGTATTTTACTTCCCTATTTTTCGCGTCAAGACGAGTCGTGCTTATTTTTAAATGTATCTGCATGCTTTAAATTTTCTCCATTCCTTCCCCTTACAGAAAGCAGGTCGTTGCCCCGCAGCAATCTCATTCACAAGAGAACCTGTGTCCTGTACGATGTAATTCTAGGGATCACGAAATACACGAAAATACCAAGAATTCTCTAGTAAATTTTAATCACATCAACAAAATTTTGGGTCAGCAAGAAGAACTGCACTCCCCACTTGAGGACTGACGAACAAAACATTTCACCCCCGCAATCAAGAGGGTTCTGCTTTGGGACTATTGGAAATGGCCTTCTCTACTGTGTGTATGTTGCCATATTCCGAAGTAGCAACCAAGTTGTCCTAATTTGTTAAAATGTCTAAATATATAGAGGTTCTTTTATCGAGTTCGATTGGCAGGTCCATACAGTTTTATCCTCAAACGAGTGAAAAATGTCCCTGAGGCACGCTAAAACGCATACACGATTATTAAGTGATGATTCACCTGAATTTATGCTGCATGAGTAATTTATAAGTACCTGCGGGATTTGCTAGAAAACATTCAAGGTATCTGCTAAATTTTATTATTTAAAGTTCTTTAAGCCTTTTTAAAAAGCTTTATAACTACATAAGAAATTTCGAAAAACAAACACACTCTCCAATTCAATAAACTGCAATTTATTTGAATCATTAACTTCAATTTCAATTAAAGCAAAACTTTTCCCGGATTCCTGCGGATTGGGTACAAGCGAGCTGCGAGTATTGATTTTAGTGAAAGGAGTCATTGCCATTCTACGTTTTCAAATTGAAGTGTTCCATAGACCTAATGCATTAAGAAGGATAACGGAATTTCACACTTTTGCTGAGGTCGAAGTAGAAAAAGAAAAGCTTGACAAACTAACTAAATGTGTTCAGTGAACCGTTATTACAATGTTTTCAAGTAAAGCAGAAAAACTGGAGTGGGAGTGATGAAAAGTGCTTTCAATATCATTACTTTTTCTAACAAATTACGAATGTATCGTCCTGAAAAAAACGTTCGAATAACGAACTTGGGAAGATTATACGACAGAATTAGGTCATCTTGCGTCATCCTTCGTTTTCTTTCTATTTTCTCATAAAATACTTGCAATAATAGTGCAAAATGGACCAAATTGAGCTCTTGTGAGTTGTGTAACCTTGGAGATAATTGGAAAATTCTTTATTAAATTTGAGATTAATTGTCATTTGTCTGCAAGACTCCTCTCAAGGTATTTTTAATTAAAAATCCTTGATATACACCAAGATTTGAAATGGAAACTATTTATTTGTGGCCAGCTTTCTTGGATGCACGCGAATATCGAATGTAATGTATAAATCTTCCTAGATCGATGGATCGATAGTATACCTAATAAATAAATAACTAAATTACCATCGTCTTAAATAATTAATTAATCGCTTGAAAATAAGTCCATGAACAATAACGGTCTAAGAAGTCAAAAGATCTACATATTAGTTATTTAATCATATTTTAATTATTGTTATTTTAATGTACTTAAAACATGTTTTCAAGATAACGTCCCTAAAGGAGAATTTTCTGTAATGAGGTGAGAGTCCCACGTTTGCGCAATTTGTTGAGAATTATTTTCATTAAATTAAATCAGTGTAAGAGAAGAGCTATCACAAGCAATACTAAAAATCATTTCTCATGATTAATTACACTCACACAATTAAAATAGTTGGCATAATTTTATTCCCAGGTGGATATCATATTATGGGTTTTGGAAGTTAGTCCCTGCTGTCGGGCTAATGGGAATGTCCTAATACTCCTAATAAAATCGAAATAGTGCAATGATAAAGGACAAAATAAATTGTTTCTGGCGTGTCTTGGAAGTTGTTTTAACTTGATATAAAATGTTCATTTACCTTTATTTCGATTTGTGGCAGAGGAATAAAGCTTATCGAATAGCACCACAGATGATCGCTTGCCTTAAAAACAACGGGGACGGGTGTAAAGAATAAATTATCTTATATATGTAAACATTGTAGTTTTCTGTAGTTTTAATAATTAATTATTATTGAAAAAGGTAATTATGCGCTACGCATTTGTTTACTTGGACGGAGCACTTGCCATATTGCAAGCAAATCTTACGAAATTGTTTAGAATAATATAATTACTCCATCAAATTAAATAAATGCCCATTTCCTTTAAAATTTCACGTGAATAATAATAATTTATTATTACCCCGATTGGATTATTACGAAACTGGCATATTCGAAACAGAGTTGCTTTATTTGAATCCTGAAACCACGTCATTTGTAAATGATTACTAAAGGAACGTAACTTTTGCGGAGCCTTTTCCTTGTTTATGGTTGATGCAGGGACGTCAACGGTGAAAGGAGTGTAATCGGCCATTTCCATATGTTCTTGAGAATTGCTCGCGGCTTCAAGGAAAACCGAAAATAAAGTAGTCATTTCGCCATTACGTCAGCCTTAGTTTGATTAGGCTTCGCTATAGTAAGTCCTTAGGCAGTGGAATTGTACACATATATATAAATAGCCGGATTGGAGGTGCTCACAAGTCAGTAGTCACTTGCAGACTTGTCCCGAGGAATATTTACTAACTTCGCAGCAAGTTGGAGGAGCTTCGCTATTCAGGTTCGCGTATAGAAAGAAGTCCGAGTAGGTATAACCATTTCATACTTCATTTGTATATATCATAACTCAATAACAAAATATTGTCTGTAGATATTTCCGCACTGAAGGACTTACAATTAGACGCCATTTTTAAGTACCTTGAAAAATGTTGTCTCTATGTGTTCTATTTTCATTATTGTGTACTAAAAAATATCTATAATATTTCGTTGTGAGTTTCTGAACGAACTAGGAACAATTTGCTTTTCTCTAATCAAAAACTATATAATATTATGATATAATATAATAATATTTTTTTATTGTATAGAAACATAAGTTTTATTTTTGTTTGTAATATAATGTAAATATTATTACTTATGATGTTAAAAAATAACAAAAACATTTAACCAAAACAACAAAACAAAAAATTTTGTGCGTCTGTCAAGGCAACAATTGGAAGAATTATGAAACGTAGCTGGGTTCGTCTTGAAAACGATGCTGTATTTGATCCTGAATATATTTAACAAAAATGTCGTATTGATCAGTGAGACTCTTATGCAAATTATCCTGGAAATCTTTTTTCAAGGCCTCTTCTTGGCGTTTCAGAACTCCTCTGCATATAAGATCGACCTGCTCGAATGTAAATAAGACATTCTGTGGATATTGAAAATTTTTCTGCGCAGCATTCTTGTGGCAATCATTGTTTGGAGTCGCATCCATTTCAAAATCAATGGAGTGACAATTGTGTATCCTTTTTGCCATATTCGATGGATGCGAAAATCGTTTCTCTGCCTGAAGTTGGGTGATTTCTTTCCAAATTTCCTCCGACATCGCATCTGGTTGGAATGTAGTTTTCGATGCTGCACCAAACTTATGTGAATTACCGTTATTCGATTCTTTTATTGTGCAATGGGAATTGAAATAGTTTTCCACATTGTCGCATCTCTGACGTTTTGAGAGGTTTTCATCCAGAGCATCGTGATCAATGAAACGCTTAAAAGAAGAGCATGCCATATCTATTTCAAATTCAGGGAAGAAATTTTGGACGGAGAAGTGTTTGTCAATATAAGTATAGCAATGTACCAATTTCAAATCATTACATATTAAATAAAATTATTCTAAAATTTGTCTGAAGTCACCCTTTAGAAAATAGAATACGATTAAATTGCCATTTTTCTCTTTGGCTACTTAATTTTGTTAAGATCCTTAAAAATATAGTAGGCGAGTATAGCCAAGTGAAAAAGCTTTTTTAGGGAAAAGACGGACGGCTTGGAAATAGCACTTTATTATTACCTATCATTGAATAATTCGCACAACTTATATCTTTAAGTTTCTTGTAATTTTTTCTCGACATAAGGGTCTAGCATTAATTTCTTTGATTCATTAAAGTAAACAAAGGGTAAATCATAGTTTTTTCACTTTATAAGTTTGACATTTGTTTTTTAATTAGGGTCTTAAGCAACCATAATTCAATTAAGAGCCAAATTAATTAATTCAACTTCAACTAAATAATAACTAAACAACAAATAAAATAACGAAACAGTCAGCGTTAAGTGAATGACCCAATATGAAGCAACCACGGGAAAGAATGAGACCAATTCGCAATAATCAAATAAATAGAGTAAGTCCAAACCTTTAATTTCATAAGTTATAATTTCAATATTTCGACTAACAACAATTATCTACACTGGATTTATTTACCTTTAATTTTACGAGTTTGATCTTTCTGAGCTATTTAAAAGGAAAGAGATCTAGAGTTCCTTTTAATTGACGCCGATTCACATATTTATGTTACAAGTTGCGCTCTTGTCTGTAATAGATTATATGATAATATCACAATATTATGTTTGTTAAGGACTGACGTTAATTCTTAAAATTTGTCGTGAATTTATTGGTAAATGTTCACATCGTAATTAAGTAGTAAAAAATTAAAGATTTCGCATATATGTATGTATTTAAACACCAAATATTTAAAATTTCACAAACCTTCTATTTCAAAATTGTTGAATACAGTTAGCATCTAAATAAACTATTTTGCTTGTAATAAGTGTAAAATAACAACAAATGCCCATCTAATGAATGTATATTATGATGCAAAGTATAAAATTATTCAGGTATCTGAAAAGAACGCTCACAACGGCTTGCAGTTTCTTATTTGTCGAACAGTGAACACGCAACCCCTTTCGAAAATCTTAAACACCAACATAATCGTAAATGCGCTAAAAAAGGAAGAGGCAAATCGCAGTTATGGATGTAGCCCAAGTTTCTGTATCGTAAAATTAGCATCACTAAAAATGGATACATTCAAAATATGGTTGCAAGTTGCGGAATATCCTTATTGCTCTGGGGTTTTGTACGCCCGCAAGGATTCAAGAAGAAGACAAAAAGTGATGCACAAGGATTTAAAGTTTGACAACAAATTCCCTTGAAATAGTCCAAGGAATACGAATAGTGAACGTCCTGACTTGAAGCAAATTGAGGCACCCCTCATTTACTTGGTGCTGAATTTATGTAACAATTTAAACAGGGGAGAGTTTCATTTAATTAGTGAGGGAATGTGCTGCAGTCAAGCCCTCTCAACCCTTGCACTGCGGTTCAGAGTTATAGGAAAAATATTCACATTTCATCCGCGGTTAAGGGAGGAACGTTAATGCGAATCGACTTTATGAATGCTCGCATTGAAAGGAAGCGTCAAGATTAGGTACCTGTTAAAAGGATTGAGCTACACCACCCTCTTCCACTCGCCCTGTCTCTGAAAAAACTCTGTTTTTTTCAGTGTTCTGGCAAAATATGACGACAAGTGCAAAATCATTCAATTTTTTTAGTTCCTTATCGATCGCGTCCTAAGTGTGTGTGGGGATACCATAAAGTATGGTATCAGACAGAGGTATCGAAATTATGGCAGCGAGTACGTCCGGATCGGGACCAATACAAATTTAAAAAACGAATGCGGATATAGGGGCAGCTCCACACAGTGATGGCATGTATAATTTTAAGGGGTGAATCGAAGCTGGACCTGTAAGGAACATGCGCCAACAAGGAGCAGAAAATTCAAAAGCCTTTCTACTGCGAAAGTCGCGGGACTGAAAATGGACACTTCTGCGCAATTGAACCAATCGATCTTCTCGGAATGGAAATTTCTCAGAGTGTTTCGAACACTACCGAGACGATAGTCGAAGAAGTTTTAAGCTTTTCCTAAACTCGGGGAAAACTCTTTAGAATTTTGGGATAAATCCATTGTCGGATGTTAAGCTAGGCAAAAGTGCTAAGTGATGGCGAAATTTCTAAGCATTTGATAATTGTGTGAAGGGTTTCCGCTTTGTCTTTCTGATTTCCGTCATTTTTGGTGCAAATATTTTAACGCATTCCAGTGGTTACGTGTTCGGCCATAAAAGTGTTACAGGTGAAAAAATATACAAGTGCGTATCGTATTATTTTACAGTTACCAAGTGTGTTGCAGCGAAGAAATTAGTTTCGTGTTGTAATGAAATTTCCGTTGAATTTCGTCTAAGGATTAAAAGAGGAAAATATTTATATTCAACATTAATCACACTTTTTACAATACACCACGGTGGTGGGCAGGTGTATCAAAATGGGCACAGTTTTAAGTTTTAGTCCTCGTGAAAGACGTCCTATTTATTCGACACATCACCACAATCATCATCATCACCATCACAATGGGGTGGGCAGTGGCGGGGGTAGTGGAAATGGAAGTCTGAGTTCATCAAACTCAGCCGATTTTCCATTGAATAATTTCTCTTATGAACAGCTAAATAATGCCAAAAACCGCGAGAATACAAAACCCCTTTGTCAACAATTGCCTAACAACGGGAATGCGGTGCTCCACGGCCAAACGCACAACAACCACAGCAATAACAACAACAATAATGCGAATGCGTCGGAACGTACCAGCGACAGTGCCAGGATTCTATCGGAGAAAAACGCATTAGAAAAGAATTTGAAGAAGCATTCTCTGTTTATCAATGCTCTTTCCTGGAAACGGTTGGCCGCGTCCCACGGCAAAAAGAAATTGGACAACAATAAGAATAAGGCTGCCAATCTGGCAACCGCCAACTACCGGCCTCCATTGGTGGATGCGACCCATCCACTCGTTGTAGATAAAAACAAAAATATCCAACAATCTCAGCAGCAGCAAGGACAACAGTCGCAGGTGTACTTCACCCCCGGCGCCCCCAAGGGGACTCTTCTTGCCCTGGACCTAGTGAGAGCTAACAACACAAATTCATCTCAGCAGCCGGACAAATTGGCACCGAAGTTGCCCCTGTCCCTGCCTCTGCCGTTACCACTCCAAAACACCACCACGCAGCCTCAGCACAATCATGGGCCCAGAAAGACTGTAATTCAGGTAATTTCGTCTATATTTATCTCCATTTATTCTACTATAAAATTTACGCAAAATCACAACTTTCGAATGCCGATGGACAGCCGCACGCCAGACCACTCCTACGGTGTAGAATTTCCGTCGAGAGTCACTAGTCAGTCTTCTCTACGTGCAGAATGGCGCCATGTTTAATGCCACAATCTTGTCTGCAACAATCGTGGAGCCAGGACCTCCCAGCATCTCCTGACGAGCGGTAACACGGCGCGGCGTGTTCGTAGATTTTCCGGCTTGTGGATTGCGGGGGATGTATTTATTTTTAGAATAGGAGAATACTCGTCTGTAACCGCGACCTCCCGGGGGTGAGAGCTTTCACCCGAGCCTGCAAGCTCAACCTACACACACAGTTCCCTCACAATCCTTTCCACTTTACCCCAGCCCAGCATGAGATCAAACGAAAAGTAGGGCAACCTCCGAATATTACGAAATTGCAGCGATTGTTTTCAGTCCATTTAGCTCCTACATCCACTACTCTGTTGTGGCGCACTCTAAACGGGCTCAAACCCAACTACCAATCGAGAGGATAATTAGTTTAGGCTGGTTTCCGCATTATGTAACCCGAGATGAAATCAAATCTTAACAAACAAACTGCGGGAAATCCTTAGTAAAACAAAAAAAAATTTATAGAAGAACTCTGTATCCTTAATCTTTAGGCAATTGAGGTCGGAACTGGTGGAAGGTGGTGTCCTGTCTCCTGAGTCAAAATGGAGTAGCGACGTGTCTAATGGCGCATTGTTCAAACTTAAAATGTAATGATAGAGCTTTAGAGCATGTTCGTAGGTCGCATTGTGACGCCTCACTTGCACCCGCGACAGGACCAATATTGTCTGTTTGTAATGCTATTTTCAAAACAAGGACGAAATAGAACCGTAGCGTAGGGGCTTTCAATTGGCTGTGTGTAGGGGTGATATCGGGTACCCCGGCCCGCCTTTACGACTCAACGAACTTTCCCCAGGACCCATCTCAAATACCTGCGTAACGAAGTCAATGTCCTCTCGGAGTCATCGGCATCCTCCACTTTACTATATACAATTCACTCTTTTTATGTTGCCCCACTGAAGACTGGTTCACACCTTTGCATTTTATTGTTGCTGTAGGACGTTAATACCAAACGCAAAGAGGAAGTATGCAAATAGTTTGATGGATAACTATTCCGGCCCGAAACTGATAAAACCTATGACGTCGTTTCATGTTTATATTTATAACAGTGATGAGTCACTCGCATTCGGAATATTTAAAACAATTATGACTAAATAACTATAAACATTGAATATTAAATAATTAAATATAAGGTTTCATCGCAATTTTGCGACTTTTTTAATGAACTTTGAAGCTTTATTATATTTTTTTTTCTATACTGTGTTATCATTCTCTTATTTAGTAAACCAAACTAATAGCTAATTAGTATTTCGAACATAAAAAACAATACGAAATAACTTCTATACATATTTATCTACGAATTTGTATTGTTTTTTAAAGTTTCTCTTTATTTTCCAGCCTTGATTGAGATTTTCAAAACTGTGCATAGATCCTAAAAAAAATTACATAAACAATTAACCGATTGCTTTGTAAAAAACACTAACTAGAAATAACAAAAACCTTTGATTACTTTTTGTTTTCGTTATTTTGCTTTAAGTGTTATGTGTCCGGTTTGTTGCAATAATACAATTTGCAAATTTAATATTTTAGTTACTTTGTTTTATATGCACTATGCTAAACTTTTTAAGTTTTTACTAAAAGTACTATAGGAAAGCTCTTAACCAAATTATACCATAATTAAATATAGAGAGGAAAAATCCGAAAATTCCACTTACTGCAACGAAATTAGTTGAACCGAACCAAAATAATGTTTTATAAGTTCATTGCAGTTATAATGATTTTGTTTTTAGACATAGCTCATAATTTTCCATTTTAAAATGTTTTTGCCACGGAATAAATTGTTTTAATCCTAACGTAAAAAATAATGAGAGCTTTATTTAAAACAGAACCAAACTTTGAATTAATTTGACATCATCCACAAAAAATAATCTTAATAAAACAAATTCTTTTGCAATCTTGGCGCTGTTTTCTTTTGCTTTTTGAAAACAAATAAAAAACAAAAAAAATCTTAATTTTCATTATCCATTCATGCGAGTTCAGAAATGTTTGCGATTTCTTTATTTCAAATCGTAGTTTTTGTTTCCGCACTTTTTAGTCTTCAGATGGAAAATTTCACTTTTCATGGATTTTTCTTTTAGGTTTTCTTTAGTTTCTGCGTTGTTTTCTAATAACAGAAAATAATAAATCAATTGATAACTTTAAAATAGCGCAAAAGTGGCGTGATGAGATAACAATACAAGCTAATGTCATTATAGAGCCAATTTAATTTTTGTATAGAACGTTGTGGCCAAAACATTTTGCAAAACAGTTTCTTTTTTAATTTTTTTCTATCTAAAAAATGTTTCATATTGAATATCAATTCTCTGTTGAGAATTTTCCAAAAACTTATTGAAGAAAATCAACTAAACAATAAACATACTATATTATGCTTAAAGTAACGGAAAATATCATGAACGAATGCTAAAAGGAGTGTTGTTGTGGAGTGTTTCAATTACTAAAGGGTACCAAATTTATTTCTTCAGTTTCCAAAAATTGATCCGATCCGATATTATTAATAATAATCGATCGTTAGTCATGACTTTAAATATATTTTTTATACACTATATTAGAAGGTACTATTTCTTTTGTTATTGAATCGTCAAGAAATCAATTCGTAAATAACAAATCTCGAACAGTTGAACTCAAGGCTGCTTGTATTTTCTGCAAATAGTCCTTCAAGGAAGATTTCATTCAAATTTGTTCAAACTCGAATTACAATGAATTATTTCAAAATCGCCTACTGCTTTTAAATGTTTCTGTGGTTTTCTCTGTTGTAATTCAAACATTCATTAAATTCAACAATGGGTATTCCAAATTTTGTGTAGCTGAAGTATTTTAAAAAGTCAATTTTAAAAATTGCAAAACGTTGACAATACAAAATAAAATGTCTTTAAATCCTTGCCGTACTCAATGCTCACGCTAAATCGATCCCTTTGGCTATAAATCAAGGTGGTTGGTTAATTGAATGTGGGTGGAAAGATTTCCAGGCTCCAACCTAGTTGGGGTTGTGCTCGTGCTGTGGGAGCGCGCATTATCTTGCTGAAATATAAACATGCTTCCTGCCGAAAATAAAGTGAGTTTCTACAGTAGGTGGTCCCTTCCCATTATGGGTTTGTGGTTGCGGCATTCCCAAAGCCTCCAAAGCCTCTGATTTCCTTCTTTCCTCAGATCGTCGCGTCGGTCGATTCCACCCCATTGAAGCTGCATGCAATTTAGCGTTACGGCAATATCTGCAGGAACGTTATTACTCATATCGCTGACGACGCATTATATGGCTTTTGAGTTTTGGTCTTGTATACGTGATGTCTCATTTAACTATAGCCAAGAATGGGGAGCGATTGTATGTATTAGAAAAGTTTCTAATAATTTATATTTGCCAGAAGTTAGTGTACCATATTTAGTCTAATGACGTTTGCACCCTTCCAAAATAACTATACAAGCAGGAAAATCGTGTCTGCACATTATCCACCAATTGTTGTGCATGTCATTTTAAATTGACGAGTTTGTTTATTCTTAAGGGAAGGAGGGTGTGTGTTTGTTTACGAATTATCAGAAATCACGTTAAGAAGAAAAACTTATTTATTTTTCAATCTTATTGATTGACAAAACCATTGGCAAAACTAATGTACATACAATCTACATTATGTACCTATAGGTAGGTATGCAATTTTCCTAAACCTTGGTTTGCATGGCATTCGGAACACATTCACCGTTTCGGTTTAAACCGTAACAATTTCTGTTTACACAGCAGAAGTTCAGTTTAACACAATGGCAAAATAATAAAACTATATGTATTTTGAACTTATTCATTGAATTTGTTACGTACTAACGTACATATGGGTGTATACGACTATAGGAGGATGTATATGCTTTCAAAGTTAAATGGGGGCTTCATTTCCACGTTTCCACTTTACACGGCATCTGCATAGAACCAATCTATCGTGAAAGTCGATGGTTTGGTGTGATATGACGATCTATATATTCTATAAGATACCAAGCAACATCCGACATAATTAATTAATTACCCTATATACCTGTATAGTGTATGTATTGCTCTAGGGCTGTCTTCAAACATAGCAGCGTCAGAAGAAATAATCGCTATGGGCTATAGCAATTAATAAAAATAAGAACGAAGAAGTCTGCACGCCTTGAATTGATCTGAGGCCAAGTGAGAGAATTTTGCCTTTCCGAATGACGCGTCGTCAATTTTTAATTATCTTAACTTTTGCTTGAATCCGTTTTCAGTGAAAATATTTAAAAGTTTTCATTAAGGATACTTCTTGAGTTTTTTTTTTTTTTTTAGTATTTTTTGATAATGATCAGAAATATTGTTATTTGTGAACTGTTAAATTAAATTTAATAAAGAAGTAGTATAAGGAACTTATTGGTTGCACCAATTATGAGATACCCTAGATATAGAAAAATACTCACATTCTATATAAAATCTAGACATACTAGACGAAAGACATATTTTGAAGAAAACAAATATGCCATTTAATAGTATTCAGCAAGAGCTTTAATTTGATATCACTCACGGCCCAAATTGGACAACCTCAAGGGAGATGGTTACATGCTAAAAAATTTGTACCCCACCGGAAAGATCCTCATTCACTCATTCCAAATCCATCTACGCTTACTACCTCAAAACTGTCGAAATTTTTCTCTTTTTCTATAATTTTAATATCGTGTAAAAAAAAACCGTTCAAAAAAATGTCTGGCAAATAATAATTAATTGCAATCCGTTTCGAACAAAATTCAAAATGTAAAAATTCAGTAAATAAAATCAACATTTTTGTATACAAAAACGATTCAGACTTAAATGGCAACACTAAGGAGGATTTGGGCGATTTTGCTCCTCTTCGAACTTGACCTTTCAATTTTAAGGAAATATTATTGTACCAAATTTCAAGTCTCTAGTTACAAGTGTACTCGAGTTATCGTCTGGACATACAGATAGACAGACAGACAGACGGACATCCATAAAACAGTTTTATTTCACTTCCCAATCATGATTCTTTTGAATCTCTTTTTTCTATCACCATTATTTCTTTATGTTGCAAACGTTCGCTCGAAACGAATATACACTACATCTAAGGTATAAAAACTTATATTTTTAAAAAAGAACAGTAGGTAGGTACTTCAAGTTTTTTTACTTCTCAGTGGCTAAAACATTCATTGTTCAATTTATAAAATAAGAGAATAAAAGAGAAAAAACAGAGCTTCAGATATCTGAATCTGAATATCGATTTATACATCTAACCGCCATTTTGAATGGTTGCATTATAAATGTTTCGCGTCTCGCATTTCTTTTCGTTCTTGGATCATTGCAAGAAGCGGTGGAACATTTTTACTGAAATACTTGCGAGTCTCAATCATTTCAGAAAAATATCGCATTTCCATTTAAAATGTCTTCTATTACAATGAATTGAATTATTCAAGCATCCTTGATTCCTTCAAATAAATGTTGAATCTGAACTTATCCACTGCTTTATTTGCGGATATTTTAATTGGATCGATTTAACGAAGCTCTTGTTCGTTTACCCTTTCTTGCTTACGTAATCGAATCAGCCAACCCCAACTCGATGCCCGGAATAATAACTTGAATTATTTATCGAGACATTCGATTTGATGAGGAAAGTAAATGAACGACTGGAAAGGCTACTGCTGACTTTTGACAATTACTTTAGAATGTAAGTTCTGGAATATTGATTTAGAATCCGGCCGAAATTCAAAGTCCTGTGTTATGCAGCAACTTGCAAGTCGAATCCGATTAACGGAACTTGATATGCCACCAAACAAAAATAAATTTAATTACTCGAGTAACGTTTTTAAAGTAAAACTTCTTACCTAAATCAAAATTATTTCAATAATTTATAAGCTTTTCTATTACGTTTTTAAATTAGTTTTCTGCTTTTCTTTAAAAAGAATAGAAAACAAATTACCCCAAATGAGGTTAAATTTAGCATAAATTGTCTTTCCTTTTCTCCCTGGTCTTGAACAATCTGAAAGTGAATCCTGAATTAAAGGAAGCTTGAAGTTCCGGCAAACTGCTTCATGTCGTGAGTTTCGTTAAAAACAGGCGAAAAGAAGAAATTCTCGTAATAACAGAGCAAAGTTATGAGAATTGCAGCTTCCATAATTTATTAGAAACATGTTTGGTGCGCCTTACACGCAGAATAGCAATAAGCGGCAGGATGCTCTAGCACGAATCCTGCCTGGAATTGTTGGCATTTTCGGCAAAAAACCAATTTCTTTTGCAATATTTCTGCCAGTCGGAATATTTAATAAAGTTTTCATGCCGTTTGGATCGGATGAGATTAGTAACAATAGGCATGATAGATGATACTATGAGGCCGATTGCAGGGGATGATACGATTACGAAAAATAAAAATAATCAACAAAGCTTTTTTTGCATATATACAAAGTTTTAATCTTTTAAGAATCTTTAAATTTCACTTCAACTTCATTTCAACTTCAAATTAAACGAAAATTCAAAGCTCGATATAAAAACGTATAAAAAATCCACAATGTTATTCATTCACATTTTAACACAATGAACACGGAAAAAAATATTAGAGACAATATCAGCAATATTTGATAAATATGTAAATTTGAAGAACACTGTTATAGATTGAGAAGTGCCTTGTTATACTTTTCTAATTTCTACTTTTTTAGTCATACGAAAATTTAGACAAACTAAATTAAAATTTGGCTTAAAACAATAAGCAAGCACTTAGTTTTCATACTTTATATCATTAACTTTATTTTTCACTGCATCTTTAAAGTTTTACACAAAAAGCTTTTCACGAGGGCAAAAAAGTGTACAAATACCTTCGGTTTTTATATAAGCAAAATATGTTTTAAAAGAAGTAAGCCAAATCTTTTGACTGGGTTTTCCAACTTTTCAACCCCAGCTGAAGTGGAGCATTATACTTCCGTGCAATGTGCACATTTGTATTTAAAACAGTCATCCTTTATGCTTTACCCGGCAAAAGCACTGCCTGGGGCTTAAATATCCTCATTAGGACACATACAGCCGCTGCATCCTTCAAAACCATCAACGACTTTAGAACACTTCAATAAAGGATGCCACATCTCGCCCTTTTTCAATTATGTCGAACACATTTCAGTCGTAATCCAGCTCTCCCATTTTTATGGAATAAATGAACAATCCTTCCAAGATTTTTTTTACATACTAAAGAGGATTCATTGGGCTTTCGGTTTTCTTCTCTTTTTGTTTTTGGGGACTTAAATGGATCTCATCATATTAGAGCCGCTCTCAGATCGTTAAATTGCACCCTCCCGATGTTGTGAATGGAATCACGGAAAATGTCGAATATAATTTGCAATGATTTGAAATCTGCGCCCGAATCAAAAAAGTCTCCATTATTTCTATTCAAAATGGTTGTGAAAGATACTGCAGATTGTAGAAGATAGACAACATCTAGGTCGTTGCCGTGGAAACTGCGATAGAGGGAGAACTACATATGTTATATCTGGCGAAACTAAAATAAATTATCTCCGATCTACCGGACGAATGCAAATTTCAGTAGAAGCATCCCCACGAAAGACGTCATCCGATGGCAACATTTGGAGATGAAAGTAAATGGTACTTTATGCGGGTGGGTGACGAGCCTGGTGCTGGGGGACGTCGGAGCCTCCTTCCGTTTATATGACACCGATGTCCTACTTTCTGGAGATCCGAGTTCGGTTCGCTTCGCCTGGAGACATGACATTGATTTCGATAATTTAAGGACCTAATTTTCTTAATATAAACACAGCGTAATACGGTTCGGAGGACCGAACAAAAGACCAAAATACTATCAACGAATTCTGCCATGTCAGCACGGTGAGGAAAATTATTATGTTCCACAGGATAAAATAGATTCCATCCGGCTGCTGGAGTTTTTTAATTACATGTTTAAAACAAGGACGAACTTGATTGATTTATTTCGCCAATATACATTACATACTACATATGTAGATATTTTTTAAGGACGTTCAAGGATACTGTCAATCGTGTGTATGAGAAACACCACTGTGCACTTCTTGTTTTGATTGATTTTTTTATGGAGCGTTTCTTATGCAACCGTTAAAAGGTGATTAATATCGTATTTTTGTTGATAAAAATGGTTACCGAAAATTTTCGGAAAAATATCATAAGAAATTCTGATGTCCGGAAGAAGTTAAATTTTGTTTATAAACTTCGCCAAGTCGGTTTCATAAAATGCGTCAATTTTTTCAATCCCTTTCATTCGAAATATGTACATACAATAAAAATAATAGCGAATATATTGATCCGTTGCACCGTTTTCCCTCAAAAACCGTTTTCCAATTGCTTTGGATCATATCAAAGCTGTATTTCCACGAGATATAATATATAAAAATTCTATGTGATGTAAGATAGGCACATTCTGGAACTAATACCATACTCTATAAAGTATAGACACATCATACTTTCATACTTTACTATATATTTTGTCTATGCTAATACCGAATGCGAAATTATGAAAATCATTTTAACAAATAACTATAATATTCTACAATTTTATCTTGATAATTTATAGTATGCATTCATATTATACACTACTCTCTATTTTAACAAGTTCTTTAAAAAAAATTCCAACTTATGTGTAAGTGCTTCTCACTGGTTTACTATATATTATTGATTAAATTATAACTTCTAAGTTCGTTATAAGCAACTACTCGAAGTGTTCAAAAAGGCCAAGGATTGCCACTAATTTATTGGGTAAAAGTGCTCACTCGTACCCGGTACCCCTATAAGAAAACGCGAAAGTATTTATGCCTTCTTGGACTAATTGAAACATGTGTTCCTGCACTAGTTTACATTGTCTGGCGGTCGCTGTAAAATCGATATGCAATTGAATTCTCAAGGAGCCATTCTTTGGGAAAGATATACAGGTAAAGAAAAAACGTAGTCACTAAAGTCATTGGCACGTGCACAGATATACTGTACGATGTACTTCTATACACCATGATTCATATGAATTGAAAGGGGTGAATTTGCAACCCCTGACGACTGACGTCTCATTGGATCCGGTGGACTTTCAATCAAGGGTCACGCTACTCAAAAAAGATTCCAAAATAACTTGAAATGTTTTGTATTGTGATCAATTTTCATATTAAAGTGAATAATATATTTTCCTCGTTGACTTTTTGGACATGTTTTCTGTTTGTGTGACAAATTAAATTTTGTAAAAAAGCATATCTTTATGGACAGTTAAGGACAGTTTTTTTTACATTTTCCATACTCTCATCTTCTTGGAAGAAAGTGTTTCTCATTCATTCATCAGTATCTGATTCTTTATTTACAAAACAAGGTTTTTTTTTTGCGAATGCGTTTGTTCTTTCTATCTTCTATATATATCAGCAAGTACTTTATTACACGCAAATATAGGTAATATCTCTCTTTTTTAAACAAAATTTAATATATTTTTGAATGAGGTGAAAATAATAATATAATAAATAATAATAAGTAATAATAATAATAATAGTATGTGTAGGTACTACCATAGGCAAAGTTACTAGTGTAAAAAGACGGATTCATCACGTAATATTTTTTCAAAATTCTAAGTTCTGAATTCGGCTTCCAAACCGCAGTCGACTCGAGTCAATCCAATTTCAACTCAATCCGCGTTTAACCCTTTTTGTTGTTCAACTCAGCATGTAAAGCTATAATCTATAATTAATTTTGCTTTATTAGTATGTATATGGTATTATGATGAATGAAAATAGTTGGTTTAAAATTAAAAGCAAAAAAAAAACCAAATCGCTCTATTTTACAGATAAAGTTGTTAATTTTAAAAAATTATTATATGTGAATTCTTATAGATAGTCGTCGTCAGGAAATCAAAGTCACAAGAGGAAAAACAATCATATCAATCTGTTTCATTGCAAACACAAGTCCTTAGCGGCTGATATTACAGTTAGAGTTAGTTAAGAGAATGCGCTTGAGAGATTTGCGCTTTGTAACGCAAAGACCCACATCGCGATCGTAAGGACACGAACTCCTGCCAGTCTCCCCGGAAATGTTTAGAAGCAATGTTGCAAATGATGTTGAACAGTTTTAAGTGCACTTCTGGAAAAGCACTGCAATATTACAAAGTTCGGACCATTGTAAAACGGAATGCAGAATAATGCAATAAATGCCAGAGGGCCGCATTTTTCGATTAACATTTGAAAGTTTATACCGTTGTTTATATATCCTGTTTAACATTATAATAAAATAACGCATACCTCAATTGCATGGAACCAACCAAATCTGTGAAAAATGAAATGTGAATCAGAAAAAATTCTATATCCAAGTTTTTTTCATGCTTCCTGGTCGTTCTCAAAGGAAAAAAATCATGTCCTTTTACTTCCATAAAACGTGCACAAACGCGAAATGCACAGCAAAGGATTATTTGCCCACTTAGTTTATTGCTTAAGGTTGTGAGAGTTGTTGATATTCTCTCAAGGCCCAAGCGTTGTAGGCAATTCGTCCTGAACCTGATCTAATATTGCATTCCCCCATTCCCTTCCCAACACTGCAAAACTGTAAAAAGAATGTTTATAAATATTTCGTTTTCTGTTTTTTAGTAGCAAAAAGCCGAATTTTGCCGGCAGTGAAATTTTTGCGGATGCAGGATTTAATGGGATTTTCAAAACTGATATTTGAGTTGAATATTTTTATCTTTAGGGGAGTCTGTTATTAAATCCTTTGCTCCTAGCTGCAGTTGGCTTGCTCTTCTTGTAGCACACGAAAATTCACTTTTCCAGTACTTTTTATTTTAAATTTTCTGTTTCATAAAAGAAAGGAGAATGAAAAGAGTAAATTAGAAAAAACGATGCAAGTAATTTCGGTGCTAGAGAATATTACTCCATAAAATTATGGATAATGACTTTTCACGTGTTACTAAAATTAGACTCCTCTTTTGCGTAATTACAACCTGAGAGCTGGCTATTCAAATCAAGGAAGGAGCCTTGCAATGAATCTCTGCAAAATTCCATTCCTTTTGATTCCTGAATGCGTCGTTTACAGTCGAGTGAGGGGAAACAGGATCGTCTAAAATATACCAATTAATCCTCGCGTGTTCTGGCAGAGTTTTAAAAAACAAAACCTGCACATGGTTGCAATTAGTTATTTAATTAGCTTATTCAATGCTCTTGCGGCTCTTATTCCTCATTATGTACGAACTCTAAATTCTAATTACCAATATACGAACAAGGTAAAACCGTTTTTGGTCTATTTGTAGGCATCAACTTCCGAGCTCCTGAGGTGCCTGGGACTGTTCTTGCACGACAGATGCAAGAAACTTAGAGATTTTCAAGCTGGAGACGCTGTAATGTGGCTGCGAGCAGTCGACAGGAGTTTGCTCCTACAAGGATGGCAGGTAAAATTATTTAATCAATAGAAACTGGAAGGCGAATGTGTAGGTACATTATGTCACTTCTGTTAATGCTTTATGTTTTACGAACGTAATGAAAACTCTGTAGAATGTTGGGAGAAAATGCTCCTCCGCATCCTTATTCTGCATGCCAATCTATCGGGCATTTAAAAGTTGCGAAAACAATTAAACGAGTTTCGTAATTAGAATTCATTGTATAAAACTTCTCGTTTTAATTTTGAAGGAAGACAAGTTATAATTCAAATTTCACGAGACTACGTCTAATCCTGACCTTAGTTCTTGGAATCACGCAGAGATTCTTCTTAATCGGAATTTATCTAATGTTTTAAAACACGACGTTTATAATTCTTACGTTTATGTAACTTTTGCTCTTACTTAAGCTTAATACATTTTATTTATTGTATTTTTACTTATATACGCAATTGATCGAATAACTTTTTGTGTAATATTCTATAGTATAGTGTATGTTCAGTACTACTGTTGTTAAATAAAATAATATATTATGTTAATAATAACATTGAAGGTTTAGTAGAAATTGATGAAACTACTCCTTCTTTCAGGATGTTGCGTTCATAAATCCCGCCAATGTGGTGTTCGTGTACATGCTCGTCCGTGAACTGGTGGAGGGCGATGAAACAAAGGAATCCGAACTTCAAGCAGCGGTGCTCACTTGTTTATATTTGTCGTACTCCTACATGGGAAACGAAATTAGTTATCCTCTGAAACCGTTTTTGGTAGAAGACTCAAAGGAGAAATTCTGGGATAGGTAAGGAATTTCGTCGGTGCACACTGTTGCGGGTTTCCTTAAAGCAGTTGGTTGTTTTAGGTGTTTATTAATTGTTAACCGACTAAGCGGCAAAATGCTGCGGATAAACGCTGAGCCAGGTTTCTTCACAGAAGTGTTCACAGAACTGAAAGCATGCGGAATGAGCACAAACAATATTTCAACAAACAGCGTGTCCTGCGGAGCTGCTTGACGCAAGCATCCCCGCGAGGTTGTCGTTAGGTTATCGATAGCTGGCCACCAGCAGAAATATCAGCATCAGACAACGCTTCAAGAATTGACCAGTGTGGTCTAAGAAGGCTAAGGACATCATTCGACAACGATGATGATTTCGAATAATTTCTCCTTGTTATTTTTCATACGAACGTAATGTGTATATTTTTATTATGTATATGGAATTATTGAGAAATCAGAGATGATCATTAGTAACTAGTGAACAAGAGATATTTTATAGACTCAAAAACGTTGTTTTAAAAAAATAATAAATAAATCGTGACTAACTTTCTAATGGAAACAAAACCAATTTACGAGTGCGTAGTTTCGACATCTGATTAAATTACGAACATTATTCGAAAAGCATGAGTTGACGATGTTAAGGAACAGACAGGAAATAACGAAAAAACAATTATTTTAGCTGTTACTGCGTGAAAGATTAATATAAAAATTTCATATTTATAAATGTGATTCGATGATAACAAAAATAATTATTTATAATGTAGTTATTAGTTAAGGTTAAGTAAGTTAATAACGTGAGTCTCTCAAAGAGAATCATACCCTTTATGTATTTTAAAGCAGTGCAACGCAAAATGGATACGCGAGCAGGCAAAGGATATTGTTGTATTGAGCTCGGCAATAGAGATATACCTATTGTATGTTTAATAACTTCCAAAATTAACCTGAATTTCATCTTTCGTTTAGATCATTTCGTGCCAAAAATTTGTTTCCTTAAAAGAATTGGATACGTTTAGACGTACAATATTACTTATATTATACATATATATCATAGGTTTCGTGCCTGACATTTTGGATCCTATTAAAAAAATTAAAACTTATTCTACTTTCACTCAGAAGTTGCAGGCAATGAGAAATTATCCAATACAAAACATATTAATTGTTTAAATCAACAGTTATGATTGTTATATACACAGGGTGCTTTGTAAAACTTGATTTAGAGGTTGATGTTGCTGAGAAGTGCTATTAAAATCTTCGCCTTAATTGATATACGAAAAACTATTCAAATGAAAATGCAGAAATAATTTTGCAAATGAGGAATAAATAACAGCTTCCTATAAATGCACACTACATAATTACTGAGATTAAAATCCATCACAGATACACCAGATAACTTAAAATGCATATCATTCTAATTTCTAGGTAAATTATAGTATAATTTTTACAATCTTAAGCCCAAAAACTCTTTCGTTTTAAAAAGATGTCCTTTAGAAAACCGGTACCTACAATTTTTGTCAAAGAATTCAACTATTTTCGAAAATTGTTTTCATTTTCTTATTTCAAAATTATTCATTCCAAGGAATTTGGAAAACTATTGATTCAAACCATAAGGTTAAAAATACCTACATTGTAGAAATATCCTTCAAGTCCAAGAAATTTTCTAAATAGAAATATTATTATATAATAGTAAATACAAAATTAAAGTTACGTTTAAAAAATGAACTTAATAACTGCTTTATAAAATATCGATTTTCATCATGAATGTTTGTTAAATCAAATTTTCATCTTTGTTGAGGGTAAAACTCTACATTGTCTTATAATACAACAAAATCAATAATTAATTAAAGATGGACGGAGCGATTCAAATCTCTCCGCAATTGAATGAACTTAAATAAAATGCACGCTTGAAACTCATAAGTGACAATAACTAAAAAGAAAAGTTTAAGTGAAAAGCACACTTGGAAGTTATAGGTATTATAGAGCGTCAATAATATTCTTTTGTCTGCTGGCATTATGTAAATTAATTGGTGAATTGAACAACAACAATGCAGGAGCAAATTATGTACATTTGACGATACGTATCTTATTGATAAAACCCTCCAAATTGTTAGACGTATGAATTCGTGTTTGTAATTTTATTTTTGTTTATGATTTTTGATTTAAACGAGGCCAAATATTGTTTTAGCAAACGAATCTATTTCATACTGAGAAATAATGCAATAAGTAGGTACCTACATAATTAAAAAATGATAGCATTACAAAATTATATTCCACCAAATAATTTTACAGCAACAGTACCATTTTAAATGAAACAGTCGCAATCTGCAGCGTATTTGGAAAAATGGAAGTCAAGAATTAGTTGTTAAGGTTAAGGGACAGTTTTAATTTAAATAGTAATTGTAATTATTTACAGAGTTAAGGTAATTAGAAGGACGAAAAGAGTAATTCATTTTGTTACACTTTAAATGGCAGTTCAACTGGCTGGCTCTGTGCAATATTATTGTACCAAAAATTATGGCATTGAAAAAGTATACAATATTGCAAATTCTGGTATCAGACATCCTGATTCCTGAGTGTGATTTCTTTGATAAAATTTGAAAACACACACATGTATAACCTGAGGATTTCAGTAGCGGTACAATGTTCATAACAACCTGGGCAATAAGTAAAACACGCAATATTTAAATAAAATAATAAATGCAGATTAAAACCCAACAGCCAATACTTTATCATGATTAAAACAGCTGAATTTCTGATTTTCTTTCAAGTCAAACATATTCAAAATTGGATTTTCCAAGGAACCACTTTTTTCTAAGCAAATTTTAGCAACATTATCATTGGATATGATATGATATGACTAATGTTACCTCTTACCTAGAGTCTATTGCTCAAGCAATTCTTAAAATATGCAAGGCAGGGTGGAGTACAATATATTTATTAATAATTATATACCAAGAGGGTTCAATATATTTCCTCCAAGAAACCTTAAAAGGTTCTGCAATGTAAAAGTGCAATCAACAGTTGTTTTTTCATGATACTTTCGGCTCTGAAGTCTGAACCACAAAAAAAACAATTTGGCGATTTTAAATGAAATATTGTTGGCTTTGTACCTCGAATATAAATATTAGCCCACAATTTTGCCATAATTTGTTAGAAGACATTCTTTGGCGGTGATAAAATTTTGATTATATTAATTAAGAAAATAAAAAAAAAAGAGTTCATTAGTGGAAATTTTTAGGAAAAATAATACATATACAATTTAAATTAAAATAACAAACCACTTTTATGTGATATTATTTATTAAAATACGTAATAGAATATTGTTTTATTTTTCAGGTTTTATTCCAATTGTGATTTTGTTTTCTATTACATTTAAATATAAAATTTATTTAGTTACTTAATTTTGATGTAAATATTTCTTATGAAAAAAATGAACATTCGTGAAAAACATTCGATTAAAGACATTAGAAAATTGCATATGCTAAGTTATTTATTTATTATATGTAGCAATATAAATTAAAATAATTACTTTAATTTAGTTCGCTAGTAGAAACGCGGACAATCCCTTCTCACTTTGTTGCATTTGAATTCCGGACGAAGTACTTAATTCTTTCAATATATCCTTAAACAATAATTTGTACGAGGATCTTTTACAAAGTTGTTCTCGAATAAGGCAGTGTATTTAGATTAATATACACATAAACCAATTTAAATAGGTGAAATAAAAAATTTCATAGAATATTTTGTTTTAATCGAGTGAACAAATCCCATGCTTAAACTATGTAGTACGATTTTTAAGTTTGGGACTGGCCGAACTGAAGTGCAACTGGCCCACCTGGTGAAACTGCCCCGCGCGTCCAGAACTATCTATCCATTATTGTGAAGTGAAAAGAAAACGTTTCATCGATGTCCTTCTGCTTGTGCAGAGGATATCTCGAGAATGCTTGTAACTAGAGGATTGAAATTTGGTACAATAATACTTAAAATTTTGATTTTGTTGACTGAATATTTACATTTCATGGAAATGGAACGCCCTCTCAGTTTTTTTGCACCAGGCCACGCATTGGCTAAAGACGACTCTGACTATCATCAGAGAAACTAGTAAACACACCGCAGGTCCTTCGACGGCCGCCATCTTGGAAATTGCTATATCCTGTTATCGGAGAACTTTGTATTGTGTTCCATTAAATCTGCATACCCCCAAAACCTACGATTTGATACCCCACTCGGCCTGTTTGAATATACACATATACGCGAATGTAATTAAGCCTTTTAATCAGACGCCATTTTGGAAATTGATATTTCCAATGGTCAAAGATGGGCAAAGCATGCTCCATAGTGATCAGACACTATGAATACATCAATTTTGACGCCGTTGTTTTCAGTATCTATCAGAAATAGTATAATTTTACAATTTTAAAACAATAATTTTGGCCGGCATCTTGTTTTCAGGCCTTAGGAGCAAAAATCCTGTTCGGTAACCGGTATATTCGGATTCAGAGGGCTCGAATTAGCCTAGAAATACCGATTACGAAAATATTTCACAAAACGCCGCTAGACTTTCTAAATTGAAGCTGTTCAGGGCGGATCACTATGAGCGGAGAGTGGAGACTAGACGCGGCATTGCCACCAACTGTTTCATCGCCCTCTACATAACAATTTGCGTTATTAGCAAGTCTTTTTGTACCTAGTAGGTATATCAATATCATTTAGATGGTAGTAAAATTGTTTACAGGTGTAGATATAACTCTCACCATAGCATATAGATAAATAGGTCTAGTGTTTTGAAGTTAACTTTTCTTGATAGCAATACAAATTTTCTCAACATTTACAGGCATTGCGACGAAACTACGCTAGTTACGAAAAATATCTAGGTAATATAATAAATATAATTTATAGAGTATCTTATTAGAAAGAAAACAGAAACAAAATCAGATCGATAATTCTATTGGTTTGCAAGTTGCAAGCACTTAACGAAAGTATTGCACTTTCATGGTTTGTGGCGATGGTGGAAAATGCAAGCGGGGTGATCAGAAATTTGGTGTCTACCAAAATTCAGCTTTCCACTAATTATTAATTGCGACATTGTGTGTTTTCTTACTTCATTGGCTAACAATAAACTACGGAAATCATACCGCGTGGACAACAACTCTTATCTTTTTACACGCAACCATTCTATTACCTTTCATCAGATAAAGCCAACGTTGTTGCGACGATGCCGGTGAGAAGTTGTGAGCTGTTAATGTCTTGCTGTACAGTGTACACTAAGCTGATGAACTACCAACGCATTGTTGAAATGTGAATGCACTATAGAATGGGTAAGAGCGGATAGGAATTAGTTATAAAACACTTTTGTGTACTGTATATGTTTATTTATTTAGTAATAATATTAAGCAAAACAGTCATAAAGATGATAAAACTCTTGTAATTATCTGAGTGCAAAATTGTTTTTTATGGAGCGGTTAAGAATTTAGATTTACAACTTCAAAAATATAAGCACAGTAACACTAATATTAATTCGAAAAATGTATGAAAAATCACAAAATGAGAAATCGATTTAATTCCGTATTCTACCTTAACCGCATTGTGAATTTAATATAATATAATGTGAATGCCTACGAAAATAATTCTGTTGAATACAATTCATCATGTAAACATTGTTCACTCCTCTTTCGAATTATTCCTTGATATTCTTTTGCATAATAAACAGAGAATTTCGTGTAGAATATTTTGTGGAAGCAAAATAGCCAAGAGGTTGCAGTAAAGCAGGTTCAAGATCTGGAAATAACGAAAATTGGATCTTCTTCTTGAATCATATCGCTCGATGAATCAAACCTTCCTGAATCCTTATTCCTTGATATCGACTTGCTCATATCGACTCTTCATCATTCGTTTTATATACGATTTATAATCATCTCCGGGTCCAAATGACGATGTTTTAGTGCCAAGGCCAGCTGTTGAGTTCCTGGCATCAGCCTGGAAGAGTACGGAAATTAAAAAATTATTTCAGTTGATTTTTTGCGAATTCACCTCGATAATGTTGGTTCTGCCTTGATTACTTCGGCCTAATCCTTGTCCCTCTGTCCAACCCATCTTCTGTAGAAGCCTATTCCCCACGTTGTTTTCACCTATTGGTATGGCTGCCAAATTCGGTTGCGCTGAACTCGAAACATTTTTAAGCTCTTTTTCAAAACGCTCTTTGCTCCTGTTGGGCGGTGGGGGATCGCTCTCGCCATATTTCAAACGCCTTTCTTTAGCGCGGTCCCTGTACCTTTTTTTGGGTTGAGCAATATGAAATTGTAACAAATACTGAATTCTAGCAAAATCTCACCCTTGGCTTGAGGCTGCACTGTTTGAATCCATTTGGCCTTTTGTTAAATTATATTTCTGCAAGTTCTGCTTATGCAAATTAGACATCTTCAAATGCTTGTTTAATATGTCTTGAGACTGGAAGGCACGTTTGCAGAGCAAACAGGTCAACTTGTCGAAATCGACATAATCTTTTTCACTAGTCTCCTGTGTGAACTGTGAATTGCAGTTTTCCTCGTGATCGTCGGAATCGGAGCCATAAGACGGAACTAATTTATTTATCGAAACATTGGCAAGTTCGAATTTCCCTTTTTCCTTCTTCTCCAAGATGGAGAACCCTACATCAGCGTAGCCGCTGGTAGACGCTTTTATCGGATCCTCCGACTTCGGGGGAAGCAAAGGTGCTGGAGTGGCAACAAACGAATTCATTTCCTTCTTTTGATTAAGTTGCTTCGCCCATTTCTCCATATCTTTGACAATTTTCTTGGCGACTTTTACTTTGTCTTGTTTCGGATCCTTTTTAACATCTCTTTTATCTTCTGCTACTTTTGATGCTTCGAGCATTGGTGCAGCAGCTGTTGTTATGCTTGTGGCGACTTCCGTTGATGTGGTTGCTGGTGCAGTAATTGTAGTTTGAGCGGCAGACGCAGCTAGCATATATGTGCTCTTTTCCGGATCCCAGTATAAATATGCACCGGTTTCGTTATTGTAGTAGTATTGGGAATGTGCGTCGTAATATAATCCTGTCATAGGATCGTAATAGAAGCCGGATGTCTCATCATACTGGTATAAAGATACATCAGGTGCAGCTAAGGATTTAAACAGCGTAAAGGTTTGGATATTGATAAAATCAAAATAGTGGTGCTTACGATATTTTTTCCCATCGTTTCCTTTTGGTGTATTCACAGGAACCGCGGTTGCCGCAAGCGCTGCGGCTGACGTTACTGCAGCATTTGCCTCGGAAGATTTGTATTTATTCTGCTTCCTCTGAATAGCAGACAATGCTACAGCGGCTCCTGAATTGGCAGACTCCCCAAGTTGACTCATGGTTGGTAAATTCCCATAAGATCCTTTTGTGATCTCAGCAATGTAATATTGAGTGTAATATTTAACGTAATGCTCCTGTTCGGCAGCTGTTGAAGCGTACATCGAAGCACTGTACTCGGCTAATCGCGGAACATCGGCCAAAGTGTACTGATAAGTGTTGGCTGTGTACGGAGTGGAAGGGGATGATGATTTGTTGGACGACTTTGCAATTTGCTTGTTTTCCGAATCAACGCAATATGATATCAACACTGAAATGGATTTTTGAAATTTAAAATTTCCCAAATATTTCTCCACCTCAAGAAACATACCTTCTCTGTTTTCGATTTGAAGCGGTGGCTCAAGACCTTTCAAAGCGTTGTGTGTGTTCATGGAGTCTACGAGGTTTTCGAAATACAAATAGCAAATGCCTCGAGATGTGGATGTTAGGGGATCACGACAAATTAATATCTTGGAGATTTTTGATACGAGGGTTGGGACCACTTCTTGCATTACAGTCAGCACACCTTCCTCATTGGTTAGGACGTCCAGATTACGAAGCATAATTTCTTTTTTGTTTTGTAATGTTCAATTATTCAATCGTAAGTAAAAAAAAATTTTAAGATGTTTGCAACTAAAATTTATACTTTTTGTTAAAATGTTGCTGATTTCATCACTTCCTTCGCCTCCTTTTTCGCTTTCTTCACGAGATGCGTAGCACTTGAAGCAGTTCTCTCGCCGCTTGAAGTTGAACACTCCACACTAGAAATTATATCAAATTAGTGTCCGATCAGGGAAAATACTGTTCCAAATAACTCACTTTTGCACAGTACCAGTCCGACAGGACTCTCTCCTTAGCCAGAGGCTCCTTGGAATGACTGTACTGCATCACAGCACGGTACTGATCCTGAAGCATAAGGACACCCTAGAAAAGAACAAGAAAGAAAAAAATATTGATGAGTATTCCCTCATAAGTTTCCTGACTATTCAGTCATCGCCAAATTATGCAATTCCTAAACAAGCTCCTCGAGGAGCAGCAAGTAGTCGACATATTAAGAAAATTTTTTGATGACGTTATGTTTACTGGTCTTATTTTTTTAGTTAATTAACAATTTAATCTGGCTTGCAGTTTTTTTATTTAATTATTTGGGATAAAATTCAGAATTTTTTCTATGATCATATCTAAAAATTTTCTGCTCAAGTTTTGAGTTCTAAGCAAGTACATCACGTTCTTAAAGTACATTCCTTACCTCATCAGATGGCATACGCTTTTTAAAATTAATTTATAATGTTCCCCTAGAACGACTGCCGAAAATGCGGGTCTTTAGTACAAGGACATTTCTTTCTATTTTTGTATACAAACCCACCGGGACGCATTAATTGGTAAACGACAGCACAATAGAAGTGTTATTTACGAATGAACAGAAGTTTTTGTACGAAATGCAATTGTTATGTGAGCATGATTCCTGATCGTCTGGATCCTGCGGCCTGCAATTCCTAGTTAGTGTCTCTGACTCGATTAGAGTTCTTCTTTCCAGCCAGTTCTATTAAGACGTGATCAAACAGGTAAACCAGAAGACCAAGATCATGCCGCACAATTTTGTTTACATGTCAGTAAACTTTTTCCGACTTCGATTCTTTGCAACATTAAATTTTTTTCTAGCAATAAAAATTTCCAGGCGAAGAATAAAGCGTATACCACCTGTAATTCAAAAGCCACAATATGAAAGTTGAGTGTGCCGATGAATGATTAAATATCATCTATGTAAAAAGGCAAAACTGCACCAGATTCTATGATACCTGCTTGTACTCCATCCAGCGAGTTGCTTCCTCTTCAGAACTAAACTCGACGAAAGCAAAACCTCGTGATGCACCTAAATTTTAGATAGAGCAAACACAAAATCCATGTAAATTGTATTGAATCAAAATCAATTTTGAGTGTTTATCATCGTGATATGCATTTTACCGGCAATTAGCTGGTCTTCAACTGTTCGCAAATGCTTTCTCCCTTCTTGAGGTACTCGCATTGCAAACAGTTCACAGCTTTATACTTACGTATAATTTGTTTTCAACAAACATAAAACATAATGTAATTTACAATTTGTGGCATTGCTACCGAAATTGGTATTTACCTGTTTTTCGTTTCCTTATAAGTCGGATCGAGACTGGCGTGAGTCCGTACTGCAACAGATCGCTACTTATCTAAATTGCGAGAAATAGACACAAGTGAGCAAATGTTATGGCATTTTATCTTACGTCTGCTTCCGTAATATGCTGCGCCAAGCCCCGCAAAATGATGGTGTTGTTCGGAGTCTGATTGAAGTAGTAATCGTTGTGACCACCATCGGTGTCGTAACTGTCGCTGCGATCGTCGCGGTCCGACGAGTGGTACCTTTTATGCCTGTCCCTATCCCGATCTCGGTCCCTGAGCAAATCTTGTTAATACTGGTCATCATATGGTAAGATTCTGTCTTACCGTCTGTCCCGCTCCGAATCCCTTCCTCTATCACGAGATCTTCTATCTGATCTGTACCTATCTCTTTCATCCTGGTAGTCCTGATTGATAATATCCTTGTACAAATCTCTCTCCGCGCTGCGCCTGTATCTATCGCGACTTCTGGAACGTGTGCGGCTCCGACGTCTTCTTTCCCGATCTCTGCTGCTACGATTCCTGTGCAGAAATTGTAAATTTGTTTTTCATTATCAAAATTTCGTTGAGCTCTGTGTACTTTTTTAGATTATGTCTCTTGAAAGAATAATTTGGCTTTATAATTTAAATTCAATTTTGACTTTTGACATTTTAGCTACAAACTGATGAATAAAATAATGGAAGGGTAAATTATTAGTTTTTATCAGATCGTTCTTTAATCTTTTACTAAATAAAAAAAAACATATTTTTTCGGAAGTTTTGGTGAAACTTAAATTCACACCTTGATCGAGATCTGGAGCGGCTGTGCCTTCTGTAGTCCCTGCGACTTTTGTATCTTCTTGGTGAATCTGGACTTCGGGATCCTGAAAACCAATCAAGGTGAGTTTTACCAACAAAAAACAAACATGGCGGCTTTCTCACTTCGATCCATTTTCTATTGAACCTTTTATTTGACCTCTTCACCGAAACACTTTTAGAATGCTTTCTATAACAATACACTTTTTAAATAAAGACTGTTTCACTTCCACGTTGATTTAAACTGAACAATGCGCAACTAACTAATTGCAATATAGAACGCGAGGACACTTCATACGCCAACTAGAACTCAAATCTTTCTTTCAGACAATCAGACATGACATGATTTCCAAAGCAGTTGTGCCAATTGAGGCAAATTTTGATATAGGAGGGAAAAGTTTATAACTGAACTACGCTGTGCGAACCGCTGTAATTAATAAATACATTCGATTCCAGCTGGAATAATCTCTGAAACGATTGTCTTACCACTGCCAGAATATTTTCGAACTACTGTTGTTTGACACCTGAGAATGTAAACAAAGAATATTTTATAATTCCTTTTTTCAAATATAACAATAATTATGGGAAAAAATTATTACTGCGAATATTGTGATAAGAGAATAAAAAACGACTTGAATATTAGAAAAAAACATATTGACGGGCTTCCTCACAAAATCGCAAAAGCAGAGTACATGGCGCCATACAGAGGTGTTTTTACTCAACAATCAATGTTATACCTTAAATAAAATGAAATACTTATATTTATTAGATCCTCAGCAGTTACTTCAAGAAGAAAGATCAAAAATGCCTTGTGCACGATTCCACAGCGGGAAGGAATGCAAGTTCGGCTTGTACTGCCACTTTAGTCATTATACTCTTGACCAGTTGAAGGAAGTTGCTGATTTAGGTAGTCCCAAGACATAATTCAAAAAGTAATGCTAAAAGATGAATATTGTTAGTTCAAAAACAAGGAGTTAGTGCAGATGACAACAAATTTGCAACAGTCCGTGCAAGTCGAACTTATGAACGCTTTCCTGTTGTGTGGAATAACTGCAAAATAAAGGAACCTTTTATGAATCTTCCCCCATCATTGCAACCGATCGATCCAGATAGAGTCTCTACGAACCCCAATAATTGGGGATAATGATAGCTAAGCCTGCTGCAGTATCTTATAATTGAAAAGAATTATTCGACTGAAGAAAGAGCTGCGAATAAAGTTTTACAATAATTCTTAAAGGGATCTTCCTTTTTCCACTGGAAATACTTGAATGACTATTATCTCCTCAGTATGGATGAGGATCATCGACACACCAGACTTCCGTGATAAGAACCTGATCAAGAAAATTACGCTTCATTTTAATAGTTATACATTTATTCAATGTTCGTGAAATTTTTATAATTAAAATCTGTGGTAATAGTAACACGTTAATTAGATAAAGCAGTTTGTCCGGCGTTTGTAAACATATTCGCCAGACCAAGAAATTTTATACAATTGTGTTACGCGCGATTTGTCACGATGAAAATCCTTACAAAACTAAAAAAGTACTAAATTGTGAAAAAATCAAATGGTTTATATTTACAATCTCTGACTTCAAACAATCAAATAGAGCTTAAAGATTAGGTACTTCTCATAAAAAATACAACTGTATTTCAGTCTAATATAAATGGTGAATTAATGCTTGTCCCAATTGTTTGGAGACTTCCAATAAAAATCTAACGATTTCGAGAACAATTAAAAACTTACCCTAAAATATACAATAACGTATTTTGCAACAAAGGAAGTGTGGTTGAAACTTACAGATAAAACATCTAGAATTACCTTATCAGGGAGCAGTGCGCTGAGCACTCTCAGGCCAGTCTTAAATATTACATCTCTCCACGTAAAACGCAGTGTTCCTCAGACCATTCTTGATGAGGACATTTATGGAATCAATGTTATCCGCGTAGGTCACGCAATCCGTCCCCGAGAACTCCGCGATGGTGGGATCTGCCAAGTGACACAGCAACATGAACGACATCAGCGCTAGGGACGGAAACACTTACGACGTGACTCTTAAGCGTAAATGAGACAACTTACTCAAATCCAGACTCACGGCGTAGAAGAGAGGAGTCCACCGTTTTTTCACATCTACTTTGTTAACAATCGTCATTTTTTTCATGTTGAGTGGCTTCGGTTCCTTGAGGATAAAGTTGTTTAATTCGCGCATGTAAATTTTCATCAGAAGCTTCTTGTCTTGAACCCCATCCCCCACGGTTACGATGCCCAGTTTTCTGTCCAGAAACTCCAGCAGGTGTTTGCACATAAAAAAACTGTTTTCTTTCACGCCGACGTGCAGGCATGAGAGCCCATCGTCGTTGACTTTGAGGAGCATGCCCAAGTCTACTTTCTTTAATAGCAGCTCAAGAACATTTACATTTTCAGTGTACTGCATCGCCAAGTGGAGAATTGTGTTACCATCTTGATCCACTTCCTCTAAGTTGGAGTACTTAGTCAGCAGCTCAGATATAATTGATGTGCTGCTGTCCCTCTTGATTGCCAGATTAAGCGGTGACTGAAAAATGAAGAAATGAAAACATTTGGAACAAATATTGAACTAGGTAAGGGACGAGAAGCGTCTGCTAACAGCACAACCTCAATCCATTCGGCAAACTCTACCTCTTTTTTTGCAGTCAAAAGTTCGCAGATGTTGACATTTCGCTTTTCAAGAACGTAAAATTGAAGTTTCAAGGAATGAAAGTCGTTTTCCCAAATATACTTATGAATTGGCCTTGGAAGAAATAGTCACGTTAAAAGAGCAAATTAGCGCATACGGGACCTTACTTACATGAACCCGTCGTCGTCGTAAACCATAGATAATAGATACTCTTTCTTCATTCGCTCCACCAACATCGGCTTTTCGAGGACAAGCTCCGGCGGCTCTGGAACTTCTTGGTTCATCTTGCTCACAGTGTCAGGAAATTCGAGGATCGGCTCGTGGGTTCGCTTATTTGGGATAGTGTTGGTCTGTGTACTTAAGTTCGGGCGCTTCTAAAGTGAGAAATTTTCATTTTTGGTTACAAATTTATTAATTCTCATAAATGTTAGACTATTTAAAGCAATTACCCTTACCGGTTGGCTCAAGTACGGCATGGGGGGCTCGTCGGAGCTCTTTTCCACGCGAGGAATTTTCCGGGTCCTTCTTCTACGCTTTACTTCGCCACCGAAACTGCTGCTGATATTTTTGACAGCTGCTTCCTTTTGAATATGGGGCTCATTTTCTGTTTTGATTCTAACTGGGGAGACCCAATCTGTTTGTGTCCCAATTTCAGCCGTATCCTTTTTACAACACAAACACTCACAAGAATCTTTTATGATTCCGTTTATGGCAACTAAAACACGATTTTGCACATCGAAATCAGGTATTTTGAAAAGTGCCTTAAACAAATCTTTGTACTCTGGAAGTTGGCGACGTCGTTTCGCAACTGCATTATCCATTTTATCAATTAAAAAGCAGTGTTTTTTAAAAAATAAGTTTTTTTTATGGGTATCCCCCCGCGTTAAATAGGCAGATTACCTAAAATGACAATTTTCCTTCGTGAATTGTTCTTGTTATTTCCGCGGCGTGGCGCACAATCGCTTTAATGCTAAGCACATTTTCTACCAATTTTTGAAATAAACTGTTAATTTTAAAGAGATTGTCGTTTCATTTCATTTATTGTTAACTAATCTGAACAAAAGAAGTCATACTAATATTGTAGTAATGCCCTAATTTATTAATAGAGCTTATTTATAAATAAAATTTATTCTAACTTTTTTATCTATTTCTAAAGTTTACGTTTATTATGTTTAATACCTTTAGGGCCCGATTCTAGGTAAAAGTTAAGAGCTCTTATCCTCTTAATTGCAAAATTAACAGAAACGGTATTCCAGGTAGCCAGTTAAGAGACGTCAAGAATCAGCTGATCTCTTAACTTGAGTGGTGAGTTTTAATTAACAGATTTGGTATTCTGCGTACAAAATTAAAAGAAATATCTAACCTCAATCGTCTCTTAACTTAAGAGGTTCAAATTCATATCTCTAAACGTGTCTAAAGTCAGACGCTGCTGTTTAACGCTTTCAAGTGTCAACAAAAAATGGAAAGTGTTGTGCCAGAAATAATTTCATGGATAATTGAGAGTGCTTAAAATCGAAGAGAGAAACAACATTAAGAAAGGCAATAAAAACGGATAGTAAATGTTTTGCTAAATAATTTTTTTTTTAAAACCAAATTTATCGTACAGTAATGATAAACTTGAGGGATTATCAAAAAACCCTTTCGAGATTTATAGTGAGGTGCACTTTATTAAAAATTTGTTCGACAGTTGTGGTGAATCTCTTAACTTTTAATTTTTAAATTCACCATATTTCTGCTACCTAGAATACCATCATCTCTTAAAAACCTTTAAAAGATATTAAGAGATCTATTAAAATTCTTTTACGTAGAATCGGGCCCTTAATTTATTATAAGAGTAATTCAAAATAATGTATATTTTAACGAATAAATAATATTGCTCTTATTGTTAATCCGTTTTAGTGTTTTGAAATAATATTGGATAATGAAGAAATATACATACATAATATTAATAATTTTTAAATTTGAATTGAGGATAATCATAATAATGTGAAACCGATTCATGTCAACATGCGTTTGACATTCAGATTGACATTTGTGATTTGATGTCGTTCTGTTGTTTGATTTTAATGGCGCAAATATAAACAAATCTTAACACTTGGGATATATTTAAAAGAGTAAACTCTGAAAGCGGTTCTTATTGAAAGAAATGGACAGTCCTAGCAAATGTTCCTATTGCCAGTTGATTATAGATTCGGACGACTTTCTAAATTGTGGAAAATGCAAAGCCAGCGTCCACACACGGTGCTTATTGCGGCCGGGAACTCCAGGTGATCTTCAAGGAGATGTTTTCTTCACATTTTCTTGTATTAAGTGCTCCGGAACTTCAAAAGAAGTTTTCAATAGGAAAGATCTTTCATGGTAAATCAAATGTTTCTCGCGCATTTAAATCGAATCAACACAGTTGTTGCAAAATTTAAATGGTGGAAGTGATTTATGCTCCTATTTTCATAAACATATTTATTGCAGGTTCATGGTTGTGACATTATCTCTGTATAACTTGTCTGTACGATCTAGTGGGTTAAGTCGACAAGGATACTTCCATTACCGAACACATGTATGCAGTTTCATTGCAAGAAACTGGACTTTCCTTTTTGAGCCTTCTCAGTACGTGTAATACATATTTTAAAATAAAAACTTCTGACTTTATGATTCATTTTAGAATGGTCAGTTAAAACTCTAATTGAAAAAATATCAAACCTCATTAAACTGTATTTAGACGTTCAACAAAAACTAACCGAAACTTGGTCGTTTAATTCATTTTTCTGTTTCCAGCACCATATATCGACAACGTAAGAAAAAGTGGCAGGGAACTGTCGCAGGCGTTTTGTCCTCTCATAAAAATTATTTTGTTTCCGGTTATGATGCTTTTGGCGAACCAGGGTGGTGGAAATTGGCGTACAACCAGTCCCCGAAATTTTACTATAAGCTTTGTAAGTTCTTCAAATAATTTCAATTCAATAAATTTCGTTGGCATGTTACTTCTTCAGATGAGCAAATGAGCCGGCTCCAACTGCGCAATGATAAGAAAAACGCAGAAGAAAGCTGCTCGAGTGATCCTTCTAGTGCGCCTAGTGAAGAATGTGTTAACAAACGGAGGAAAAAAGAGGAAAGGATTGAAGAATCGTCTACTGTGAAATCAATGTAAGGCCTCGATAAAAACAAATTACAACATTTTTAAACAAGTACGCACTATTCAATTTCAGTGACACCGACACAGGATTTTTGCGAAAAAGAAAAGAGGAAAGAGAGGACAGAGATGATGCATTAAGTTGTGCTCGAATCAGGTACAATACCCGGCAACGTTCTCCATTGATTAGACAGAATAAATTTAGAAATATGTAAATCATTGCAGACCGTATTTGGGTAGAAAAACCGAAGACGTTGAAATAAAAGTGGAAATATCTGAAGAGCCCAAAGATATGACTTCTATTCAGTCACAATTGATGGACTTCTTAGGAGAAAATCTTGCAACCGATTACCAATTGCCGACGGATTTCTCAATAGATTCGAATGAAATGCTGCCATTCTTGCCACCGTATCAGGATAATAACGCTTTGGATTTTTGGAACACGGACTCAACTAATTTGGGCTATGAGGACGCCCATTTAGGCAGTCCGTTGCAATTAACAGCCAATGAAAGGTATCAAATTTGTTTCCTGAACGCTTTTAAAGTAAACAAGTAATTTTAGCTTCAATATTGACGATTATAACTATAAACCGAGAATCGTTCAAGTGACTAATTTTCAAGAATCTGAACATTGTGATAATCTTAGCAATGAACATGCTCAAATTAAGCAAGAAGCTGCCAGTGAAGAGGAGGAAGAGGACAGAGAAGAAGCAAAGGTAGAATGTGGAAAGAGCTTATTTACAAAGAAAACGAAACGCGAGTCACCGTGGAAGGAAGATGACTCCGAAGGGTCAAGTCTTTCGCAAATGTTGAATGATTTCGATTCTCGGTAATAAACACTTGTGGACATGATAAGCAAGACACTGATGATGATTAACTTTTAGACTAAAAATGATGAGCGAGTATGAAGAAAAAGCAATGCATCGACAGCTGAAAGAAATCCTAAGCGTCGAGAAAACCTGCAATTTAGAGGTTCCCCCATTTATACGAAGGTTTTTCAGAAAGCTCTGTGTTCGGACCATAAAACGGAATGCATCTAAGAAACTGTTCAACTTGGACACAATTGGAGAGAACCGTTTTGCCAACAATCAAAAATTGGAAATTTTGGATAGATACCATCATGTAAGAATGATATGGAATAACAGGAACTGTGTTCGCATTTTGTGTTTTTAAAAGGTACTTTCAGATACGAAAGTCAGGGAGGGAAGTGGGTTTCAAGTGAGAATAACAGGTTCAGCGCACGATGAGTTGTTTGAATCCCCCTATACTTCTCGTATTCTTCATCCCTACATTTACAGGCACTCAAAATGCTTTCCTCCATGGCTTAAGGTAAATCATTCTAAAATATGGAAAATTGTATTCTGCTTCACTATTTAGAGAAAAATTGTCATTTTATTTAGTTATTATGTGAAATGCAGTACACAGTAAATGGGGTACCACCCTCTAGATCTACCGTAGACTACTGTTACGTGCGACCACATCACTTAGCAGCAGTTAATAGTCTTTTACAGAAACTGTTTTGGCCTGGAATAGACAGTAAGTGCAAGATTTTTCTTTTGTAGGTATTACGAAAATTACTGGATTCTTTTTTTTTCAAGTGTCGGAATGTCTTAGCTACCCAGATTTTAGTGTGGTCGCGTTGTACAAAAAAGTAGTGATTGGCTGTGCATTTCTCGTTCCTGACGTGGGCTATAATGAAGCTTACATTTCCTTTTTGGCCGTTCGCCCTGGTTGGCAGAGAAGTGGTATTGCCAGTTTTATGCTGTACCATCTTACACAAGTAAGGCTCTTTTAAAATTATGTATGTCATTATACTAATTTTTCATAATTTGAATGGAATGCAGACTTGTATGGGAAAGGATATTACTCTTCATGTGTCTGCTACTAATCCAGCGATTTGTTTGTACCAAAAGTTTGGCTTTAAAATAGAGCAAGTAATATTGGATTTTTATGAGAAGTATTTGCCAATTGAATCTACTCATAGTCGCCATGCATTTTTCCTTCGGTTAAAGAGATAAGGTAATCTAGTTTGTAAAATTTAGTAATTGTGATTTATATGCATGTACTAAGAAATTTATGGAAAACGCTATGAATTTATTCATGAGCATAATGTTAAGATTATACATACCTCGATATTAAGTGGTAGTGCATTTCGTTCAATTGTACAGTTAAATAAAGTTTTACTCTCTCATTTTCCATTACATTACTTTTATTCCCATAGTAAATAAAATATTCTTCGTTTAACTGCTATCGATTGTTCGATGTTTCTAGTTTAATTATAAAACAAGTCGATTTCTACGTCACATATCAAATTTTATTACCAAAAGTATTTATATTCTCTGCAGAACATATTTCTCCTATAAGAACCTCGTTTCTTTCAAATTTATTTATCACCTAAAGATATTTTCAGAACATGATCGACAATAAAGTGTCGAATAGCAGACAATTCCAGACAGAAAAATTGTTTCCTGTGAGACAAAATAATGGCTGGTATTGTTTTCGGATGGTGCAAGTGGTTAATGAAGCTGAAGTCTGGAAAGTTTACCAGCACGAAACACTCGAGCTGACGATTCTGCTGATCGGATGAGATCTCATGGGGAAGCTTAAAGCTTTGTAGATCAGATGTGATTGAATAAAAGTTCCATGTTTGTAGAGTCTTTGCACCTTTTGGATGTTCCCCTACGCAATATTTGCGGCGATCAGTTGACGATCACTCTTCACGAAGTGAAGTACATATTTGCATTGATCAAGTAAACCATCTGCTCGGTGCTGGCGATCGAGGAGCATTGCGTGTTAATACAAAAAATAATAACTGACAATCTGATCAGATCGATACAGCCTGGCGATCGCCTCGATAACAGCTTCTTCTTGTACTGCTATTCTCCCTGTATAATTCCTCCGCCAGCCAGGACTAGTGCCGAGGTTGCAAAAGTCAGAATTTATTTTTAGAATTTAAATTTAACGCGAATACTGAACATTTAAAAGCTCTTGGCATAATAAAAAATCACAACTCTGCAGTGGGGACAGTAGCAGTGATCACATTCGCCAGTGTTGAGTTTTATTATTTTTAAATTATGACACATGTTGGCATCCGAGAGTATAAGTGAGTGAGGTGCGAGTTGATTTTGGCGGATTTTCCACGGTGTAGTTTTTTCTTTCGAAAATCTTCGGTTGATTTGCTAATTGTGATCGCCCAATGATTACCAACGTGGATTGATTAATTGTGAAGTTGACGTCTTTCATAAGTATCGTGCGAATCAACGGATTGCTCCTCTTCCGGCTAAGCTTTCTATTGTGGGAGTTTTGGAGAACCCTGCATTGGATTACTACTTCTACTTATTTGGATATATTCTTATTAGTAAGTCACGGTTCAGAATTTCTTGCTCTCTAGTATGTAAAGTTCATGAGTTTAATTGTGCTCTTTCGGTGTTGTATTGGTTTCATTAAAATCACTCTTTGTTTTTGTCAAGGTGAAGAATCTAATCAACAATTCCCAATGGATATTTGTGAGAAATTCTTAAAATTACATTTAGAATGTGCACATTTTAATTTGGACCAACGATCAAATCTAATAATAACGATTTTTATTAGTTCTAGAATTCAAGTGAGTTATGTTGATGTTTATTTTCCAAAAATCGGCGAGTTGAATTCTATATTAATTACGTAAATGAATGAGGTCAGTCCTGAATTAATCGTTCCTGTAAGGTAGTGTCCTTATATAGTCGTAATACGAATGGCGGATAAGCACACTAAGCCCCCAATCAAATAACCTAAAGTAAGGCGTATTTTACCAAACTGGTTTCATGAACATAATATTATGTTATTAAAATTCGCTCCCTTCAGAACAAGTCTAATAGTTTCAATGATCTAACATCTACGTCTAGATTGTGTCACCCGTTTTAGATATTATGAAAACATGAATAAAGTAAGAATGAGAAATGAGAAATTAAATCATTATAATATTTTGAATGAATTTGTGAAATAATGTTCTTTGCAGTTGATGTTCCAAAATTTACTATTAACTGCTCATAGCATTAATTTAAATGTGATAGTTTTTTATATTCTTTATTGAAACTTTTATCGTGCTCTATTATATGCTATTTTTAGTGGAAATATTTTTTTCACCAGCAGCATTTAACTAGGAATAAGAATTTTATTTCAAATAATGCCGCTCTAGACTTGAAGACTCATTTCTAAATTTTATAATTTCCAGTTGAATGAACTTTACAAAATTGAGTTCTTGGAGGTCTTAATGGCTCTTGTTTAACTTCCTGCAGAAATCGAAAAACTAATAAACAAAAGAGGATTGAATTAAAAAATTGCCAAATTATTTAATATAACATTTTCTATTGAATACCTCTGCTGCCACTTTCCGTGGCTTACTTTTTAATTTGTGTGAAAATAAACAAACAGTTGTCTTAATATTCTCTTCCTCCTTGGCAATCTATTTTAAAGTATGTGGCATTGCATGTCACCAGAAAGGAGAATAAATCTGCCCCAGAAAAAAGCCTTTCAAAGTTGTTTTAATTACTTTTAGTGTAACGTGTCATGCTTTTCATTAATCTTATTTTTCTCATCGTAAGAAATTATCATTTTGGGCAACGTTAATTTATCAAAATCAGTTTTTTCATTGCAATTCGATTATGCCCGATGTTTATTTGCAATTTATATAATTGAGATCAAACGCTCGAAGACAAGGTGAGATTATTTCGAAGTCATCGCCACTTTTTTCATTCTTGAACCACTTTTCCACGATGTTGCGTTTTCCAAAGGCTCCCATGACTATTTTGGGAACAGAAGGTAAAAAATATATATAAATTCTGTAGTGAATCAAGCTGTAGGCGATGCCATCGCTGATTACGAATGTGAAAATTTCGGTGAAAATCTCGCAGGACTGTGTGCAGAGTATAAATATAAAAATTTTGCATTTAACATCTCCGCGTGTTCTTACGGCTAAAAATACATTTTCTAATCCATGAATTTTGGAAACTCTTCTTTTTTAACCGTGTACTTTCCCCAGTTCAAATAAATAGTGCTTGAACTCTCATTGCGCATTTGGTTTCTGTGCACTTTCTGCATTTATTTTAAATGCATGGCGACCATAGAGCAATATTTTTGGCAGAGGTCTTAATTTTGGAATTTAGTGGTTTGGTTTTAAGATATGTGTATTTATTATTGAAAGGATAAGAGATGTGCAGCACTGCAGCACATATATATTCCCATGAGAGCACATTGCTTTCGTATTATTCTTTCCTCCGTTTTATTTATATTATACATTCATCTCCATATCAATGAATGTAATTAATACAGAGATAAGCAATTTTGCTTCCCGTGCAAATATATCTAAATCTATTTCATAAAATTACGAAAATATTTAAAAATGTTTGGCGTTACTTTGAGTCTAATAAATTTAAACAATTTTAATATTTTTCTTGTATTAAAAACAGATGTACATTTCTGCTCTGCAGTTGTGACATTTATTGCCTTTAAATTAAAAATTTTCATAAGAAGGTTAGAGATTTAATTTGCAAAATCTCAAAAAGAATTTATTGTGATGTGCTTTTTATTTGACGGTTTCCAAATTATATTTCGATGTTTGTGTTTTACCTTTTTCTCCTAATTCCTAAGGAAACATTTTTAAGTAGATACGTATTTTCCATATAGGTACAACATAATTTTCGTAACGATTTTTGTAATGTTTTCTTTCACAGCAAGTAATTAGGCTTTTTACATGAGTAATTTGGTTAATATTTTTGAGAATAACCTAAAAATATACATACCAATATTATTTTATATCGATAAGAAATATTCACCTAAAACTAAATTAAAATTTCCAGCACTGGACTAACTTTTGTTACTTATAACTTAAAGTGCTTAAAATTAGAGGCCTGGAAAATTTATAAAATATCAATTTGTACTTTACTTAAAAACGAGAAAAATACGCTTCAGCATCAGTTTTTGAAAAGAACTCCATCCAGAGGTAAACGAGCATTCATCAGCGCTTAATCGTTGTGCCAACGACTCGTGAACTTGCTCCAAATTGTAACTTCTAATTTGGGACTGTCGTGGGTGTGATGCTCTGCTCCCCGCACGACATCGGAAATTAAAAATATTGCGACAAGAGTATTTTTGAAATTAAATTCGCCTCTCAAAAATATTCACTTTCAAATCATTTCATGAATGGGCGGACGAATAACGTTGTAGTAAGTCTTGGTATGCAAGTGTGTGAGGAGACCCCAAAAACCGTGTTGCGTCGAATTGCGCAAGAAGAGCCAAATGGCCAAATTTAATAACGAATTCTCGGGAATAGCGTACAAGAACGAAAAAAGTTGGAAAAGCGTTTTGCGTTTGAATAGCAACTGCCAAAGTTGGGCGGTTATTTACTCGTGGAATGAGACATCACAAATTATTATGCGCGATAATCGTGCGAAATTCGGTTCAAGTTTGAAGAGCCCGAGGCCAATTAATGACTTCAATCGACAACTGTTTTCTAGTTATTGCGGAAATTAGCGAACACAGTGTTGATTGGCTGTGAGTATCTTACACTTTTTGTAGATCAAATTGTAGTCATAATAAACCAATGTTGTTTCTGTTAGTTGGTCATATATTATTGAATTTGTTGTAATTTTTCATATTCTTGTGCCAACAATAGAACATAAAGTAGCAATTTTAGTAAATAAATGAACATTGCACATTCAACTTCTTTAAATTATTTAATATCAGTATAAGTTAAGTTTGATACTTTATTTACAGTTTACCTATTTTGTTGCACCTGAAATTATTTGCAAAATATATTATTGTACATATGAAAAATTCAAATAATTTCTTTTTTTGATTTTCTCATGCTATTTTTATGCCGTAATTGCTCGCGGTATTGTTTCTCATAATTTCCAATTATGTATGTCAAACCTACAATAGTCTCTGTTATAGAACCGAGAACGTTCCTCGGATATTACTCCTTACGTTTATCCCAACTCTACAAACTACAACGAACTTCAAAAATGTTTTTATTGCAGGAATGATGATCCAAAATGGTCGTACGTAGCGAACTTAGAGGATGTATAATTTAACCAAGAGTATACACAGAAAATAGTTTATTTTGCGCCAGGAGACCTCGTGAATAAGGTAACATTGAGTTTAGTGTGTGCTGATCAAAACTATAAACATCAATTTCAGACTAATTCCAATGGGAAAGGACTATTACCGAACTTTGGGAATTCCCAAAACTGCAACAGAAGAAGAAATAAAAAAGGCTTATCGGAAACTAGCTTTAAGATACCATCCTGATAAAAATAAAGCAGCCAATGCCGAGGAGAAGTTCAAGGAAGTTGCAGAAGCGTACGAAGTATTATCTGATAAGAAGAAAAAGGAAGTTTATGATAAATATGGCGAAGACGGACTTAAAGGAGGTGAGTCCTTAAATGTCTGTTTTTAAGTACCTACTTTTGTTAACGGCATTCACTCACCAGGTGCCAGAAATGGAACTCCCAACAGCACGAGTTTCACATATCAATTCCACGATCCCAGGGAGACTTTTGCGCGGTTCTTTGGCTCAAGCAATCCTTTTGGATCCTTTTTCGACATGGGTGACAACTTGTTTGACAAAAATGTGTTCGACTTGGACACCGAGCACGATTTCTTTTCTTCGCCTTTTGGGGGCTTAGGATCTCGACATGGCCTAGGTGGGGCATTCAGGTAAGGAAGCTTCCTTCTGCCATACACTTTCAGAAAATAATCCGGTGACCACAAAGGTCACATTCGTTTAATGTGCATACACCGCTGAAAAAGGAAAAACAACAGGATCCTCCGGTTGAGCACGACTTATATGTGGCTTTAGACGAAATATATAATGGCTGTGTTAAGAAAATGAAAATCTCAAGGCGTGTTATTCAACCCGATGGGACTTCGAAGAAAGAGGACAAATATGTTAGTATATCAATAAAGCCCGGCTGGAAGTCTGGGACCAAGGTGACTTTCCAGAAGGAAGGTGACCAGGCTCATGGGAAAATTCCAGCGGATATTGTATTTATAATTAGGGATAAGCCACATCCGCTTTTCAAGAGGGAAGGCAGCGACCTCAGGTACACAGCGCGGCTGACCTTAAAACAAGTAAGTGGCTCTGTCCTTTTTGTAAATCATTAGATATTTTCGGTTTGAAGCGTTGTTGCAAATATCACAAATATATAAAATAAACTGACGAGGATAATGACGTTGTTATTTAGAAAAGTATGTAAACATTTCATCTTGGAGAAAACTTGGAAAAGGTTCTGAAACTCTATCCATTTTCGAGATTGATTCTATGCAAATGCCAACGTAACTATCCTGAAATTTGTAAATTTCGAATTGATTAACGCAATGTCCATCAAAAGAAATGACCATTTCTGCGCGATTTTTACATTTGACTTGCTGTTAAACATAGTGAAGTCGTGTTGGAATATAGCCCATCTTTAGTAAATATGTATAATGCATTTAGCTGGTTTGTTAGATTGTTATTTTAATTACTGTGCTCAGTCAATTGCCTGCATTTATTCTTTTATAAAACAAATCACGCATCTCTGACTGAGGCTGCCTGCCCAAATAGAAACCAGCAACAAAATGATGGCACCCCAAATGATTACTACCCAATCCAAGTTAGTCAACTGAATCGTGTTCGCGATAGTGCAACTGTTCGCCATTTCACGGTATGTTTAAACAATTTTAATAAGTTAATAGACACCACATAGGAGCTCCTCGAGGTGTATAAGGTAATCGGAGAATACAATCCTTAAAAGGCTCGAGTCTTATTAAAGAGTTTGTCAGAATGGTCGTAAATCTAGTGAGAAATCTTAAATTTTAATTGATGCCTTGGTTAAGCTTAACTTTCACGTAAACTGCGAAGAGCGAAAATTACAGGCAATATTTCCTAAATTCCATCGATTTATGACCCAGATTTCGGCTCGAGCCGAAGACAAAATGGAAATTTAATTGATTTTCACACATATGGATGCACTGCGGTCAGGTATGCCTTCGTATGCGCCTCGATTCCACCTGACTAGCCTGCTCCGATATACACCAGCTCCGAGCCATAAAAGTACCTTAAGATCTGGTGACGAGGAGATTAGGCAGACGTGATTTGAAGTTACCTGAGCAAAGTGCTAATGACAGAATCAATAAATTTTAATTAAGCATTTAAAATAAGCAATCTGTGGATGGCCGAGCCAATATTCGATTTGTCCCAGGATTTATGATCGCGCCAGACCAATTGTACTTGCAAGCAAATAGCGAACTCATCGATCGGATTGGAAATGGCTGCAGTTGAATGTGATGTGAAATGTTTTTGAAGGCAACGACCACAGATGAAATCAAAAAGAGACTCAAAATCGAAGTGGAATGCCTAATCGTCGGTGACATAAGAGATGCGCCCAAATATGGGTGCGACAAGTTTTCGCCGAGTTTAACAAGTTGGGCTCCACACCAAGGCAACAACGTCGCATGCAAATTTTTTGTGGAAACCTGCGAGGTGCGATGAGCATTGTGCTAACAAGTGGTCCATTTTTCCCATCATTTACTCACTGTTGATGCCGAAGCAACAACGGCGAATTATTCAAATTGGGAGATGACAATTATTACTGGAATCCAGAGTCCAAGAAGATGAGTTTGGGTACCATCGAAAGTTTTCTCGTTCATCTGCAATTAATCACGTTCCGCGGAGAGAGGATGCCGCAGATGTATTTTGGAATTGCTTTCGCATCTGCATAAAACGCTTTTCAATTTATAACTGAGTTCTTGCTAATGTCCAAGGTCGTTTTGCTTGCCAAAACCCAGAGGAAGATGAACAATAAGGCGAGTTTATGCAATTAAAGGAAGTGAACGTGGCTGGGCTGGCAATATTCATGTTGTACCCGTGGCTGACGTCATTTATCAATTCACGGCCGATTTATTCTAACCATGCTGGGAGATCAGCCCACGAAAAAGCCTTCAGGATCGTTTACAATTTACATTTTTGATCGTATCCGGTGTAAAGAGAATAAATCATTTAATTTCCTAATATTCGCACGTTTGGTCGCCAAACTGTGGCTACGTGTCCAATGGACGAACTCTTATTGCTTTTGTTCTGCGCGGCAACGGAAGCATTAATTGCAAATGCCGTAAAATACGATTTCGCGTTACAATTCAGAAACTATGTATCAAAATTTTGTAGAAACCTTTTTATGTGCGCTGTCAATAACGTTATTAGACGGCAGAACTTATGAAATAGTTATAAAAGCGTGTTTATTGCTCAATCACTCAAAAACAGTGGAACGTCGGGAATCTTTGAATGTGGATTTTATTGAATGAGTCATTAGAGGATTTTTGATCGGAAATTAAGTTTATTTCCAAGCACAGAATTTTAATTATAGTCACTGAAACACTTTAGTACAACCAAGTGATGGGAAATTATCGCAGATACATTTGATTTCTTAAATTCTAGAGATCAAAAGATTGTTTTCGTTCAGTGTTAAAAAAGATGACCGTCGAAAGATGCAACTTTATTTGTATTTATAATAAAAAATCACATGCAATCCACATTCTCCTGTACCTCCTTTTTATATATTCGAGACAAAAATAATCACTAAAACCAATGCCCATTATTTTAATTTTTTTTTGGAACAATGCTTAAAAAGAGAAGAAAAATGCTTTCACAATGTTGTTTTTCCGAAAGAGTTTGTTGTTTTCGAAAAGACTAAACATTTCATGCAGTTCCGAAATACGAATGGCAAGGATGAAATTTTAAAGATAAAACCCAGCTTTTTGGTGGCTTCTCTTTTCTATTGATTCCGAGAGCAGTTCCATAAAAGATAGAATGATTTGTGCGATTTTCTTGCACGAATATGGAACTATTGCAACTGTCCGCAACGAATCAGTTTGCACCTAATTTAAATGCACGGCGCAAACTTCAGCTCACATTGGAAGATTTGTTTTCTCCGGGAATCCCCTTTTGGTTTAGAGATCTATGGGTGCTGCTTCGCTTGCGGTGTACACAGTACACTTCTTGGACTGGAAGCTCGTTTAGTAAATGTTCGGAGCAGACTATTTGAGTGTGCACTTTGCAGTTAGTTTTTAATGGGCTCGCAGAAATGCGCTTTGCATCTTAAAGCATTAAAACTTCAATAAACTCTGATAATCTGCGGAGTAGATGCAGTAACGAGTGCAAAACAACTTCTGCGCTGGAAACAATCTTAATAAGGTTAACTCAATGTTTTTCCCAAGCACCGAGGAACTTCTTGCACATTCGAAATCCGCACAGATGAGACAAGTTTCCGCTTTGTTTGACTTTAAGTGTTTCTAGTTTTGAATTATACACACAATTTGTACTCGTAGGCAGGGATTTGCGTTTTCTTCCTGAATCCACCTGTTTGCACTTTACACCGAACTGCTTTATAAGGATCTTGAGGTGAATTATTCCTGGAGTGAGAAAGTTGTAAGCATTTTCCTGAATAGTGGAGAGCAAGGATGCTTTCTTTCATAGGACATAGTTTAAGAGCACTTCTACATCTACTACATGAGGATTTCACGTAGTTTCTTCTGAAAGTATGATGCATTTTTACCTCATGTGTGTTTATCCTTAAGGACACGAAAATTTCTTTTTAGTGGATTATCTTTGCTTGACTAGTGAGAACAAAACATAGAAAATTAATTCTTACAGAGAACTATTTATGTGAATGTGTAAATAAAATTTATTTTTATTTCAAGTATTTAACAAAACAATGTGGTATTTTACTTGCAGGCACTTTGTGGTGTAGTGTTCGAAGTTCCTACAATGTCGGGCGATAAGCTGAGGATCAGCACCATGCAGGAGATCATAAAGCCAAATACGGTTAAGCGAATAAGCGGATACGGTCTTCCTTTTCCCAAGGACCCAACGCGAAAGGGCGACCTTCTAGTGGCCTTCGATATACAATTCCCAGAAAAGTTGACAGCAAGTCAAAAGGAACTTCTTCGAGATATGCTACCGTGATTTGATAAATTGTTGTTATCTTTTTTTTGCTATAGAAAAGTACACACATATTTTTTTAATTTGCATTTTAACACATTTAATTGAATAAAAGTAGTGAGTATGTAAAACACAAAAATAAAACGATGATTCAATTTAATTTTAATTGTAAAATATTAATTTATTTCAAATAGGCTTATGTCTACATGTTTTGTAATCACTCAAAATTTTTTGAATTGTACTGAAATCATAAAATGTTCGTTTGTTGTTCGAGATCAGCCAACGCCGCCGGTGAACTGGAGGATCACCCACAGGACTGCACTGCACTGGACTGCTGCGGTAAACTCTCTCAAGGTTGGAGAGTGGCAACCTAGATCGTCGCTCCCGAGGTACCACTAGTATTTTGGCAGTAGTGAAGTAGCTATTGAAAAGTCAACCCGTACACACGGAGGAGTCGCTAAGAGGAGACCAACTCACTCGCACGGAGAGGACAAATTAAATCAGCAAAGGCCTCAAATAGAAGGAGTTTCGATAGCCAGAGGCGAAGTTAAAAAATAAATTGAATTGTCGTAACCGTCGTTGTTTTTATCTACGCTAAAGGGTGCACTTTCCCCGTACACTTCACTCCAGATCACCCCCACGGTCCCCCAAAACATGGTCCTTCGAGCCGGATTACCGGAAAAATTGGTGAGTTAAGTAATTGTTGCACATGTTTAAATTCTTTTGCCCGCTTAAATAATAGCCCCAATTAACAGGTGCAAGGTACATAAGTGATTCAAGTGATTTGAGTGAAATTAAAATTTTAGTTCAAAATTTGCAATTGCAGTGAAGTAATTGTGAGTAACGGCACGATAACACACACACCCGACATTTGGTCATATCGCTTATTAGTTGAGTAACAGTAACCGAGATTACGGTTACATTTCATTTCCAAGCGAGTTCAATTTCATACTTCGATGTACAGAGTTGACGTTGCCAAAACCCAAGCCATTAACTGTTCAAGATTTTCATTATTGTGATTAGAGGGAATTCGTAATTAGTTGGTCAAGTTCTCTTTCGATTTTAGTTATTACGGGAACATTTGCTTTGGTGAAGAGACGATCTGACGGAGGCGGTAAAGTTGAGATTTAATTACAATTTATTGCAAGTTTAGGTGAAAGTTGATTTAGCAAAAAAATACAGACTTATGTCCGGCTCCGAGAATGAAACCGAACCCGAGAACTCCACGTTCGAGGAGCTAAAGAATGAACAGGAGGCCTTGTACGAACAAATTCAGCAATTTGTATCTAATTTTAAGAGGTCTCCCAAAGTCCGCTTACAAAGTGTTGGTCATATCAAGGGTCGAATTGTGATCTTAGATAAATTATGGGAGGAGTTTACTTCCAACGATAAGGCCATTAGAAGCAGTGCTACTTCTCAAGAAAAACAAGATAAATATTTCGACGACCAGGGTGGTCTCTATGATAAGTTCATGAATATTGTGTTTGAATATAAAGGAATCTTGAACGATATTTTGACTCAACTATGCGAAGTTCGAACACCCGCCCCCCAGAACACCTCGAATCCCAATGATCAGATATCCAGCGCCGGGGCTGGCACTAATACGAATACAGCAAATCCTCCAATTGTTAATCAAAGCACCCAGTCAACGCATGATGAGTTGAAACTGCCGCGGATTTCCATTCCTATCTTTAGTGGAGATTACGGCTCATGGTTATCGTTCTATGATATATTTAATTCAATGATTCACTCAAGTGAAAGCATTCCCCCCGTGCAAAAAATGCACTACCTTAAATCCTGTCTGAAGGGGGAAGCAGAACAAATTGTTCGACATCTTAACGTTACCAACGATAATTATCAAATAGCGTGGGATATCTTATGTAAGAGATATCACAATTCACGGGTTCTCGTCAATAATGCACTAAAAATATTGTTCAGTCAGGCGCATATTCATACTGAGTCTGCTCCTTTAATTCGTAAATTGTTAGATTCTACCAATGAGAGCATCGCTACTTTAAAGAATTTAGATGTGAAGGTGGAAGAGTGGGATCCTTTAGTTATCTACATCTTGGTGGAACGATTACCCAGTGAGACGCGGCAACTGTGGGAACAGAATCAAGGAGCGACAACGTCGCTTCCCAAGCTCTCAGATATCCAGGAGTTCCTTGAAGCTAGGTATCGAACATTAGAAGCGCTTCAATCAACGAAACCTAGGGGTCCACGACCAAATTTTAGAGTCCCTGAAGGTAAGGCTCGTTCCTTTCATATAACTAGACATGTGTGCCCAGTGTGCAAAGGTTCTCATTCCGTAAAATTATGCCAACGGTTCGCAAGAATGAGCCCCAGGGAAAGAAGCCAGTTTGTTTCTTCTCATTCAATGTGCTTTAATTGTCTAGCACAAAGCCATCTTGTTAGTAGCTGCCCCAGTAAGATGTCATGTCGTCATTGTCATAAAAGACACAACTCACTGCTACACAATTCAGACATTTCTCGTAGTCGCCCACAGGCTCAAGATACCAATTCATCGCTTACAGGTGCATTGTCTCACTCGTCTAATGCTAATTTATCGGAGCAGCCCCCAAGTACTTCTGAAAGTGCAAATCAATCACCATCGTCTAACATTTTAAGCTCGTATTTCTCGCGCGGAACTAAAGAGGTGTTGCTAGCGACCGTCTTAGTAAGAGCCCTGTCAAAAACAGGTGAACTCCACACTCTCCGAGCATTGGTTGACCCTGGTTCTGAGGCCACATTTGTGACAAACAGAACTGTACAACTTTTACGTTTAAACCCCCTTCGCGCTTCTGTTCAGGTCACCGGACTAGGAAACACGCTTACAGGTGTGTCTCATTCATCGGTTCACTTGGAAATTCAACCTTATGTAGGAGATAGACCCAAAATCATCATCAAGGCTGTTGTCCTTCACTCACTCACGGAATGTTTACCTCCAAGAAAAATACTCTCATCACAGTGGAACCTTATAAATACCCTGCCGCTAGCGGATCCCTCGTTTGATAAACCAGGTAAAATCGATATGATTTTGGGCGCGGAAGTATATGCGAAGATAATCCAAAACGGTTTAGTTCCTGGAGAAAGTGGGTGCCCTACCGCACAAAACACATCGTTCGGGTGGATTTTGTTCGGTGAAATCAACACACCTGAGTTAGAATCACCCTCTAATAACCGGTCGCATAAACCCATAGTGGTAAACTTTTGCAATCAGGTAAGCGACTGTGAGATCCTCAGGCAATTTTGGGAGTTAGAGGAAGTCTCTGTTCCCTGTCAAACGTCTCCTGAAGATGCTCTATGTGAGCAAATATTCGCCGATACTCATAGCCGAACGAAGGAAGGAAGATATGTTGTGCACTTACCCTTTGCCCCCATGGATCCAAATGAGTCAAGGCTAGGAGAATCTAGGTCAATTTCACTTAAAAGATACCACTCACTAGAAAGACGACTTGCGGCGAACCCGTCCCTTAAGCGAGATTATAATGCGTGTCTTGAGGAGTATTTAGAAGATGGTCATATGGAAAAGGTGAACGATAAAGGTCCACTGCCTGAAGGTAATGTTTGCTATTTTCCCCATCACGCCGTCTTGAAGGCTGAGAGCCTAACAACAAAAACTCGCGTTGTGTTTGACGCGAGCTGTAAGACGGCCAACGGATACTCGTTAAACGATCGTTTACTCTCAGGCCCCCCTCTGCAAAGGGACATTTCTCTCCTTTTATTTGAATGGAGACAGAAAAGGTATGTCTTCACAGCAGACATCGCTCGCATGTACCGTCAAATTCTCATACATCCTAGTGAAAGGGATTACCAAAGAATTCTCTGGCGTAGATTATCAAATGACCCGGTTGAGGATTATCGTCTTTTAACAGTAACTTTTGGAGTGTCTAGTGCCCCGTTCTTGGCGATCCGGACACTCCACCAACTAGCCAAAGACGAACGTCACGAATTCCCTATAGGTGCCGCCACTCTCGTAAGGGACTTGTATGTCGATGATGTCCTTTCAGGTGGGCGGACCTTGGATGAGGCCAAGGAAGTAAAGTCTCAAATTGACGCCATTCTTAAGCGCGGTAAGTTTGAATTACGGAAATGGTCGTCGAACTGTCCGGAACTTTTAGATGACAAACCCAAATCTGATATCGCATCAGCTGATCCAGTTCCTTTGAATAAGGAAAATGTGATTAAAACTCTGGGACTATACTGGGCTCCAGGTCAAGATTGTTTTGCATATAAGGTCCAAGTACAAGCAGCACAACCACCGTTCACAAAACGAACAATCCTTTCCCAAATTGCACGCATTTATGACCCTTTGGGGTTGTTGGCTTTAGTAGTTGTATCTTTAAAACTGATGCTCCAGAAGCTTTGGCAGGAAGCGGTAGGCTGGGATGAACCAGTTCCTCGTAATATTTCCGAACAATGGTTAGCACACATAAGTCTGCTGGGCCACTTGAACCACGTCACCATTCCACGATATGTAAAGACAGAACCCCATAGCATAGTGCAATTACATGGATTCTGTGATGCCTCAGAGCGAGCATATGGAGCTGTGTTGTATCTTCGTTCGGAGACAAACGGAAAAATCAATGTTCGATTGGTAAGCGCGAAAACTAAAGTCGCCCCATTAAAACCTGTTACCCTACCTAGATTAGAACTTTGTGGAGCAGTGTTGCTCTCTAAATTAATAAAAAAATTCCAACCATCACTATTAGAGGACAATGCTTGTATATTTGCGTGGACAGACTCTACCATAGTCCTGTCATGGCTCCGACGCCACCCCAATGACTTTAAAACATTTGTCCGAAATAGAGTTTCTGAAATTATCACTAATTTAGGCTCGATTCCATGGCGCCATGTACCGTCGGCTGCAAATCCTGCCGACTTAGCAAGTCGAGGAATAACCGCAGTGATCGACTTAAAAAACCCTCTTTGGTGGTATGGACCCGCTTGGCTTTCGAGACCCGAGGAACACTGGCCCTCTCGCTTCAATGAATTACCTCCTCAACAAGATCAGTTTGAACTTCGAGCTACCAAGGCTCTTATGAACACTCAATCTAGTTCGTATTCTGTGCAAATGCTAAATCGGTTTTCGTCGTTGACACGACTTCTACGAGTCACAGCCTTATGCAAGGCTTTTTCAAAAAGGTGTCGAATGAAAGATTTGCCATCATCATCATGGATCAGCACCAAAGATCTGCAGCTAGCAAGAGAATTTTGGATTAGACACGAACAAGGAATGTATTTCCATGAAGAGCTACATTTATTAAGGAATAAAAACCCTCTTAAAGGGTCGAGTGCACTTGTGGCACTTAATCCTTTCATTGATAGTTCAGGTGTATTACGTGTAGGGGGTCGTTTAGAACATGCCTTTCTCCCATACAATGAAAGACATCCAGTGATCCTCCCTCCAAGCAGTCACTTAACTTACTTGCTAGTACAAAATGCTCATAGTCTCTGTCTTCATGGCGGACCTACATTGACACTGTCAGTGCTACGCAAAACAGTGTGGATAGTTAATGGTCGAAAGGTCGTAAAAAAATTCATTCGCCAGTGTATCCCCTGTTTTAGATCCTCTTGTGAGACTCAAACGCAACTCATGGGATCCTTACCGTCCCCTCGTGTTAACGCAGCCCGGCCTTTTACAAATGCGGGAGTGGATTACGCAGGCCCTTTCAATCTAAGCATTGCGCGGACGCGAGGTGCTCGTACATACAAGGGTTACATCTGTATCTTCGTATGCTTGTATTCTAAAGCAGTCCACATAGAAGTAGTAAGCGACCTTACCACGAACGCATTCATGGCTGCCCTGAAGCGTTTTATTGCTAGACGTGGGTTTTGCGGAAATATCTTTTCAGATTGTGGAACCACTTTCGTTGGTGCTCGTAATCAAATTGATCACGACCTGAAAAAGGCCTATTTTGATTCAACCCACCACGCAGCTAATAGTCTACTCACCCAAGGCATACAATGGCATTTTATACCCCCATCCTCTCCCCATTTTGGCGGACTCTGGGAGGCGGGTGTGAAGTCCATTAAGACCCATCTGAAGCGGATCGTTGCTAAGGCATCTTTAACGTTTGAGGAGATGTACACCCTAATGACCCAGATAGAATCATGTCTGAATTCGCGCCCCCTATGCCCTATGAGCGATGACATAAATGATTTAGGCGCTTTAACCCCAGGACATCTATTGATCGGAGAATCTCTGCTCGCCCCACCGGAACAGGACGTCACTTCATGTAAATTAAATGTTCTTGACCGATGGAAATTCATTCAGCGTTTGAAGCAAGACTTCTGGAACGCATGGAGGCGCGAATATTTCTCTAGACTTCAGGCGCGACCAAAATGGGTAAAGGCTACTGAAAACATTAAAATTGGTGATCTTATTCTATTGAAGAGTGAAAATCTTCCCTCAAATCAGTGGGGTTTGGGCAGGGTCACTCAGGTGCATCCAGGAGTGGATGGACTCGTTCGTGTCGTCACAATTAAGACCAAAGCAGGAGAGATCAAACGCCCAATAACAAAGGTGTGTTTGTTACCGGTTAATTCGCAATAATAGGAAACAATATGTTTGAATTCAATGCAATGTTATGAATTTTAATTTGGATTTCAACGTTAGTCACTTGAAGTGCATAACACGTTTTTTTTTTTTTTTTTTCCTTTTGTCATTTACTTAAATTTGAAATAACCCTCACATGTGCAACATATTACTTAATGAATTTAATTCTCTTTCCCTAACCCGCTCCACTTCATGAGCACACGATGAGGAGATGCCGTCAGACCGTCAGACTACGACATACACGACCTATACTACATTGAATGGTTCCAGTTCCAGTTGAATTTATGAATTTCAAGGCGGGGAGGATGTTCGAGATCAGCCAACGCCGCCGGTGAACTGGAGGATCACCCACAGGACTGCACTGCACTGGACTGCTGCGGTAAACTCTCTCAAGGTTGGAGAGTGGCAACCTAGATCGTCGCTCCCGAGGTACCACTAGTATTTTGGCAGTAGTGAAGTAGCTATTGAAAAGTCAACCCGTACACACGGAGGAGTCGCTAAGAGGAGACCAACTCACTCGCACGGAGAGGACAAATTAAATCAGCAAAGGCCTCAAATAGAAGGAGTTTCGATAGCCAGAGGCGAAGTTAAAAAATAAATTGAATTGTCGTAACCGTCGTTGTTTTTATCTACGCTAAAGGGTGCACTTTCCCCGTACACTTCACTCCAGATCACCCCCACGGTCCCCCAAAACATTTGTATTAAGGCATTTGCACTAATGGACTCGGAATATACATTTATAAGGACTTTTGAAGAAATTTTTTTTAAACATTTTTACTACTATCTAGATTCAAAAAGAAATAGAAGCAAAAATTGCTTTGCATTAAACGGCTGTAGAGCCAGCTCAACAGCGAACTAGGCAGCATTTTTTAAAAGACTTAGGGGTGCAACATTTATATGAAATAAACAGAAATTTCCCACCGACTGGGGATGTATAACTTCAAATGAATGAAATGTATTCGACTTGTTGGTGTTGCTACCAGAGAAATGTGCCAATCGCAATATATTATAAGGATTAATATTCCACACAAAAGGATGTACTGTATTTGAGCATGGATGGTTAAATTGAAGTCTTTCTTCTAATTAGCATTGAACGTGAAAAGGTAGTTTTACACGCGTTCACAGGATCCGTAATCCTATTCAAGCTGACAAGCAACCAAATATGCGCGCGAAATTGCTTTTGGATCGTGGAACACCCTGCGAGAATGGGGATAAACATACTCCCGTGTAAATTATTGGGGAGCCAACAGTGTTACAACACGACTTTGAGCAGTTTCCCGTTATGTTTGTCCCATTCGCAAACACATACGCAATCGCATAGAAGGGATGCCAACGACTAAGCATAACACAAGTTGAAAACATCTGCTCCCCCCAAAGTGGTGGCATAATGCTTTTCGTGTCCTGTGTGTAAATTCGTCTTAAGTACCCTATTTAGACTTTATTTCGAAATCCTGCCAGATATGACTTTTCCTCTCCTGTGGCGTTATCTCCCTGGATCTCTCCTGAGTCCTGGTTGCCTTTATATTGCGATTTAAGATGCGATGAAATATGCTCGTGGGGAAAAAGTCGGCTTTCATGGGATCGAAGCGATTTACTAAAAACTCAGAGTGCCACTTTTCGATTGAAAAATGGCAACTTCAGAAGCACCAAATGTCGCAAAGCACCCACGATTTATTTTAACAACGCCAAGAAATATCCTCGCAGCCCAAAAAGTTTTATTTACTCCATCGACGAACAGCTAGCGTAACTGTTGGATTTATACTGGATGGGCGGATTTCGCCGCCTCTCATCCCCGCGCAATTTGTGCGATATTTTCAACATTAGATAAGGACATGTGAACAACATCCCTGTCAAGGATCTTCAGATGCGAAATTAAAATCACATCGCAAAGTATGTAAGACGATCAAATTTTTCATGCGTGCATGACTGACATGTTTCTTACTTTGTTTTACTTTTGCAGCTTTCTAATGTAAATTTCGTTCGAGTTGTTTGAAAGCTTCTGGAATGACAAAGGACTCCACTGTTACCCCTCCTATTTTTCCCACCTCATAGGAAGCGCAATCATATGACGTGACTGTGCCCTATTTGTATTCACACATTTTGAATTTTGATTTCAGTTTCCGTTGGATTGCATTTCAAATATACTTTGGTGTCGCGGTCGTTGTATCAGGCAGAATTAATTTAAAAAATGAAACAAATTTTTTCATCAAATAATAATATTAACAACTATGACAAATTTGCCATTCATGTAAACAGTAAGTTCCGGCATAATTGTTAAAACAGCTTGACCCGCAGCGCAACAGTATTTAAATTTAGCAAAAACACATAAAAAGTACCAGATTGGATTCTTATAATAAAAATAATTTTTGTGTGGGTAAATATATTAATAAAAATATGCTTGAAACAAACAAATTGTCTTGTTTGATTTAAAATGCTCCGTCGAGTTGCAGAGGAATACTAAAATAAACGTAAGCGCTTAGTGCAACAATTTTAAGATATTATATACTTTACATTTATGTATTATTTATTTACTGTTATGCACATACATTCACAAATACGAGTAGTATAAGTTCATTCGGTCACCACTTTATCCAGTCATTGTTGCAACAATGATGTTTAGTTCGGGGTATTACTTCGATATTTTTCCTTCTCACCACTTCCTTTGACACACCCAACCCTTTCTTTTCGCAAATGTCTTCTAATCTTTTCACGACGGTCATAGCACTTTCTATATTTCTTGTTAATTTTATCGTTTTGCAGGACAGTTCAGAGCTTGTACGATATATATCGTTGATACTTCTTGGGCTTTCTTCATCTTTCAATGGAGAATCCTTTGCTTGTGATCTGCCAGAGGAAATTCCATGTTTCTCTTTAATCGGCAGACAATTTTTTGAAGAGCTTTCAGCATTGGAAACGTCTACAATTATGTCATATTTAACGTTTAAGCGCTGCACCGCCATCAAGGATTGCTTAATGGAGTTCTGCACGAACTTGCAATTTTTTATGGCAGACTCAAGAAGCGGGATCTCATCCGAAGCTGCGATCATTTTTTCTCATTCAACATTTAATTATTAAAGTGAAATTGAGATTCTCATTGGTTTTAGTATTTGGCATTAAAAACAAATTCAAAAAATAAATATTTTTGGTGTTAAACAAAACAACATATTTTTGAAAACAAACACATTTTTTCAAAGCTAGTTTAGATCAAATCAAGGATTTTTTTTTTGTACACGAGATGCTTTGTTAAAATTTAATATGAACTTGGTAAGTAGGCCTCAAAAATTTTAGTTCTAGTTTTTTTTCAAGGAAAATTATAAAAGGAAATCAAAAGCTTCTTCAAGGACATTTTTTCTAGTTTTAAATAGGGAATATATATTCCAACTTCGATAGAATTTTATTCGATCTTTGAAGTTAAAGGATGAATGAGTTTTCCGGAAATAGAAATAAACATTCAATGAAAGCCGTTAAACCATTTCCTTTTAAAACGGATTTCAAAAAGCTTTTGCAGGCACTCAGTTTTGTGTTGAGCAAAATTCCGGACGCTGATTTCCATAGAAGGAAATTCGATGCTGTCATTAAACGAACATTAATCTAAGTAAAAAGGTAGCATTAATAGAAAGGAAGTTCATGTCAGAGTACAAATGTGATCACATCAATTGTAATGAAACTTGCAAAATCAGATCGTTCCTCATAAAAGTCTGAACACGAAAAAGACTGCCAAGTTCACTGGCCTGGGGCAGGGGGTTGCCACTTAGAGTCTGGGGCACCCCCAAAAACCATAAATTCTTGGAGGAGTGATTAACAGCTTTTGCGGATTTTCACGTAACGCAGAACTCGAACAGGCGATTCCAGGCACAAGTGCTCTGAGGATTAAGGGAGGGAACGCAGCTGGAAATCGATGTGATTAATGAAACAAGAGGCTCTTGCGGCATTTCAACACCCTCCTTAAGATCAATGCAGAAAATCTTGCAAAAAATACGGAACGAAACCGAGCTCAGCTGAAAATGAAAAGTTAAGTGAATTTCCTTCCCGCCACTAATGATTACACTGTCGACTGCTCGGGATGGAGACCGCTACCTCAGGGCGGGGGTGTTGTTTTCCTAATTAAGCCCAAAATAATTCACAAAACTCGAAGACTATTCCTCGAGAACCGATGTAAGTCTTAAACACTGTTTTTGAGGTTCGAAACCCAAAACCGAATAGTCTCGGAACTTTTACTTGTCTTATTATTAATAGGCCGTCATTAAAATTGGTGATTCTCATCAATTAGGGTAATTGCTAAGTGCTTGCTTGTATTCTGGTTTCGATCCATAAATAAGCCAAAATGGCGGGGGGTGTCGGAACGTGCACACTTAAAAAGGAACAACCAATTAAGGGTAGTGAAATGCAGATTGTAGAACAGTTGGAGTGGAATGGATTTTTAGTCCAATTTTCAACCCCTGATTGCTGCAATTAACATTTAGATGATGGCAAACACAAATTGCACGTGGCGCTTTCAAAAATCCCTTCGCGTTTTGTTCATGTAAAAGTTGTTCTTGTTTTTAAATATTTGCAGGTGATTATTAAAAGGACTGAAGTGGGACTGAACTGTTAAAAGGACATATATTATATTTAATTGTGCACCCGACGTACACTCATGTGTAATTCAATGAGGGTTGGAATTATTCGGCAGTTGGGTGGTAAATGTTTTGGAAACGAAATTACAGTTTCAAGAATTTTCGGGCTTTAAGTTTTAAATGTTGGATCAAGTTTCATTAGCCTGAAAATTAGAAGGTGAGCTAAATAAAATAAAAAGGTTAGTACATTATTTTATGAATTACAACTTTACATTATTCCTAACAGTTTTAAATGAATACAGCGATTCTGACAGAAATTCTTCTATCCTATTTTGAAAATCAAAAAATAAACAATTTTGGAAAGTAATTTTCGCAGTGCCGTCGTTACATCCGGAATGTCCATTAGCATCAAATACTGCCTTATCTCGTTTATATTTGCGAGTACCTCATTTTGGTTTGTTATTAGTTTGTTTGTGAATGTTGTAATTAATGTAATTTCCAAAATTTGAAATGGGTCTCCTCAGCCGCTCGAGGGCCCACATGGCTGTCGTTTTATCTGTGTAAATTTGTTAAAATCTTCCGTCTAATGTCGTGCAATTAAATGCCAAAAAAGCGCTTTGAGACATTTTGGCCTTTTAAATACTCGGGGGAGCGCTTGCACGCGTCCTGGATCCGTCTGTCAAGGCCCCCCATCCGAATTAAATTTCCGCGAATATCTAGGCTTACAGCTCCGCCATCGAGAGTAGCAGGTGCGTTATCAGGAGCCGCGACGCCAATCGCGTTTACTTTATGCCGCAATCGTATGTTGTTCTACATTTCCACTTAATTGCTTCGTCGCTAACAACACTGTTAAAGTTTGACTCAGTACGTTTGCGGTGAGGTTTGATTGCCCAGCGCTTCAGGATAATTAAACGCGTTATATACGCGTTTGCTTAGCGAGTGATGATGACACTTTATAGATATAGCGTAGAGATAAGTGGAGGGACGAGGAGGAAAATTAATTAAGGCACAGGAAGCCAGTGTTTAATGTTCAAAGTCTTTTGCATATGTGGGATCGCGCATCCTGGCTTCCTGCCGCCGTAAATGCCGTCAATATTAAATTTTCAGATTGTTACGTGCGAAGAGTGAAACAAAATCTCTAATTACGAGTCTTGCCAGCTGCATTAAAATTATAATTTAGGTTTCTTTAGTATTGTTGAGGAAGACTAAAATGAGAAGAATATAAAATATCTGGAAAAAGGAATAATTTAAATATGTTGTGCTCTCTTCTGTGGTATACGCATATCTTGAAGTTTAACTAAATAGAGAACATTTTATGAAAGCAATTTAAAAACTTTCCCAGCTTTCCAAGAAGACACACAGTAAATTTATATTCTTATATTCTCGCTCCTAACTGCTAAAATATTTCGTAACGTTCACATAGTGTTCAACAAGGAGAATTATGTTTCACATGCTTGTCTCTTTTGCGAAAACTCCGTTTGCCTTCATTTTGCCCTTCATTTGGCTAATGGTCAGGGAAACAAACCCTTTTCGACAAACTTCTTCTCATAAGAAATCACTTGCTTGAGAAAATTTCTTAGGCTAGAGATTGTTCCCGGAAAATTCAGACCGTTTTTCTTTCAAGCTACGATTAAAGGGAATGTAACTGGATTCCCGGGAGGGGGCGGATGTGTAAAACTCTCAGTTGTTGTTATGCATTCTGTCTTGAAGAAAGTATTTCATGTGTAATCGTCCGCAAATTTAGATAAGAAAAATATTTTCGTCTGAGGTCATTTGTTTTCTGGATTATGTTTACTCCTGCAGCATCTGCAGTTTTTCACAAAACATTTTCCGCAAGACGAAGAAAGGGGCTTCGGGTGAGGAACTGATGGACCTGAAATATATAAATGTATTTTTTTTGAAGGAGTGTCATGCCCGTGTCATATTAAATCCCACAACGTGTACAGAGCTGCCCAAACTTAATCACGTCATGTCGTAAAATTGCGTGACCTAAGAGCACTGGGTTCTCGGAAGATGAATAGGATCTTCATGAACTGCTTTCGAGCAATGAGATAAGAAATTGCCAAAAAGGGATACTTTACACTTCATCACTTCCACTATAAAAGAGTTTGTTGACCAGGAACAGGATGATTATTATATGCAGGCACACATGATTTTTTGCTCAAGTAGTTCGCTTCTCAACTATGAATAACGTTATCCTTTTATTTATAGATAGAATATAGCTATCTCTGTTGAGTGAACTACTTACGACCTCTATTATAAAAAAAAATGAATGTTCACCTCAATTTATCATTTCATCAAATATGTTTTGCAATTTGCCGCTGTTGTGTGACATTTTCCAGCAAACATAACCCTTTCACGTTTGGCCATTGACAGGTTTTCCTGGGTGGCGTGCTATGTTTCTCATGGCATGTGCTTGTATGCAGATTCCTTAACTAGAAACATACCAGGACACGATTACAGTTTTGTTGCCAAGCTGTTGTTGAATCAATACCTGTGCTAATTACGCGAATCCCAGTCTGGGCGAGGGTGGGGTTAGTTGGTGGCGAGAAAACTGGCGAACCAGAAGCGATGGCAGATAAGGACTCCCATTACACTTTAGCACATATTCGTGAGCAGAATCCCTGTTTGCGGAAACTTGACCAAATGCACCGGCAGTGGCAGAAGGTTCTCCTGGCGAAGAAGGTGGTCTCCAAATCGCACGGTCTCGCTTTCTGCAAGAAAGTCGACCCCTCCTAGTAAGTGCTATTGTGGAGTCTTGAAAATTAGCGATAGTAATTAAAAAGTTGAATGTGTATACGTAGTGAGCAGGTTTGCGCCAAACGCTATCGAGGGGATCGCAAAAAGTACAATATGCGCTTCCGTGACGAGATACTCGAACTTGAGGCGATGCAACCGACCGCGAACGACGCAATGAGGTTTCACAGGTGAGTTGACTCTAATTTAACGGGAGTTAAAGTTCATGAGGGTTTTCATTCGGTTTCAGACATTTCACAATCACCACTCTTTGGCCACCTCTTTATTCTGAACGGGAGATTTCCTGGAGCATGCGACAACTGCGAGCGATTCTTTCTACGAGGGAAAGAAGGCGGTTAGAGCAGATCTTGGCATAAGAATTATGGAATATTTGTCTTAACTCGAAATGTGGAAAATAAGAATTATAGTAGCTTCCATAAAATTGTTGATTTTGTTTGAAATTCTGCTTGAATTGCTATAATTTGCTGATTGCAAAAAAGTTGCGAAATATAAACTTTCTAACATAAAATAACATATGCACTCAGAAAAATAGCTCACGACGACGACACAAAACAAATTTGAAAGGATTGAGGGTGTTTCATAATTTCTTCACATTTCTGTTATCCTTTTTGCATTTCATATTCTGTGTTGAAATCACTTAGTCTATTCGTGCTTTCCATTTTTTTACTATTCTATATTGCACAACACTTCATCCTGCGGTGTGTTCTACCACCTCCTACAGAGCGGGGCATCGTTAGCAAGTTCTCCCGAGACTTTTGCCATCGTTGCAAATTCTGTACGTCGAACTTGATGTTTCCGATCTAATGAAATCGTCGAACTGAATAAATTAAGAGAAATCAATGAGATAGAAGCAAAGTCAACCCTAGATAAATGTTTGCTGGTTAATATGGATATTCGCCTGAAAAGTTTGGATAGATCCCAACATGGCCCCATTGTAATGCACAAAAGCAACTTAAAAGCTGAAACATTTGAATCAGATAACGAATCCAGCCCGAAAAGTAACCGAAGTCACGTACTGGGGGTGCAATCAACTTAAATTGTTTGAAAACGCACGCACATATGGAGCTCGGGGCTTAAACCCCACAATTCCCTTTACGGAAGGGGTGTAGGAAAGGGAAAGGAAATAGTTTGCGACCCTCACAATTCGCAACAACAACACAACAAATGGTGGTTGCTTTTTAAAATATTATAATTTGTGACGATTTATATCTGGACAAGCAGGTGGTGCCGAAATTTTATGAGAGAGGCTCATCCGGGCCGTGACAGTGGTGGAGCGGAGGAAGGTCGCCTTCTGTGCATATCGGTGAAAAATTATTTTTAGGCAGCCACAACAGTCGACCAAAACAGGAGTAATTAAGATTTATGAGCGGCGAGGTAAACATCTTGTTAATTTCACAGAATGTGCCAGATGGCATCCCGCAAGGAGGCGCCGCGACACAAGCTTTCAGTGGTAATCTTTTAACAAAATACAGAATTGTTCCACCTCAATCTCCAGTCGGTATGGCCCTCTCGTCATTGTTCACCCACAACAGCCTCCTTGAGCAGCCGAAGGAGACCAAGCATCCAGGCACATTATCCTTTATGATAGCAATTTATAGTCATAGCAGTATTATGAGCTTTTTGTGTTTCACTCTGGGAAAGGGCTTCTATACTTTCTGTCGAGGCAGTTTTATGTATGAGGCCGGGGCCCTAAATACGATTTCTGAGGCTGCTGCTGATGCTGGGGAGATCGTGCATGGACCCACATCGAAAGCGAAATTATTACTTCGACATGGACGTAATGGAAGCAGCAGCTGTCAAATTATTGATTGTTCTCGTAACTTGGGAAATTCCTCATTTGTTGCAGTCAGTTTCTGCTGGTGATATACTACCACAGTGTCCTGTATCGTTAATCTTTGCCCTGTGCCAAGTGTTCGACATTACCAAGGATAACAACACATCTGGCAAGTTACACACAGCTTCGTGTACGCTTTGCACGTTCTATAATATTCGCTTTGCCCCAAGTTCGCATGCAGTCAGCCTCACTTACCCCCGCCCCGGCAGCCGGCAACGGTTGATGCAACTTTAAAGAATTCGAAATTGCCGAAATGGAGAGCACTCCATCTGTAATATGATGAACGTGTAGCACCAAGTGGAAGTGCTACAATGTGCTACAATGCTGAAGTGGTTTACCTGATACTGTTGTGAAGCAAGGCTTGTGATTCTTCACAACTAGCGCGGCTCGAGCACCACTTCGGATCAGTTTTAATACGCTCTTCTGAGAGTTTGTAATTTTGCTTGGATACATATTTGTGTTCGTGTCGTAAAATACGTTGAGGGGGTGAACCAAAACACCACCAGAACCTTCTTTAGTAAGAGTTAATGAAAAAAAGTTCCAATTTAAATGTAAATAAAACTTTAAATTAGCATTGTTGCGATGTATAACAATAATTGTCCAATGCAATAGGTTTCCGCAAATCGATCAAACAAGTAAAAACTTTTAGCCATTATTTTCTTCGTACAATAAAATACACTAATTTCCATATTCTTCGGTTGTACAAATCCTATAATGATCAACTTCGTCAAGGACACAGTTTTTTGTTCCTCTTAGATGCCTGGGTGGATTGAAAATTGAGTAAATTGTTAAATTAGATATGAAATTTTTCTACAAAGACGAATTCCTTTGTTGCCGGATTTCCCAATCAAAAATCACCATAAATTACGGTCATTAAGCTTCAGATAAGTTGAATGAAGTTGCAGAGGATGAAGATTCAATAGAAATGTCTCTGATTTAATTAAATGATGTTCCAGAACTTTCGTGCAGGTGTGAGTAATGACATGATAACGACGGTTGCACTGAAATCAATTACTGTTCCTGAAAGTGGAAAGGTTTGCTTATTTTCCCCCGTTTTGAGTTTGGAAACGATGAGGACACAGGCGCTGACTGGAGGAAATTTCCTTCTGAAATCCCCTCCTTTATTCTTTTTCAATGGAAGTATCCACTTTAGAATGTACTGAAGGAAGTTTTGTTGGCTCTTGAGGACTTTAGGAGTTTTTAGCGATTGCTAGATGCTGATGTATGATTATTTCGAAACAAAATCAAAGAAGGAGTAATCGATGCCCATCGACAAAAAATAACATAGTCTTTTGCAATTGGAATTAAATAACTACAATGCAATTCTGTGGTGAGTTATTAAGAGTAGCAACTGAACGAGTTTCGGCTATTTTCGTCTGAAATTGCAACTTATATAATTGGCATTATACATATACATAAATGTTATGTATGATATGTGGATTGTGGATATTTGTACTATGATAATTGATAGTAAAGTAAGTTAATTGCTTTTGATATGTTGAGACAAATGTTATAAGAAATACAGCTTTGCATGCTAAATTCCTTTTACCTTTTTTGCGCTATGCCCTGAGGTGTAAATAGTAAATAATAATGAATACTTAAGTTTTAAGCTATAGGTATTTGTCATATTGTTCGCGAAAAATTTACCAACGATGTTATAAAACTTGTTATAATAAAAATGTATTATGCTTAGTTTTTTAACTTCCATCAGTTTGTAAATGTAAATTTTTTTATGTTAAATTTTATTTAAAATGTATTCTGCTAAAGTGAAACATTCGCTTATAGGTACAACAACTTCTTTGAAGTGCCCGCGTTCAATTTAGCTCGCTTGTATTAAATTCCAGCAGAAACAATTCGCAAACAGTTCATAATTTTTAGCTTTTAACGAAATTTTTGAGTTGATTTACTTTCCTTTGTTGCTGGTCAACTGTTCGCAGATCTGGGATGGAGCCACCAGCTTTGGGAGCAAAAAAGCGCCGGGGGTTTTAAATAAAACAGCAACAGATCGCTTTGGATGCCTTGTTTACAGGACACGGAGTGGTGAGGGGCGCAAAGTACAACCTAATTAATCATATACATGTGTAAGCCCGACAAACACTGGGAATCTCGTCTAACTTTTCCGGGCACATGTGAACGTTTACTGGGAAAATTGCTTACAGAGGCATAAACATCGACCCGGGAACCCTTTTTAGCACAAAATTTTCGGAAAAACTTGTTCCCGTGAAATGAGTCCTTTCCCGCATAAAATACACCGCCATCACCCGGTCGCCACCCGGAGGCTCTTTTAAGGGTCGCGTTCGAAATTCCGCGAATGTAAACCAGACGAGTTAACTTGTTCCGAATAAAAGTCGACGGTTAATAAATTCCTTGTTGGCAATGGAAAGTAATTAGAAATTCATTGCTTGTTATCCGAAATGACGGAACATTTTTGAGGTGTCACCAGTTTATTGTCGCGGGAAAAATCCGTTGAGGTGATGCTCTGCGTGCGGAATATGGAGCGTTACAGTTAATTAATTTCATCAAGAACAACGGAAGTTGAGCCATATTGCTTGGGTTGCCTGGAAAGTAATCAGGGGTTTCGGGGGGAGTGGATTCAGTTCGTACTTTGCTGAGGGTCATTTTGTTTCGTTTTCATTGTTTGGAAATTTATTTCCGAAAATGGAAATGTTGCAATTTAAATAAGGAGTTAGTAAAGAGTTTCAAAAAAATTGATGTTGAAGTAGAATTGTATTGTTTAAATGTTTCCATTCAAAAATGAGTTTGTATGTCTTGCTTAAAAACGCTTACTGTTTGTTACAACTCTTACAAAATAAATCAAATGTAACAATTTCTACAGCACATTCTATTTGCAGCACTTTCGAAAAGCTTTCAGAGAACTCTATTTTGTTAAATTAAAAGCGAAACAGAAGAAAAATGAGAATCGCACTCTAAAAAGGATCAGGTGTAGTGTTAATCCCCATTTTCGTACAGAACTAGCAATGAATTATAGCCAGTCGTTCATTAATCTTTAGTCAAAAATCAATCACTTCAGGTCGTTGAGTGCAAATGGGACTAAAACATGAGGAATAAGAAATCGTCTGAAAGGACGTCACTCCGTTTTATAAATTTAATGTCAGTTAGTGTCGTTACGAATGGAACTGTAGAACTGTAAGCCTGTGAATAATATATTACAATGCTGTTCCCTATTGTTGGAATGCGATACAATTGTCATTAATTTTGCCCTTCTTGCAACTGCTTTGAAAAAGTTCATCCCTCGGCATTCTGACAGCAAGAACGGACTTTTAAAATAGACATCCTCCTGCAAGTCATGGAAAAACTTTAATATGTTTTCGTTGCTTCCTGGAGGGTATCAAGGATAAACGTACCTCTTACGACCCTTAATTCTATCGAAGTTTTGATGACTCCAATTATCTGGTAAATCCGATCCTTGTCATTGACCTGTGCTGATATTTTGTGGAAGAAATCTTCCGTGAAATCAAATAATCATTAACTAAGCAGGTCTGTGGTAGGTATGTGTGCGAAAGTAGCCATGTTTGTGTAGCGAAGGACTCGTCAGTCGTCGTCGGCTGTAGTAGATACCAACCGGAGCATTATCCGTTTCCCGTTCATTAAAGAAGCAGTAACAGTCTAGCAGAAGCTCCCCGTGCTGGACTCTGCAAGGACGTATGCAGCGGTTTTGATCAGGACCATTACTTCAACAAATGCATTTGTGTTATAACAGCTATTTCAATGGAGGCAAAGAAATAGGTTCACTTGTGATATTTGCTTAGGACTTCTTGCAGATAAATAACAATTTCTGTTGATCCCTATTATGTTGTATGCATACCAATTACGAACATTTATTTTTCATTCAAGTCTGTGAAAGGATTCACAGAATCATGCTTGTTGTATTGTCCAATTAAGTACCAGATTCGGGGATTTTAAAAACATTTTAGAGTAAAGAGGATTATTTTTCTTTGATAAAAAGCATTTCTCATACGTTTGGTTGAAAAATATTGTAGAAGGGAATTGATGTGTACTTACATAAATTATATATGACTGCGCAGCTACACAGTACACAGAATTATTAATTCAAAAAACTTTATGCACATATAATGCACATAAACTGCTGACAGCAAAAGTAAATTCGTACTCATTACGATCCTGCCGGGATGCGCAAAGTTGTCAATACCATCCTCATCGATTACGCTCAAATAGTTTGTTCCCGAATTCACAGCATCCCAGGGCCAAATGCCATTAAATTTTGGTGGCTGTTCTCAGACCAACAAATCGCTTTAACGTTGCCAGGATAGATGATAAATGCTAATCCCTCATCTTCCTACTGTCGAAAGCGGGAGATTCCAATTTGAGCACGGCATTAAATACTGCAGTCCTGTTCGCTCAAAGCCACCTAATTCCTCAAAGTGATTTAAATTAACTATGCGAATTGTGTTCAATTATGCTCCATTATGCACACAGATACCTCGTCTGTGCGATTAGGATTAATGCATTGAAACCATAACGGGTTTCGCCAGATTTATGCATCACATATTTATGTTCCAATTATCTGGAGGAAATCGGAAATAATTAGAGACGCATTCCATTGGAATCAATTGTTTTGTTGCAATCTTGAAATTGGTTGGTCTTTATTTTTGCATTTCTAGTTTTTATTGCCATTTTAAGAAATAAAATTATTATACTCGTAATTATATTTGAAACTTTAAAGAACCATTTTACCAAAAATTTTAGAAGTTTTGCCATTTTGATCAAAGTGGTGAATATTCATAAAAAAACATTTTTTACTTTATTATGTACTACCTATTTTTATTTTTTAACCGATTTTAATTTCCATGTAGGTAAATTGTTTCATTAACAAAATATGTAAAAGGAAATTCAAGTTGAAATTCTTATTTGTCCCATTTTTGGCCCCTTGTGTTTTGGCAACAGGTTAACGATTTTCTTTTGTACAAAACTTAGTGCAAAATTTTTTATCATCCTTTTACATTCTGATGGAAATAATTTATCCAAATAGGGGAAAGAGCGGTAACAGAGTTTAGATCAACTTTATCGTACGTGCTCGAATGCAGTTCAGAAAACTTTTAATCGGTTTTCTGTGTCAAAAACGCTCGCACATCTTCTTTAGGCAATGGCCATGACGAGGACTACACTTAAAGATTTCCCACAATGCAAAACACACCGAATGCAGGTGCGCCACCTTCTTCGTGTAATCGTGTACAAGAAACCTCTTCATGAAACCAACACAACACAACAGACTTATTGCATTTCATCCTGAACAATCTCCAGCTGGGTACAGATCCTTTTTCTCGGACAGGTTGGTTTCAGGGACAGCGAAATGTTCTTGGACTTAAGTGATTTACATGGAAGAAAGAATTTCTCTCCATTTTGCATCTCGAGCTGCAGGAAAGCACTCCAAGGGTCCTGCAGGGGAATTTTTAAGCACCCCATGAAAATGCTATGTGTGCTTTCCAAATTGAATTTTTATGCTAGATCCTGCACCAAAAATAACAAGCTTAAGGCTTACAAGTGGATTTACCTAGCGAGATGGCAGAGTCGACATAATAACCTCCTTCATGTTAACAATGTCCTTTGAGAATTATTTTTTTCTGTCCCGTTATTCCATGAATTTGAGCAGCAGATGAAATTGAGTTGTAAACTCAGTTGGAAAATGAAAATAACAAACGTAGAGACAAAAGAATTTCCCTTGCACCAAATGCGGGTGTCGATGAATTGCTATCCTCTTTGTGGGGAAAACAAAATGAGCATTATCCTGGCGAATTGCCTCCACCAATGCTAAAGAAGGATCGCGCTAAAGGTGCTTCTACAAATTCAAAGTCACTTTGCTCCTTTTTTTCATTCATTCTTTTCTAGATGTTGATTAATTTAGAGGTGAAGAAATCAGGACAAAATTGAAATAGTTCAATACGTCGGCCATTTGTCACCAGGACCTTAGTTCGCTTTTTATAATTCAGGGCCACACTTTACTGATGGTTGGCAATCAATCGCTGCCCTCTTTTCTGCGTGCCCTTATCCAAATTGTTATTGATAACCCGATTGAATTGACTCGTAGACAAGCAATTTATCACGTTGCCCACTTTATAAACAAAAAGGGTTTGTGAATGGCGACGGAACTAAACTTCATGGGTGTTTTTTTTTCTTAAGTAGGTACAACAAACCGTATCCCTTGGAAGGGAAATTTGGACAAAGCTTTTCCCAATTGAGCTCAGTTTGAAAACAAATTTTGGATTTTTGCTTTTAATGAAATTTTTAATGGTTTTAGTTTTAGAAAACGATGGATTTTACGTATTTTGTTTAATTTATTGACGCTAATAGACCAAAAACCAGCGAGTGGCATGGCGTAGGACAATCCCTTGGAGCTGTTTGAATCTGTTCAAATATAAGGATTGCGATGGGATTTAAAAATTGTATAATATATATATAATAACTAATAAGTACTTAAATCTCTTTTTAAAAGTTTAATGATATTTTCAGAAGAGGGATGTAAAGTAATGCAGACACATATTGACGTTCGAGGATTCTCTGTAGAACTTTGGGGATGAAAAATTTAAGGATTGGGATTAATAAAATTAAATGTGTATAAATTAAATTGTATATTGATGAAATAGGTGAGTCGTAAATATTTGGCTTTCATGAATTGACAAATTTTAAATTACAAGAGTGAAACAAAATTTTGCAGTACCTATTCGCGCATTTCCTGTTACAATTACTTTTAGCACAAAATATTTAAGCATTAACGATTTCAAATCAATCGGTAAATTATTTCCTGACGTTTCGAGCACATACACTTGAAAAACATGGAACTGAGGAAATCACGTTGAAGTTTGGAAGATTTTACCACCTCTTGGGCATTGCATATCTCATTTTAAAAATTTGCATTCAATAAAGCTTTATTTTTTGAACGTATGTAATATCTTCATAAATTTTAATAATCGAAAAATGCAGGCAAAAAATTGTATTTTTAGCCTTACACTCACTAAATATTGTTGAAAAATGGAAATGGGGTTCAGCGTAAACAGACACAATTTCTTCAAGTAAGACTTAAGAGTGATTTGTTTTAAGCTCAAACGATTTTACTGTATAAATAATAAATATTTGGCGCTTTAATAATTTAAGAATGCTCTTGGAACCTGAAACAACGAACTGTTTGGTTTATCAACTTGGAATAGGCAAAACAACATTCCGAGATGTTAAAATGGTGTTTGGGAGTGGAAAACGTCAGTCAGCCTGAGGAAGGAGTATTTTTCAGGGATAAAAGGAACGCGTTACTTCAATAGCTTCCTGTCATTTCACCGGAAATCTATTCCCTATGGTTACCTAATCCAGCCGCTTTTGTGCGTCACAAAATGGTCGTGGCAGTTCTTGATGAAATATGTATTGTGTTACGCCGCATTTAATGCAAAAACTCCACCACACAGGTTGCCTATATTTGATTGTTTTGTTTCGATTGACAGGATACACGGTTTTGTACTTTTCCATTGAATATATAATGCGAACATAATTTCCTGACGACTGGCTGTTGACAATATGCGTTGAGTGCAGAATATTGAAGCGATCAACACTATGCAATTGATGGACGCTGTTTTTCCATTAGAGATTTCTGTAATTTACATATAAAAGAAGAGAAATCCTTTTACCGAATCTGTGTGCGTGTACGGGTATTGAAGCAAGTACAAAACATATAATATCGAATATATTTCGGCTGGCCAAATTCAATTCGGCAGTTTTAAGTGAGTATTGTGTGCAAAATTAAAGTGTTCGGGTGATTATTGAGTACACGTAACGTAATAACGCAACATTTGCGGTGAGTCATAAACTCGTAATCGGATTTATTATTTGTTTATTAGTATATTTATGATATTTATCGATTGAAATGTAATCGCATCCCTTCTCAATCGCAATGGTGTTGTATTATGTTTGATGTTAAAACAACAAATTTCTATTCAATTAATATTTCTTTACTCCTACACCTGAATACAAACATGTATGAAATCTTATTTTTGAGTTTGCTAAGCTTGAGGTCTAGCTTGAGGAGGGTTTCCCCCATAAGTTTCTCTGTAATAACAACACCAATTAGAAACGCTTCTCCAATTTACAGGTCTCTGCAAATACTATTCAAAATTGTGCGCTCCGTTCCATAATTATCCGGGAGTATTTGAGATTTGCATCTGCTTTAAATTGACTCCTTATCATGCCGGATCCAGCCAGAACTGTAATATATCCGAGTTAAGTTGCTCTTGTCGGGCATAAATTATTCAAATGGCATCTATTTGACCTTTCCACTAAAACTTATTCCACAGTTGGCCATCGTTATCGTTGAAGATGCAAAGAGAGTCAAACTTCTGGTGCCTTCAGTCGCCGCCTTCCCTGGCCCCACCCCACCCCCAAAGGAAAAGTTAAGACAAAAGGATCGGAAATCATATAAAGTCATAAGAACAGAAGTGATTATATTCATCCATACGAAGAAAACTTTAATTATCCGTCGTCCTGGTCCGGCGTTCGCAGAGAATGCCCTGATGATAAATTGCTTGCAATAAAAGGCTGCTTCGCTTTATCCCGCAACCCTTAGTCTCCTCAGAATGAGGGGTTAATAAGTCAGAGTCGTCGGATTAAAATCCTGTGTTGCCTGTCATTGTCTTCGCTGAAGGGATTGCGAAAGGGTTTCTTGGAGTTTCTTAAAGAGATCCCAAAGTGGCTTTAATGCTCTTAGTTTCTACAATTTTCCTCGATTACACCAACGAACACTCAATCCAAGTCAAGTGATACCCGGAGTTTTAGGAAATGTGCTTTTGGAATTACTTCCCAAAAGTTAGGCTTTAAATTCCGTTGAAAGTACTTGCCACCTCCTTATTCCAGATAATATTAGTGCTATGAATGTGTTTCACACGAAATTTTCATTTCCAGTTTTAATTTGGCCCCAGCCCCCCCGCAGACAATCGAGAACTTCGGGAATGTCGGAAAATTTCCTCGGCAATCCCTGTAAATCCTATCAGAACCAGGTTAAGGACTTTCATCAGACAAGCTGAGTCGGTTATATGTGGTCTGAGTAATTAATTAATATGCTGACAGTATAAGAAACGACTTTAATTCGAGTCCCTCATAACTCACAGGATAATTACATGTGTATGTATTAGGAATGCGAAAAAGTTAACTCCATACTTATCGCTTGAATGAGAAAATGTCAACGTTTAATTAGCATGTCCAGACAAGTGTTTAGCGGAGTGATATTCATTATATGGTACAGTACTTACTACACAGCTTATGTAAGGGTTGCGTTCATTGAACTTCAAGGAGCGCTTTGACTTCTAAGATGTAATACACCCTGAAGATCAAAGTAATGCGTTTAGCAATTAAATTTACTTTTATTCGTAAGCCATTGTAAGTTGTTTTGTCCTTACAAAATGGTTTTTTCGATTATCTGTAAAAGAGTTATTCAATTTAAGTTAATTGCGGAGCCTGCTATTGAATTCCCAAGGAGGCGTCTCCGCCTCCTCCAATCAGTAGAAATGATATTTTCCTTTTATATGTTCAAAAATATCACAATCCACTTATTAATATTCATCACATATTTTATCTCGAAGAAAATAACGGATCAACAAAATCCTTATCCTTTGCAATTTCTCTTTACTCTTATATAGTAAAAAAGAGGACAGAAAAAATCGAAGCAGCAGAACTCGTCGAAATTGCCCCCTTCACACAGAAATATTCAGTCAAAAGCAGCCAACAAGGATCTCCGTGATATACATAAATTTTGTATTCAAGTCACGTAACCGATTTACGCATTTCTCAAGATTTCGTGAGTCACGTCCTGCTTCCAAAGGATCGATAATTGTAACGTATTGCTGCGACGCACCTCATTATCTCTTCCGAATCATTTTTCAATTTTGCTTGGGTTATGAATCGAAGGTTTTTACAAATCCACAAGTTCTTGCTGTAACGAAAGTGTTAAGTGGAATTTCAGTTTCCTTCGGCACTCCTGCGACGTCCTTGGGGATCTGGTAGTGCTGTTTTACAAGGAACTATGCTGTCTTTTTGCTTTATGTATTACAAATATTTAACCAGTGTGAATATCCAGGTGTATTTTTCAACAATATTATTGGAAAAGGGAGCATTTGAACATTCCAGTTGGAGAAATGATCGTGGAAGGATGCATGCTTTGCGGTACGAAAACATCAAGGGGGAGGGGGTTTTACGTTTTGCCAAAAACTCCAATTCGTTTTGTATGCACGTCGAGCGAAGATTATCTTAGGGGTTCAGTCTCTAGCTAGAAGAAACTGTTGGATGCGACTTCATTTCGCAGCAGGATAACGCTCCATCGCTAGTAGAGTAAAAGCTAACGTTGAGCTTTCACGACTGGTCACCAACTAATCACAATCTCCAGACCGAAACAGAGAACGTGTGAAGAGATGTATGAAGGTGAACGACAATTTGAGAACGTTGAAGAACTGACGTACGCCATAAGCACATAATGGGACGAAATGCCAATAACATACATATGTAATTGCATAGCTTCTTTTAACCCTTCTAATACTTCGGAAAATTAAAATCCCTTTCGGTATCCCGACAGGCTGAGGTAGATTTCGAAGTGTTTCGATTGCGTTTATTGGGGTAATTTATTTTATAATCGATATACTATAGTTATGGATTTATAAACTACTCGTCAAGAGCTTTTCAACGATACGCTACAAGACGTGGTTTAGAAAAATTCGAATTTTCACCCCCACCCCCACTCGTACCCCACCAACCCCTAATTTGGTGGTGTCACCGTTAACCTCATGTACAGTACTCTAATTTATGCAAAAAAGTTTCTCTCTAAACTTCATAGGGGCCGAGATATCATTTTTTAAAAATTTCAATTACAACATATTAAAATATGGTTCCAAAATCTTCAAAAATACGGCCGCTAGCGTGTTAATATATATATAATATTAATTATTATTAATAATAAATTAATCGAATCCTGTGAACAGTTTAATGTAAGCAAATAGTTAATTATGTTTGAATTTACTTTAAGTCATAAGCTTTAAAATAAAAATCTTGTTTCAGATTGTATCTGATTTTGAACCCATATCTCTGGGGGATATGCCTCCACCCATGGATGCTGAAGACGAGAAGACCCTTTCTACAGACGTCAAGTACATGTATCGTTTAGCTAAAGCAGTTTCAGATGGTATCTGCTCAGTAGATTTAGCTAGCATGAAGCCAGGTCAAATAGTTCACTCCTGCTGGTTAACGAAAGCAAACAGATTATTACGTTTATACGTTACTACTAACTCTCCATCTATTAACTTGAAAATCCTAGCAACTTATATTATGAAAGTTTATATACCGATGTACTTTAATGTTAAGTGTTACAGCTCCGTTGTTTATGGTAGTGCACTTCTCTTTAAATTCATAATATTTACCAACGCATCTTCGAGAAATCGTTAATAACGTGGTACAAAACAATGCGTACTTTGCTCATCCGGAGAATGTTTTATTGACAATGTTTTTTGATGTTAGAAAAGCTATACGTGAAAGAGCCATCAAAAAAATTCTATATTTCCGTGATAAACTATATGACCCAATTAAACTTAGAGCATATAAAAAATATTCAACTAATTTTGATTGCACAAACTATGTTGACTTGATCGACTTAGATGATGACGCTCTTCTTTTAGAACCCCCTTTCACTGCAAATGTCTCATATGAACATATAATGGAATACCTTGACCTTCACGATCCACCGCTCCCTGATCCAGAAATTCCCTTGCATATTCAAGGAACTGAGGGATATGTTCAGCTGCTTACTACTGTTTCCAGACGCGTTGTAGAAAAGAATAGGAACGATGTTATGGCCGTAACTGTAGAAAGTCGTGCAAGAATACCTCGAATGGACAGCAAACAAGACTTCAAAAGCTAAGCTTTTACTGAAAATTGTGCTTTTTTAAAAAATAAAGTGAGATTTAAGTTTCTGTTTCTTTAAAACCTTTAAAATATCGAGTTAATTATTTTTTGTAGCAAGTTTAATAAAGACACAAAACTTTTTTGGTCATTTTTGAACATACTACTTAAGTCATACATTGCCAGTTTTTCAGGTTTTTTTAATATATTGGGCATATTTTCAACATCAGTTCTTTGAATTCTTTTCCAATTCCAAAATTTTTTTTAATTAAATATATTTGAAAAGCCTGCACCAGTTTTTATCGTAAAAGCTCAAAACAAATCATAATAATTGGTATTTTATACGTTTTTCCTGAAAAAATAGTGGTTTTTAAGCCAATGTCATAAGGAAATCTTTACGTCGATAGGCGCGGATCTCGGATTGATTTTAGAACCATGGTTTCTTGGGCAAAGTTGCTTAGAATTGTCCGTAGATTCATTTCCGGGGGTACGATTTTTTGGCATATAAATTGACCCACCCTAATATATATACATATACAATATACATATAATATATATAAACTTTCGAACGGGGGGTGGTTTCGTACTCAGGGAGGCATGAAACGAAAAACTATGAAAGAATTTTTCGAAAGTCGTGATATGGTATACATCTCAATAGGTATATTTTTCTTCGAAATCCACCTAAAAAGAAGAAAAATAGAAAATTCTGACTAATTTTTGGTTTTTGTTTTAATTTATTAACACTAAACTAAACGCAAACTGTATTATAACGATCTATGAATGACCATATTGCAGCCACTGTTTCGGGGAAAGGATTTTTATTTTGGGCAACAAATAATGACCATTTATAGTGATTTTAAAAGTACATAACACGTAAATTTATTTTAAGAACTTGAACTTTCACGGCTTCTGAAATAAAAAATCAGAGCAATAGAGAACATGCAAAATGCAACAACAACAAGAAGACATGACCTTTCAATTAAAATATCCGTTTGATGTGAGCCGAAGTACAATAATTGTTCTCGAGTATTTCCATCATTACACTAAGTAATGATGGAGACACTGGGAATCTTTGGTTCCTTCCAAAACCCTACCAACAACATCGCCTGCATGTACAATTGTGTAAATTATGGTAAATGTTATGATGGCTATCAAATTCGATGGAACATTGTTCAGAGGTAATGCAAAATGAAAACATTCCGTTATGAACATTGAACATACCTCAACATACTGATTAGCACCTCCTGGAAATCAGAAGTCCAGGGGCATCGCATTTGTTGAAAGGATCAGATCGTTATATATGCGAAATTTCAATCAAGTACAATCGCAAATTCGAACGGAAGACGTCGATGTTTGCAAACAAAACTGAATCCGTATTCGGAGAACTGACAGGATCCAATAACATTATGCTAATTTGGAAAATGAATTTTAAGCAGCCCCAGGCAACAGCAACGGTTCTGAATTTGGTCTGTTTCGGAAGACGTTTCCTAGACTTTTTCCTCAGCGTTTTAAGGACTCAACGGAGGAAATCTAATCAAGGCAAATGCATTTAAATCGGGAGCTTACGAAGAGTTTAGTGAAATGAGCAGCATCCAGAAAGCGCTCCGCCCGCATCCTCACAATGATAGATTCAATTTTCAACTTGTTGGGCTTATTCAAATTAACATCACGTAGCATATGTTTGTCCCATTAAGATAAGACGCTGATAGTGGCAGGAAGTTAAGACAGGGTAATGCGAAGGTGATACTGTGGGGGAGCCGCCAGATGCTTTGTGGGGCTCCGTAAATTAGAGGAATTGTAAGCCGACAAGATAAGATGCCTTGACTCCCTTCTCGAATGCGAAATCAATATCGTGACCAGGACCCTTGCCACGTGTTTGAATTTCATCACTCGGGTGATCCGGTTCCTTCAAAGACGCCGGAGCCGGGTTCAAAGGCTTGTTTGCAGATTCGACGTTCGAATCCCCAAAACAGTGATTTAATGCAATCGCACGTAAAATGGATTAAATTTTGACCCCAAAAAGTTGCCTGCCCCGAAATTCAGGGGTATCTGAAAAATGAAATCAGTTCGTATTGATATCCTTTGTGCTGCTTACATTATATTTACATTCTATATAGAGACTAGTTGCACGCAAAGTTCTGCCAGACAGCTCCTCCGCCTGGGTCCTTTGTATATTGTATGTTGTACACACAATTTGTACTTGACAAGCGATGTACCCCAAAAGGACAGTAGAAATATAATTAGGTTATAATTTTAACAGAGTTTCGAATCGGCGTTGTACGGAGTGGGTGGGAAGGACAGAAGGAGTAAGAGAGAATAAAAAGCGGGCATAGTTGTGCTATACATTGTCCATATTATTAATACTTGCTCGGTTTCATGGAGAGTGTTAAACAATTGCTAAATGGAAAACACGAGGACGCAATAAAAATACGTTACAATTACAAGAAGAAGGACAACGACCGTTTGTTTGCTAAAAGTTTTTATTTAATTTATAACTTACTTACTTAAACATAACATATTTGGTGGTAAAAATTAGTCCAGTTTGTCTTTCTTGCTGTATATTGCAGGAAAAACTCTTATGGACCGATTTTCGTTTCTTATCTTTGATTTAGAGTCCTCAATCGTTAACCAGCCTCGGGTTATTTGTCCCGAGTACCGATTTGACTAGAGAAAGGGGGAGGGGGCGATGGCGTGACTTGAATAAAAATCGCAAATTAACGCGAGTTAATTACGTTTCTGTAATTTAAGCTGCAGGCAAGAAAGGAAAGGATGTCATTTTGCAAGCATTCCATGGACTTTAAGGACACAACACAAACGAGAAACTAACGAAGACTGGGAGAGGAGAATTAAACGAAATTATTAATGTGTCTACTTATTAAAGGGGTTAAATTTAATTGTGATAAATGAGGGATTGCGTTTCCTTCCGAAAGGGAGTGGGACAGATTGGCGGTTAAGACATCGATTTATCTGATGTACAACAGACGTATTTACGGTGTAATTAGTTTCATTTATTTTTCCTAGGAGACATTTTGAACCTCCCAATTACGGTCAAAATAATTTCATTAATGAGTTTTGTGTGTAGTAACGGGAGGAGAATTAACTCTATTTTAATTATGGGTGCTTTTTTAATTAGATGCGAAAGGTTAAATTTAGTTTAAGTCAATTATAATAAATAAAATGAATATATATAAAGAGAGGTAGTTATGTATGTGCTTGTACTGAAAACGTAACTCTTGGATGTTAAATTACTATTAACTAAGTAAAATTACGAATGATTATTGTATTTACATATATACGGAAAATATATATAAAAAGAAATAAATTTCTATTTTGACAAAATTCTCCGCCAATTATATTAATAAATTTACAATACTTTGGCTACAACTTTACAAAGGCTTTCAGTGTAGACGTTTAACTAGAAAATAAGAAACATCTTGCAGGTATTTACAAAATAGCTACTAAATTGCACAACATTGTTACTAGTTATTATTATTTTTATAACCGAAAGTATAAAACCGAGGGATTTTTACTGAATATGAAATTCTGATTAATGTAACAAAAATTAATTCATTTCGGTTTAGGATATACTCCGTTGTTATCTAAAATGAAATGCATATTTTAATATAAATTACATTTTTCAGTACATTTACCGTTTTTATTATAATGGGGCTTTCTAAACCGGAAGTTTTGTTTTCTTCCGATCGTCTTATAATATGTATGTTTTTTATCACTTGCTGTGAAATGATGATGGGATGGAAAAATATTCTCTTTTAACTTGAATATTCCAATAATTTATACAACAGTCTGCTACATTTTAAAAGTTTACCTCTGAAACATGCTTTGATTAAAAAAAATAAATCACAAATTAGGTGTTTCATGCATTGCCGTATGTTTGACTATATAATGATATAAAACTCACACCATAACCTTCTAAAAATAAGGTCATAAATTAAAATAGGGTGTTAATTGCACAATGAGGCGCGCTAAAAATCCTGGCCGCGCCAATAAAATCCCGAATCTAGTTCAATTGATTTCATCCATACCTATTATTGATTCACACCTCTTTAGTCTAAAAGCCACTCATGCATACCTTTCTTCTTCCTCCTCAAGTGCCATAAGGACGCCTTTTATTGCCGCCATTCCACTGCCATTTTCATAAAGCTTTACGATTAATCCAATTTAAAAGTGGAAAATTCAGATCCCTAAAGTTGACATCAAGTGGTTTCGAAGAACCTGAAGAAGAATTTTATTTAGAATATATTCCCAGAGGTCAGGCACATAGAAATTTAAGAAATGGCAAGGAGCTGTACAGTGTATGCCTGTCATACGTGAGGATAATGGGAAAGACTTCATTTTCAAAGACAATGCCGGAGGCGAGTAAAAAGTTCTATGTTTGTCCCATTGGGAAAATTAAACGCCGAGTTCAAATATTTTCATTTTTCAAGCTTACCCTGCCGCCCCGCATCATGTTAAATTAAATGATTCCTCCCATAAAGGATGTGCGTGTTGTACATAAAATACTTGGACCATTATTGTTTAAAGGGGAGTCGCATAAAAGTACAAGTTTTTTGTAGCTTTTTTAATTAGAAATTTTTAGAATTTGTCTCCCTATTCGTCCTTCCAGAGATCCTTACTGTCAACCCAGCTGCAGCCTTACAGTTAATTATATCAACTACTGTATTATTTTCCAGGGAGAAATACTGTTGCAGTGTTTATTTGTATCGCTGTAATTACAACGCCGTACAAGGAAATTTAAGGGTGTTGGCATTTATGCATTTCTTTAGAACCGAAATTCTTGAGAAGCATTTCGAAGTTCTTCGAATTGTTCCGAAAACTTCCGAAACCATGGAATGGCCATTAAAAACCCCTAATCTACCGATTTTAGACCGAAATGTACTTACGATGACATAATAAATCTCAAATATTTCCAGGGCTTCGAGTTAAACGACACTTTTCCGTTGTCTTACATTTTACAGTAGTGTAAGGATTGCCCCAAGGATCTTCTCTTACGCTCAAGAATCTTTAAGTGAGGCATTCAAAACACTTGCGCCGTTACTTGACGCCATGTGCTCCTTATTATTTATGAAGGTCCTTGCGTTGATGGTATAATTAGACGCAGCACGGTTTGCAACAGAGATAGGAAGTTTTGCCAGCGATGGATCTATTAATTATTCATTTTCCAAGAAAAAGAACACTTGCGACTAATTGAAGTTTAATTCAGAAGGATTACTGTTTTTTTGCGATTTATCCAGAGAATTAATGCAATTGGTTGCAAATACTTCGCCCCAAAATTACATTTAATTTGCTGGAAACAATTTCAGTCATTCACAAAATTTCACGAATATTTCGCAGTAGAATAAATTTATGGCGTTGTATTTGTATTTCTTTGTTTGTTATTTATTTAAGAACTCATTTTGAAAATTACTGCATATCACGTCGTAAAATGTTTATCTCGAATGAGTTAATTAATTATTCAGCAAATTCCATTTCCTTATGAACCCATGTGAATATTTGCTTTTGCAGCGAGAAATGCAGCGCATTTTTCCCGTTCTAGGATAAAGTTTTAATTAAAACGATGTTTTAATTACGTTGAGTATTATCTCTGGAAAATTATGCAGGAATAAAATCGTAAATATTTTAAGAGCTGAAATGAAGATTACTTCTGTGTTTTATGTGAAAACTTTAGTCCCAATGAGAGATTAAAATCAAAGTACATACATATCCTGCAAATTACTACAAAATTATAACATAATAATTCATAGTAGTTGGGCTTTCTTTCGAAATGCAGGTAGACCTCGTACAATACGACTCTGTTATACGCGATTTGAACATTTTTCTAAACACAATTTATAAATCGTGAAAATATTCTACAAGTCTAAATTTTGCATTAAGTTAAGGTCTCCCATAACGCGGATTATCTTATCTACCGCATTGTGGGAGGTTTACCTAATACGTGTGCTTGAAATATAACATAAAATAATGTAGTTCTTTAATCTTTCGTCAATTCGATAGTATTTATTTAGTTTTTTACAAAGTATAACTTTTAGATTCGCCACTGCGATAAATCTGAGATTGAATATTTTTCAGTGACCAAAAATTCTATAAATATTATGATAGTGGAAAAGGCAATTTTGGGATATAACGATAAAATCAATTTAGTGCAATCTGACTACCCTTTTCCCCGAAAGATTTCCACTTTGTTTTGTTCCTCACAGATTGCTTTTGTCGATATAAGCAATAATGCAAAACTGAATACTTTCTGCGAATGTTGCAAAAAAGCGGGCGGTCGGGGTGGTTCTGTGAGTCCACCCGCTGAATAAATCATAGGCCTTAAGTGCGCTCGTGCATCAGACCTTTCGTGTAATTCCGTGTCATTTTGGTTTTCCAATGTACGCCTAGTCCTAGTCATCTCAAATTAGTTCCGCCCTTTGGTTTATTCGGCCATTTGCGATATATCAGGGGTGAATTGACATGAAGCACCCTCTCGGATGCTAGTCAACACTGAGCAGACATCGATTTTTCTGCACGTTTAGCCTCATGTCAGACCTCAATGGACGCGTCGGTCGTTACAACTTCGTCTGTTGCCGCAATTCCACTGAATTGTCTGAATTGGTGCTCAACAGTCAAAAGTGACGTATTGAAAGCCATCCAGACTGATCCGGTGCTCCTCGGCTCCATCGGCAGGACATCTTCTTCGGGGACCTTATCTCGTTGGCTTCCCGATTATCGTTCTCCGAAATAAATGGCGAACCGGAAATCGGACATTATTGATAAAACTTTTATCGTAAAACATTGAATTTACATAACTTTGAGAACTTACTATAATTTGTCTGTTCTCCCTGGAGAATGGCTTTAGGTGGCGTGCAGCAGTGAAATTAATTTCGACGTAAAAATCGTAGATATGAGAAAACGTTCTCAATTTGATTTAACGGGATTTACTTTTTTAACCAAACTACAAAAATTTATACAGGACTCGGTATCCTTTGGATTGATGTGTTGTTTTGCATGCCAGCTGTCTGATATATGCTTCGGATACACGGATGTAATTGTTTTCTGGCTTCAGCAATTCAAATCGGAATGTGTAGATGTCCTTCGCAATGTTTCAAGCCAGTTTTGCTGTTGATATTTTATTGCCTTTGCAGATAGATTGCTTTTAGCGGGAAAGTGAAGCAATTCCGCTTACGAAATGGAAAATTGCTCCGAAATGAAAGTGAAAATTGAGCATATTTCATGCTAGTGCTTGTATTGTATATTTTTCGTATTTATGTAGGATTGTATATACATTGTAAAGTGTACTAGTTTTTTCGTCATCAAGGGCAAGAACAACAATTGTGGGTTACGTTAACTGAAATGCATATTGTTACTATGATAAATCGCTTTGAAATGTATTTTAGCTCTCGCTTTTTGTTTTATTTTCCACAACGAGACAGTGGCACTTTGGTTATAAAATATGATCAATAAATCTGATGTGAACAGTTTTTCGAACGGTCCTGTATTTTTATTAAAAAAAAACACTCTTTTAAAATTACTATTAAAAGCCTTGGCGACTTAAAATCTGAAATTCTGAAACTAATTTTTGTACCACGTGTTATAAATTATATTCGGCAATAAAGCACCTTGTAAAAGTTATATTTCTGGTTAAATTTTATATGTTCGCTGAGGCGTGTATTTCAGATTAATCAAATAAATGTGCACAGTCGTTCCAGCGTACTTTTCGGATCGAATCGGCGATCAGAAGGTGAAATGTTTAAATTTAGCCACGTCGCCAAGAACATACGAAAATAAATCTTAACATGTTCAGAAATATTACTGAAATTTTTCGATTTTCTAATAAAAATCGATTTCCCCTCCGCACGGTTTTAGAACGATATAATATTTATCACTCAGTACTTCGAGAGCGGTCTTCATTAGTGCGATTCAGAACTCGGTCTACATCTGCAGCACGATCAGTGATTCCGAATAGTGAGCCCGGAATTTCGTACTATTTTCACAGAAATGGATAGGAAAGTGAAAAAGGATCTAAAAAAGGACTCAAAGAAGGACGGGAAGAAAAGTGAACAGGACCTCACCAGTGCCTTGTTGCGATTACAAGCTCTTAGGGAAAAAGTCAAACAACAAGAAGAAGCAGCCTCTAAAGAAGAACAATTAAGGAAGGAGTCTGAAGGCTTAAATCAAAAGTTGTTACAGGAAAGAACCGCCATCGCCGCCACATTGGAAGTGGAGAAAGGAAATTTGAGGAAATACCAGGAGATGGCAGAGAAACTGAGTGAGCAAAAGAGAGATCTCGAGAGAAAGATCCAGGTACTAAACTAATTATTCTGTGTTAGGCGAATCCACATCCTTTCTTAAAACATACCTACTGTATTTTTATACATTATACTGATCGATTTTGTTTAAGTAAAAATGATTTTATTTGTAGTCAATACAACGTAGACTAAGACAGGAGGAGGAGGACGAAGAAGAACTCGTAGAGGAACGAAAACAGGCCGAAGACGAAATTCAAAAGTTGAAAAGAAGTTTACAAAACATCGAAAACGAAATATCAAAATGCCAAAAGTGATCAAGTTGTGTTTTGTAATATATCTAACCGTAAGTGATGTGTAACTAAATATACACTTTCGAAATAGAGCTCCAAAACAATAATGGTAATATGTTGCTCGCCTGGACCCCAGCATCCATTCAGTCCACTTTTCCATCCATCAACTGAAGACAACTTACTAAAATATAATAATACTACCTTTTTACGGAAAGCTTTGCACTTACCGACTCCAACCCCCGGGAATTGCCATCAATAAGATGCTGTCGCATCTGTCGAAATATTGATTAGGAGCTGGATCCAACCACGGAAACGGAAGGAAGCATCGACTACTGAGGAAAGTTTCCTCGAAGAAGTCTTTTTGTCATTGTCTTGGAACATCTGGGAGTTTAGACCATTAATCATTTTTCTTAGTTATACGTTTGCCCTCTAGTGGCACAGACAGCTCCTCCGCCCAAGCTGTCTCTGCCGGACATTCGTTATAGAGTTCATCCTCACGTCTTCTTATCTCTGGACCCGTTTTTGCCGCTTTTGGGCATCTTTTCATTTCGAGCAGGAAAATAAATCTTTTCTGAAAGTAATAATTACACACAAGATTGAGTTTTAATTTAATTTTCCCCTCTGGAGACTATTCTGGCTAATTGTGACTCTTAGATAGAATTTCAGCTTCTATGGCGAAAATAAGTTATTGGTTGCTAGTTGGACAAAGTTTTATCTGCGATTCAAGTTAGATGAGATAATTTTTTGTAATATAGTATAACGGGGTGGCCTCATAGTGCTCTTTTCAAACTGCTTCGCATTATTAAGACATATCAATTGAGTTCCAAAATTCAATTGGCATTGCATAAAAATTATTGGACACATAAAAGAAGAGTTGCTCTGTCTGTGTAGCGCTAAAATATTGAACAACTTATATGATAAGTGATAACTAAAGTCTACAACTATCTATAAATAAAGAGACAATAATATTGATAATATCTACAATTGTATGGTTAAACAAACTAAAAAACACAAAAGAGCCCAATACGGGGGCATATTGTAAGGAATTTAGTTTTCAGCTAATTTTATTTATCATTGTTGTAGTATCTTTTAAATTTAACTGGCATCAGACAAATTTGCCGTTTTGCAAACGGATGATCAAAAACAGTTTTATGATTACTAAATAAATAAACATCAATGCTCTAGAACTTCCAAGTCTCCTAGATGTTTTATTGTTTATACCCTAGATGTAGGGTATATTAGTTTTGAGCGAACGTTTGCAACGCCAAGAAATAATCGTCGCAGAAAAGAAAGAACTATATATTCATGATTGGGAAGTGACAAGAAACCGTTTTATGCATGTCCGTCTGTCTGTCTGTCTGTCTGTCTGTGTGTCTGTCTGTCTGTCTGTCTGTCTGTCTGTCCAGACGATAACTCGAGAACGCTTGTAGCTAGAGACTTGTAATTTGGTACAATAATATTTGATTAAAATTGCAAGGTCAAGTTCGAAGATGAGCAAAATCGGGCAACTCCTTTTTAGTGTTGCCATATAAGCTTGAGTCGTTTTTATACAAAAATGTTGATATAAGAATGAGTATATTTTTCTACGTCTAGGGTATCACGTAATTGGTGTGACCAATTGCATCCTTACTAGTTTTTTTTTCACATTTATTAAAGTGACTTTAAAAAATTCCAAGGCATCATCAGTATGTTTGAAAGATAAAAAGGTAAAATACAATTTATAATTTTTCAAGTATTTTTAAGCTCAAATAAACGTCAAATGAATTTCGCTCCGTTATCCCAATGTTTATTTGTGCAAACGTGAAAATCAAATATTTTGATTTCTGCTTAGCAAAAAATTGAATTGCACTATTCTCACACCCCATCCCTGATCCCTCATGCCGATTTCCGCTTTGGGGCACCACCGTTTCTGCAGCAACACTTTAATTTAATAGAAGTCAGCCACAAGTTGGATTACCCTTGTTTGCTCGTAAATTACTGGAACGCCCCGTTATCATGTGCACATCGCCCCGAGGTCCTCAATTTGATTATATCAAGTGCAGTTTGCATTTTTCTTTTCTTTAGACTGATTTCTTTTCTGTTTCCTGTAAAAGAATAATTCACGATCGCAAGGACCTGGAAAAATTTGCGCACGTATGTGTGTACTTCTCCCTCGCCTTCAACGAACCGAAGAGCCCTGTCGGTATTTCAGCTTCCGGCGAAACTTTTCTTTTATGTCGCCCCACAGATAACTGTTTTCCTCCAGGAATCGGTTTGCAGGATCAATCAACTACAGGGAGGATGATTCCTTCGCAGCAAGGGAGGGTCATTCTTGTTTTCTTGTTCGTTTTCCTTCTTTTGACTTTCTGCCAACGCCGGACTACTTATTGCTCGTGATATGAAATTCCTGTGCAAGTGAAACACCGATACAAGAGCCGGAGGGAGGTGCGGATACTTAATTTCTGATGTCCTTCGTTCACCCCTATGCTAAAATTCGACTGCCTCACAGCGGAGGAATTTCCTGATTTAAGTGCGGCTCTGAGGCTGCGATTCGACTCGTATGGAGCAGTTATTTATTGTCGAGGGGATAAAATTTATTGATATATCACACAGATTGGTACCAGCTGTTCGGCAATGATAACAAGTGGGACTCCGATCGGGGAGGATTTGCATGAGCGCTTTCCATTTCGTTCATCGTCTCTGATGAGAAAACTTCATCCGAGTTCCGTAACTGGCAGGACCAAGCTGACACCCGAAAATACGCCGCGTTGGAGGACGACGACGCGCTTAATCCACTCCAGCCAGGATTAAAAATTTTATGTCAGTCTGAAAATTGATGGGGCGCAATATTATGACAGAAAGTTTCACCATCCTAAGAATTGCCAATTAAGTAATATTATTTAAAAAATATTTTCCGACCCTTTTTCACCCACCGTAGTTATTCATGCGAATGGAATTCGCTGGAATTTAATCACGAGAACTTAAGCTCCTTCCTTGGCTGCGGAAGGATGATGAAATCTTATAGGGCACTTGATGAAACATGGAGGACTGCTGCTTTGGATTTTTACGTAACCACTTAAAATTTAAATTATTGAGATTTAGCCATGGGTCCTTAATTTAATTGAATTTGTTCTTTCACTTTTACGGTTTGAAGGGACCTGCGGATAGCGGACACAATTCGCCAAGTTTTCCGAAAATCTGCTCGACTTGCTCACTGTTTTCTCGACAAGTGCAAGGATATCGAAAGAAAAAAAAATCAGACAGAAACTTCAGATAACTTTTTGAAACTTCTTGGCCAAAACAGCATGCGAAAAAATTCGTAAAACTTTGGAAATGTTTACAAATGTTTTTTTGTCGGTCATGATGGTGGTTTTTATAATTGCTGTGCTCCTGAGGTGTCTATAATAAAGCCCTATCTGCAATGTTTTATATAAATGAAACATAAAATACACAAAATTTGGTAATACATCGTTTTATTTATTTTATACCTATTAATCATCCAAAGTGAGGAAATTTAGTTTTTAAATTTGCTTTTATTTCTATGTGGAATATTGGTTAACGCCAATTATTTCTGTCAAGCATTAAATAATAATTAACTTTTTAAAAGACAATAACTTGAACCGACTCTTCATAATGGCAACGCCAGTTCGTTCCTATTCTTCGACACCCCCGCCATAAAAGTCTTGTCTGAGTACTTTATGCCCTACAAAGTCTATTCAGAAATTCTAAGCCTTTATCAAAAATGTTTGTAGAAAATTCCTCATCTCCTATTTGTCTGGAATGAGGAAAAAATGGAAAATCCGAATCCATGCATTACGGAATAAATCACGCTTTATAATCTTTCACCTGAGGATGCTATTTCTGGAGAGGCGTATCAAGGGGCTGTGAAATATTAATGCGCCCGATGTAAGGATGCTGCCCTTGTTATCCCTTAAAATTAGTATAAAAATTTTATTCACACCTCGGTGGGGTGGCATGAAGACGAGGTGAGCGGAATGAAGCGGCATTTGTTTCATATTTTTCAGAAAATAAATTTCTTTTTTCTGAAACTCAACGAAGCTTGAAAACACAAAGGCGCTGCAGAACTAGTCTTAAAAGCCGTTCGTTTGCCACCCTCTCAGGATTAAAGTTCGATGATGGAGCGAGGGATCAGAGAGCTGGAGGAGCAAACCGGGACGTCAGATGAATGCTCCACTACACGGAAGAACGAATTTCACGTGTTAGGCGGCAATATATTCGGGGGATATAAATTCCAGATTTTTTTCTACTATAAAACTTTCTTTTTAAATATCTTTTTGTGTCTTCGCCTCGTAAGGATAAAAGGTTGATGTAGGAGCGGCTGAAGGGGCGGACATATTGGTTTGGGGAGACGAACAAAAACTGGAGGCGATCAGAGGAGGTCTTGAAGTCTCAGCGCCGCACTGGTGGATGGTACATAGGAGTGCAATATGTCACGAGGGAAAAATTGCTCACTTTAAACTTTCACCCCTCATTTCAAAGAATTGCACCAGTGCAAGTTTGAAATATCTTGAGAAAATTATGACAATCCCTTAAGGAAAACGACATGAAAGTTTTGCTGTTAAACGCGAGGGAGGTTTTTAGTTGGCTTTTTTTCATTTTCTTTTCCAGACCAGCGCAGAATTGTGGATCCTTATCGCTTACGATTCCGTGTATGTCGCTTCGCTGTCCGTGCATCTCCCGGGAAACCAGTTCAGTAGTTTTTATTTAATTAAACTCCTGAGCCGGATTCAAGTATGTATTATATCGAGATGATCCTACAAGGAATCATGAAAAACACTATTATTTTGAACAGGCGCGCGGACGAAATCAAATATTTTTTAATTGATAAAAGGAAAAATAAAAAAGTCCTTTACACAATAAAACTTAAAAAAACTAAGTCATGATGGATGAGCTGTGTTTTACAAATAGAAAATGGTTTTCAAAAAGCTGATGTCTACACTCATGTAATTCACCAGAATAAACCAAAACAAAAAAGCGTGTAGCAAACTCAAAAACTGTTGACACAATTTAGGGAAAGGACACCCTGTTTATTGAATAGTTTACCGAAAGTGTTTTATCATATTTTCCAAGTACTTAAAATCCAATCTCACTTGAGAAGTTTTCCGCTGAAAGGTCAGATATTCATATATTCATTTATAAACATGACTGGAAAGTTAGGAGGCACTTAACTTCGGGCAGATCCTTTCAAGGGTTAAAATTTCTTAAGGGACTTTATCAAAATACTTTCAGGGTTCTCATGATATCAAGTTTTATCCCTTGGAGGCTCGTATTTAAATTTTGATAGGTCCATTAAGTGACGATTTTCAAAGGAGGGTGACACGAAAATCATTTTAGAGGGATAACAATTTCACCTTGTTCACTCTACGCTTTCAAAAGTTAAAACCGCATGGGGTACGCCGTTTGCGGTATATGAAACTTCCGTGATGAACATCTGGGCATGGCTGCGAGCTTTCACGAGAAATCGTCTTTATCCTTTATCCTTTAACAATGAAGAAAACATTTTTTCCCCGAAGCATGCCATAAGTCACGGTAGCAGTTTTTGCATTATCGTAAAAAATATAAACAAGTTTTGGATAATTGAACTTAGCAATTTCCCATTTGCCACCTGCTACCACTCATTTTTGAAAAACAATTTAGGCACGTTTTGCAGTTTTAAAACCACAGTTTCTAACATAAAATGTTGATGTAGAGGCGTTTAATAAGATTATCTTTTATTTAGTGAAAAATAGAATTTTGTAGCAAATCAAAAGTCGCCTCGAAATCGCACCGATAAATTATAGGTTTATATTGAAAAAGCAACCTTAGCTCATTTTTAACTGAATTGACCTCTGATTAAATAGGTCTCAGGTAATATTTAAATCTGCCAATTCACTGGCATTCAATATTTGAATAAATATTAACAATTACATGGCGCCGTTCTGCGCTCGTAAAAAATGGGACATCCCAACAAAAGTATGAATGCGATCTCCTTAAACATTAAATATCGACCGAGAATTACAATGGTGTAATCAAGACTTGATGCCCGCCCAAAAAAGGCGAATTACAATCTTTAGCTCGTCATTTTGGAGAGTCTGGCAGCATTTTCAAATTTCATGGCTTAATAAGCATGAAAGTGGGGGGAAATGGGTGGACGTGGAGTAAAATATTAAAAGCCAAAATGTGTTGAGTTCTGCTTCCAAAGTAATGCAACCGTACGGGAAAAATCGCATCTGTATAGCATTTATGCATCATTAATGAAGTTAATCATGCTATTAAGGTCCTCGAGGATGTTGGCTGTTCCCCGGCAGGTGGAGTTCGCGGACGTCGTCTCTATAGACGCGCGTATAGTGCCGAAATAACCGGATTCCTTAAGTAATAAGACAATTCAAGAACAAAAGGGGAGCCAGGAATAAAAGAAGTGCATGAGGGTGAATTTTAATGAACCCTTAAATAAAACAGATCTGTGTTTGGTATTTTGGGGGGTGGATTTTATGGCTGCGAGGAAAGGAGCCGTGAGCAATGCTCCCGTAGGGTCCTTAATGCTCAAAGATTTCTTTTTTCGTTTTAAAAAGGGACACAATGATGAACAGAAGAGCATTGTTAACTGATGAGATGAGCTCCTTATGTTTTTCTCTGACTGATTCCATTTGCTGTGTCTCCAGTACTCAGTGGAAATTGTGTCAATAAACACAAAATGGCGGATGCCAATGAAAGGTGAGAAGCTTTGAATGTGAACACCTCGTTTCACTCCCAAAGCAATCCACTAATAACGCACTTAAAGACGTTAATTCGGCGAAATCTCCTCCGCCAGATGCTCCAGGACCAACTGACATTTTTTAGAGATGTTTCTCACGTACCGCTCGGGCACTTTGCGAGTACCAAGAGGATGCTGTGCTCCGGGAAGGTAATAACTCAAATGAGATTTTGCCGAAACGAAAAGCTTACGGATGAAAACTTTAAGTGGCTATAAATCCAGGATTTTCCTTAATACTTGATGGCTTCCCAACCCCAATATTGTCCCAACAGTTGTTGTGTTCAGAAAGGGAACCAAGAAATGCTCCCCTCACATTGCTAGACGAAGATTGGACCCAGTAGTGATGCAGGACAACTTATGGATTATCGAAATCATATAGTCCTGCGTGACTTGACTCCTCAAGGGTGACAATAAGAACATCCTTTTCGGGTTGTTCTACCACAAGAAACAGATCGTACTTCGCAAAATGTGCTTCGACGGGGTTTCTGCAGTTCTGTCTTCCGCGGACCAAAATATGTTTCAGCTGGGCTTAAAATGGAATTGGTTTCGCTGTAATTTTAGTTCGGGGAAAAAACTCACTGAATTAATAAAACGGAGCTGCAGATGACTTCCAAAGAAGTTTGCGATGGAGCACTAGAGGTAACAAATTGCAAATTTTATTGTGCGTTTTTAGTGAGATATTTGAACAAAACAATATTTATATGTTGTTGTGTACTAATTTCATACAGCTATTATGAAAGTGAAATTATAAATATGGTAAATCATCTATATTTAATTAATTATTAATTAGGAATCAAACGGTGTATAATTTTCTCCATAATAATAATAGAAAAACAGATATATAAAAGCGGAGAGGACAACACAGTGAATGTGTATACCAGTAAAACAATATTTTCTACCTATTGAGATCTGTATCAAGTTATGCCTTTCGACAAATTCATTCATAGTCGTTCTTTTCATGCCTCCCTGAGTACAAAACTACCCCCGTTCGAAAGTTTATGTATGTATATATTTTGAAAAAAATTGCCCCAAAAAATGCAATCAAAAATACTGCGAAATCTACCTCAGCCTGCCGAAAGGGATTTTTTTTAATATGTCCAAGATGAAGGATGAAATATTTTCAAATGTTTATTTTAGTTTCAAGAAACAATGGTACTTTTCATATTGAAAAATGATATAATTATTTATAAGTAAAGTTGTCATAAACATCCTGAAGTGTAACTAGCATGAAAAGGTTTTTAGTAAACAAAAGACGAGGAGGAAGCAGTTACTAATGTGACATTGAGCGCAAACCTTTGTTTTATTTCACTTACTATCCAAGAGACCGTGCAACAACAAGCACTAGCAAACATTCCTTCCACATTCTCCTCAAGGATGAAGATGCTTCTTCCACCACGACAAAAAACACCTGATTATTCTGCTCGAGTGATTGACGGTTTAATTTGCGTCGTATGCTACATTTCGCTATAATTTCAAAGTTTTACAGCTCCCTTACGCTAATTGCACAGCCCTCTTGGTGTAGTGGAACCTTTGACCTGCCCTCGACTGCGTCCTGTTTTTCATGTAAGGAGTATACATCACGTGAAACTACAGCCGTTTAGTTGAACCCTTGTTTAACTAAGCACTACACATCCTTGGGGAGTTGTCGCCTCCTAATTGGCTGAACCTTTGTGAACTTTTCGCACAATGGAGTCAGTTTAAAATGCAAATGTTGGAAAAATCATCGCACTCAAGACAATAGCGCCATTATCCCCAACGACAATTGTGCAATTAGATGACGGGTAGCTGTGGTGGCACCACCGTCGGTCGGGCAATATTTGCCGAAACGTACGAAACAGTCGAAGTTTATTCGAGTGCTATAACTTCCGAGCGAAGGTGGAAATCCCCGGACCCATCCAGTTCGAGGGACACCAATTCCATTCTATTTAACCACACACCCATTCAAGCCTCCAGTGTGCGTACTAACTAAACAGCAAAAAGGATGATGCTCGAGTTTTAATTCCCATACGTCCCGCTGTTTTCCATTCCAACTAAAATGCCGCAAGGTGTGGGGGGAGGGCAATCTTCTGTTACAAGAAGTTGTACATAAAGCAATCATCCAGCCTCGGGTAAATTTTCCCGTAGAGACGAGCAAACTTTATGTTATTAATCCTCTGCAGTCCGCACTTGAAAAGGATTTGGGGGTTGTTTTTCCCGGAGAGATAGTCGGACGCAGAAAGCGAGAGCGTTTATGTTCAGTAATTTTAATGAATTTTATGGATTTGTACCAAGAAGTGAAACACTAAATTAACGCCCTAAAGTCCATTACACGCTCGAAAAAATGTGTCGGAGGCTCCTTGCCCTGTGAAATGGCTGCAGGAGCTGGTAAAAAGGATCGAAATTCGTTACCGTTGGGGGAGGTTATATTTATCCTCTTTGCTACGTTGCTACTATCCTCCAACGGAATGGACCTCTACAACTGAACTGGCGGCATCTTCTCAACCCTTTCGGGGTCGAATTGATGCGGAAAAAAGTATTTACTAAAGTCATCCTCGCGACGAAAAATTGGCCGCATTCCCAGTAGGGTTTGAAAATTTGCCATTTCAAATCGACGAAAAATAACAGAAAATCGGTTCAACGCCGCGGAAACAAAAATTCTAAATTGCTTTAATTTCCACTGGGTTTCGCGACATCGGCTCGGTGGAGTTAGCTGCTCCGGAAGTTTCGTGAAAAGGGAAACAAGCGAATTAAATTCTTGATATTTCCGTTTCACTTGCAAGTCCTAAATACCTTTCGTTTTCGAACTAAGATTTTTCCATTTGCAGTAAATTGATTCCAGTGACCAAATTAGCACCGAAAGGGTGCAAAGGACATCGGAGTGCCTCGAGATTTAATTGGAACTGGCACATTGATTTTTCGAAGATAGAACCAACAATTAAGGCGTTGCAATCCAATGTGTTGTTGTTGCTGCAAATTGCACAGGTAAGTTCGTGGGAATACGTTTCTGAAATTTGTTTTAACATTTTCGCAATATTCAATCTATTTATAATAGGAAGATGCTAACCAAATCAAAATAAGACAGCTTCCAAGAAGCCGGTGTCTTTTTTTTTGTTTTAAAAGGCAGTTTTTTCCTGTACATCTCCTTATCATAGTTCATTCTCAAGGACCTTGAACAAGGTAAAAGACTTTACCCACGCAAGATGTGAATCGCTCAAATTAATGGCAATTCAGATTTAGTGGTCCGTGGCCGGAGCGAAATTCGAATCAAAGATTTGACCCACCTGCGGCATTAAAAATCAGCACACGCAGCTCATTATTTGAAGATCCTGACTTTTTACAAGACGCGACAAGGATCTGAATTTTTATTCGGGTATTCTCGGAAAACTCCTTGGAAGTATTACGCTCCCGTTATTTCTATCTAAGGGTGATTTATTCCAATAACCTTAAATATTTCTGAAGCCCTGCCAAAAAACACGAGTAAACCGAATTCGTGCAGAATGGTTGACGGTATTTTTTTTCCTTTCGTTTTTAATGAACAGGAAGTCGCTATTCAGAATACGAAATCGCCCAATCCTCCTGTTTGATCGTCCTAATGATTTTGAGAAATTCCACTATCGTACTTTTCACGGTTTATAGGCGGTTAAATACCACGCAAAAATTTGCAGTACGTTTGGGAACGCATCCTTGAGGCTCTGAATACTCGTCGAATAGTTCTCAAATTCTATTTGACTTGGGTATTTCGAAAATGTGCGGTGCATGAATTCGTCGCTGATGAAGTTTGAAGCCAAACTTGGAATGGCTTGCGCTTATTAAAGCGTCGCAAGATATGCGAGGTCCTGATCCTGTTGTAGGATAATGCGATATTCTGGTGACAGGCATTTTATTTACTTGTTAAACTTTGAGACTCGGTGAATAATATCGTAATGCGAGTGTGGCGTAATCCTCCGCGGAGTTAATTAGCTGCCTCTTGAGGAGTCGGATGCCGCCTTCAACTTGCCACCGGAATTTTGCTACAGCCTGTAACTTCTTGAGTTTAATCTTCAGTTCTAAAATCTTAATAGACTCCAAAACTTGAATTCCGCCAGGAATGTCAGCCTTGAAGAATTTATACCGACGATAAGGTGACTCTGAGTGGCTGGATATCAGCGAATTGAATCAAATTACCTTGCAATTCTGCCGTAGATGCTTTCCCGATTTTTTTCTGATTTTTTTTTCTTTGGGCATTTGCTTTTATCTCCAAATAACCTTTGCCCTTGCATCCAAATCTTACCCTGGATGGATAACTTTGCGGAGTGTAAATTATCCTGATATCTGATTTCATTTAAAGAAGTACTTCTGGGTGAGATTGAAGGGGTGATAAAGGATCCTTTCCGAGAGGAAATATGCTACGTGGGTGGCAAGCTAAACTTTGGCTTGTAGACTTTTCATTTTACAGATTGTACGGAAGATACACACCAAATTCGGGTTCATTAAGATAAATTGACAAAACGAAACATAGACTTAGATATACTAATTATAATAATTAATTCACAAAATTTAGTGTTCTCTCATTTTTAAGGCAGTGCTTCGTTTGCTCTACTTAAAATCAATGTTCATACAAGCGAAGTGTTTTTGATGTTTGGCTTCTGTAATTCTACAATTAGTTAGAACCATGTTTTGGTCGCTTACAACATGATTATGATTTTTCTTCTCCTTCGGTGTACTTACTGTTTAGAAATCACTGCAGAACTATTTCAAATTTTTCATTAACTCCTGGTTTTTTAAAAAGGAAACTGTTTTTTTTTAAGGAATCGCAATATAAATAAAAAATCATTTATCATTTAACCACTTTATTATTATTTAGTTCGATATGCTTTGGACGGTCACATCTCTCGATTTGCCTCTTTAAAATTTATACAAAATTATGACCACTTATATCTCGTATGGCACATAACACTTCAAATTGTTTCCATTAATAATTTTCAGTTACATTAGCTAATTAACCTTAATCTAAACATTGCTTTAGTAGCTCGTAGTACCTGTCTAAAACCAAATCTTGTAAGTCGCCGATCTTCATCTTAAAAACAATAAGGGTGAATAGTGTGAGTAGAGGTAGCTCTGTTTTGCTTGAAGAAGCAATCAATAGTTTCTTTAGTACGCGACCAAACCAAATCAATTGAAAGGAAATTGAATGTTCGCCCTCGAGTTTGTATGCTTTTTCCGGTCAATCGTCGAAAAGAACACTTTCCCTTTTAGTTCTACGTTTGTGTAAAATAACTGATTTCTGCGGTTAGGACTTACAGACACATATTTATCTACTTGCTGCGTTTATTTACAGTATTAAAGCTAGTTACTATGTACAGAAATATGTGAGTTCTCTCTTTAATTTATCAAATGACATAATTCTTACAGAAGGTTTGTTTTTACGTATCTTATGTTTCTTATCTACAACCAGTGTTCGAAATTGTAAGAAAATAAATTTTAAGCTTTAAAACTGAAAGTAAATAATAACTGAATCTCGATTCGAACCCATCGAGATTGTTTCAAAGTCGACTCACATGTCGTGTCTATCAAAGGGTTAAAAATAGTTCATAGATTATGTCTGCTTGTCCGTGTTTAAAACTAAACATCAATGGAATGACAACAGGCTGAAATTTGGGCTTGATGGTTACAAGAACGCCATCAGCAACCTCTGAAATTCCGTGCTTTAGGCCGAATGAACTGTCTTCTATTATTGATACAGATTTATTCATAACCAGATTTACATAGCAAATATCTTAATGGAAGTTCTGGAGTGCTCGGCATTGACTGTAAGTCTGAAGCCTTCGCCTCCAGCTAACATTTACACTTCCTCCGTTTTTTCTTACTCACTAACCTAATGGAATTGCGATATTTTGGGTAATTCATACTATTCACATTAGCGATGGGATTCTGATCCAGAATTCAAGCAAATCACAAAACATACTTAATTTTAGGATTTTCACAGTTGCATCTTGCGTAACATTAAATCTAAGTAATTGTACACAATATTTTCAAGTCATCATCAGCTTGAGTGTTTTTAGTTTTACATGTAAATTAATTCTTCATCTGTGTTTGAAAATGTACCGCTTTCTTATGTAAATGACTTATGAACAAATGCGCTTTCACTGCAACAGTTTCAATTCAAAATTACATCAATAGGAACAGCTTTATTTTTCGCATTATCAAAATAATAATATCATAGCTATAACTTGGAAGACAGACTAAAATTCATTACAAAATAGCAGTAATGCTTCAAACTTCAAAGTGATTCGAAGGAAACGCTTCTTTTGAATTTTATTATTTGACGTTTTGCGATCGGTGCTGCCACGACGGCGACATTTGAAATTTGTCTGCAAGAGCGGCGATATCAGTCTGGCGACATGATCCTTTGTTTAAGTTTGTAATCGAACTGTATTATAAATCTTAATAAATTTTTTTTAAGGTTTGAAGATTTTTTTGAAGATTTGTTGGTACTCGAATTGTTCTTCTACAGTAGGAGGGATATTGTAAAATAAACACAACAAACTGTCATCAAAAAAGCTCTGCTCTGCAGCAATCAATAACACAACCAAAGGGGGTAATATTTGTCGCTAAATTTGTGCTGATCCAAAGGACACTTCAGCCGACCGCAGAGGAGGCCTACGAGGGACCACAAAGTATACCCGAAATGGATGTCGGGGCGGGAGTCCTGTTACAAAGCGATAAATTGAAAGCAATAAACGTTATTCTTACCTTCCATGCTGATGATGCTTTTACAAGAAGGTTGCCACTGTTCCTGCTCCTCGTCGATTGCACAGTGGGAAACTATTTACAGGACTATGACGAGGAGCAGGCATTGTTGCCCGTAAATGCAACAAAGCGCCTCTGTACAAGCCATTCGAGAACGATAAAACACTGTAGTCGTATATATTTACACAATATCACTTTTTCCGAAACTACTTAAGTATATCTGGGAGTTGCTGCTGCTCCCAGCTCCATTTTTGCTTTTGCTATCTCCGCTGTGGGGGGCGGAGGGGGACTTGTGCTGGTGATGCTGATATGAATTGCTTTGGCCGACGCTCCAGGACGAGTCGTCCTTCGATTTAGCGAACAATGGCTGCCTAAAACTTTTCGCTGCAACATCTTCCGTGTAATCAGTTTTGCTAAGAGAGGCACTGGAGTCATTAAGAGGATTGCTGCCCTCGTAATTGCCGCCTGCGCTCTCGCCCCTGGCAGCATCCACCTTGGCACTCCCGCTGCCCAAGTTTATTTTATTATCACTGCTGAAAAGTTTCGGATAGCGATTCCGTTTGATTGTTGTGCAAATACCAGGCCCACCCCCTGTGCTGTAGCCGGCGAAGCTGCCACCCCCGTGGAAACCGTTGAGAAGAGGTCGGTTCAGCCCGGATGAGGAGGATATATGGTTGGGTACCGACGTCGTTGATGATGATGATGATGACGTACGATTTAGGTTATTTATGACATCCATTTTGTTCTCGGTTATGTTCATTTTTGGTGCAGCGTGGGCCGCGATCGTGGTTGTCTTGCTCATCGGGTAATTCGTGTCGCTGAACATAAAGGTGCCGGGCTCCATGGTGTAGTGAGTGCTGGTTGGCGCCGAATATAGGCCGGTGCTGGGTCCAACCCGTTCGCCCGATACGCTCCTGAATTTGGCGGTGTCGTAGCGATTCTGGTATACTTTGGCGTTGTTCACCAGATTTGTTGTCGCATACGCGCCGCAGCTATCGTAGAGGGGCGAGCTGGGGTTTTTGAAGGTTGAGCATCCCGCCACCTCGGCGTAGTCTGGCATGTTCAAAGGGGTCAATCTATAACGAAGTTAAAAGACTTACTAAAATCTCGCTTGGTTAAGTGGTTATTTGGTTCTAAAAAAATATTGAAAGGGATGGAACCACCGCTTGTCTACCGGACTGCAATCGGTTGCGGTGCAGACTCCCGTCGTGGTTGTGCTAAATGCAAAACACTAGCCGGCTGCCATTTTGCAGTTTACCTAAATAAAATTATGAATCCATCCATTTTCATTGTGCCGACGCTCTCTAAAGTGGAGTCCTGAAAGGGCCTCTCCAACATGGAAAGGCGGTTAAAATGACCGAAGGACCAGACATTTTGCAGACGGGAACTTCAGACTTAATTCACTAACTGCTTTGTGCTGAATATTGCATGCACAGTGCACACTATACATAGTTTGCAGCTCTTTTGAATCCCATCCCCAGTGAGACGAATGCAAGCATTCCAGAACTGTGCAATTTGGAAGTATAATTGAGAAAATTGCATCGAAATTAGTCGCTTCCAGACTGAGTGCTGTCTTAACCTCAATTCTTTTCGCTGTGAAGAAGCTCAAAAAGCCACAATTTAATGACAAAAAAATCAATTCGTTTCTGATTAATTCAATATTGGAATATAACTAATTTTGCTCATTTGAAGTCCTGTATATTCAATTCAGTAGCACTGGCGCTAATTAATATTTCGGTTGCATTTTTTGAATGCACTAAGCTTCAACAATGAATAGAAAAATATCTGTTGTTCATTCATTAGACGAGTAAAAGATGCAGACGAATTAAAATGCACAGTTGTTCGCCAGATGAGGAAATTATTTGAAATTAGATCGTCACGGAGCAGTGGTTTTTCTTAATTTTGTTAGTATAAAATATTCCATAAAGGTAAAATCAGAATATTTGAGGGTTGGAAAATTTTCTGTTTTTTAAATTTTACGGTAGTTTATTTTAACGTCGTTCTCGAATATTTTTTCAAATAATGACATCAAATGAACTCGATATCACTTTCTACGAAATTTTTTCGACGGAATTGCGTTCGAAAAGCGAGTGTAAAACCATCGTTTGAATTGAATAGAGGACGCTTTCCTACTACTTATATAGTAACGTGATGTAGAAGATACTCTTTAGTATTACTGTAGAATAGAACTTCATCAACTAATGGTTATCACAAGGTTCACTGAATGCTTTTATTTTGACAATGAGTGCCAAACCCAAATCCAAAGTTTGTTTACTGCACATACAAAACAGTGCAGTGTTTGATGGCACTGGCAGGACTCTCATTTTCAAAGATAGCTATTTGGCTCGGCACATCTGGCGGACAGGTCTTCATTTATATTAGAAATGCTTTTAGATTAATGAACTGTTTAAGAGCTCAACTGTGGAGCAGGAGTTAAAAGGATCCCGTTCCAAGTTAAGTCCTCGTTTTGGAAAAGCAACACCAATAGCCAAATGTCTAGTGTACAACGCGCCAACAGAATTGATTCGATGAATATGAAAAGCTAATCTTGTGGGAACTTTTTCAAAAGCTCTTATCAACGGAAGGAACTTTCGGTGCAATGATGTGATCATCGTAAAACGATAACAACTTGCACCCAAAGGACTTCACTTGATGGGCGCAGTTATTTTATACGTGATTATAATACACAAGATCGATTACCTGATATTATATACCTACAATTTGTATCAGTTCTTTTCTGAAGTTGCAAACCCGTAGGTAGGAACTTAATACTTATATTGGAAATTCTTAGAAAAGGATGGTATAAAAATTAATGAATATGTTACATACAGTTTCATTATTATATGACACTCATGTAGAAGAGGATTCGGGAAGAACGATCTTGTACCCATAGGATGGTACAGATTTCCTAAATGCAACTACAAAATATCGCCACTTGGCGGCACTAATCACAAAAGGATTAAGTGCTTAATCGGAAGTACCAGTTACAAAATTACTGAATGAATTTCGGATTTGTTCATTATTCCACTAACTTTTAACGTTGAATAACGGTTTAATTTTGATCATTTCAAGGACCACCTTAAATGTATTAATTGACATAAATTTTCCCGTGAAACAAGAATTAAAATATTCAATCAATATTGTCAGGATGTTGAACTTTCGGATTCCAAAATTCGTTTACTTTCTTTTTTCCTTGCAGAATTAATTTCAGAACGGAAATCGCGAATCGTTTTCTTCGTGCCTGTGGATTGAGGAAGCTCCATAGTCGACTTCCTTTGCGGGGCAGGACGAAATGCAGAACAAAGGAATTCTGCTATCCCCTGCCATACAATCAATTATTTCGGGAAATTGGCTCAATTTGTGTCTTGTATTCAAATCTTGAAACATAAACAGCGACATAAATATTCATTCATATCGGAGAAACAGATACAGGATTTTGCGAGATATTTCCAGCATAAAATTGCTGATTTAGCAGAAAGTGAACTTGGGGGAACAACAACCCTCCCCATTGTGTGCGAAGATGGGTGGTGGCGAGTGGGTGGAAGACAACCTGGTTCCAATGTTTCAGATTAAGATGAATTTTTAATGTTCATCCATTTTTACTTACCTTTCGTAATCGGGGAGCGGGAGTGTCGGTGCCCCCGATATCTGCGCGTAATCGGGAATCGCCTCTTTGGTAACAGTCGATGCCTGCCGCCAAACTCCTCCGGTGGGATCAATCCAAACGCCGTTTGCATTTAGTGGGAGCGTTGGAAACTTTCTAACGGTGCCAATTGCGTGATTGCCTGTCATTGATAAAGTTACGAAACCTTTAATAGTAGCTTCCTGCTTATGTACATAGATCATCGGGCATAAAAAAATACTTTTGGAAAAACAGAAAAACGGAATCAAATCTGTTAGCCCGAAACCATACGCACCGTGCATGTTGTTGATGGAGGTTTCTTTGATGAACTGATACCGCTTGAAGAGCACCATGGCGCCAAACAGAAACACGATGACGGCTATCACAGATCCTAGGAGCACGATGAACCACGTCTGGGTTAGGAAATCATCAGATATGTTCCGACTTATGGGATAACTGTATCAAAGATAAACAAAAACAACGTCTTGAGTCAAATGGGAAAGGAGCAATTCGCTGGGTGTGTAAACTCCTCGCCCTCATGGAAGATGCTGGCTGGGATCGGGGCGGGTTCACTTAGGGGTCGAGTGGCGATGGCGGGGCATAACGAGGGCTAAGAAAAGACAAATGGGATTTACCGGGTGTATCCTTGATCCAATTTTTTTGTTTTTGGATCCAACCGAAGGGTGGCAGGCTGGCTAAATGGACCCATCCCCTTCCTGGTGCCTGCTGCAACGCTGATGTAATAAGTAACACCTGAGGTAAGATTCGCTAGCAGCAATGACGGTGAGCTGGCATCAACAGTCATATTCGTCAGGACTCGAGACATATTGAACATGTCTAGCCCCCGCACGATAATGTTGTAATTAGTGAGGATGCCTGGAGGTGAATTTTGTTGTGATCGTAGCTGTGAACTGTGAACTCAATCTGAATAGCTTACCGTTTAGTGTGCCATTCGGAGGGGGTTGCCATTTGATGAACACTGCCGATGAGTTGAAGAGGGCGGCCTCGATTCCCACAGGATGGGAACTTGGAACTGAAACAATTTTAAATGGATTTCGCACAATATAAAGAAAATTCAAATTGGTATCTATAGTTTTGTTTTACAAGATTTTCAGTTACAAAAAAACTTTTTTCGTTTGATTGTTCATATAATTGTGAATTTTATTTTTGAACAGAAAAGAATTAATTGTAGAAAAAAATAAAAGCTGATTTCCTACAGAAGTAGGAGGGAAAAACCTGGACTTGTTTTTCCATTGCGTGGGTGAAAGCGACAAGCCAGATAGAAAATGAATATTTAATGTGAAAGAAAAGTCTGGGGAGTGAAGAAAGTACGTCAGGCATGCATAATTTCCGTGGAAGGATTACACTTGTAAAACGGTTCTCTTGGCAGCGAAACGCCATTTGCATTCTTGTGCTCGGTTTTTCATTAAAAAGAAAGTGAAAGCTGAAATTCTTCTGCCGTGAAATGTTGCGTCGTTCCTTTAAGTGATTGACTTTCGGATAAAATGTCCGCTTATCTCGAATTTCTCATCTCTTACTGCAGCAACATGCACAGGAGACATTTCTTGTTTCCTTTATTATTGGTAGTGAAAAAGTGTTGTAGAAGAGAACCGCAAATAAGACGAAGCGACTCGAAATTCTGGCATGCAATGTTTTAACTCGGTAAAAAATTTCAGCTGACGACTTCATAAGAGAGGAGCAAGAAGCAAAGTGTTTTTGTGATAGGTGAATAATGAGTGCGAACTGAATTTTAGGGGCGATGGCTTTTTTTGTGGGAAAATCATGTCAGAAAATATAAAAATTTAGCAACAACATATGATTTAAGGCCTTTTTGAACTTGTTTTTAAGAAATGGTTTTTAAAATTGATATGCTTCAGAAGTATTCACCGCCCAAATCAGATTCGTAAAATAATAACTGGCCACTTACTGTCTTCCATAGTCCTGGCGTTTCTAGAATTGGAGGGTTTTCCTTCCACAGTCTTGTAAAAAGGCACTAAGAAGAATTCATACTCAGTTGCCTTAGCGAGTCCTGAAATCGTGCAAGCAGACGCTCCTCCAGCGTGAAGAACTGTCAGCATCTTGTAGTTGCCGGTGTCCGTCAACTCCCTGGAGTAAATATAGAAACCCTCGATGAACTGGCTGTTAAGGATCTGTAAGAACAAACGAAAGAAAATAATAAGTGATGGTCTTCTGCATGCAGGACGAGCTCGAATCTACCTCCCAAGCCAGGCGTACACTGGTGGAGTCACTCGCGTTCGCCTCCAGGAGCTCAACGACGTCACCAGATGTCAGGACGGCCTGGGCCTCATTGAGGGCAGCGTTCTCGGCAACGACGACCTGCTGTAATTTCATATTCAATTAGAATTTCATTATTACGAGGTCATCGGGGCTTACTTTGCCGGCGACTATAACATCTGATATTGGACTTGGTGGTGATAGGCCATGCATGTTCTCCGCCCGGACGATGAACATATAGCCAGCCCCGTACGTTAGTCCTGGCTCGGAGTAAACGTTGTCGTTCAGCTTCGATGCCACCGGGATCCAACCCTTGCTCATGTTGTTGGAGAAGATTTCCACTGAGTATCCAATAATATCCGATCCACCGACTTTTGTGCTTAACGCCCAAGTTATTGTGATGGAGTCTTCAGTAACATTTACTACCTGCGGCTTGCCGGGAGGGCCGGGGTACTTGGAAATGTCAGGCGCCCTGTAGAATTTTATGTTAGGATTAGTGGGCACTTCGAGGCGTAAATATCCACTCCATGTCGATTTTCCGCTACGGCTGCTTGCCACGCACGTATAGAGTCCTTGGTCCACGTTCTTGTCGAGGTCCGATATCAGCAGAGCACCCGATTCGGTGAGGTTAATCTTATTTGAGTTCACCACTGGGATGCCGTCCCTGTACCAGGATATCACTGGCTTCGGGGTTCCAATGGCTTTGCAATTAAGCACTGCAACAGATTTCACCGGCAAAGTTTGATTAACGGGACCGTGCACTAATATAGGGGGCGGGCGGTCCTCCTGCGAAGTAATGCTTAATCTTGCCCGAGAACTCACTGATCCGACGACGTTGATTGCGCTGCAGATAACGACGATACCGTTGTCGGTGCGCATTGTTTGCGGCAGCATTAGCACTGATAATCCCTCCTCGGTAGAGGTTGCCTCCGCACGCCCCAACTTCCGGCCGGGTAGAATTAGTGAGCGGTTTCCTTCGAAGGACCAAAACATTGTGGGCTTTGGATTGCCGCTAGCTTTACACTCGAAGGATGCGTCCGCCGGTGACTCCACGGATTGCTGCGTTGGCTTGATAATGAACTTTGGTGGAGCTACAGGATCAAGAATTCTAGCATTATTAAATTAAGTCACATTTGCACGATTTTGCTAATTTAACAGTTTAAAATATAACAAATAATCAGCATTGTTTATACTAGGCATATAGGTAAAGAGGTTTATGTAAAATCCTTTACATTTCTCTACATGAACTATGTCAACTCAACTTCTCCTTCTTCCTTTCTTATAGACACTAGTCCGCTATTTTTCAAGTTTTTCAACTCACGTAATATAAAAAAAATAGCTAAAAGTATTATAAATATTGTCCTAAAGTTTTATGCTTTCCTTCCTTTCATCGCTAAAACATTCCTTTAAATAGCTCCATACTTTAAAGTTTTGAATGGTTGCAGCATTTTTGTTACAGGTACATATTTTTGAACAAAAAAAAACAACTATTTTCCATGACTAAGGCAAATGCAAATGGCTTAAGTTTCGGAAAAAACAATATTTTCGTGAGCTTATTATGCAAATGAAGATGGCTTTTGAAAAAATATGACTGAAGGCAGTGAACCTGAAAAATTGCGAAAGCAGCAATAACAAAAGTTTTGCGTTCTCCCGAAAAAAATTTAATGTTAGAACGTAAATCAGTTTCGCAGTGTGTAAAACATGGTGAAATTATGCAAAAATATTCAAGCTCAGCAGATTTCTTATGTCAAATTTTAAATTGCGTAAATGTTTTTATTCCGACTTAAGTGAATTGTAGAGTGAAAAAGCGTAGATGTAAGGTTTGCATGTAAACTACAATATAAGTGCAAAGTTTGGATAACATATTAATCCGGTTGTAGAGTGTAAAGTCAATTCAATTGCTAATTCAAGGATGTCTATTAAAAATGAGTTATTGCAAGGAATGTTAAATTTTAAAATAACATTGATTTTCCGCATAATGTTATGAGGCTTCAAAATTTGTTAATAGGTAAATTAAGCTGAATATGTTTTTTATTTCTGAGATTCTTAGTTTAAAGAAATGCTTACCGTAAACAGTTAAAGTTCCCATTGCCGAAATTGAGCCCACAACGTTGTCAGCCTCGCAGCTGTATTCGCCTTCATCGTTCATGGTGACACCTTGAAGTCGGAGACTGCGATCTTCAAGGATATGGACACGATCTGCCAAAAAAGAAAAGAAAATGGTTTTTGTGACTTTTATCACTGTTGATCGCCACTAAAATACCTAAAGGCATATTTCCTCCTGATGCGGTTCGTCTCCAAAGGACATCAGGCATTGGATCACCACCCACTCTACACTGAAATGTTACTGAAGATCCTTCCACCACAACTTGATCATGCGGACCCCGTATTAAAAATGGTTTTACTTCAAAAAAAGGAGCATATTTAATTTATCTTTCTGAGGTGCCTATTTCCACAATTTAGGACGAAATTATTTATGCGAATTGCGAAGTATATGTAGGTAATAATAAATGTTTTTATAATATCGCATAAAATGGAGTTCTAACAATTTTTTTAATAACTTACTGTGAACTTTTAGTATTGCATGCATGGACTCTCTAACGCCGACCAAATTTTTTGCCACGCACTGATATTGTCCTTCATCAGTTGGTCTAACATCCTGAATGGCTAAATTGCCACCGTCAACAATTCGAAGGCGTTTTGATCCTTCTAAATCTAGTTTCTGATTATTCTTTTTCCACATCACAGCTGGTTCCGGAATCCCCCGCGGTGGAGCACATTCCAGAAGTGCGGTTTCACCTTGAGCCACACGCGTATTTTGTGGCTCCAAGCGGAATTCTTCTCGCAGGACTAAATAAAAATTTTAAATTAGATTTAAATTTTCGAAAAAAGAAATTCTTCATGATACCATTAAAATGGTTTTTTGTTTTTCAAGTAGGTACACAATTGTTATAGATTTTATTCTATGCAAATAAGAACGCAATTACCTTTATGCTTATGTTGCAAAATAGGAATTAAGGTATTTACGAGTATTACAGACTATAGGTTCCCATTATTTATATATCTGCCATAAATTTTTTTTTAGTATATATATTATTACAAACTTAGTATCGAAGTCCTTCTAATTGCGCCCACTCTTCTCCGGGCTACATTTTAGTTGAAATATGTTTTACAACTCAAAAATTTTCATTTTCAGTTTTCTTAAACATTTTCGTGAATTTATTTTCATTACAGTTTGTACGAGTTCTGAAACCTTAAAATGATACTTTAACGAACTTCAAGTAATACTGCGCGGTTTTCTGCACCAAATACGATCATTAAAAGCTTAAATCCTACCTCCACGGTTATGGGAAAAAGGACAACAGTGGTACATAATTTTTATTTTATCGCTAGGAACAATACTGTGAAATTCGCATGAAAGCTCACAAATTAAACCATTTTCCCGGCCGGTAGGTGCATAAATCCTTGAAGGGAGCCGCCTTGAAAAACATTCAACCGTGAAACAATGCCTTTTAGCAATGCATTTTCATCGCTTTCCAAAAACTTGGCAGAAATGGAAATTTTATCTTGTTCCAAACTAGAGCCACGTATTCAACTCCAAAGCCCCCCGGAGTAATTCGAGAAGCGAACGGAGGTATTATTTGCGAGGTCTTTATATTCCGCAAATTATCCCCGCGATATTTGATATCTGGAAAGTTGTAAGAAACGTGGTGGTATATGCAGATGCGAATCTCCCGTCGGGTCACAGGGAAGGATTCGGCGATGATCCGAACAATGGCGGTGCAAGTTCTCATGTTTGTCGAATAAATCACGGTAAATCAACTGATAAGGAGCACCGTACGATTTGACTTCCGGGCTGTGAGAACTTTTATCCTTCTCCACTCAAAACCGAGCGGGAGTTAAAAATTAGAGCGTTTCCTTCAACGAGACATGCAAACGAACGTGGCGCCGTGGCGGTCCTCGCAAGCAGATAGTCCCTGAGGTGACTACTGACTAGCGCATGAGACATACACATATACTATACGGGTGCACGTCCACAGGATCAGCACTTAACTAGGCACATCCACTTCCCATCCTGGCACTGCCCGCTCTCCAACACATTTGCATATTTTTGCAATTGTTTGTTTATAAAATATGAGCGTGCACCTTGCCACTACGCTTTGAATAATGCCCCTGCCCCGGCCCTGGGCAAATGCTGTAATAAATCATGGATTTCGAAACCTGGATTCGCAGAGGATTTTTGCTCCGGGAGACAGACAGAATTATGGCTTTTAATTTCCATGCAGAGCTTAGCTGAATTGAGGTACATATATTGAAAACGGGCGCCTAACTGGATCACACCTGAAACATGCACAAACGCTATCCTTATAGCGGCAACGAATGCCATTCTTGACTGTGTTTCTGGAATTTTTTTGATGTCATTTACACCGTCAACCTGTGACTGATGACTTCATTTATCATTTTGCAGCACTCAACTGGTCCTGCACTTTGCCGAATTTGTAAGAGACATCAGTGCGAATTGCGCCCTCAGGAAAAGGAACGAAACGAAAATGGAATTAGCCTGATTTGGTGGGCCATCGTTGGCACTTTATGCTGACGTTATTTCATGAGCTACTGCCTACTTAAGCAATGAAAAATTATGGAAATGAATTCTAATGCGAAAGATCCTTGCATTTCATGGCGGCATGTATGTTGGGAATATGAACTAACGCAAGGCAAGTGTTCCTGTTCCTCAAAATTTCGTATTCAATATTCATCCGGGAATTTCACTGTCTTCATGCATAAGGTTTTGAATTTTTGCTTGATATTTGGTGGCGTGTTGCAGAATATATGTTTATGGTACTGGGAAGCGACGGGGCTGTGCAATAACTTAATGAGGTGTTTTTTATATTCTGAGCTGTTTTTTCAAACAAACAATAACATATTATCATGATAATAATTTGAGTTTGGTTTCTGATTTCTTGCTAATTCTTATTATAACCTTCCCTGTATTTTACGTAATTCTCTTTTTATGCTTTATACTCATTAAATCATAGAAAAATATATACAAACCAGTTAGAAAATGGTATAGAAAAACATGACAACAAGTTCATAGTTTCATTCCTTAAATATGAAGACGAAAAGCTATGGACACCCAACCACGTTTGCTATTTCTACAATACATACATAAATTCTTAGTTCCGCAAACATATTTCTTACGCAGGTGGACTTAGATTAAAGGTTGCATTGGTCTATATAGAAAGTTCCAGGGAATGTAGTGATGAATTCTTATTTGTACCTTTACAAAAATACATTCCTGCAAACCAATAGAACTCCTGGAAATTGATGTTTCCTTTCGCTGGACCATATTTTCAACTATATTCTGAACTCTGCCGAAAGCACTCTAACTTCGGAAATAGTTTGTTGATGCTGAGTTAAAAGTATTTTTCCGGGAAATTGCATCCGTCAAGAAAATAGCCATTGGAAAGTTGGTTCGATAACTGATTAAGGACATTCTAGCAATATGTAAAAATATGTCTACATAGCTTTTGAAGAAACATTTTTGAAATCACTAAAGTTGATAATTTCAGAGTCGCCCCTTAGAAGTAGAGAGTAGTAGTAGCAGTAGGCACCTTAGAAAGTGTTTCTTGTGCAAAAGCTCTTCGCAGAACGGAGAACGTCTTCCGTTTCAGGAAAATAAAAAGATACATAAAATTACCCATGAAAGGGCTCGGAAGGTTTCCTCCTCCCGGAACCGGGTGGCACTATAATGCTTACACTATTTAAATCCGCATTTAAACCTTTTTAATTTCATTCGTTCGGTGGCAGTTTGTTCGCCAAAGGAAAGTTTTGCTCTTGGTAGGTAATTAGGAAAATGAGTTTTTAATGAGAAAATTTCTTCCTTGGACCACTTTGTAAAAAAATTTAATGAAAAGATTTCCGGTTTTCAACAGGCTCGTTGCTGTACATATATGAATCTGTGACGTCTGTACGAGGTTCTGGGGATTCTGAAACGGATCCGGGTCTCCATCAAAGAACAGAAAAGTTTGGGAAGCAAAATACGCGGAAGAGAATTTTATTTAAAATTAGAGCTCGCCAGGATACATTCGGGTTGTTCCTTCCTTCTTTTAAATGGCCCTGCAGGACACGATTTATAAAGCCAAAAACCATTCCTTTGTTAAAGTGCTGCTCCCGTGAAATCTCCTCTTAGATTTGCCCAACCTAAAAAATTTAAACCCGAGAAAAAATCTCTTGATACTGGGCAATTTTTAGTCTTATGATTAGGTTTGATTTATTATGGCGACATTTTTGCAGAACGGTGATGCTGCTTTGAGATTAGAACCGGAACAGGAATATCTGGTCCTTGGGAATGAGCTTATGTTTGGGAACATTTCATTTTACTATTTGTACAAAGCAGTAATGTGTTAATTTCATATAGGCATTTTTCAGCTCCATTTCTTGGTTTGTTTTTCGGAATTAATTTCGGGACTGCGTGAAAATTTTAATTTAGTTGAACTTATTTGATGTCACCTGTTGCAAAACTCAATATGTAATTACAAACCTACGTCTTACATATTCTTAAATGGCATAAATAATACCTACTCATAATTGTAATTACTCATAACTCATAACTTCAATTTGGAATTCAGTTTTCATACATAACTGTTATAATGACGAGTTATAATAATTTATAATCATTCAATTCAGAGGTTCATCCTTTTTCTCGGTGCAGTGCACCAAACAATAATTTCTTTGAATATTTTGGTCGTTCTATTAAATTTAAATTTAAATTAATCCTTTCTTCGTGCAAGCAAGTCCAATTATAAAATCCATTTTACCTTTAAAACTTTGGCAATATTTCGTGCAAATACGATTACCGAAAATTTCATTACGAATAAGTTGAACACTCTGGAATATTAATTCCTCTTAATGTGGAGGAGGAAAACACAACTAATCTATAATTACCATCGCCTTCGAAGCCGTGCCGAGGAATATTGAAAATCCCTCAGTTGAGCCGTGCTCGAAAGTTTCAATGGTGGTGAAAAGTCCTTTTCGTTTGGTTTTTTTTTTTCATTGTCGCATTTGCTAAGGAAAAGTGCAAGGGAGCTGCACCTGTCGCGAATGGCTCTAGACATTGACTTTGAGCGCGCTCTAATTCCCGACAATTTAGGCGAATTGTGTCACATGCACAGGTGCTCCGATTTTAAAGAGTTCGCACTCACCTGCTACTTGTAACGTGGCGTTCCTGCTCCGCGCCACCCCCAGCTCGTTTTTTGCCTCGCACCAGTAGACGCCAGCATCGCTTTCCCGCCGAGAATTTACAACCTGCAATAGTAAATGAGATGAAAAGCTTATAAGGCCTCTGGAGGGGTGGAGGGTGGAAGTTTGGGTGTCGTCAGCCCCACCAGCTGAGTGGATGCAGGAAATTGACGATGGAGGGGCGAATGGGTGGGTGAACGTTCAGGAGGGAAGGCAGGGCGTGTTCCGGGAGAATGAAAGGAAGCCCGACAAAGGGGGGCTGTTGTGGCTGTGTCCTTCCTAACAAAAGGAGATTAAGTTGGCTCTTATAATTAGTTTTTTCCGAAAGGGATCAGAAATTGATGCCATGTAGTACCTGGCATTATTACAATGGGTTTTTCGACCCCCGTGTGCAGCGGCGGCGGGGCATAAATTATAGCACTGCACAGATTATTGGGTATTTTCGACCTCTTTGTGCTTGAATACCCAAAAATAGCATTTTAATTATTAATGGCGGACAACTGCACAACAGAACGAGCGACAGTCCGCCAAACTAATTATGCATCACCACATGTAGTCCTTTACAGGATCAAGGAGCGAAATCAATATTTTCCGCCAATTCTAGTGGGGGAATGGTGTTTATTCGCAAACAAAAAACCAAACTACTTTCCGTCTTATACACACACATACACCATGCACCGAACTACGAGGAATGCACTTTAAGGACATAGACCAAGAAGAAAAGTCCTGGCTGTGCAGGCAACAAGAAAAAACAAATTACGCTTTCGCTTATCAACTTTATGATGGCATTCTGTAATGAAATTTATTCGGATTTTTTTTATTTTCATATGCTTATAGATTTGACAGCACATTCCATTAATGTGTATGTAAACTGCATTATTTTTTGTGCTCTCAAATAACTACACTAAAAATGCTCTTATCTCCTTTTTACATAAATTCGCTTTACCGAAATAAAAAAACTGACGTCAGAAAAATCCAATTATTTTTTTATTAAGAAAATGTTATGCAAGGACTTTTGTGTGGTGGTGAACGTTCGCTTGTGAATAAAAACACACACGTTCCTGATATATCCGAGCCTTCGAAGAGCTGCTCCTTGCTATGTGAGGTTTATAAAGCAGTAAACTTTATAAGATTAAATGTGTTTTTTGGTATATTTTCTACAGAATAACAAGGCCTGCCGGTCTAGCTAAAATGATATTTATACGAAGAGTCCTTTTAAAACATATACACAAACTTTATATTTTTATATATTTCGAAAATATTGTACATTTGGTAAATATAAGAAAAAAATTATGCATTTGTGGGTAATTGGGTAAATCACGTTATCTTTTATAATTCATTATAATGTCCTTTTCATATCGATGAAAGGAAAGTCCAGATGCAAAGACGGCAGGACAATAAGTGAAATCGATATCTGTACAGTACGCGCCGCATATTTCCGGCATCAATGCAATTATCGTGCTGTACTGAACATCAACATTTCGTTGAGCTATGAAAGTTTTTACCTGCATCCAAAATTGAAAGGATTGCATAACATCGATAGAATAATGTCGGCAGTGTATTGTGTTGTGCTGGTCTTTTGCATTGAGTTTGACAAATTTTTGAGTGTTGTCCGACTTTTAGTTAAGTAAATTTGATGCACGAATATTCTGATTGAATTTCGGGGAATTCAAATTTGTCAAAAACAAGAGGCAGTTTTTTCGAAAACATTATTGCAAATCATTTATGAATAAAAATCACAAAGGCACAATATTTCATATTTTTGACAGAAAAGTTCAAATTATACTTTGAATAAAATTTATGAACACTTAAGAGATCTTCAATTCAAATACAATTAGCATTTAATAATTTCTTGTCAAATTATCGGTATGAATCGACGTCTTGAGGTTGTTCAAATGTTCAAGGACTTGGAGCTCTTCGCCACTAATTGTTTATGAATTGCACGAGTCTCTTATTACCGCCCAAGGAATCAATTCTTCCTTTTCGGGTAGCACAACTATTTTATGAGTACGCAGAGCTCTAAGTTAAGGAAGTGAAAACAATAAATAACAATTAGAATATTAAACACGAGTTTCTAACAAAAGCGAGCAACGCTCAAAAGTGCAATACAAAGTTCGTACAGAACACAGCAAAACATATCCTTAAGTTCTTAAATTTTTAATTGAAACTCGACATGGAATCTAGTTATGGTAGTATGAATGTCCTCAAACGGGCAACAGAAGACGCGAGCAAGGATTGCTTAAAGGTACTCTGCGCAAATTATTAAAACAAATTGCGGTTAAACTTCAGACAATTTGCTGAGCTCCAGCGCAAAAATCGATAAATTAGCTAATGAACGGCGAGGACTTCCTTTGTTCCGTAAATACGGTCGAAAGGAATCGTTGTTAGTGGTCTGCGGTGGTGTTGGATTCCTAAAATTGTGTGGAAACTTACCTTTAGAAAAAAGAGTCCTCCGGCAGGCAGGACGATTCGATGGGAGCCGGGCAGGATTTTCAAGGGTATCCCATCCTTGTACCATTGAATGGTGGGCAGAGGAGATCCTTCCGCCTTGCAGTTGAGTGTAGCTGGCTCGTGACGGGGCACTGTCGTATCAATCGGATGCTCGATGATTCTAGGAATTTGCGACCCTAAAACGAAGATAAAACTTCAGTAAGTCCTTGTAACAACCTGAGCAGGAGGAAATATTCGAGGGTGGTAAGTTCATTACTTATGCCCTGCCAAATGCAAGACACCGAGGTGAATACACTTTAATTAGAACAATCGCAATAGCAATTGCTGAGGGTTATGTGCACACCGGAAGGAACCAACTGGGAAAATCAGGACGTTAAGCGGAACGAAGCTGCCATTAAATGTTTTCCACAAAGACCGTCTCCCATCCTTTCGGTTGCACTGAAACAAAGGCAAACCCCATTCGCAAGCACTCCTCTCGATCGATTTTTATGACTTTTGATTGTCAGTTTACATTTAGCCCTCCCCGTTCTCCTTTAGTCCCCCATTAACACTTTCGTCCCCCGGCGGCTTCCGCCGATGCGTCTCTGAATATCTCCACATCACCACTAATATTTCAGCAGATGGGAAATTCTGCTTACACAATTTAATTAGTCTTGAACGCCTGCTGGCAGAAGGAAATGCCGACTCCATCCCTTTTTCCAGCTTACAAAACGGATGCAGATGTCCTCACTGGTTTATTGCACCCATCATTTTGGATTGTAATGGATCGGCTTACGGGAAAACTTCCTCGAAGAGTTAACCAAAGCGTTTTATTAGCCAAATTTGAATTTTAATTGAGGACTTTCATGGCCTGTAAAATGTTCGCTTTTAAGCTGTAACGGTTTCTGTTGCTTCCAAATTAACCATAGCTGAAGTAATTTTGCATTAAAATTCCTTGAAAAACATAAAATTGTATCAAAATAGGACAAATGGTATTTCTTACAGAGATAATGCTTTGATAAACATTCTATTTCTTTTTTATTCTCATACTTAATGGGGGCAGAGTCCAGTTTATATTAGAGATGTTATTTCGTTTTTTGACCGTTAACAAAAAATTGCGGGGGGGAGGGTTCGCAGCGTTACAAATTTTAAAGTGCTTATAATGTGTATTTATATATATAATATTATATAATAATATATAGGTATATATACCTATATATATATACCTATATATACCTATAGAGAGAGAGAGAGAGAGAGAGAGAGAGAGAGAGAGAGAGAGAGAGAGAAAGAGAAGAGAGAGCGAAAGAGAATAGAGAAACTTTTGGAAGATACTTTAGCTATATTTTTTATTAAATGCACTAATATAAAAAAAATCTCATTCGGCTGGCCTACAAGCTGAAATAGATTTCGAAGTATTTTGATTGCGTCTATCGGAATAATTTATTTCAAAATCGAGAAACTAGTTATGAATTTAGAAACTACTCATCAAGACCTTTTCAACAATACCCCACAAGACGTGGTTTAGAAAAATTCAAAATTTCCACTCTCTTCCCCATTCGTATTCCACCTACCCCTAATTTGGTGCTGCCACCGTTAACCTCATAGAGAGTACTCTCATTTATACAAATAAAGTCTCTCTCTAAACTTCATAGGGACCGAGATATAATTTTTTCAAAATTTCAACCCCCTCTCACGGTCACCCCCGTGGACCGTTTTTGGTCATTAATGAACTTAGCCGAGTTATTAACCCCAGAAATAACATATTAAAATTTGCAAAATTAACCGAAAATTTTACAAGAAAACAACTATAAAAGGATGACGCATTGCTCCAGGAATTCAGTCGATTCAAAGACATAGCCGAGTGCAGTAGCTTTAATTAGCAGCTCTCTCTGGATTAAAATATATCTTTTGAATTGATTATAAAGTAAAATAAAATAAGCTCTGTTAATCTGGTTTCGTACTCAGGGAGGCATGAAACGAAAAACTATGAAAGAATTTTTCGAAAGTCATAACATGGTATACATCTCAATAGGTAGATTTTCCTTCAAATTCTACCTAAAAAAGTGAATTAATAAACCGATTTTATTTTTTTTATGAATGTGTTTTTTTAGGAAGTCGGCCTTTGAGGTACAAATAGTTTTGTTTTGAAAAGATTATAATAATATTTTTCGTTGTCATTTTGTGTGGATAACAATCAGCGCGTTCATTTGTTAAATTAGGCAGATTTCCTGGATAATATTTCCCAAAAGTGAATGCTTCTATCTTTCCATCTGGACTATGTAATAATTGTCATGTAGTAAGTCTCATAATTCACTCACGAAACAGAATTACGAACGTGATTTATTATCTGACAGCAGCGAATTAATTAATATGAATAGCAAGCGCTAAAAATGCCACATAAACCAACAATTCTCACAAGCGGCCAATTAACATTCCCGGATTTAGCGGCTCTGCGCGAGGGGACCGGGTCGAGTGCGTGTAGCTCATTAATGCTCGCAAGTAACATTGTAATTACCGCAGATAGGATCTAGGACCCTAATAACTGATAAGCACCTTTCATGGCCCACTTTATGACAACTGTTCTACGTGCTTATCGCGGACATCTTGGCAGTGCTATTCCTTTTAATGGCTGCTCTTTTTTGGCTCATCCTGAAAAGTTCTAGTCAAGCAGCCACAAGGACATTTGTTCCCATTTCGCATCGTATATCCTTCGAGGTGGCACTGTGACTATCCTTCTTGGTCTTGCTGGCAAAAACCGAGTGATTAATGTTACCTGAAGTCCACCAAGAATTCAATGGCTCCGAATTCCTTGGCCACGACATCTGATTCTTTTTTGCAGTAGTCTTATGAGCCAGGACTGCCGCGTTACGTAATTAACATCACAAAAGAAGAGCCTCGCGTGCTTGTCTGGAATAAAGTTGGAGTCCTGGACAAAGCCGTTCGGAGGTGAAGACAGGACAAAAGAGTCAGGCCAAGCAGGTAAGAGCGCCTTAACATATTCGCTCCATTGTTGGAGCTCGCTTCGTCCGGATACTGAAAACATTTATTTTTCATTTTAAGTAATTTTTTAGTCCTAGGGGAAGTGAAGTCGCTGCTGGCCGACTCCCGGCCTCGTCCTTTTGCTATTGTTAATTTATTACCTCCCACATGTAAAGTTGCACATTTCGCTATTGCAGGGCGAACGTACTTCCTGCGTAAATTCTGGATCCAGGCCAAGCAACTTCCATTTGACTTTTCTTGCCGGGCTTTTATGCGTTTAGGAAGTGGAAAACAATGAACGCAAATAGAGAACTTATTTTAAGGAGGAGCGAATTTCAATTGGGGCTGGATTCACAGCTATTATGAGTGGCAGAACTCCATTCGCGAAGTCCTTAGGAGGACGTAAGAAATGTGTCTTGAGTTTGATGTTATTAGCGAAATGAATTACGTTCTGAGACAATCAGCCCCAAAGTAATGTGGCTATAAACTGCATTCAGTTTGCGATAAACAATGTTTTATTGCTTTTGATTATTTAGTAAATTGTACAGGATACAACTTCCATACAAACGTTTTTAAAATGCAATTAATCCAGGACATGTGGACTTGCCAGAACTAAATTCAGCAGTATTTGGCAGAGCAATTAACAATGAATTAGAGGTTTAAGGAGAAACCGTTTTTCGAATTGTTAAAGAATAATTGCACATGTAGAATATATGTAAGTTCACAAAATCCTGTAATTATAACCATAAATGTAGATCCTTACTGCTTGGTGTGGTAACAGGGAAGCCGTACAACAAAATTAATATGTACAAATATAATTGAAAAATCGGAAAATATTTTCCTCGTACATTTAATTTCATTGTAAGCAGCAGAATAAGCCGCAATATGAATTGAAGAGCCCTTTTTATTGGCTGTAATGCAAAAAGAACGCGTAATCTAAAATCAAAGCTACTCTTTTGAGGTGCTAACGTGAATATATGCAATATATACAATACATTATACAGTTATACACATTTAAAAGGTATTCCGATCCGAACAGCATTATTGTTATTAAACCAATGATTATTTTTCATATTTTTCCATTTGCTTTATTTCATTTCATTTAGTACCGTAGTTCGAGGATATATAAACCTTTTGAAAAAATCCCCGAAAAGTCATAAGCCTGTAGCTGTAGAGAGTCCTCATACAGGAGGTTTTCGTAGGACGAACAGTGTGGAGCAGAAAATACCAAATAAAAAGGTTTGGGGCTAAAAATCGGCTTACTGTGAATGGGAACCAATAAAAGTTTTGTCATTATGGCTTTGCTATACGTGTATAAATAGCTTCTGCAAATACGTATAGCAGAACTTCACAGGCTCTTTAGGACTATCTCCTGGACGACTCAGGAAGAGGTCGCGAATAATAGGCGGCTCCTTATGTGGTGTGTTTCATTCATGTGAAGTACGTGATTTCTGGCGCACGCAAAAAATACGTGGGTGAAGGAATGGAAGGATACGACCGTCGCAGGATCTTTATTGTGATTCCTGTGCTCTATAGTGTGGCTGCGTCTAGGATGGGGAATCCAAGCACGCGAAACTACACGACAGTACATACTTATATACATATATTTGGCAAAAGCACGAAGAAGGAAAATGGATAATTGACGTGCCTGTGAGCTTCTGGTGAATTCAATCATAATACGAAGATATCGGGAATATCGCCCTAAGAACGCTCTAATTAGGAATGTCTTAGGCGTTCCATCTGCTTGTCTGGAATTTAAAAACGCCATCTTTGACGGCAATATTAAATTAATATTTATCTCTTCGTTGCCAGTGAATCTACGGAATTACACATCAATTTTCGTGTAATTGCTTTAAAAATTTCATTTAATGTACTTTTCTCGGGAACCGTCTGCAGATGAGAACCAAGTAATTAATTATTATAATTACCTCTTAATTAAATTCATTACGTAGTCAGGAAACGATAATATACATAGTTCCGATTCCGTTTGGAAGTGTTCAGACATCGACAGTGGCGCAATTTTAGAGGATGCGAGCAGAAATTATATGTACTCGAAATATTTATTGTGCACTTAATTAACTGCGAAGAGAAAGGTTCAAGTGTGTAAGAAAGAAAATTATCCTTCATAAGGTAGAAAATTGGTTTTAGAATTTGGAGCTGAGTTCTTGATATAAATTGATAATATGCTAAGTTATGAAATTCGTTTTAATTGTTAAAAATGAAAATATGGGATGTTAGTTAATGTTTACTCAACTTGATATTTCAAACTTTGGAAAATTTTCTAAAATGCTTGAAGATAACATGACGTGCCAGAAGTCAGATTTTCAACTCTGATTTCTCCAAACTTCTGTCCTATTAAAATCTACCGCTTTTCTATTAATTTAGCAAATTTAAAAAAAAAAAAACTGATAATTGATTTCGTCACTATTTTGTGAAATCATCTCTCCAAAAGTCACCACAGAGTACAATTAGGGATGCATGCCGGGGGTAACCAGCTGGAAATAATTCCGTTCTTCACAAATAGGAGCAGAATTTCACTGCCAGGAAGTTGAAGTTGTGGGGCCCCTGATCCTCCTCCACTTATCCAATTTAAATTTCAAAGCATCTCTTGAATTTCAATAGGAAAATGTGTATCTACGGGAATAAGTTTCATAACGTACACATAAAACCATTCCGTGGGAATCCCCAGCAAATTACTCGACTGAACAAAACATTCCTGTGACAGATGAGTGCAAAGGAGAAAATCTACCGAGAAGATCCTGGCAACATGGCTGAACCGAGCTGAGTTGCATGAAAGTTCGCAAAATGTTCTGAAATTTCGCCAAGCCTTGAATATCTCCCAAAAATTCTTCATAAAAACCGCTTCTTCTGGTAATAAAATACATTGTTTAGCTCGAATAACTTGAAGGAAGAAATATTTAAAAAGGATTTACTGTAGCGCGGTGGCCGGAGCTGCGAGCGACGAGCGAAGGATGTTCCGTGGAAGATAACGGATGTCCGAGGCAAGTGTTCATAATTTTTCTGGTCCTGGAACGTCCTAGTTTGAAATAAGTTGGATTTTTTATGGGAGGGCTCTACACTAGCTTCGAGGAACATGTGAATTTCACAACAACCCTCTTGTGGTGGTTGGAAAGGAGCCTGATCATCATCCCAGCGATATTTCATCATGTTTACTTACGGCTCTTCTTTCTTGGGTAAATATTCGCCGGAGCTGTTCCCATCCAGTGGATCGTCCTGTTCCGGAACCTCAAGTTAGAAAAAACAGAGTCTGGTGGTCGTCCTCGTTTTTTATCCAGCCAGCGCCTTTTATGGTTGCGCGTACTTTATGGCAGCATAAAGGGATGTGTGTGCCACTTCTGTGTGCTTTATGCTCCCATGTTGAATGCCCGGGCCCAGATTGGTCTATATGTGGCATGTTCGTAACTCCTGAGTCCTGATGATGTGCTGGTTAGGTTCCGTACGAAATCAATGTGAGAACTAAATATTTGTTAAGTCAATATAAATACACTCGGGGAGTGGGTGCTGTCTGCGCCAGGCTCTAGTGGCAAAGCACACCCCGACCAAGCCTCAAAACGGAGCACAAAGTTACTGTTTTAATAACGTGGTGGCTTTTACTATTTGCTTACTTCTAAACTTTCATGCTGTTTGCAGTTCGTCAGTTGCAGAAACTTTAAGCCATGCCGACAGGACTTTGATGGTGGTTGTCATGAAAAATTAGCCCTAGGTGATGTGTTAAAGCGGGGGATGGGGGCCTGAAAAATAATTTACATTGCAATATTTAGCATAATTATTGCTAAGTTCAATTACGCAATATGCATAGCTGAAGGGCGCATTTGACTTCCGGCATGTAATTCATTGATAAATCAGTTACTACTGCAATGCAGGACTACAGGACGCACAAATTACGCAACAAGGGTAACTTGATTTAATTGATTTCCACAATGTCGCTTGCATGTTGCTGATGATCAGTACTCTTTCTCTTGCCAAGCCAAGATGACTGGTCCCCTTTGGTCATCATATTTAATTGCCAATTAGATGAAGAATCCTGATTAATGCTTTTCATTGGTAACTTAAATTGGCGAATCAGGAAAGCCATCTCTTCACATGTATTTCAATATATTATATAGTTTTAGTGTTCTCGACGGGAATGAAAAAGCATTTAAACATAACTTACAACTATAGTCAATATTTTATAAACCGCATCGAAAAAAAGCACGTAAACGTTCACAAAATGTTCCAACCAAAATCATAGAACCAATTTACAACTAGTTTTGCAGTCAGTTACACATTTTTACAGAGTCCCTTACTGTAATAGTTCTGCATGCAGAATCAACATTTAAGCTTTATTGTCTGGCCCAGAAGACATTCCTTTTAATCACGATGCGGTTCAGCGTTTAAATTTTTTTACGATTTTTCTATGTTGATCGATTTCCGAACAGACATTTGTCCAAAAGTCCAAAACTCTTGCTATTCGTCCGAATCCTGGCATATTATCTCGATGCAGACCACTCGAGTGGAGTTGGTTCCAGTTCAGTGTACCATCCACCAACACATTCCTACAAACATTGACGAACCCTCGGTGTCACCGCCAGAGAAGTCCTTCCTGAAAGGGTATGTAAATGAAAACTGGACTGGTCAATGAGAAATATCCAGGACGAAGGCTTATCTGTCATCAAATGTCAGCAAACTCATGCTTCCACCCAGATGTTGGCTTCGTTATTTTAGTACCGAGTACCCTAACTAGAAGGGCGGGAATTCGCTGGTCACCCGCTCCTGCAGCACTCCAAAATTCCACCCCTCGCCAGTTGAGTGTTTATACATGATTACACGATCCGCAGTAATTGAATTTTTGAAAACACACATTCGTTCGTCCTCGTTTAGGGCCTGCACTCGACTGTGTGGAAATCATGTGAGTTTTATGCTTTCGTCAAACGAGATAAGATAAAATAATTAACCGGGGAAATTATGTAAGTGTTCACACGCACATTTGCGACATAGAAATAACTGGGCAAACATTGTACTCTTGTTGAATTTATGGCCTTTCCCACACTCGGCACCAGGATCCCGGAACAATTTTGAGTCACTGCGCCATTGTTGGGATCGTAAATATTTCCTTAACTTTTGGAAAATAAAACACATGCATAAAATGGGAAAATTTTATGACAGCAATATGTAAAATATGAGTGCGTAAGCAATCCTGGAGACCATTTCCAAGATTTTATTGATGGAAACCGATTTGATGCCGTTTTGAGTGGGTTACGTTCCACGTGCCGTCTTCGAGGAGGTGCGCCACCTTCTCGAGGGTGTGATTTGCATTTTTCTCATAAAATAGGTCTCCGGAATGTCGGCTCTGGAAATTTTATGCTTATTTTGCAGACATTCTCAGGACCACCTTTACGGAAAGTATTTATTTAACAAGGTATAAAACATTGGATTCGACTGAAAGCTGAAACACTCAAAATGCTTGCAATAATGAATATGGCCTCCGTTTCTTACTTCCAGTATTACGTTCAATTTAATTAAGTTTATTTACTTTTGTCGATTACTTGAACAAATTTATGATCATCATTTTTATGTTATATGTGTTATATGTGTAGATATATAAGACAAACTGTGGAACATTACTGGTAGAAGGTTTTGTTTTTTTCATAACGTTTTTGACAATGTTATGATTACTGGATTCTGTACTTCTTAAATTTAGGAAACTGATCTAAATTCACAGGTTTAAATCAAACATATACACTCACAAACAGATCCGGCTCGAAGGACCACCTTCCCTACACTTTTTTAAAATTACGTATTTATTTATTTTTTTTGTTTTTTTATTAGAAGAAGAAATAAATACGTTCGGTTAGAAAAGTAAATAGTAATTGGATATTTAAAAAGTGCTTTTAATAAAATCAAAATACCGATTTAATATTTATCGAATAACAAAATACTCCTGAGTTTTGAGTTAAAAAACTCAAAAGATATCGAATGGAGCATAAACTTGATCATTCAAAAAGTTGTTTTTCTCTACTGAATATACCTTTGAAGAAAATTCCACGAAAACTCCCAGATTTTTTTTTAAAGAACACCAGAGAAAACTAACAAAAGTTTTCTTATGACGAGCAACGGGACATTCCAATCAAGAAAATGAATGCATACGATGAATGTCATGCTGTGCACTTCACTTACATTCAGTCAGGAGTCTTCTTTGCACGGCTGAAAGTCGAATGCACCATTAAATACATTGGTGACGCACAAAAAGTAAGTAAATAAAATTGTCTGCCCTTCAGAGCTGTAAGCCGTCAGTGATAGCATCTTACCACGGCTGAAAACGATTGAACCACCCCCAGGAGTGCCCCGGTTGGGGTGTTCACTAACGTGAATAATCTGGCAAGCTGAAGGTGGCTCAACATTCACGTATCACGTCCTCGCAATCTGCGAGATGTATTTCCCCATTTATCCGACGTTTTAGCAAAGTCTCAAATGCGTCGACAATCTCCTGTATTTACATTCCATAAATAATTCAAAGATAAATTTTTGCACTTAATGATGTCATCTGCAAAGAGGAAGAAGTGCAATAACAACAATTGCTCAAAGTTGTATAATGGCGCCAGAGGCACAGCATCAACATTGCCATCAAGACGAAACGCCAGGACCGTCGACGGTCGACAGAATTTTTCAACTCTTTCTCCGGGTTCCATACCCTGTCCCTGGAGCTCATGTATAGTACAGTTGATATCTTAGAACATCCGGTCCCTGCCTCGGGCCGGAGAGAGCTCTTGAACTTGGTTACGTACAGGGAAAAGGAGGAGAAAATTTGTCAGTTTTGTTGCAAATGACAATGGGAAGTGGCGCGGGAGCAGTGAAGGTGGCAATTTGCTGCATTCAGACAACAACTATGTAACTTCATGTGCAAACAATGGCGCTTTTACATAAAATGGTGAAATAATTAAAGAAAATTCAGAAAGATTTTGCGAAAAGTGCGCCGTTGTTGTAGCATGCCTGCAAGGTCTCCAGCTTCTATTTATTACTCAAAAAGTGCAATTAGGTGAAATGAAAATTGTTCCCTTTTCCTCAATTTGCACAAGTCCTTGCGGGAATTAGTCTGAATTAAGCCCGGAATGAATTTCAGATAAAAGTTTTCATAAAGCAGTTAATTTTGAGTAATTCATAAATGTACTCTGCAACTAAAATCATGGAAAGGACATCTTTTTTAACCTAGAAAAAAGTTATTATGGGAATTTTCCACTTTGCAGGAAAATATGAACTTTGTTGAAATTGCTGGGAAATTCAGGAGAAGTGCTCTTGGAACTGTAAAAAAGTTCTCGACATAAATATTTCAATGAATTAAAAAAAGGTTTGTGCTACTTATAGATAAATAGTTTTAGAAATATTTTAATATTTTAGTTTTTTTTGATGTTTTACAAGTTATTTTACCCACAACATATTTACCTCCGTATGATTAAAAGCCAGAATTCTAGATGCCTAACAACTTGCATAGCAACTTCCTGTGCCTTTTCTTAGGAGGATAATGAGAACATTTAATGGGAACAACTTAATTTTTCCACCTGGCGGTATCCACTTTCGGAATCAGATCTCAAACCTAAAAGCAAACTGCACTCAAATGTAGCCTTACGCAGTTCCAATACGGGGCACTAGGTTCCAGGGCTAAGTAGGAGGCAACTATCGTAGGCGGCATTCGGGATGTAGGCGATATTTGGGTCTCTTACTCTATAAGTCTATAACCATGATCGCCGGAAACTTGTGGGGTTGGGGAGGGTCAAGAAAAGGCCGTGCTTCCTACCTAGATTTCGAAATTAATGATTGAAGATTTATTAAAAGTCGCAATGATTGTTTAAATTTTCAAATCTTGTCACTCCCCTGTTAGAATTTTCGATGTTGATTTCGATTTGATTCGGTTTTGCAGTTTATTTCGTAATCAGTTACTACAATATATTTCCATAGAGCAATTATTTCACGGATAATCTCCGGAATGCGAAACTGTATCAAATACAATTATTCCCACATGCAAATTTCGATCGAATTGAACCCTGATTTCCTTTTAAATGAAGAACTCAGTTCGCAAATTTGCCAAAATCAACGCGAACACTGGAATTTCGGTTCGGCTCTTATTCAAATGGCCGTAAGTCAAGTATTCAATTGCTGCTCGGTTGAAATCACAATTAGCAGAGCGAGATCGATTGGCCATTTTCGAACTACATTAATCCCGAACCGATTCCGACATCAGCGGCTCAATAAAGCATGAGGGACGCGTTGAACTGTGTAATCAATAATTGAATTAGTGCCTGTCACTAAGCCGGACTGGATAAGCAGAATGTGTTTTATGATGGGGGAGGGCTGGGGACTACTTTTTAGATATTTGCGGCAAACAAGAGAATTTGCCCGAGTTACATGAAATATTTATTTTCCTAACTGCTGTCTGCTGTGTCTGTGTCTCGAGTCCTGTCAGCGAGAATATAACGCCCGAGGAGGATGCAAAATACCACGTCAACTAAAAATGTCGCTGTCAACCTCCTTCTCGGCGCGACTAAATTGAAAAAGATGAGGAATGAGGATTGTGGGTAAACTTTGCATCAACTGCAATATTTTCCACTTGTTTCGCAAATAAAGAAAGCCGACTTTGTGTGGGGAGATGTATTAGAAGCGAAATTGAAACAAACACGGATGGCAAATTGTGCAGTGTTTTTAATGAATGCAGAGAGGGGCGGGCGCTGAATGGGGTTGGGCTATCTGCACTCTTGCGGAGCCGTGTGGGAATCTTTGTAAAAATACCTGCAGTGGGGAAATAAAGAAAATATTTTATTGCGGTAGAGATTAAGGACAGAAAAATGCATATAAAGTTGCATTAATTGAGAAAAAAAATATTTCATAATCATCCGCAATTCCGCAGTTTTTCTTATCAGTAACTATTTAAGGAACTCTTTTATTCAGCCACTGCTTTCGATCTCTTTTTTAATGATTAAGAAGAATATCTACACAGTTTTTTAATAGATATCTTGTGAATTGTGAGTTTTATTTATATTAAAATTAAAAATTATTACGTACCTTAAAACTACACGAAAATTTAATTACTTAACTGCGAATTGAGTAATAAAACTTCCTGATGTTAATGTAGTTGATTTACCCAAACTTCTGTGATTGATTGATAATAAACTTAATTGAGTAGTTTTTGATTGGTTCAAGATATTCATGTGTACGATTTCAGCACACTTAGGTATATAATAATAAATAATATACATTTATGAATTACTATTAAAATTTAATTTCAGGATTAACTTCGTAAAGACAATTTCTATATAAAATAAACTAAATAAGGAGATAGTTTAAAAAATAATGATGTTCTCGCGTATACCTTATCAGAAAAGAATCGTTGCAATTGTAAGCAATAATTTTAAAAACAGCAAAGTGCCAACATGTCCAAACATCAGCAAAAACAGGGTTAGTTGGAAAATACAACGCGAGAGAGCGCATAGAATTCAGGAGTAGTGACCCGACTGCCGACTGAATAAGACGAGAAAAAACGTCGATCATAGTTGTAAATTTTTTATGAGAAGTCCATATACCTAATTATATGTTATTTGTTAAGGAAAACTAAAAAATGACTAGTATAATTAAAATTCGATTAGTGAATAAAAACACTGTGATCAGAGGATTCGACAAAGAATAAATATTTGGAAAATATTTATTTAAGAGATCACAGAGAAACGACACAATATTATGAAAAATTCTTTCCACTTCGCCCACATTTGAAAAACGTTGAAATTTTAATGTGAACATCCGTCGCTCTAATTGATTTTCCACTCCCTAAGGATTCAGCTACTACTTTGAATATGGGATCGTCCCCGAGATTATCGTCATTATCAATTTACAAGCCCCAATGAAGTATTTAAACCCGCTCTGCAACGCAACACATCAATTGCCCGAAAAGTGCTTAGACATATTCCGCAGGGATCCTGCATTGAGTCCTCCGCCTGTGTGACTCTTCAAATATTGTGTACACTCCAAGATAAACCTTATGTCAGTTAATCAATCAATCATAACGTTCTAATCCTTGACATTTTGTTTGTGCTCTGACTTTGCTGAATGTGCACGCACCCCTTTTAGCCCCGAGAGGTACGCAATTACTTGTCTATTTGCTCGTGGTATTAAAGTTGCCAGGGATTTTGTTAGACAACTTTACTCCAAAAAGATACACGGGTAAATATTTAACAAGACGGTCCTCGTTTAATTAGACACCGGAATGAATTTATCTCTAAATACTGCCCGAATGCGTTTTGTAATGGATGAACCCTTTCGGAAATCATTTCGCGATGTCTTCTCTGTGTTTTGTGCTTAATGAGTCATCAAAAGTCATCGAAGGTTTTTTTGAGGGGTCAGCAAAATATTGCATAAATACTCTTTTCAATATTCTGAAGGTAAACATAATTTATTGTTGCATTTGAAGTTGCCAATGGAAGGATTACTGTTTGTAAGTCCATTTACTCGTACGTATATTTTAATTACATGTGGTTTTTCAAATTTTAAAATCTGACTAACAAAGAATCAGAAAAATTACATTAATAACATGATTCTTGCCGATTCCTCTGCTAATTAAACGTTCCCAATTTCTTGAACTTTTTTCGCAACATTAACAAAAACAGCAAGAATGACACAGATAAGAGGACCGCAGTGTTTTTTTTAAAGGCAATCATATTAATCAAAATTGTGCAATGGCATGTTTTTTGCAAGAAAAATGCAGAAAAATAAACTTCTTTATTACTCTAATTTACAATATAAATTTGTAGCCAATATTCAACAAACTTTTTTGACCAATTTTCAATTTATATCCACTTTTCAAATATCAATATTAAAATAACATAAAATTTATAAACAAAATCCATATACATACTTAAGCACATAAATTCCGAGTAAAACCAAATAAAACACCTTTCACAAATATCGCATTAATACAAATTGGAGCATGAATGTGGAATCATTCCTTCTGCGAGCAGGAGTCACTGCCTTCGGGGAATGAAAGCCGCGGGTGCTCAATGTAAACAGGAGCGCGCTTGTTTAAGTATCGAGTTTACTTCATTAGCCTAAAAGTTCGGTGCATAACCACCCCGCGTTGTGTGTCCTAGATCCTAGAAGCAACCAGTTCATTATCGATACCGATGAGTCATTCTGAATAAAAGACTGACAATTAATCGAACCGCGCGTTCTGACTAGGGAGTCATTCTTCTAATAACAGAAATGCGATTCATCAAAAAACACCGTCAGTTCCGGTGTTGCTCAACAAAAGAACTCTAAACTCCTGCCACGCTAGGAAGCTCCACGCGAGGGAACCCAGGGCAGGATCCCTGGACCCTGGCGTTCACTTAATTTAACAAAACTTGAAGCGAATTTTTGTCGATTATGCCACAATGGGGGATGACTTGCACCAGGAGTTATTGAAACGTCAGGGAAAAGATAAACAGCCTGATTATCCTGTCCGAGATCACAAGGGCTCGGACCTTAAGTTATTCGATAGCGGCAATAATTGGATTCAAAATTCTGCCGCCCAACGATGAAAAATATCAGAAAGTTTATGAGGATCACAGTGTAACCCAACCTGCAACCTTCTTCCCTTAAACTCAGTTTATGTCGACCTAAAACAGATACCATAAATATTCGAGGTGGTTCAGAAGGATATCCCACCATGAGATACCTTTGCTATAGATCAAACTTTGTGCCAATAAATCACACCAAAAGATCCTTTACCTTCTACATAATTTAAGCTGATTACTAGGAACAGGCAGCACAGTGAAAAATCCATTCTGTTTACTCGCAGGGGGCAGGATCTCCTTCACTCCGGCCTCCTGAATGTTTAGACAAAATTTTCGCATTCAGACGACATTTCCGTTATATTTTTTGCCAAATGGTAACAACACTAGAAAACTCAAAAAGACTTCCTCGCCGCAATGGCAACACTCACAGCTTGCGGCTTGCAAGTAGCACACGGTCACTATAATCTATAGAAAAAGCACAGGACAAGAAATGCGGGATCACATGCAAATTGTTGCCGCGTCGCGCTAAACTCCATCCAAATAAGCCAGGATGCAAGGCTCAACTGAGGACGACTCTGAAATAGGTAGTTGGAACAGAACCTGTGGAGATGTGGGGACTCGTCGTAGTCCTGCTCCCTTGATTTTGCGTACTGCACGGACATCCCGGCACTCCGCTTCTTTAAGGAAAATCAAACAGAATTAATGCAGGGATGGGAAAAGTCCCCCTCGCAGGGGAAATACATACCAGATGTTTTCACCTACCGAGGTGAGACTGCGCCCTATTCCCCATAGGCGCGCCACATTCATCGTCAGGGAATACAGTGACCATCTGTTTTGCCCCTACGTTAAGGAATTTCTCCAAACTTAAGTGTTTCACTTTTTCCGGGGAAAGTGAAAATGATGGAGCCGCACCGAGGACACAAGACACACCGCCAGGCTGTCGTGGCTGCGAGGAGCAGGTTGCGACGTGAGCTCAATAATCCCAGCACGGCATAAAGCCTTTGTGAAATATTCAGGTTCGCTTTGGCGCCCCCATATGTGCCTGGGCCTCGTCGCTTCGGTAGGGTTGCTTCTACCCGCAATTCATTTGCCGGCCGCATATGTTCGTTCGCACGCCAAAGGTGTTTCCAGGATCATTTGCTCCGTGTCGGGATGTTGATAGCTCTCATAAAAGTCTAACTCAAGTGAAGAACATCACGTAAGCCATTACATCCTTCCGAGATCGCAAAACCTTGTCTGGATTGTCTTTTGTGAAATGCGACATCCCCTGGGAATCCGCAAGATTTTTCAACTATCCGAAGTTGTATTGGACGGACCGTACTGTGCCAGTCCGGGTGCGTGTCCGGATCCAATTAAGCTGCAGTTTCGTGCTGATTTCATTAATTTCGTTAGGAACGTATCAATTTTCGCCTTGTCAGGCCGCAAGGATTAAGCTTGATTTGCAACGATGCACGGCAACCACCTGCAATCAGGTCAGGCTTTTCCGTCCTCTCAATGAACTATTCGTGGCAAATTGCTGAGCTTTCTTCAAACATGGTGCTTAGTACTATCATTATTATCATGTTATTATAGCTTCGTTGTAAAGGATTTAATCTCTTTTTTATCGCAATGTAGTAAGAAGCAGTAATTTTAAATTGTTGATTCGAAACGATGTGAAAATTCCACTCAAAAGGTGCTTTAGAATTTTTTAACGAATAAATTTACTTAGCTTTTAAGTAAGTTTAAAAGCTTGAGTACGTGTTAAAGGCAACCAAAGTTATGTAATTTACTAAAGGAAAACATATCGCTGTTACAATACGTGAGACTGCTCTCCTGAATTGCTTCGAATTGACCATCAATTGAACAATGCATTTGCTGGATTTACGACATCCGTGAATGACGAACCAAAGAACAATTATGTGAAGCGTTGCAAGAGTTTTATGAACACTGGCGATAGTCGCATAAAAATAAAAGCTTCAAATAGTTAATCGAATTTTTGTATAATAAACTTTATTTCAATGACACAGGAACTCAATACAGTGTGAACGAGCCACGCAGAACCCTTTCTACAAAATCGTTGATAATGGATTTACTGTTTTGGACGCACTTCAACTGTTCAGAATTCCGCAAAACCTCGCAAATTTATTCAGTGTCTGAATACGATTAAGGTAACCCATTTATGCCACGTGTGAAATTTTTTACAGACTTAACCCTTGTCTCCCCAACTCAGTCCCTCTGGCACACGGAGGCATCTTTAACTGAAAGGTAGGAAATGTAATTGGCATCTTGGCTTATTTGATTTAATCGATACGCGGATCCCTTTTTTCAATCTCCGTTCCTATTTTCACGAGAGACCGGATCGAGGGGATTCAAGGATTCAGCTCGAAAATGTTCTTTCAATTTCCATAACTGGCTCCTGACGGATTGGAGTGGCGCGGAAACCGTCTTTTATTATAACTTTTTGGCATATGCCAATTCAAGTTCGTCGAGTTTCTGAAACAACACGTGTCCATGAACGAAAAATTGCATTTCTGATAGTCGGGGGTTATTAAATTCCACTCAAGCATTCCCCCATGTTTTTTACCGTAAGTAATTTTAAAGACGTATTTCAGCAAATATCCTTCTTAGGTCTACTTACAGAAAAGCCCGCAGAAATACATTCGCCGGCAAGGATCAATAAACACGTCCCACAAACATGTTTGTGGATTATTGCTAATGTGCCATGAAAACAGGGAGAAACAATACCAACGGATGGCACAGGAGCGCCATCATGCCCGGTCCCGATATCTCCTGTTATTGCCTATTGTTTAAAGGAATCCGCAATAGGATCTCATTCGGCTGTGTAAACAAGTTTGGGAAATTCCGAAAGGGTGCTGCAGGCGCCAGAACCCTCTAAATTATTTTAATGTAGCAAATGCCAGCAGAACTCGTGGCCCGATGTTTTCTCAATATTACTTTCGCCAGATTAAGCAAATTTCCATTACTTGAGATCAATGCATAAATTACGAGAGCAGTTCAGTTCGTCCACACTTTAGCACCGGGGAAAAGGAGTTCCTAATGGAGGATGTCATAAATCGCGTGCGGTGGTCGGTGGAGTCAACAGGAAGACAAGTGGGAGTGAGGACGGTGGCACGGTGCGTTCGTGTATCGTTGTACTGTTCAGCTCTCTTAATCCACAGTGTCCTTTTGATTATAATCAATTAATTATTATTATTAGTTTACAGATACTCAGGATTAAGAAATTCCTGTACAGAATTCGGTATGATCAATTTTGTTTACACGAAGTTATAAAATTTATAGGCGTCCGGTTTCTAAGTCACTGCAGGGAACTTTTTATAGGCAATGCCTTCTGACTAATTATGGTCTTAATGATTAATTCGATATTAAATTGAAAAGTTTATTTTGTTTTTGAAATACTGTTGAAAGTGAAAGTTAATTTTTAATACTTTCTTATATACCATAGGTATTATGCATTTGAAATTAAACAAATAGAAAAAACAAAAATAAGATTTTAATTTTGAAGTACGTATTAAATCACTTCTAATAACAATATCAAGTTTAAAAGTCGAAATTCTTTAAATTGGATTAGAATCTATTATTTGCGAAATGTGGTGTAGGGGTTGATTCTGAATATATATATAATATACAACAACAAGAGGTAAAACCGAACATGTCAAAATATTAACATTCGTAATTAAATATTTATCCGAAGGACCGAAATATGAGGTTTTTAAGAAGGGCTTACACTTCATATCCTGAAACATTACCGCTATTATTGATTCTTCGTTTAATTTCGACTAGCCATTTCCAACTATAAATTTGTTTTAAAGGAACTTCTTAAATACGTACACAAGTAGCTTTCTGTTTTGGAATATTGAAAAGATGAAAATAGCTACAGCATTGATTTAATGGTTACTTGGACTTGTATTTCATCAGAGGTTGTTATAGAAGCTGTTATGCAAAACTTTGCCATTATAACATAAAATCTAAATCAGCTTACCTTAGAAGGTTCCACCGACTCTTATCCTCCCGCCCTCCTCCATCCACCAGTTACAGTAACGAGTAACCGTGCTCGGGGTTTCTGAAAAGCTTTTTATATCCTCTCCATCTGCTGTCAATAGCATACTTAAAATGTTATTCCGAAAGGCTGATGGTTCATAATTAAGAAATGTACAGAAAAGTCTCTCAACCCTTTTATCTTTGCGAAAGGATTTATATCTTCAACTTTAGCGAGCTATTTATTTATTGGACTTACCTCGCCGCCCTCATACCACTAAGACGCTGGCACTAAGTACACATGTATCCCTTCTAATGGAGGCAATCTCCATTATCAACAAAGACAAGCAGACAGCGACAGCAAGTCACGTGTCCTCGACCAATTTACAGCAAACGCTCCAGATGTAAGCGGCATGATAAATGTAGAACCATATCGGCCATATCATCTTGTTCCACTTTTAATTTGATAAATGGCATCGCACCTATTATGACACATGTCAAACTTGTGACTGTATTTAACTTGTCTGATTTGTCGTTGGGGTATGAGCTGAAAGGGGGCGCTGGGGATGGCTTTGGAAATTGTTCTTTGTGCTTGGAAATTCCACAATAGCCCGAAGATATGGCAGAGGTCTTGCTGCTCATGCCGACGTTGTGACCTTATTTGCTATAATTTCTCATCCCCACCTGGGGTTGGGGTGTCAGGACTTATTGTGTATTGGATTTTAAACCATTTAAAAGGGGTAAGTGTTTCCTGTTTGGCGGCTGTTTGAAGGGTAAATCAGTTTCAATTTCTTTCCTGTAAGCCGTTGAGGAAATGAACAAGGGAAGTAATTATACTTCTGTAGAATAGTAATGATAGTTCGATTTGTAACGCAGCGATTTAAAATATTAACCAATAAAAACGAACCCCAGATTAATCCCATTATTATTTTATTTTGGAGGCATATCATTGGATTATTTTATTAGGGATAAATGGTTAATTATTTTTGGTATTAATGTCGCGACCGGAAACCGTTAATTATGAAAACTACGCGGCACAAAGCACGGGGAATATAATAAACGAGTGCACTATATGAAAATTCATTTTCCCGGAGCGACATTAAATTTTGCGAAAAAATGACCTTAATTTGCCGGCAGTGATGGCGGCTGCACGCGCTGCGCATTATTTTGATAAATAATCAACTCACTATTTAACCCGGGTAGGTTGGAATAATTCAATTTATCAGGAGTGCATTGATCCATCAATTCGGACATATCGTCGTGTCCAACGCCATGCGCTCGGCCCGGTTCGGTTCGGCCTGAACTATTTACCAACTGCGGAAATTAATTCGAGACATTAATCACTTTGCGATTATTAGTGTTGTTGCTGTTGTTTGCTTGCTATAACTGGCTCAATATGTCTTCATGGCAATGAATTAATTTGGTGTATGCCGACCCGGGGTTTTCGCCTATTTGCCAGTGAATCGAGGACGCGCACACACACCTGCATCTCGCGCACACATCCGAACGAGTCTCTAGGACTTTGTTCGGCGAGAACAAAGCTCCATTGTCCTGAAATCACATTAATCCTGAATAGTTGAATCGCACACGAACTCATGGGAACAGGGAGACATGAACCAAATTATGGGGCTTACACATCAGGTACATCTACCATAACACGGCTATCTTTCAGAGCTAATTAAGGAATACCCGTATCCGTCAGGGCGCACCACCATCGAGTGGGGCCGATTTGAATGGCTTCAGGACTTCCGTTTTTCCGACTGCTTAATCAATTAACAACTTTACCGTTAGCGCATTCATGGGACGACAACAAAGTAATTAAATGCGGAAAGTTTCCCAGCAGATGACTTCTTTGTGTTCGGTTGCCTTTTTTCGAGTGCCGCTGGTGCGCATTTCACTGGCTGATGACGGTAATTTAATTATAGGAAAGTCTTGGAGCCTATATGAATGCCTTTTCAGACGCAACGAACTAAAGTTGGTCATGGCCGTCCAGTAAAAAGGGAACAATTGCTAAGAGCATCCAGGAATTGGGGTGTAAATGATGAAGTTCAAAAGACAAGAGTGGAACTTGAGAAGGAGGAATTGGGGCAAGGAATAAAGTGAATTGTAGCACAATGCATCAACCTGTAACTCCAGGGAAAAAGGAGCCGACGGCATTGAGGACCCCAGCATCATCCGACACGAGGACAGACGTGGAAAAGGCTTTCGAATTCATAAATAACGAAATAGGTCGACTTGTTTGCGTTTAGCTTCTCGTTGAGTTTTCAACGATCCCATTCAATTAGTTCGGGAATCAAAAGACCGAAACAGACTGCTTGACATTGAGGACATATTATTTAAACATAACTTTGCAAAAAGCATCTGAGTTGTGATGGGTACAAGGACTAAACAATGTCCTTGTTCTCCTTGTAACCGCTTTCACTTGCTGTGAAGAGACTGACATATTATGGGAGAGGAATAGTACTTGTGTGCCAAAAACACTTCACAAATAGGTATAGATAGGTATGTATACGTACTAATATAATAAATCTGACAAGTTATTTATTATTATCACTATTTAATCATAATAAAAGAAACTCTGTGAGCAACTCAGTTACTAAAAAACATAAGAACTCATGATGTAAGTGATTTTCTTCTTTTCCGGTGAAAGTCGGTATTTTAAATTATATTAGTTTTAATTTATCTAATTTGAGTATCTATGAATTGCAATGTTCAATTAAATTGAAAATCAAATACAGGAAAAACCTTTTACAATTTTACATATGCTTATACCAATAATTCTATCAATATCCCTGTGCTGCGTAAACAAATACACTTAACAGTGATTCACTTCCCGTATGTATCCTTCGTCCTTGTTTGCGTAACTCTGCACGACATTGAGGATCTGAATTTTCATGACCCAGCTTTTTGGACACAGTTGACATCGTAAGTAGACACAAACAATGACAGTCCATCAAATAAGAAACTGGGAAATAACGAAATAAATAAGGACACCCATCGTTCAACGTTCTGCAGCCCGCAGCCACCCGCACAACTTGATTTCTCATCACTGCGGAAAGTTTGAGGACCTCTGCTTATGTTTTTCATAACAATCAATTTTTCTTGTTTATGTATCGCATATGTATAGTACGTATGTACCTACATGAGGTGGTGTTATTTGGCGGTCGAAAGAAGAGCGCCCAGCTTCAGGATATTTGCTGGATTCCGCACAGACACGCAGATGTATCCTTGGAGAGCATAAATTGTCGTAATTAATATTGTCCCAAAACCATAATTTAACGTAATTTGTCTCTGCCAGCACATGCGACATCGGATTTAACGGTAAAGAATTTCATGGGCCAACAAGGGACGACAGAAATTGGCGCTTTGACTGTGGCTATGTGCATTTATACAGTGAGCAGGATCTGAAAAAGGGTTCATCTCCCCTTCGTGGATGGAACAAAGTGCAAAATATATATAATGGGGTGTTGTCACCTGTCAGCAAAAGTGAATCCGTTTGTCAAAGGCACAGTAATCCTTGATTGATTAATGTTCTGTTTGTGCAAACAAAACCGGAAAAAATGTTTGAATTGTAAATCGTTTACGATTGTCATTTTTGCCTTGAGCTATAAAACATTTATTTGTAAAAGTTATATTTGGAAAATGTTGTTAAACATTTACAGTTTTGTATAATGGCAAAAAAGTAATAAAAGTAATGATTCAGAAAAAGTTGGAACAAAACTGAATTTCCGTTGTTGTTTTACTCTCTTCAAGGATGAATTAATTATTATTTCATGATTTTTCGCTCTTGATCCGAAATCGCTATAAATATCCTTTTTAATGGAGCAATGTAGACACGCAAGTAATGAGTATTTTTACTTGTATGTGGGCTGCGTACTTATTACAGCAGAATATGTTTTTATTGGATCAATTATACAAATTTGAAAAGCTTTCTATTTATGGTATTTTTAATTTGATCATTTAGATGTTCGTGTTTCCAGCCATGAACACTTTTTTGTGGATCTTATCCTGATTTTGGTTCACCGTCTACGGCGATGTTTCCGATTTAAAAAAGGTTAATTTATTCCTGGCAATCATGCACTAATCTAATAAATCTCAATCAGCATTAATCTCGGCCACATCCGGTTCGAATTCACCGCGGCGCTTTGTTGTAAAAAGATGCACTTTATAGCCACCGACGTTTCGTATAGATTACCCAAAATTAAATAAATTAATCTGTCTCTGGAATTTATGCAACCGGATGCAGAAGCCGCAAATCCCTGGATGCACAGTGTTCGACCAGACAATAGACCAGTAGAAAAATGTATTCAGTTGGAAACCGCAAACCAATTCAGACGTATCCTGCGCCATTAATTGAGCCAGGAAGCAAGGTAGAGCGGTGCCAGGACTGATTGGCTTGCCCGCCTCTATCTAATTTCCTCCCAATGGCTAATACGCCCCATCAGTTCGGTTAATTTAATATGGACGTACAATCAAAACAACAAGGATTGGTCTTCATCCCCTGCGAAGAGTTGTCATTCGGGAAAGTGTTAAGTTTAGAAATGGCCGGCTGTCGGTGAATGCGAGCATCGATATCCTTGCTGGGGGCGCCAATAAAACCGAATTCCCACCGCAATCTAGAATCATAAATATTTAATAATAGCATAGGGTATTGGTCAATGGTATGCACTACGAGATCGAAGGTCTTGCCGTTTCAACCGATGGCTAACCCCAGGATCATGTGATGAATGCCCTTTTTCGGAAATCCCCAAGGAATCGACTCGTTCGTGGCATTTCAGATTTCCTTACAGTTTCCTTATACACTGAAGACAATGTGTGCAGCGCAGTTGTATGGATCCTAAAGGAAGAAGAAGTGTGTGGAAAAATTTCCAAATTAAATAGGGGAGTCCTTTTTGCGTAGAAAACGCAGCCCAGAAAGGAAATCAAATGTTTCACGTTTGCGTAGGTAAATGAAATTTTTCCTCTAGAGATATTTGCATAAAGTTTCCAATTTGAAGGAGAAAACAAGAGTTCTGGTATTTCCCCGGCCAAAATTTATACGAATTGGAATTTTCAATTAGCATTAGATTAAATAAACAAGACCGCTAATTTTAATCTGTTACGGGACCAAATTTTATTTCACTCTGGGCTTTTGACTTGAGGTTACCAAAAATTACTAAAATTGTTAAAAGTTCATTAACAAAAATATGAAGTCGAAAAGTTTGTTTTGAATTGACTTCTCAATCAATCAGATTGTTTTATATTTTAAGTACCCAGTTGTCTAAAGCTTATTTAACATACCGAAATGTACTTTTAATGATTTAAAGAACAGTCGTAGTTTGTCTTGTCGAAAGATTATATTATATAAAAAACCATAGGTAGGCACATTTATCAACAAAAAAATATTAATTTTCAAGTTTAAGTTGATGTCAACAGTATTCCCCAAGCCAATTTTCGTTTTTCATCTAATAAGGAAAAACATTGTGGAAATCCATCCAACTCGGTCTTTCGATTACTTTTCAATAAATTTCCAAAATCGTCATGAACCGTCCTAAAATAAACAGAAACGTTTTCTGCTTGAATCATTTATTTGCAATTCGCCTGTCATCGATCTCCTGCAAAAACATTTAAGTGCTTAATGGTATTATTAAAAATTAAACGAAGCAGAAGATACTAAAATCGATTTCATGTCAGCGTCGTAATCAGCGGAAAATGACAATTTGCAGGATCCGAGCAGAAGTGGTTAAGTATTTTATGCTCACACAAATCAATAAGATGTATTTTGTCTAGACCTTAGACGAATACGTTCACAGCTTACGATTAATTGGATTTTTGAATGTTTAGAATCACGAACAACGGGATTTTATTATATTTTCCATTAGGATAAACGAAAATGTTTTATTCGCTTCTTTTTCATTCTTCCAAATTAAAACCTTTCAGCAATCTTCTTCGCTACAAATTATGCACTTGCGTTAATTAAAAACATTAAATTAAAGAAATTCGCACCAATAATTACGTGAACAACATGGAAATGAAAACAATGCATTGTGCAGGACAAAAACATCCTGGAATAACAAGTTTCTTATAAATTTGCCGAACAAAAGGCGGAAGTTGTTTGCAAACGGCCAAGGATACATCTTTGAACCAAGCGACTTTTATTATAGTACTCACTCGTAAGGATTTAATTCGTTCAAAAGACGCCACGTGCTCGAAGGACGCCGTTCGCAGGCTGATGAGTTCGCTGCAGTCTTCCCATTCAGCATCCGCAGGAGCAGCGCTTTGAACATTAACTAAACACAGGTGTGAATCTCCGTGCAAACCTTTGAACGTGCATGCGAAAAAAAGTAAACAGGATCGGAGCCGTTGTTGTTATCCAAATGCAAATAAGCTAAATGTTGGAGTGAAAATGATGTAGTCCCTGCACAAGGCTCTTTCTTTGATGCTGCTATCCTACCGAATGGTCCCTTGCCGAAATACCTTTAATTGAGGCAAAAAGATAATTTGGATGCAAACATTTTAATTGGTTTGTTACCTAATGCTAATGAGCATTTCAAAGGAGCGCTAAAGGATACACGAAGATATGCTGCAGTCTTTACTTTTTATCCTGATCAAATTAATCCAGCAAACCATGCGAGGGGCACTTTTACTTACTGGCTCCCTAAGCTTATGCCAAAATAATCTTCTTTCCATTCAGTCCGTGTTTTTAAGGAAAAATAAACGGATGTATTGCAATATGCAAGTGTGTGAGTGTGAAGAGCAATGCACAACATAAAGTCCTAATTTTAAAACTACTTTGAATTGCTGAAGGGAATTAACAGAATAACAACGTTTTAAGCAATGAACAACATTTTCATTTCCTATTCCACCCGCTTTTCTTCTCAAGGACAATCCAAAAGAAATATTAAGGATCATGGAAATCCTCAATAACGCCACAATTTTTGCGGGTAAATTAAACCCTTAGGTCGTCTCATCTATCTTGTCTTCTCACGCAAACCGAGTACGCAAACACATTCATCTTTTGGGATTAATGGTTATGATCCTTGGCAAACAGGACCATCTCTCAACTTGACCACTCTGTCCTTGAGTTATTTATTCTGTTCACGAAAAGCTTCTTGTTGTTTTAAGCCATTTAACCGAATCCTATCCAGTTATAAGCTCGATCATCTTTTCGGATTAGAATGGAAACTTGAAATAACAAAAAGGATAACTTTTGGTCTTTCACTGCTGAAATCGTCCTTAACTGGTGAAATGTTTTCCAATTACTGCTAATTCTCTCAGTCAAAGCAGAAACACGTTTCGAGCTGTTTTGGGGGTGAATTTTCCTTGCTTAGTATTTAAATTGAAATATCCTCTTCGTGCAACATCAATTTAAGTAGTTGTATCTGTGGGGGTGGTGGTAAGTCAACCCCACGTTTTTAAGAAAAATTTCAATTTTTATTCCGTTGTCATTTATGTCAAGGTTTAAAAATAAATATAAGAAAAATATTCAAAATCGGTGCATCAAATTATTTTTCTTAATAATCAGATATAGCACTATCCCGCAAAACCAACTATACCGTAACGTAGAACCAACCAAATCCATTCATCTGCACCCACCCGCACCTCAGTCATACCCCTCCATTACCGTTTTAATTAATTAACCATCGATGCTACGAGTGCAAAATTGCCAAACGAATTGTTTGATAAATGCAATACGAACATCAAGGATGTGCAATCATTGTACGATTGTAATTTAGAAGTCGAGAATTATGTAAAAATAAAAAAAATCGTTTTCAATTCGAATGTGTTCTTTTTGCTTTTACATCCGAGGAATGCGATTTATAAAATTGTAAAGAAAAAACATCTTTCGATTAAATGAATTTCGGTAATTAATTTACACCACCCAATGTAAATTCCTACCGTGCAACCCTTCCCTGGTTATCCTGTAAATTGTGTTGTGTTTTCAGGTTACCATTTGAAGGAAGTCTACGCAGCGTATCCTGCACTTCTATTCCCTTCGAAAGCTCCTGCCACTGTACATGTAATAAAATGCACACAAAATCTCTGAGAATATTGAACAAGTTGCGGCGAGGCCCAACAGGGAAAGGGTGTGACTGAATTAATTGAAATAACACTGGTTGCTACCGAATCCGCTATCCGCTTCGTCCTGACACTTATTTGCAAACTTTTCCTTTACCGAAGTTTCCAGCTGCGGTAAATTTTGGGGTTTCCTGAGCGCATGTAATCAGTCCTTGTTGCCAGTGCGGGTGTTGTTCGGGAATATTTATTGTTGAAATTTACATCAAGTGGTGGGAGCAGGACATTCTTACGATTACTGCGACTGAATGTGTTTTTGGAATATTTACAATAGATACGTGACACGGAAAATATGTGATTAATGACTTTTCTAGGCGTCATTGTTTGTGTATCAAATTCCGTTCCTTTCTCATTTTGTTACATTGTTTATTAACAGCTCCAAAAATGTAGCACCGCAATTTGATTAGAATATTTTCAATCAACTATAAAGCCGAACTAAAAATGGAGGACGCTTCAATATTCAAGTAGCACGAATAAAGTTATCCTGATCTGCGAATGGCGGTTTAGTTAGAAAAGTCTGTCAAGTTTAATAAAATACATAGGTACTAGGTAGTGAGTTTTTTAAATAAATTCCAGTAAGTCCTGTGAAGAGTACATTTCAATTTGATCTTTATTTTAATAAATATTAGTGTTTATACCTTTATTTTCTTCAGCTGACAAAACAAAGTGAAAGATAAAAAACTTCATGATGTGTGGAACTAAGGAAACATCTTCGTCTTTAAACTGCTTCCGACGGCCAAAGATTAAATTTAAATGTATGTTTAATGTATGTATTTATTTATTTTCAACTTTGTATCTTATTAGCAGTCCATCTCCTCCCCTCATTTAATTTATGAAAATTAATTTAAAGCACCTTTAAAAACGCTGAATAAATTTTCCGTAGATAGAAATGCAAACATTAGATAAACTTGAGACGAGTCAAAGTTCCTAGGACCAAGGAGCGTCCTTTTTCTTATTTAATTAGTTGCTTCCAACAAAGTTGCGGTGGCAATCTGCCGATTTCGAGTCAGCCACTTTGTGGCAGAAAAATCTCGGAGACGGAAGAGTTAAATTTCCCCGAAAACAGTTGACTCATCTTATTGCCTAAATTCGGTATTCCCAAGAAGCTCGTAAATTTCAAAGTCCTTTAAGTTTAAATCTCTTCTATACCTGCGAAACTTTTTCGTCATATTCCGGAATCGGGCACAAAATTCTAGTTTGAAGTTTGGCCATTGATTAAATATTTGCTCCGGTCGCATGATGTCAACGGAGGATTATTTCCAGAATTGTGTAATTAATGCTGAGCTTTTTGTCAACACGCAAAGGATGTCATTCACCAGGTATGACACGCCAGGACCCAGGAGAAAGCTGAAACCGTTTTAATGAAAAAAGTTTTCTATTGTGATTTGCAAGTCAAACTTTGTTTATTTTGCGGAATATGACATTTTTCTAAATGGTTGTCTATTAACTTTTGCCGTGAGATATTATTTAACTTTATTTTTTAAGAGTAAGTATTCTTCCGATATACGATATTGTTGTTTAGTTGATAGCAAGTCACAGAAAATATGTTTGAACAATGTACAAAGATAGCAGCTCACTATTCTGAATCAGTTCATTTAAAAAATTGCGTGTTTTGCATTTGGGGCAGGACGAAAAACTGTTCTCTCTTTCTTTTCACTCTGAATTATGTCTTGGAAAAACATTTATATTATATTCTCTTTATCACTTTACCACAATGATCCAGTTAATCATTTACAAAAACATTACTCAATCCTGCACTTCTAGGTATCTTTGAAGTTCTTAAAGACTTGAATTAGATAGTAATTAAGACGGAATCGCCCATTAAGCAAAATTCATCCTTTGAGAAGGGAATCAGGACATATGAACACAAACCTTAAAAGTAGTCCAACCGGAAAATAACTCTTCTGCGATATTCAATTTCCTGAACACGCACATCCTTCCGTCGTCCTCGAAATGAAGCATTTCTGCAGCTTTGATTTTTCCATGGCATCTTCTTAATGGAGGACTGCTTCCTCACAGCCGAGTGCATGCGGCATGCCGGGTGCGGGACTTCGTGAAAAGCTCACTTAGCGAAATTAATTCAATTTCATAAGGTCGTAAGCAGTTTATTAGTATCCTGCTGCAATTAATCCCGCATATGTGCGTTCAGGAGCAGAAATTTCCTCTGTGGGAGATGCATCCTGCCTTTGACTACAGTACTGTGTTTCATGAAGACACTTGCTTCTATACGAGTCCTGTGTGAGCCGCCATTCGGGCTCATTTGCCAGAAAAAGTCCTGCATTCACAGAGGTCTGCTGTAACTCCTTGCATTCCGGAGTCTGTCTTCGGTCGGCACCCTTTTGCGAGGCTCTCTGCTCTGGTCTCTTATCTGCTTTATTTCGTGCACTATTTATTTTATGAAATTCGTCGCAAACAACCAAATGTGTGGAATAAAGTTAGTTTCATTCATACCGCCTTTGCTGTGTAAGGACGTGGAAGGCTTTGTGCTGCTCCTTCAGCCATGTCGGAGTTACAGGAAAATATTTGAGCAGAGGTTTACTTTGGTTTTCTTGAAGTAAGGTTTAAAATTACTTTGGTTTTGTTTAGTTGCGGAACGCTATTTGGAAGAGGAATTTTTATGCGGAAATTAATTGTTTAAGGATAACAATAGGAAAAGCGAAATGATGTTTGCATTGAATTAATTTAAAAGGTATTTAGGTGGAAATGTGCATCAGCTGCAGCTGCAGCAGCCAGCGGAATATTTTTTGTAATAACTGCGAAATACCAGTTTTATAATTATCATAAAAACTTTAACTTTAATAATGCGTCTTCGGTCTTTATTGAATGCATATACCTACTTGGATGGTTTATAAATTCACGTCATGTTTTTAGACGATACTTTAAAAAGTTTCAAACAATAAACATGAATTGAGCTATTTTGAAAAGCTTGCCTTTTGTCTTAACTTTCAGGTAACCTCACACTGCAAAAATTAAATTTATATCAACTATTTTTATACATACAAATATACTTGCAACAATGTGTTCGTTAATGAACTTGGTATTTATCCTCGAATTACTTCCTGGTTATCAGGACCACTTATATGGTTAAAAATTATTTTGCAAAATTAGAATGTTTCATAAATAGATTTTCATCTCATTTTAATTCATATTACGAAACTGAAATTCTTCTTCTTCAGAAGCCACTGCAGAAAACCCTTTTGGAAAAATATGATCGTGTTTTCAAATTCCGTTATCCGCACATTGTAAACTTATTTGGGATACAATTTTGGTAAACAAACCATTTTTTAATCTGATATTAACTGTTTATTATACTTCATTTTTGATATGCAACAATATAATGCTTTTAACTTGTATTTATATAGCAAATGTTTTATTGAAGTGAAAACTTCTTTAGCCGCGTTGGGCACTTTTTGGTAGGGGAAAATGTTATGGTTGCAATTCCGAGAATGGGCAATACATATTAATGGTTGCCGTTTATATTTCGCCTGGAAAATCTATGAGACAGATACAACAATTTTTATTCGAAAATTTAATGATTTATACAAAAAAAGGTTCTGAAATACTTGAAAAAAGATTTGGCGAAAAATTTAATAATGTACCGATGATTTTAAGTGGAGACTTCAATATTAACTTTGCAGATGATAAAAAACTACCATTAATTGAATTTCAAAATGAAACTCTTAATTTAAATATGTCCAATGATCGAAAGCTCGGTACTACAAAATATAAAACGACGATCGATGCGGTTTTTACGCGATACTTAGACAAATTTCAATCAAACATTTTGATTTCTTACTTAGTTACCATAAGCCTATTGTATCTTTTTTAGAACACAATGAAATAATTGAAAGTACAAAAAGTCTAAGGTATTGTTGAAATTAATGATGACAATGATGCAAACAGTCAAAACAATGTTAAAAATCAAGTACCTACATTGAAAAAATAATCATGTGATTGTATATTAATTGTTATTTCAATTGAATTGTATTTATATTTTGTCATAATCTTGTACAATATATTTGAATAATAAAAAATCATATAAACATGCATATAATTATTGCTCGGAGTGTCAACAGATGTGAAAACTAGATTGATGTTGATAATTTTAATTCAAACATTATGAAATTTCAAATTTTAATACTAAAATTTCTAAGCTTTCACTTCTATCGGCAGTCCCTATAACTGCCAATTTTTCTTATTTGTTATCGCTGGAAGAGAAAAACGGGGTCACATGGAAATTAAACCGCGATCTATATTAAAAGTTTGGATAAAAACGTCTGCTATAATGAATTGGAGATAAAGAATTTTATACAACGATCACGTAATTAGATAAATGCTCCCCAGAAATAGACCAACGCTAACTGTTTAAGTCAGATAATCCCGTGATTTGATTTGGATATGTTATTAGAAGGACTCTCTCATAAAGTCTCTATTAATTTCAACATTAAAATGATTTATTTTTGGATCCAATTTTGTTCCAATTACTTTCCCGAACCAACTTTCGGCAGTCAAACATCGGAAGTTGTTCGATAACAAACACCAGAGACGATATCCCTTTTGCCCTTAATGACAAACTTATATCCGTAATTTATTGATCTTTTAAGTTCATTAATTACAGTCGTTCAGTCATGTGGAATCTACGGATGTTGCGAACTTTTTCACCGCCCCCATGTTACACATTCGCCCACTTCTGTTTTAAGGACTTCTTAAGCCAAATTTTGCAGGACATTCCGGCCCTCTATATGTTGTTTTGGATTAGTTTGACCGCAAACTTTTGCTCTGCTCATTACGTATTCAACAGGGCGAGCCAGTAACTTTAGTTTTAAGCTGTCCTTGTTTGTGTGCAAAACCGAAAGTTTAATTCAGATTAAAAGTCACAAGGAAGCTGTGGACTTACTGGCTTACTAGGGAAAGGACTCTACTCTGGCCAAGCGTACACCAGCCACACTCAATCACACTTTTGTTATACAACTTTTTGCGTTTAACGGCAATTTTAAAGTCAGATTGACATGTTCCCAGAAAAGAAGCATGTTAAAGCAGTTTGGCCAATTAGCCAAGTTCTCCGTAAAAAATGAGATGCTTTTTGCTGCAAATCGGTAGTAAAGACGGTCATTAAGGGAACTTGTTAGAACTGTTAGACGAACCACGAACCCTAGTAAGCTAGTTCGAACTGCGTTCATTCACCCCCAACCCCCGGTGAATGTAGTGAAAGTTTGTGTGATGCGAGGCAACCGGAGAGAATTACGAGAACACTTTTGTTTTTTCTTGTCAACTCTAATTAACTCGGTCAGACGAAACTGGGGTGAACTCCACCCGCCCTGATTGCTGCCAGGACATCTCCAAACGCGTCGAATAAAATTTATCTGCAGACGCGATAAGAACAAGAAATCGAATCTGGGAGAAAGCCAGACCCAAAACAAAAACAAAAAAAACTCTCTGGAGACAGTCGACAAATTCTTTGATTACATCCTGTTATTTGATCCAAGCTGCTTAATTTTCTGGTCACGACTGTGCCAGGACTTTGTTTCAAGTTTTTGTTGAATGACTGAAGTGAAGTAAAAGCCTTTCTTCAGATGATAAAAATTATTTTGGGGGTGATATTGGACAAAAAGGGAAATACGAAGATTTGGTCGTTAGGCGCTGCGCTGCATCAAGACGAGAAAAAGGATCCTAGAAAATTTAGTTCCTTTTTGTTTTCAATTAACATTTGCAGGACAATAAACTTGATTGACAACATTACAAAATTTACAAAAGTTCACATTTAGTTCTAGCAATAGTTCCATGGCACCATTTTTTAAATAACCAATTTCAGTAAACTAATTGAAGAATTTCCCTCCCTAAAAATTACTTCTCGGTGCAATTTTCAAAGCGATTTTGATTCGTTCCCTTCGATTTCGATCAAAACACAATTTCCGGGTAACGGAGAGCTGCCGGAGCGGAGCGGTAAGTATAGTGCAACTGCAGTTCAATCCTAGAGTGCACTCCGTTGAATAATTTTAAAAATTCATATTCTGCCGACTGTGGCGATGATTGAATCCTAATTGAATTAGAAGGGGGTGGTGAACATCGGACAGTGGGGGCTCGTGCTTGGACGGCGTAAATATTGCTGACCCCGATTGGAAAATTACATATCTGCACTGATTAATTTGCGTGTTAAAATTAAAGTTTTCAATTGATGCTGTCACTCCCACTGGCCAACACGAAAAGGATAATCCCAAAAGGTCAAAAGGGCCGAGCACGAGCTGGCCCGGAGGAGCTGGGAGCCGAAACAAAAGCAAGGACTTAAGGAAAACACGAAACCACAGGGGAAAACAAAATCAAAGAAACTTGATCCAAGCTTTTCCGTGTTATTTGATTTTCGTTCCGGTGAAACTCTTGTACAGCACAAAAGAGATACATAAATTGTGAAAACCTTCACGTAGTCTGCGATAGTGTTTGTCAGATGAATTTTAAAAGCCTGCACCCCGCCCCCACCCCGAACTTACACCATCTAGTTCCAGATGGAGCCACGGATTCGGAAACAGGAAAAAGGCAACGAAAAAGGAAAAGAACATTTTGCCAGAAGCGCCCGCCGGGGAAATTTAACGCTACAATGAGCATACAGTTTATTTTGGTCCGATCCTTGTTGTATGGCGGTGCTCTTGTTATTATCGGTGTCCGTTCACTTTATCGAGATTGAATCTTTTGCAGGACTCTTGTATCGATGTTCCTTGATATTGTTAGTGAGAAAGGAAACTACCCAGCAGATTGCAATCGTTACGTTTAGGAGCAGGTATTCAACTGTGTCGAAATCAGTTGCTCCTTTTTTCGCTTTTCGGGGACTCAATGATGGCCAGGCAACCCTTTTCTGTTCGAAGGAAGGATACTAAAGCAATCACAGCGCTATAAGGTTCCAAATTAGTGCTATCACTGCAAAACAGCAGCAAAAACTATTGGGAATGGGAATCAGTGTCTTGCTGAAGCAACTTTGCGCTTTATTCAAAAGAAATTGCTGCAACGATGCAAAGAAATCTTTCAATGGCTGGCTTAATGCCGCGCAACCTTTGTTTGCAGCTGCTTTTGTTTAAGCTCACAAGTTTGAAAATCATCTATTTATTTCCAATTGAGAATTCGCTGTAGATTATTAAATAAGCCTTTACTTCGAAATCAGATAATGAGTGTGTTTTTTAAAGGAGCTCTTTAGATTTTCGTTTTCGTGTTCATTGAATTCCAGGTTTAACGGAGTAATTATAAACATCATAATAAATATATTCCCAATTATTATATAACTATAATGAACCTTGTTATTATTATCGTGAACCTCTTCCAATTTATTATAATTAAATAAACACCAGCAAACACGATTGCATTTCTGCATATCAAAATTAAGAAGTATCCTTGTCCGTATGCACACAAGTCTCCTGAAAAAAGGAAATGAATCCTTATCAAAATATGCCAATCTTTATGAAAATTTGAATATTTCAAATTGCACCGAAGAATTTACAGTTTTCCATAGAGTTTCAAAGTTAAGATAACTTCACTTCTCCTCGCGCCCTCTTCCTATCTAACAGCGGGTAGAAAATGCCACCAGCCAGGTCCTCTCTGGAGCTGCAGGTGTTGATGCCTTGAAGTAAATTTCACCCATAATTTTCAGTTAAATAGTAAAAAATTTGTCACTGTGTCTTGAGGAGAGGGGTGGCTCGGAGGAACCCCATTTACGCTACACTGCTGCAACTGACAACACAATAAGTTCAGAAATAAATTTCTGTATAGTGTGTTGTACCAGCCATCAACAGGATAAGCACATCCATACGCGGGGTGGAGCACCGCCCTCGTATTGAGAAATGAGAATGTGCCACTGCCGGTTCCTGTACGCGGGGATGCCCCGGCAAGAATCGCGAAACTCAGAACGTTATTGTCCCTGACTTGGCTCGCTACTTTTAGTGATACTCGATCCTCCAGACCCAGGCCCCCATTAATTTTTGAGGAGGCGAAAGAGCTCCATTTTTCCACCATTTTCAACTCAACTAATGCAAAGTTATCGAAGATCCAGTCGGAGTTATGCGGACGACATGGAGGCACACTTGTAAATGCTGCTTTTTGGCATTCTTATCAAAACAATAATTTGCCGCTTTTTCCCTGTCAACGTTTGGCGGGGGGTGAGACGACGTTAACAAAAATTGAATTCATGAATATTTTACAACCACAACTACTCTGCTGCCGTCTGGAGGACTCGATCTCATGCCAAGTGTCTGCAGAATTTCGGGCCTGATGCTGAGATATTTTAATAAGCTCAATTTGCAAAAGAAAATTTTATGCAAAAATATACGAGCTCATCTGCCATTAATTATATGTAAACAGACGGAAAAATTTGATACTCAGCTGAAAAATTACTGGTGATTGTGAACTAACAAGTTTCATTCTCTCCTTTCAGCAAATTCATTCATTCAGGTTCATTAAATGCATTCTTTGTTCATTCGATCGCATTTTCAAAACTATTGATACGTACTCAATTAAATAATGACCGCATTTAAATAAGAAATTAAACGCAAAAAACGTATACCTACTTATTTGTTTTAAACATACGTAATACTTATGTACCTACAACCTACCTACACAAAAACTATAAAATATGTTTGCGTAATATGTAAGTTCGCAAACCTTTCTTCAAAATTGTTTTCAAAAGCAATTTGTAATTCATCAAATGCGAAAAACAAACAGGAAGAAATCCTCATTCATAAGATTTCATGATAGATATTCCTCCTGTTCTCTATTTAAATATAAATAATGGTGTTATTATGTGAAGAATATTTTTTTTAATAATAATTTGACTATCTATATCTCTAGTTAAACATATTAAGTACTTCTTTATAGGAAACATATTAAAAATTATATTTTTCTTTGATTTCAAATTTGAAAAGTGATACCCACTTAACGATTGTGCTGCCATCTGAACATCTATTTCCAGAAGTTAATAATGTCGATAATGCAGTTTCTATTCCATGCGCGTTGAAATGTCAAATTTGATGTGCCAACTACAACAAAGTTTGATTCGAAGTTGAATAATGCATAAAACTCCTACAAGAAGTGATTTAAACTCCTCCAAGCTTACTCCCGTGAAGTGTAAGATTATTATGTTAAGAGTTACATTGTTTTATTTCTAAATTAAAGTCATTAACAGCCCAAAAACATCGACACAAAACCAAACTGGAATTCGTCCTCGGCTTGCGGACATTATTAAACTCCTCATAGAAAATCAGAAAAAATGGGAAGCAGCACAAAACCGAGGCTTATCCTTGTGTAAATCAATAGAGGCACTTAAAAGCAAGGGCCTGGAGTCTTCCTCTGAACCAACTTCCTATCCTAAAGGACTGAAAAGTTTCTGTGATAAACTCAAATGCGTTTTCACTATTTTTGAAGATGTTGTTGAAAATAGCCGTAAATCCTTAAAGCAGATAAAAGCACTACAAAATCTATGCCACAACTCAGAGGATGTTCTGTTTAGAACATGGAATATTAATCACTATTACACGTGCTTAAAGAACATAGTTTCCAACTATGAACACGAATTGGAAATCAAAAGATCTGTTTTAGGTAATAAACCATATTTGTTATTTATCACCTTCTAACATTAAATTTTTTATGTTTCCAGAGCAAATAGGCCACGCAGGGGATCGTTCGCAATTGATCATTTGCACCACCGTTTGGGAATATCCAACTCATACCGACGACGAATTTTTGTTCAAATTTGAATTGCTAAAAGTCGAAACAAAACTGCACCTTCAATAAAAAGGTTTGTATTTAAAATAAAGAAACAATAGACTTGGAATTGTATAAACATTCGTTATATTTTCATCGTCCTTTGGATTTTGATCACTTGATGATTTTTATTTTACGCAAAACTAAAATAAAACTGAAAAATAATTCAAAAATCATTTGAAAATATTTTACTGTTCTACCTACACCTTGACAGCTATAATATATAGATTATAGTATAATCAAAAAATGCAATTTTTACATAATATATTATAATACAATACTTATATATATATAATATATATCCATCCCAATTTTGATCCGATAATTCTACTCACGCAGCGTTTCTACAATTTATTAAATAATTATATGAAGCACTTTGAATAAAAAAAAAATAAATCCGCTGTATACTTATAATTAAATGAATCATAATAATTTATTGAAACTCTTCACTCACGTACGTACGTTTAGCGCACTGTATCGCAATATTAAATAAAAACGTTAAAAGGTTTTTGAATAATATATTGAAGTATAAATACGAACCTACTATGGATGGATATTTAATTTGAGAGACTGCGAATTTCCATGCATATATTGAAATATACTTGGCAGCCATTTGTAAGAGATTGCTATTTGAACTTGACCAAATCGCTTCCAATTGCATTACTTGTAATCCATTCTCAATGGATTTCTTTGCTTTATGCATTACATGTGGTTTACTGGGTATTTCAAACCAAATTATATCCTTATGCGAACACTCAAATTAATAACAATTATTAATAAATTACATTTTGAAATTTCTTCTAATTATATGTTATTTTGGAACTGTTAATTATATTTTAAAAAAAACGTTTAAGCCCGTTGGTTTTTCTAAAAAAGTCTTGATTCTTTTTTAAAAATGAAATTCGGCAATGAAAATTTCAGGGCATTTTCACCAGCAAAAAAAAAATCCGGTGTTCAAGCATTCCATCCCCAACAGTCTTACCGCTTTGTTTACTGCTTCACCTTTCTCTAATCGGTTGAATTATCTTAGCACCGTTGTAAAATGGTGCAAAATAATCCCGCGCAGAAAAAAGGAGCTCGTAAATATTTTAAATTACTTAGGCACCCACAAATTTAACCAGCAGATAAGAAGTAGATGAACGGCAATTTTCCCAACACATTTTTGAAGGACAATTAAATTTCACAGCGAGTTGAGCTTGAGCCCGTTATCCTAACACCTGCACCTCGTTACGTCACCTTAGAAGTCATTGTAATCGCTTCCCTGTGCATGCAAAGTGACATGTTCCTTAAATGGTAATTAAATTCCCGGAGCAATTAATGTTGGTAATTTTTAAGGAGAGCCCTGGCTTTGGCACCTTCATGGGTCTCCTTCGGGTGCAGCTGCTTGCCCTGACCTAGTTTTGCGGCATTCTTCTCTTGCATCTCTAGTAGTCTGAGCTGAAGGAAAAAACCCACCCTCATCCCGAGGTAATTCCCTAAATTCGAAACCAACAAAAGCATCCCCCGCATAATGGGCATTGTTATGCAAATGTGACCATTTCATTCACTCCACAATGTGATTACGCTCGGATTCGGCTTCACAAGCGCCCACCTATATTTAATATTAGATTTGTTTTCCTAAGCTAGCAAAAACTTGCAGTTTATCCGGGGGAAATTAATTTTCCAGTTTGTGGCAAAATCCGCGTTGCCTTTTTCCCATTCGAGGCTAATTTCCGGAGGTATAATGTCGCCGACATGTTAAACACACCGAAATTCCAAATTCAATGGAAATCCGGCATTAATTAAAGTTGGCCGTGCAGCTACATGGATTAAATTTACTATTCATGATAGGGAGCGGATCCGTTCGCGGAGCATCCTGCAGAATCAAAATTTATTCAAACGCTTGTTTTTCTTTGTTGTGCTAAATGTAATAATTATATCAAGAGGAGTTCGGGAAATGGCGGCGGATTCGTTTCCGGCACCAGTTCCATAATTAGAATCGCATTAACTTCGGTAGGATTCTGGCAGCAATCGCCATTCATCACATTCGGGACAAAGACGGCATCTAAGGGATTGAAATGTCTCTGTTCATCCATCTCCTCGCCCGGATTCAGGACATCCAGTGCACTTTTCAAATTGTATGGTAATCCACGGCATTCGCCCAGAACCGAGCGAATCAATCTTGACCGTGACTATGTGAAAAATTCGGGATTACTTGAAACAACTAGTGCAAAAGGATGTCGCCCGACATCCTCCTCGTCCATTGGCAATTTCTGTAAGTAGGGCGCTGCTTTTTCAGCCTTCCGAACCAGGATCTCGTCGCCGAGCAGGACTTCGGAATAAGGGAGCTTTTCTCCCATTGATTGGTGATCCATCATTATCGCTTCGGATTTAAGCCGCTCTGCCTTGCGATGGAAGTCTGTGTACATCTTAAGGTTTTAGTGAGAAATTCAACTGTCACTGGACTGAAATTACGGAGGATTAGAAGTTTTCCTAGAACGCTTCCTTGCAGTCATGTGTATTCTGCAGTGCAGTGAGAAGGTGTTGGTTTCGTTGCCGGATACGTAAGGATACCGAGATCGGTTCGGAATTTCGATTCCTTCCTTCCAGTAAAGGATTAATTTAGATTTCATTTTAAATGGGTTCGACATGTAATTGCACTCGAAGATAAGCGTTTTACGGCAAAAGTTCTGTCGCATTGAACAGAACACTTTCATTGCAATAAAATTATTCTGCCAAGTAGGGAAAACTTTATCGCTTTTTCATTGAAAGCTCAAATATCGAGATCAACCGAAGGAGCTCTTGGACACAGTTCTTATTTGTTGCAATTTACCATTGGACTTATTTACACATTTTTAAATCTCGTAGGAAATGAAGCGTTACTTTCTATCATTTGAAGTCAAACTCCTTTTTCGACCATCGTTGCAGTTCACTTTTACATAGTTTCATATCTCTGTCTCTATTGTTATAGAAAACATATTGTTGGTAATGGTTATCTTGCAACCCACTTGCTGTTTTAATTGCTCTGTACTTTTCTAATGTGAAAACTTTCTCAAAAACGTCTTGAAATTCGTTCTTGCACTAGAAAACCCTCGCGAATTAATTCGTACACCGCACAAACGAATCATACTCTTAATAATGGCACTACTCTGTTGCCACCAAGCCGCACTGGGAACTTCCGTCTTCATTAAACTCGCAAACAAAACAATTAATCCAACTCGTATATGCTTCTATTCGGGAGCAATTGTCACTTTATAGGATTTCCATGCCGGAATTCTCATCAAATCTATTACGGAGTGTCGACTGCAATGGAATTGCTCCCACTGCTCAGGATCCCTCCAGTGAGGAGTCCCCGCCCTCGTCTTCGCCTTCAAACATGCTCAAGGAAAATCGACGTTCAGCCAGCGAAATGAATGACGAGTGCCGGAATTTCTTCCGTTGTAAATAAATTGACAAAGTTTCCTCCAATTTAATCAGTGAATGAGTTTATTCGAAAACTTTGAATTGTTCATTCGCGTATTCAGTTGTGAGTTTGTGACAAATGTATCCTGGCTGTGGCTCCTTCAGCCGCGGTGATTATCCTGCCTTCCGACTTCAGCCAGCAGCGGAAACTGGCGACGGGACTCGACGAAAATATCGGGTCAGAAGAAAAGGATTTAACCGGAAGTGAATGGCTTTAATGCAAATTAGATCCACCGCTTAACAAGTTTGCAGTGATGATCGCAAGGATGCCTCCGAAATTGTTCCCGTTAAAACGTTAATTCGGTTCACAATTAACCCGCGCTGCGAGAGAGCAGAAACAGTTAAGTCCTTGAGCCGCCGATCATCCACCCTCTCCCGCAGGCAACACATTTTGGCATACCACCACAATTAGATCCTTAATGAGGAAAATTCTACATTCTTCGTTTAATATTTTGTTTGCTTAATTTTCTTAATTTTTTTTGTTATAGCTCCGTTTTCTAATAACAGTCGAATTCGGAAACAAACATAAAACGACCGAACAAACTTTTGATAGTTTGAAATGCAGATAGTTGCCTCCAGTGGTAAGTGGTTGTGGATTTTCATTAATATCCTGCAAAGAACACTCAAATATGAAACAGAAAATACAATTTCAAAATGCATTTCCTTTGTGGCTTCAAAATTTTCATTTTCATGTTTCATAATACCTAATTATAACAAAATATCACACTCAGGGACATATTTGCAGTTTTGATTCTTGCATGAACATTTTTGATTACTAAATGAAATGTAAATTTTTTTTAAATACATATTTGTTCCGTTATTACATTTAACTTACACTAGAATACAAAATTCAATGAGCCTTTCATTTTATTTCAAGGACAATTGGAGATCCAAATATATAATACACGATGTAAGTGTAACAAGGATTAAAAACTCTTGCTTTATACAAAAGAAGATTTAAAAACCTTCATTTCCTCCAATGGTTTATTTGTACATGTATAATAACAACAAGAAACAATTTGCTTTGAAAGTGGAAAGCATTCTTTTGCTTACTTAAAACATTTAAAAATGAATACTCCCAGGAAATGCAAGGACACTAGACGAGTGCACAACAGTTGCATTCACAACTCCTTCGCGATTCACAAGCGGCACCGACGCTGAGTTCGGGTGCAATTTTTTCACCTACTTAAGCCTCTTGCTTAATTCCTTGAACAAGTTACAGTAAAAATAGAATTAAATTGCTTCCACCAGCAGAAGGCAACTTAATGGGCGTCCTCGGCTCCCATGGATGCCACGCATTTTCTATGGAACAACTGCAACTGTGTGTGTTCGTGGGGCTCATGCAGAATTGTCGACTCCTTCCCGGGCTCCATCGCACAATCCAGGACTTGGCCATACGTGCAGCTTTAATGCAAGGCACACACGTTTGCACACAGCCGTGCAGTACATAAATTATTCTTCTCGACTGAAGTGTCTATTAGCACCCTTATAATGCTAAATTCGATGTTATACGGTTAAATGAAATACATATATCAAGTGTAACGAACCGCACTAAAGATCCGAGGACCGTTGTAATCCGGAAGGCACAGCCAGGCCAGCAGATGAATTTTCTTCGCAGGATGTCTGTAAGTTTGTGTCTGTTTGTGGGAGTGTGTGATGGGGCCACGACAATATGCTTCGGCTTTTCACCCTACATGTGTAACAATCCCAGGTTGATATATTGCAGATGCGTTTTGCCTTGGTCCTGACAACAAGGTCTCTTGATAACCACTCGGTTGCTGGGCTCATCCTGCCAAATAAAGACGTCTTCGTGCGACTCCCAGGACCACGACCATATCATAGATAAACAGCACAATTTTTGCAGACATACTTTCTTAGGATAAACAACGACAAAAACTCGTAATTCAACCCCAAGAGCACTCATTTTTGCTTTCCAACGAAGTTTCAAGTTTCAGTGTCCTTGGTTAACAGAAGCACCGCCAGAACTTCCAAGGATTCAACTTTTCTCATTTTGTCCTTAGTGAAGGAGCTGTACTTTTTGGCTTGATTTGAAGTTACTGGGCTCGTGTCCTTCCGCCCAGTTTAACCGCTTGTTCAATCGAAATTGATTTAAGAATGCGCCCGGTGTGGGGTGGAGAGTACAATTACCGGTAACTATTACTAAAACGAAAATGAGTGTGGATTTCATTACTATCATGACGATTTGTATTAGCTTCGCCAGGATTACCTATAAACACACTCCAATAAGGATTCTGCGGCGGGTCGTTGTGGAAGAAACGACCTGGTCCTTCGTCCGGGACTCCCCTCCTTGCAGCCGTATTTCCAATCCATTAGCGCATCGGTTGTTGGGCAAGCAGCCCCAGACGCTGTTCTGGTGTTGATGTGGTCAGTTGCCGTAATTAGCTTCTTTAACGAGAAAACTTTTAATGTCTTTCGGAGGGATTTGGAAACTGCGCCAACATGTCCTCACGTATGTCCATTGACCACGGAAATGGTCTAGGGACCGAACTAACTGTGAAAACAGTTCTTCACTGATTTTTCTAGAAACTTTTCGTTTAGAAACGATCGTAACCTCAGTCTGGTGGCTATAAAAATTTTCCTCCAGAACAAATGCCAATTGAACTGAACATAAAACTGTTATTGGAGAAGAAAGTCCTGGGCAGGTTGAATGACTCATTTAACTAATTAATTTTACAACAAAAATGCTCTGTGTTTACTGAACTTCGCTCTTCTATACGGCGCATAAAGTTTATCATGCATGTTTACTATAAAATGTCGTACAACATATCAAACAGTTTTTTCAATGTTATTTTGCTTGAAATATGCGTTCTTTTAAGTTGTATGGCAGGACTATTGGACGAGTTTCTTCTTCTTCGAATTTGATTTTATTTTACTAAGTAAATGAGAATATTTAACATTATAACTTAATTTGGTTCTGCATCACCGTCTGGAAAGTCCAAACATAACTTGTAGGATTATCTACTTGAAGTTTTTTTTACTCCCAACTTTTCTAATATCGATAATATAGATTTTTGAGTAAGACTCCAAAGCCACAGTTAAGCAAGAAGTGAAATTCGCTTGCATTCGATTAATTCTTCGCAAAAACTGCATCCCGGATGAAACGCACCAAATTCAATTGCAAATTCATGCATAAGTGCAATGCATTAAGCAGGATATCCTAATCTGATTATGCACTTCAGACAAGTTCTTTTGATTCTGACGTCCGACAGTTTTCCATGTTTGGTCCTAGTCACTGCAGCCCTCTCTCGTTAGAAATGCAAGGATTTCCGACATCTATTTCTAATTTCTGTGACAAGGAGCACTGGACAAGGACACTCCCCAACCACATGGTCGAGAGCAATGTTAATCCGAGTCTGAAATTGTCCAGATATGAGCACGTTCAATACTTGGAGCTGCTCCACATTAGGCTCCTCATGCGGTAATTTAATCCTGCCACGGTTGCTTAGGTAAAATACAAGATAAACGAAGGTTTTGTATTTTTGCGCATCCAAGCGAGTTTCTGTTATCACAATTAGCTAAATCAACACAAAATCTGGACTGACCTTAATTGAAAAATAACATTGTTCCAGGATGCGCTGCATTGTATCCCTACAGTCTACCTACATGTGTTTTCGTGTTATGATTGCATACCTGTGTTGGGACCAATTGCACAGAATCCTTGTACATATTCCATTATACTATTTCTGTCATGACCAAAGTACAACACACCTTCACCTATGTCCTGTATATGCCCAGTTTGGAGGGACATAAGGATGTGCCAGTGATGGCATATGTGCGTCCAATTTAGATTCATAATTTAATATCCTGCACTAAAGGAGAACTGAATCGCACTAAATTCATCAAGCATTTGACGTGGGAAATTTTTTGGTGAAGTTTGTTGGTCGAGCAAAAGGATGAATAAGATGGATGGTCTTAATTTACCAGAAGTGCTTCTTGGACATGTTTCAAAGGTGACACCTCCATTTAATCGTTTCTAGCATCGATAATTATGCCTGCAATTTTGGGATAAATTTACCCCATTGAATGAATCTTAAAGTTCAACTGTATAAAGAAACAAAGAATAATTCATTCGGTATATGTGCCCAGAGCCAATAAAATGGCTTAAACTGGATGGAATAAAGAAAATTCCCTTCAAATTCATCCTCTAAAGTCTAAGGGGCCAAAATATTTTTAAATTAATAATCTTACCAAATTTCCAAAATTAAAGAAAAAAGTATTTTTAGCAGATGAAAATTTCGCTTGATAAATATTTGTATCCAATTGAAATTCCTTCAAGAAAATTTTATTCCAGTAAAATTAAATAAAATTGACAAAAGCATTTTCAGGAATTACCAAAATTCAAGGAAATATTCATTATGATTTCTCTTTTGTTCATTTAAAAGCCAGAATAAGGACAACATTCTCAAATATTTGTATCAATCCTGTTTGAATTTCTTTAATGATGTTCCCAAAAGGAATGCAAATAATTTCGATAAAAAATCCTTGAGCAATGTCATAATTTTATGTTATATAAATTAAGTGTTTTCGGAGTTATTTTGACTGTACCTATATTGAATGTTATTTACATGCCTTGAACTCTAAAATTTCACTTTGAATAACATTTTTGAGATAATTTTCCCTAATTAGTGAATTGTTGAAGCATGATTGAAACATGTAACAAATCAATGCTATTCAGTAGTATTGTTATAATTTTTGTGTCAAAAAACTATGATGGTTTTCCTCTCAACTGAAAAAATCAATTTTCTATAAAACAATGGCCGAATTTTTACGGCAGAAACTTTATATAAAAATTTTCAACTATCTTTTTCGGTATTCTTGCCTTTCATGCTATCCTTGTGATGAAGATGATATTCAGGAAGCAACATTTCTAATTACCCTCAATGAGAACTTTCCCCGTTTCCCCGTCAAAAATAATATCTTTTCAAACTTGCTCTGATTTGGAATCTCAACTTTTTCAATTCCTTACAAAAGCGCCAGATCGCGTCCAACTTCACCATTGATGCGCTTCTCTTCACATAAACAAAGGACGAGTCCAGTTTTAATCAAAAGCTTTCAGGAGAATAAATTCGGCTAAATTTGATTTTTCCCGGCTTTGACCGTTCGATGTTTGCGTAATAGCGGCACTTTTCTCCTGTTGTTGCACGCGAACTTCCGGAGATATTAATAAACTAAAAACAGTGCATTGGCGCTGGTGCATCCGTAATTGAATGATAGGAGACCGCACAGTGCACCCGTAATCCTTTTGTTCACTTAATGGACTTGTAAACAGCGTTGGTCAGATTGGTTAGGTCGATCCGCCCCATCCGACTCCCTCTGAGAGTAATGCCAGAATGCAAATGTACCGTAATGCAGCACAGGCAAGATGCACCTTCCATTATTGATGGGAATTTGATAATAATTCGAAACGGAAGAGCGCTGTACCGAGAATCCTTCTCGATCGATAATTCCTCGATTTTACAAAGTAATGACGAGATGGGCCCAGCTATTAATACTGCCCAATTACGCTTCCAGTCGTCCATCACCCTCGAACAAAAACTGATCGCGCCCGCCAAATTTATTATCCACGGGAGAACGCGAAAAATACCATCTACTCTAATATAATACCTAAACAATGTCTGGTCCTTTTGTCTTTACGCAAAAACGAGCAATTCCTTTTTAACGAATAAAATTTGAAGTTGGGTTTCCCCTTTTAACGGAAATGGTCGCCGTTATCTGGCATTTTGTTTAGAATCAACAAAAAATTCCTCAGCATTAAATTTTAGTTTTCAAGCTAAAATTCAAAAGTGAAGATATGGAATATGCTTTTGTACTTTAAACTGTATTGGAAATGTTGTTAACACAATTTATTGTTATAACAATTTTGCAATTCTTTCCCCTAATTCGAAACATGTTTGCATCAACTTCAAAATTAGTCAAATTGCAACGAAATTTCTCTTTCATGTATGATTTCGAATTAAAAAATCGGAAAAAAAATTCTTAAAGTTAATAGAAAGAAACATCACCAAAATCTTTCAATTAAAACACTCACCAATCTCCATGTAACTAAAAATGTGTTTCAGTAAAAATGCGCACGAGGACACATTGCTTCTAAGTGGATTTGCTTGTTATCCTCGTAGTTGGATAACAAGACTCATCATAATTGGATAACTTGGATTGTTTTGAAAGTTGGTTTTGTAAAGGAAAACATTTTGTAATCTTTGCATTTTGATGTTCTAATTGAATTGAAATTTTTCAAAGGTCCTATAACCATAGACAAATAAAGTACTTCATACGCTTCATACTTCATATGAAATACTTTATTTGTCTATGCTATAACCCTTCCATACGACCATAACTTACTCATTGGCTTATATAGTATTCTAAGATTTAAATATTAATACGTAAAATTATAGGTTTGAGCAGTACAGAAAAGGAATTCTTCATTGATTGTGGGTCGCAAGTATTTTATTGTTTAAACATTTGGCTTTATTCGGCTTTATTATTTTGTGTTAACATTGCAGTTCATAAGTGAACTATTTTGCATGCTATTATAAGAAATTAATATTTGATATGGGAACTAAAACGTCAACTTCAGTCTTCCATTTTGTATAGGAACTGTTCTAAAAATGATTTTATATCCAAGATAATTCAGTTCTTAATTGTTTACATTGGCATCGCATGTAACAACATGTATAAAACAACAGGGCTAAGGGAAAGAGCCTTTTAAATTCATAGCTAGATTTGTCAACGATTCCAACCCCAGATTTAACCACAAGTTCGCTCACACTTCGCTGCACCCGATTGCTGCTTTGACCTATTCCTAGCTCGAGGATCTGTAGAAAATCCAGTCCCAAACAATTCTGATAAAAACGTAATTGAATTTCTGGGAGTCCTTCTTGACAAAGGAAAGGAGGGATCAAAACAAATCAATTCCGTCAATAACGATTCATTAATATAATTAAATTTTTGACTTCCTTTCATCCCTGTCTCCAATCCAGTGGGGGTGCTGGGAGGAGAGAGACGTTCTCATAACTTTCCCATCAGTTCCGTTCGAATTGAGAATTTCCATTTCCATCATAAGTACGCCGATGGAAAGTGCATTAATGAGCTTAAAGATCCTTGGAGATGTCTGCTTGAGGATTTCATTCATTTATTCAGAGTTCGCTTCGTGGCTAGAGTCTGAAGCCGAAATCCATGCATGCTGCTAAAAATTGGCTGTTTACTCCTACATTGTGGGAATATTTGAAAGAGATTTCTTTGAGGGTTGGGGCCGTTTTTTATTTTCAACAAATTTTGCTTACATCCAGAAATGTTTTGAATAGAGTTGTTTTTAACTTAAATATACTAAAACTTTTCATCTGGCATTTTTAGTAGGTTAAACCACACCAAATGAAGAATTTTGTTACGGAGTTAATTAAAGTGGAGTATTTGCAATGCAAAGCTAAAAGTATTGCATAATGCTTATTGTGAATGGAGGGTGACCTATAATGTTAAATAGTATAGCATATTAATAAATAGGTCATCAAATGTACTATGGTGTATAGCATGATGTTTTTAAGATGCTTTTACATTTACAACATTTATTACACATTACTTCGAAAGTTGATTCACATGAATATTAAGTGATTTTCAATTCAATAGAAGTTAAAAAAAAAACATGGTAAATGGTATTTTTTTATTATACTTCATCTATATATAGTATTTTCCAAATTGTGACAATTACAACTAATTAAAAAAAGAAAAGATGGCTTGATGTTATGATAATTTTTTTTTAAGCACATTGCAGAACGCTGTAATTTTACCATTATTTTTAAAGATTTTATCCGTTCCTTCTGTGATAACGAGATAAAAATTTGATAGAACGCATTATTACCGACAACGAGTCTTTCAGCAAAGTTTTAGCTCGTTTAGATAACGGGAAGTGTGTTAATTAGCCGTCGAAAGATTTGCGCCACAAATGCACAAATAAACAAACAAGCAAGTTAATATAGATGAATTAAAAGTAGCTAATATAAGAGCATATTTTAAATGTTCTTCAACATTACAACTGCGAAACTGATTCTGCTATTTACCTTATCTCACTTGACCCAAATATTGGTACAAAGGTTTGTTTGAAAAAAGTTTGCCTTTCTGGGAATTGAAACTTGAAATTTCAACCAAAAGTCCAGCAGAGTCTTGGGCTACAAATAAATCAGTGATATCCCAAAACTGATCAAATAGAAGTCTTTCAAGAAAATCATTTCGACCTTGCATACTATACATAAAGCGCTGCCCACCTTTCGGTTCTCTTCAGCTCCTACAGGAACAGCTTCCTTCACTTCCGCAAATTATTTTCAATCGGCGAGGACCGAAGAGCACGCTTTCATTCGTCTCTCAAATATACAAAATTAATACAAATGTCTTCTTCCAGCCCACAAGGCTTCAACAAAACAATCTTGAGATGAATGATGATAATGAAAATGGGATTTTCATTATCACACAAAGGGAAGAAAGTCTCAAATCTAATTAATTGATTTTCCCTTTTCGGTGGAACGCCCCGGCAAAAGGGAGGCATTCGTCCACCCCTGGTGGAATTGTGTCTCCCGGTTTCTTTTCAAACTAACTCATTTTCCTATTACATTCCTGTTTAAAGCAGGTCCTTCGTACGCTTCCTTGCCTTTGTCTGCACGCTTGTTTTCAGGTCAAAGTCACTGCGTCCTCCAGATTGAATTGCCACGCAGCAACCGATGCCATCGAAAATTCACTTGAATCTGTCGAGAGGTTTCAATAGGCCCGTCTCGGTACCCCGAAGGGACTGAGTCCTGGCAGCCTCCCCCAATTCGACTTCACAACAATCACAGGCCCAGCAGCATTGCACGCACAGAACAAGAATTTATTTGATCTTTGATTTCTATCTGGAAGTCATTTTAAAAGAGTTCTTCATTCGCTCCCCCCGGAGGCCGGAACTAATTTATTAGCGCCAAAATCACGATAACGTCATCCGCAAAGTTAGTCCGCAACCTGGGCACCTCCATTTAATTGATATATGGATCTCCTTCGGTTACATTTAGTAGGAGTTTGACTGGAGTGATACGTCTGCAACTTTATCTTGGGTTCCACCCGCAAAAGGATGTCGATTCTCCCGCAGCCCACCGCGAATCGTTCCGCTCCCACAAAGGAGCAAAGTTCAATTCCACACAGAGTTTTACAGTTTAATTAATTTTCTTTTCTTTGCAAATTTTGTTTTAATTTTTTTATATTTTCATTTGTTTTTTCTCACAGTGAATTGGTTTTTGATTGGCTGTTTCATAAACCTTAATTAAGTGTATATTGTCACAATATTTTAATTTAGAAACTAACCAACAAAGAAACTTTTTGAGCTTTTTTGTATTATAGATTAAATATTTTCACAAGCTACCACTGAAAGTTGATATTAATTGAGAATCACTATTAATTCAAATCAATTCACTCAATCGAATTTTGTGGCGTGCAGTTTCATATAATTATGTTAATTAGAACCCCAATTTAGTAATGAGAATATAATGAAACATTTCTTTAATACCACAAATTGGGTATCCAAAATTGCAAGCCGTATGTGCCGCAATTTTATCGAGAATATTAAGTTGTTCGTTTTATAACAATGAAAATTAATTTATTAACAATGTTTATTATAATATTATATTGTAATCATGAGCCACAAGAGACATTAAAGCAAATTATTGCTTTTGAGCTTACCGAGCTATTTCGCAAGGAATTTTTTAGCGATTTTGTTTGGGAACTGGATGACTTAATATAATATTGGTTTTCAAATTTGCAATTAATTTGTCATGACGGTAATTGCTTTTACTGTATATTGTTGTTAATATTTCTTTATGTCAAGTATTTTTGTTCCACATGTTAATTTTTTTGTGTTAATGAATTCTAAATTTTCTCCCCTGTTAGTAGTAAAAACAGCAGCGGGTCTTTTAGAAAAATTAACCCGCAACAGTTGACTCCTGAAAGCAGTGGAATTATCAGAAAACACTTTACACGGAATTCCGCAATTTTACTCATAATTAAATTCTTTGAGAGCGAACTGTAGATAAGTTAAAATTATGAAATTAATTCTAGACGAAACGAGAGCACTTACAACGGCGGCATGCAATTATTATTAATGCTGAAAATGCTGAAATATTAAAAACCATCCCTGTACCTGCATTCACTCATTTTTCTGCATTGCTTGCATTTGATCTGTCCGAAGTCCTTTTTTACTAATGCTTAGTAAAATTTTACAAGAGTTTTTTAAAAAACGCAAACATTTTTATAAAAATCACTCTTCAACTTTTCTCTCTCGCTTTTGCAAAAACATTGATGGCATTTTCCACTACATTTCCCTCTTGTTCGTGTCCCGCGTTTTGCAAGGAGCCCATTCATTCGCTAACGAGGATTTTTATCTAAAAAAGGTCGTGAGTAATTCCTCTAAAATCCTTTTTTGATGAAAAATGGTAAAAAAAATTTGAGTGGGAATCTCTGAAGCTAATAAATGGTAGCAATTTTCGTTGAGCCAATTTTAATTTTGTTAATCACCTCCGAAAAAGCTCTGCCAGGCGCAAAAATCAGAGTTAAAATAAATCAAGTCCGGGGAATAAAACACGGAACAACCAATTATCCTAATGACTGGTGTTTCTGGAGGACGATACAAATTTGGTGAAAATTTTATGACCTCCTCTCCCGCGGGTGTGTAACAACACCCCAGAAAGCGGATTCAGGGAGTGCGAATCATTTGTCAATGCCGGGAGTATATAAATTAGCTGCACTTCTGAAGGACGAATTCCTGCGAGGATAAGATGCAATGCGTTTTGTGTACGTGCTTTGAGATGCCGACGTGAGAGCCATCAAAAACCCATCGAATCCTATCATCCTGAATATTGAAATTTTCGCACGTTCGCACTTTAATGCAGAGATAATTCCGTAAGTCGACACCTGATACGCTGAGGGGGTGGGGAGCTGGCGTCTAGAATTGGATTCACACTCGGCCGGGCTTAAAAAGTGCTCGCGCCCTTCTCTGTCGGTTCCCATAAAAATCCAATTCCCATGGTCTGGAGGTGGACGCAGCTGTCTTAGATATGTACCGTAATCATATTTGCTTCTTAACGCAAAAAGGATACTTTCTCCAAATCTCATATTATCGGAAAGTGCTTAACGCCTCCTTCCCAATAAGAAAACCAATAAATTTTGTTTTTTTTCTGTGGTAACCTTCTTTGGTTCTCCGTATTCGGATGTTGGTCCCTTTTTGGGGATCTGCACTCGAAGGACTATTGCATGTGTATCAGTGGAAGAATTGTTTGGATGAAATGGGGCGTCTGACAAGTTTTATGTGTGTTCTTCGTGTAAATCATTTATAAAGAGATTTTTCTTAATACGAACAAGTTTTCGTCCTTTGGCACCAGTTGTTACAGTTCGCCTGACATCTTAACAGAGGCAATGTTGCAGCAGGAAAACGGACGGCGAAAGGGGAAAAGGTTTTGGTGGCGCAGTGAAGGAAATTGTTTGATTATTTCTTGAGCAAATGGTGGCACATTCAAGACTCTTATTTATTGCTTCCGAACGTGCGATTTGAGACGTCCTGACGTGCTCAACGAATTACGGTTTATAAGAAAGTTTCAATCACAATTGCATTTTTTGTGGTTACGAGTTGAAAAATTGCTTGTTTTTGTATTATTGTAACGTAAGTTAAGCCAAACTGTAAGTTGTTTTTAATCCTTAAATTTGTGTACATAAATGAATAAAATGATTCTTCATTACGAAATAAAAACTTACAATTAAAAACCTTGTGTTCAGCTTCAGTCCATGCATCTTTAAAACGAAGTCATATGAAAATGTGGTTCTTGAAATACCATAGAACATTGTATTTACTATTTAGTAAAGTGTTTACTTTTATTTTTGTCAATATGCGATATGTGTATTTTCTGACGGAATATGCTTTCAACAGCATTTGTTAATGTTAAGACTTTAAAAAGAGTAGAATTTCTAAAAGTAAAATAATAAAATACATTCGCAGATGCATTTATCCTTCAGCATTGTTTTGTCTGTTGGAATTCTTATGTTTTCACAAACAACTTGGAAATGTTTTCGTACAGACGTATAGTACAATTCAGGGAAAACTCCCCCAGCAGTGCATAAGGAAACACAAGCATCGCTGGAGGGAAATTTTCAAATAAGATAAGCAAAACAAAATTATTCATCTCTTCTGGAAGTTCCTTCGCAATAATTCAGCGAACAAAGATCGGTCGCTCCACGGAGGAAACAGTCCTATGCAAATGTACATTCCGTCATACACACACTGGAAAAACAAAAATAAAAAATCAGAATCCTTTGGTTTGGAGGAAGTGGTGCCTGGCACATCGTGTCGAGGTAATTGATAGCATCCAGGCGCATGCATCAATACATCATGCCAAGTTCCAATTCGGACCCATCCACTGCTAGGACATTGTGCACTCCCTCAAATGATCCAACCAACTCCGTATAATGACGAAATCATATCTCTGCTTCATTTGAATATTTGAATCGGTCCCTCGCCTGCTCAGTGATGGATCCTGGAATCACAGGATCAGGTACACCGACAAATCAATGAAATCAACTGGCACAAATCTTGTTCTGGCATGGACATTGAATTTTTCATTTCTGGGCGCTTTTGTTAACAAAGACATCGGGTATCACACCTAAATTTATGTTTTGTTCGTAGTATTCACGGGGGATGATTTGTAGGGATTGCAAAAGTGACAAAGATTTTCTATTGAATTCCGGGGACTAGTACCCCTTACCCCCGGATACCTTTTCACCGCTTACCATTTTGTTCTGGCGTCCTCATGCATATTCAAAGCTTCTTAAAGACAGGACTGCTTTTATCAAATTGTCCTTTCAAAAGCCACATACAGTTGCACGCACTGACTAAAAATTCAACGTTATTCAGACGTCCGCATTACTCAGTCTTTTAGGAAGGATTTTTAGCAAAATCCTTCCACTAATTCATTATCAGGACATCGCACCGAAGAGAAGCTTAAATCCAAATCTGTCATAAATTTTGTTATCGCTTGGGCTTAACGTCTAAAGTGCTCCATACTTAGAGGAACTCGGCACATTTGCTGCGTCCTGTGGAATTCATCCCCCCAACATTCATTACTGTGTTCGTCGCTTGGCACCTGATTGCACACCCACACACGCTCACACACATGGACAATCTGGACAAACATACAGAATATGCATTACATATTCGAGGCATTCAAACAACTCATTCAAATTGAACGTAATCCAAATGAATTGAATTTTGCTTCTACGGATCTCATGGTTCGACAACGATAGAAGACATTTTTACTGAGGCTTAATCGCGAACACAAACAACGGTATCGAGCCGAACAGACGGGAGCGGAATTGTAGAAACTAGAAAGGACATCGCTGTAAAAAATTTAACAACACTGGCACATTTGACGAACTAAAGTGGATTTAAGTATTTTGAACATTTTTGGGCGTCCGGAAGGGGTGGCATATGTCCAACTGAAATGTGTTTATTGGTTGCAAGTTTTTGCTGCATTTCTAACCCATTCAGTCGATATCGCTCTGATTTGAGGGAAATATTCAAATATTCCATTGTGGTTAAATCCTTTTTGTGCTTTTTCTAACTCTGATTGAGTGTTTTTGCAGCGATTTATTCAAATATAATAAATAAAACTGAAATTCTCACTACGGTGAATGAACTGGAAAACTATAAAAGTATTTTCGGGATTTCCCGGTTTAGAGCAGAACCCTTTGAACATTATTTGTATGCAAATTTTCCGGTTGAATTTTAGAAAGCTTTCTAGTATTTAAGGAAAGCTTCAGACTTCTGGTCATAAAATTCTATTGCTGAAATTTTAAGGATCATGAGATAAATATTTGTGTGATATTTTTTGTTTTGATTAAAATGCTGCTTCTTTCTATATACAAATTATATAATATAAGAATGTATTTACTTTGGCTTATTACAATGTTGTTTTCGTATATGCAACGTAAAAGAGCGTTTTTATACCCTAGATGTAGGGTATATTAGTTTTGAGCGAACGTTTGCAACGCCAAGAAATAATCGTCACAGAAAAGAAAGAACTATATATTCACGATTGGGAAGTGAAAAGAAACCGTTTTATGCATGTCCGTCTGTTTGTCTGTCTGTCTGTATGTATGTCTGTGTGTCTGTCTTTTTTTCCAGAAGATAACTCGAGAACCCTTGTAGCTAGAGACTTGTAATTTGGTACAACAATATTTGATTAAAATTGCAAGGTCAAGTTCGAAGATGAGCAAAATCGGGCAACTCCTTCTTAGTGTTGCCATATAAGCATGAGTCATTTTTATACAAAAATGTTGATATAAGAATGAGTATATTTTTCTACATCTAGGGTATCACGTAATTGGTGTGACCAATTGCTTCCTTACTAGTTAATATAACATTTTATTTTGTAATGCATCCCTGTTATTGGCGAACAGCGAACGTCATAATCATAACTCATAAGCACATCCGTTTGATCTTTTTATACAGCATTTCTTAAATTTCGCAACTTATTTTCTTCGAATTATTTTTGACCTTGGAAAACGAGTAAAATTTTCTCTCAAGTTTCAAAAGCGAACGAAAATGCTCATCTTGACATTGTTCATGCTTCATTCGAAAACAATTTAAAAATATAGGAATCATTGTTGAGGGACTTTAAGTGCGGAGCTCAGCCCTTGCCAAACAGAGATGTCAAATTAATCATATCCTACATCCGTATCATTTCGAAACCATTCAACCGCCAAAAATTTCAAATACATTTATCACCGCAGCAGCCGCAGACCGGGGTGGCGGGGGGCTCCATGCTCAATCCTGCCATATGGAACCTGCCTAATCACCCGGAAATATTGCCTAATGGGAAGTTAACATGATTTTCGCTTTCCGAGCATTCACCGGGGCAACCCGGTGATAAGAGCTTGCCGCCGTGCTCACTGCCTGGTTGGATGGTTACCGAAAAAATGACTCCCAAACTGCAAATTTTATAGTGTTATCAATTCTTGCCCTTTTGTGATCCTTAACCCTTTTTTCACTATATGCTTACATGTGCATGTTTTTCACCGGAGCCAATTTATCTCCATAGCAGAAAGTTTGTGTATTTCAGTCTCGTGGGGTTAGTCTGTAACTAGGATTATGCACAGGAAACTACATTTTTTCCTCCTATGTTCTGACTTCCGCCTGAAAGAGATCCTTTGAATTTGAAAATTAATTAGGGTCCATTTGCCTGGCCGCAAGCTCATTTTTGGTAATCTCGGCAGTCGGTCGTCCAAATGCATGCGTTGAAAAAAACGAGCGGACCCTAATGAGTTTGTAAGATCCAGATTCCTTACCTTAAAGGAGGACATTCATCTCCGCAGACCAAGAGTACAACAGGCGATTTATTACGAGGACACTCAGATCCTAAAGCACAAGGACATCGTTGCGATAAAGCAATTCCCAGGTTTAATCCGAATGGGATAGGGCAAATTTTTTCCGTTCATATTATCCCACAAGTCATGCAATTTTCCACTAACAATGGGATAACGGTCGAAGAGAGATTATTTATCCTGATCCGGTTCCCGTAATGTTTTCATTTTTTATATTTTCCGTAAAGCCATGAAGCCTCAGTTTGTCCGGATGCTTGTTATCTTTGCAACAGCTGGTGTTCTGGTCCATTGAGAGTGATTGAAAGAAGCAAATGAGGCAAGCACAATTGGAGCGCTTTTGTTGTTGTTTGGTCGTGTACTGAAAATAAGGACCAATTTAGGGACTAGCACGAGTCGAACTTAAATTTCTCTTATACACATCCACTTTTGTAAGGGCTGCACTTCGCAGGACAAATTCGAAAATAATTCACGATAAATTAGTTTCGTCATTTTTGTGATGTCGGGTCTGCAAAGTATTATATTACGATGAAGTCAAAAACTTTCTTCCTGGAATAATCAAGGTGTTTAAGAGAATTATTCACAAACATTTGGTTATCTTTTGTACATATTCACAAGTCACAACTGCGACAACAACAATCAGTTATGTAAAATATTAGGATTTGTAATATTTTAGCATTTCAAAAATATGATTCTTATTAAAGTTAACTTGTTCTTTCATTTCATTTCGAAATTCCAAATTTTTTGTTTATTAAAGCTACTAATGCAGAAAATACAATATTTGTTTTACTGTATTGTTGACATTAAACCATCGCTGTTCTGTCTTATTTATGGGATGAAATAAGGACTCTCCGAATAACCTTACCTTGCAGCCGAGACTGTGGAAGGAGTGATTGTTTGCCCACGTGAATAATATGATGGCAACCATAATCCAGTTATAATCGCTTGTAAATACACCAGACGCAGCCGAATCGGAACGAAGGATAATTTATCAAAGTACTGAAGTGGATCTATAGACTATAATCACATATCACACAGTCATTTTTCTTGTCTTCACCTTGGAGAGGGTCCCGCAAGTCCCCCGGGATTTTTCTAGAATGTCAGAAAATCCACATGGTCGCTATCAATTCAGTGTAAGTAAGATGTTTCGCGGTACAAAGGCAAACAAGCTTCTGCCAAGAGTATGCTTGGCGCAAATAAAATTTAAATAAACACCAGCCGTGCCCTTTTCCCAGGTAGCATAAATCTTGTCAAAGCTGGTTAGGTATTACCCGTCAGCAAAATCATAAATTGCAAATGTTGTCGCCAGCGAAGCTGATGCCTGAGCCCATCCGTCATAAGGGAGTCGGTTTCATTAAAAATCCTGGTGCTGGAAACGAAAGTCGGTAAATCTCTCGGCAAGTTTGCACAGAGATCAGGAGTAGCTCCAGGACGCCGTCGAAGCTAGGGTATAAACCGACTTGGCAGCCAGCAAAGAAGACCCAAGTAAATCCTTTTATCCCTTATTGCGTGGAAATGAAATTCTCTCAAATGAATTCAGAACGAGTTCGCATATGTCGAGAGTAAGCCCAGCAAAGATTGTTTCGAGTTTCAGGAGTGAGCGCAGCGGGGCGCCACTTGGGGAAGATGTGCAGTGGGGCTCCCGTTTACCCTCATTGCGGTCATTTGTATTGGCAGCCGAGCGAAAGACTTTTGACCTTATGGGGTCCGGTTGGGCTCCTTTGCAACAACACAAGAATTCGGCAATTGCCTTGTTCCTGTTTGAAAACAATCTACTTTCGCCAACAGTGAAATGAAATTCCACTCGTGTCTCCATACTCCCTGGTGCAATATCCTCGCCAATACATGCCCGGTTTATGTACAGAACGAAAGAGGGAACATTTCCTAGTCCATCTATCCTTTATTCCATAGTAATCGGATCTTCAAGGTATCAGAGATCTAAGTCTGCTTATGGGTTTAAATAGCAACATTTAAACTGTCACGTTCTTGCAATAAATATCTTCGAATGTTCAACGGAACTCTAACTGAATGCAAGCATTTTTATTTCACGTTTTATCTCCGCTTTGATTTGTTTTCCAAGGATTTCGAATTTCAGCAGGATAATAATACCTACTTGGATCACAACTATTGCTTGAGCGATAACAAATGCAGTCTACCGTGCAGTTGTAGTGAGAGAATAAATGTTCCTAAGATAAATAAAATGTAAATTTCTTTTGTGAACCTTAATTTTTGAACGTATAATTACATAGGTATATGTAAATACATATAAGTGTGAGAAAATCCATCTAATTAGACTTTAATTAAATGAAATTTGACTCAAAATTGAAATATGCAGTATTACGAAAGTTGAATATTGTGTAGTAGTTTCCAGGTGACTCAAATGGTAGCGCTGCGCTGCAGCGGGAGTCCTAACTAATTCCACATTGGCGCTGTAACACTTAAGCCATCAACTACTAAGCCTGATTGTAGTAATTACAAGCCTATGAAAAAACTAAACAACCTCCTTACCTCCTCCTCTAAGCCTTTCCTTAAGTATCCTGACCCAGTTTGAGTGAAAAATGCCTCATTTAAAGTTCTTCCGTGTTTCCCCAGAACATAATTACGGTCAGACTGGAATTGTAAACGGTTCCATTTTGCTGCTGTTGCAGAAACTGCCACGTCAGTAAACTTGCACGTCTTGAAGGTTCCCCGCTCATTTGAGTTGTGGTAGGTGCAAGTGTCTCAACACAATTAACGTCCTTCCTTCCTGTGTGCGGGCTCCTTATTGTTTTTCAGGAATTCACCCAGACCAGAGGAAATATCACATACTATATTTTTAATGCATGTGGTGCTTTAAAATTCACTCTGAAAAAAATAAAAACTCCTTTTCTCGGTGATTTCAAAACGGAATGATTTCCAGTGTCCTAAACTAAGTGCGGGACTGTCTTAATTAAAAATTTGCATTTCCTAATGTATTTCTTGAAAGAAGATAAAATAGTCCCCAAAGCTAGAACAAAAACTCTTCTGTAAGAACTTTTACAGATCTACGGAGATCGTAATTCATTTAAAAGCGTGTGTTACGGCATTTGAATGTACAATAGCAATTAAATAAAATTAAGTTCTAATCAATAAAAAACTATTCATTTCTTACGACTTACAACCCAGTATATAGAGCATAAAAAAGTGGTTCAGCTTACATTAATTCCGACAAAAGATTTTTTTCTAGGATCCTTTGGTATGGTGTGAGTATGCCAAATCTAAGTTTGCGACCTCGAAGGTGGGGGGGACAACTTTTGGTGGCCGAAAAACTTCGAAATTTTCTGACTTTTTCCAGTTTTTTCCTTATATCTTGAAAACGTTCCATATTTCTAGATAACCGTTCCATAGAAAATAAAATAGGACAAGATTTCGCGTCGATTAAAAAAAAAATTCCGAAATTGGTCCAGTAGCTCGATTTTTATGGGGATCCAAAAAACAGCAAAGGACAATGGGCATTTTTGTATGAGAGCTGGTCCAAATTTCCACCAAGGACGAAACATATGTCATTCGATAGCTCTTATAATGTACTTCAATATGGCGGCCAATTTCAAGCAGTATTCAAGCATTTCATAAAACCGATCCTTCTACTAAGGATACCTCGTAAACGGTATGGTTTAGAATTTTTTCACTATTTTTCCCGTGTTCAGCGCCCCAAAATCATTCGGAAATCATCAAGAAAGTGAATTTCCGCAGTTATCGGTATCGTGCCGATAAAGCCAACTATAGGCGACATTCAGCACTTAGAAACCGCTATAACTTTTTTCCTCCATCGAATTGAAATGGGCCGCCATAATAACTATTGAAGTACATTATAAGAGCTATCGAATGACATATGTTTCGTCCTTGGTGGAAATTTAGACCCGCTCTCATACAAAAATGCCCATTGTCCTTTGCTGTTTTTTGGATCCCCATAAAAATCGAGCTACTAGACCAATTTCGGAATTTTTGAAATCTTGTCCTCTTTTATTTTCTATGGAACGGTTATCTAGAAATATGGAACGTTTTCAAGATATAAGGAAAAAACTGGAAAAAGTCAGAAAATTTCGAAGTTTTTCGGCCACCAAAAGTTGTCCGCATGTAGTACGCGTTTCAAAATAAAAGGCAAGAATTAAAACAGTTATGATTAACTTTTAGAATTTTTAGTCCTCTACTTTTAGCTCTCTATTTTCAGTTATAAATAACTTCACAACTTCCTAAATTTTATCATTTGTTTTTCAGTCACCTTGCACCTTGCTTTCCACTCGCTTTTCGAATTGCAATCATCCCTCCATTTACGAGAGAGACTGACGAATGAAGACCGCACAAAAGGAAGTTAAATACTCAATTGCCTAAATAATACGCATAAAGTTTATATTATGTAAAAATATTGGACAAAGTGATTCCGAAAATTCGAATTAAATAAAACATTTGATTTAATATTTATTACTTTCGTTAGAGAAATTTCCCTACTACTTACAACAATTTTACTAAATGGAGTTATTCCTTGTAAATTTAATCACCGAATTTAGGAAAGTTTTCTTTGCAGGAATTGGAAAAACATATTCAATCCAGGCACAGGAACTTCTGAGGATTTGGGGAGAATCAGGTATAAGAATACCGAACTTAAGTAATGTCAATAATTTATTATTGCTTATCTCACATATATTACATAGCTATCTATCTGCTTTGGCTGACTTAATAAGTTCAGTTAAATACATATCATATAGTACACATATTCCATAGATAACACGTCTAATCGTAGTTTATTTACATATACTGTGGGGGTTTGTTTTAGCATAAAAATAGAACGTTTTTCTGGAAACACTGAAATGACCAAGAAATAGGATAAGTACATCCATAAGCAACAATATGTGGCCGACCTGGAATACCCTGGATCCCCTCTAGCGCCACTAACTTTTCTTTTCTTCGGCTTCTTGGCTATCTTCTTGTCTATCCCTCTTGCCACCAGAACGTCCAGGGTGGAAGGTCAGTCAGTCTTTCGTTTGTTTACATAACACAGAAATTACATCTCAGGCTCGACGATCGCAGTGGTTTGGAAGAGGGAAGGTGTCGGTTTTCCCAACGCACATTACACGTCGTCCACCTGAGAATTCGAGCTCATGTAGCTAATAAGATTCTTATTGCCCGACGGGGCATAAATCACATCGCTATCGGCGTCTTGTCGTCGTCTATTACTGTTGCACATGCCAGGACCTCCGTTTGCAGTTCCGACGCTGCAATTATTGTTGCTCCCGATGCTCCCAACGCTCCTGTTGTACGAAATCCGACTGGGGGTCTCTCTCCAATTCATGTAGCTATCGGGCGGATTAGTTTCACCAACTTTTATATAAAGTTGTTCGTCCTGTTGATTCATAGGGCGACTTTCGCAGCCACCAATCCCGCAGTCAGAAGCCCCCGAGCTTATGGAGCGGTGGGTCTGATGAGGAAAGGGATCATTGTTCCCGTCAGTCGAGCTATCGCCGAAACTAATATGAAAGTTTTGCGGGCGTGCAAATTTAAAGCGGCCTCTCTTCATGGTCCCGATGGGGCTCTGGGGCACCGAGATACTAGGATTGAATTTGAGGCAATTCGCCACGTTATTCAGCTTGTTCTCGGTTATGTGGATTGTTTCCTTCGGATGGAAGTAGGTCTCCGAGTAGGCAGAGCGACTCGTTATCGGGTAAACCTCGTTCGACGATTGATAAACATTCGACACGTTGGGCCGATGAACCTGGTACGGTGCCGTGTTGAAGTCGTTGAATCGTGAGGTGCCCACAATAGAAGACGTGGCGTAGGGCGCAGGGGAGCGACTCCCGTTCATACTGTACTCACTGGATGCCTTTCCGAATGTGGACACTTCTGCATATTCGGCCGGTATGTTACAATAATCGCCAATAAATCTGAGCCGGATAAAGATAAAAGGTGTTGATAAATAAATTAGTGTTATCATTTGCGTGCGGAAAATTGATTTCATTTTACAATGTGAAATTCAATTGGAGTTTTGCCCGTTGAATTTTGTTAGGTATTTGCATGATATCCTTTTGCAAATGGTTGGGGTAATTAAAACGAAAATTCTCTGTATAGGGGGAATCAAATTAAATTGAATACTTTTATCAGTTCGTTGGAATTTTAATTTTAATTGCTAACACACAAAAAGCAATTCTTTGTGAAGGCTTCGTATTCAAAGCGTAAATAATTAAATACTTCTCTCATAAATTTTTACTGATCTCAGATAATTACCAATTAATTCATGGTTGCCGTGTGATCAAATACACATAGCAGTTACGATTCGCAATGCTCTTTTGTAATATTCATAGAAATTAGTGATAGACAAATAGTGATAGACAATAGATAGTGATAAACAAATGTAAATAGCGCGAAGTGTTGAACCAAAAAAACGCAGAAACGTTTTATTTTTTCATTTTAGTTTTTTGCGAGCAAATTTTACACATCAAAATAAATTTTAAGGAAATTTTGTTTTTACCTTTAAAAACTTAACTTTGCTACTGCTTTGGTTATTTGGGTCAGACTAAGTTATTGCTATAGCATAGATATTGTCTGTGGTTATAGGACAAATGTGAAAAACTTTTGCAAAGTTTTTCGAAAATGCTTTAAATTGCAGTATTTCTAGTGATATCTTTTAAAATGCTCTCTTAAGTGCAACCACAAGTTCATTGCTTTTTAGATGCGTTAGTAGATGATTTCAAAATGAAAGCTGAAAAAAATAATCAATTTGGATAGATAATTCCAAAGGCAATTATGATAAATAATGCTGTTAGAAAGAAACGGTAGTATTCCGTCCTAAAATGTTTCTTTTGAGATAATGAAAAGTCCAGGTAACTTCCAGGAATAAAAATCACTAATAAAAACTGATTCGAACCAGTCTGAAAGCTGCACACGAAAACGTCCTGTAATAAATCGTTTCAGTACTGTCCAATAATGACCTCGGGTAAAATCGTCGCAATCCCTAATAAATGAAATTTTACAGATCCAGAGAGTTGGGGAGGCGCGGACAACAATTGGAGGGTTGGAAAACAATTTTCAGCCCGTCGTAAATTAAACAGGCACCAAAACCACCCACCTTTGATTCCGCTGTTGCTGTTCAACCGGTAGCGTTGTTGCGGCACAAACAGGCGCGTAGTCTGCTATCTGATCCTTCTGTATATCCAGAACATTCCCAGGACTTACAGAGGAGTTGGGGGATGGCCGCCAGACCATTCCCCCGCTCGTCGGATCTAGCCAAAATCCATTTCCACTTCGTGATAAGCTCGGAATTTTTAGGACAGTACTTGAGTGAGGACCTGTAAAAATAAACATAAAATTTCTTTATTAAACCATTTAAGGCATCTTCATAGTTATGAACTTTGAGCACCCCGCAAGTGGGAACGGTGAATGGCAATGGCAAGGTGAATTGGAGCAAAATACCAGACTGGAACGATTTATTCCCGACGGCAGACGAGGATCTCCGGCAGACCACTACGTTGCCAAGGTCCTTCTCCACCGGGGGAATTCATTCATCGTTTGCTGACAAGGACACGTGGAGAGGAAAATATGTCCAGTTTTTTAATTAAAAATTTCACCATCAAACAAATGAACTAAATAAATAAAAATTTTTAATTTGTACAATTTACCAGCTGCAAAAAATTCCACCGGCCAGACCAGAAGTGCAATCAAACCGCTGAAATATGAGACTTCACTTTTATTTAATTTCCAGCGGAGTTTCGGTTTGGGACGCTGGCTGCACTTTTGTTGCAAACAAACGAGTTCTCAATGACTGTCATGTATGCGAATGGAAGAAGACAAATAAATAACCAACGTGGACTGGACAACAGGACGAGAAACAAAAACGAAAAATACTGTTGCTGATCTAACAATGGAGGCACCGGGCAATGAAATGTTTACCCGGTGGGGTATGACAACCAAATTACATTAAATTCACCCCTAATGGGCGGCAATATGCCGCGCACAAAATGAATTCTTCTTGACAATTTCCCGATTTGGTTTCATATCTGTATTTCTGGGACATATTGATTTATGAAGTACCCAAATTACAAGTGCATTGTTGATGTTAAAGGACACGTATTTATTGGGAAAATAGCAGTACACGAGGTGAATTTTTTGTAAACGCAACGGCAGTTAACATTAAAATGCTGAATATGCGTATGAACTGAGTTTTCAGGCACCTTTCCCAAAGTATTTTATTCGCTATTTCACCTATTTAAATGCAGTACGAGAGAAATGAATGAAAGTCAGACTTTATCTTTACGTAATTGCAAAAGGGTAGTTTTTAACATATAGTGAAGTCAAAAAATGTCAAACATTTTAGAATATTTATCATTTCTATAGTCATGAAAATGCACGTTAAATTAATTTTGGATATCTGAACTATAAGTACACGACGAGGTTTTTCTTGCGAAATTGTTTAACTTTAGGAAATGTTTGCTTTTCAACGTTTGGAATGCTTTATACATAATGTGGCAAATGAAGAAGTTTGCAATTCTATAAAACAAAAATCACAATAGAACGCAAGCACAACGTATGCTTTAGAAATTTAAATCCCGTTCCTGGTTTTATTTGCAGCTTATAAAATTGTAATCGGCAAAAATCACAATTGCTGGCAAAGCAAATTCGACTACGAGTGCACGGGAAGTATTTAGGTCATGTTTTTTACTTAATGCAACCTGGAGGCTGTAACGGTGACAATTTCAATAATTCAGAAAGAAATCCAAGTGCATGGCTTAACTTCATTCGCAAACACTACATGTTTCATCAAAGAATAGTTGCCAGCGCTCCTTGCAGCCTGCAGCAAATGCATTCGCGCTTTCACTAAAAACTAGAGCACGATGCACATTTCAAATTTAAAAGCTCCGTTCGCTGTGCTAAATTGAAATGATGGTACGTGCAGGGAATCCATGGAGTTTAGTAGATGCAAACTTGTATCTTAAGTCTATCTAAAAAACGGAAAAAGAAAATAGTAAACTGGAGTGCTAAGATGTTGGCTTCCTTTCCAAGTATGTAAATGAAGCGTGCACTGATTTCCTTCACCATCGGACGGAAGAGGCAAACAATCGCAATTCCTACCCTAACAATGAGGGAAATTGAGTGAATTGATGGGGAGCTTTGCCGAAGCACCCCATCGTCCCATCCAAACAGAACGAGTTGCAGTGAAATGCTTTTGTAATCTATTCTCAGGAACTAAGCTAGTGTCGTTCATTTGACTCGATGCCACCAACAACGAATCATCCCTACTGACATCAACCCTTTTGCTGTGAAAACGAACGAGTCATGAATTTTCGGTCAAGGAATATCATCCATTTCGGACGATATTGATTGGTCTTCCGAGGCAACGGAAGACCAATAAAAGTAGGAAAACTGCAGGAAAACTTTCCAAATATTTACTCCTTCGCTCAAATTTTAGTAGAATCTTTCGCTCTGCGCTAACTTAATTACCACCCGGTCACGAAGGTACATAGTTGGTCGGTTCTATAGTATGGTTGACGGTTCCTCACCAAAACTCTTCTAATGCAAACATCCCCATCGTGGAAAGTTGGAGGGCAATCAATCGGAAACGAAGCAAAAAAGAGGAACTCCGGGTGGAAAACTATGGCATAGTGCGTAGCTTTGATGGCAAATGTGACTTACCCCGAATGGTTCCCATGGCGGACTGCTTCATCAGCATGTGCTTCCGTTTGACAAAGACCATGGCTCCGAAGGATAACATCATCACCGCTAAAATGGATCCAAGTAGCGCAATAAACCACGGTTGAGTGAGAACATCGTCCATGTGCTCGTGATTGATAGGATACCTGAGGAGCACCGTGAACGTTAGTTAAACCGATATATATCCAAATCTGGATAAACGTACCTCTGGGACGAGAAGGTATCTAATCGCTTCGTGATTGGATCCAGCCGGAGTGTGGCGGGGGAGCTGAAGGGTCCTAGCCCGGCTTTGTTACCAGCTGCCACGCTTACCGTGTACGTGACGCCCTCCGTTAAATTCGCTAGCAGCAAATTCGGCACACTGGCATCGATGGTTACATTTTTGAGGATCCGAGACAAGTTTAGCTTGACATCAACCCCTCGGACAACGATGTGGTACGTCAGTAAGATGCCTGCAATTACAGAGAGAGGGTTGCTGATTAGTATCCTCCCATTTCATTGTGATGTGTCTCAAAGAAATTACCGTTATGCGCTTTGAGGGCTGGTGCCTTCCATTTCAACAACACAGCTGACGAGTTCAGCATGAGCGCCTCCATGTGGGAAGGAGGTTCACTTGGCACTGGAATGAATGAAAATAAGGAGTGAAAAAAGCGAAATTAATTTTGAAGATATTGAGAGGAGAACTGGAGCAGGGCAGGATGAGGATGGGTGCCTTCACTATTACATGTAGTACCACGGATATTTGAGCAGCCTCCCTCCATCCACAGTGGGAGTCGCTACATTCGCCAAGAAGATGAAATCTTGAACAAATATCTTATTCAAAAAGCGAGTCTAAACAGAACTGAGCGCGCCCCGTTTACGTTTGAAATGAAAGAGCAATTTCGGAGTGTTTGAGTTGATACGACTACTTTCAATTCTACACATACGTCAATTCCATATAAACAGAGGTTGATGGGCAAATAGAAAACGGGCTCGTGGCATATAAAATGGCACCGGGTAATGGGGTAACTGAGCTGCTTCTACTACACTACTCACCGTCCTCCATGGTACGTGCAATTCGAGAATTGGATGGTTTACCCTCCACTGACTTATAGAATGGCACAATGAAAAATTCATAACGTGTATACTTCATCAGTCCGGTTACGGTGCAAGTGGATGCTCCACCGCCATTCAACACAGTTAGCATTTTGTATGTGGCATTGCTACTGACCGCCAGTGCAGGAAACGAGGAGGCCGGCTCCAACTGACGTGCATAGATATAAAATCCTTCCACATACTTCCCGTTTATGATCTGCGGGCACAGGAATTTAATTAATTGAATGCATTCATGTACAGAACCATCTGAAAACAGTCTATTGGTCGATCTTGTCTTTACGCTTACCTGCCATGTTAATTTCATGGTTGTGGATTCGGTTGACGTCGCATTAGTTAGTTCCACAACATCGCCAGAAAGGAGACTCGCTCGCGCTTCGCTTAAGTCAAGTCCAGTGCTGAAGGACTTCTGAAATGTTAGTGTAGGTACATTTTCCATTAATGTGGAGATTATTTTCCAATAACTTGCGAACGTTTAGAAAAGACAAACAACGAAGAAAAGTAGAACTTGATTTCTATTTCAAAGTGGTTTGTAGACCGTATTCATTTTCGAACAGCAAATAATGGAAGAACTACTTACCGCACCAACAGTAACCGGCTCCGAAATAGGACTTGGTAGCGAGAGTCCATGAGAATTTTCAGCACGAATGACGAAAAAGTAGTTGAATCCTGGCTTAAGATCATCCAAAGTATGCGTTGTGTTTTGAATTTTTGTTGCAACAATTTGCCAACCATTAGTATGGTTTTTCCCGTACATTTGAATCACGTATCCGTTGAGAGTTGATGCTCCTACTTTATTACTTCTGGTCCAGGATAAGGTTACGCTGTCGTCCGTGTTCTCTATTATTTGAGGTTTACCTAATTTGTGATTATCTTTGTTAAATATCATAGAAGCATTATTATGATGAAGTAATGATTATTTACCCGGAGCACCAGGATATGTGGACATCTCTGGAGCACGATAGAACTTTATATTTGGATTTGTAGGCAGCTCCAGTTTCAGAAACCCGCTCCACGATGACTTCCCATTTTTATTGGTTGCCACACAAGTATACAATCCACCGTCCAAATTCTTACTTAAATCAGTTATTGTAAGAGTTCCAGAATCCGATATGTTACTCCTGTCCGAGGATACAATTGGTATACCATCCCGAAACCATGATATGCTTGGTTTAGGTTTCCCTAGTGTTCTACAAGGCAGTGATACTACAGACTTTACTGGAAGGGTCTGATTGACAGGACCCTGAGCAATCAGGGGTGGTGGATATTCATCCTGCGTATCTATTGATATAACTGTTCTACTGCTAACACTCCCCACTGCATTGACCGCACTACACACGATAACCTTTCCCACTATGTCTCTGTCCACCCGGCGCACTGCCAAAATACTCCTTCCTTCGGGAGTCATTGTCACATCCATTTTTCCATCCCGGTATCCTGGAAGCAGAAGCGAACTGTTGCCCTCGACAGACCAAAGAAGGGTAGGCTTTGGGTGGCCGTTTGCTTGACATTCAAACACCACTTCGGCCCCAAGTTCAACTATTTGTGTTTTGGGGCGAACAGTAAATTTCGGTGGAGCTGTAATAAATGTTTAATTGATGCTCATCGCAAATTGATATGTCATTTATATTACAGTATACAGTAAGCGTTCCTGTTGAAGTAACCGACCCCACAACATTATCAGCCTCACAACTGTATTCTCCCATGTCCTCCAGTGTAATGTCGTCCAATCTAAGGCTCCGGTCTTCGAGAACGTTTACTCGTCCTAAGCAAATAAAACTTTGTAATTGCATTCGAAAATCACCCACAAAGCGAAAATTTTGTTGTATTTGAGTTGAAACGTTTCCAGAACGGGACAGAAATTCTCTCAAATAATCAAAGCACCAAACAGACGACAAATATGCTAGCGCAGTCGGTACAGAGAATGTCAATTAACGAAATTAATGCAATGCAACTTTTAAGACAACTTCGTAATTGACAATCTGATGAGGGTGTTGGTGTCGTTTACTTACTTAATGGCATATTCCCTCCTGAAGCAGACCTCCTCCACAGAACATCCGGGAGCGGGTCTCCACCGACCCTGCACTGAAACACCACCGAGCTCCCCACCACAGCAGTGTGGTTTTGGGGACCACGTATCACGAATGGACGAACTGAAAAAGTGAAAGGAATTGATGACTAAAAGCAGAACGTGACAAGGTATGCAAGGACTAACCGTGTACTTTAAGGAAGGCCACTGCTGACTCCCGCATGCCAGCTACGTTCTTGACAACGCACTGGTATCGTCCGTCATCCAATTGACGAGCATCCTGGATCGCCAAATTTCCCCCGTCCACTACTCGTATTCGATTTGTTGAACTCAAATCCATTGTTTGCCCATTCTTGCGCCAACTGATTACCGGATCCGGAGATCCACGGGGAGGTCCACATTCCATCAAGGCTGTTTCGCCCTGGGCAACTCTCGTATTTTGGGGCTCTAATCGAAATTCATCCCGCAAAACTGTTTGAAAAGAACAAGAATACGCTTATTAGGAACGCATTTGAAGATGAAATCAAGGAGAAAAGCTTTTAAGAAGAAAGGTAAAATCCCAAAATGCTATCGTTATGTTTATAGCCTTCTACTCCTCCTGAACTGCCTCCAGTCAACCCCCACACTTCCTAGCCCGCCCTTTCCTTATTTCAATGGGCCAGGACTCACCACATTCTGCCATTCATCATGACTTAGTTTTTCCTAAGCAAAGGAACACGTTTAGTGGGGACAGAATGGTCCGGATGGCATTTCTCCGCTCGTAAATCGTTAATCCCTATATTAAGGCTAATCCTTAATAATTGCAGGTAGAAGTTGTAATTTAAGAGAAAAAGGACTTCCAGATCTTTTGAAATCATTCACATGGCCACTGAAAATGTGTAATTTGTAACTTCTCTCCTGAGCGTCGTCTAATTTCGGTGAGGTCCTCGCAGAACGGCTGCTGAAATCTGATTCCTTGCGTGTGTTCCGACATATGCAGGATTTAACGTATATTTATGCCATTTTAACTGCGGAAATATTCAAGGATTTTCACTTAATCCCTCCCGATGATTTTGACAACTGCTTATTAAAAACTTGGCTTAATATATTCAAGATAATATATGAAGAGAAATTAGTCTGGCATCTGCGGGGACGGAGCAGGAACTAATAGTGCTAATATCGGTTTTTTATATATTGCACAAATTAACTAAATAAGTAATTTATTGTTTAATAAACTGATATGCACAGTGCACACATCTCTGAAATATGCTTAAGCACCAGTCGAAAGAAAGAACATAGGAAAAAAATTTCAATTAAAAAACATCGAGAGTAGAAGTTCCCCAACTAAAATTTCATCATTTTTAATACATATATGCACTGATGTACAATAAAACGTATATTGCAGTATTGTATTTTATGGCTAAGAAATCCGTTTCCACATTGTAAAAATGACGCTTCCAAAACATTAACTTCTCGTGTATGTGGTTTTCATATTTCGGTCATCGTAAATATGTATTAAACGATTTTCCAAATAGTTGTAAGATTATCCTCATAAGAATTTATATTCCATATTACAGTCATTACTTTAAAAAGGGTTTCACATCTCCTCTCACATTTTGGCCATTTTGATACCCAAAGGTCGCGACTGAGAGTCTCGATCCAAGTTTTTAAACAGCCTCGGATAAAATAACCGCGCGATTCGAATCTATTCAACTTTGTCAATCCGGCACCGAGATCAGCAGTAGTAACACCAAATCCCGCATGCAAATGGTATGAAAGTGATAAAACATTTGTAAACTTACAAGCAACTTGAAGGGTGGCGTTTCTGCTCCTGACGACCCCCAGCTCGTTCTTCGCTTCACACCAATAGACGCCGCCATCGCTTTCCCGTCGTGAGTGGGTGACCTGCAGGAAAAAACAGGATCCGCTTGTAAAGAATAATTCATAGGAGTGTAAGAGTCGACAACACTATTCTAGGGTAACCAAAGAAATACCCCAAGTGGGGGTGGAAATTTAGTGGCTGTTGTGGCAACGACATGTCCCATCGCTGGCGGCCAACTCGGGCCTTAAGAATGCCCTCCATTTGAATGCAAAAACATACTTTTAAGACAAATGCAAGAAAGGACACGAAGTTGAAAGACGGAGGGGTCATGAGACACTCAAGTGCAGGCACACTCCTAAGTGGAGTCATACGATTTTAGTTTCGTCTCTGCGCGCCCTTCGGGCTGCCACTGTTGGTCCTTGAGCGGTTATACCACTTTGAGCCGTTGGCTCTAAACATAAATAAAAATATGCGGCCGAGTGTATGCCGTGCGTGCTTTTCCCGCAGTTCATCTGAAACAGACCTTAGGAAAAATAAAAGTCAGAAAGTGCCGAGACCCGCCCGCCGCCCCTCGTCCTGGACCATACAAATTAGATACAGGAAAAGTCGTAAACAATTTCAAGTGAGACAATACAATTCAATTTCCTCAGCCACGAGGGGGGGGAAGTGAAAAAGGTCCATGGGGTGTATTTCACCCGACGAACCGGATTCGAGTATTTACCTTCAGGAAGAACAAGCCGCCAGCTGGAAGCAAAATTCTGTGAGATCCTGGCTCTATTTTGAGCTCCTTTCCATCTTTGTACCACGTCAGTGTCGGCTGGGGGTGGCCCTCCGCCTTGCAGTTGAGTGTCACAGGATCATGTTTTGGCACCATCACATCCATGGGATGCTCCATTATTCGAGGATTCTCTAAACCTGCAAACAAAGAGGATTTTTGGTTTTTATTTAACAATAAAAATTTAATTTGGTTGAATATCAATCGCGCTTAGTTGAGTATTTCATTTTCAGGACGCCATAAAATATATTGAGCGATCGACGACGATGGATAAATTGTTGCACGGCGGCGGCGTCATGGAGTGGCTGCCACTGACACCGAGCCATTTCCGTGGTTCCTAATTGCGACAGATTGTGATGAGTAAGCATTATGTGTTTTTATTGGGCTCGAAGGACATCTCAAAAGTAGAGCTGAATGAATTAAAGTGCTATGTTTTCGTCCTTTGTGGGGACGAAATTTGTTTGTTGGTCTTACATAAATAGGAATTTTAACATTTATTAGCTAAATAAGATTCGTTTAGATTTGTACAAACAATTGTTAAATGGGCAGAGTAAGAATAAAAACTGAAAAATCGAATTTCCCAAAAAGTTTGCATATATTTTCTCCCAACCATTTATAATCACGAAAAACCTCGAAGAATAGCAATATTTAAATATTATTATATAATAAAGTCTTCAACGGTATTTAGTTTCACTTTTCGACCAAAATTCAAAAAGGATTAAATGACTTTCGTAGAAGCATAATTTTCACGATAGTGTGTAGAACAAATAAAAGTGTACCTATGCCAGCTGCAATTTAAGTGGTTCCCGTGGAATACTACCAAATGGTGTACTCCACATAGAATGCAGATCCATATGCGGGTTTATGGGAGCACCTAGAAAACAGAAACCGTTTTGTTTATAGAACGAGTTTCCCGCCCCTGTTGATTTTTATTCCGTTGGTTTACATACTTCTTTTTCCGCGAGGTCGACCACTCCCTTTCCTCCGCTCGCAGAATAAATTAGTGCATGTTCGGCCCAATGTAATTTGCAAGACTACGTCTAGGAAGTGGTCGAGGGGCAGGAAAAGTTGGGAGCAGTTTCAGCAATTGCCGGTGGCGGTCGATGAACGATTCGGTTCCCAACTTTGAGGCCGGCAGAAAGTTGGGGCTCGCTCCTTCAGAGTTCAGACCCCGATGCATGTTTGAAGTTGGCCGCCGCCACCGCCGACCCGAATTTGTGAGAACGAACCGCTGCCGCTGCAGACGAACTCATGTTTTGATTCTCCAGAGGCAGAACCTGGCGGCGATAAGGTGGATTATGTTAATTCCTTTTACCCCTTTCGGTTGCTGCTGGCGGGTAGCGGTTCGGGTGGTTTCTGAATGCCAATGAGGTAAATACCATAACGTCTTAATTAAGTCGTAGTCACGTGTCAGTGATAAAAGTAGATACGAGCTTACACTTGAGCGCCTTAATTCGCTTGTTTCGGAATTTCCGCTTCCTTTCGTTCCACTGACATGAAGGACTTTCCTGTTGTTTTCTCGAGCGCGTGCTAATAACGAGGAGAGGCGAAATCATTCAGAAACATAATATTCGCGATCGATTCTTCTGCTGCACTGTTTCGGTGGCTGAGTAACCAGCACGAAGTGAGATGGTGTAAAAAAGGAAAAGCTCTGGTCGAAAACGTGACAACTTATCCGGCATCGTGCATTCACCCCTTGCTCCCGGAGAAGTAGAGCAGAGTCCTCATGGACACTTCTCCATATCAAAGGAGTTATCTGAAGCACAGACCTCTTTCGGATGCAGGATCCCGGCAGCTTAAATCGTTTCGTTTTTGCTGTCCGCTGAAGTCAATTGCTAATTTAAATTTTATGACCGGCCTGAAATCAAAACAACCGCACTAATCGCCAGGACACTGCCAATGTCAATTTATCAAGCTCAATAGAGATCCCGCCGCCGGAATTTTGTTTAAATATATGCAAATCTCCACACATCGAGGAGGTGCCGGCTCAGTCCTTTAAAGCTGCAGGTGCAAATAGCGTTTGTCTGAAGGACTTCAAAACGATTGCTTTTAATCACCGTAAATAAAAAACGTCGGCACATCTCGGGACAGACACCGGGACTCCCCCGGATGCCCCGGGTACTTTCACTTTGTTGTATTGGAATGGAGTGTTGTTCTTTGTCTAAATCGTTGATGGAAATTTAAAACAGGAAAAGCTTTCCCGCTCCTGAGAGAGTGTGCAAACATAAATTCACGTTCCCATTGCTATAAACAAATATTTTACATGGAATGAGTTTATTGTGCGGTTCCCTACGTGTCTAGAGTGGTGTCTGTTGGAGGGATGCGCTGCTGCTCCTGCCCTCGCCGTGCACCACTCTCGAATGATGGGAAAATTATTTATCCGGGACTTTGGGAGCCTTCTTGGTTTTGTTTATTCTTGGCGTGAGTGGAAGTCGACAGGTAAGTGGATTTTAACTTTTTTTTCCCAACGTTTTTATCATAAGGATGTTTGGGTAATTAAAGCTGAAGTAGCTGAATAAACAGAACAAGATTTTATTGAAATTCCTCTGAAAAATGCTTACAATCCGGAAGTCCCTGGAGTTAAACTTTTATTGAAATTCCTTCCACTTTTCCTGAATTTCACTTTGTGTTTGTCTATTAACAAAATCCGACGGCAAGACTATCTTTTTTAGAAACATAATATTGTATGCCAGAAAAATCAATAATATATTCTTCAAGATCTATGCATTATAAATGTTCTGCCATGAGATTGAAATCAAACAAAATATTCTGCCATCTTTAATCACGAAAGGTTATTTTTCCCCGTCTTTCGCAATAAATGATCATCAGAATAACTAAGGTTCATAAAAGTTGACTTCAATTTCAGTTAAGGACAACACAAACAATAATATTAGACATTTTTGCTGCACCAGCCAATCAAACAGACGATTCCTATTGCTTTGGGCAATAGATCTCAATCCCAGGCAGAAATTACAAATAAACTCGTAAAAATTGATGTCCGCCACGGAAATGACGCCCTCGCCATCGCGTCATCTTCGCTGGCAGCGGGCGGTCGTAAAGTCGTCCAAATTAAAAGATCAACCTTTTATTGCTGTTCAAAATCAAACTGCTCGTCACTAACTTTTAGTGGCGATCGTATCCGAGGTCTGACACTTGCAGGTTATTCCCCACGGTTCGTCGGCAAAGGGTTAAGAAAACTTCTATATTTTCCCATCTCCTCCGCACATTTTTTTTAACGAGAACTTTTCACTTTTTTTATGTGAATTCAACAAACATTGGGTGGTCCTGCGGTGGTAAACATAGAGGTACAAAGGCGCTTCTTCCTGTCTTTACCGTATTTTTCTTGGGACCGTTTGATCTTTTTATTGTTCGGTGCAAAAAGAAGAGAAACAATCTTTATCTCAGCGACTCATATTCAATCCCCGGACAGTGTTTACTGAATGTTTGAGATGTAAATAAAGTTAGTTGTGCCCGCCTTCCCCGGGGACTTGAAGACGACGATGAGGACACATCCTCAAAAGGTCCTTGGTATTGGAGAGCGCGGCTTTGGTTAAGGCACCTCAAAATACTTAATGCATTTATCACAGCTGCCCATTTCATTTCCATTCCCATCCCGGAACACATTGCTCTTTTGTCGTGGACACTATGTCACTATACTATAGTGTCATTTGATTTTTTTTTGAAAGGGGAAAATTTATTGAGTGATGCAAGGAGCTAACACGACACCACAAGGTAGCAGCGAGCCCGCAGTTAATTAAAAGCAAACAAATGATCGATCCGACAGAGCGCCTAGATTCGAAGAACCCCAAGACAAGGTAGTGAAAACTCAATTAGAATTGACACGCTCAAAAACCATCGAAGGAAGTCGACTAACCCTTTACTTCATCTCAAGGCTCGAGGTGTTTGACTTCCATTCACACTTTTCTTAATTGCCTTCTTGGCTGGAGAAACGGCGTTAAGGTCCCATGGATTCAGTCGAATGAGGTGATTTATTTGAACACGATTATCATCTTAGTTGCTGTTTGTGCCCCGCACCCTGTCGGGATTTTAACCCGTTCAAATCCTATAAAAAAACAGGGGAGACCACCATCCAAGAACGCGTCGCAGCATGTGTGGGTTGAATTTCTACAATCTACATCCGATACATGACGGAGGTACACTGAAACTCACGTTCCGAAGTAAGACATCTTCCAAGATCCATTTAAATGTGGCGCGTAACATAATTTCAGCATTGTTCACGGAGCATATTTAAAAAAAAAAAGAAATAAGTAAATAAAAAATAATAACGTCAAAGGCTGACTGCCACAATAGGGTGTCTGCGATATTTTAATGACCCGTGGCGGACTTTGAGATGTTAATACTCACTTCGGAATGTGAGACTCATGCTGCATTATTTCGAAGGTATCCGCAGAGGAACGGATTCGACGATTTAGGATGCTTGGGCTTTTTCCTCCATGCACGGGCATATTGCGCCAGCAAGTCAGCAACAACTTGCATCTGACGAGGCAATGAAAGAGCCTTAATTTTATAAAGCAACTTCATTTATTCAACTCTTTTCCAAATGCAAAATAACACCGTATTGCTTCTGCGTTCAATAATGATACTTATTATAACTAATCAGTTCGAGAATTAATTCAAGTTTAATTCAGTTGGGTTTTTTAGTCAACATCATTTTTATAGATTCTCCTTGTTTTCATTCACTGAACGCAATATTGGTAATTATATAATTTTTAACACACCCCTTTTCTATTCTACTTTGCTTATTCCTATAGATTCTAGTAAAGGTTTAATTCTTCAAAACTTAAAAACAATTTAAAAGTTTAAGAAATTCAATAAATAAATACACATTAAATACTGTTTTAAATGGAAACCACATTTGGTAAATACTTAAAAATTAAACAATCGTTATTTAAAGTCACTTCTTGAGTACTTGCTATTGAAGAAAGAACCATCGAACAAAGGCGCATTGCCCGCTCCCAAATTATCCGCGCTTAAATCAAATAACAAATCTTGAGATATTTGCAAAAACCGCCAAGATGTTTGACATGCTTGCAACGCCAGCATAAGGGCGGAGGGACGCGCAGCAACTTTCATATTTCACCCACAACAACAGAAGTTCGAGTAGATTTATTGTCGTTGTGCCAAACGGCAAACGCGATCCAAAACTTTTATTTGCAAGCAAACATATTCCACAATTCTCATACACAGGATGGCCCAGCGCCCCTTGAGGTCTTCCCGATTCAGGGATGTGCTGCCATGTCTCCTGTTAATGGTGCGAAACTTCACACAAGCCCTTCCCGTGAGGAGTACCTCGTAAATCGCTTCGGGGAGCTGACTAAAAATTTCTAATTTCCAGGAATTGTGGGAGATGAATTTATAACTCCTAATGGTGCAGATGAAAACGGGAAATATTGTGTGGGTTCGCATTTGGATCATCCTGCTCATCTCCGATTCGGAGGACAGCTCCTTCCGCTGTTAAGTCAGCCGAAGAAAATGGAGTGCATTAAGTAAGTTACGGTTTTTTCGATTACTTTTGCAGTCGCCTCGAAATGCTTCCAGGATCGCCTCTAGCCCTTTATGAGTGCCGCCATGGCGGTGCACTGCATCAGGATCTGCGGCAGGGTGTCGAACAAGGACTCCTTCGCGACATCTCCTTGTGACAATATCCCACGACGGAAGGGGTACCGGAGCCAAGATAACTTTAGCAATCATATTTTATCGCGCTTGCTGCAATGTACAGCAACAGGGGTCAGGGGAGAGATAACGTGCCGCTGAACTGCAGCGAAAACACGTTAACGAGATTCTCCGGGGAGCAAATAGTTGTAAATGCAGACGTCATGCAAGTTGCGATCTGATTTTACCCTCTCTTAATTTGTTTATCCATAATTTCGACCCAGAAGGAGGACCCTGAACTGAAATTCACCAATGTCTGAGCCCAAAGGCAAAGAAATGTGCATTCGAGAATTATGGAAAAGTTTTTTTGGGGTGATTGCTATCGCTGGCATGAGAATGGGGTCGCCCTGCGGAAAAATAAAGTCCTGGCAAGCGAACACAAAGAACAACCAGGGGTGGATAATGAAATTTCGATCCTTGCGATGATTGATTTCACGCCAAAATGGTTTCAATCATTTTTTGTCAGCACTGCTCTATTGAACCCCGTGGTCGGGGAGTGCAGTTCCCAGCTATTCCTGCGATCAGCAAGAACGTTTTCCGTATGTAAACGCAAAAAGTCGGCACCAAAAAGCGAATGAACCTTTTGGTCGGCGTATCCCTGGAAAAAGGAGCAACTGCAAAAGAATTGTGTACAGAAAGTATGAGACATTTTTGGATAAATCCCGAGACTGCTTAAAATGGAATAACGCTTGCCAAGAAATTCCTTTATCATGGTCGTCCTGCTGCGACCGCACATAGACGGACTATGTTAAGTCATAGCCGCACATCCTCACGTACACATGAAGCCTTTATGGTCGTCCCGACATTCACATAAATTATGACAACAGCGTCGTCCTAGTTGTCATCACTTAAATGGAATTTTGTCTGCGAAAACAACTGAAGCTGGAGACAAAATTGGATATCTTAAGGAATTATCTAATTCTCTGATATTAGGATGCCATTCAGATCCCCACAATTGAGCGTAGCTGTCGTGCGGGGGCCGAACGCCGCCAATTCATTTCGTCCACTTCAGTTCGCCCCCACGAGTCCGTTTTCTCCCAATTGAAGTTGTGAATTGCCGCCTAATTTGTGCTCTACGGAGGCACACCGCGGCGCGTAATTTCCTTATATTTTTTCTCTCTTCGTCGTACACTTTTTTGCTACTCTTATTTTTTACGGCGAAAAGTTATTAAGGATAATTGCTGCCATTTGTGGCACGTTTGAAAAGGGACTTTTGGTGAATGACACAAAGTTCACGTGGAAGTTTTTCGAATTACTTAAAAATTAGGTTAGAGAACAGGACTAAATTACAGGAAAGGAGTTGTCCTGGGGAACTCAGCTGTCAAAGGACGACAACTGCATTTAACGTTTGTTGCTCGACAATTTTGTGTTTTGTGCGAGAATATGAAATCGGTTCCATTAAGAGATTGGAAGCGTATGTGTGTACAATGACAACCGAAATGGTATGGAAAAGGTTGCGTTGTCAGTTGTCGAAGCCATTGAAATTTTCGACAGCATAAATGCGTGTCTCTCGGGAGCAATTAGCTGCAGAAGGAGTGAAACTCCATAAGACATTTTATTGAGCCATTGAGTAGAAACCACGTTGTCATCATATTTTGTGCAGGTCTCGGTTCAATCAGAAAAACCAATTGGAGAGATTAATTTTGAGTTTCAAGGACGAAATGAGTCCAGCTTCGGCTGATCCAAGTGTTTCAGAAGTTCAGCTAATTTAAATTTATCCGTGAACGTTATTTTTCCAGGATCTGTTAAAATTTATTTTATATCAAGAACATTATAATTAAATGATTAGAATATCAAAGTATTGATTAAAAATAATATATCCAAAAGATCAACTTTTCAAAAGGCATAAGATAAAAATACTTTAATGCTTTATACTTGTCATACATTTCTTTTGCAAAAAATTACCAAAATTCAATAAAACTCAGGTCCATAATAAAATTGTATTGCCGATGAAAATGGAAAAACCCATTCAAGTAATATCTGGGAAAACTATCAACCATGAATCGTTTAAATGGAAAATACAAAGTTCATTTCGAACAGAAATGGTATTATTAAAACACAAATGGATGGTCAAGCACTAAAGAGCCCAGCCTTCGGATAATATGTTTGAAATATTTAATTTCCAGCTGTTACAGGACTTTTCACAATCCCACAAGAGACGATGGCATCAGTTGGCCGTTTCACACTGATGTCCTCCTCTTTCGATTAAACTCCGGGTCGGTACGCAGTACGCGCAGTTACGCACCAGGGGACACATTGTACAGCGGCCTTAATTTAATTTAAATAAATATTGATATTTAAAAAAATAAAGACCGCTCGTCCTTTTCAACTCCCAGAAAACTATTCAATTTTTCAAAAAGGAAGAAAAATGAAAACCTCTACCCGCGAAATTTACATCCGGGCCGCCATTAATTTATGGCTTAATGAATGGATGCTATAAATTCCACCCTGAAATGTACAGACACAATAAGGGTTTGTTTCGTGTAAAATTGTGCCAAAAATATGGATTATTGCACAATAAGTGTCATTAAACTTGTCCGACGCTATGATTACGTGTTTGAGTACATGTTGGGAAGTGTGCGGAGGCGGGGGATCTTGTGGGGATTGGGTTGATGTATGGTATTAGAATATGACATCTACGAACAAATGGAGTTGGTTATTACATTGTTAAAACGGTTAATAAATTACAAATGTTCAATTCCTGCTCAATTCCCCCAGGAACTATTACAAATATGACACGAGTTTAATTATAGACAACAGTTCTTTATTGCATTTCACAACATAATTGAGGAATTTCGATTGTTTGTTTTAAATTAATATAACACAAATTAGTAAATCTGAGGCAAATCCTTGCTCTTGCATCAAATAAAAACAATATACCTAATCTTAATGCTTTTTATCTGTGCTAAATGATTCATTGCTATTGTTGTAAATGTGACCTATATATTTTTTGCCTTTTTAATTTTTTGTAATAATGACAAATATGCTTACTTTACCACAACAATAAATACACACAAAAGCTATTAAAAAATAACTGAAATCACTCATCGAAGTTGGAAAGCCTGATTTTACATTTCGCTGCTGAAAATAGACACACATGGCGATGGAAAATTGAATTTTCACCGGTTTACTGGGAATCTATCGCCGACTATCTCTGTACGCAGCCACTATCGATCTTATTGAAAGGACTGCTCCCATAAATTTTCCCATTAAATTGAAAGTTTGCGTGGCAGTGCGTGAAAAATTAATTGAATCGAAGTGGATGCACTCACTCATTTTTAATTAGTGCAATAAAATCTTACAGGTCAGCAGTCATGGTAATGAATGGATTGTAACGAGCGCAATAATATAAAAATGATTTAAAAAATAGGAAATTAAACATGGAGGGTGCAAGTTGCAAAAATGCGTGCAGAAAGATCGATTGGACGACAGTAGAAGATGTGATTGTGCGGCTTTAGAATGCGCTGGAGGTCAAATTTCCTGCTGTTTTACGGTTCTTTGCATAAATTATCGCCTCGTGATTACAAAATTCAGAAAAGTCTTCCAGATCTAAATAATTAAGACACTAGAAATCAACATTTGTCATCAGATTACAACAAAACATTATGCAAATCTCTCTATTCTCCCACTCACAGTGAACAAACAAATAGGAGACATTACGCCAGTTCACAGATCTAACCCGTTCAGTCAAAGGGCAGTTAGTAATGCCCAAGAACGATAGATGGAAGATTTTAAGTCAGATAACGTAACATTGATAGTTTGGAGCATTAAGTGATCCGACAAATGCCTGACGTGGATCGAGGGGAATCAAAGGAATTTCGGCGGTGGTGCGTGGCAAACGGTGAACTGTGAAGGAAACCCAGAATAATGCCGGACGACTTCCCTAATCCTCTTAGCAGGAAAGTACGCGCCCGCAGCCAATAAAACACTCACCAGCAGCGTCGGAATTCCCGAGCACAAACACGGCCATCAGGGAGCATAAGCCACCGAAGACAACCAGTTGATGGCTCAATGCGCCTGGACTCCATCTCCGCGTGTCCTGCATCCTAGCGCTTCAGCGCATCCACAGTAGAGCGCGGCTAGATTTGTCGGCGGAGATCCAGGCTGCCGGGGGGACGTCTTCTATTCCTGGAACTTGAATCTACGGAACTGATGGCGACCACTCTTCAGTGTTCGGGCTGCACTCAAATTGCACTCGCGATTTCACTGTAATCTGCACGGCGTGCTGCACACCGAAATTCAATCTATCAAATTCCCGGCACCACTTTGATGTTTTTGGACGAACACCACCGCTAATTAAACGCGACTCATCTAATTAGAAAGCAACCGGTCGGTGGCAGTCCTCGGCAATTCTTTGACACGGCAAGGACCGCTGTCAACTCTGGCGTGAATTAATCCCGAACTCACGTATCTTGCGTATTACTAATTTAGGCACGTTTTACTTTTATATGCTAATTACTCCCCCCGAACGCATTCCGTGCAGCTTGCAGCGGAGAACCTCGCATGGATCACTGTCGCCCAATAAATTCCCCGCGTGTATGCTGCTATGCGACGCGTTCGTCTGCTCAATGGTTCTCAGTCGAAGCGTTAATTGTTCGGACTACTAATTCTGTCTGAGATTCCCGGACGAAAGTTCCCAGCATTCCTTCTGCTAGAGCAACGAGCACACAACCAGACCAACCGGCGGACGAGTCCCGACTGAAGCCACTTCGAAGTAGAGTCGAACAATCTTGACAGCGACTTGCATCAGGCATCAGCCCTTATCAGCCTCATCATATCGCAGTCGCAGCAGCAGTCCCTTTGATTTCTGCTCCCGTTCTCGTCTATCCACTTTCACGACCAAGTCCTTCGGTATATCCTGGCACGCAACGAGGAAACCATTCATTCATCAGGAGATGCCGCTCCGCTCACGAATGGACTCGGAGATTCTGGACCAAATTTGGCTCCTCTCAGTTTGCCCATTTCTATATTGGTATCAATATAGAATAGATAGATACCTACAGAACCAGTCCAAGAGTCCACAATCCCGAATGTCCTTCAACAGGAAAAGAAAGGCTCATGTAACTAAAGAGCGAACGAAGTTCTCTTATACAACATCTTCTCTTTCCACGCAAGAACGATCTGGATTGGAACATTGTAGTCCTTCGAACCAGATTGAAACACGACATTAAAAAGGATATTCAAAATAGACATCACAGAAGGGGAACACCTGTTTAGAGTTTAGAGTTTTAGACGTACTTCGGTCGTTGAGGCTCATGTAAACTGTTAATTTCCTTTCGCTATATTCGACTGCAAATTTTCATATCCTTGAACGAGTACAACAATCTGCATTAGGTCTTAATTAATTTGTTTCTTGGATTGGATTGAAGTAATTTTGTTTATAATAAATATTATTCATTAAAATTTCAAATCAAGTGGAAAAAGTCGCTGCGGTTTCGATTAGAGAGGGGAAAATGCATCTTCAGTTGAAATCTATTTTAAGTTTACTATAAATAATCGATTTCTTATTCGTTTTAATTTTAATTTGTTTTTTTTTTAAGTTCTCCTCGTGACAGGAGAGTTAATGACCTACTTCAATCAAAGTATAAGAAGATGTTAAATTGAATTTTCGCCATGATTTATGTACGTGGATCTGATTCTCCCTATTTAAGGAAAATTATTAATTAAACGCTCACTTATTTTTCCGCTTAATGGATTATTTTTTAAAGATCTAGCAATAAGTAATTAATTTTTAATTTTTAAAAATATTCTCAAAACATAATGACATATAGTGCAATCATTTTAGTTCTGAACCCCAAAAAAATTGCAACACGAGAGATTTTTTTTTAAATGACAGCTAAGAGTGCCCTTAATCACCCCTCCAAAATCGCCGTAAATCGCACCTTCGGAACATGGTCAAAATGGAAGATGCCCGCGAAGATTGCGGCCAAAATTTTCAATTCAGCTAATATCTCGAGAACGGTTCGATGTATTGAAAAAGTTTTTTCAGATAAATTGTAGCTCTTTCAATGCTGATTAATTTTTATATCTACGCTTTTTCTGTCGGACGTACGGTATGGCTGCAATCTGCTGCGGCGTATTTGGTTGAAATCTGCATTTTTCAAAAAAAATCAAAATTTCTAATTTCGGATTGCTATGCAGGAAGTAATAGCGAAGATGGTCAACCCGAAACAGGGTGATAAGAGACCTCAAAGCGAACAAAAAATTGTTGTACGAAAAAATTCTATCTGCATTCCCTTCCGATTTAGAGGGGATTTTCTAGTTCTTTGATCGTGGGAAGCTTTTACTTTAAAAAGGATGTAATAGCATTTTATCATGATTTCGATGTGGAAAAGTGAAGAACGAATTTTAAAGTAAAAACATTAATTTTAAGTGTTCATACGACTGGAAACGTTTGAACGTTTGAAGATCTAATACGAAATTTGAATTGTGTGACCATGGAAAAGAAAGAGTTTTATAAATAAGACCGTAGTCCATTACTATAATCTATAATTTCGAAAAAGTTTTCAGGCTTTTCCTTTTTAAGAATGCTGATTAAACATAAACTAGTGAACGAAAGTCAATACCGGATTTTAGGAACAATTGTTCTCTAAAGAAAATGATAATTATAAATTCAGTTCGATATGAATCACTCTTGCAAGATACGCTGTTCCAATTTTAAATGCAGGGTAGAAAAAGGCGGCTCTGCCAACTGAAAATGACAGCATTCAAAAAAGTCTCAATTTCAGAAACCTTTCTGCCCATGTAGAGGACATTTTTACGGATGAAGACCAATGACCAAGTAGGGGAGCGGCGTACATAGTGGCGCATTAGTTAGGTGTGTTCAATGACCATGATGGTATGGTTTTTAAATGTTTTATTGCCCCTTTAGCTAAGACGTATTTTGTCCTTCCTTCTAGTGCCGAGGAAAACTTGAAAAAGCACTTGAAATGTGCTAATATATCCATTGGTTTCTATATTTGCATTCATTGCGATTTCGACTATGATGATTAAGCCGATTAAGAATTTTTAAATTTTTGATCATACTTAACCTATTATTCTAATAAATTTTTGAAACGTATCGAAATCTATTGTATTTACTTTTTTTTTTCCACGCAGATGTTACACTTTTAATATTGCGCCACATTGTACGCATGCGCGTGCAATGTGGCGCAAAGAGGTCCCTGCAGTTTTTGAGCTATATCTCCGAAAATATCTACAACTGAATAATGATTGCTTCTGTAATAACAAAGCTTAGTAAATTTCCTTTCAACTCATGCCTTCACTCCTGATCTAAACCTCCTTTAAATATCCTTAAGAGCTCTAAACTCAAAACTATAGGCACATTGTACGCCGCTCCCCTACAATATTTCAGCAGTCTATTTAATAAGTCTCATGAGGATCGAAATACAACGGTCGTGGTGATCGAATTATTCTATAGGATTTGTGTATAAAATCACTCAGTATAAGTCTTCGGAGAGCTTCAATATCAACGATAATAATATTGTCCTCATTGGTTTTTATAAGGACCTATATACAATTATACATATTATTTTTATTATAGACTACAATAAAATGGGAAAAAATAAAAATTTTGTTTCTCAAAATTCATTAAAATTACAAGGAGAAAATTGGCTTTCCTTGCGTGACTCACCCGCACCCGCAGGTCCAAAGTAATAAGGAAACAAAGGAACTGATGCATTACAGCAGACTGAAACTGCGCTTCTTTTGGAAGACAATGCGATTTGGCTAAGGATTGCGGCAGGAAAGCCTTTTCAATTGTGTCCACAGGACAAGCCGCACCAAGGACGAGACTAATTTATAACTTCGGAAAATTCCCTAATTTCTTTTCTATCCTTTTCCACTGATTACGGTTATTAGAGACCAACTAGTGCTTAATTATATGACCGAAACCAATTTCCCTCGAGCAGTTTCTCTGCAAAGGTACGAAGTCATTCGGAACAGTTGCTGCAGACGCGGAGTGATTTACAATGGCTGCTGCGGTGAAGCGAGATTTCTTTTCGCATTTCGGTCAACCGAAACGCTACCAACGACTTCTTCAGGACACTCTTCATTTCTCAGCACTCACGGCAGGAGTTGAATTGTGAATTTAATTGATTCCACCCACATGACGGTTACCGTGACAATTTTCGACTGACACCCGTGACTTCTGAGGTATGCCAAGGTCTTTCTAATTAGTTCCGAACTCGACGGTGTTGAGCAGACAATTGGCGAAATTCTCCATAGAGAATGAATTTTCCCAAATTACAATTTCACACACTTTTATGTTTTACGATGGGTAAAAAAGAATTCATGTCATACTGAGCCATTTTGAATTTCTCAACTACAAGGAATGCTTGGCTTGGATGTCCTTGGGACATGGATTTTTAAGTCAAGGAATTTCTAGCCGACACGATTTTACTTCATAGATTTAAATAATTGTATCCATATATTAGTGACACTTAAACATTTCGCTTTCAGAAACAAAATCCGTTGAAGCAAATCGTTGAGCATCTATTTGTGGACAATGAATGTCGCAGAGTGGTTTAATTTATTGTTAGTGTTCCAGTGGGGCGAAATACATACGCGACAACTTTAATTAACATTTTCCGTGGAAAAATCTGCCCAGATCCTTCGGCGTTGGATGAGCAATGTGTTCCGCCCTGCGCCTATTCCCTATAAATTCTGCCCCAAACGTGAGCTCACACCTTTGATCATTATCCGTGAACGACAGCTATTGCGATTAGTTCTCAATCCGCTGCGAAGGATCATCCAGCGCGCATTTGAATCAACTCGAATGTGTGTCGGCGGCATAAGCCGGAGTCCTAAAAGGGGAACAGTAGACGGCCGCCCAAGGCTATTAATCCGCCGCTAATGAGTGTCTCATAACTGCTATCCGGATGAGCAGAACAATGCGAAAAAGGATCTAAAAATAGCGGAATTGGCCACACAAATCGTTCCAGAAATGAAGAGAGAACATCGCCAATTTGTGTTGCTCTTCATTGCCCCAACCCCAAGGGTGCTCGGCGACGACGCCCGGTGAGCAGATTTCGATGAGCGCTCCTACAACTTGTCCTAGAGCAGAATTGAATGCACATTGCACATGTGCGAATCCCGCCAGCGTTATCGCGAAATTAATTCAGCACGAGGAAAGATTTATTCAGTCTGGGAGTCTGCTCTGGGCTGGACCACTCATCAGCATAAAGAACGTCACTGGGAGACAGGCTTACAATTAAATGCCCGTCTTCCCAGGAAAGTGTTTAGAAGCACTGTGCGAAGCGAGGGGAGGACGTAGGCGACTTTTGCTGGGAATTGAATCTGAGCCGCGGCGATATCGAATTAACTGCATCTGCCTGCATCTCCGAAGAATCCCAATGTCCCAGAAACGCGGAGGCGTGACTGATTGCCTCGGCTGCCGAGAAGTGATACTCGATTAGCTCGATAAGTAAACAAAAGACGTGAATATTCTTTGTGAGGAGAACGCGGCGATCCAATAACAGCGCTGAAAAAGTGGAAGAATTCAAAGCTTTAGTCTTCGGATGGATTGCGCTGCTGTTCATTTGGTCTGGCACTAATTAATTAAGTTCTGTGGGGCTCTGACCTCCAGCATCGCGGCTTCCCGTGTCCGGTTCCGAATGAATGCAATAGTTTAAGGGACTGGCGGAATTTTCAAATAAAGACAACAAGACAAACGCAGCCAAGAATTTGCTGAGAGTGATCTGGACTCTACCTAAACAAAACCCTCAAGCAACAAAAAATGCAAAAGGAGGAAGAGATACTGCAATGATGAGTGTGAAAATTGTAAACAAATATGCCCAAATAATAACACTGGATTGGTTAAGATAAAAATTCCGACCCTAATAAGCGCAATAATACGTCAAATTTTGTATTATTTAATTTCATTTAATTAAAGTCAGTTTTGTGTCAGATATATACACAATGTTGCGTATAAATTTAACTAATAAATATAAACAAAACGCGCTTGGTATTATAAAACTTCAAACAAGTAAATCAATAATTGTAATTAGAATGTTATACTTTTTCTGTAACTCTTATTATTTGGTGAATTTCTTTATTTGTGCTCTATTTTCCTTACTTTCCTTCAATTTATTTTCTTTTGCTTCTGTAAATTCTAATCAAAATGAAATTATAAAACTTTATAATTCACTTAAACACTTTAATTAATGAAACTAACAACGTCACAAACTGTCGCAGCTTCGACATAATTAATTACAATCATAGTAGTGGTCAAAAAAGCACGTTGATTAAAAATAAATAACTTGTTATAAAATAGCAATATAATTATAGCAACCTATTTGAAAATACTTAGTAAACGAAAATCTAAGTTACAGTAGAAAATCGTAGCAAGCAAATTTGAACTTTCCGGTCAAAAATTACTATAAAAGGAACGACATTCTCCCGAAAAGCTCAGTCGCTTTCAGGTATACGCCGAGAGTGATTCAAATAAAAATAAGTCTCTGGTTTCCACCGAGAATTATTTTGAACTTAATGAATATTTGTTCTGGTATACGCCGAGTAAATATTCATTATAGCAAAAATAAAATTTTACTATTCTGGTATACGCCGAATAAATAAAATTTTACAAAATCTTATGGTTAGAATATTATTCTGGTATACGCCGAATAAATAAACTACTAACACATGTACACTATTCTGGTATACGCCGAATAGTACATAACTCAATTACTTTGGTATACGCCGAGTAATATACAACATACTATTCTGGTATACGCCGAATAGTACACATTCAATTATTCTGGTATACGCCGAATAATATAGACCACATTCAGTTTAAAAAGATAAATCTGGAATACTTATCTCACTGAAGAAATTAAACACTATTTCTGTTATTTTCAGAGAGCAAATGCAGAAGATTTAGTTTTTAAATATAATATTAGTTCGTGAGTTAACGTACTTATTATTTAGATTTAGATTTTAGATTTAATTAATTTGATTGTTTGATTGTTATTGTTGTTTATTGTATTGTAGTTCGAATTAAATAAAAAATAGATTTTTGTCATCAAATAAGTGTGTTTCAAGTTAAAAGAACCTTGAATCCAACAACCTTTACAGTTTGCCATTTTTTCAATTCTTTATTAATATTGCAGTTGTAAAACGCTGCAACACAAACCTTTAAAATTCAATACGATTTCTTCCATTATTTTTAGTAATTTTTTATTTAGAACCTTTTCAAAATCGTAAGGTATTGTAACATTCTAGGTATATTTTTATAAACGCCTAATATCCAAAGATATCACATAGACTTCCATAAGTGCCGAAAAGGATGACACTTTTCCGGTTGAGCGAGTTTACAATTTGAAAAATGATGGTGTAACGATAAGTAGCTTAAACGAACGGAATAACAGCGAAAAAGGACTTGAAGTAGTTGAACCAGTTGCTGTTTGCTTAGTTGTTCCTTGTTTTCCCATCTGTTGCGAGTAACCTGCATTAAAAGCGTTGGTAGACCTGCATTTTAGATTGCTTGCAAAACAGAACATGAATCCTGAACAGCCGCAGCACGCTTTTATCATAATTACCTTTCTTAAGAGCGTACCAGGAATTCCTTCGATTTGTGCCCTCGTCCTTAAAGCAACTGCAATAGGAAATCGTCCAGCATCCAATACTTCCCCGACATGCCTAAGAATTTGCAAGCAAGGGTCATGTTCACAAGTGGATTAGTTCCATTCATTTCTTCTCCTGTAGAGTCACTTGAGCTACGACAATGGAACCCGGTCCCGGATAAATTCCGATTTTACCTGGCACTCGACCATTGAAGAGATCTGGTAAAGGCGTTCATTATTACCACCGATAATTTATAAGATTTCCCCTTAGACCTGAAATGCCAAATATACAGCAAAATCGGTCCATTGTTAGCAAAATGGTCGGACCAACTACATTTTGTGCATCCCGATTAATAGTTTTCGACAATCGACAAAGGGTCTCCATCTTCAGCATTGTCAGGACTTATGAGCACGCATGAGTTCCGATAGTATTATAGACTTAAGTATTTTTCAAACATGCTGTTAATGGTGGATACATTTGCCGAGCCGTTCCAGCACATTACGACCAAGGGAGACAAAAGATACAATAAGCCCGCCCTGATCCTCGCACGTCCCGAATTTTCCTTTGATCAAAACATATTTTATCTGGAACCTTTTGTCCCGAACACAAGTAAACTCGATAAGAACTTATCTGGACGACTATAAAACCTTTTTTGGTGTCAATAAAACTTTCGTGTGCACCTTGTCCTAATGGTCGGGACTTTTTTTTTAAGAAAACGATGTAAAAATAGAAAAGGAGAATCGAAGGATGCTGGGATTGTTCGTGGAGCAATCAATGCCGATACGAGGTATTCACTGACGGAAAGGTAACAATCAATCTTAATTCAAGTTGGTGAAATAAAGTCGTGGAGCCGGGGAGTGTATGTCTTAACCAAAACATGCCTACACAAAAATGTTAAGTGCGTCTATTTCGGTTCCTTTCGTGCACTTTGGTTCCGTCAAAAATCACTTAATCGCACGCTCGCCGTCAACCTCTGCTCTGGAATGTCGCTAGAGATCCTGACATAATGCACAGAGCAAATTCCTGTCATTGTTCTTAAAGTCCCCCGCCCCAGCTTTATGGGGCGATGGCGACATCCGTCCTTCTGCCGGTTGGAATCTGTTTATTCAATCAAAACTCGACTCGACCGTTAAATGAAAACCCCACCGAGAAAATATCAAAAGTATTTCGGAATTTCCCGGGAAATCTTTCATATGCGCCGACACTCCCACAAAGCGAAACTCTCCGCGTTGGTATTAAATTCTTTCCCAGATCTTTCTCAGAAGATTGAACTTTTAAAAAAGCATAAAAATCATTTGATCAACGTAAACAATCTTTGATTTATATTTCAGTTTCTGCGAGCATGTGTCTCTATAAATTTTTCTTGAAAGACGAATGCGAAAAACAGCATTGAACGAATCGTTTTATGTATTGCAAAATGTTGCTTATAAAAACCGAAATTCATCTGCAATGAATTCATTTTTATGCACATCTGAAGACAAACGTGTGGAACTGATCCTCCGGAAGCGAGGAAATGGGAATTTCACTTTTTGGAGATGCGAATTTTTGTTGCATTAGAACTGTAATTTTATGTAAAGCAATTTTTCAACTTCCTCCTTACATTGATTTATTTGATGTACAGCTATATATCATATATGTGCATTTTTATAATATTATTAAGGGAATTCATTCGAGATAGCGCAAAAATTTCTCTTCTAAATTTTGTTTCTCAGATTTATTTTCATCAACATAATCAGGAGAAAAGTTCAAAATCTTACAAAATTTCCGAATATCGCAAACATGTCCTTAAATGCTATTTATTACAATCCCCCAAAAGAATCTTCATCGATAGTTGACTACATTCTCGTTAAGTGGAGAACAAATCCTATCAAGAACCACAAAATCCAGGATTTATTATGTCCCGAAAATGACGAGGAGCCGCCACCGGTTCTGATATGATTAATTTCCCTCCTTGATTAACTGACTTCCCTCAAGCAATGAAGAATCCTTATACAGTTAATATAACGCAGAGTGGATGGACAGGAGACACGGGGAGATGTCTTAAACCTTAAGTAGCTTCGTACCGCACACGGCGTATCGACCTAATCCTGATTGCAGGATCAGATTTTCCGAACGGTAGCTTACCTTCGACCGATGCTGGAGCAGCATTCGAGTGCAGTAAGTGTCTTGGGTCGTTGTTCTTTGAAACCCGACACTGCATGCCTGACCCGAGAGTCCTGAAGTTCCGAAACGAAATGAAATCATGATAGTTTGGGTGTGCCACTCGCAACAGTATCCTTCTTTTGCCGAAGGACTGCAGGCATAAGTGCACAATGGATTCGATGTATATCTGCAACAATGGGAACATCTGGATTGAGGATTCCAATTTTCTTTATTTCGAAGGACATTGTGCACGTCTGACAGAAATGATGTTTAGTGACGTTTTCGCGCAAAAGGTTTCAAATAGAACTCTTCAACCTTTTGATACGTTGTCCTTTCTACCTGATCCTTGCTATTATTTCTATTTAGCCGGCGTTTCTTAGAAATTCGCTTGAAAGAAGCTGCTGGATATCAAAGTCCTTTGAGGCTTAACAATAGAATTCACTGGCCAATGTTTGGATGTGTTTTTGTTCAAATTTATATTTAATACCATTTCTGCGGGACAATATTTACATAACAGTTTCAAGCAGCTGTGATTGCGTATTTGCAATTGAATTAAAAGAGATTTTAACAAATGCATAATTGAATAAGGGCCAACATTTAGTGCCACTTATTTTCGGTCAACAAATTGTTTTCAGGGAAAAATAAAGGGTTCCACTTAATATTGGACGTTTTTCATTTATATTAGAGTTTGATAGCGCCACGCATCTGTTACCAATTTTAATGTGCAAACTTTCAAGTTCGTATGGATAATTTTGGCTGTAACACAACAGACGTGCGTCGGGGGGTGCGTTGTCATCATATTTCCTGTGTCCGTTCATGTTTAACCTGCATACTTTGTTGATATCCTTGCAGATGTGTCATTTGTGACAATTTCAGCCGAAATGCTAAAGCGATTTTAATTGATAAATTTCCCTTTACGTTAACGATACGCTATTTACCTTCCTCTCACCATTTAATATTCGGCCTGCAATTAAATTCTGTTTGGATCAGTAATTTTCATATCAAAAACTGTCAATATTTTCCGATATTTTTCCGAAAAGTCAAGTGACCATATATATAGAGCCATCGCGGCGGAAATTGTGACATTCGTGACATGAGCGGTCCGCCCCAGGACACCGTGAGTAACGGAGGCGTATTTTAAGAAAACTTTTGGGAAATCCCGCTGTTGTTTTCGGAATCGCATCAATCGCTCCTCGTTGGCGACAGTGCGTGGCAGAAACACGTTTTTTTATAGTTAAATTTAGTTGTGTTTTCACCCTTAACAAAACATGCACGAGCGTCGAAAATTCCGCGCACAATACTCGCCGTAAATTAAACACTCGCAGGCTGTGGCCCGCTGCAATTAAAGGGAGAATGTTAATCAACCGTTGCAGCTAGGAATGCTGCGAACGAAGATTCCTGCTGCAATTGTAAGGAAAATGCTATTTTCGGAGCGTACAGAGCACGTCGAGAGAAATTCCTCGCCTATTAGCCTGCGACTAATTGCACACGGAGCTGTTAATCGCCGCTCACATGCCAACCAGCAACAGATCCTGGGGAGGCAGTGTATAGCACTAGCGGGGGGAGGACCATTCAGACTATTTTTAAGAGTTCAGGTTACTTGATTGAGGGTAGGTTACGGGGTAGCTAATTTAATTTATCTTGGACATGTTGTGGAGATAGAACAAAGACAAACTGCTAAAGCGCCCCTTTGAACTGCACTCAAGGATTCAATCTTTTGTGCCCCGAACAACCCATTTGGGAATAAATTACCAACTCTAATCCGAGCAGGAGGATTTATTGCCATGGATAAGCTCCTTGCACAGATAATGCAGCTTTCATGAAATTCAATACCCGCCCGAACTGAGGTAAACTGGATCAAACATAATTCTAATATGAATGTAAACAGGAAGCCATGATAAAATCCTTTGGACCCCATTTGACGTCAGTAAATGGATTAGGCAAACAACTGTCGCAGATCCTCGGCTTCGGGATGCAGAATTTCGATTAGGGACTGGTGCGGGATGACGTTAAAAGCCCGTGGCAGGAAGCGAATGAACATCATTGAACTACCAGGATTGTCTAGTTTTGCTAATTCAGTTATCATTAGTTAAGAATGCTAATGAGTAGTGAGGAAGTGGCCGTCCATCGGTGCCGGGGGACGGGCATGTGTCGACGAGAAACCAGTAATGAGCGGAGATTGCAGCTCTGCGGGGGATTGCATTTACATTTCAATTATGCCAACTATTAAAATTTAAAAAGTTGACAGCTATTTTTGAAGATAAGCGAACGACATTCGACTGTTATCCTCTAATGGAATGTGCCTCGACTTGATTCAGACGAAATTATTCGTCTAACATTGCGCTAGGAGACGACTTCTTTCAAAGGTTTCGGACTCATAATTGCTATGATTTTGTAAATAGTTAGTTCTTAGTTCACGATGAAATTTATTATTATATAGAAGGAAATTCTGAAGACCCTGTCATTTGGCTTTATAAATCATCTCAACTAAAACAATTTGCACCAGACTCCTTTCTTGTCAAACAATTTTCAAAGTCCGTGCGGAGTGCGTATATTTACTTCTTTTTAATAATTCTGACTTCTTGTTTTCGCACACGAGCAATAATGACTATACACTACAACCCCCGTCGCTAATAAAAATTAGTTAATTACTTTGTTATAACTTTTTGATTATTTTATTTCTAGTAAACGTCCGCAAGCAAAATTTGTTTTTCAACATACATTTTATTACACTCCGCCCAACTTCGCTGTAAAATTTCCATTAATAACACAATCCAATGCACAGTCTCTTCATTTTTAATGAGTCTCTGATTATCTATTAAATTCTTCTTCAGCATCTATTTTCGTAGCAATTAAGCTTTTCAAATTTCATAATCATTGGACAAATCTGCGACCCAACGATTATTGCATATTCGGGTCCTCCGCAGCGGAGCATGGGGACCACGGAGCACGCAACGTCGCAACTTCCCTCGATCTAAAAATGTCGCCGGCTTTAGAACTTGGCAGGGATCGCTTCATTCTACGGACAATAAACACATGTAAGGAGACACGAACAGGCGTTAATCCCTCTAATTACGACCAACAATAAAATCCTCCGCAGTGCAGCGGTCTCGATTCGTCTGCGTTTTTGTGGACGTGAGGAGCATTCTTGCAGACTTCTGAGCGTCGTCGATCTTCACGGGAACTCCAACGTGCGATCCCTGTAAAAATAGCATCGCGTCTCGGCCCAAGTGATCAGGCGGGATGAGTTCTTTGTCGAGATGCAATGGACCAGTTCTGGATGTGACGCATTCGCATCGCGTCTTCAGCAAATGATTTCATTTTGTGGCGCAATGGGGTGGAGCCGGGGGCCGCCAAATGGGATGTCGCACTAAAAGTGCTTCAATTAATAACGACCTGAAGTGCTAATTTCTTGACAGCCCAACGATTTGTCTCTGTGCGGATGATGAATTGTCAGCTTCCGGCGCCAGATGTCCCCGAGAAGTATCCACTCGGAGCCAACCCCGTCATAATTCAAATTAGTTTTAGAGAATCGGTCGAGTTGTGCTTGATTTACAATTTCCTGGACAGAGTATCACTCAATAAGTGCTAAATCAGCCATGATTAAACTGGAAACACTCCGAAGCGAAAAACCACTCATGTTTTGTAATCGTTCTTTTTTTTGGGTTGAAATCTAATCAACATGTTTTTAACACCAATCTGAAATGTAAACACTTTTCTTGGTTTTGATTTAGGAGTTTTATAGCAAACAAATAGTCAAACATAATAGTGAATTATGGTAAGTAGCTTTGCAATCATTTGTAATTAATTATTAAATAAAACTAAATTTTAGGAACACAGACATAAAAAATAAAATTCATAACGTAATAAAATATAATATTGTACCATAAGTCCATAATTAACCCCAAATAGTGTTTGTATTTCTATTTAAAATGTTGTTTTGTAACAAAAATAAAAACATTAACAAGGCAAATGGATCTATGTACATTCACGTGTTTAAATGAAAAACGGTTTGCTATAATCTATTGCATTGAGCTCTCAATGCCTAAAATTCATAATCTGAAATTCTATAACTAAATAAATCACTGGAAGCGGCGACAAAAGCCAAACTTCCTTGAGAGTGCATTTGCGGGAATACAGGAGTAAAGAACGACTTAAGGAAGCAAATATTGAACTTAATTTCATTTGTCGTTTCTTTTACGAAAGCGAATTCCTGCTGCTTGGAAAACAAATATTAATTTAGTCATAGCAGGTGATTTTTGTGATAGGTTCTGTCCCAAGCATTCCCAGAAACCTAAGAACTGTAAGGTCCTGTTTGCTCAGCAGTAGACCACCAAGGAATTGTTTGTTTTCAAAATGAGGTAAAATCGTTAGGAGGAAAAGTAGGACTGCATCGCAGGAGGTAGAATTATTCAATAGCATAAACGGAAACGAACAACCTCGTGTGTGAGGATGTGTTGACGAGGAACATCTTGTGGGAAATATAGTAGAAAGAGGAATAATATTTTGGAAACTGGATTGACTTATGATCACTGATAACAAATGGTTACACTTTGGTCTCCATTTAATGCGAATTTCGATGGAATTTCTTTTGCAAAAGGACACAGCATTGCATTGTAGTGAAAGTGCTTAAATTAGGAAAATTTATAAAATGTGAACTTACTAGGATAGAAGCACAATAATTTAAAAAATATATTTCAAAACACACAAATTCTGAAATAGTGAAAACAACTTGTTTCGCATAAAGAAATGTTCAAAATGAGTGTTTTATTTTTAGAATTCGCCCTGAAAGACTCTTTTCCCTGAAATTAAGTTCTTATAATAAAGATAACAGAAATGCAATTAATCACTATCAAGTGGAGCTCGATTTTAATTAGACTCCACGGTTCAGCGGCGATCATCCTGCGATGATTCTTGCTAAAAGTATCTCCAAAGGCGACAAATTCCAAGTAATAGTCACAATTAATGAGATTGTTATCTAGATGGTTTTTGTTTTCACACATTATCTCTGGGTCAAGGATTCTGGTGTCCTTTATTAGTGAAGCATGAGCACGGAAGCAATCGCTTTCATTTTATTGTAGTTCAATGAGAGTTTATCTGGAAAAGAATTGATTTTGAAATTGTGTCTGAGCTTGATCATTAGTTCTAATTGCAATTAATTGTTTGCAACTGTGCAATAAATACGGTCATTTCTTGTAAACAGTTCGAAAAATCAGAATCTAGGTATTTGTTTAATATTATTATCGATATTATTTGAAAATCATTTTCCACCGACAAAATAATTCTACATACTTATAATTCTATATACTTATAATATTAATTATATTTCGAAATTAAAATAAAACTATTTAAATCAGAAGCATTGATTTATTGCATAAAGTGAAAAAAGGCAATCATCGAAGTACACAATCAGTTCCGGCTCCTGTAATGCAACAATGCATTTTACAAAGACGAGTTTGTTATGGGCAAGAAAAGTTCCTTAACATGTTTGACAGATCCTGGAAAAAGTTGAATGGTAGACTGGAACTCGGTCAAGTTTGTATTTGTACAGAATAGAAGTGATTAAAAACTTTTGGGAAACTTGCCATCTTGCAATGGACCTTTTTTTAATAAAAGTAATGTGCCTCGTGAGAAAGTTTACTTATGCCTCAGGTTGGGGGTGGGGTCAGACAGTTGTGTAACTGAAAATTAAAAATATACTTTGCAATTGGACAATTGAAAAATAACATGGAACTTTCTACAAAGTTCTTGAAAACAAAGGCATAAATCTGATTAGGAGTTTTGTTATTTGTATTTTTAAAACGAATATTTTCCATTTAAGTATGTCAAGTTGCTTTTATCTCAGAAGAATTTCGTTTTCATCTGTACGACTTATTATGATCAAAGCCAGTAACTTTTCTTGAATAAGGAAAAACACTCTCGGTGACATTCTACATAACATTTTTGTCCTGATTCCAACTCGTAATCTTCTTTTGGCATCGCGGAGCAGTGAAACCCAAACAAACATGAACTATTGAAAGCAGTTTCAAATAAGACTACATCAATATCAATGTTGTACAGGACTCGTCCTAATGGAAATCCTTTGTGACAACATAAATTATTCGACCCCAAAATAAGTGTTATGCACAAAACACAACAAAATTACTGAAAGGCAAAGGATCGAAGGGTCAGGTCGGCAACGAAAGCGACACATCAGTTTTTTCGTCTTTCTTTTAAATTCTGCCCAAGCGTAAAAAAAGCCTCAGGCGTTTTAAACAAAAAACAACAAAACCCAGGAGGGGAAGAGTGGCCTGAAAAAACAACAATAGCACGACAGTTGTTGAGCTAATCTAGGGGTGTCAGTGCACAAATGTTAAAATGTCTCATTACTGCTCTCTTTACCTACGACAATTCACCCTTATGCCCAGCGGACTCCTTGTTGCATGCGTTGCAGATTTACACTCGATACGCATGTTCAGGACACTCACTGTGGTGTGCGTGCCGCGTAAATCAAGGGCAACAGAAGGCACTATTCGTGTCGAAATCTACCCTTAACGATTCGTTCCAGTTACTGATTTCGAGCGCTTCTAGGCGCCGATTTGTTTTGGAAACATTAATTTCATCTGAAGTGTCTGCTCTTGACACCCCATTAAATCGTCGTAAGATATCGGCTGATCCTTTTCCTTAATTGATAAACCTAATTCATCGGAGTCCTTTTCCACCTCTTTCACATAAAGTCAAAGTGTCTTTGAGCATTTATAGGTGGAAAACTTCCCGTCGACGCTGAAAGGAAATGCTCACTTGGGATGAGTGCTCTTGAAAAGTATCTTCTGGTGTAAATATGTAAATAAATGGAGAACATGTGAGACCCTCGAGAAAATTTCACAATATTTTCATTTGATATATCCTGAAGTGTTTGAGAGTTTCCTGTAGTTTCGCAGTGAACAGATTCCTTGTTTACCTACATTTGATGTACCAAGAGGTAATAACTACGTTGTAGTTTGGCATTTTTTATGTGAAGGGAGCGCTAAAAGTCAATATTCACCCTTTATTTTGCACGTGCTGGTTGCAAGTCAGCGATACTGGTGCATCTGCTTCTACCCCTCTAACAGTTCGGACGAAGGACGCTCTAAAAGTCTAAACAAGCTCACTCGCAAGAAAATTTGAATATGGTCGAACAAGTTTGATGACATTGTTTAAAAACATTTGTACAATTATCCTCTCATTCAGCTCTTTTAAAATGTAGAGTAAATTCAAAACCTAAACGTTATGGAATCAGAATAGAATAGAATATATATAGAAATTATATAAATTAAAATTATTGAATTATCATATTTTTTTCAATTAGTATTTGAAGTGTTTGCAATATTCTCATACGCGTTTGTAACTTTCTCTTATAACCAAAATATTTAATTTTATTTTCCTAAAAAGCCCACAAGGACCAATAACTCATATCATTTTATGAAAACACAAACTGAATGACAAAAACATGCACTAAAATTCCCTGGAGTCTCTTACATCCTTGTTGACTGCATTCACGTCTTCGCCACTGGCACCACCAATAAAGCCACATCTCAAAGGCTTTTTAGTGGGAAAAGGATCCTTACGCAACCCTAGCCCAGAATCATTCACATTCTACGAAAGCATAAGGCGTAAATCATTTCGGTCCGTTTATTGGAGTGTTAAGGCCTAAACGATTATCCTTTAACGACATATGTTGTGCTTGTGATCCACTTGAAAGGATAAAATGCTGGAAGCTCTCCGCCAGTGTTTGCCTTCCTGCAACCGCACACTTTAAGTGGAAGGTTTTACATGTTTCGAGGATTCCTAAATAACTGAAATTATTAATAGCTTCCAAGTCAGTGCTTCAAGGCCTCAAGGGGTTTCAACCGGTTCATTTTGATTGCAAAGTGGTTCAGGCTGCTCGCCGTCCTGACCACCATCAGCAAGATTCTTCCCATGATCCCGTCTGCCTGTAGCCAAGGATGAAGTCCTGGCGTTTATGGCACTTCCACTCAACAGTAGAATTTGGCAGCAGCTAGTCGTTGTATTTGGCTAATATTCAAAGAGTGAAGGGGTTAATGTAAGAACCTCAATTAATTTGGAAGGTTCTTAAGCGGCCGCAGAGAATAAAGAGTTTTCTTTTAATTTCACGTGATTGCAACCACAAAAGCGCGGCGTGTTGCGGCGCTCTTCTGGTCTCGCGACTATTTAGCAATGGGCGGCAGGCTGTGCTGCAAATGTCGTTAATTGAATTCTTTGTTCGGAAGTCCTCGATGGCACTCGTCTCCCACTTGGGACTTATCAAAGATTTTCCACACACTTGGAACATGTGAACTGCTCTGCTCGTTCGGATAGAATTCGAATGTGCTGCTGCACCAGAGGATGCAGTTTAGTTGCAAGTGCTCTTCCAGGGCCTGTAAGAGGCGCTCCGCTTGTGCATCGTGCACATCTGATGAAATAGTGTGTTTGGGAAACCGCTTACATCCAAAGCACTTACGCCTTATGAGAGGATAAACAAACAGGCCAAGATTTACATGTGAAACTGAAGACAAGTACTATAAGCACTCGACCAAACTCCGGGGACATGTGGTGAGTGGCCGGCTGAGCCCGTTCGAGGGCGGCATAATGGGGCTATAATTTACTGCTCCAGCACGGTCGGCAAAACTTTCAAGACAAGTCCCATTTCTTCGGGAATTAATCAACGGCCTCAAACGGGAATAATGGCATTCACATGTTTACGAGACGATCTCACTTCGCTGGCATCCGACGCTTTTTGGGAAGTCCTCTTGCATGGAGCAATCTGTTCGGTGATGGAGCAATTCGCTTTTGATTCGCTGATTAATGCTGGGGCGCTGTGAATTTGTCCCACGTGTGCAATTTTCCTTAATTTATTCGGCACAACTTACATGCAGAAACGAAAAATCCTGCATGCTTGATAGGACGAAACTGTTTGGTCTAACTTGACTCAGCTTCGGGCAGGTCCGGAAATGAAATCGATAAGACACTTTATGCACTGCCACGGATGAATTGAAGCCACTGTTCTAGAAGATACAATATTTATGATATGTGCTAATTTGCATATAGCTACTACAATTTTCTTCCTTGCTGCAATGGTGCTATTTCGTTCAAATTTGAATGCATATTTAGAGCTGAGGAAGCAGAAAACAGTTTCTGGTTAAATATGTATTTGTTTTGAAGAAGCTGTTACTCGAGGAGGAACTTCGATTAATTATCACTAATCGCCGAAAGAACGGCCAAGAAGTTCTCGATGCTTTGTGTAAGTTGTAGGAAACTACAATATATATCAATCAATTTGGTAAAAATAAATTAAATTAATTTAAATATTTGTTGCATAAAATTTAGAAATAATTGAATGATCACTGTTCAACGTTTTTTCTTTTTGCCGAAAGCGATTGCAAACTGCCACGAAAACCTGTTTTAAATGTTACATGTATGATAAACTATAATTATTTTTAAGTTGAGTTTCTAAAAACCAAAAGTCTAAAAAGTAGCAATTATGCTACAGTATTCAATTTTGCATAAGTAATAGTCAAGTATGTGTAAGTTAAGCTTTTTAATCATGAACTTGACTGTAAAACTATTGACAATTTATAATAATGCAGACGCTACATTAAGCAAATTGTTATTAAACTAAGCCTTCCTGAACTCCTGTTTTCTTCTAAGCCCTCTTCGTTTGATTCTTTCACCACCATAATTTGATTATACAAACTTGAATAACATAATGGGCTCTGTGGAAGATAAATTATTTCACAGCGGCAAAGATACATTTGAAATAAATGTTTTCGCTGTTGACACTTATAACAGGATCCCCTTCAACATTGCTATGCACTGAAAGATATTACTGCAATCTTTTGTGATGATATTTCACGGCATATTTTCATAAGTCCTTAATGGCATCAACGCATTGCTGCTTATCATTTACTCTGGAGAAGCAATACGCAACCGGGGGACGCACATTAACTCCCGAGCCCCGCTGATGGTGTTCTACAATTTCAATTCATCTTCAACCATTTCCACACGTGACCACACCGCAGTTATCAGGAATTGGAGAAATCCTTGCATCACGCAGCGGAGAGTGCTCTACACGTGGCGGAAACGCTATTTGTCAAACGGCAGAAAGGAAAAATGTATGTGCATGTATTGACAGTTTTACAGTTTCGCAGCAGTGGTACTGCACCCAGGGGGCGACGGTCCGGGCTCAATGTTGTTTTTGTAGCAATCGGGAAGAAATGGCCGGGTTCCATTTTAAAAAGACTCTCTGCCGTTTGTCATTCCCGTAAATTGCTGCTCGAAGAGGCTGACAGGACTCTCCCCGAACCGCCCCGCGAAGCGAGTGTTAGAAGACGAGAATCGGCCGTTAATTGCCTAACACCGAACGACCCCTAATGATTTGTTTAAAATTTTGTTGTTTTAAAAAACAACCCAACTCCAACATCACTTTCATGGTGTTCCGAATAGGAAAATCACCAAGTAGCTGAAAGTGCTACTTTTAAATTTAATTTCGTGCTCTGAAGGACAATGGAAGACCGCCGAATCATTTGGCTGAGCGATTTACATATTCCGGACCACCTTCGTAATCTTCCGTTTGACAGAACTTCGAGAATGCGAGTCCTTTGCGGATGATTCCTGAGCACGTATCTGCTGAGAAGCTCCACCAGTACAACACCGAAAATCTGCTGCGAATACCTTAATGACTCGACATCCTTTGACGTGTCGATCAGGCGATGGAAAGAATTTTTCGCTCCAGGCCCAAATCGAAAGAGGTAATAAAAATTCAAGGAGGTAACGTGAAGGCTGATAGCAGGATGTATAAATTGGGAACAATTTTCTGGTAAGAATTACTTTATAAACACTTTAGGCGAGAGGTTCTCAGAATTTCAATGAGTTTGGCAGCCGGAAATCGGTTGGATACCTTCGAGAAATTTCCCGGTTAATGTACGACACTTTCCGTCCTGCACATAGCGAAGTGAATCGGAGCTCCCTTCCAAGGAGTGTTACTCCCGACATATATGATACTTCCGTTCCAGTTCCTTGCAGCAGGACTGCTTCATTAGCAGGTTGTTGCCAAAGTGAGTAACTCTGAAGCACTGAACTTGAAATTCCTGCCGTAATTTTCCAGAAAAATTAGATACTCTGCGATAAGGACTATCGGCAATTAAGAGACAGCATTAATCCACTTAATAACCCCAGCCAGCGACAGATGAATAGCACACACTTAAGATCTAGCCAGCATCCAGTAGGTCAAGTATCTCCCAGCCGAGATGAAAATAAATTTCTCCTAGATAAATTTCAAGTATCTTTTCCGAACTGGAAAAATGTCAGCGATAAGAAGTGACGTTGTGGTTGGTATGCCGACAAAGAATTCCATCCTTATCCACATTCTCATCACATCCGAGTTTCAAAATTCTGTCCTTACTACGGGGTTGTTACACAGGTAGCATCCTTTTCACCATTTTCCTTACACATGACCACGAAAGGCACCTTTCTCACATAACATTTTGAGATTAGTCCAAAAATTATGGTTATCAGAGACGCATTATCGAACCCATACATGTCCTTCTGGAAAAAAGGATCGGATGGCAATTAAGGGTACTCCTTAATAAATTGAGATTACGTACAGGTGGCTAGGAGAAAACACCTATACTGTATTAAGTATAATCAATTTACACCTTCGTTACTGTTAGGAATTAGAAGGGAAAAAAACATTATGGGTAGCAACGATTTTTTTCTGGTATGCATTTAAAATATTTGAAGGTAAATTAAAAGGATTTTAATTTTAGACTTATAGCCATTTGTCTCGATTTTGTTAGGATATTCGAGTAATCAAAGGATACAAAAACACAATACTGACGGTACCTATCCTTTCTCATGATTTTCGTTCGCTTTTTTCATTATGGTAAGCCTCTCTTATATGTTTAATGCGCTAGATAACTTCCTACAAAATTCCGTGTTGTGTGAAACCGTGTTATAAGAGACCAACCCAAAATCAAAACATGCTTTGCGAACACATTTGCAAAACACTTCTTAGGTACCTATCGTCCTATATTCTTTAATTAAATTCCATTGTTTTTTAAAGTCTTTTATTAAAAATATGAACATTTGTAATATTTCCCTGTATTTTTCTTCCAATTGTGAGTGGTTTTATTTCGGAAATTCCTCCTTGCTCCTTCCTCCTTGTTCGAGTATGGAACATTTTATTCTCTTCATAATTGTGAAAACTAAGCACCAATAAAATGAGTAAAAATCGAATTCAATAGCTGTAATTGTAGGGAGTGTTTATATTTTTATAAGCATTAAATAAACAGTGTTTCGATAATAGTGCAATAATGAATTAATTCCGAATAGGCCGTCAACGGCCGTAAAGGGTGCGATAAAACGCATCGTCAACGATCGTGGCCAGAGACCCAGCTTAATTTTGTTACGTAATAATCTTTTTGTCGGAATTGTGGCGACCCAGACAGTCATCAGTACAAAGTCCTTCGCTTAATTGTGTCACAAGAGTGGCTTGAATAGCTTAACTGCGGTCAATTATCGAGCTATTGTTAGCGATCCTGGGGCGAATCGGCCATAAAAATAAATTGATTTTGGCCAGCAGAATAAGCTGCGTGGGTACGGGATCGGGATACCCTCACATGAGGGCTAATCAGAGGACTTGAGTGTCAGGAGCAGTTCATCAGGAACTCCCGGATTCCGCAAGTTACAGCAACCAAATCTGGTCAGCTGCCGCTTCCCTTTCAGCATGGCATCCTGGCAAAAGTTGCCGTCCATAAATCTTTTTGCACTGTGAAATGTCAGCATGGAAAGCGGGTTGCGAAGTCCAGGAAGCCTGTCGAGTTGAAGTGCAGTTAGGGTGCAGACGCGATTGTACGTCAGGACGAATAATTGATCTATATCTGTGACACAAGCGTCGATAATGCTTCTTGCAAACATTCGGATCATTGTGGGAATACTTGGATGGCGAGTGGATGGGGTAATCTTTCGTTTTTCTAGGTCACGTACACATGTTTAAAGTCTCGACAGGAATTCCGTGAAATCGATATGGCAAGCATTCGACATCAGGACTTTCGGGCACAATGGCGATGATGACCGGAAAATAATCACTCACTCATGAAAAACTATCTTTTGAATTACACTAAGTGCAGATAACAAGATACTATTGAGTAATTCACACTTTAACGTTGAATCCTTAACGGCCCAGTGTCCAGTACAACAATACACGCGGCATTGAAATGCGCAAAATATTTCCCTTCGTTTCACATTTTTTATTTTTACTTCAGTGTTAAATCCTTTCTGTAAATATATTTCTTCGTTTCCGTATAGACTCCTATATCAATTTTTGTATACTTTTTTCGTGTAGGAATTTGTTTGGATCCAGCGTTCAACAAAATTGAAATATTGTAGTAGTGCATAAAAGTGTAGACATCATCGAATTCGATAATATAATCTGTTGGCCTTATCTTTTTTATTATCAATATGCTTGAGTTAAAAGTAAACTCGTGTACTTTTGGACTATTCTGGGTCAAAATCTATAACAAAAAATAGATAGGTAATGCTTTTTTCTATATTTCAAGTATTATGGAGTTTGACTCCTTACAGAGTACATGAATTTTTGTGCAGTGCAATTGAAGAAAATTTTAATTTGCTCATTATTAAACCGGCAGAAGTGGATTTGCCGTTTTCCAGGTAATTTTATTTTTAAGTCCCCGCTCGTTTCCCCGCTTCCTGTAAAAAAATTGCACCAAAGAAGCACCATAAAAATGCAATTTAATAACCATTCTATTGCAGTTATAGCGTTCGCTTGCGTTGGGAGTAAAAACCGAGTGTCCTTTTATTAGTTCTATTTCTGCGGACTTCCAGATGAGCTTAAACTACATAAAACCCACGTAGGATGCTTTTCATTCGCTAACCAGAGCCATGAGGAGCAAATGCAACTTCCCCGAGAATTTACCCAAACTGCAGCAGCAGTTCGCACGAGTGCAATTTCACCCTCCACAGGGTGAAAGTGGTAATCACCTGCTGTCACGTACACGGGGTCCAGGACAACCAGGAGGACGCTCCCTCGAGGTCATCACCGTTATCAACTGGCGGAGCGCATCCACGGAATTCGAAATGCGAATCCACTTCGTAAATCACAAAAAGCATCTGGTGCACGAAAGACGGTCGCAATCGTCGAATGCTCTTTACCATCCACGGCGATGTCGGAACCCATTTGTACGAAAGAACTCCCCATCCGCTCCCCGGAGTAGTCAAATTGCTAGTACGCAGCTCCGCAACCCGCGGAAGGGCCTTACGTAGTTCTCCATCTAATTTGCTGTGGTGCGTTTGCTCGGCGTTTCCTGGAATGCTTGTGAATCAACACTTTCGAATAATTATTGAAATATTCGTCAAACAAGCCTCGAGCGCGTTGTCCGCCGCCGCGTCGCCGTTCCACCGCTCCTTGTTTGTTTACGATTATTGCCGCAGTGGTTGGCCGATTTCCTGCGGACTGGTACAGACGCACAGCATTCCATAATGAAATTTCCATTGCAGCGATGAATGCTTCTGCAGCGCGTGATTGCGGAGCAGCGGCGCAGAGGTTTGTTTACACGCCGGAGTCCAAACAAACGTCCGCGGGATGAATTCGAGAGTATCAACTCCGAAGACCTCCTTTTGCGTTTATTAACTCAATATTTGGGCGCAATTAGAAGTCCATTTTCCTCGAGTTGCCTCCGCGGACGATTTTGGCTTGTGGTGGATAAACAAAGCCGCTGCCTTTGAAGTGTCAGTCACAGGTCTATGGAGAGGAGTACGGGGCTGCTGCCCACCCTTTCTACCACCCTTCCTTGTACAGGGCTAGAATCAGAACTGCACCTTTTACAATGTTTACATTCGGCCGAGGGGTACGAAATCCTCTGTGCACACAGCATCCGAGATAAGATCTTTAAGCCCTCCCAGAAGAGTCAACGAAGACTTATTGTTGCAATTTCAGAGGTTTATCGAAATTGAACCCGTCGGCCTCATTGCGATCGAACGAGTCGCGTAACTGTTATTAGTGCAGCAGGCGACTTACAATCAAAGGACACGTGCTGAATTTAGAGCGCGTCATTCGATTTTTCTCCACTGGTCTGGGATGAGGGTGGCAACAGGACTTTCCATTTTTTGGGTACTGCCCGGTACTAGGACTTTTAAGCAAGGCTTATCTTCATTTAAATCTGCGACTAATCCTTCATCAATGCGTTCTCAAATATTTGATCGAATTTCCTGCACTGAAATGATTCTCATCCTCATGCAGTTTTCCAATGATGGTGTCTCATGGGACATCGTCCTAGTTTTATTTACGGAGTGTTCTTGGATTTCCGATCCCGTAATTTTTCACGAAGTTATCTTATGGTTAGATCTTTTCGCAAGTTCATTCAGCTTAAGAAGAGAAGTAGTTTCGCACGTTCCAGTTTGAAAATTGTGTACAAAATACGAAAATTAGATTATTCAATTTATCCATTTAGAAATTGGAATCGTTCTTACTTATAACCGCCTATGGTTATGCAACTGAGGGAATTTATGTCAAGTACAATTCGAAACGAAATTAGAAGTAATACAAAAAATTAATGAAATTCCTCTTATCAAAATAATGAGCAATAATTTTTTGTTTTACAATTTAAGTAATGATGGTATCAATCAGACTTCCGTATTTTCCAGCTAACCAGCGAGCGGTGTTTTACTCAGGCATGTTTCTTTTAAACGCCTCATCATTGTGTAGAAAAAATGGCTGACAGTTTGTCATGCGAGAGGTTCTTCTAAACAAGCTTGCACGTTATTTTACTGCAATTATGATTTTGATCATATCACCTTGTTCAATTTATTTACGAATGATTTGTTGCCGACAGTATAAATATTCATTCTTCATAATAAGTATTCTTAAATTATATCACAAAACTCAATTCAAGTGGTTGTAAATTTCCACCCTTATCCAAAAATGTTATTTTCTTGTGCCATTTCGGGGAAAGTAATGGACCAAATGGTACCCGCCGAAAGGTGCGGGCTATTGCACCCAAAAATATATGCGACATATGTTAGCGGCGCCTTACGGTCGTTCAAATCACACTTTACCTCTTTTATGCTTAAATAGAAGTGGAAAGCAGGTGATAAATTTCGAATCCCTTTAGAATATCTAAAATATCCGAAGCGAAGTGGGGTAACTTGATGCCTCGTTTTTATGTTTTTTATGACCATTTTCCAGTCTTTCGCCGCACCCAAGGCTGCTCCACCACCAAAGTCGACGACACGTTGGATTTGCTCACGTGCCAACCTATTACTCATGGCACTGGCTAAATGTAGTCGTTTAAGGATTTTTGATCCCTCGGCTTTACTTGCTCCTTTAAAAAGCTCGTTATTGCGACATGGAGAGCTGAGCCAAAGCGCTGTAGTAAATAAATCGGTTCGCATTTGCATAGAAAGTCTTACCAAGGTGATTTTTTTAATGTCTTCACATCACCACTGCGGCACAAGGATGTATTGACTGATTTGTTACAATCTGGAGAAATCAGGCAGAGTTTCAAGTTCCCAAGTCAAGTTAATCTTCTGGCTAAACAGTTATTAACAGTTAGCGTGGACTTGGGTTAAAACTAAAATGAACTTTCCGACTCCCGTGTGTTGTCAATCAATCGAATATTTAAGCAAACCTCAATAAAAAACTTTTATGGAGTACTAATTAATTGAAATAATATAACATTTTACGGTTTGTGCTTAATTAGTGAACTGGACCCAAAAGGTACTAATTGCCGTACTCAAAATTGCAAAAGTCCGGCAATTAAGGCTGAGCACTTCTTGGATCAAGAACTGGAAACAGATTCAAGTACGACTGGGCATTCGAAAGCTCCGCTGCTCTAATTGACTCTCCAGGATGGCGAATGGAATTAGAAGTACCAATAAATTTAAAAAAGGATTAATTGACCTATTCAAAACGGGTTCTAGTGTTACACTGAATTTATTGGGAACGGGTACAATTATTTTACCCAATTAATTTCTTGTAAAATCAACTTTGATAATGGTTTTCCTTTTCCAGTTCAACAGAAAAATTGATTGATGAATTCAGGATGTTCGTGCATTTTCTAATTTCACTTTGTTCTTGAAACATTCAACGCAATCAGTTTGGAACAGAAAGAACTATTGTAACTATAGCAGTTAAAAACCATCTTTATAATAATCATTAAACACCAGCACTCCCTTCCCAACTTAAACGGATTCTTTTCAAGGGATAAAAAGACAATTAAGTCCATCAGTCATTTAGCAGTCACTGTGAATGCACAGAACCTTATCGCAAGTACTAATCCCCAAAATTCCAATGAAGATTACAGCCCCCGGGGATCAGGATGCGCTCGTCATACATCTTGAAATTGCACCCTTTATCTTGGTTTCCAGTGACGCAAAGCAAGGATCAAAGGCAAGCAGATAGTCGCGGCACATTTAGAATTACTTCCAGTCGAACGGTGTCCTGCAATCGCAACCACTCCGATTAATACTTTTGTCGCCCGGATGTGGAATGCATCCAACCGGTCACGTGCACGCGTACTTAATAACAGGGGATGCAGTTTTAAATTGGGATAAGACAAGGGGTAAGTGCTGGATGGCACAGCCACGCTTCAAAGGACGCTTTCGACATGGTAATTGGCCAATAAATTTGCACAATGCCCCAATGAATTTTGTTTTACTAAAAATATTTTATCGATGATGCTCCGATAGTCGTCATGGATGTAATGGGATTAAAAACGAGTCGGTCTTAAAAAAAGTAAACGTTTATGTTTTACTTAGCATTCTCCTTTGTTGTGACTTGTGATGAACGAATAAATCACAGAAACAAGTTCTACTTATACCTACATTAAAAGCGTGCTTTTACGATAATTTTAAGTTTAACTAAGACTGGTTTACTTCAGTAAGTCTTATTTGATGGTCTTTTTAGTGAAAAAAGAATTTTTATTTTTTTTAGCAGTGGTTTTAAAATTTAAAATCATCACTGAACTGGAGGAACAAAATATATGGACGCTTACTTCGTCACTATAATTTTTAGGGGACATCACACAATAACTGCTTTTTCTGCTTTTTATATCTTATTGCGCCCTGAACAATGCGAGGTCTCATTTTTCGGAAAATATTAAATGTAAATGCCCGAAACGTAATTGAGGGTGAAATTACTCATCGTCCTTCCATATTCTTATGTTAATAAACCCTGACAAATATATAAAAATCATTTGCGCAAAGTCCTCAAGTTGAGCACAAAACCCGGAGTATATCATTGAGAAGGCCGAATGACTCCAGCCACTGCATCATGCCGGAGTTACAAAAGCACTGCGTTCATCTGACACATGAGCCGCCATCAATCAAAATATGGAAATGATTTGAACAAGTGTCCCTTTCTCCACACGTTGCTGCAGCTAATTAAATTCCTCTATTTCTGCATCACACCCTCGGACTCCTCGCAGGGTGCTTCGAGTTCCTCCGAAATATGCGTAATTTAATTGACTTATGCACTTTCGCGATGGCTTGAACGGCAATAGTTCCGCGAACCCTTTTCAACGCAGCCCTGGCTACGCGAACGATTCCGCAAGGGCGATCGCAATCCCCTTTTAAATTTTACTGAAACATTTGAGATGAATTATTATATTTGCTCAAGTACTGCGAAATTGCCCATATGGCGTGCACTGATGTCTGATGTCCACCCTTCGAGCGATAGTCTTTGTCCGTGGAAATACCGTTGATGAGTTTTTACTGCACTTGATCATAATTTCGTTTGCGGAAATTTAAAAAGCATTTAAAAATAGAAAAAGGAACGAATATTTTTATAATCATGATTTCCGAAATATTTTTTTACGAATCAATGCAGCAGTAGAAATCTTTATTATTATTATTATTAAAATAGTAAGTTCTAATAATAACGCTTGTAATTATTTAAATGTTGTTATTACTATTTTAAATATTTTAAAAAACATGCTTGCAATCTTTCTATACTAACAAAACCAAAAAAACCCTGCTTTGCAGAGTTATAGTGTAATATAACTCAAATAAGGATGAGTTGGATTTCTAAAGAAGGTTTTTAGGCGTCGAATTTCCCTTCACATTTCCTTCCATGTTGTAACATTTTAAAACGTTGAACAGAAATCCAGGAGTCAGCATTAATATTACTCAAACCTAAGGACCACCAAAAGGAATTGCCAGTCATCAGTTACTTTTTGTTGTGCGCGTCATCGTTTAAGATTTCACTCGCTATTGAATTATTCTAAAGGGGTTGACTAACAATAGCAACAATTATCGCCCTTTTGTAAGTGTCAATGCTTTGTGGTAATAAAAATAAATTGTTCCCGAGATTAGATATGTCCTCGAGTTGCGAAGTAAACGTGGACGATGGAGCTAATATGATAAATGGCCTGAAGGAAAAGTCCCACATGCATTCAGCAACTTAATGCAATTAGGATGGAGCCAAGCAATCATCGTTATAAGGAATCATAATTTTCCGTCCTTACGTTGCAGCACCGCAATGGAACATCGAAAGTGGATCGATCAAAAAAAGCATTTGTATTAGGTTTCATTGTAACATGTTTTATTTGTACTATAAAAAAAAAAAAAAAAGTTATTAAATTTATTTAGACGTAAGCAGATCCATCACTAAATGGACCAAGGAAGAAGAATAAATTTTTTGAACACATAACTTGAGTCTTGAGTACGATTGCTCATCATGAAACACATACTATACTTGCAAGTGCCGTTCTATAACATTGTTGCTAATTGTTCTAGCTAAGCCCAGACGATGCTTCTTGAATTCATCGTCAGTCTTGACGTGGCTATACCACTGTTGATCTGTGCGTGCTAAATGTCCATTTAAGTTCCTTTTCATTATAGCGCCGACAATTTCTCGACCCGCGACAGCAGCGACAAAGTGTCCTGATGGTACTCCAACCTGGTGACGGTGAAGTCCCCTTGGTCCGTGATGTAGCACTTAATAGTCGAAATGGCGAACGATTTGAACGGAAAATTAAAGTAGGTGTAAAATTTCCCATTAACTGCCACCAAAAATGATTTTTCTCCAAGTCCAAAAGCAATTTTGAAAAGTTTTCCACGCTTAAATGGAAACTCGCCAAATGTCTCCTCGTCGTCTGGATGAAACCTGAGAAGTGCACAAAGGGGATTCAATCAATTATTTGCATTAACTTTAGCAAGGTAAAGTGATTTCTGTTCCTATAAACTAGATTAATCGTACTTAGTCATTTAAATAAATTTGCAATTAATTTAACAGTTTTACTCTAAGTTTTATTACAGTTCGTCGGGACGTTTTTGATTACCTCTCTGGGTCTCTGGGCTACAAGAAGGATATCCGATGAAGCGCTACTTTAGAGCTCCATGTCTATGACACCAAAATGAGTTCTTGGAACTTGCAAAATTCGTTTTGGCTGCAGAAGAGTGTCCTTCATAAAATTTAAAATTAGTAGATAGTATTTTCCAAGTGATTGTCTGGTTAAATTAAAATTTAGTAGTCTTCACGTTGATGCAATTAACTTAGTCACACTATCGTAGCTAAAAAAAAGTAATAGCCGACATAAACAGCAACAGGAATTATGTAGTAGATAACGAGTCTTAAAAGCGTCGTCGAACAACCAAAAAAATGTCTTGTTAAAAGCATAAATCTCTAATGTAAAGTTTATAGTTATTTGCACATAATATTCGCAATATTAATTTGTCAATGAAAAATATATCTATTTTTAATGTATACAATAAACCGAAGAAACTTGCCTGTGGCTCTCCCGTTGGAATGTCCTTACAACAGTTTTTTTTTCAAAAGACACCAAAAATTTGAAAAATATTCGGCTCGTCTCATTGCATTGGAAACAAATGGAGAATTCTGTTGTAGGGGGTCCTCGGACGATGCCTTCCATAGTGACGACAGTTCCTAAAAATAAATTACCATAACCAAATGACTTTGGACTTTGTCGTTAGTTGAGTTTACCGATGTCATATTTTTTCGGCACATCACTCTGAAAGCACTCTTTATCTAGTGTACCCAGTGATTTGGGGAAGATCAACGGGAACAGCATTCGGTGGTGAAACTGTGTTACTTTTTCAAAATCTCCCGACATGAGCACATATTTTATTTTGTTCGGAGATTCAAGATGCTCAAAAGTTCCGTACAATTTTTCGTTCACGTAGATTTCAAAACATTTTTGAAGAACTGCAACGCGGAAGTTAAATGTTTGTCCTGCAATTAATATTAAATGTTAGATGTTTGATAAAAATTTAAAATGGAAGTAAAGACAACTTACCTACTTAGTACTTATGGTTTGAAATTTGTTTATATTTATAAAAGTTTAAGTTAAGTTGTGACAGTTATCAAATGTTAAAATGATTTTAACTATCTATTCAAATTCTGCAAATATCTAGCTAAGGGCAGAGTCAGCTAAGGGAATACCAAATATTATGCTTTTTTTTGATAATTTAGTGTAAAGTGGCAAAGCGAAATTTGAAATTAAAGAAGGCCAAAGAAACTGCAATCAACACGAACACCGTGTCGAACACACTTCACAAAGATTCCGGGGATGTCTCGAACATATCAATGTGATAAAGGCCATCACTTGTGCCATCTACCAGAGATTAAACGCGCCATTTCTGCCCCGCATTCTGTTAAACTAAATTATTTGAGTTTTCTGTACCACCCTGTGAAATGTTGTTTTGATCTGTTCTTGTGTTTTCTTTACTTCAAGCACTTCGGTAAAAATAGGAGACATTGGAGACAAGGACATCTCAATTGAACACCTACTAGCAACAATAGCGACTGTGGAAGCACAAACAACGTGAACGACTTCCTTACGAAAGCAAAAGAGACATTCACATTAGACGATGAATTACAAAGCACTGCAGTTAGCATTTCTGTTGGAATAAGCTCGGTAAAGTTTTCCCATTTACCTGGCACTAATGGATTCTTCGGAGTTCCATTTTTCCAATTCTTCGAAATCTCCTCCTGCGACCATCCCGCTCCGGGTTGATACATGCTCCGGATTATTTGATTTTCCCGAAAGTTAGCTTCGATTTTGAGCAAAACGGCGCCCTCCTCATTCTCCGAGCTCGCATTTTCGGTGAAGTCCAAGCATATCCTTCAAATATTTATTTCATTAATTCTGGAATGCACTGCTGTTTAGCGATCAGGAGTTACTTATTGGGATTTGGTTTTATGCGTCCACTCACTATCAGTACATGACCAAAAGGGACCTCCGACAGCACTTTTCCCGTCCAGATGTTCATTTTGCGATTTTTACGTTGATACTAAACTGTAGAATCGATTCACCTACTCGAGGACTTAAAATGGCAAAGTTTTCAAAGCGAATATCGTTGCGTGTCCTCCGGCGGAAATTGATTCCTTCGCTTAAGTTCGTCGCATGTTTATGGAGCGGATCCGAAGTTATAGTAAGCGAAAGCGTCTCCCAAAGTCATAACAAGAATAAACTGTGAAAAGAATCAGTAACGCCAGGATATTTAGGAAGTTGCTCGTACGAACGATACCCATTTATTAAATTACTTTCAAGCGAGTTTCCTCCTGCAGTTGTTTTGGGTGAATTAGGAGTGTGAAGCTTTTGCCTAACGTTATTTAATCCTAAAAAATAATCTGCCGAATCGTCCTATTTCTGAATCAACTCCTTGTTTGCTCGATATTAATCGATTCCTTGATTAACAGCTACATAAATCACCTGAGCCCTGTCCTTTCGTAACCGGTGTCTCGTTGAATACCAACAATATAAGGATATAACAAAAGCCGCTTGTGTTCGTTAATCCTGCCTAGGCACATTGAACTAACATATTAATCAAGTACTCAACTGTTAATGGTACATTTCCGCAAATTATCAGTTCATTGATAGGCCATAAGCTGGTTTAAATGGGTCAAAGATTTATTAAGAAAAATCAGGGATATTGACCCTTGGAGTTTGGTGGTGCCAAACTTCATAAAAGAACAGCGGAATCCAACAAATCAGTGCAAAGAACATCTCTGTACATCGAGAAACAAGAAAATGTAAGCGGACACATAAAAACAATTATTACAGAAGCAGTTGCTTTAATGCCAATTAAACTCCATATTACCATCATTGCCAAACTCGGCCCCCACGACATCAATTTATTGGAAATTTTATAAGAATGGCGAGCGTTTTAGTCTGGCAGCTGCCAAATTGCTTCTATGATAAATGGACCCGCATTATCCACTTGAAAAGTGCTGAAAATTTGCCAAGAACAATCTCAGCATGTTGCTAAAATCCAATGCGTACAAAAAAACCAAAAATAAGGCAACTTAAAGGATCCTGTTCTGTTTGGCAACATCTCCTGAGAATTTCCATTCAAAATAAAAAGATTTTCTTTATTATTCACAGAATAATTAAATTTCCTTCAAAGTTCTACAAAAAACCAATTCAACAATTATAAGTTTGCTATTTCGGTGTTTCTTTAAATGAGAACATTTGTAGAAGAAAGTTATTGATTTTTCTGAATCAATTAGTGTTAATTAAACACTTTCTTGATAGTTTGGAACTTTTGTTTTGTTAGGTACTATATTTAATACAGCTAGCTTTTTGCTCTAAAGGATTTGTTACTATTTATAAACTCTTTGGTTAATTTTATTTTATTGCTACCTCCAGAAATATAATTCCGATAACAAAAAGTAGGTACCAATGCAACTGCGAATTGTTGAAATACTTCTGTGAAGAAGCCAGGATATTATTAGGTGCTAATTTCTCCGAGCACGTTGCTTCATCATATATACCTTCTCTCATCTTTTTATTCGCATATCACCCACATCTGGAGCGCCGTCCTCCATTTGGAATTTACGGGGTGATAATGTATGCACGGCATTACCTTGCCACCTGCAAATGGATATTTGAGCCCTTGTCTGCGCCACTTTGCAAGAAGATCTCAGTAACAGTGGTCTGAAGGATAGTAATATCCTTCTCTAAGGATAGTGATAAGTTTTGCAAAGGACAAAATGTTTTAAGAAATTGTTTCATCCGTTTGGAGAATTTAGTTTTTGGATAGCGTTCGGTAATCTCCCTTCCAACTTCGCTCTTCTACTATATGGAGCCAGTAAAATACTTTCAGAAACTCCATTTGTGAAAAGTTGTAATCCTCGTCAAAAAGTTGTGTAGGTGGCGCCCAAAAACCGTTATTGGTTTTCACAATATAGACCAAGCCTACCAGGAAATTATTTTACTAAGTTATTTATAATTTACGAGGTTCTCGAATTTTTTCACCTTGCTTATGTAAAAAAAGTCCAAAGGACCTGAGAAAATTTCCCAGCCGCATGCTTTTACCACTTTTTGAGAAAACTTTAATTAACTGAAAATTTCCCCGCCTCCTGCTGGTTCGCATGGAAAATCAATTGCCGCGCTAAATCACTTTCGCTCTCATCAGTCCAGGCTAAATGAAGTCCCATCGTGTGACAGGAAGAACCTGTGTTCGGTTAGAAAATTCATTTACAGCTTAAATATTAAGTCTAAATGAGATATTAACTCAATTACTGCAAAACAATCACATTTCGTCAAAGCTGTACGGTGGCATTTTTGGCGCCCCTAAAACCTCCCCAGTGCCCATTTACTTCATTCCACTGGAGTTCGCAAGGAAAACACATTTTCACGATTAACTTAATTAATTCCAGATTGAAAATTACCAGCAAACCACTTCATTTCTATAATATATTTTTAAACTCTGCAACGAATACTATAAGGAACGTTATGAACTTTGTGAAAAAACACAACACACTCTAATAGGTTAAAAGCAATTAGGTATATTATAAAAATTATGTAGTGTGTAATAGAATATAGTTTGTTTATAACATATATATATAACATAGATATACCCTTTATATCATTTTATATTCATGCATTTACGTAATGTATTATAGCTGAGTATAATATGAATTTCATCAATGAAAGAAAAAGAACTACACACTTTGAATTTAGCCAAATACGAGTGAATACTATTTTAATAGATATATTTAATCCCACCAAAAACATTCTGCAAAAAACTAGCCAAGTCTCGATGGAGCTGCTTGTTTATCTCTAAAAAGTAATGAAATCTCGTATTCACGCTCGACTTGGCGGGGGCAAGGGAAAATTTATTTTTGAACGCTATGAAGGAGTTGTTGGATTCTGTTTATATTAATTATCTATGTTTCAAATCTAAGAGATTTTCGTTGTAGTCAATTGCAGGTTTCATTTATAAAGCCGTAAGCGCCTGCTATTTCATGTTATTTGCAAGTTGAATATGTTCTAATAAATGAGAAATTTAAAATTCTTCCCAATGATTTATAATAATTAGAAATGAATGCAAACTTTGTAATGCCGTCGTTAATGACTTTCTGCCAGTCTTTTCAGTGTTCGATCAACACTTTTGAAAGTCTGGCAGTAATCCTCTTATAAGTCTGCCAGGAAATGTTCAAATCGGCTTATATTTTGAATGTTTCTACCTTTGATTGTACCTATTTGCGAGAATCGTTGAAAGGAGCCATGAGAGGGTCGTGAAAGGGCGCCATTGAACACTTTCAGCGGTACGTGAAATAATTTCCAAAAGTTCTGCTCATATCCCTGCTAATATAACTGAATTGAATCAGACCCTTAAAAGTCTTGTAAAACAACAAAATGAATTGAAATTCTATTGAGTTTTCATAGGCTTTTAAAGTAGATATAATGTATTTCATACTTTGAGATCATTTAAAACACTAAATCCACCATTTGTAAATATCTTCACATATTCGTTTGCGATTTATATGTGAAATACCTATATGTGTATTGTGTATTGTTTATGTACATTGTAGATCCTAAATACTTCATTTTACCACACGATTAATGAATGCTAAATAAAATAAAACTCGGAACATAACAAATTACATTTGAAAAGACAAAAAGTGGCTTAATAGACAACATATTCAGTTTTTTGCAGTCCCAATAATGAATGATTTATGCTAATGGAGATATCGAAGGCTTTTAGCTTTTCGAACATCGCCACGAAGGACGAAGCAGAAGTGCACTTGCATGTTTCGGTCATCACTGAACGCCATCAATATACATTATTAAACAATGCAAAAATATACAACACTGCCTGACAATTTTGCACATAGAGATGTTGGTTGTGGAGCTAAACTAAGAGTTGGTCACGTTCTCATATGAAGATGCTAATCGGCAGAATAATTAACTTTGGTTAATTTCGTTAATTTCATTTGCCAGACCAGTTTCGTACAATGCTACTTACTTAGGAACGATTCTAAAAATCTGAAAACAACACTCGCATTAAAATGTGTTGAATAGAATTTTCCTTATATTCTTACGTGAGGAATGGTCGAATGGAGTCAGAGGGCCACGCGAAATAATGCATTTGTATCCTGAAAAAGTTTCATTAGTATAAAATCGAAAGTATGTGATTGAATGGCACTTCAATTAATGAGATTGTTTTTTGTATATTTTGCCGGAAAGGAAATCAAGCAGGTCATTTAAATTCCTTACAATATTGGAGAAAACAAAAAGAAAACCCTTCGAATTTTCGCGTCCCTCTTTTGAAATTATCAACTTCTTGCATTGCGCATATTTTAATTGCGTAATTGAAGAATTCTGAGTATGAAAAACGTTTTGAATCCCCGCAATTTCATATTACTTTTTAATTGAAAAATCATGTTTGCTTTCACATAAAGTAATAGAAAAGTCACAACTTTTTTGTAATAACAAAAAACTTATTTCATTTAAAAAATTTCTTTAAACGCACAAAAACTTCCCCATTAAGGATGAAATCAATTAAGATCAGAATTTTTAACACATTTTCAACTGATTTCTTTCTGGTGAATTTCGCTCAATACTTTCTCGGAAGTTCTCAATTCTGTAATGGACTTCAATAATTTACCGAATTTCCGAGCTCTATGGCAGGAGACGAAAATCCTTGCAGTGCCAAAATGTAACTAAATGGAAGAGAAGGATTAAAAGATGTGCGGAAAATGGAGGGAAAAGAAAAAGCTTTTAACACCTCGTTTATGACTTTTTCTGGCAATCAGATTAACTGAGGGACACTGTTAACTTATTACAAGGAAAAAAAAGATGACATTAAGGGTGACTTTTTAAAACAATGATGTACGAAGAAAACAGCGTTTTAGTTATAAAACACTAATCTGTGTTTAGAGGTTAATTGTTATAAATTAAGGATTAGAGTTAGGAACATTTGGAATTTTGAGGTTAGCTGTCAGATGTACTTAAACTAAGAAAAGTGTGCAACATTTTACATCAAGTTGACCCATTGTTTAATAGCTCAAAACGCACTTTACTAATAATTTTTTAATTTTCTTCATCATTTGATCATTGAAAACTGTCAACCTAATTAATAATTAATTATCAAGTCCTGTTTAAAAGTAATGCACAGATTTTCTTGAGAACAGAAACTTTAACTCAACTTTCGCAGAAAACATGAATGTTTAGAATCTTCCGCCAAGGAAAGATGTAAAATTGATTCGAATTAAAAGTTAATTGCGAAAGATTTGAAATCTGTGCTCAGTGCGTTTTAGACGGGGTTCATCTGCTGTAGCAGCTCAGCAGACGTAATTGACTTAGCAGAGATTCTTTTCAAATGCACGAGCACGTGAAGAGTGTGGAGTGAGTGGATTCATTCTATCGAAACAACCCTTATAAAGCGATATCAGATAATTAAATCTTGTCTGCAGAAGCAGCAAGTTAGTTTATGAGAGCCTAAGGAAGGAAGTCTATTCCACATTCTCAGTAAGAAAATAAGACCGTTCACTTTGGATATTTTCCAAAGTTTTAGTGATAAAGAAATCTCAACTGACATCCTGCAAATATATCAAATAATCCCTGCACTTTTTTTGGTCTATTTTTATTCACATTTTCTGCATTGGAGTTTGCTGTACGTAGACGAGCACTTTTATGCAGATTAGTGTTAAAATTACTTTGTAGAAAAGTAGGTACAGAAAACAAGTCTCTTTAAAAACTTCAAATGGTTCCAATTTTCAAGGAAAAATAGAGAAACATGGTTCCAAAACAAGATCATTTTTTATATTTATTTATAGAATATTGTAGCTACTTGTGTTAAGTCCTTTTAAACATTTGTTGGAAAAGTCGGATCAAAGTATCAGTATTGCGTATTCACACAAAAACGTTTTTTAAATACAAAATAGATTGCAATATCGTTTTAAACGAAACAATTAATTTATAATTATTGTATAAAAACAAATGTACATAGTACATACCTACTATGCCTTGGAAAATCCAAAAGTAAATCAATATTTCTTAAAAGTTAATAAAAAAGAAGTCGAAAGGAAAGTCAAAGCCTAGATGTCTAAAGCTAAACCTAAAAAACAATTCCACTCCACGCACAATTCACAAAAACGCCCGCCCTTAAAAAAATCCTGGTGGCGCATATGCCTACAATACAATTATGCAATATTAAAAAAAACTTCATTTCAAAATGAACCAATTACCACAGCTAGCAAAAAGACAACGATGTATAACCAATAGCAACAAAAACCACATTTTGCTTTCCTGTCAAATAAATAATAGTGTTTTATAAGAACTCAAATTTGAAATTTGTTTTTTCCGCGCGGAGTTTGCATAAAATGTTTGAGCTCTTCGTGACCTTGTTATCGTTATTTTTCTGTAAATATTGAACTACATGAACATTGAACAGCCAAATTTTTGTATTTTCCGAAAACGTTTTCACTTGTTTAAATGCAGGAATTTGCAAGTACATATCAATTTAGTGTTCGGCAAAACCAAATTTCCAATTCAAGGCTAAACTCACGAGGCTTGCATGCTTACGCTTTTATTATAACTACAATTTCCTTTGTGTTTTTCGTGATAAAGGTTCTTCTGTTCAATCCACCTTTAAAACCTAATATTTGTAAACAATTATACGAAAACCCATCTTTAAGAAATAAATGCACACAGGATTAACGAAATTGCTCTGAATTCATCCAGATAATTTTGTTCATTTTGTAACTTACTACAACACATTTTAATACATGAATTTTGAAATATTTCCACAATAACGTTATTTCAAAAAACAATTTCAGATAGCCTTATCCATAAGGACCATCCATAAGACTTTTCATCGCCCATATATATTAAACTATAATAATTTCAATATTCCAATAATATTTTCTATAAGCGAGTGCCCTTCCGTTCAGAATCGCATAAACGCATACATAGAAAGCAAATTGAGATTTTTTCGCCGTTACTGCGAATGCGACGCAATAATTGGTTTAGCGCCGCATTCGTTTAGGAACTGCTTCATATCGAAAATTTGTATATTTCAGGGCAATTAAAAAAGCAATTTTCGTTTTTCCTACTGAGGGCGGCTCAGCGAGGTGGCGGGCATGGGTCCTCATCTTCACTGCAATTTCCGGCCTCACAATGTGTCGTCATCTGCCACTGTGAAGGACCAAGAGTTGCCGTAAGCCGTGTGAATTACAAATCAATTCGATTTGATAGGTGTAAACTTGTGCGGCGCTGCAGCAATTGGAGCTCGTTTATTTACTTAGGGCTTTAATTTCCGTTCCGTGTCCTGTTTATCAGGATGCACGAAAATTTATGGCGATCTGAAAATTTGACGCACTGTTCTACATCTTGTAATGTTCGAGTACTCCTCGCTTCCTGGAAGTTCGTAGTGTTTTGGGGATGTCATGTCTTCCTGGGTATCCTTCTGAAGTCCTTAATGCCAACAGCTCCGGATCGATACTATTTATATATGTTCCGTTACAGTTCCGTGACAAAAGACTTTAGCACTGGTTTCAAGTCGGCGAATTGATGTGATTTTGCAATTCATAAATTCTATCGTCCTTTACAGCAAAGTGCCAAACAATTCAACTTAAATGACCTCCGTCTAGACAGGTAGCGTTGAATAAACAAAACATTTACCCCTTCAAATAAATTACTTTGAATATTTACGGCCGCTATTATTGTTCATCGACAGGTTTAAAATCAACAAACTCGGACCTCGGTTTTCCTTTGCCATAAAATAGCCACAGCAGTTAAATTGCCTTTGGATTTCCAGCATTTAGCGGAAATAATGAGGATTGCCTTAAAGTTATTTTCATGTGGCTTTTTTACTTTATATTGCTTTCACTTTTGGCAAACTATATCTAACACATGAAACGAAAATTAAAGACGCTTAATGGAACCTATTCTACATCAGATTATTTGCATATAGTGACGGCAAAAGAAGTAAAAGAATTATATACTAATAGAAAAATAAACAAAACAAAACCAAATATTATTTAAAATTAGTTCACAAATAGAACATTTTCCATGATTTATTTTCATTAAAATTAAACAATCTGTATTATCGAGGCACAAGTTGATAAATTGCAAGAATTCTGTTAGATTTTATTAGAAACTGAAGCTAACTCAGGAAGCGTTCGTTAAATTGTCTTGTTTCAATTACTAAATTCAATAAATTTCATTTATTTCTTAAAAATTAACATTACAAAAAGTATTGTCGCAATTATAAAATTGTCACAGTGGTAAATGCTTCAAAAGCCATTCTTCAGTTTTGGGAGGCCGTCGTTAAATATAGAAACATTTTGAGATCTTATGAAAAAAGTCCTAAGGACCCTTGATTTTCCGAATAGCTTCCCATTAAACATCAAATTCCGAATTCCGATTGCAGTTCGGAAAGCGAACCTTAAAAGAACGAAATATCTAATTTAGGCTTATTGCTCTATTACAACTAAGTACTTCTCCCGGGAGATTTATACGTGGTTGTTTACCCTAAAGAACTCGGGTTTTAAATACGATTCGATTTGTGGAAATTAATGGCCCCAAACAATTGAAACGGAACAGAAAAGCTCCCAATAGTTTCGCTGACAGGAATGCAAACGAGCTTTTCACCTCATTTGCCGTGTTTACTAGCCATGAAATAAGCTAGCGATTCTTTTCGTCCTGTGGACCACCTTAACCCTAAAAGTTTAACCTACCGTCTATCTTTTCCGATTTATATGCAAATTAAGCAGTCCTGCGAAGCTGAATGAGCTGAATGGCAAGTAAGTAGGAATTTTCTTCGAAATGACTTCTGAGGATCGAGGAACTCCAGCCGTACGACTACTTTGGGATTGGAAAAACAGTTCAAAAGCTCGTTTTGGTATTGTTGGACATTACTCGGGATTATGGTAAAAGTCTGCTCAACGAATGAGGAATTGTTGTTGATTTCCATATATAAAACTGTGCTAAGCAGATTGATACCATTAAGTGGTTGCCCGTCGTAATTTACAATTACCAACACCAACACATAACATAACCCAAAATAGACTGCTTGAAAGGAAGGAAATACATCAAAATGTATTATTCACCACTTCTAGTCTCGTCCATCTTTTTTGAGCCCATTTTCGTCAAACTATATGTACAATGCCAAATTTAATATGGTTCTCAAGAAAAATAAAATAAATGCCCAACCCATCGAAACCACTTCAAAAAAAGTAACTACTTCGTTCAAGTGTTGTATCAAGTTTTTTCTTGAAACGCTTCAATAACGTCGCGCCCTTCAGTCTAATCATTGAGTTGTTCTGCAATAAAAAAAACATAGTAAACTCTGAGAGAACATATAAGACTACTCGACCGACAGAATTTCCAGGACATTACTTCACCCTCAGTCCTCACCCCACACAACTACAGCCAACCATCGACAGCTCAATGCACTTACTTGTATCAACAAAGCTGTAGTTATATTCGGTTTTTCCGACTGCCCTTAGAAAATTTAATTAAATTTTCCAAAACATCAACTCGACAGGAGTCTTTAACATTTCAACCACTTCGAACATGCATTTCCCAAAACCAGTAATAACTCATCCTGCCTCCTGCCTCCTGCCTCCCGCCTCCTTACTAATATCGCCTTCTCCCACACATCCCTGGCCGCATTCTTTTTCCAACTTTGATGCTTTTATCTGGACGCAATTTCCTTACAACTTCTCATTATACAACAACAAAACGGAAGCTATTGTTATGTTGTAAACTTTTATAACAACACTTGTGCTAAAAAATAAATTGGTAAAGTTCCGCTGCATTTTCCCAGCTTTTGTCTTGTTCTTAAAAATTTTCGCTTGATTCAGTGAGCGGAAGAGCCCAAAGAAACCATTCTTATTAGTCGTTGAAAAGTTGCTGCCTGGCGGAAGTGTCTGCTGCAATAAGCAGTTATTGTTGTTGCAAAAGTAAGGTCTCCTGATTATAATATGAAGCAATGCTTTGAATGGTAAATTGTTGCGATCAAGCGGGTAATGTGTGTTTGTCTGTTGGGCAATTCCTGTTACAAGTTACACTTTTTCTCAGTGCAGTTTGCACTATTTCCGCACTTCACTTTCCTTAATTCAAGTTCTTTCCTCGTCAATGGGAAAAGTTTGTTGCTCCTCCGACTTTTTTATTGAGTATTGCCATTTTTCGTTTCTTTTTTGCAATATTTCAGCATGAATAAATGTTTCTGTATTTAATCGTTTATTATTAAATCGGACAATAACTGCACTTCAATATTAATCCATTTGTGGGCAATAAATTACAAGAATATAAAACAATAAATCCATAAGCAATTCCAAAATAATATAATACATAAAATTATGCTTTGTCGATTTTAATTTTAATTCATTACATTATCTCATTCGTGATAGTATCTCTATCAAAAATAGCTGAAACGCTCACAAAAATGTTTCCATGTTTTTCGCCGTTTCCGTTGAACCCTTTGGTATATGTAATCACAAAATAATAGGTTTCGTCTTCACTGTTTGCAGAAGGATTCAACTCTATCTTTTCTTAAATGAATTTTGAAGAGTTTTAATTGAATTTTGTATATTCATTAAAAGTTCTTTAGTAATATTTTCATTTTTCCACAGAGTTTTTCATCATTTTTCGCAAACAGAAGTGTAAACTGAAAAAGTAGGACTTTTGCAAAATCTGAAACTGAAGCTGGCGATATTTTGGTATCCAGTCAAATGTATTAGAAATGTTTTTCGAAATTTTCATGCAAGTAAAACCAACACTTAATAAAGGTGTTTAAAACAAAAGCCTCGCAATCCACCTGCTACTGTTGCTTTATACACATCTCGGTGTTAAGGACCAACATTCCTCATAGTCCCACGAATATGCAACTCAATGTTAATCCAGTTTGCACAAAAGGAAAATGGAAAATGTTTTTTCCCGGAGCTTTTCAGAACTTAATTAAAACTGAGTTTTCAAAAGGCATAGTTCATTCGCAGACTCATCTCCAGGAAAGTGGTACAAGCGACTGTGTGTATTGTATAATGTATATAGCTTACAAAAACCTCGACGTACATCAAAGGAATATCCAAACATATACTCGTCGCTATTGTTAACATTCTTTTGTTTTTCTGTATTGTACTATTTGTTGTCCAGTTTTTATTTTCATCTGTCATCAGTTTGCAGAATAAATGTTTATGTAATCACAAAATAAATTCATTTTTTGATGGGTTTAACCAAGAAGTTTGTATTTCGTTTTCCATTTCATTGGATTCGATTAATGCGTTATTGTTAAAACACATTTTTTCAAATTAGGTCGATGTACTCGTATGACAAGTTCTATTCGTTTATGGTTAGTAAAATAGATCAGATTTAATTAAAAGAATCAAAAATAAAGAACTTCGTACAACAAAGTCTGTGCAATCTCGGATATTGATATAATCATAACATTGTCCAATTAGAAACCATGTTAATTTAAGTGTCTGCACACAATTTCGATTTCGTTGAATCCCATTGAGGAATCGAAGTCCTTTATCCTGATGAGAATACCGCAGAAGACATATAACTTATCCTCCACGCTGACTGCGCCCGGCTCCAGTGCGCCATAGATACACGAATTTGTACCTCCGTTGCGTTTCCACGGCGAGATACTTCCGGCTAATGATAATGTGCTGAATCTAATACAAAAGCACGAGCGGGTTGAGCGGGGCGGTCGGGCTTAGTGCCTGCCATGAGCTGATAACAGCAAAGCCATGAAATTTATGCATCTTCCATTCATTCACGAAATATGTTCATGTGCTTAATTACAGCCATGAGTGCCCTCAAATGGAGTGTTCATCCCTGGGAACCCGAACGCCATTCAAGGAATTTACTGCACTAAATGGTCAAGCAGGTAATAAGGCTGCTGATGCACAAACTAATTAATTAAAGACTTTGAGACAGTATACCACTGAAAATATTTATTCCAGTTAAAATTTTCCTGATTTTTCATAACGACTGCGCTTTTAGAACGAGCGGGAAGCAATTGATATATTTTATATATTTTACTCTTTAAATTTAAACAAATTGCCCTTAATTATGTATTTACAACTCACCCCGCTGACATACCATGCTTAATACCTACAGCCTTGATAATTGTATTTATTTGAAGCAGTATATCACCAACAACAAAATTGATAATAAAATTAGAGAATTACTAACAATACCAGATAGCAAATATTATGCATCGGCCTTAAAGCCTCCGAGCCATCATCTTAATATATGTACAGTACATATAAAAGTGGATGCGGTTTTTTTGTTCCCTATATACTCCTAAACCACTTAACCGAATTCAATGAAATTTTCAAGGATAATGTAGCATAGTCTTGGGATAATTCGTGTGAAGTTTGGTGGAGATCTTTAACCCCAAGAGGGTAAAAATAGGGATGAAAGTTTCTATGAAAACCGCCATTTTTGAAGTAAAAAAATCAACAAAATTGATATTTGGCTTTTTGTTAGAAATAAAAAAAAACACATATACCAGAATTTTTGGAAATTTTACTTTTTATGGGGTAAAATTGGGGATGAAAGTTTCTATAAAAATTCGCCATTTTTAAAGTTAAATTTTCATAAAAAGTAGTCTTTTGCGTTATAGTTAGAAATAAAGACACATGTACCAGAATTTTTGAAAATTTCATCCCCAAAGCGTGGAAAATAGGGGATGAAACGCTATCCCTACTTTTTTCTAACATCTAGGAGTGACCGTTCTTGCACCTTCGATAAAACACAATGAGAACTACCAACACTATCCTGATTCAACCCCCAGAACAGAACCACCCTTAACTGAAAACAAACTAACACACTATTATTGTAACCCGATCTATGGGAAACAGTTACATGTAATATACATACGTCGTGTTTGCGGGTACTTTTTTTCAGTCAAGGGTGGTGCTCTGCAAACTATACAACATTACAACGTAACAGAGAATAATTGCAAACGGCCATTTTTAGATGCAAGACTAACAAGGAGCTGATCTAGGTTTCATACTCCGATTTTCAAACCAAATATCTCAAATGAAAGGTCTTGAAAAATAATTCGACACGTATTTTTTATGTCGGCTCAGTTCCATTTTAAAGGGGTTAAATTGAGGGGTAAAGGGGTGGGACATTTCTAACCACGCTTATCAAAAAACTAACGTCATTGGACTGGGATACAGGAAAGGCTTAAGGCGTTTTGAAATTCAATTTCTTGTTCACTCCACAGTGACAGTCGCCTAAAACTATGCGAGAAGGAAATTAAAAAAATTAATTTCTCCCTTATTTCAAAAATACATCTACCAAATTTTACCACTATGTACATAACGTCGTAACAGTCCAGTGCATTATGTATAAAACTTTGAGCAAAATCAATAGTGGGTTTGGGCTATTCAAATTTAAAATGCTAAATCCCACCCCTTTACCTCTCAATATTTAACCCTTTTAAAAATAAATTGAGCCGATATAAAAGGAATACATGTCGAATTATTTTTCAAAACCTTTCATTTGAGATATTCGGCTTCAAAATCGGAGTATGACACCTGATCAGCTAGTTGTATGTAAATACCAAGAACAATATAATTTCAAATAGAACGCGTATGAACGTAGGTGCGGAAGGGCGTAGCAACGCACGCCCGGTCCCGCAATAGTATCATCATATAGTAACATTTTGAAGAATGCAAAATATTGCACACTGCACTAGCACTTAGCCATTTTAACGGATGGAAATTATTTTTTGTTATATCGTGACCAAAAGAAGAATGTGGAAAAGTATTAGGAACATATTGAATAATTCATAATTGTAATGATAATACTTAAAAAGCCAATTTCTCAATATAATTTTGTAAAAGTAAGTATTTTGGATCTCATCATTCAATCTCTAGATGCCTAACAACAAAGCATCGCAATTTTCAGCAACTAACGAAAGTAAATCGACCCCGTTCTAATTTGTTATAAATTCCAAGCATCTTTTGTTTTTTGACTACCAACGGCCTTCAAGTGCAGAGCTCAGGAGCAAACAATCGAACTCGTGGAAGGCAAGAAACAATTGATTGTGACTTGTGATTGTGCTGCTGTCGCAGCAGTGTTGTGTACTCGGACTCCTACATTTCCCCGAACCTGGCGAGCTTACACGCCACACATTCACGCAAACCGCATAAATTAATGGATGACAAATTTGTTTCAATATTTGCTTTCATCTGAGCGACGTTTCAGGTCATAGTTGCAGCAGCTGTTCAAACGCTTCTTTGGCACACACGCAGACGATAGTAATTAAAAGTAGGTACATGAGTACGTATTGCAGGAATTTTACCAGTTTTCCAGACAACATCTTTAAACACCTGTCTTTTTCTCATTGGTACACGTAATTCGCCAATTTGAGAATTAAAAAAAAACAACTGCTCCCATTGGTTTTATTTCGTTTGGTTAGTCAGAAGAACTCGCAAGGACATGAAATTTCCAATTTGATCTGCAAGTAGTGATCACTTACGTATATTGTATATTTGTTGATTAACTCTTCTCTCACACTTATGCGTACATTATATTATAATTAAACATTTTATCAAGTTTTTTAATTAGAAAAACCCAAAATGTTGATGGCGTTTGTTAAATTTTCTTCAATTTAATAAAAAATGGTAGGAACCTAGTAGCTACCTATCTCATTTTAATTTAACACAAACATTTTTTGTCAATTATTTCGCTTCATATAAAAACCAATATTCATAATCTTGCAAACTTAATATGCAATAAATATACATATCAAACTTCATATTCAATTAATTTAAAATTTTAGCGACTTCAAAAAGACTAACTTGTTTTCGAGCTGAAGTCCACGCCTCCCTCCCCATTACCTACCAAGTCCAACATTAAGTTTCGTTTCTTATGAAATTAGAACGGTTACTATAATATAATGAGCTTTAATTTAATTTAGATATAAATAATTCAACTTGATTTTTCGTGTTGTAGCATTTCAGTTAACTATTTGCGATCATTTTGCATTTAATATCCGTATTTATTATTTTTTAAATTAAATGCCGTTATTTAAACTTCAAAATTAAATTTCTCAAATTTCTATTTCACCGCTAAAAATTGTGTTAAAAGGCAGTTTTTATATCAGTTAGGTACTTTATAAAAACATATCCAGGTGGTGTGGCCCGAACCCCCTTCTTTAATCTTTACTAAAAGATATTCTTACCACAAGCCTTCAGTATACTACCAAACCTCAAACAATCAAAAACCACCCACCAACCACCACTCTGGTTACGGTTATGGCTACTGGTTACGGTGGATTCCATCAAACATAGGTATACTTTTGAAACTTCAATTCAACTGATTTTACCATGTAAAAAAATAACGTACTTTTATAACATAAAATTCAAATTCGTCGTGCCGCTTTATAATAAAAACCATCGATAATGCGTATACATACATATTTTTTTTAAGAATTCTTCTTTTATAATTTTAACAATTCAAAATTTGGGACAGTCATAAACTTTTGATTTGCTTTTCTGATTTTGATTTTCAAATTCATATTCTGTTCCCTCTTTGTCTTGCTTCTTGCATTCCATTGTTATTCTCTATCTTCGAAAGAAATAGAAAAGGATAAAAGGAATTCTAGTGAACATCCTGAATATCGTTTTAGGTATACCTATAATGTATGTGTGAATATATTGACTAAATAAAAAAAATTTTCGAGCTAAATATAGTATACAAATTTAATCCCTGGACCCTGTTATTATATTACTCCAAACTTATATTGTGTTAAAACTTTTCAACATTTGACGATTTGAATAAATACAATTTAAACAGTTCTTATTGGCCTCAATATCCATTAATTTTCAATCATTTTCATTTTGTAGCTATATAAAACAAAAGTATCATATATGGGGGATTTCAATTTAATCTAAATATAATTTTATTTTTTATAACCAAATATAAGTTTACTTTTAAAGAGTCTTTGCATTTGCCATTGAAATATGCATAATGAAACGGTTTTAAAAACAATATTTTCAATTATTCCGCTATTTTTTTAATATAATTGGAATAAACGTTTAAATGTGCCGTGGAAAATTATGTCGAATTATTTTTACCCGTTGGAGGACTTTAGCGCAAGTGTCGAATGGCCACACCAATCAGTGGTGTTCGTGGGACCGTATCCAAACGAATACAACAGCAGCCAGGCTTTCATCCATAACCTGCAGACGAAAGGTCCAACACTTATCGCGATTTTGCGAAACAGTCAAGTGTCGTAAGAACATCCATCAAACGGATCATTATTTAAATGAGATCACCCCCTAACGGTGTGTGTGGGGAGGCCTTGAAACCTACACAGAAGTCAGAAAGCCTTTCGCGGACTAAGTTTTGTTTTGCGATTCTCGCAAACCCCAGGCCGCGGTAGAACCCTGCAGCCCCCCACGTGTGTCCACCAACACGATCAGATAGCATTCGATTCTAGATCATATTAACAAAGCAATCAGGAACAAAATGAGTTTCACGGCTGCATTTGTGTGCGACGGCGAATCTAAAGCGTTTCAAATTTTACATGGTTTCCCTTTGTTGGCAGAAACGTTATCAGCTAATAACAGAAATTCAGGCGGGTCCCAACACTCACCTGGCAGTGTGTGTCAGTGTGCCATGCTCCAAACTGATAACGAACGAGCTCCACTCGCTGCCTCACGGCCCGGACAATTAAGACGGTAATTAGTTAAGTTCAGTCTTGATGTCATCCGCGGCAGGTGAATATCAGTTTTCCAAATCACATCTCTTCTGGTGCCCTGTGCTAGAATCTAGATCGAGCCGAAATCTAAATCTGGGTGGCAGATTACTTAAGCCAAATGAAAACAAACCGTGTTGTCCGGTGATAAGGTTTGTTCGTTTGGCTTGAGTTATTTGTGCCCACTGGAAGTGACCACATTCAAGACCCAGCAGGACTCAATAAGTGCTTGTGCAGTACTTGTGAAAATGTTCGCAGTGTTTCAGTAGATAAGGAAAACGCGGTCCAATTCGTTGTTAATTTTTCCGAACCCCCAACGAACCTACCTGGGGACAGCGCGGAATTCCGCCGAAGTTTGCAACCATCCCCGAGTCCGATCTCGGCTTGCTTATCGCACTTTCTCTGAATATTTTATGCCGGTGAATAACTTGAATGCACATTCTGCGTACATTACGTTCCAGAAAATTTTTATTTCGAAAAACGTTTTAAAAAAATATAAGCGCTTCAAAATCTGAAGATTTTTATCTGCTCCGGCAAGTGTTCCTCGTTCTACCCTCTCCTCTTGATTGCAGCTCAACAAAAGGACGTAAATCAAATCAAAACTTTTCGCTAACAATTACATAAAGTACTTGAAAAGATAAAAAATTATCGTGCCGGCAGCAAAATGTTCACAAATGTGCACTTCTGAAAGTATTTGCTTTTAAAGACATGATTTTTAACCACATTTTTCACAGCAAATTGCGAAGTGATAACTTGTGGGTTAATATTTGTAATTTAAGGTGAAAAAACTTTTATTTTGCATATTTGGCAACCTTAAATTATTACACATATTAGGCCCTAACCAATCCTAAACTTTGATTTAAAGATATACAAGAATTATCCATAATTTGACGCGATTCTAACCATAATGTATTTTAATATATTAGACAATATACATGCGAAAAGAAAAAATTAAAAGAAATATTTATTCCAATGAATCTAAAACTATTTAAAGCAATTTTTTCCAATTCAATTTGCAAATAAGTCACAGTTTTATTATGTCTGATAAGTATGAATTGTTGGGTTATTTGATTGTTTCAAACACTGCTGTAAATAATCGAAGGCTTTGATAAGCAGCGGACTTCTCTTCGCACAGGTGATAATTTGTTAACTAGAAGAAAGTCTCTGGATTCTGTGAAATTATAAATAAGTAATATGTAGCTATTTCTTCTATGAGTTTAAATAGGTACTTAACAACTTAGTCAAACTGAAACAGACGGGTCATTGGTATTAACATAAAATAGTTTAGGTATGTACCTAATAAAATGTTTCTAATAATAATTGTTTACTAAAATTGAGCAAGAAAATTATATTAGCAACTTTGTATTTTCATTTAACATAATAACACAATAAAAGTCAATTTTTTTTAACAATATTTTATTCACAGCTTTATTTCACAACTAATTGTAAGAAACCCTCAACCACAGTGTTTTTCGATTAATGCAATATAAAAATATATTTTTATTCCCATTTCAATTATTGTATCACTGTGCAACGTTTTTTGAAACTATTTTTACATTGCCATCAAAACCCTCAAGTAGAAAAAACAAAATTTAATTATTGTATTTCTTTTGTCAATAAATGAAATATTTATAAAACAATCAACTTTTACTAGATGCGAACATACAGGAACTACGGTAATGTGCGGTTCAACCATAAACATTCCGTTTGAAAACAACAGTGAAAACATGAAATTCAAAAAACCATAAGCTAAGCCTTTATGTACACAAAGTAGGACAAAGATTTTTTTTAAATTAGTGATGTTATTAAGTATTTTACACTTTATGGAGAAGATATAAACGTTTTGAATAACACCGAACATATTTCAAATTGTGTATCACTAAAATTACTGTTCGCGTATGACATTAAATAAAGCTACGGGTTTTAATAAATAAAAGAGTTTCTTTATCGTTATTTTTATGTGGAATGCCAATCATTTCATTTTTCATAAAAAACAATTTTGTTTAAGTAGTTAAAACAACAACAAGAATTATACAATTTATAGACAAAAGTTGCAATATTTCTGATCCCAAACAAAAAACAAAGTATCAAAAGAGCAATATTACAATAAAAATTTACTTCTTGAGTAAACTGTAAATGTGAAAATAAAAGAACCTAATAAAATAGTGCATTAATAATATTAATTACAAATACTAAACACAATCAACCTCGCAATCAATACCGCTAATTTCATAATTCGTTTTCCTTTCATAATAATTTAACGTATGAGTAATGTCTCTAATAAATAATTTGCTTGCAATACAAAATCAGCTAATTAAAAAGCTAAAAAGTTGTTGTTTTTCATGAATTCATACTTTTTTTTAATAGAGTGCATTGAATACTAAGTATAGAACTATGATCTTAAATAGGCTATTGGGGTGCTCTCTAATATACAAGTCTATTATTGATATTAGCATTACATCATTTTATAATATACACCAATAAACGTACACCAATTTTTCTAATGCGTCCAGCGTTTAGTTTCTGGAATGAAATAATAAAAAATAAATAATGCAAAACATTTCTAGAAATCGGAAACTCTGCGAGATATAACCCTACTAATGTTCAGATGCGTAAAAAACTATTCACTTCATTAACAATTCTCTCTGGGTTTACTAAATGAATGTGATGAGTTCCAGGAATCTTGCGAAATATCACTAATTCTGCATTCTTTTGCATTGTTTGGATCACTTGATCGTAGACCTCTGGCTGGTCGAACTTCATGCCGGGATTGGCCCTAATATTGAGCACTTTGCATTTAATTTTTGCGGCATAGCACAAAACTTGCTCTGCGGTAAACATTCCCATCACGCTTACTTTCAGTCGCACATCTCGGGCGAACAGGTATCCTTTCTTGTTTAGCGACGCAGGTACAGATGCCATACCTCGTTTCATCAAAATCTTAACTCCTTCTCTATCGACAGAACCATCATATGCATGCACGACCAAGTCTATCATGTCATTGTAGTCATAACACGGCATTTTATCATCAGTTAGATTCTCATAATCTAAAAATTTATCAATGCAAGATCCGGTCATAGACGATATTCGATTTTGATTCCGTACAGTTGGGCCGGCAATGTCGATGCTTATCAACTTGTCAACCTCATCTGGGAAGCATGCTGCGTACATAAAGGACAAGGCGCCCCCCAGTGAGTGTCCCATTAGAGACAAATTTTTCCACCCGAAATGTCGAACGATTCGCCGAATGAGTGATATGCCATCCCAGAATATGTAATACTGCATTCCAGGAGGATAATGCGATGACTTGCCATGGCCCGGTAAATCGATCGCCAGGACTGATATGTCTTTCGATAGGAGTGGTATTAGTCTGTCGAAGGTACCAGCGTTGTCCTGCCATCCGTGGAGTGCTAATACTGGCTGCTTGCTCTTGTCTCCCCACCATTTCCCTGAAATATGCATGAAAAGGAGTTAGTGCATGTTTTCCACAAGCAATAAAGAAACATTAAATATTGAAGGGTTTTTTCTATATTTTTTAATTTAACATTTTCAAAAATTGAATCAAAATTATTCTTTGCTCCTTCGTTTATTTGAAAACACTTGTATACATACTACAGTTTATAAAATATAGGTAGCCAATTTTAAAATTCCTGCCACAAGACATTGTGCTCGATAAAACTTCCTTTTTAAAAGTGATTTAGCAGTATAAAATTAATTATATTTACTCAAAGTATGATAAGATCTTCAGTGCACCGATTTACCTTTTAGAGCAAGCGAATATCTTTCGAAGAGACTAAAAGTGGCCAAATTAAGTTGAAACTGATGTTCACAGGTACAAAATATGAATAACTAGCAAACCCTCGCTCGCTTCGGCACGCGCGAATATAAACAATAATAGGTACGACAAAAATTTAGATTTATATTTTGTTTTATTTTTGGACATTTATTGTAATACTCTGTAACGGTAGACAACATTTCTTGTCTTTCCATGTTGTATTTATTACTCCCTATCACCCCCCAACCCCAATTTGGAAATTGTTTTAACTCATTAGGAGTCAATTTTCAGTAACTGTTCTTGCACCTTACATAACTCCAAAAACAAACGCGAGGTATATTACATAGAACAGGTCCGCGTAGGTCGGGTTTTAATAATTAATAGATCATTCGTTAGTTTGTTCTACTCAAGGATGGTTTTGGGAGGTTGAATTAGAATTGTGGTTGATAGTTCTCATTGAGCTTTATCTAAAGATACAGAAATGGTCGCACTTAATTAAGCCCCTCCTAGAAATTAACAAAGTAGAGATGGATTTTCATCCCCTTACGTGTTGAATTTCAAAAAATTCTGATTCACGTGTTTCTTCATTTTTAACAAAAGGGCAAATACCAATTTTTATGAATTTTTTTATGTAACAATGGTGGATTTTCGTAGAAACTTTCATTTCCTATTTTACCCCTTTAGGGGTTGAATTTAAAAAAATTCGACTTTTTCCTTGTATACATCATATGTGGAACCTCTGTTCAATATTTCAGATTTCTAGATCTAAAGGTTTAGGCTGTGCGCTGATTTAGTAAATTTCGCACAGTGCCATCTACCATAAATAAACCAAACTATCTTAAGAACCACCCCCGGACCATACGGAAAACACATACAAAATTTTATGAAAATCGGTAGAGTGGTTTGCTAGAGCCTAATGGACACACGAACGACATTTCATTAATATATATATATATATATATATATATTCGAAATGTTATTATGTTATGTTATGTTGCCCTTGAAAATTGAGCAGGTTTCCGCACAATAATTGAATGACATATTCTGTTGAATTTACATACTTATAATGCTGCTTTGTGTAATTTTTTTATGCTAAAAACTGCAAAGTTTATGTTGAATATTTTAAATCGCCAGCTAATCTTTATTACCTAAAACTTTTCCCCAAGGCACAGGTATAACAATTTCACTCCAATCGGTCGAGGCATCCCCATCTGAAAAGGAAAACATAATTACATTTATGTAATAACTTGCAAAAAATAGCTTTCTCCCGAGCGTGCGGGCACGTGAAGTGATTCAATTTACATGAAAGGTGCCGCTTTTGGCACGTCACTGATAACATTTTGTCTAATCATGATTATGTTCAGGATATTAATTACTTTGAAGGTTTCTTTGACCATCACCATTCCTGATTCTGGGGGATGCCATTTAAGTTTGAAGTCTTCTTATTGATTTGAGGCAATCAAAAGCACTCATTCACTGAACACCAAATTAAAAACTACTGTAACAGTTTAGCACCTAAACAAAAGTTACACGACGAACGTAACTGCTGTCACGAATGTGAAATGGTGGGAGATGGCTGCAAAATGACATTGTTTTTGGGGAACGAACACATCGTCACCTGATTTTGACCGTTTCCTATTCGTACTCTTTTCTACAGATTTAAGTAGTATGATCTATTATATTTCTCCAGCTGGAAATTGTACTAGAAATTAACGAATTCGGGGCCGGTAGAAATTAGAATGATCTATTATTTAGTATTATTTGACAGAGAATTAACGCCGGAGAGAAGCAAATTTAGAAGTCCCGTCACGTCACACATGGTTTGATCCGCGCACGCGTAGTTCTGTTGCACATTTCCCACAGGCATTGCAGTAGTCGTTTAAGACCCACTTTTGGAAAGTGCAACAATTCGCACAAAAGAAACAAATATCCTAAAAACGAACGCAAACACCTTCACTGTTTCAGATGTAGAAAATTGTCTCGTTCTCGTGCAAAATAACGTGACGTGAGCGCCATTGAAAATAAGAAGAAGCACGCAAGCATGGGGAACATGTCAAACTTATAAACAACTCATGTATTTAGTATAATCGATCAAATCGAGTGTAAAACTGTGAAATGGAAGCAGAACGTATTATTTACTTACCTGGTGAACAGGTGCTGCAAGCAGAGAAAGCAGCTGGATCGAAGAAAGTCGTTCTTGGTCCAGGTCTTCGGGAAGAGGATGGAAAAGTTTTTGCTTGTAAAGCCGGTACCCTACAATCGAAAAATAACCTATTTTGGATAGACAGTTACCAGAAGCGATATGTCCCAGCCAACGGTGATCCAGTGGTAGGTGTTGTTGTGCAAAGATCTGAGGACAGCTTTAAAGTGGACATAGGCGCACACGAGCCCGCGTACCTATCTTTCTCGGGCTTCGAGGGGGTGACGAAGAAGAACCGTCCGGATGTCAACAAAGATGATCTTATCTATGCAAAAGTGCTCTCCGCAGATTCAGACTTCGAACCAGAATTAACTTGTATAAACTCGCAAGGAAAAAAGGACAAACTGGGAGTACTCTCCGGTGGATATGTATTTAAATGTAGCATCAATCTTGTTCGTAGAATTCTGATGGCGGATTTCCCTCTTTTTAACAAGTTGCAAAGAGAAATGCCCTTCGAAACCGCCGTGGGAATGAATGGAAGGATTTGGATAAAAGCGAAGTCGATCCAGGAGACAATTGGTGCGGGCAATGCAATATTAGCAACGGAGTTTGTTTCCAATGATAAAGTTAATGAAATGTGTGACAATATTGGGACAATATTATATTCTTGATTTTTTATTTTGTGTTTTATTGCCTGATAAAAATTCTCACTAAATAATTTGTACCATGTCACTAGAGCAGTTTTACATTTACAGCCTGCAGGTTATGTATTCCTACCGGGAAATTCAAAACCCACCTTCACCACAAAGTGGTACACACAAAACTTGCAGTACTAAAATACATTTTCAGATGTAGTAGATATACATATAGATCCGTTTCAGAGTTTTCAAATATTTCTTTATATTTGGTTAACCACGTCGGGAATTGAACCCGGGAAACATGGAACTTGGAGCTAGAAACGTAGGTTAGTACAGCAATTTTACTCTATTATTGGGGTCGGGTGATCAACGCATTTTGTACTAGAATGGAGGAATCGAAATCGGTTCCAATCTACTACTAACTACATCTCTCGTGCACAGTGAACGAAGAACACCGGTGATATCAGATAACTTCAGAAAATCTCTTGGAGTTAGAAAGTGATTTACAGTCAGTTCAATTGCTAACTTTTATCTGTCGCAAGTTTTCTTCAAATAAGAGTCGATTCCGTTTCTTCAGCTTGCAATAATTGTGTTCCGTTTTGCGTAAGTATTGTGTAATTTCCAGCAAAATTACAAAATACATTTTTTGCATGACTGTAAATTTATCACATTGTGTTTGGTAGAAAGTATAGATTCCTACAAATGCAATTAAAATACGTGAAAAATTAATATGAAGTCGATGACAAGATCTGCAGCAAGAGAATCTGTCCCATATGACCTTCAACAATCACAGAGGTCAAATGCATTCGCCTTTGTTATGCGTGCAAAATTTATTTACGTTTTAATAGGCACCAAGCATATTCTGGAGTTTTGAACAAATTTTTCTTTACAGATTAAAAATGCCGATTAAAAGCATCCTTGCACGCCAAATCTTCGACTCCCGTGGCAATCCCACTGTTGAAGTCGATCTCACCACCGAACTTGGCCTCTTCCGCGCGGCTGTCCCATCTGGAGCGTCCACTGGCGTGCACGAAGCCCTAGAGCTTCGCGACAATGAGAAGAACAATTATCACGGCAAGGGGGTGCAGAAGGCCGTCAATCACATCAATGCAACCCTTGGCCCTGAGGTACTCAAGTCTGGACTCGAAGTCACACAACAAGTGGAAATTGATGAATTTATGCTGAAGCTTGATGGAACCGAGAACAAGTCAAAATTCGGAGCGAATGCCATTTTGGGAGTTTCGCTTGCGGTTTGCAAGGCTGGAGCCGCCAAGAAGGGAGTCCCCTTGTACCGGCACATCGCGGACTTGGCTGGAAACAACGACATTATCCTTCCAGTGCCAGCTTTCAACGTTATCAACGGAGGTAGCCACGCAGGAAACAAACTCGCCATGCAGGAGTTCATGATCCTGCCAACGGGAGCTGTGTCTTTCACAGAAGCTATGAAAATGGGGTCCGAGGTCTACCATCATCTGAAGAAAGTGATCAAAGACAAGTTCGGTCTTGATGCGACCGCCGTTGGCGATGAAGGTGGATTTGCTCCCAACATCCAAAACAACAAGGAGGCTCTCGTTCTAATCCAGGACGCCATCGCCAAGGCCGGATACACTGGCAAAATTGAAATCGGCATGGATGTGGCTGCCTCCGAATTCCACAAAGATGGCACCTACGATCTCGACTTCAAGAATCCCAACAGCGACAAGAGTCAATGGCTGACCCCAGAGAAATTGACCAATCTCTACCAGGAATTCATCAAAGATTTCCCCATGGTAAGCATCGAGGATCCATTCGACCAGGACCATTGGGATGCCTGGACCAACATGACGGCGAACACTCAAATTCAGATCGTTGGCGACGATCTTACTGTGACTAATCCAAAGCGTATCCAAACCGCAGTCGAGAAGAAGGCTTGCAACTGCCTGCTGCTGAAGGTGAACCAGATCGGCACAGTTACGGAGTCCATCAAGGCCCACTTGCTCGCCAAGAGCAACGGCTGGGGCACAATGGTGTCGCATAGGTCCGGCGAAACTGAGGACACATTCATCGCTGATTTGGTGGTCGGGCTCAGCACTGGCCAAATCAAGACTGGCGCCCCATGTAGGTCCGAGCGTTTGGCCAAGTACAACCAAATCTTGCGCATTGAGGAGGAGCTCGGCGCCAAGGCCAAGTACGCCGGCAAGAAATTCCGTAAGCCACAGTAAGACATAACTTTGTAAGGGAGAATAAAAGTTTGATTTGAATTTGAGTGGTTTGATTTAGTTCAGTCGTCCTTTTTTGGAAATTCTTACAGGGATTTTTATACTTATGAGTATGTAAGCATGGTAACTGCATTTGTTTTATTTTCGAATAGGGCAATTGTTGAATTTATCTATAGAAAAAAGTCATAATTGAAACAGTAGTTTTAAACCGAAGTATTGTTTAATGCCCAACTAGGCGAGCGGACGAAGTGCGGTGGGTAAGGAGAAAAAGAAGCACTTAGAAATTTTAACTACCCAGTAAACCATGGATTATCTAAACATTGTTAATCTGTTTTCTAAATGTGACAATACATTTTCGGAATGCATTTACAACCCGATGTCAATGTCAACCCAAAAATAATTATATAAAATAGATAAAGATAAATAGATTTGTCAAATATATCTATGCATCTACAACATATTTTATTAATGGATTTAAAACAGAATCGACAAATTGTATTGTAAAAATACATCGAGAATTGATTTTAAATGTGTTTAAAAAATCATAATCATCTCGAACTGGGAACTAGAGGCGAACATATTAATTTAGCTATTGATTAACAATGGCATAGACAATACATTGTATTGAAAAATGTATTTCGCTGGTTTACTGAGTAATTCAATCGTTTATTGCAATAAAACCAATTCTACAGAGTTCTCGACTAGACTAAAGTGTAATTATAAAGTTGGAGAGAAGTGCCCAAAGACGGTACAGTTAGCTGGATATATCTTGATTAAGTACGGTACTTAATTGAATAATTACTGTCAACAACAGGGTGATTCTAAATCTGATCAGAGAAGACAAGTTAAATACTTAATTAAATAGAAAAGAAATGCAAAACTAAAATGCATATTAAACAATATCATAAGAAATTTTTGCGGAACGTATAAAGGGTTCAGTATTCATTTTACGACAATAACGGGAACTTGTAAACGAAGCAAAATTATTTATTTTATATTTAAATTCATTTCTATAAAATACGTTTTACTAGAACTGCAATTGCAGACTTGGTACATGCTAGATTATTAGCACTAATTTATAAAAAAAAAACCTCATATGAATAAGTTCATTATATTTCCAAATTGAAAAACAAGTAGTATTGATAATCCGGTTTTTAACAGTTGGTGGAAAAAAATACTGCATTACATGATTATGTAATGATTATTATATTTACATTTTAATACAAAGTACTGAGGTGCGAATCCTGATAAGTGTGGATGTTGTTCCTTACGCCTGTGAGGAGTCGTTTTCTTTTTCGGATTCATTGATACTGTTGCAGTTCCGAGCAGGCTCTGCTGGCTGAGAAGACTTGGAGTGATCCTCTTTTTCGCCCGTCCCAATACTTGGAATTTGGTTCTTCATCGTAACAGCATTTGTGCAATCAGAAACTTTGTAAATGCCAACGAGGTAATCTGAGAGTTCGAACATGTTCGACCGAAGAGAAATTATTATGAACTGCGCGTTCTTTGTACGTTCCTAGATAAAGCATAAAACGATTTTAATTAACATGTTTTAGAGTGTCATTTTAAGGGCTTACTTTTATATAATGTGCTACTATAGATATGTTCTTAAAGTCCAAGGCGGCGTCAATTTCATCCATGAAGTAGAGCGGCGAAGGCTTGAAGTAATGCAGAGCAAAAACCAGAGCGAGGGATGATAGAGTTTTCTCGCCCCCCGACAGATTTGAAATGTTCTTCCACGTCTTCTTGGGTGGTCGCACGCTGAACGAAACACCCTCAGTAAAAGGATCCATCGAGTCCATCAACTCCAGCTCGGCATCTCCGCCTTGTGTGATCATTTGATACATCTCCTTCAGCTTCTTTGTTATGATATGGAATCCCACCATGAATTCCCCGTACCTCTTCTTCCTAAGATCGTCGTGCAGCACACGCATTTCATTCCTCTTGTTTGTGATGTCTTCCAGGACTTGCACTCGCTGCAAGTAAACTTCCCTTTTATTTAAGTAGTCGTCGATTACGGACAAATTCGGCTTCTTTATGTTCAGCTTCTCCTCCAGCACTGAGAACTGATACTGGAGGTCGGACAATTTATACGTGCTTAGTTCTTCTTCCGTGTACGTTTTCAGTGGCTCTTGGGGCTCCGTTTCCCCCGGTATTTCATTAAGTTTTAACGGTTTTAGCTGCAAGAAAGTTTGTTATTTAATCAAACACAGTTTGTGTGTTTCGCTTATTACTTACATTATTTTTCAATCGCGGAGTTTGATGTTTAAGATCAGAAATCTTTTTCTCCAACACCTGTTGTTTTTGCTCGATCTCCACCCGCTTTAGATTTCCATCGCTTTCTTTTTTTTGGATTTCCAATATGGCTTTCTTGATGTCACTTGAATCTGTTCGCGCATTCTCAATCTCAGTCGTGGCTTCCTTTATTTTTTCGGTCCACTCTTCGCCTTCCTTGTCATACTTTTGGCGTTCCTCACCCAAACTCCGGATCGTTTCCTCCGCTTCTGTGATGTCCTTCTTCAAGTTTTCAATATCTTTCTCCAACTTGGCAGAGTTTCGTTCTGATGTGATGATCGCTACTTTCAATTTCGATATGTTGTTCGTGAGATTTCCAATTTGTTTTGTTATATTCGTAATTTTAGTTTGTACTGCTGTGATTTTGTCTCCGTGTATATCTGCAATTTTTTTGCTTATCTCCCCTATTTTAACACTAACTTTATTTGCTGCTTTTTCGGCGACTTCTAACTCTTCTCTTTTCGCTACGATTTCCTTTTCCAGTTCCTTCACTTTTTCAGGATCCGAAACGGTTTTCTCTACCCTTTGCTTCTGAATTTCCAACTGCTTCTCAAGTCGAGGCAACTGCTCGGAAAGACTGTTAAGAGATATTTTTATTTTGTTCACATTGCTCTCTTTCTGCTGCAGTGAGATTTTCAAACGCTGAATATCTTTCTCAAATAGTCCCTGCTGCTCCTGCAGGTAGTTTATTCGATTTTGCATTTCTTGGCCCTGAATCTGCAGCTCTTCCAAAGCTTTTTGTGAATTAATCGAAGAATTCAGGGATTTCTTCGTTTTAGTCTGAACTTTCGTCCCCATCCTGCCACGTAACGGGGTTCCACCTCCGCCAGACATCGTACCTAGTGCGAGTAACAATGTCAGTATATGACAAATCTATAAACAAAAAGTTTACCTGATGTTTCTATAAGGTCTCCCTTCAAAGTCACTACCCGGAACCTGGTTGCACCATACGCAATGCGAGTTCCTTGATCCAAATCATATGCCACTAAGGTATTCCTCAGGGAGAAATAAAATGCTGGAAGAACGCGCTCGTCCTCCACTTCGATAAGATCGAACAGTCTAGGCACGTTTTCAGGCCTGAAACGTGTTAACAATAAATACTTAAAACATGTGCCGCGAATTCAATAGGTTCCTACGTATTGATGCGAGATGTACAGTGGCGCTGCAGATGCTGCACCTTTTCCAGCGCAATGAAAGACGCTCGTCCAATATCAAACTTTTTCAGATGTTCTATGCATTGTTGGGCTGTGTTCACCGTGTCCACAACTATATTTTCCAGTCGCCCACAAGCAGTAGAAATAGCTACATCATATTTAATATCTATGCCGCCCAAGTCACCCTGAAAAACGATAGAAGGGATTCTACAACATGCATAAAACATTCGTAAAATATGACAAATAAATTGCAGATAACAGGACATTTAACGTGCTAATAACAGAAAGTCCCGAATTTTGCAGTTTTCACATGTTGACCAGTGGCCACAGATCTCTTTCTTTATCACTATCTTTATCACTATTTTTTTCGATTGTTATTACCTGCTATTTTTACAATTGGTAAACAAATATTCCAAATCTCACAAGCAAGTATAATTGAAATTATTTGAAATATCTTGATTCGCTGTAGCTTTGCGCCAAGTCAATGTTCGATACCATAAAAGCACTACTTACTAGACGTCCTAATATGCCTGGGATTTTGCCTTCAAGCTTCTGACGCATCAAAGCGTCTAAAACTTTGTTGTTGGACCTAGCAGTCTGAATGCTGGTTGTTTTCTCAGTTATCTGCAAGAATTGTTTAATGTCCAGTTTAGAAATGTTAACGCACCAACAAAACACAACTTACCTCAGCTTTGATTGCAAGTAATTTGTCTCGCAAAGATTCCTCCTCGATTCTATTCTGCTGGAGTTGCTTCGATATATTGACGATCTCTTCTTTAATTAGTGGAATATTTGCCAAGTCCTGCTCCACTTGGGTTGCCTTTTCACCGAGGGTAAGTTTCGATTCTTCGTAGGCTGCCTTCAAACTCTCATACTTTCGTTTCTCAGTGACCTCGTCATGTTTCAAAAGCTTTAGTTCAGACTCCCTCAATGCGAGACCTCCATTGGCCATGTCCACGTCTTTCTTCAAATCAACAAGCTGCGTTTCTAATTTTTCTCGTTCTGTGATTAGCGGACGCGTTTGATTTTCCAGCAGTGCGTAATTCTTCTGAAGATCTTCGTCGTGGATGTTTTTCTGTGATGTAAGTTGTTCGATTTTTTTCTCACTCTCTTCTATCTCCTGCTGATTCTTTTCCGGCACCTTCTGGAGCTCTATAAGTTCTGCTGCGTTTTTTTCCACTTTCTCCTTGTTTTGCTTCCTTCTTTTGTTTAGCTGTTGCATTGTGGCTTGAATCTCCGAGTATTTATCTAACGCGTGTTTCAACTTTGCTTCCATTTCCTCTTTATTCTTGCACAGCTTATCAAAGTTCCTGGATTAAACAATCGTTCGTTAGTTGCATTACATTTCTGTCCAAAAACATAACTCACTCCAGTTCTTTTCTGATTGTAGCCTCTTTTTCCAATCGCTCCTGTTTCAATTGGTCATAGTGCTCATCATGACACTTGAGTTCCTCGACGACTTTATCTTTTTCGGCAATATACTCATCCAGCTGTTTGTTTTGTTCACTCCTGTAAAATAGTGCTTTCGGTAAGTCTCTGAAATTGAATGCATAACAGAAAATATGTTACAGTTTCTTTTGAATCTGTAAATTCTTTGTCCTCGTCATAGAATTTTCTAATTTCAGATATTCTATAGCCTCATTGTATGGTTGCTCCAAGTCCTTCATTTCACGCTCTGCCAACTTGCATCGATTGTGCTTGTCTGATCGCTCTTCCGTCAAGCGCTCAGCAAGAGCATTAATTTTGAAGAGTGGTTCCTTTAAGGAAAAACAGGAACCTCGGTGAATTTATGAGTATTTAAAGTTTTTGATTACTTCAAGTATATTATAGTTTAAATAGTAATATTTAGAAATTGTTTTCCTTTTATTGCTACAATATTTCTTATACCTTATACCGCTGCGTTCCAATTATATCTTCCAGATACTCCAACATTCCGCAATCATTGTCCGACTGAGCCCTCGACTTCATCATCGCAATGGACTCAACTTCACCCTAAAGGAGCAATTAATATTTAAGGAATTTTCAAATCCATCCTTTTACCTGTAAAATGAGGAATCGGTTGTGATCGAGGTCAACTCCGTGATGTCTCAAGACCTTTGCTACTTCTTTGAACTGTACTCGTCGCCCGTTGATCGTGTAAAAGGAGGAATTATCCTTGAACGCTGTTCGCGCAATGACCAGTTCGCTGTTCTCCACCTCCTCACACGAGCCATCTTCTTTGTCTAACACTTGGACGAAGTGCACAGAAACTGAGCACATTTGTGCATTGGGGAAGCGCGCCGAATTGTGCAGCAGCACGGACAGTTTTTTGCATCGAATCTTCTGGGCTCTGTATCCGAACACAAACAGCATAGAGTCAATTACATTGCTCTTTCCACTTCCATTCGGGCCTATGATCGCCGTGAAGCACTGTAGAGCGTATATTAAGAAAAGTTGTTTGTGGAAAGGTTTATTAACTAGCACTTACGTGATGGAAAGGTCCCAAAGTCACTTTTCCAGCGTAGCTTTTGAAGTTCTCGTTCACGATTTCTTTGATGATCAGGCGCGGTCCGCTGCTTTGTGTAGAACAATGAGGCTTAATTGGCGGCGGTATGTAGATGTCACCAATCCTGGTGCCGCCTTCATCGTCGTCAGAGATAGTGGCGTCCTCCAGCATTTCCACATCCCGTTGCGTGGTTTGTGAAGTCGAAGGCGGAGGACCAGACTTTTGACTTTCTTCTTTTGTATTATGGGACTTTCGCTTCGGTTTAGCCATCACGTTTTATAGTGAGCCTGCAATTGTAGAAACCAGAAAACACAAACATAATCCTGACAGTTTAAGGTTATATTCAATTTGAATCCAAATATAAAGTACTCAGTACCGTTTCCAACACAAAATATGAAAAAAAGTCGTTAGTATTATTGGTAAAATAGCTGAAGTTCAAATAATTATTTAGCAATTGAAAATAACGGCTGTTGAGACAATCTGTTGAGACTCCCATTTGTTTTAAAATACAACAGCAATTATACCAAACTTATGGCAAGAAAACAAGCGAATATGAAAGGAGTGACAGTTTGCCATCTATTCCTGAGTTTTTCAAACATGTGTGTAAATCTGTTCGGTGCCAGATATTTATTTACATAAAATCCGATTTAAAATTCAGAAAATATTTAACTGGGGGATATAGCTCATTTTCTGTTAAATATTGGAGAAATGTTTTTAAGCGCTTTCTATATATTTGACAATTTGTAGCATGTAATATTATCGATCGGGGTTCATTCATAAACTCCGCTCTATTACATTACCCGAAAGAGATATGCATTTGATTTATGTGTTTAGTAGACAAGTTGAGGCTCTTTTACTTAGATTTAAACAAAATATGAAAACTTACATAATAACTCTGAATTGTTGCCTCTTATAAGAAATTTATCATCAAATTTAATAAAAGTCGAATGAAAACCAAAAACCGTCCGACATCTAAGGCATAGAACGCAGATCGGGCTAAATTTATCCGTGTAGACATTCCTATTCTTGTGGATAAATTTAAATAATATGGCATTGAAGATTGTTTAATTTCTTCCATATCCAACTGGAATATTACCATGAAATTTCCCAAAAAATATTCATCATTTCATCATCCATTATTAAAAAAACTGTCTTATTATATTTTTAAGAATAATTATCAAAAAATTGCTAACGATTTAATAAAAATTTTAGCCAAATACATCAAGAATCCATTTGACGTTTGAAAAAGAGCGCCAAAATAGAACCTAGTGTACCAACATCGAGACTAAACTCATCCAGGCTTTTCTCCGCATTTATCCGCGTTTTTTTTAAATAGGTTTTAAATGGAAGGATAAATTTAGCCCGATCTGGGTACTGGGCTAAAATGTACAGTCATTTCATTTGTGGAACACAAAGGAGCTTTTTAATTTTATTTCTGACTTTCACAAAATTTAATTGTGCATTTATTTAATTACACACTAATTGCATCGGGTTAGTTCTGAATCGCTATTTGTATGAGAAACCTAAATATGAAGAATCAAAAAGTACGACTATATGTTAAGCTATTACATCACCGTTTCATGTTCGGTGAGTTTGTACAGTACTTTCTAAAAGTAAAAATATTACGTTTCTGAATGAGTTGAGTCAGACATACGAGAGCACTTATACCATAGGCACATCGCACTACAATTTATTCATTAGCTAATTAATAAAATTAGCCCTAAAAACATTAGTGATGGTGATTACGCACTGCCAGTTCTCATTCTCAGCAGAAAAATCTGATGATAGTTGTCAAAGTACTGTCGAAATTGGATCAGAGAACGGCAAATATTTTTAAAATTGCAAAATTACTTTTTAAACGTAGGGCTATATAAAATAAAAGTTGTATTTTATGCGAAAATATATTGAGGCTCAAACGCTTTTTGTGGACATTGCAAGCAATTGATTAGTCTAATAATTTGAATAGTTTAAACGTAAACAAAAATGACAAGTGACATTTGACAAGTGATTTTCAGTCATGTACAGTCAGTGGTTCTGTCAAACAACCTCGACACTAGTACGTTTTTCGTCATTACGGCTCTAATTATCAAGAAAAGTTGATCATTAGGACAGTCCGTAATTAGCAATATTAAGATCATTAGGCGGCCGTAACTATCATATAGCCCATGACAGATTGCATCGTAATTATTAATTAGCGCTAATGAATGATTACGGGGTGCGATCTGTCTACGGTATTAGATTTATATTTGTTTTAATGATTTGAAGTGAACACTTGAATTGCATTTCATTGTACAAGTATTATTTTTACATTTAAGAAATTTAAATTCAAGGATTTCCAGCTTATCTTATCCTTATCTTAAGTGATTTCACTAAGAAATAATTGCAGCAACAATAGATAATAATATGGGAATATATTATATCTCATAGAGGACCTATACAACTCACTGTTAAAATAATAACAAAAATTAAAATAATTAACTTTGTATAAAGCAGAGCCACGTAATATTATAAATAAATTACTTAATTCATCTAAAATCTATCTAGCGATTATTATATGTATCGATAATGTCTAATGTCTATATACTAACATAATATGTTTCAAATCAAGGCATTCACTGTTTCAAATATTCATTTCTACAATAAATTCTATCGGTGCAATCACCGATTTCCACCAATTACCAGAAAAAAGCGGCGTCAAATCTCGAAAATCAATCTAGTGTAAAACTAATTAATTGCTCTATAATCAATTCTTTTTTTAATGCAAAAACTTTAATTTAATTTCGCGCGGCTTTGCTCCATCTAACCTTATTTTGCATTTCATTCGACCTCTACACATTATAAAAGAATTTAGGCAAATTCGCAAATAAAATGCTTATGTACTCTAAACTGTTTTAAATATAGTATATTATATGTAGATATTAATATAGGAAGTTGAACATTCGATGACTTATGTACAAAGGGCCTGAAATCTGCAGTTGAAATTCAGTTAAAATGCTGCAATTCAACCTCGTTAGATAACCAGCTGCGTTGGTCACTATCGCAACTGATTGAATTAGTTGCAGTTTTTCTGATATCAGAAAGTTTTCGCGGCCGCCCGAAGATTCTTTTTGAACCAGTAGAAATCCAACCTCAGTCTATAGAGGATGATAGATCCGCGGTTCGCTTAGTTCGCTTTCGCGGTTTACTCCGAGCCTCTGTTTGTTATTGATGTCGTCTGTGAATATTTTAAATGAAGATCACCCTGACCTAATCCAGTATTTTGGAGTATATTTTCTGTTTTATTTGTGGATTAGTTTTGTTTTGACTATTTTCCATGAGCATTAGAAATGAGTAGTATTCCGGAAATTGTGTCCTGGAAGAAGTCTAACATCTCCTTGAAGTATCCAACTTATCGAGACATTCTGTTCAAGAGCGTCTACAGGTTTGTAATCGCTACTCACAGGAAATTATGTGCTCTGCATTTGTAATTATTGTAATGACTTAGACTCTGAGCCTGCGTCGAGAGTTTCATTTACATCATTACATTTTCGAGAAAAATTAGTTGTTGAAAGTTTCAATGATCATGGCCACGCAATGTTGTAGTTTTTGCAAAAAAAGAATGCAGATCTCAGCAAGCTTATTCCGTAGTACCCATTCGCATTGATTTTGCAGCAATTCTGCAATTATGCAAATTATACATTATATTTAAAAAAACTAAAAAAAACTAGTTTTCTGCTTCTGACGCAGAGGGGAAGTGCTCGGCGAGAACACACTATTTCAATTTAATAAGCAGTAAAATGGCAAAACAAATTCTATTAATAGTAAACAAAACAATTAAAACGTGTTTTGCTGATCGCTCTCAAATTTACATTTTAAAATTATGCATATTCTTTTGCGGGTAAACATATTCCATATTTGGCCGCTTTTCGTTGCCCCGGGTGCGTATCAATGACCTGCGAGTTGCGACTGATGTTTTTCGTTGTTCCAAGTTCCAACTCCCTTCTTCCGTCGGACGCTGTCGTTGAGGCATCTGCGATTAAAACCACTTATAAAAGAGAGCGTATTCAGAATGAATATTTTCTGCCGCCATTAAAGTCCCACAAAGAGACACTATATACGTTCATAGATAGAGTTTTTTTACCCGCAATACAAAAAATCTAACCATGGTCATTATGTTTGCGATCTTGTACCAAAAATTGGTTAAAGCTAAGTAACTTCCGGTATTCACAAAAAGTAGGTACTTTACAATTTTTTTAACATTCTCATCATTCAGCTTGAATTATCGCATCATGTACAAAGAAGATTGTTTTGGAATTATATTTTTAATAATCGTAAAATACATTTTAAAAAATATATTTTGTGAAATCTTAATGTAAAAATACTATGTATTCAGAAATGTCAAGTTGTAATTGCATGGATATCGTCTTTTGTCGCGTGTTGTAAATATATATTATGTACGGTTTTTTCTATTTTTAATTTACTTTAAAGTTATGTTAACTAATTTTATACACTTAGGAAACATTACACCCTTCTTTGAACAATGATTTGCTGTTGCGTTAATCATACAATAATATTGTTTTGTTGCATTGTTGTTGTTGTTTATTATATACGAATCTTTGAAAGATTGCGAGATGTATAAATTATTTTATTTTGCAGTTGGATTAATGGTAAAAAGGTTGACGACAATGCCGAAGGGCTATGGAGGATACATGATGGAATTTATGACCTAACAGATTTTGTTCACAAGCATCCTGGCGGTTCTAGTTGGTTGGAACAAACAAAAGTAAGGTTTTCTTTTTGCATGAGGGGAATAATAACTATTGCCGTGTAATTCGAAGGGCACTGATATAACGGAAGCATTCGAGTCGCATCATATTTCCCTGATACCGGAGAAACTCCTGGAGAAATATAAAGTGCGAAATGCGACGAAGCCTAGAAATTTCGTCTTCACATTTAAAGATGATGGGTTCTACAGGACACTTAAGAGTAGAATAAGGAAGAAACTGCAAGATTTAGACTACAAACCAGCTGGAAGAAGCGATGTAAAATTACTCTGTGATGAGAATAAGAAGTTATAAAATACTTAATCTTTATAATTTCAGATGATTCATTCGGCACTTCTGACTCTCACTTTCGTAGCGTCTATTGAAAGCGCGGCTTTCAGAAGAACTGAATTAGTTTTACTGTCCGGATTGCTTCTGTGTTGGACCGTAATATCATCTCACAACTACTTCCACAAAAGAGACAACTGGAGGATGTACGCTTTCAATTTATCTTTCATGAGCTATAGAGAATGGAGAGTGTCTCACGCCCTTTCCCATCATATGTACGCCAATTCCTTCCACGATTTGGAAATGTCCTTATTTGAGCCAATGTTATGCTGGATCCCAAATCCATATATAAAAAATTGGTTCCAGCGGTACATATCCTGGATATACGGCCCAGTGGTTTACACAGGTCTCTTCATAGGTCAGTTCGCTACGAGGTGAGTAAACACCCCTGGCCCTGAAATGTTGTTTATATTTTAAATGACTTCTTACCTATTTCCAGGTTAGCTCATTCGATTGTCAAAAAAAATGTTCTGCATTGGGATGATCTTATAGTGCTTTGTTTACCGTTTGCTATGTATGCTTTCAGTGGGGCTAAGCCTTTAAGTGTTCTGGGAACATGGCTAGCGATTGAAGCGGTTGGAAGCTACTTATTTGGGTTGATAGGATTGAATGCAGCTCATCATCTTCCGAACACCTTGCACGATGGGGACGCGATGAGAGAGGATCGAGACTGGGGTCTTTTTCAAATGGATGCTGTTGCAGATCGTTCTGAAATAAAGGGATCTCAGTTTTTAGTTCTGACTCATTTTGGCGACCATGGGCTCCATCACTTGTTCCCAACAATCGATCATGGAATACTACCACAATTGTATCCAACTCTATACGAAACTCTCGAAGACTTTAAAGGGCAGCTCTTGGATTATCCTTGGATCCATCACATTATTGGCCAGCATAAGCAGTTAGCTAGAATCACACCCAACAACAAATCACCTGGGAAATAAGTTTTCCATTATAAGTTGTTGTTATTGTATATTCGAATTAGAGATGATCTGTTGATAACCTATTAAACAATAGTGTAAACTATTTTTAACTTTGTTTTTAAAAATTGATATGAGCATTTTTTATGTACAAAGTCAATGTATTTTTCTAGCAATCAAGTATATCCAATATATTTTGTATTGTAGGTAAATCCATAAAAATGACTCCGCTTAGTTCTTGACTTTTCACATTTGACTATTCACGAATCACGATCGAAAATTACGTGCTTGATGCACAAAATTGTTAAGTATAGGTATGGTTAGTGTACCCACTGCCTACTTACGAATGAAGTTAAGATGCCCGCATTTAATAAACAATTCTCGTTGTTACTATTTACGTGTTCATTTTGCGTTATCGTAATGGGTCAAAAGTTTATCTTAATTTTTGTTTTCATGCGGTACTTAAGGGTTCAAGAATTGGTCAAAATAAAAACATCTAATTTTTCCAAAAATTTTAAGAATATCTGAATTCATGTTCATTGAAATATTTATATATTACTGATTTCACTTCAGCTCCTTATCATTATGCCTGTTAAGAAATAAGATTAAATGGCTGCATTTTTCATAAACAATATAAAATAACCTCATCAATTTAAAGATAGCTCGGCCGTGTTTACTATGCCCTTTTGTGATACGAAATCTTTATTGCCTACAGATTGATAAGACATTTGGAAATTATAAGTAACTGTAAATCGGACTTTTAATTTACTGTTTTTAGCGAGCCCTATAGGAAGACGCAATTCGGGGCAGTTTAGGGAATCGTGTGTTTGTCTTCGCAAAAGGATTTTTCTTATAAGCGTGTGCCAAAATGAGTGATGGTTGGAAGAAGTCTTTCATATCAGTTAAATTTCCAACATACTTAAATAGTAAACCTATTTCAGTTCGCAGGTTTGTAACTTTTCAGTGGACATTAACTATGACTATAGTATAAAAACATGTCTAAGTCACACGTGCTCAAAAAGGGATCTTTTAATCTAAAATAGAGTAATTAAGAGTGCAAGAAGAAAATTGTGGGAGGTTTTTAATTTATGAAGTGCGGTGAAGTGCATTGATACAAAAATAACTGAGTAGTAATTATTACTATTATTATTATTATTCTTCCATATCATTTGGTTTGAAGGAATTAAATTAATGTTAAATATAAAAGTGTTTTTTAGTGGCCGATTAAAAAAAAAATTTTCTCTTTTTTGTTAGATTTTTATACCTAAATTACTTATTTTTAAATAATTTTTAATTTTTATTTATAAATAAATAAAGAAATAAAATACAAAATTATGTTCCAGTTGGGATATGCAGAATTAAAATTGTAAACTCCTTACAAAAAATCGTAACATGAAAAAATGGTTGTCTGCAAAAACAATGACTTCATTTTTATACAATATTTTTATACAATAAACATTGATTTAAAAACAAATAGAAGTTTACATAAAATGTAGACTTAAATAGTTTTCATCACTCATAGTCGTAGCAAATTTATAGAATTTTTATAAAATTCCTGACATTCAAGGAAACATTTGAATTATTGAATATTTACATAATATGAACAACAATTTTTTTCATTCCAATTTGAAATTGCGAAGTATATAAATATTTAATATGTTTTAACTAAATTTTCAACCGGTTAATCACTGGTATAGTAATAATAATGAATCCGCATTTCCTTGCAGTTGGTGGGATGGAAAAAAAGTCGACGACAATGCCGAAGGTTTATGGAGAATCAAGGATAGCATTTATGACTTTACAGACTTCATCAAAAGTCATCCTGGTGGACCCAGTTGGCTTGAGCAAACAAAGGTTTGTTAGTAATAGGTATAATAACATAACATTATGTGTTTTGAAAGCCACTGCTATGATAGCAAAATGTCCATATTATGACGAAGTACAACAATGAACCTGTAAACGGGGTGCACTTACAATTAGTTGGATGTTCATCAAGATCAAGCTTCCAGAAAACAACTTAAGAAGAGAACACACGTAAATCGCGAAATCGACCATTTTTAACATTTTATCCAATTCTTCTAAAAAATGAACTTTTTTCAGTTTTCGTCTAGCAAATGCTTTAATTAATATTCAAATAAAAGCAATTGCCGTTTTTTAATATGTGTACATTTATTCAAGAAACTTATAGAAATGGCCATAGAATAATTGTTGTGTTCCATGATCAAAATACACATCATATAATAGTAAAATATTCGTTAATATGAATTTTTTTCTGCTACAGGAAACTGATATAACAGAAGCTTTCGAAGCTCATCACATTTCAACCACGCCAGAGCAGATGTTAGCGAAATTCAAGGTGAAGGACGCATCAAAGCCACGAAATATGATTTTAACTTTTGAAGAGAATGGATTTTACAGATCTTTAAAAAGGAGAGTTCGAGAAAAACTACAGAGCTTGGATAAAACTGCGATTAGCAGGACTGATGTGAGTGAGATCCGAATTTTTTTATTTTTATACCTCAACACATTCCTCATTATTCCAGACCATTCACTCGGCACTTTTGCTTCTCACATTTCTAACAGCCACTGAAAGTGTTGTGGTCAATAGCAATTTGTTAATTATCCTCGCTGGAATATTATTATGCTGGACCGTTATATCTGCCCATAATTATTTTCACAAGAAGGACAATTGGCGCATGTACACCTTTAATTTATCATTCATGAACTACAAAGACTGGCGAACATCGCACGCATTATCTCATCATATTTATCCCAACTCGTACCAGGATCTAGAACTAACTATGTTTGAGCCTATCTTCTGCTGGGTTCCGCATCCTGATGTGAAGAACTGGATTCAGAGATATGGCTCTTGGGTGTATGGTCCAGTTTTTTATTTCGCAACATTTTTACTTCAAATGGTTCCAAGGTAAGCTTTTTCACACATTGCGATTAATTGAATTTTCATGCATTGCAGTTCTTGAAATCTTTCAGAATATTCTTCACATTGACAAAACAGAATGAATTGTATTGGGACGACTTGTTGGCCTTTTCATTGCCGGCAGTGATGTATGTCTTAAGCGGCCACCACTTCGTAGAGGTGCTGAAAACGTGGATGCTCATCGTCTTAGTAGCCAGTTTCTCATTCGGACTCATTGGATTAAATGCGGCTCATCATCATCCAGAAATTCTCCATGACGGTGATGCTTTGCGAATGGACAAGGATTGGGGCTTGTATCAACTGGATGCAGTTGGTGATCGATCTGAATTAAAAGGATCTCAGTTCTTGGTCTTAACGCATTTCGGAGACCACGCACTTCATCATCTGTTTCCTACTCTGGATCATGCGATATTACCTGAATTATATCCTATTTTATATGAGACAATGGCCGAATTCAAAGGGGTGCTGAAGGAATACACTTGGTTTGAGCACATCATTGGACAGCACAAGCAACTTGCACGAATAGCACCAAATAAAGTACCACAGGGCCAGGGCCAATTATTTTGATTTGAATTTTGAGAGTTTGTACCTTTAAGTCAGTTTCGATGAAGTAAGTGCTTTCGCAACTATTATTTTTTACTTGTACAAACAACATATTTCTACTCAAGAAAGACAAAAGTAATGGTGGAACTTGTTGAGGAATTACAGAAAAAATTTTTATTTCGATATTACTGGGAAATTAAACCACAATTTACAAAATCTTTCTCCTCGGTATTATATAGGTACGGCAAGTCTGCAAGAAACCATTAAAACTGTAACTTTTTTCATTTAGAGCAATTGTATTTTGTAATTTCATTTCCTTCGTTTCAGTTATGATAAATATCCTTTGGACCTTTGCATATCTTGGCTCGTTGCTACAACATTATAGGTACCTACTATTGTTTATTTGCCGATTAGCACACAAAAAGGGCTATTTAAGATTTACTTTATTTATTTATTAGTTCAACCACGAGACTTATTGCTTATATAAATATAGTCAACAACAATAGCATCTCACGCCAATTTCATTTTGAAAATATTTGAATGCAGGATCGTGAAAATTTAAATTCGGTTTTTGGTATTCAAGAATTTATTTGTTGCCTTAATATTCACAACAGTGTTAATACAATATATATTTACATAATCTTATGTAACGCTCTTGATATAAATGAACAGTGACTAAAAAAATCACGCTAAAGGTGTGGTTACAGTGTCTCTAATATATCTCCACTTTCCGAAGTGTGGCGAGAGTAGTGCGTGGATCGAGAAATGCAATGCTATATGTTTTCGCCAAGAGTATAATATATTTTTTTTTAGGACAACAAAAATTATTATAGAACAAAATAGTTTTAGACCGACTAAACTACAGAGTTTAGTGGAAATTAAATACAAATTGTTTATTTTGATTTACAATTTTATTTGTTTATTTCTTTTTATTTAATAACTAAATAAAATGTTCGATAAATTAAAAAAATAACAAAACATAAGCTCCACTAAGTGTGTCAAAACGAATATTCGACGGAAGAAATTTACATAGCGAACGGTTTCGACGGGCTTTTTTCTCTTTTTTATGTAAATTTCGTTTTTATATTGTAAATTAGTTTATTTTATTAAATTTTTCATTTCTGGCTTATGTCATTTGTTGTTTAGTACTTTTTACTCCACGTGTACTCCCGTCGATCGATTGTATAAAATTAAAAATTAAAATAATTATATTTATAAATAATTAATTAAGAAAATGGCATTTAGAATTCGTTTTCTGGAGCAAGGTCGAATCTAGGTGGGAAAGCCAGTCCGTCGAGTTGTGGCCGCACTGAAGATCGGGGCTGAAATGAAAGGGTTATGGATTCAATTTTACTAAATCTGCGAACTAGAATAACCAAAAAGTAACAAGATTCTGAACTACGAAGAGACATGCATTGAGTGTTGTGTGCATTGAAATTTTGTATCTGGAGTATTTTGAAAACACGTTTTTTGACAGTATTCGGGGAAAACCAATTCGGAAGTTCGAGTGTGAAATGCACGTTTCGTGGTGCTTCATTGGAAAACTCGAAATCGTACAGTGAATGAGTGTAAATAAGAAGTAGAATGAACGTGAAACAAACAGACGACGGACTGCGGGCAACTTCTTACAGTACATTCTTTCTGCTCACAAATGGGATGGTGAATGGCGCAAAAATAGTCAAAACATTTCCAAAAAACTGCACTTACAAATGTAACGAAAATAAAGTTTAAAGTTCTAGCAGCTGACGACCTTTGGGCATTGTAGGCTGGATAAATAAATCAAAAATTACTACAGTGAGCCTGATGTTTAGAAAAAAATTTGGAGATTGCACCATTAGGGGTGTCAAGATTCACCGCAGCAGTAGTCACCGCCTCGAGGTGAAACCAACGCCCATGGCAAAAAATTCAAAAACAGAATTTGAGCGCCAATTCAGGGGTGTTGCTGCCATGAGGGTTGGTGCTTCGAGGAGTTCTCCACTACTCTTGAATTTTGATAGACCTAGGATATCAACGGATCTCGTCTACTTACCGCCGGGCTGCCACCACGACCCACTGATCCTGCACGTCCCTTTGCGCGGAATTTGCTGATTGCTTGTTCGGCCAGATCAGCCCTTTCCTCAGCTTCTTCGAGTTCTTGTTGTGCTTTGCGGAATTTGGCCAAGTTGAGGGCGGCAATTTCTTCTGCTTCTTCGATTTGCCTCTTGTATGTCTTGATCTTCTGTTGGAGTTTGTCTACTAAGTCTTGCATGCGTTCGTGGTTCTTGCGGTCTTCTTCAGACTGGAAGGTCAATTCCTTAATGCGGCGCTCTGATTTGCGGAGGTTCTTCTGGGCATCGGCGTGTCTCCTCTGTTCTCCGTCTAATTCGTTTTCTAATTCGCGTACGCGTTGTTCAAGTTTCTGAATGGCTTTCTTGCCACCCTTAAGTGCGTTGGCTTCAGCCTCGTCTAAGCGTACTTGCAATTCCTTGATTTGTTGCTCAAGGGCTTTCCTCAATTTCTCTTGGGTTTGTGCATGATCTTGTTCAGCACGGAGTTCGTCAGCAAGGCGGGCAGCGTCAACCATTGCCTTTTTGGCCTTCTCTTCGGAGTTCTTGGCTTCGTTCAGCAATTCGTCCAAGTCAGAGTGGAGTGTCTGAAGTTCGGATTCCAGTTTCCTCTTGGCAGCAGAAATGGAAGCGTTCTGGGCGGAGATTTCGTTGAGTTGTTCATGGGCATCAGCCAACTCTTGTTCAGCTTGTCTGCGTCCACGGTCAGCTTGTTCAAGAAGAGTGCGGGACTCTTCGAGCTCGTTCTGTAAGGCGTTGGCGCGGCGTTCAGAAATGCCAAGCTGTTCACGGGCATCGTCACGGGCACGTTGTTCCTCTTCCAGAGCGGTCTGGATGTCCTTAAGTTGTTGTTGGTATCGCTTGATGTTCTTTTGGGCCTCAGCATTAGCCTGTAAAAAAAATACTCATTAGTACACACCGTAAGAGTTTAACTGGCTTAAAACCATACCTTGTTGGCATGGTCCAAAGCAATTTCAAGCTCATTGATATCGGCTTCCAGTTTCTTCTTCATGCGGAGCGCCTCAGCCTTACCCTTAGCTTCAGCTTCAAGTGAGGCTTGCATGGAGTCGAGGGCACGTTGATGGTTCTTGCGGGTGTTTTCGAATTCTTCTTCCTTCTCTTGGATGCGACGGTCAATTTCTTGACGGACTTGAGACAACTCAAGTTGAGCACGCAAAACCTTATTCTCTTCTTGTTCCAAAGCAGCTTCAGCTTCTTCGAGGGCAGCTTGAAGTTCGTCCTTTTCAGCCTCCAAGCGCTTGCGAGCCTTTTCGATTTCGTGGATGTTGCGACCGCCTTCACCGATTTGGTCAAGCAAGTCCTTGACTTCATCAGCGAGATTCTTGTTCTCACGGCGAACAGCTTCAAGTTGTTCTTGAGCTTCTTCGTAGGCTCCCTTAAGACGGAACAACTCAGTTGAGTAATTGCGGCATTCCTTCTGGGAGGCATCAAGCTCGGCAGCAAGATCATCGACCTTCAGTTTCCATTCCCCAATGATCTTGTCGAATGCCTTCTGTTTCTTCTCAGCAGCGTTGGCAATAGCGTTGGCACGGTCGACTTCGAGTTGCAAGTCTTCGACTTCAGTGGACAAGCGTTGCTTGGTCTTCTCAAGAGCAACACACTTCTGGTTGAGTGATTCAATGGTTTCTTCAGCTTCAGCCAAACGAGCTTGGAGTTTCCTCTTAGCTTCCTCGAGCTCTTCTGAGCGGGCAACACCATCGGATTCGTATTTGGAGCGCCACAATTGAGATTCGGCGTTAGCCTTGCTGAGTTGACGTTGCAAGTCAGCCTTGCCTTCAGCTTCTTCTTCAACTTGTTCGCGAAGGTTGTCCAAATCGTGCTCCAAGTTGCGGAATTTACCCAGCAATGTAGCGCGTTCGCGGGCTTCTTCATCGGCTAATCGTTTGGTATCCTCTAATTGTGTGGTAAGTGAGATCTTGATCTTAGACAATTGAGATACTTGTGATTCGGCTTCTTCGAGTTGACGCAAGAGATCGGAGTTCTCAATCGAGAGCTTCTTCTTGGCGGCGTCGAAGTCATTCAAAGTCCTGTTAGTTTCATCCAATTTTCCTTGAACTTCGTTCAATGTATGCTGAAGTTGTTTAGCAATCTTTTCTTGGGCAGCCTAAATAATGTTTTAAAGATTAGCAAAATTGAAAGTAATATGGGGACCCAAAAAGTATCACAAAAATTAGCACAATTTCAGGCGGTTAACATTTTTGAGAAAACAAGTTATATTTATATATAGGATAGGAAATGGGAACCGTAAAGGCGAGCTGTGCTGAAGCCATTATCCTTGATAACCCAAAAAAATATTTGGTTACATGGTTCATCGCTATTCAAAAATCATATTCTACGCAAAAACTAAGTTTAAAAAATTTTGGCAAAAATTTACAGCATTTAAAAACTTTCTATTTTTTTTTTAGAGAAGCATCTGCACTTTGCTGTACCTTTTCGTTGCCAAGGTGGTCAACACCAGCTCGGAGGTCATTCAATTCACCAAAGTATTGGGCCTTCTCCTTTTCAGCCCTAAAGAAATAACAAATATTTGTGAAAACATCCAAGGTGTGTTACTGAAGTGTTAATCACAATGAAAAAATTAAAAAAAAACTAAAATTTAAGATGAAATCATATTATGAATGTTAGGTTTTTAGTTTATATGCCTCTGGGCGATCTCCGTCCTCTGGAATTGAGGACATTCACAAAAGGATTGACGACATTTAGCAAGACAAAATTCGTTGACACGGATAATGCTGTTTAGATAATCACCGTCATGCGTAAATTACACTTGGAAAAGAGAGGTTACCTTTTCGCGGGCGAGTTGATCACAAGCGGCGCGTGTTTGATTCAATTCATTATAACTACTTTGACGATCGTGCTCAGCCCTATTTAATTAATTTTTTTGTTTGAAAAATCATTATAAATAGATTACTAATGAAATTCAAAGTTTCATAGTGTGAAATTTGTGTGACAAAACTGAAAATGTTATCGAAGTTTGAAATTGTTAGCAATGAGGTTCCTAAAGTTTGGTTTTGAAGTGCTTGCACAGACTTCGATTGATCTTTTGTTTCTAACAATTTCAATTTGGTTATTAACTTTTCCGTGGATATACTTACTTAGCCTTCAATTTATTGAGTTGGTCCACTTGTTCAGCCATTTCAGCAACAGAGTCGTTATGCTTCTTGCGGAGATTAGCCAAAGTAGCTTCATGTTGAATGTTGGCTTCTTCAAGATCGCGACGGAGTTTGCTAAGTTCAGCCTCGCGCTTCTTGTTTAGTTCAATTTGGGCTGAGGTAGCACCACCAGCTTCCTCAAGACGTTCACCCAATTCCTCAAGTTCACGAGCCAAGTCAGCGCGTTGCTTTTCAGCCTTGGCGCGAGCCTGACGCTCTGCTTCGACTTCCTCTTCGAGCTCTTCGATTCTTGCCTGGAGTTCCTTGATTTGTTTCTGGAGTTTGCCAACCAAGGATTGTTCATCCTCAAGTTTAGCTGTAAGTGATGAGATTTCCTTGTCCTTGCGTTGGATGGTCTGTTCTAGTTCCTTTTTGTTGCGTTCCAAGTCAGAAACTGCTTCCTGTGTGAGTTTAAGGTCTCCCTCCACCTTGCGTTTGGATTTCTCAACGTCCCCACGGAGTTTCTTCTCGCGCTCGAGTGAATCCTCCAACTCGTCCAATGTTTGTTCGAGTTTAGCTTTGACTTTGTTGAGGTGGTTGATTTTGTCTTCGGCTGCTTGGAGCTCTTCACCAGTCTTTTGATTTGACTCGCCTTGCATTTTCTTCTCCTTGTTCAGTTTGTTGATGAGCTCATCTTGATGGGCGATCTCATCATTCAAGTTACGGATTTGGTGATCCTTGGTGGCCTTGTCTTGTTCAGTTTTCTGAATAGACAATTCCAAGTCTTCGATGTCCTTCTTCAAACCAGAAATTTCCTGGTCAGCTTTCTTCTTTTGTTGGAATAATTGATTGCGGGCATCTTCCTCTTGTGAGAGACGCTCTTGGATGTCCTGTTTGAACGAAATATATTAAGTATTGGTCACAAACTCGCCCACTTGCGTTAATTTGCAGGTGTCATATGCATGAAACATGAATTTTCATTTAAAAATAGCTTTTCGCATTAGCCACACTTTGAGTAAGTGAAGCGAATTCCATCGTGCTTAAAATAGTCTTGAGAATAAAAATATAAAGAGTAAGCATGTTTCATGTTCACTTTGCACTATGCAGTCATTTATTTCTAATTAATCCTCTTTGATATCTTGCCAAAAATTTATTAGGAATTATAGAAAAATTAAAATTGATCACTTACACGCAATTGATTTTCGAGATCGTTCTTCTGTGCCTGCAATTTAGCGGATCTTTCTTGGAATTCTTGGAGAGATCCCTTCTCGCCTGCCAAAGAGTCCAAAAGGGCAGTTTTTTCAGCCAACAGTTTTGAGTTAAGTCCTTCCAATTCCTTGCGAAGCTTCTCTTCCTTTGCAAAGGCTTCTTCAGCCTTCTTCGCCTTCTCTTCAAGCCTCTGAAAATTTAATTTTAAATGGTCAGTGGTGGTTTTATTCTCATCACTCCTTTGTTCTTCCGTTTCATTTTGCGACACTAATTCTTCGATTGATGCCATTTTGAAATTGTCCACCCTTATTTATCTTAATCCTTGAGAAAGTTCTAATTAAAAAACAAACACTTGTTGTATCACAATTTTCTGGCTTCACTTAATCGGGATAATATAATACCACTTATGAATTTGCTTAGTTCGTGCATAAATCACTAAAAATAATCGTCGAATCGCGATGGCTCTGATTAGAGTTTCGTTTCGTTATTAATTAATTGATTGATTGATTGATTCAACCGATAGCTCAACTCGTTGGACCAACTAAAGCCCGGGTAGAGGTCCGGTCCACAGTTAATCGTTCACTGGAGTGTGGACACCGACTGGTTTGCTTTTGAAAACTCCTCAGGATGTTGTGTGGGCAAAATTTTATTTTTGTCAATTATTATTAATAATTTTGGTACGTCGAGTTAAAATTTAGATCAGCACACGCGTTATGACTCCGATTCCGATTAATCACCAAGAATCACTCATGCCCATTTGGAAAGGTACACTCGAAATAGATATTCGAACCAGGGAAAGGAGGAAAATTTAAAATGTTAATAAATAAAACTTCTCCCACCAACCCCCTTCCAAATTCAATTCATATCCATTTTATACTGGCGCAGGATGTTAATTATTCCCCTCCATTAGTTACTGGCAATCTGTGTAAATGCTTCTACAATTAATTTTTTTTTTTTTGTAGAGGGGATTTTTGGGAGGAAAGCGTAAAGCAATGAGATTCCAGATACCGTAATTAGAACCACCCAAAAGAGGGGCAATCTATCGGCGGTAATCTAAGTGGGATGAAAAGATCTACTCAGACATTGAAAATGCAGCCTCCCTTTTTGGCTAGAGAAGCGAAATATATTCTCTCATTTTTTAAGCAATGGATTTAACAGAAATATGTCTACTTTTAGAATTCCACCCACGGTATCTGTTTGATCGATTAAAAATCAAATTCGCGAAGATCAGCGAGGAGCGTGTCGCGATCAGTTTATTTAGGGCCATCCTGCTCGGAATTTAATTTAACCAGGTGCTTCCTGTTATATCAGAAAGATAAATTCTTTCTCGATAAATAAACAAGAATTCTTTTTCAATATTAATTGGAGATCATAAATTGATCAGAAAAAAGCAGCCGCCATCAACAGGAACGTTGTTAAGCGGATTAACTTAAAAAAAATATTTATAGTACAGGTAAGCTGCATGGGTTACTTTGCTGGTATTTTTGGGTTGTTCAGGTACGATTGAGAATAACTATGCACTTACGCAAGCATCGAAGAAGCCAAAAAAATGTTTTCAGAAAGGTGAAAATGCAAATTGGTCTGTGTTCTAAAATTACTAGACTAATTGCAAGCGGATGACGACTGCGCATTTATGTCCCGGCCAAGATGATCATACTTGATTCATATGATTTATACTTGAGTCATAAGCATTCAAGGAATGTTTTAAGGGGGCTATAATTATTTTCTTGGGGATTAAGATAAGTAGGAATGCTGAAAAATGCGATCACTGAATATACTTACGGCAATTTCATCCTCGATACGGGTGACGTTGAGGAGGGGCTTGACTTTCTGCCACAATTTCCACCATGGCCATGTACGGAGTTGGAGGTACTTGCGCAAGTTGCGCTGTACAACTTGGAGGGCCAAGCGTTGCTCTTGCAATTGCTTGAAGTCCTTACGAGAGATGTAACCACGAGCCCAGGACTGCATCCATGACATGATCTTGCCAAGACGTTCATCACGCAATTCTTCCATCTGACCCAGGACACCAGCACGGAAGAATACCTATTTTTTCCAAATTTTTGGAATACGTTTTATGGTTAGTACAGTTCTGCAGTGTTGAAAAGATTGTTTTTGCTACATCAAGCATTTTCAACTATTTTCATGGTTAAGTCAATTATTCCACTACGTTAGTGCACAGCAGGATAAACAATTCTACACAAATTCGCTGTTGAAAAAGTCAGTTAGCAAACTAACACAAACACAACTGCTACAGTTAATGGTACTACAGTGCTTTTCCAATATTCACCACTGAAAGTAAAATTCTTCACTACGTTCGTAGGTTTTTCATTTTCATATACATTATACATAACAGGACACGAGTCCTTTGAATACGTGCGTGTTCAATCAAGTAAAATTCTTGCAAGTTCTCATTGGTGAATATAAAGACAAGCGTTTGTGCAGGATCATTGTCAACAAGTCATTCAAAGTTCATACAACATTTCGTATAGCTTGTGATAAAACTTTGAAGCAATCTCATTGACAATGATCCTTTTGTAATTAGTAGATGAATACGTTTGTACCTTAGTATTGCCCAATCGGTATTGGTCTTCGGGCAAGTTAATGGTAGTTAGGATCACCTGAGTAGCCTTTTCTGGTTTGGAAGGCTCTTGAATTGATCTTGGACACAAAATTTTGTATCTGCATGTATGTGACAAACGTATTAGAGTAAATGAGTTGCCAATCACTTTTGTTTTTGTTTAATATTTTTTATAAAATTATTATTAGTAAACAATACATAACTAAACTACATACAAAAATCGTATCTATTTCTTAAAATGTATCTGTTTGGGAAATAGAAACATTAAGTGAAGTATTTGGGCACTATTACATATGTGCTTTTGGTGTATATAGATTTGCAAACAGTGAATAAAAATGAGTATAGTATATTAAAAAACAAGTGTACGGAACCAATTCTCTTGGCTTTAAAGGTAGTTTTCTGTGTGATAACACAAACGTACAATGGTGAAAGTTATTGATCGTCACTTGTCATAGAGAGCGATTCTACTTTTTCAGGTCTTCTCTTTTTGTTCGAGATTTAAATATGAACGGACTGACCGTATAAGTGTAGAACGAGACAGTAAAAAAAACACCAAAAATTATCGAGGATTTTGAATCTGAAGTATTTAAGGATTCATCCTCGATTTTGAAATTTAAAAACTTTGAAAGTAAATGTTTCCTATATTCATGCCTTGGTATGTCCCAAACGGTATAGATCAGATTCTAGACCAGTGGCCTCCAAAATAATTCCACCACATTTCTTGGGATCAGCCACATCAATCAAAAGTTTTGGACAAATGATTTTGTACCTGGATGAGAATAACAAAACAGGACGAATTGATAATTGGTAAAGGATACAAGCACAGTTACATTACATTGTAATATATGATAAATTAAAACTAAGAGCACATTATATACACATATAAAACTATGAAGTGTATTCTGGTAATAATAATTGAAGTGTTGTGTACTATACTGTTCTTGACTGAAAGGAACTCGGTGCACTTTCAAACTGTATATAATATAGAGTATTGTGTACGCAAACGTACATATCAGTGCTTCCAAACGGAAATACATTACTGGTTCCAACTGTAATACACAGGGAGATAAAACCTTCATGCCAAAGTCTACACAAATTTTGAGGATACAATCGACAGTACATTCTAAAGTTCAGTATACAAAGGTCAACCAACGGGTGATGTCAACAATTCTACGTGCGGAAGTAATTCAAATGTTTTACTTTGAGTGGAACGCAACCGAATAAATTCCCATTTGGTCCAATAATATAAAATGATCGGTGACAGATCTTTTAGAGTTCTGCGTATACAATTTAAAAATATTCTATTCGGTTGCTTCCAAAAGGATCAAACATGTTTCTTTTATAATTAAACCCTGCCTTTGTATGACCAATTCGATACGAGTCAGGATCCAATCCGACGCTTTCCAGACACTTGGCTGCTGCATTCTTTGGATTCTTTTCAGCTGTCATAATCGCAGGTGCCAGAATCATATAACTATAATATTTACATTTACGTTAAAACTTATAGTATTAACTATTCATCTTTTCTGTCTTATTAGTTAATGTATATAGATAACTTTATGTATTTTCTATTTATATCATGGAGAACTATTTTCTAAGGAATGCACTTACCGGAGTTTGAAGTCTGGGTAGACCATCCTGTTGGGGAAACCTTTACGGCAGATACGGATACCTTCAAGTACACCGTTACAGGTCAGTTGATGCATGACCAAGTGAGAATCGATGACTCCAGGCTGTTTCATTTCATTAGGAATGATACAACGGACGAAGTGAGGTTGAGTTGAACGTAGAGTGGTCATCAAGTTGTTCAATTGTTCCCTGTATGAGGATGATACAGTGGCGAAACCACCACCCTTCTTACCACGACCTCCCTTGGCCTGTTCACCGCCACCAGATTGACCAGGATGGTCAGCAAAGATTTCTACAAGCAATTTGTTGCTTGACTTCTTGAATTGATCGACAACAGTGTCGTTCAAAGGATCCTTGTTCTTCTCAAGCCATCCAGTGATGTTGTATGATACAACACCAGCGTAGTGACCAATGGCAAAGTGAGCGGCTTGTTGGCCTGGCTTTGGTGGTTTTGGTTTTTGGAATGGGGCAGATTTGCCCAAATGGTTGTTCATCAATTTTTCGGCGAATGTTTGATCGGTGGCCTTGGGGAACATAGATTCTTCTTCAAGGATGGATAAGATACCCATAGGCTATTTTGTGGAAGAAAAAGTCATTTCGTTAGAATTGATCGCGAGTGAATATTGAGTACAAAAAGAACAACAATTTAATGCCGAAAAAAATTTGTTTCAAGCTCAGAAAAAGCTCGTTGACAATTGTTTTATTTAGTAGAGAGGTAAATTCCCTCAATACTAAATCATAGATCAACGATTTTTCAACAAGTTTGCGCCAATTTATTCTTAAGTAAATAGCCTTACCTTGGTTAGCGTTTAATTAAGCTTATTTTGAATAATTTAAAGCCATCACTTGAATCTTTAAAAACATCAAAATATAAAATATATGTTAGCAACTAACACACCAATTGTGCAATGTGCACTGGTGTAAACATTAAAATGAAGCTGTTATTTTGATTGTTATGCTCTTATACACCCCGGATTCAGTTTGGGTGATACCTTCTCAATGAGTTCAATACATTGTTGAAGATCCATGCCAAAATCGATGAAAGTCCATTCAATTCCTTCTCGTTGGTATTCCTCTTGTTCGAGAACGAACATATGATGGTTGAAGAATTGTTGCAATTTTTCGTTAGTAAAATTGATACACAATTGTTCGAAACCGTTATACTGTTAAATAACAAAGGTAAAGGAAATGATTTATTGTTAACAAAATGGTTTAAGTGGATTATAAAAATTATGTTTTGCATATACATTCTACATATTTCCATATATATGCATAAAACTTGAGACTTAGGGACGAACACAAGGTGAGGGATCAATACGAATTCGAAGCATAAAAGAAGAATACGAAGAAGTATTTTGTTCTTCCGGCGGTTACCATAAACAAACATTGAAAAGAAAACACTTGGAGCCATTTGACGGCACATATGGAGATGGAAGAAATTCATCTCTTCTATACCTTTTCAATAAGATCAATGCAAGCTAAAAGATCCATTCCAAAGTCAATGAAATCCCAATTGATGCCTTCTTTTTGGTATTCTTCTTGTTCGAGAACGAACATGTGATGGTTGAAAAACTGTTGCAATTTCTCATTGGTAAAGTTGATACACAGTTGTTCGAAACCGTTGTACTGTTACATTTTAAATATATAATACAAATTTATGATACATAGATGATTATTAACTATATAAGGTGAGACAGAGTGGATGATGTGCATTGTGCATGTGTAGGTCTTTGCAGTAAAATGTGCTTGTGAAGAGCATGCTGTTAGCGATATTAAGAAATACTTGCCTTCTGCGACTTGAAAGAGAGCCTCTTGAAAATACTTAAAGTACTATTAATTAAAGCACCTTTTCAATTAGATCAATGCAAGCAAGCAAGTCCATGCCGAAGTCGATGAAGTCCCATTTAATACCCTCTCGGGTGTATTCTTCTTGTTCCAGTACGAACATGTGATGGTTGAAAAATTGTTGCAGTTTTTCATTGGTAAAATTAATACACAATTGTTCGAAGCCGTTATACTGTGTTATTGTAGAATTAGTTAAGCGGCATTGTAATTCCAGTTATTAAAGTTTAGGTATATGTTTTTGATTTTTGTTATCGGCGGTTGATTAAAAGCAGTCATATTGCGAAACAAGCGTTCGCAGCGGTGTGTTTAAAGAAATGAAATTGAAAGTAAAAAAATTAAATAAGTAAAATTAAAATTAGAGTTGTATTATAAAATGATTTTTTTATATATAATTTGTATTTGTATTTTGGTTTATTTCCAGTGATTGTGTATAGAAAGGGTTTAAAGAAGATTTCTTGGCTTTTTAAGGTTTTGAAGATAATCTCCTTCAATATTTCAGTTTTTTCCCTTTTCAGATGTCTCAAGTTTTTCGTATAAAAATTATGTATGTATATTTTCAAATTTGTTTTGCTTATTAATACAAAAATACTTACATCGAAAATTTCGAAACCAGCAATATCCAGTACACCAATGAAGTGCTGGCGTTTTTGTTTGGTGTCTAGAGTTTCGTTACATTTCTTGACCAACCATTTGAAGATACGATCAAAGATACCCTTGCAAAGGGCACCAATGGAGTTCGCGCACTGATCCTTGTTACGACCTTGTGTCACGAATTCGTTACCGACCTTGATACGTGGCTTCAACAAGTTCTTGTACAATTCGTCGGTATCGCAGCACAACAACTTGCCCACACGTTGGCCTTCTTCTGTACCATCAGCTTCAGCCTGTTCCTCGCGACCCCTTTGCTTGAACTTCATGCCACCCATGTGCATTACAGCGGCGGTGATCTTGTAGACATTCTGCTTCTCTTCATTGGTGAAACCCAAAATGTCGAAGGCTTGCTATTGTTTTTGCAATTTTCATATAGAAAAAGTTGCAGAAAGGGAATAAAGGGATTATATTAGATGGTGCATTACAGTGGCTTCTAAAACAATCATGAAACACATATATACAGTTTTACAATGTACAATTCACGAAATCACTTAAGCTTAATGTAGAACAACACGAACACGGCAAAACGTATCACAACATTTGACACGGTACAACTGAAAATGTAAGAGCGTTTTTTCTGTAAGTATTATTATTATTATATGCCAACTGAAATTTAAAACAACACTCTCACAGGTTAGCGAAATAATTTTCATTGTTATGGTAAAAACAAGCTGATTTTACAGGAAGCGTTTTCCAGCTTATGTACTGAAAATTTTTATACATATTTATGTAACAGGATCTTTCACAAACTGTTTGGTCTCATAAAAAAGTAACTTTCGAAATATCGATAGGAAACACATAAAACAAAGAAAATAAAGTAACTTACTCAAGGAATTTTCATATTCCGGAATTACTGTTTTTTTTAAAGGAGAACATAAACATTTACAAGACAAACTAAATTTAGCAGGCAAGTTCGAATCGGTTCGGACCATCGATCACTTTGGAGGACATTCAACCACACATATTCTGGTGCAACTGTTTCATACAGTGTTGGTATAATTGGGTGCTAGAACATTCCGAAAGGAATACACATATCCTTTTAAAAGTGTAAAGGGGAATGGTGTATGACAGCGGAAGTAATTTCCGCGAAATAACAAAAATTCACGCGCTCCATGGTTGATAACGTGAAACATTCCAGTTTTGAGACATCCTTCAAGGAAGGATCAACTTACATCTGTTAACGAAAATTCCTCGCCGTCGTCGACGTTTGGGATTGTTACTTTGCCTTGTGACACGGTGAAGTAATCGTAGATATTGTCACTTAGACTGCACATGGCTGTGAATAATAAGATTTTTGGAAAATTATTTGATGATTTGTTTTCTTGATATCGTCGTGGAAGATGTTCTGTATCGAATCCGAATTCCATTTCATGTGTGAATCTTTTGTGTATCAATCTAGTGTCAAAAATAATTTGCTTAGTTCGTTCCGTGTTTGGATCTCTTCCTGCAGGATATATGTGTACCTTCTATCGTGCGAAAAAATTGTTCTTTTCTTTTAAACTCACTCCAAAAAACTCTAAGACATGTAATAACCAGGAGCGGGTTTCATATGTTATAAACACATAAATACAATAATATCTTTACAATACAACTTTATCGTACCAATCCATTCTAGTAAAAAAGTTTTCCCAGTGTCACGACGCTTTGTTATGTTTGAAAGTGCCAATATTATGCTTAAATTTGTGACATATTTACATACATAGCACGCTCCTAGCTAAAACGATAATTTTTCTACGCAATACATATAAATTGGAATATCTTACAAGGAATCAAAATCCAGCATTAAAGAAATTCCGGAATATTTGCTATATACAAGAAAATATAGAAGAAGAAATAGAAAAAGTATAGAAATTAAGATCCACAAATTGAAATTTTGTTAATTCGTTCATCTAATGTTTCTAAACTTACATCAGTTAATTCAAATTCATCGCCATCGTTGACACCGGGAATCCTTGTTTTACCTTGACATATTCCAGGATAATCACTGATATGTGTTGATAGATATGTCATTTCTATGGGTACGATATTCTTTTTAGTTTTGTAGAGAACTTTTGAAAAAAAATAATATCTGGGAGCATATTTACACAGAATACATTGCATTTTGTGGAAATAACGCTACGAAGAGAATTCTACGAATTTCAGACGAATTGTTTTAAATATTTGGTGAGCTTTTCATTATTGACTATTGTCACTTTTATATTCACAATATTCTCAGAATTCTACAAAACGATTCGAATCAAATTTGTCATACTGTGTTCTGATTGCTGTAGATAGGTAGTAAACAAACTTTTCCAAAGTTTTCTATAAATACTGAGGTTTCATCATCATCATTCGTTGCACTAATATTGATGTAACAAGGCTTGAAATTGTTTCAAATATAAATAACTACTTTTTGTTTTAAAAACAACGGAATTGTTTTTTGAATGCAACAAATAATTAAGCCGTACCTTTTTGTTTAGGTAGGTAACTGTTTTATAATATGAAAATATTAAGCTGTATTGAGTATTGTGTAATCCATGCATAAAATACAATTTGTACATTTTATATGTATAACAGTATATTGTTGACAAACTAAGAAACACGTGTTTCGCACGTATTCTGTGTAAAAATGCATTTCTAGAGGCAAGTGTAAAAGGTGTGCTTGATATTATGTAAAATCTCACCACTCTGGTTTTGTGTCTAAAAAACTTCACGCGGCTTTGTAAAAGAATAAATTGGTTTTACGATGGTAAATTTTCAGGACTGCCGGATATTTACTGCTTATATAACGAATAGCTGCTGCTGTTAATAAACATGGCTAAAATTGACGTAACGCTTGGTTTCCAAGAAAAATGACATTGACTTGAAGCATAATTAAAACATTGACTAAAGCATTTATCGACATGTATAAAATATTGGTTTGTCTTAAGAAACCAAAAATTTTATTCTTACATCCGTATTCAAAAATTCTTCCCCATCGTCTAATCCAGGGATTGTTGTTTTGCCTTGTGACACAATACGATAGTCACGGACATCGTTTGAAAGCAAGCTATATTCTGTTTTATTAAAAATTTATTATAGCTTCGTGCATTTACTGAAAGTGTTAGTATACAGTGGTATATTTTATGTATAGATATTGGAATGTATTCGGTCAATCGAATGATATTTCCAATAGTCGTGTGGTTATCTACTTAAGCCTATGTGCAGTGTGTGCATGTTACGTAGATTTTCTACTTATGTGCAGATATATTCTACGGATAGGTTCATGTAATAAAAGCTCTATAATACAACGGCATTCAAAATAAAACGAAAAATATTGAAAATTACATCTGTCAAATTAAATTCTTCGCCATCATCAACACTTGGGATTGTCGTTTTTCCCTGTGATACAATGTAGTAGTCATTGATGTTGTTGGATAGCAAACAAGACTCTGTATTGAAGTACCATAAATTATTAACGTGTATGTGTTTAAGGTTAGTAAGTATGCTAACTACACTCTACGGGGGATTGAAAAAAGTTTGATGAACTAATATTGTCTAATAGAGTTCATTAATTGAACATTCCAAAATTAAAAACATCAGAAATCAGAAGTACTTTTGAGCAGTCACGTTCTCAGTTTGTGCCCATTTCTAAATAGTCTCGCATTTGTCAGTAATTACGATAACTTTTGTATGTTTCTTGTTTATATGACTGAATATTAGCAATTTGATAGTATATAATATGGAAATTACATCTGTAAGCGCGAATTCTTCGCCATCATCCACATTAGGGATGGTCGTTTTTCCTTGAGATACAACGTAATAATCGCATATGTTGTTCGACAGGAGACAAGTTTCTACGTAAAGTTTAAGAACATTATCATATATAAATTGATTTTTGTGGTTGTATAGAATATACAGAAGAACCCCCCTCCCCTCTTATGTTCACAGCTATAGTCCTATTATAATGACAACTTCTATATAATAAAAATTTCAATGTGATGGATTTCTGAGAACGTCATTTGGTATGAATGGAGTGTATTGAAACCTGTTCTGATCCGAGTCTAAATAATCTCACGAATATACCTTTCACTCCTGGGACGGATCCGGACATAATTTGGTAGAAGATGTGGTATGAACGCTCCAAAGACTGCTGAGAGATTACACGAGCCTTTTCCAACAGGTCTGCAATGTTCAACAATGTTATAAATTTTGAAGAGTCACTAGCAAGGACTGAACTTACAAGTCTCAATATCAGCACCAGCCAATTTACCACTTGGACCGAAGTGGATACGGATGAATTTACCCTGGAGTACAATAAGTTAATATTTGCAATAAATGTTGTTTAAAGTCGTTGAACTTACGAAACGAGAAGAGTTGTCATTACGGACGGTCTTGGCGTTACCGAAAGCTTCCAGTACAGGATTAGTTTGGACGACCTGATCTTCTAGGGATCCCTTCTTCTCCTGGCTGGCGTCCTTCTTGGAGGAGGCACCAACAGTTGCGAAATACGCAATTACCTTCTTCGTGTTCTCAGTCTTACCAGCACCAGATTCACCGGTAATCAACATAGACTGGTTAACGTGATTGGTCAACATGTCGACGTAGGCACCGTCAGAGATGGCGAAAATATGGGGTGGCACTTCATTACGGCGCTTGCCACGGTACATCTTAGCGCAACGGTTAGTGTACACCGGGTAGCGCTTGTAAGGGTTGATGGCAACGCAGAACAAACCAGAGTAGGTCTGCAAATTTGATTACAATCCGGAAATTAGTAACAATTTTATAGAAATTATTGAAATTAACAAGAAAACATAGTGGCCGATATAATTCTGTTTATATTTTGTGGCCTAACAATTGAACACTAACGTAAAATAAAACATTTAAATAAACTCCATATACAATTCCTCATTTTTAGAGGGTTTTTGTACACACATCAGGTTTCATCAATAGTCATTGAATTATTCCTTTTAAAAAATCAACTCGCATCCATCACAGTCGGCGTTTGGTAGCCGATTTTTCTGGTTTGGTGGTGGCGCAATTTCAAGCATTTTAAAGCTAATATAACATAAAAAATATCAATTGTTCTTCAAAGTTTTAATAACAAAGTATCGAGCCAGTGAAAAACAATTTTCAGCTTTTAAAATGTTAATTGAAAAGAACATGTTAAAATTTTGAATGAAGGAACTGTGTTGTTAGTTGATTTTGAACGAAATGGAGTTGAGGGAAAGGGCTCTGCATATGAACGTATATAATAAAACTAGTGCTTAGCAAAGCGAGCACGTTAGAAGGAAGGCAGAAATACTATTGATATCTTCTCTCTAGGAATCAACAGTTTTTCTGTGAAATTCAATGGTTAACAATTATTTCGGTGATCTCGAAAAAACGAAATTGTTTAACCATTAAAATCCGGATATGGTTAGAACACTAAAAGCACCAGCAACCGAATTTTGCGCTAACTTACGTAGATGAGTTTGTTATAATATCTCTGCTTCAAGTTATGAAGTACAGAGGCATCGTTAAGGTATGTCAAGTTGGACATATCCTCAGCTTTTTCGTATTTTGGTGGATTGACTTGTTGTAGCTGATCTTTCTTGAAATCCTTGGTCTATTTCATGTGGAAGAGAAAAAACTTAATTACTAAACTGCCCTGAGACACTTACATAGATTAGTTTCGCATAATAGCGTTGTTTCAGATTGTGTAAAACAGATGCTTCATTGAGATATGTTAAATCCGCCATATCATCCGCTTTTTCGAATTTTGGTGGATTGACTTGACAAACTTGATCAATTTTAACATTTTTCGTCTAACAATGAAATAGTTATTGAATACATTGAAAAAAATGATATTAAAAATATATATTGAAATGATATATAATTGTGTGTTTGATCGTGTGATCGAGTGTTGAAAAGCAAAACCTTATACCTCTCCACCAGGAATGCCAACGCTGACGATGTCACCCTTGGTTGCCTTGATTTCACCCAAGAGGTAGCCCTCCTTCTCATCGGGGACCCAGCAATTCTTCTTCGAGTCATAAGGTTTCGATTGATCGATTCGTCTTTGTTCGAGAGAAACGAAAAGGTATGGGGTTGGATCCGCATCCTCGTCTTGTACTTGTGGCTTCGGCATCTTGTCCCTTTAGTTATTTATTCTTTTGCAACACTGAGGGAGGGGCTAGAGACACAATTCTTGAATACCTTTATCAGCCCAATTGCTTCCCTATAAGAAACAAACAGAAGAAAATGTTTAGGGAAATTTTACAAGATTTTGATTTTTTTGATTCATAAACTTTGTAGGGAATTCGATGTGAGTCTATTTTTAGTGTGGCTTTGCGTTTCCAAACGAAGCGAGATCGACTGCCGAAAAACAAGCAATGAGTAATTCGCTGGTGAACTACATTCGCGTCTAGAAATACTTTCTCCCTTTTCTCTGCCCTTAGTTCATTTTGATCTGAGCAAGATAGATGTTTGTTACGTTTACACAACTTAAATTTAGATAATTTCGCAATTTGTAGTTGAGTCTGTAGCCCGATTATATTTAGGAACAATCTATAATTATTATCCTCTTGATGTACAACTTTGTTCAAATTTACAACTGCAATATTAAATTACTACAATTTTTTAAAATCTATGTTTACGTAAAAGAAGCGAATTTCATTTCAGCTTGCGGAATGATGCAATCAAAAATGTTCACTTATTTTAAGTTCTTGGATCGCGTTCAAAAATTCGCCCGGAATTTTCTTTCATCTTCACTAAATTGTGAAAAGTAAAAATATTATGAAAACACTTTTCAGCAAAAAAAAAGATCAACTCGAAAATTATGTAATCCTAATGAACGAACACAAGATGAATTATGAAAAAATTTTCACCGGTGTAAAAAACCAAAAAAACAAAAACTAAGTCTAAAAATAATTCACTTTTTTCAAATATTTTTCAATTAATTTCCGTTTTCGAAAAGCCGTAAATTCAACTTTAGATGTTCACTAATCACTTACAAGTACGAAAGAAAACTTTCGAAAATCCGTTCTCGAATATTCGGTAAGAACTGAATCGGTTCTTAGCCTCTTTCAGCAAGTTCAAGTAAGTTTACTAATTCAGTAGCTCAAAATCATAAATACTTTTCTTCGAAACGAAGTGAAGCCCGCGACGTTCACGATCGTAATGAGGGAAATTTCAATTTGAAAAAATTTCTAGTACCCGCTCTCAAATCGCTTTTTATTTTCTGATTTTCTTGCTAATATTAATTTCGTCCCTCTCATATCCGCTCTCCGCTCTCGGGCCGCGAAAAATGTCTTCTTGTAAACGTGATACATTTCAAGTCTATTTCTGGATGCAAGATTCTATTTGCGTAACCAAGCTCTGAATAAAATCGAATACCGCCGCATTTGTGTTGGGCGGGACATGTATGTCCTGATTAGGCCTGATGTTATTATTGTCAATTTTCGAATTTCCCTAATATTTATTAACTCAAAGTTTTCTTCCGATAATCTATGCATTAAAATTAAACAATTGTTGTTCAGGTAAAATTAATTGAAATATACAATAGCAGATGGTTTGATTGATCACATTTCAAAAATGAAAAACAAATTCAAAATTGAATGAAGTTTAGACAAAAGAACCACTTAACAATTTTTGCAGTAATTTCAATTGAAATCACTATTGTTATCACCATCAAAAGAGCCTATTACACTTCTAAATTCAAACTGCCTAAAATTTTGGCAATTTATTGCCTAAATCGAAATACTTGCAATCACTAAAGGTTAACAATTATTTAAGATTGATCACTGTGTAATAGGCACTTTATTGCTGTACACTTATGTTTTTAATAAAGTCACTTTTTGAATATCCTTGCGAAATTGTAATAATCCTTGAAGTAGTAATCCAAAAAATTCGATAATCCAAGAGGTATCCTTTTTCCACGCTTTAAATTCAAAATTTCACTGCATTCCTGTTGGCAACCCACTTATTTTCAATGGATTGAATTCAATTGAAAATACTCCACACCAAAATTAGATCACATAAAATTTTACCAAATCCCTACTCTCAAGTAATGTGATATATAGAAAGGATGTGCTTCACTTACGCGTTCGAAAGCCGTTCTGACCAATACAGCCGGTAAAGTTGGCTTTTATACTGAGCAATTTGACACCACTCGGTTGTACGAAATTGGCATCCAATCGAATCAACGGACACCCGTGCCCGGGTTTGTCTCCCTTTTTGGTACACACAACTAAATTATGAAAGCAATAACACATTCAAAATTCATTGTACAGACTCACACTGTGGATGTTCGGTTGATATTCGGCTTTCGAACACACGCTCACCGCCACAATTTTCAAAAGTTCGTTAAATTTTCGAGTCCACGATGTGGACTTCCGAAGAATCATTTTCACAATCGCTGACGGAGACTTAGCACCTTGCGATTTCTTCGAAGAATTTCGTTTGGTGTTATTGAGTGGGGCCATTGATTGAAAACAACCCTTCTACTTACTATGAACAAGGTAGTGATCGAGAAAGGAATGTTGGGAAATTCCTCGTCCTTAGGGAAGTTCGATCACCACATGGAACGGGAAACGAAAGCAAAAGCAATAATCTTTTCTATCTTAAAAAAAAAATGGGAAAAGGCAGAGCTACACTGATGATGTCTTGATGGATCATCAGGATTAGAGCTCTTATTTGTCTCTTTCTGTACTAGTTAAATCCGAATGAATGGCGATCTGGAGTAGGAGTAGAGAAACGGCTGGAATCGATCCTATGTGAAAACCAAGGCAAAATTTCTATTTTTAAGTATCCATGACCGAAAACGTGAGAAGACTGAAAAAAGCTTCTTGATCTCAATGGCGGGCGTTAAGGGCTGACGTGATTCGCCCATGTAGATGATTGGTTTGTTGTTCCAAAATAACATTTTCGATTTCATATTTTTCCAAACAAAAAAAATTGGTGCAATAGACAAGAAAGTCAACAAATGGTTTAATTGGTTGAAGATAACAAGATATTTATTCAAGTGTCGAAGCAGTATAAAAACAATATTAATATCACAATTCCACTTGAGTTGTTGTTTGTGTTTGTTATTGATGGCGTATGTTCCGATGCTTTCACTAAATAAACCAAATAGTTATGCAAAAGCTGTTTGTAAATTCCAAGTATAAGATCTATAAAGAATTGCTTACAAAAACAAAAGACTAAGCATTGTGCGCAATCCCAACCTCATGGTTTTGTTTAAACTGCGCTTTTCTCGTTGTCATCAGCAAAATGTCAACATTAGTGATGATATTATTATTATATTATTATTACTATGATATTATTGATTTTATTATTATGATATTATTTTTACATCAACAAATCGCAATATTTTATACTTTGGATAATAATTAATTAGTTAGTTGATATTGTATAAAATCTGCAATAATTATTATTTATTAATTTAGAAATAAAGTCCTTGATGTTTTACGGGAAATAATTATTTCGGTCATACACTTCCAGACAATTTTGTAGCATCGTTTTACTGATTTCCAACTATTACAAAAATACTTTTTCAAAAAAAGAATAAGCAAACCAAAAATTCTTCTTGTTCACTAGAAATACTAATTGTTGTATTTACATATTTAACATTTCTAGTAGAAATTTTTCCAATGATGTGCTTCAAGTTTTGTTTAATTTTCAAGTTTTAAAAATAACATTTTAATGTCAATCATAAACAATTTTATTACATTAAATATTTTGTGATTAACGATTTGAATTACTTATATTCTCACACGTTTCACATTTGTTTATTCCGATTGTATAATGTTGACTAACTTCCATAAAAAAATATAAATAATAAAGAAGAGCGAAGCGGACATATCTGAGATAAAACGAACAGTTTCTACATTTTCCCAGGTGAGGATTACTTGTCAGCATACAAAGGAAGACACTAAATTTTAGACAGTGCCATTATTGGTTAACATGTCCATTGTCCATCATGAACTGATTTCAAGATAATTTACAGGCATCCCCAACAATATATGTAAGTATAAGCCTATAAGGGAAGTTATAAAATATAAATAGATTATTGTACCTTTCAATAATTACATTAATATTTGCCATCCTTATTGCTTATGTAATACATTGGAGTCGAGTTAACAAAATTGCGATTAATCTAAACTAAATATTTATAAGTTTAGGTAAGTACGAAAATCTTAAATATTTATCGTTAAAACAGAAAGCAATTTGGTTTCCAAAATATTGAACTCTTTGAAATTTGCGATTTCTGTGTTTCAATTAATTACAGTAAGTACATATTTCTCCCTATTTATTTTCAGAGCTGGTTTCGCGATTACGCAAGAACAATGCAACGAAAGTTTCCCGACTTGGAAAGAAAAGTCTCTCGTCGCCACTCTGACGGTTTGTTTCTTTTAATTTATCTTCCTCACTTGGCGTCCTGCAAGTACCAATGGTTATCATTATCTCGCGATGAAATTCTTGGCAGACGTCTTTGTTGATGCGCCTTGTGTACAGAAGTGAAATAAAATATCCACTGAACGATTCTCTCAATTATTAAATAATTCTAAAAATGTCAAACATTCTTCGAGCAAACTGCTTCTGAAATTCACACGGGGTGAAGTTTTTAATCCATTTTTGACGTTGATGTTTTTGCAAATAATGCTCACTGAATATAAAAATTTACTCTTGAAGACGCTGCTTTCCAAAATGGATCCGATTTACATCATTTACTTTCTTAATTTGTTTTATATTCATTATCCAGCTTTGTCACAAATAAACTATCTCATGTTTGAGTTGAACGACTTTTTAATAATTTTTAACATTCTTTTCCTTTTTAAGATAAACAGTTTACGAATTTTAATAACCATATAAATGTAGGTGGCTTTTTATAGCAGAAAATATATTCTGTGCACTTTAGACCATGAAATCACAAGGAATTAAAAAAATCCCTTTCGGCCGGACTACAGGGTGAGGTAGATTTCGAAGTGTTTTGATTGCGTTTATTGTGGTAACTTATTCCACAATCGAGAAACTAGATATGGATTTATAAACTATACTCATCAAGGCCTTTTCAACGATACTCCATAAGAATGGTTTAGAAAAATTCGAATTAGCAACCCCCCCCAAACTCCCACTCCCACTCTACCTCTCTAAACTTCATAGGGACCCAGATATATTTTTTTCAAAATTTCAACCTCCTTCCTCGGCCGAGCTGTTAACCCCAAAAATAACATAATAAAATTTGGTTGCAATATCTTCACAAAATTCGGCCGCTAGCGTGTAAATATATAATACATATATTATATATTAAACATATAAAAATATATTATATTTTATATATACCTATATATATACTTTCGAACGGGGGGTGGTTTCGTTCTCAGGGAGGCATGAAACGAAAAACTATGAAAGAATTTTTCGAAAGTCGTGACATGGTATATAGATCTCAATAGGTAGATTTTTCTTCGAAATCTACCTAAAACTTTGCGGAATTACATTCTTATTTATTTATTTAGAATAAAATTCATATTATAGTAGCTAATGAATTTGATTCGATGTGTCTATCTTTTAAAGGGCAAAGTTCGTTTTTTTGTTTGCAAAAAACGATATTATCCACACCGCACACGTTTTCTTAAAGCTATACAATTTCTGTATCTTTCGATTCCGTTTTAAGAACACTATATTTTTATAAAAGAAATATGATTCAAACTAATTTTATTTGTGTTTTCCAAATTGCTTTTATGAATTTCTGTTGTTGTTTTTTCTTAAATTTAAATAGAAAATATTGATGCAGTTGTGCCTTGGATTGAAAGCTAAAATAAAATATTCTTTATGGAACTATTTTCGCACATAATCTCTCTATCTATTGCAATCGTTATTAATAAAATCAAATCTATAAATTCAAAATTAAATTTCTTGAAGATATCTGCTTAAAAATAATTTTTCACAACCAACTAAAATATACCTATAACATAAAATACATGCATCAGCGACTGAAAAAATGGAGCAGTTTTCCAAAAAAACAGGGAAACGTTTGAATATTTCCAAAAAGTTTCGTAATTATTTTATTCAAGAGGAGCAGGAGCCCTTCGAAAATAAACCCAGTCACGTCAAAGTAATTCACGATGATTTAAATAAAACTATCGCGAACGTTGTATATCGGCAAAAATAATTTTCGTTTCGACCTTTGGGTGGACCAAAGCAACCATAACTCCGAAGATCACCTACTGTAATCTCAGGCACGTATTTTCGCCTGCTGAGTTGTAAAAAATATCTACTCATTCGCGATCTTTATTAAAAATAAAAGAAAACTTCCGTCCTCCCTTCGAAGTTCGCACGCAATCAAAAATAAAGTTGAAAAATATCATTTTTGATTTTCATTTCATTTAGTGGAAATTATTTCGCTAAATGTTTTTGAAAAGATGAATGCGTAAAAAAAATTGGTGAGTAATGAAAATATCTTAAATTCCCACATGCAGTCAACGCAAAATCAGGCTAGTGTTAGTTGGGGGTGCGGGTCGCGGGGTAAATCATTAAGGTGTTTTTCATGAAGTATTTTTGGATGATGTGATACTTCAAGTTATTGGTGATCGAACAACCCCTTTGACTTCCGAACATCTTAATTGATACCAAGCTTAACATTCTCTAATTGTGCTTCAAATAAATCTTGTCGTGGGATGCCGCAGCATGCGGTAATTGGTGCAGTGGAAGTGCAGTTGCACGACAGCGAGGTGAGCCATAATTCAGAAATCTGTGAGGAATGAGTTTTCTGACGGGGTTCTTCATCGTTGGCCAGAGTTATCCGAAACTGTGGTACTTAGGAATTAGGATATAATTCAGAAACAAAAAACAGATTTGAAAACAATTTCCATCTCTCCGGGCAAACATCCTTTTTTATCCTTTTTGCAGATTTTTCTGGGAACGGAACTGTTGCATCACACAAACGTTTATACAATTTCTCAAGACGCAAGACACAAGACACATTGAACAAGAGAAGAAATTTGCGTGGATCACAAATAGATTTAGACTTCTTCCGCCATTCGAAGCAGTGACACTCAGAGAGATCTACCTACTTCATCGATCTATGATGTGGCGTTCTCGCAGCGAACATGGAATATTAATTTGTCATACAAGAATAGAAATTAATTATTTCGTAAGTCCACACTCAAGCCAGTTCAGGTTTGTGCCATCGACAAGCACAATACATTGTGTGTACATATTTTGATCTGTGGGCGATAGGTTTGCAGGTTTTAGAAGATTCAGGACTCAGCTAGTTTTCAAATAAAATGCATCTACCTGCATATATGCGGCAAGGGTAAAAGTAGTAACGGAAGAGTTTCCTATGCTTCAAAACATGATCAACAAATTTAATACATACTTATGATACATATCTATTTATTACCAAAGTTTGCAGAGCTATAAATGTGGTTGTTTTTTTATTCGCAAGTTAAAATTAGAATTATTTTGCTGTCATCGGAAAAATCATATAAACTTGAGCGGAAAAATCATTTGCATCCATTTATACGTCTCGATCATCTGAATTTTTTCAGATCCAATATAATTTAGGAAATGAGATAAAGAACATCTGCTTCGGAGGCCAATGAGTATTGGAATTGGCTGGGCAACAAATTTGGCAAAAAATATTGAAAGTACATCATTAGCAATAGCGACAAATAAGTTTAATGCATTAATGATCACTACAATAATTTTCGAAATAACGACTGTTGTTATTGTGTTTTAATACTTTCGCCACGCACTTATTTTCTTTACAAAGATAGAACAAAAAGGAAAATTTGAACTATGGCGCTACTCCAAAGTTTCCACATTCTCATGAGTTCTATTAAAAGATTTCGAATGAAAAGTATTCTCAATTCGAACGATGAAATCGTTACTACTCTATTGAAGCAATATTTTTCGAAAATAATAAAAAGATTTTGTAGTTCGACAATAACACAGGAAATTATAAATTCTTCTTATTGTTGCTTTCTTTTTCTTTCCCTTCGAAAACTATTTCTATTTGAAAATCATCTGAAATTAATGAATGGTCAATTGGTCAATTACATTTTCCTGTGGGGGAAAAGTCCAACAAGATGGGAATTTGCATTCCGCTGAATGTCTAACCGTGAGGCATGAGCACTTTTGGTAAAAATTGGTGTGTTTATTTTAGAACTGATCCTTTGGCTAGAAAGCTCCCACGGAATTGTTCTCTTCGTGGATATAGTAGTAAGTATCAAGAAACGAGAAAACTGATACTGCTCTGAGTAATAATGTGATTGCAGTGATCTTAAGCAACGTACTTAGTGGACGCCATGAGACAATTGTTACAGCATCACACATTGCCATTTTTTGTCGCAGTTTTTGTGCTGCGGTTGCTCACTTGATCAGCAAAGTTCTATTTTAACTATCTCTGCTGATTCAAAAATATTTGAGATGCTTCTATTTCGGGCGAGTCATTAACGCTTTACTATGAGAATTATTCTGCCATTTCGCAACACCACCTCGGCTTTTTGAATCTGCAACCGATGCTGCTGAGGCTTCGTGAAGTTTCCTTGTAATTCTGCCGGCGACCCGCGCGAAGGTGCGCTTCTAGAAGATGTCTGCATCGCCGGACAGCAAAAGCAAGGGTCATCGCAGTCTATAAGACGCATTCCGCAACTGATGGGCCTGCTAGAGCATCAACATTAGACTTTCCACGCACTGGAAGGATTTCACCTCATAAACTGTAAAGTCGAATAAACTAGCAGTAAAATAGTAAACTGAGTATACAAATACAAAAATCAATAGCGCATTTAAGTTTGGTGCTTTTATAAGTAAAATATAAACATACTAGTAGGTCTACGCAGTTTCACCCGGTGCGTGCGGTGAAATCATAATATAAATATAATGTACGAAATATGTATATACATGGTACCTAATACCTATATCGATATAGGCCAAACATTGAGTGGAAATTTTTTTACGGAGGAACTGATTTTGAAAATTCTGTCACTATTGTTTCATACAAATTGTGACTATTGAAACTTTAATATGCGTATGTATTTTCAGAAAAATTACTTGAATATTTGACGCCATAATAGATCCCTCCGCTTGGTCTTAATAATTGTGATGGTAATGTCGATATTTGTCATTGAATTATCTAATTTACTTAAATTACTTAATTTATCTAAATTACGTAAATTTATGCAAAGTTCAGGTACCTTATTCTGTCTGCCATTTTCAATTTCCAAAGGTGTTCGAGTATTCCCCATAATGCGGGGGACCCAACTGGAGGACCGCCGCCACTGACATTTAACCGTTGCTCAGCAGTACACAAAACCATTGGAGTTCTCCAGTTAGCGGATTACCGGAACTGCATCTGAACCTCGAAGTCAGTCTCGCTTCATCAACAGACACAGCAGTTAGATTTTATGCAATCACTGAAGTTATAAAGTAAAGTAAAATTAAAAGGTCCAGTCAAATTATAAGGCCGCGTCGTTCCGTGAAATAAAGGAGTCCAGCATCAAAGGAAAAACACCCAACAACAATTGTTTTTTAATTACTCCCTGACACCCCCAAAGCTCCCCAAGGTGAACCTCCAAACAAAAGGTTAATAGTAGAATTGCAATCAGTGGCCTAAAAATACCATTGGGTAATACTAAATTTCCCATACATTTGTCAAATTATGAAAATTGTTGCTGTATTTCAGTCGCCATCTTTAATTTACAAATTTTTATAGTAGATTCGAAATTGGTGTCAGCCAATTTATTTTTACATTAATTTACACCAACTTTTTCACTCACTCACAAAAAATCGGTTATCAATTTTGCCTGCCTTTTTAAATTTCCCAATTTGAATGGTAGATTCGAGATCAAGGACTTCGAAATATCTTTGGTTTTAAAGTTCCCCCGAATTCGTTGAATTATACAAAATTTCGGTCGCCATATTGAATCCGCCATTTTAAATTTTTAAATTTCGAAAAAAAAACAAAAAAAAATAACTTTAGATTTTATACGTACATAACATATATATAAAGATTTTGGAAAACAGTTTGTGGCAGCTTCAAAAGGCAAAAAATTCAATCAATTTCAAAAGAGATTTTTCGAAGGGCAGTTCGGTTGTTTTTTTTATCGTAATTATTTGTAATACATTTGTCTGTACGTGTATGTAATATCTTGAGAGCTGCTTTTCACATAATAAAAGTAATACTTTAAAGTATTAATTTAAATAATTTATATTGCTGTTAAGTAATTTCTGCTAGGTACACTGCCTAGCTTCACTTTGAAGATGAAGTTATGTTATATGCTCAATGCTTATATATTCTTAACTAATAAGAAATGCAATTTGTGCTCCAAAGACCATGCTCCTTAAAAATAGAAATGATTAGTGAAATTGGGTGAAAAGAGTTTTTTCACTTAAATATTAGATCGAAGCAAAATATTTTGGTTTTTGAATACAAACATAATAAAACAAATTTGCCCACTTACAAACAAAAGATAGCCGCCTTAAGCCATTCAACAGCATCGGCATCAATAAATCGAAGACTTCATAAATTTCCAGTTCACTAAAGGTGCTTTAAGTTTGAAGAGTATAAATCCATGATAGGGGCATGATTGACTTCTTGTGTTTACTTTAAAACGCACCAGAAGAAGAAAAAACAACAACAAAGAAATAAATTATTATATTTTATATATTTTCTCGAGATAATGGGGGGAAGAATGTAACGCCCATGCCTATAACGATTAACGATAAGCGTTCTCAAGTTGTCATCCACTCTTGTAGATGGACGTTGGACAGTGGGGGAACCAAAAAACGGTGGCAACAAGCTTCACCCCCAATCAAGGATACACAATGTGAGTATGTACAATTTTATTACCAGCCTTTGAATATCCTGCAAGAGTCTAATTATACTTAATATACGATCTTAGAGTGCTATTATTATGAAAATTTCAACAGTTTTTATTAGCCGAAACTAGTGCCGTTCAACAATATCACATAGTTTTATTGTTGGTCTGCAATAAATGGGTTTGTATGTATTCTGCGGAAAGTTCTAGTGCAATTATGACAGTGCATCATCCGTGCATGATTCACGTGTGACACATTTTGCCATTGAAATGTTTATTATATAAACGATTAAACAAACTTTATATTATTTTATTTGAAAATGGTTTGGAAATGAATGGGTTACGAGAAAGTTGGCTAAGTATAATATACATATATGAAAGTTATTTTTAATATAATCGTTATAAATACATTTGAAATTTTGAAACGATGGTTCACTTAAAACTTCCTATATTTTATTCTTGGAAGAGAATTTTAAGAATATCTGATGTCCTTGAGAAAAAAATAAACAATATAATGTTGAATTATTTCACTCTCAGATCAATATTGTAGATTAGAGAATCATGCATCCATTTTTTCAGCCCCAGCAAAATAATCTAGTTCCTTTTTTAATCGAGAAACCAAAAAACAAACATAAGACAAACAACTGTTTGTTACCGCAGTACAATTTGTCGTTTGTATCCTAACAAGATAGTTGCAACTGTTTGAGAGGTATATGTCTATAAAATTCACTGTATCATACAATCTGTATGTAACAAACTATACACAAAATAGTTGTTATTAAATAGTTGTTATTAAATGAAATGTGTGTGTTCAGCCCCAAGGTACTTAAGATTAAAATTTGCAGAATTCTGCAGATAATCGTAAATAAAATGCTATATTAGAGGAGTGTTTGCTTATCGGAAAGTATCATAGTCTCACGTTGAAAAGCCACTCTAAAGCAACCGAAATCGTTAAATACAACAAAGCACGAAATTTTCCGGATTTCGCCTTTCGTGTTCGGTTTCTTGCCCAGTGTTCGGATGTTCCTGAATTGTGTGTTGAAGTGTATTTAGTTGCATGACGTACGAACATGCGAACTCTTGAATAAACAATCAAAGCTGCACTAAAAATAAAAAAGTGCTTTTGAAATTTAGAGGTTGAGCGAGTAAAATTAGACACCCTCAACGCGCGTTTGTGTGCGTGACTTGCGGGAGTATGCGAGCTGCCTTCCTTTTATTCTTGTAATTAACAATAGAAATTATTCGTAAAATGATCACCTATTTCTAAAGTCATTCGTACATATATGCATTAGTTTGACTTCGGCCGACACATCAGAATGAAATTGCGTGCACAATAAAATCTTAATTAGTTCTCGGCGTTGAAAAATTTTACTGGCATAAAGATGTAATTCAACGTACACAACAACGACAGCGCGTGAATGAATGTGTTAGCGATGGTTCATACAATATCAATGTGTAAGACAATTACCTAAAAATTGTTTCATAATTGCTGACTACATACTTTGTTTGTAAGGAATTTTTAAAGACACACTTTCCTGTTGTTATTTTTGCAGCCAATATGACTTAAAGCATATTTGAAAAACCGTATTGTGATGAGTTTAAACGTTACAAAACATTCTATTAGTTTTTACATACGTAGGCATGTAATTTAACACATAATAGTGTCAATAATATTAATCCCATTTTTATTCTATTTCTGTAAGACTAGTGTCGAAGAATAATAATAGGTATAATAAGTTTCATGTTACTGTAAACTGTTACAATGAAAAAAATACTAAATTTTTAAAAAAGAAAAGAGTGACATAATTAATAAACTTCTCTCTTTAAATTCTTGTTTAAGAATAGTTCAACCTAAAGAGTTATCCTTAAATTTACCAGTTATTTAATTGAAATTTCGAATACCAAACTTTCAGTTCATTGTTAAGTCTATGAAAAACAAATAACTTTCTTAGAACAGAAACAAAGCAATTCTATTTCTGTAATCGATCTGGAAATAAGTCGAGAACGCCAACGTTCGAATCACTTTAGTACCCATGGGAAGTGCGAATGTTTTCTATTATAAAACAAGAAGAGAAATTGGTTCTCTTTGCCAATTCGTGGATTATTGTTGACTTTTACCAGAAGGTATTTTATCCTAGGACACGGAGACTCCGTTCAAGCTGACTGTATTGCATGACAAAACTGGGAAAAGATTGAATGCGATATTCACTCGGCAACCGTTTATATACTCTCTCGAATGGTGGACCACGAAAGTGTATAGCATTCCTGTCCGAAATTGGCCTCGACAATACTTGTCCTGTGAGTGTGTTCGCCATTTGGAGCCCAATCAGATCGCTGATATTGGCGAACACACTCTCAAACTCGAATTTAAGCGATTTGAGATTTTGTTTAAAGGCCGGGAATTTCAACCTCCCAAACACAATAGCCACGTAAGAGTTGTGAGATTTAAACAAACGACCCTGGCGGCCTACTGGCCGAGGATTTGCCAAAAATCGGGGCCCGAGAACGTCCAATGAGTCAGATTTTTAGATGGCTCCACTAGGCAAAATGCGTTACGTAATGGACTCGTTGGAGCACTCGATCGCATCACAAGCTCGAGTACAAACTCGATCAGTTTCCATAACCAGGAGTAATATTGTAATGCGGTTCCCGAGGATATGTGGGGCAAGTCTGCAATGTCTGGGGTTCCCAAAATAAATTTATTTGTATCGAATTCGATTCCACCTGAAGTATGTCAATCAACGCTAGTAGAATTACAATGCCTCTGTTTTGTCGTTTTTACGTGATCGGTGAAATCAGTGAAACGATTTTTTTCTAAATATTAAGCCTTTTGAGCAAATAAAACATTTGATTTCAGAACCAACGCGAGTGATATACAAAATACATATGTAGCACCACTCACCAGTGTAAATACTTCTGATCTTGATGAGACTAGAAATGTTCTGAACTATTACTACCTGTTTATAGTTTATAAAACTATTGTAGGTGGAACCATAAATTGTTATAATGAGTGTGTTTTTCTCAACAACATTTTCACGAAACGTGAACGAAAATCCTTAAATCATTTATACTTTTGTTAGTGATACTTAATAAACTTATGCATAAATTTTTCAAGAAAAATTTAAAAAATAAAATTATGTACGTATACAAACTACAAAGGCAAATATTTATTCAAGCCACAATTTCAAATATTAACCACAACCAAGTATTACTGCCTAAGAGTTGTAATTAAATTTTTATGGTTAAATTAAACATTTTTCTTAATTAATATGAAATTCAAAATTTCGCAAAACCAGAAAAATAAATAAGTATATAAAAAAAGAGATTAGGTAAGGAACTTGCTCTATTACTTGATGTGTTGTTAAATAAATATTGTTTTTACATAATTCGTTTTTTACTTCATTGTGTAATTTATTTTTCAATACACAAAAAAGCAAGTGAAAACTAGAAATTTCAAATGAGGAAAGAAGTGTGCGATTTGTTTTTACATTTTAATTTTTCCCACTCGAAAAATGTGATTATGTGTTGTCAGAGGGGAAAGAAAAAAGAAAGAAAAAGCTTCAAACTCCTTTGTCGTCAGGGTCAGTTATTTTCCCTCAAAGTGCTACAAAAAATAGCGCATCATCAACCAATACCCAACGTTATTTTCGGAGTAAAAACGACGTTAAAAATAACGCATCAATCTTCATAAAAAGTTCCTATTGAATAGTATTGTTGAATAGTATCTGTAAGAAATGTTAGTAAACCGAGCTACCAACGACTTCTTCACGTTTAGAAGGAAAAGAAATAAATGCAAATGTACAATCTATATAAATAAAAATGTAAATGTCCGTTTGTTAGACTCCCCTAATCTCCGAAAGTTCTTCACCGACTGCTTTGAAATTTTGACACAACGTTGTACTCAACTACAGTCAGGATTTTCTATACTTTTTATATTTGTGGGAGTGTTGTGGGGGTTGGGGTGGTAGGGACTCCCCTTGAGGTTGTCCAAATTGGGCCGTGTGAGGTATCAAATTAAAGCTCTTACTGAGTACTATTAAATGGCATATTTTTCTTTCTTCTTAAAGAAACTTTACAACAGACTTTTTTCATTCGAATATCGTTAAAATGCGTAGTTTGCGAATTTGTCTATAGAGGGGTTGTAGGTTGGTGCTTTAGCATAATGTTCTACATAGTTCATGGGAACATTTCAATTTTCTATATTTAACCGTTATACGGGTTTTAGTGTGAAATAAATTTGTTCAGTTCTTTCAAGTAAAAGTTTTTTACGTGGAAGTACGTAAATTAAAATCCTATAATCTTCTATACTACCTACTTATCGCAGAGAAAAAATAGTTAGAACAAAATGTTTGCAAGAGAACGTAGATGCCATTTAATATGCATATGTCAGATAGATTCTGTACCGTTATATGAGTTTCTAGCGAATATATAATGATTATCGAAATATTGTTGAGTATATCTGCATTTACCATTATGAAAATACTAAGAAAGCCCGATTAATTAAAAGTCATGTTGCATGACTATTATTAAGAAAACACTATTCTCCAAGTTTTTGTTAGCGATTCAAATTTTGGGTAGAGTTTTAGGGTAGTAAACTTGGATGGATTTAATAATTTACTTTTGGGGTTTTTAAATTTAGAATGACTGAATGGGAATCTTTCCGGTGGGCTAAAACACGTTCATTTGAATTTCATTTTTGGAGGTTCTGTGGGTGGGGTGGTAACCAAACCATCTCATTTGGGGTAGTCCAATTTGAGGCGAGTGTGATATCAAATTAAATCTCTTGGTAAGTACTATTAAAAAGGCATAATATTTTTTTCTGTAAGAAACTTTACAACAGACTTCATTCATAATTCGCAGTGAGCTGCGTCGATTTATCTGCGTTTGAGTGAAAATATTGAATTCTTTCCATGAAAGATGTAAAACACTATGCTAAAGCATAATTAAAAGAAAATTCAGCCCCCACTCATCGTATCACCCTACTCCTCCTTTGTACCACAAGTTCGAAAAGCACGCGTTATAACGATAAAATTTCTTTTATAAAACTTCTTACAGAAGAAAAAAAATATGCCATTTAATAGTACATACTCAACAAAATCTTTAAGTTACTATCACACACGGCTCAAATTGGACAACCCCAAGAGGGGTAGTTGACGCACCCCAATCCAGGACCCCCGGAAACGGACGAAAACGAAAAGTTACGATTAGTGATGCATAGCAGTTATTTATATGTATTCCATCGTCCCGTGACGGCAAACCAAAGATGCCCCCTTCACCAATCACGCCTCGGGTTCGCCAAAAGAAGTACTCAACGTTAAAAAAATTAATGAGCAACACTGTAGAAGCACCATAGTCCTTACAGCACCTTTCAGAGATGAACATGTCCTCATTGCTCGCCTTCCTACGATTCCAACAGATATCCCATTTCAATTTAAAAGATGGCACTTCCTAATTCGAGTTGCGTTTGCAATCACCATAGACAAGGGTTTGATCTAGACGGGGACACGGGGATTGTTCCTCACATGGTCAATTATGTTGCGTGCAGCGTGTTCTAGACGCGGCAAACCAAAAAATCTCTATATCTGCACAGAAAATGGAACAAAGAAAAATATTGTATAACCACAGACTACGTGAAATTATCTTTTATTTAACCAGACTGAGCGTTAGCAACGTGCAGCAGGGTACAGCTATTATGTATAAAACGCTGCAAAATTTATTTTTCTAAACTGAATAAAATACAATTTTTGATTTAGTCCTGAATAAAGCGACCCACAAATTCTGACCAGTGTAGTGCCCATGCCCCAACGGGTCGCAGAGAGTCAGTAAATAAACGGGACAATTATTGTCCTATTCGGCTGTAATAACGGTTTCTTTAAAAAAAATCATTTTTTATCTTACTTTTTTTCGAAATTGATTCAGATTTTTAAATTTTTTGGTTTCAATTCTTCACTTTTTGGTCAAAATCGCCTTCAAATTTGATCTCATCACACCAAAAAGCACCCATTGCCCTAAAACCCATGGGTGCATTCCGATTAAGCTGCCGAGCTTCGGGACACAACTAGGGTCCAAATGCACTGTAACCTATGTGCGAAGAACGATTTTTTTCGAACGGACATTAAGGTAAATATCGATGACCAGGGGGACGACGCGGAACGGAGATTGTATTTTTGGACCCTACCCATCTTAAAACATACAAAAAATATTTTGAAGGGGTGTTAAAAAACACTGTTCCGAACCATGTATTATTCAGAGAATCATAAGCCAAAAGCCAAAGCCCACTCACTGACTGATGAATGTTTCTCAAATTCTCATTGTAAGAAGATTTAATATTTAAGAACTCATCCTTGGTACAGAAGTTCCCTACAGGTAAAACATGAGCACTTATGGTTTTCAGAAATTCGCCTTCTGAGCCCTACAACTCACCTAAGGACAAATCATTAAAAACGCATTGCATTAAAAACATTACAGTATACAGTTCACTATTTCCTGGGCAATAGCGAAGCATTGCCGGGCCTGCTAGTATTAAATAAAAATAAATAACGTTGCCATTCTTCCGAAAAGCTGCCAAAAAGTCCCAATTTCCAATAATTAATTAAAGATGGCTCTTTTTAACTAATATCTATTGAACTTGTTAATAATTAGATTGTTTTTGGCACAATTTTGTACATGAAATCAGTTAATTTGGCTTGTTTTTTCAATTCATTGGTGCCAACATTGATGAAAATTAATAAAGCTGCGGCGGAGCTCTTCCCCTCACAAAAAAGCTGTGGCGGTGCTCTTCCCCTCACTTATTGTTAGTTCATACTTCATAGTTGTGCTATCACATTGTTGCATAATTTTAGGCTTTTAATAAATTCGTCAGGGAGGCGCTGACCGGCTGACCTCTACCGGTGGCACGGCTTTGCAATAAATTTTGGAATTATCGGTGTGAAGAATTTTGTTGAAAAGATGTGAAATAAAATTGTTTTTAATTTTTAAGCATTTACTGTTGTACTTGGTGATATTTTTCCAGGGTAAACTGAAAATTAAAATCATTACAGTATTTAATTAATTGTTGATATTGAACAGTTAGTTTTCTGACAACTGCAATTAAATCCAGTTTTTAATAAGTTTTAATAGTGTCTGTAAATTCAAAAATAAAAATTAAACAACAGTATAAAATTCAATAATATTCAATCTTTTCAATAATACATAATTATATTATTACACGAGCGCTCGAGTACATTTTGGGAAAACGATGTGACAAATTTCGGCGATGAAGATTTTAGGGAAAATTCTAGGATGTACCGCAAGTCCGCACAACACATTTAACATTTAGTGTTCTAAATTGCAATATATGAATTGCTGAATTGTCAAAACTAAGTGTCAAACCGTGCTGAATTGTCAAAACTAAGTTCAGCCAGGTTATGAACCTGTTTTACGTACCTGTTTTTGCCAAAAACCCCCGAGGTGTTTTCAAAATGTATGGGAAAACATATGTTTTTCGACTTGTTTTCTGTGGAAAACAGGAATCTTATCACAAACAAGTGTTTTTGAGTCGATTAAAAAGAGGCTATAAAACCTTAAAACAGGTGAACAGACCTTTATTGTTCGTTAAGTTTTAACATGAGATTTTTTTAACTACAGAAAAAATTCCAAAATTTGCAAATAAAGGTTTCCTTTTCTGATTAACACCGCCTACGATTTTAGAGTTATGATTAAACAATTCAAATCAATTATTTGGTGCAGAAATATCAAACGTATGAATTTCTCTTTCGAAATAGCATTCAAATCACTTGTTGAGTTCAACTTGCCAAGGCTAGAAAAATCGTTGCAACATATTCCAATGAAAAGTGAAAGTTATGATTTGAAAAATTTTTCCGCCTCGAACTTGAGAACATCAGTTAATGTTGAAGGTTTTCATCATGATTTTGAAGCGATCGTTGCCCTCTGGCGTGCTTAAAAACTTCCGGAGAAATACAGGTACGGAAGAAAAGGTAAACAACCATTTCATCTGGTGAATAATACAATAACATAAACAGCTTCAGTTTTGGATGATGGCTAATTCAGTTCTTTTTTCCAGTATTCAGTAAGTAAATACAGCAACTCTGCTCCCGAATTGCATGATCACATACATTTCACGAGATCTCCCAGAGCAACCTTGATTTATTTCACGTGAAACTTGTTCATGATAAAGAAGGGCAAACAAAAACGACAAGCGACAACGACTTTTTCTTAAAGTATTGTTTTTATTATTATTGTACAAGTTGTTTAAATAAACTTAAACTTAAGTTCTTAGAAAACTTTGCATCTCTTCTTGTTGTGGTAACTTGTGATGACCAACGGGCACAAATTTATGTGTAATCTAAAAGCAAAATTAATGGCAGAAATTTAGAAGGAAAAGCAGAAATCTAATATGACTGAAAAACATGGTTTTATATCTACACAAATTTTATAAATATCGTAAGCAAACTTAAGGTAAGGAGCGAAACCACTGCTTGCTTTGTTCCACTATTTGGTTTTTGGGTCGGTCTTAATATATCTCCTAATTTAGTGATGATATCTGGCAGAGGCTTCGTCTTTATATCACAGGCTGTGTTTTCTATGGCATCTTCGACGTGGGCTGTTAAAATGCGAAAGTTGACATCATTGTGATCCAATTCAGCGTACATAAACCGATGCAACCGATCGGAGAGGACCCACAATCTGTCCTGATCGTCCACCTTAACGTCGTTCGGGAAAACCATTTCAACAGAGCTCATGTACACACGGCCTTGCGATTTTATGGTGTAAGCCCGGTTGGATGTCTTCCAGCAAGCGACTGCGTTCAAATTTGGCAATGCGTAGAAGAGGACGCCGGTCAGCTGGTCCAGGAACGAAGCTCCGGCCTGGGCGTTGGGTCCTCTTGATCCAAGAATTTTAAATTCCTTGTAAATATTCGGTGAAGTTGCGAGTGTCCTGTTGCGCAATACTTTTGTAGATACGGCGAACTCCATCGTAGAGCTCAATGGATGAAAGTACAACATCGCATAACCATCGACTGCCTTTGAAATCGACAATCCAAAGAGACCATCATCCCACTGAAAGTTGATACCACCGATTGTGTAGTTTCCTGCCAGGGGATCAGGATAGAAGTAATTGTGCTTTACACGCCAGGATTCCTGCTCCTTCCAGGAGTACACAACTAGGCCAGGTCCTCCTAGGTCAGCTGCATACGCAAATGTATCCTCGCAATCACCATCTTCGACAGCAATGTTAGCGAAGAAGGAACTTTCCTTGACATGGTCTTTTGGAAAAGGATACCGACGTAGCAGATTGTCGTTGTGCAAGTCATAAACCAGAAGCTGCGGGGGAGACAGCACTTTCGCGTCGCTTAAAATATTCACTGCCCCAGTATCCAAGACCCACAATCGACCGCAACGATCAGCTCGAATTCGGAAAGGCGATACTATTTCCGGAGGTTCTTCAGTCGTTAGTCGATGAGCCTCCCAGCTAGGAAAAGGTGTCAGCATCGGTGATTTAGTTGAGGTATCTGGAATGAACACGAAAATCACATTAACACAAGCAAACGAAACAATTGCAAAAGACGGAAGCGAGCGACATTTGTTTCTATTCCATCTCGAGCTCGAGGGCATTGGAGTGATTGATCACCTTGTTGTGATTATATCGATACAATAAAGCGGTCTTTCAAATATGTATTATTGTAATGGATTCAGAAAAAAATCAGCTCCACCTGCATTCTGCAATGCAATTTTCCAGGTCAACTACTTCGACAACCAAATCAAGTATGTATACATTTATGGATGGTGAATATTTGATTGATTTCTAATTCGCGCATTCGATACATTTCATACAATCACATCACGAATGTAAAAATACTAAGCATCGAGCCTTTCAATAACTTATTACAATTCGTGCAGTTTTTGAGGGATACTGTAATCGTAAAAATGCAACAATTTCAACAAATCACTTCGATAAAAACATGCTTTGTAGAAATGTGAACGTTTCGAATCTTGGTGACCCCCAACGGAGTTTAGGCTTTGAGAATCAGTGAAGGCGACAATTAGTGTTAAGGTGTTCAGGAAGTTAGCCGATTATTTATGGTTCTGCAACTGGCCTGCATTATTAGCGTAATGGGTCAATCTATTCTTGAGCTGCTGCAACTATCCAATGAGTTTTATAAAAGAGAAAAAACAGAAAAAAGCATGAAGGCAAGTGCAAGGTTGATTTTGTAAAGCAACTGATCTTGCACAAATTGTCTTATGAACAAAATCACACGGTCGATTAGAAAAGTTGGTTTTGCCCAATTCTGATTATAGAGGGCATTTTCGTTTTTTTGAATAAATTAATTACTTTTTGAGGTAAACAATTTGCAATGACCAGAATGTGCTTTTTTCAAATATAAATTATCATGATAGAACTAAGAAAAAGGCTCGCAAGATCACATTTGTGTCATGCTTTCGAAATTCGAAGCACAAACAAATGACGCCGATTCGATTTTTTTATTCAGTATAATTGAACAAATTAAAATTAATAAACCGGAAATATATACCTATAACCAACTTCTATTTACAAATACCAAATTTGCGATTAATAGTTTGTTTAATCCTTTTTTAATTGTCACGTAAGAGTTGAAGAAGCTTAAGGGGAATTTTCTTCAGTCTTCAGAATAATGAGCCTTAATGCTTTTAAGCATCTTAAGAATACGTAGTGAAGTCTTTCTTTGCTAATATCGGTATTAATAAAAAAAAATACGTGCAATTACTTTTGTTTGTTGATTGTTACTTTTTTCAGGTCATATTTTTCTACGCATCAAACTGAAACACAGACGGTACATTTACAAATTTTCCTCCTGAAACTAGTTGCTACAGTAGACCTGTATTTTTGGCTAAATTAAACTTCTAATGCTTTTAATGAATTGATCAGATCGATGGAAACCGACATTCATTTTTAATCGTTTAATATTCAATCCACTAAGCATTTGAATTTTCCGTCGAAGACATATTATATGACAATTATTAAGTCAAGTACGTGCTGCACTTTGAATTTATAAGAATAACTTGATTTCACATTCAAACTATAATTAATTGCTTTTGCAAGTCCAAGAATCAAGTTTTTTGCTCTCACATGAAGTGCTTTTTCTTCAAGCAATTAGATTAACATTCTTATGATGCATTGCAAACGCAATCAACAAACTATAATAGTGCAATTAAAATAACAATATTATGTTTTAGTTGAACAAAAAAAAAGCGAATTCCGTTGTACGTTTTGTCATATATTTCCAGCTCGCATGGCATTAGGAAATATCATTTACGTTATTGTTGCAAAAACGGCGGATTTAAAACCAAGCTGCGAATATTTTATTTGTCTGCACTGTCATTCGTGCAAAATTTAAATACAGTTGATGGCTTAAGCCTGCAGATCGAATTGCATAAGTGTGAGTGATTTGAATTTGCAACTAGTTTTCAATAAAAAGGAAAAAATATTTTACATTCGAGGAAAGTTTAATTTGATTTTGAAGATTCATTATTCTTGTCTTAAATGGAAAATAACTTCGATCAGTTTTATTTTCCATCGCTATCAGAAACAACATCTATTAACTTCAATGGAATCGTTAATATAGCATACAAGCTGAAATATTTACATCAAAAAGGTTAAGGCCGAATGGAAATACGAAATCGCCATGAGAACTGTTTCCATCTTCGAGTATGCAATAAAACATGGAACTTCATCTGTAAGATTCAGTGCTGCAGGCTACTTTTGCATAAATTATGCAAAAGCAGAGAAAGTGATTAATTACGGTATCGAAATTGTTCTTGTAGTATCACGGAGCTGCGTGCCCCGAGAATCGCGTTCATTGCAAACTGATCCAAGCGAAATGCGCTTGTCATTAACGCACTTCGATCAGCTGCGCGCAGCTTTCGTCACGCAATTTGATCGGCTTTAATCACAGCGATAAGTGAATCAATTGTTCGAGTTGCAAGAGTGCACCTAATTGTTGTTAAGTACGTGTAAATTGCGAATAATTATGCAATCGCACAAAATGCAATACACTTCAATTAAAAACTGTGTGAGAAAGATTTAATATTGTATTTGTTATTACCTAAATTGAACGGAAATTGCTCAAGGTGATTGAGTAATAAAAATATCCTTGAATGAATAATTTTGTTGATGCTGCAATTTCATTATGTAGGTGGATAATTTGAAATTCAAATGAAATAGTTATGATAAAAATTAAAAAAATAAAAAATAACCTTTGTTGTGCCTAGAAGGCGAGAAGTTAAGAAGAACAATTTGTTATAATTTAATTTATCCCGAAGGCATTTGAAGCAGTCTAGTATTTTAATATATTTATTGGACATGAACGACTTGGATATAATAATAATCTAATTAGAATTCGTTTTTGAGTGAGGAAATACATTTACATAATTTATTATAACTAACAAAAAGAAAACCCGCAAAGGACTTTAAGACTGTTTTACTAAAAATTTTTCTTGAGAGCGTGGAAAACGATTACAGCGTCAGGTTCCATTAGTTACCACTGTAACTCTTGCTGGTTTCCGTTAGGTGCAGGAAAATAAAATATAAGATACCCAGAACTCTGAAGGAGAAGAAGGCTGTACTCTGTAGTAAGGGGTAGTAGAGTAGTAGGAGCTTTTCCATTTTCTTATAAAATTTACATTTTGCATCAAAACTCTGTGCACATTAAATTTTTCACTCCCCAAATTCCAAGTGTCATTTTGAGCAGAAAATAATGTTCATGACAAAGTGTTCTCGCGTATTTTCCCATTTTAAAAGACTTCGCGGGAATAAACATCTTTGCTCTGTCGCAATTATGGAACTTATTCATACAAGAATCCAGCTGGTGGGAATGTGGGATGGAGGCAGACCAAATTAGTACTGTCCCCCATTTCGGGGCCTGAGAATGACTCACCGGGAAAGAACTCGGCACGAGAACACGTAAGAAAACGTGAATCATAAAAGAATTAGGCTAAGTTCCTAAAAATGTTACCTCAAATATTCGACTTAATTTACTTAGAATTGTTCTTCAAATTACTTTCAATTATTAAAACAGATTTCAGATGCCAGTGGATATATTACAACCAAGTTTGCTTTGCTGCGGCCCTTGAAACAAATTGCTGCAATTGTCCTGAAAATACATTTAATTACAGAGAAACTATTCCTAATTTGTTTAATATTTGGGTTGAAGTAATTTGTAACCCGCGGAGACCTGAATTCACTTCAATATCTAGAAACCGCCTTCGCAGTGTTTTTTATTCGAAACATTTTCATCTCAATCTAACAATTTGATGATGATAATCTTAGAAACCGAAATTTCTCTGTATGCTTGAATTGCACATTGTTTATGTGTTACGGGCATTAATCTAACAAATCATTTTCGCACGAACCAGTTCACTTAATTCTTTCAACAATGTCAATAAACAATTAGAGTTCTCAAACATTGACACTGATTTCGTTTTTTAGCGATAAATCCTGTAGTTATGATTCTTACCATTAGGATGACCTGCAATTACAAGTCAAGCGAAATGACCAGAAAAAGTTTGATAAGAATTTCCATTCTACGGTTTAATTGCGCACACTCGTTAAAGCTATTTAATTATATTTATCTTTTATAAATTGCGCACAAAGCGTGAAATTTTATTGGGCGTATCGTGATGAACTAAAAAAATAAAACAGTGCTAAAATTTTGCGCCGTAGCTTATTTATACAGAAGAATGATGTAGAAAGCCCAGCACCATAGCGAATGTAAAATAGATTCCTACACAATATTCTAAAACTGTTCGGTCACTGAACTTTTAATTTACTATATTATTTTCTTTATTAATGTTTAAAAAAAAAATGATATTCTATTCCCGTGGAATGTGAACAGATGCCGAGAATTTTTAACTTTGAAGCAACTATTCTCTTCAATATTACTACCATTACAACAAACGACTACACTAGCGAGCACGAGTCCCTAATAATTTGGCAACCCCCTGTAAATGGACTTCGTATTGTTGAACTGGTGAATAGATAATAATTATAATAATTAACCGTGAAAAGAGACAGCGAATCTGTCTGCAGTCTAGACGAAGACTTTTTTCCATGGAATTAAAAACGGCGCTGCTTTTTTGCAGTTTTAACCAAGCCTCCTGCAGATTATAGTCTTTATCAAAGTTTCGAAATGATTTTCGGCGCTTTTTGAGATCGACGGATAACCCTTTGCAATATTTCATTATAAGGGAATTGAGGTGTTTTTGGCAGTCTTTCGATCGCTTTGGAACCGCAAAAAGGGATCAAGAACAACCGAAAAATTTATATAATAATCATCTAAAGATGCCCCAAAAAGTAACTTCGTACTAAAATACGAAAGAGAAGTTATGTAAATTGTATTTCAATTGGAGGAAAATGGTAAATTGCAGCAGTCCGAACAAATTGTAATTAATAAATGATTAAAAATTTCAGCATATTTTAGTTTTAAAAACAAAATGTCTTCAATGAATTTCTATTTCAACGTTAGCGAAAATAAGAAAAGAACTCACTTATAGGTATAGCTTCGGTATTGCCGAACGTAAACGTAATGCTTTTAATATTTTCATAAATTGAAACCGTTTACAAAAAATCAAAGAAAATCAAAAATTACAAATTGACATCAACCTTGATTCACCTTGATTAAAAAAGTTGTGTTTTCAATGAAACTAAAATAAATAGCAAATACACATGCATGTAAATTGTAATGATTGATATTGATTGACACTTTTTATGAGTTTTAATTACAAATTCATAAACTCACTCCCAGTGTGTTCCTTTTGAACTTCCATAAAAAGATGAATTTAATTCATTAGTTGCGTAATTATTATAATATTATTATAATTGTGGCAAGTCGTTACTAGTAAATAAAACGCCAGCTCCTGTGTGTGAATTTATTCAAAAAATGCGAAATTTTTTAAACGTTCCTATTATAAAAAAGAAGTTAAAATGAAGGCATTTTAGTTTTTAATCCAGTATAATTCCCCTAATATGTATAAAGAAAGTGCTTTTTAAAAACAAACAGACAAAATGCTGCGGTTTTAAAAGTGTCCTTGTTTAACACACCCAGAATGTGAATTCCCGTAAATATTTAAACATTTTTTTGTAACACGTCGCAATCCAATTACAATATGCAAACTACAATGGGGTCCAGATGTGATATAAGCTGATGGGAGCTGCAGTCGATATCAACACGAGTTGTGATGCAACAGACGCATGTTAATTTTAAAAAAAAAACAAAAACGAAACAAAAGCAGAATAAATGACTTCATGAAACCACACCTCGTAGTTCGTACGACTTCAGCGACTGTAAAAAGTGCAGAATAAATAATTCGCAAATGCACTTTCCCTGCTCCAGATGCCTCGACTGAACATTTTCGAAAATCGATTTGAATAATTATTAATTTGTGATTTTTTTTTGAAGCGATTTACCCCAGATAGTTGTTCTCCTGTCGTTAATTGGTTCAACCATAGGTGGAAGTTACAGGTGGCACGCAGGGGGAGTTACACTTACAGTTCCCGCAGAATGCAGAACTGATCTGATCTGGCGGGTACCGCAGCTCTGATAGAACCGATTAATGAAACTGTAAAATCAAAAGCCGCTGGCTTGGCTTACCATTAAGATCAAGGTAAGCCAATGAGGCTGGGACCCCCTCCTTCCAGCGCGGCAAAGTGATGAAGAGCCTTGATCGATAGACTTCCAGGCCGACTGGTATCACGTTTTCTGGTATGAATTGCCTGCTTTCGATCGCCTGCTGTCGCAGCTCATTATTGGGATACTTAAAATCGATCTCTTTCCATTCGTATGCAACGCGCAGATTGTCGTTGGCGTCTACCAAAACGGCGAGGATGACGACTGCCAGCAACTGGTATTTGGTGACTTCGGGCAGCATTTTGAAGGACACTTGCACTTTTTTGGGCTTCGTTTTTCACAATCCTTGCGCAAGCTTTTAAATTTCACACACGATAACACCAATAACAACAGTCTGGTGCATTTGTGAAACTTCTCCAATTGGTCTTATCCGATCGAGCGCTGTTGGCCTGGTGGCGATATTCAAACGCGCCCGGGCAACTCACTTTTACTTTTGGGAATGTCTCTGATGGCGACTGCCCTCGCGCACTGGCAGTTTTTAATTTATTCGGCGGTTGTGAATTCTGCAAGTCGATCACACTTATTCGGAGGATTTCTCAAGTGATGTAAGCTACCTACTCAGCCAAGCCCAAGGTGTATTTGCAGATCGTGATTTGCGAGTCAAGAAGTAAAATAAATAGACACAGTTATTTTTTGTTCGGTCACCTTTTGAATTCACACTTCATCACATGAGAAGCAAACCGTCGTCGCGTAGTTCGTTGGTTGCAAGTTTACCACGCCGCACAATCACATTCCGTTGCTTGCTTCTAACCACCAATACCGGCAATTTAAATAGTTTTTTATTTCCGGAATCACTAGTCCCTAATGCTGAAATTGTTAGTAACGCTTTTTTCGCGGATAATTGAGTTATTACTACTGAACTTAACGCCCGACTGAATTCAATAGCGAACCTAGAGTGGAGCGGTGGAAGCTAAACCGCATTCTTCTGGCGTATCGCGCGGACTATGATGACTAACTTAGTGACTGATTCCACCGTCAGCCATGTCTTTAGCACAATTATCGTGCTTGAGTGGAAGTGGAAAGTAAAGCCCCCCGGTGAAGCGTTGGCAGGTAACTGGTTTCTGTTTCTGTAAAAGTTCTGAAGTGCTCGCCGCGCCGCCGCGCCATGCCCACAGTAGATTTGAGTCAGAGACACCGTCGGCGACCAAATGAATGGAGCTCTCCAGGTGCGGAGCCCGGGCACTGTGACACAAGTTCACCTGGTACAGATCGCCCATTAACGTTTCTAGGTGAAAGATTGGGGCGTTTTCGTTGCTCACAGTCACGAAAATCACGTCCGGCCGCAAGCGAATCCGGACCGGTTTCATTCACTTACTTTACTATGAAGCTGCAAATGTCGGTTACCAATTCCACTACGTCATTTCCGATAGTTTTAGTTGTGGCTTTAGGAAAGTGAGTGCATTGGCGAGACTTTCTACAATACCTACTACCGTGGAATGCCCGTAAGAGCACGGCACAATTGTTGGAGGCATTTCCCCTGCTTCTCTTTTGAATGGACCGCTTTCAAACACTGAAAATACTCCATCATTTTCTAACAATTTGACCTTTTTATTACAAAAGTCAAAAGATTCCTGGGTACTTAAGAAAGCTAATAATTTTATTTAATAGAAAACTGATCATTTTTAATTTCCTGTACTGTATGATAAATAAAAAATGGATGGCAATAGCTACGTAATTGTTTCATTCTCTGTTTTTAGTTATCCTTAAAAATTTATCACCATTTTATGATGTCTGGTGAGTTGGACAATAACAAACCGTCAATATTCTTCTGAATTCATAAAATTGCATCATTTCCAGTTTCGATTTGGTCTGTTCTTTTGCTTACGATTTCTTGCGCAATTGTAAGACAGAGTACTTAAATTTTAAGTACTGGGCAATAAATATATATGGGCAATCTTATGAATTATGCATTTAGTGTCTTCAGTAATCAGTTTTTTACAGGGAAAACGATGCGAAAGGCGAACTGAAAATAAATCGTATCATCACTTTTTTGCAGATCAGAGTTGAATGCATTTCGGCGCCAAACAAAAAGATTTTGCCACAAAATTATTTGCTTTAAGAACCTCAACCTCAACCTAAAGCCCAAGGTGGACTTTATTTGTATTTGCAATAGTTTAGCCGAATATATCCAATCGCGTCTATTCTGAAATTTTTGTTAATGGGATGCTATACAGTAGTTATTTTTGAAATATTATGCAAATCCATTTTCATTGAAATAAATAAAAATTGGACGCTGTCACAGAACTGTCCTTTTAAAAATTCTTTGGTATCTGGAAAAAGGGTAGAAAATGGCAATAAAAAACATCAGTTCCTATATTCATGTATCCATTTATTTATCGACTGTCATATTTTTACATAAATAAGAAACAATAATAGGTTAAATAAAGTGATTGCCAAAAATTTACAAACTAATTTCTTCAAGTGACTTAGAGGTCATTATATTTCATGTCCCTAAAAAGCATTTCAATCACAATAGAAAATGCAACATCGACAAGAAATATTTCAATGGATTTCAATATTTTATGCAAGGTGCCTTTTGTAGTTATTTTTTAATTTCTATAATATTTCACATTAGTATATTCGGTTCAAAAAGATTTTTGTTTTATTTACTGTCTAAAAAGGCAAGGACCAGGAAGTCCAACAGTTAAATACCAACTGTGATGTAATTCGCCTGCTGCATCCCTGCTGATGGGGATGCAGCAAGGAACTTCCCAATCAATAATATTGATGTGACAAAATCACCAATCAAGTTTAGTCACGATCGATGTTATTTTGTCGCCCATCATTTCCAAAACATGTACATCAATGTTATTTAATCTATATATTATTTTTGTTGAACCGAATCTGAATGTTGTTCGATGGATATGCTTTGGAAATCGGTGAGGAACTTTCACTGGTTTTGTGAGAGTCCAACATCAATTTTATGACACACAAAAAGGCAAGGACTGATTAAAATGATAACAATTTTGTGGAATCACTTGCCTTTTATGTATATTACATTTCGTTTAGCGTGCTGATTTTTAAATTGGAAGAGTAAACAACCCAACACAGTTTTGCATTTGACGATGAAACGTTAATTGTAGTTAACTGCTTTTGGCTTTAACTAATGGAATACTACATGTTTTTTTTCTATAACAATTATTTTGTAATGAGAGTAGTATTGATTATCCGATTGCACCCGAAATCATTTCTGAATTTTTTAACGTTCTCAGACACTGAAATAATATTCATTTGAAAGCGTATTTGTTGTTAAAGAGTTATCACTTAACCGACACGACACGTAACCGATTTGCAAATGTTGTTACGTAAATCACAGTTGAATCTTGTGGTTGCTTGTCACCGTATGAAAAGCGCTGCTGACGAATTGCTAATTCATGGGTTTGACACGTTCGAAACGACTCCAGACTTTATTTAAAATATTAGCGCCGTTTTTCCGTTCATACTCCAGTTTCCACAAATATGTCAAATGTAGGACGATGCCGGATTAATTAGGAGGACGATGTCCAGTTCTATTCGGTCTCATCTGGTTACTTAAATAGTCTATAAACACCCGGAGATACTAGTTGCGTAATGCTTATTAATTGATTAAACATCGTTTCTGTTTCCGTGCGAAGCTCTTGCCGTGGCTTTAAAATATTTCTCTTTTACAGTCAATAGGAAATTTCCAGTTAATAATTTAAGTAATTTAATGCAGCAAATTGAAGTTAAAAAAATTCCAAATTTACGTATTTTAAGCATATATTTTTAAAAACTATTATGTGAAACATATGAAATATTTTGCAACTGTCTTGAATTCCAACTTGAGTTCTGCTTTTTAACAAACTTAAACTTAAAAACGTATTTTCAAATGAACGCAAATTTTATAAATATATTTTTTATACCCTAGATACGTATATAGGATATACTAGTTTTGAGCAAACGTTTTCTCCGCCATGAAATAATGGTCGCAGAAAAAAATGAACTATATATTCCTGATTAGGAAGAGAGAAGAAACAGCTAAAGGGTTGAAATTTGGTACAATAATAATGCGGTAAAATTGTAAGGTTCGAAGATGAGCAAAATCGGGTAACTCCTTCTTAGTGTTGCCGTATCAGCCTGAATCATTTTTATGCCTAAATGTTGATTTTGTTTACGGCATATTTACATATTAATTTTCTTTCGTTAAATATTGTTACAAATTACAAGAACCAATTATTTGAACGGAATGGTTTTTAGAAGATCTTATTGTACACGATCTACAGATACCAAAAATTTTCCTTTTTTACATGCGTTTTTAATCATTTAGAATGAATTTCTCTTTGTACGATGAGAAAACTATTTTTGCACAGTTTTTTACACGATTTCTTAACAATCGTTCCCTGTGTGTTAAAACTGTGCTGTTTTACATCTATATTTCCGTACTAATTTTTAACTGAAGTTGATCGCTTTCGAACATTACACACTGTTAATATTTAACCGATTTTATTACAAAAAGTTAAAAATAAATCTGCCACCACATTGGAAGGATAATCAACGTTGCGATAATTGCTGAAATATTATTGTAATTTACTTTAAGAGTTTCCAATTAACGTTTCATACCAATTCTAAACTACACAGTACAAGTAGATAAAAGATCTTCCTTGTTGTTCTGGAGCCATTTTATAATAATTGTGGCTTTTCCACACGTGCAACAAAATTAAATGATTATAAATTCATATCTTGAATATAATTTCTTTTTTTATATTGATTAGTTCATAGTACAACATAGTGGGAATTATCACCCGATTTTTGTATTATTATTGTTCACAGTAAAGGATACAAGGAGAATAAAATATTTATTGGCATTTAGAAAAAAAACTTAGAAATTGACTAACCTTTTCCGAGCATATCCTTTCGATTCCAAAGTACTACTGGGAACGATAGGAGCCGAAATTTACAATTAACATTAAGAGTAGGCATTAAGGTTTTCACTTTGTACTTATTGCAAAATGTATATCTTACCTGGTTTTGAGTGAGTTGTTTTGTTATGGACTTTGAATTGTTGCGAATTAATGTAAATACATAAAACCAACTAAGAAGATACCGGATACCATTTTCTACATATTTAGCTTCTGCTTTCAATTGGAATGCTCGCCTTTTTTGTACTTAGATTTTAAAGTTAAATGCAAAACGCAGTTTTTCTCAAATTTATTTTTACAATATAGATTATGATGGCAACATTTACGCAAAATTATTAGCTGTTTTTATTAATGAGATTCACCAAATTAGAGGTCAATTATTTTCAATTGATTGTGAATTGATGCTTTGCAATTTTAATGAAATTTTTCTTGTTAACAGATCTGATTTTAACGTAAAATAAATTTAAAAACCAACAGCGAAAATTTTTATGATTTACAAAATTTTTTTAGATAAAATTTCAAATAATCGTGAAATTTAAATAAACAAGAATGAGGGCGGAAATGTGCAACAATGGAATCAATAATCCAATTTAATGTGTATTGTTAAGTGAATTAGAAAAGGTGCCGTAATGTTTGTTCAATCAGCTTTAACCTAGAATCAAAGTACAAAAATATAAAGTCAGTTGAGGCAGCAGCTAAATAAGTGGTTTGTATTCCTTCCTGAGTAGACAACAACTATTCTCTCTCGAGGCCTTCCTTCAAACACAATTCTCGAAACATATTTCCTTCTTTAATTAAAATATAAGACACATAAAAAATGAGTTGCGAACGTTAATTGATTTATTCACAGTCGGAGAGATTAGTTTTGCCATTGAAGGAATTCATGTGTTAATGTTAGCGAATGATTACAAGTCGACTGTCTCTACGAATAATGTTTGTATATTATTTTTACATTGTTTTTGTGCAAAACACAAAGGGCAAAGGAAAGAAGCCAAAATAATTAAATGCTGGATGAAATATGAAATTCAGCACAAAATGTCTGTAGATATCGGTTGCCCTAGTTTTAATAAAAGATAATGGTTCAAAGTTAACCTACCCGCAACGCTACTCAGATGGCGCATGTAGCTAAACACTACCCGCAATCGTTTACGGAGATCGAGAGAGTGACCTGTCGAGAATGTTATTAAAATCATCGTTAAAATGCGCTTACAGACAAAATAAATAAGAATTGTGTTTATAAGTTCCCTCATTGGGGTTCATGGTGTGTGAATAGATAGCCTTACATGTTAATTAGAATGAATTTCCTAAGACTTGCCAAGAATTGGAACATTTAATATAAAAATGTTAAGTATGATCTATAGAAATCTATACAATTATTTCAAGTTAAAGCTTACAATTAGACGACAACTATGATTGGCTAATGTAAGTAATTCTTCATTTTTTCTATATATTTATAAATAAATTTTAAAAGTGTAAGAAAACTCAATTTTCACTTGCTTTCTGTTGCCATTTTGGATGTCCATCAGGGGTATATTATTGGCATCGGCAGATTCAGTACGGGAGCCAAACATAATGGCCCCTGGGGAGGAGATCACCGAAATCTTGGCGGCATCATTGGCAACATGTGAGGCCCCGGTATCATAACACCCATTCCAGGAGCAACCATTCCCGGCAAAGGTGCTAGCAAGCCTAAGCAGAAAAATAAAGAAATATACAAAATCACTAGAAGTTTCTTGATTTTACATTTCTGTAGATTTTATAAATATAGTTAACGCTTTTTAAATCAGTAGTCAGTGATTAATCATTTGCTAAAAATCCATCGCATGTATTTCTGTAAGTCAAATTTATATTCAAAAGTTATTGCTTCAAAATTTTCAATTAAATCTTTTTGAGACTTTTTAGCATATGGTTAAGCACATCTTTGGCAAATTACACAAATAATTTGAAATATGTTAAAAATATATCTGGTCTATACCTGTTCAATAAACCAGATGTTACTGAGAACTAAAAATATAAGAAAGGTAAAAAATAATAAACCGAAACTTCAAAAAAAAAAAAAAATTTTATGTATTCAAAGCGATTTTTCTCAATATAGATAACGTCATTACGGTTCCATAATCAATCAAAAATTTGCAAGTAAAACTAATACATTTGTAATCAATACTGTGTGGCTAACGTTTTATATACAAAAGAAAAAAATTTAACAATTTTTATTAAACTTTTAAAAACAACACATTCATTGCAGGCGTTTTAACAATGATTAAATTTATTTTACCTAAAATATGATTGCCGTGTTTCGATCAAGCATTCCATAGAACTGCTAATAGCAATTTTTATGGAACTCTGAAGTACTTACCTTATCCTTATCAGTTAAAAGTACTTGGAGCAAGGCGAATTTGAACGTTTTCAGGTGTAAATTTATAGAAGCTGGCTCAGCTTTTTGCCCGCGTAAGTTACTCGGACGCACGAATTTATTTTTCGTAAGAACAAATAGTAATTGAAGTAAACAAGAATAATCAAAAATAAATCCAAAAATTCGTCTAAGTTTATAACATGATTTTATAAATGGTTGGTGGAAACAACAAAACTAAAAAGTTTCGCATGTAAGTTTTCAACGAAGTAAATATTTCAACAGCGTAAACTGAATGCAAATAAATAAAATAAAAATCGCGTCAAATGAGGCAGCAATCAGGAAAACAAGACTCCATTTAGTTCTGCCATCACAACGAACCTTATGTAAAACATATACTACTTATTTGTTTGTATCCTTCAATTAACTCTTGCACTTTCCTCTAAATTATCCACTAATGAAGGAATTTGAGCACTAATTTTGCGAAAACTGATGCACGTCGATTGCATTTGCAAAAAATCATTCTGTTCCATAAAAATTGCTTAACGATAAATTTCATAAAATAGGTAAAATATTTTACTTCATAGTTAAATAATTAATTTGATCCAATCACCTTTAAATTGTATTACTAGACTAATATAATATGAAGGAATTATGAACGATTAAAAATGAGGACATAGATCCATGTTGATAAAGTATGAGCACAGTTGTACCAAAATAATAATACAAATAAATGAAAGAAATACATATATAGAAAAATATAACGTTTGAAAGAGATAGAGATAGATACTTGATGCAATATAATGTTAAAAGTCGTAAAATAACCCATCAAGCCCAATATTTAAATATTCACCCAATAACATAAACTATCAAAAGCTGTGTCCACACATTGATTAAAAAAAATTTAGGAAAATCCGTGATACATCAGTGTTTCTTGCCCTTTGTGCGAAAGGTTTAGAATTTATCCACAGTATACAATAACTTTTAAAAAACCCAAATGAAAACATTACGAGTATATAAAACCTATTTCTGTGATGAAACAAATTTTTTAAAGAGGTGTTCATTTACTCAAAACTATTTTAAAATTGTTAACATGTTACTTTCAACTGCTCACTTCTTTAAGAAATTCAACAAAAAGCATTTTTTATATGATTTTATATATATATAGATATTTATAAAAAAAGCATAGCATTAGCAGCTGTTGCAACAATGTAATAATTAGAATTAATTAGGCTAGTTTTGAACAAAATTCTACTATCCATTACTCTGCTTGTACCTACGTTATATAATACTGTAAGCAACCACAGAAATAGGTATGTAAGTCCAGTGAATTTGTTCAAATTCGATAACTGCTACGCTCATTCGTAGACAATTTTATGCCTTTAAAAAGAACAAAGGTAATTTTCAAAGAAATACTAAACCATCGCAACAAGATTGTTTTGTTTTTTTTCAACACTACATATACATAATATGATTACGAAAATTATTTTGATACTCACCGTACAGAAATAACAAAAAATTAAAGGAAAATACAGCCTAATATATCATATACGCAATTTTTTTAAAATTAAAAGATAAATATGTGAAAATAAAAAATTATATAGCTATTTATCATGCAATTCAATATTATATAAACACTAAAAAAATTTGAAAACATACTTTCATCTCTCGGATATTTTTATGAACGAACGCATCAGGTTTCGTTTAACAAAAATGAAACTATATTAAGTGAAAACGTTAATATTTCTGCGCCGAATGTTTATGAAAATTAAATTCTAAATGCCATTACTTGTTTTTATTAAATGTAAATTATTTTAACGTATTTAATAATAATAATCATCATCTACAATTTACTGGCTCCTCAAAACATTTCTTCTCTCAATTGAGGTGGTCCGAGAAAAAAAGAACTTGAAAACATTTTACAATAAATCAAATGTTAATCAAAATGTGTGAGTCAACTGATTAATGTACTATACATGTAGTGCAATTTTCTAACGGTATTAACATACTAATCATCTAAATTTTAATTTTTCTAAACAAATATGATTAGTTCCTCCTAAAAAATAAACGCAACTGTTAGACTTTTGCAATTTGAAATAATAATTAATTAAAAGCCACTCAACAATAAAAATAAAAGCTTGCTTGTTTTAAGTCCTTGTTGATTTATGTCTCAATTTATTATTGCATGGATGATGTTATTTGCGTTTTGAACAAACTAAAGTAATAAATGTGTGCCTCGCAATCTACCTGGCGGACACAGACTGTGAATTAAACTCGAGTGGTGGCTCGAATTTCGGATGTCACTTCACTGCTGGAATCACGAATCGAGAATGGTTTCACGCCAAAAAAACGGCCAAAATAAAAAGCCAGCGTCAGTCAAATGCTTTAAGTCTTTATTTCTATATTTTTAAGCAAATTGTTATTCAAAATCAAACAGTTTTGAAGACAACTATTTTTTATATTCTTACTAACGTGACATTTCTTTGGCATCAAATTTATTGGAAATGGTGAAATGATTAGCTTTCGAGTCTCTTATTTTTAGTTGCTTTAAGTATTCAAGTCTTATAGGAGCAAATTGAAAGGATTAACCAAAGACATGCAATGCCACATTGCAACAATGATATTTCGCAATTTTCGAACACTATTTACATAAATTTATTAACTTTAATAAATTTTAACAACTTCAATAAAGAAAAGTACAGATAATTAAATATAAGGGGTTATTTTAATCCTAACCACATAGTATAAAACGAATAACGTGATCTGAAAGGACACGATATGTAGATTAGTCTGCACTATACAGTAAGTACAAAGGATGTGTGTGTGCTTAATAATGTATGTTAAGGTTTTTGGGAATCACAGTTTGAAATGCTTATTTTCTGGTTAACGTCATTTAATAATTTAAAGAATTTCGAAAAGGAAAGGGTTTTAAATTGCTTCTACTTTTTGTTTTTTCAAATCAAATCAAAAAGTTTTCACCTACTTCTATATAAAGAAGCCAAAATAATAATACGTAATAATCGCTATAATTACAAGAAGTATTCTTTTGTTCAAGTCACATTTTATTTAAATATATTCATAGCGTAACGCTGATTAAAAATTATGCTTAACCTAAATTTTGAAAGCAGATGAAGTAAGGATTTCTTTACAAATGCAGAATAGGCGAAATCGTTAAAGTGAATTTGAATTTACATGAAACGAACACTCAATATTGCGTATAAATGCCGCGGAAGACTTTCAATTTGGCATTCTACGTTTATAAAGAAACACTACTTTGTGTCTTTGGTTGCACCCGGTCAATTCGCATCTTCCCGCAAAATGTCACATTAGTTTTGGTGATATAAAAATAAACCTAATGTGAAAAATAATGAATGAGAATAATAGTGAGAGTTAGGCTCTTCTTATTTCAGCTTTGACTTAATTTTCTATTCAAAAATATTTGTAAACATGCACTGTTTATAAATCAAATATTAGAATTGGGAATACAAAATAAAAATGTAAATAACACAAAATGATTGGTTTCTAATTTATATTTCGGAATATACTGATGACTTATTCGCTATTCGCAAGGATCTCTAAAAGTTGGTGATAGTGAGAAGGGAATTAACAAAAGTAAAGAGGATAACTGAATCGGTTGTTGGTCCTGACAGCTTTATTTATGTCTTCTTTCTCTTTTTTCATTTATTAAAAAACAATAATTGTATATTAGAAACGAAAAAAAAGTTGGTGCAATAAAATTCTTATTAATTTATAAAATGTATCTTTATGGCTTATATTCAATGGTAAATAAAGTATGAAAGGCGGATTGCAATGTGATCAGTGATAGTAATTCAAATGGTTCAACCTACCTGCAGGCATCCCCCCCATGCCTGGTGGCCCGGGCCTTAGCATATTCCCGCCTATGAGAGCGCCATGTGGCGCCAATGCCATTGCCGGTCGCATCATTGGCTGAACTAATTGCATTGGAGTTGAAACTACTGGCACCTGTGTGGAAGTTGGTGTCAGTGGGGTTGTTTGTGCTAAGGGTGAAATGCTCAAGTGTTCTTACCATTCCGAGTGGTGGACCAGCTGGACGGGCGGCCTGCAGTCGCTGCAGCATCACAGCTCGGTTGATTTCGTCCAGCTGCTTTTGCTGCTGGTGATGTTGGTGCTGAGCGACCGCCTGTGCTTGGGCGTGCGCGTGTGCTGCCTGCGCGATGGCATGCATTGCAGCATTCTATAAAGGACAATCAAAATATACCAATGTGTAAGCAAGCCTTTCAATTTCTCAGAGCTTGGAATTAAAAACTTCCTCTCGACTTACTTCTTGTGCTTGGGAAAAAGCAACTGAAACACCGGACGTCGTCGATGCTGTTGTGTACGTGCTTGATTGTCCCGCAGAGCTGCAGTTGCCGTACGAGTTTGATATGCTTTGAACAGCCAAAGCAGCAGCCATTTTCTTGTGGTACTTTGGCTTGCGTGCTCGTAACTCCTCTAAACTTAAGTCTTCTGAAGGATGGATTATTTTCGAGGCAGTACTTGTTGGAGGTATTACAGACGACTTCTGATTATCGCTATTGTTACTCCCTGTACTGGCGGAATTGTTGGTGGTCGGAGGAGCACTTATGGTAGCATTACTGCAATATGATGGGTGATCAACTCAATTATGATTTGGGATTCGTTTAAATCTCACCTGTAGGCTGGGAATGTTGGTTTTGCTTGAACTGGGGCTGCACTACTGGATGGAACGGCTCCCGCTGGAAAAAGAGGTCTCGGCGGAGCTCCCATCATAGCGTGCGGCATTAGCTGCATGCCAGCCGCACTCATGTACGGTGGCATGTGCCCCATGGGACCCATCATAGGTGCCATGTGTGCAAATTGACTCATCATGTGAGGTGCCATCATATTTGGCATCATCATTGTTGGCTGAGCTGTAGTCGCTGCAAAAGATTCCATATTAACTAAAAAGAATTGTTATAAAAAAATATCCCACGTTTTAATATCTACATATTTTACTAATTTCGAGTTTTGGTGCCGAAAATGTTTTGGCAACACGATTTTGGGTCGTTGACCCCAACTCGCTACATTTGCAACTGTAATATTCGGAAACTTTAACTTACTTTCAGGCTTCGTCTTCTTCGCCGCAGGTTCCTCCTCGTCCGAGTCTGATTTCCCACCGTTTTTCTGTCTTTCATGTTCCCGCAGTTCCTCCGGCGGAATTCCGTCCATTCCGAATATTTCGATCTCGATGTTCGATCTGTTTGGCAATGAGTTCGGCACTTTGTCAATTGCTTCCTTGTGAACCTGCATGCAGTGAATCGATAGTCCTGGCCCCGTGTACAATTTCTTGTGGCAAATGTGACATTTAAAATGCTTCGCCTTTTGATGCTGTACCAAAATCTTCTCGTCGTCAAATTCACGATTGCAATACCTTAATGAGCACAGAAACTGAGTTACGGAAAACCAAACACGTCTATTTTTAGATTTTCAATGCTAAATTGGTTATGTAAAGCTAGATGAAAATTTTTTTAGAAAAGGATACCAGCACCATGGCTTTGATGCCTTCTTCTTTTTTCTCCCCATACTGTTTAATTGTGGATTTATTCACTAACAAGTTTTTCAACAGAAATAACAATTTGAACCGTTAGCAAATAAAGAAAAAACACCACGAAACTAGATCTTGCCTTTCTCATCAAATTACAAATGGCGATTCAGCATTCAGCACTTTTGGCGATTCAGCGCGCCATCGATGAAATTACGCTTTGCTTTTGTAAAATAAGCAACTGGTTTGAACCTTCGATTTCCGCAATTTATTTGATTTTGATGAGTTCAATTTTGGCAGATTCTCGTAAAATTGGATAAAAACGTCAAAACTTGATTTATTTAACTTGTGAGCAAACAAGTGCATAACAAATTTGGTGTGAAAATTATTACATCTCCTCACATATATTTATTTATTTGTTTATGCTTACTCGTTTTGTACTAGTTGCCAGTTGGGGAATTTTGTAACAAATGAGACCACTAGGGCTGCCAACGTTTTAAAGAAAATTTTTAAGCTCGAACCAATATTAATACTTTCTTGAAAAAATGGATGAATACTTAACATAATAAAGTTGTAAAAATGTTTCATTGCACAGGAAATCATTTATTACTCTATATTTTGCAATTTTATTTTTACAACTCTGAACTCATAAAGTTTTATAAGTTTTCATTGTAAAATATCTAACAAATCTTTTAGGATAAAGTAATTTCACATAAAACGAAAAAAAATTTCTATATCAAATTTCAGACTTTATCGACCGTGCTGCTAACATCCTAAAAAATTATTGAAAATTATTTGTTTATATATATTAGTTTGTACTGTTAGAGTACTCAATTCAATTATAGCTTTTTTTCTATTATGTAGTTGAAAAAACCAAATACATAGTATTTGTTGTCATTAAAACACTTTCCGCAGTCAGGAACTCTGCAAAATAACTACAAAGATTCAGAATACAACATATACCTATCCATACAAAATACAACATTGCATTGAAGTCATTTGCTTATGTAGTAGTAATAGTAAAATTATGGTAAAAGAAATTTTACTATTCAATGAAAATTTATACCATTCTGGTTGCATTGCAAATGTACTAGCTTCCAAGTCTAAACATCCAGGATCCAGTCTCCATATATTGTCCTCCAACCAACCGCTCTATTACAGAATTGCCTCTTAAAGGATTGGTCTAAATTTTTCGGGTGGCTGAAGGTACCATTCGACCATACTTGACGGGGAACGAATTCTGGCTACCAGGCTGAGGTAGATTTCGAAGTGTTTTTGATTGAATTTTTGGGATAATTTTTTTCAAATTCGAGAAATTAAGTTTATGTATTTACAAACTACTCATCAAGAGTTTTTTAACGATACCCCACAAGACGTCGTTCTAAATCCAAACATTTCGAATTCGAAAATTGATATGTAAACATTCAGTCAACAAAATCAACATTTTTGTATAAATTAACGACTCAAGCATATGGCAACACTAAGAAGGAGTTGCCCGATTTTGCTCATCTTCGAACTTGACCTTGAAATTTTAATCAAATATTATTGTGCCGAATTTCAAGTCTCTAGCTAAAAGCTTTCTCGAGTTATCGTATCGTCCGGACAGATAGCCAGACACACAGTCAGACAGACGGACATGCATAAAACGGTTTCTTTTCACTTCCCAATCATGAATATATAGTTCTTTTTGTCTGTGACGATTATTTCTTGGCGTTGAAAACGTTCGCTCAAAACTAATATACCTACATCTAGGCCTTACCATTAGGGTATAAAAATTTGGTTCAAATACGAGTATCTTCAAAATTACGTCCGCTAGGCAGTAGATATATACATATATATATATATTATAATTTTATTATATAGTATATATATCTATATTCTATATATTTATTTAACTACTTACTACATATATAGAAAGCCACTTAATTTTTGCAACATGATACTGTTCCTTAGTAACGGCTTTTCTTCGTTGGCACCACAGAGCCTGATGTCTTATAATAGGTATGTTCCTGCAGTTGCCACCGTGCTCTACAGTTTGTTTGCAAATGTGTTTTTCCTAATTAATTGGTAGTTGTAACCGGTCCTTAATTGGAGCATAATGAAAATGATCATATCAAGAAAAACATCTGATGTTTTTTAAATTTCCACTTGTGTCTCCTACCACTTTTTAAAAAATTCTATGGTTTTCCGTAAATATAAGTACATATTTTTAAGGTCAGAATAAGTGACAACGAATATTACATTTAATCTTACTCCTTTCCGGGGGCGGGAATGGAATCCATTCACCATTGTCCATCTGATTTTCAGTCCCTCAGTTTAGCTTTATGAACTTCCAGATTACGCATGTACAAATACATTTCATTATTGAATTAATTATCGCGATTGCATCATGATTCGACATACAATTGTTTTGAAATGTGCGCGCAAGGCGTGAGAAAGACAAGTTGCGGAAATAAGCCAGCGACTGTTGTCAGTTGACGTGGAATAAAAATTCCGATGTTATTGGGCAATAAAATCGAGGGCTGTTGGGTTTTAGCGTATTAACCATTTACCAGAGTGGGTGCATCATAAAAACATAAATGTTTAATTTGGGGTAGATAAGCGCCTGGCACTTCGTGTACCCAGGTATCCTCCTGCTGCTGCCCAGGGCAATGGCTGCAGCACGAGCTAGAAGGAATGATTTCGAAAGGCGAGCCTGGTGATCCTGATGCTTAGAGTCCCTAATTGCAAGGATTTTCTGCGCGCTGGTCTCCTTTATTAAATTGATATGTGATGTTTGTAGCATTCCATGCTATTGACCGGCGGAATGCAGTCGAGACTGTCTCTGTACAGCTTGCCCTCAATTAAGCGTAAAAGCCCAATGTTGTATCGCCGTGGGATATTCCTTCGGAAGGGAGAAGGGTTCTCGATAGTCGCTACTTCTGGCTGATGACCCGGAAAGTATCACAGATTTTTTTTTTTTTAAATATGTAACATGTTAGATTAAACTCTGCCGATATTTTATATAATATAAAATTACAAAATAGGAGGTAAATTTGAAAATATATCGAAAAAACATGAACAAATTATATTGACCGTTGTTAGAATGTAGCGAAATAGATCAGTATTAAGTTTGATCCAATGTTTGCAACGCCTTTGGCAGAATATAATAAAAAAAAAAATAGAGAATGTTTGTCCGTCTGTCCAGACGAGAGGTGGGGTGGGTGAAATCGGACACACCTTCTTAGTGTTGCCAAATAAGAACGGATCATGGTTATCAAAAAATGCTTTTCTTACTAAATACATACCTACCTATTACATTTTTTCTCTATAATATATACTTAATTCCGTCGTCTAGGTACAATTTACATTCCAGGTTGACTTTTTCGCATTTCTAATAGCTAATAATCATCTTGAAAATAAAAAGACGAAAAAAGTTTCCATAATTTTATATGCGACATTCAACTAATCTGCAATAATATTGTTTTCTTAAGTTGATGCTTTTTATAAGTTCCCTTATATGTTTAACAATGTTTTGCATGGCTTTGACTCTTTTGCAGTGCAAATAAATTTGATAAAATATATATATATGTTTAATTCCGGTCGCAAGTGTTAAAAAACGCTGGTGTCTCCAAGTACTTCTACGTATATGTAAAAAAATATTAGAACAAGTTGGTCATGATATTGTTTCTGTCCATTCTAATATTTAAAATCCCAAACACACTTCTAAAACTTCCAAAACGGTTCCAGGACCATACGCAAGGACTTGGGCGTTGCACAAAGCACCGGGGTCAGCTAAGTGGTCAGTTATCCACTGTTTAGTGACCTTCGGTCCGGGTTCTCTGCATTCCGCCGGTCAATAACACGGAATGCTACAAACATAACATATCAATTTAATAAAGGAGACCAGCGCGCAGAAAATCCTTGCAATTAGGAATTCTAAGCATCAGGATCACCAGGCTCGCCTTTCGAAATCATTCCTTCTAGCTCGTGCTGCAGCCATTGCCTGCGTCGTCCCCCGCGCCGCGAGTTCCGCGTGCAGCGTTCGAGTGGTGGTTGCCAGCGCCCAGCGGCGTCTATAAAAGCGCTGGTGTTTAGATCGAACCAATTAATTCGACAGAATTTCGCTTGAGCTGAGCAGCTTTGGAGGACTTCGCACTTAAATACGTTGTTCGTGGAGAAGGAAAATCGAGTTTCTATTAAGATGTCCCTGTTGAATTTCTCGTGTGTTCTGATTTTGTTCTTCATGTGCTTCCAAAGTGAAAATGTGGGCGCCAGAACGGCTGGCAAGAGATTCGTTGCCCCGGAAGTGGACACTGATCATTCGGACACCGCTTCTCAATTGCAAGTCAACTACGACGAGTACCCGGTAGGACCAATTTCCATCTTACAATTAAAATAAGCCGTAATTTCAATTTATGAAGTGTGAAGTGTAAATTCGGGAGCTGTTTTTTAAACGAAAGCGACTCTGCACAAATCTAGTTAAAGTTTTTAAACGAAAGGCGGGTGGAATTTGTGCAACTGAAAATGTTGTGAATTATGCTATTTCTAATTAACCATAAAATAGGTACACTAAAAGAGATTCGATAATTACTTATCTAAGAACTGAAATTTAATTTCAAGTAAAATTAACGTATTTAATTAATTCACGTAATAAAAAGAAAAATCGGCAATTTATTAATCTTTGTTGGATAAAAAAGGAATGGTCTGTAAAAAGGAACTTTGTTACTGTTTTTAAAAATATTTCCAATTTCGTCCGAATTCATGAATCATTCATGTTTTACATAAACAAATTGTATGCAGGTGTACAACTTACACCTTTTACTGTACGAACAAACACAGACATTTGTGTAAACTTTACACACGGTGATAACATCACCAAGGTTAATTAAAAAGAGTAACTAGCCACATTTTGGAAATTTCATAACACTTTATTTGTGTAACCTGCAAATTTTCAAATAGTAGGTATATGTATACTTGCAAAGATTTATGAACTTCCTACAATCTACATATCAAATGTTTTGTAATGAAGTAAACTAAACAAAACCCGATCGCGAACTTGAAATCCTTAAGTCCACACCCATCCAAACAATTTGATCGCCATTTTTCGATAATAACTTGTATTATAGCTTATATTTCTATTTATTTTAATTTTTTTTTCTTTATAAGTTGGTCGTTCCCAAAAGGGTTGTGGATTCTTGGAGGCAGGCTGTAGTTGGTATGTTGAAGCACAATTATGTAAAGGGCAATGACGAACCCGTTTACGACGAAAACGATTCCAAATTGAAACCCATTTTGTTGGCCGATGAAGAAGAGATCTTTCAATCGCCAAGTGATGATATTTCTGGTACGTAAAAGCAAGAACTTATTCGAAATTCAAATCTCCGTCAATTTGTTTATTCTAGAACGTTTGCGAACACTGTCGGCCGAGCCCGCGCAACCCGAAGTGAAGGAGCTCAAACCTGAGAACGGAGCCAGCGTCGATGACGTAAGTATTTCTTGCAATAATTGCAATCAGTCCTATTTGCATTTCAAAAGAACTTGCAGTTAATCGAAAAGAGCTTTCAGAGAAGAGATCAAGGAGATAATTCGTCCTCGAAAGGGAAGAACCGACATTACTGGCGTTGCTATTTTAATGCAGTTACTTGTTTCTAAATTGTTCTTTGGCCAGCGACAATGCATAAAATATTTTTTGTAAATATTCTTGAACAAATTCCATTTTTCATTTGACTGGAATAAAGAGAGGATGTTGTTTTATGTGCATGGCTTTTTTGAATAAATCTTCATTTCTTCTGGACTAATAACTTACCGCATTTTGAATACAATTCGTTTGTTTAATATCTCTGCTTTAATATTTTTTATGCTATATAGTCATAGACTACAATAAATTTACAATGCATATTAGAATTGAACGTTGTCCGCGATTAATATTTAAAATGAGCCATTCTAGTGTATAAATTGGTTCCTTATCTGCAGGTGCATCAACTTAATATAGGCGCATAAAAATTTTAGTTGAAAACTCCCCCTTTAGAAACTCCCTTTCGAATCCAATTTTCAATTAAAAAAACTCAAGTTTTAGTGCAGGAATCTTTAAAAATAATTGAATGTTCATATACAAAAGGGGAAGACGAGAACTCTGCTTGTTGCATCATAGTTTCCGATTTGTTATATCCACCAGCTCCAAGCCGTTAATTTTGAGCAATTCGTTTTCTCTAACAGTTTCTACTTTTTGAAGCCGATGAATGAGTAATCTCTATAACGATTCTTACCATAGACAAATAAATATGTAGACTCGCCAGCGCCATACAAAGTGGTGATGACAGTATTTCTTTGTAACCCACCGATGACCGAGCGTCTCGCAACTAATAGCTTCTTACGAAGAAGAAGAAATTTTGTCCAGGAAATTCTAAAAGGGTGGCCTTTTTTTAGATCATAATTTTCGTCCTGTTCCGCTTAAAAGAATTCAAGAATCTATGCTTCAAAGGAATAACGGTAAAGCGCGATTAACACATATATTACTATACTATCCAGAAAACAGTCGCATATAAAATTAAGGATGACGCATGTCGCGAATAAAGTTCTGGAGGTGGACGACATAATTTCTATAAATTCCTAGAACATGCATGCTAGAACTTCCTTTTGCAGATGGTTTGGGGAGTCTGCAGCAACCGAAATTTTGAAGTTGATGAATTTCTACAAGATCTTTTAATAAAATGGATTTACTAAACACTAGTTAGATGTAGCACGTCCCTCACTTCGTCCCCTTGAGCAAATGCGTCCCAAGTGCTATTAGAAAGAAGTAAGGTAACCAAACAGCGATTCGACAAAATGGACGCCATCCAAACCAACTCACGATTATGCGAAATTTAACTACAAAGAAATGGAAAGGAATGCGGGGAGTATTCAAATTTAGTATACAAATGCAAGAGAAAGTAGATGCATCCGGTAAAATTGTTATGAAAGAAATAGCATTGTATTACAAATTAGTAAATTATACAATATATCTGCGCCCTGCGGGCATTGCTCGACTAATGATAACTGAAACATTCATTTATTTTAGTATTTTACCATGGACTTTTAGATATAAATAAAATGGAGTTATTACGAATAAACTTTTGTTATTAAAGCTCGCATGTTGAAGAAGAAATAATCACGATTGCACCAGTAACAGCAGTAGTGACATTGAAATAATTAAAAGTACGTGCAAAATACAGAACAGAAAATATTGATTTTTGTAATTTTATAACTGACCGATCCAAAGCAATCATTAACCTAAATACTAAATAGTAATTGATGAAATAATAATAATAACTGTATCTCGCATATTACCTATTTTTTTTTTTTTTTTAAATTAGGTTACATATATCGTACTTAAATAATTAAAAAAATAATTTTACTTATTTACTTTTACTTTTTATTTGAGTGAAAAATTTTTAATTTGTAAATAAATTATCCTAAGGAATATGATAAAAACAGCTTCATGGTACTTTTACAAATTATTATCTTGATAGTGAGCTTGGCTAAGAAAAGGTAGCAGCTTATATTATTGTACTTGAAGGGTTACAAAACAATTGAGTCTACCACTCTTAAAGACAGAGGCATTTACATTTATTACGTAATATCGAGAAAACTTTCACAACCAAACATTTAATTTCATTTTCGCAAAGTACAAGTACATTTGAGCTTGAAGAGTAATAGAGTGAGTTCCTGGAAAAATGTGAAATATAAAAAGCGAAACTTGCAAATCGAAACTTATGTAAGCTTCTCTTGCAAACTTAAACCTTTTATTTTCACATTATTTGATTGAAGTCAACTTTATTTAACTTTTAAAGGGCTTTCATTTCTATATTCA